>JAPDNY010000005.1:198346069-199678172 GCA_029375565.1 Gekko gecko
TAAAATGGCAGGGCACTGCAAGCTTCTCCCCCACCCCTCCAGGTATACTCAGAATGGCAGTGGCTCTCCAGTGTAATGTCCCCATTTGGCTCTGGGTTCCCAGGTTAGAGTACTCACTCAGACACCCATTTTCAGGTCCATCTAGCAAAGACAAGCTGGCTCAAAACATCAACCCTGTATTTTCAAGGAGACAACTCCACCAAGCAACAAACACTGGAAAGTGAAACTTGAGTTCCCTCCATTGAAATACATGGCAGTACAGCACAAAGTTGCAAAGAAAATGTGGAATGGATTTCCCATTAAGGTCTCTGGTCCCAGATAAGACTACTCTGGGATTGGAATGACAGTCACCAGAGTGAAATGACAGTCCCTCAGAGTAGCAGAAGCATTCTGGGATTGGAATGAGGGCCCCCAGAGTGGAATTCCATTCCCATAATGCTATTGCGACTCCCAGGGGCTGTCATTCCACTCTGTTCCCTGTCATTCCAATCCCAGAACACAGATTCTATTGCTAGGGTCTGTCAGTCAGTCAGTCAACTTTATTGGCATAACATAACATAAATAGTGCGAACATAGGGAAATATTAGAGGGCAAATTCATAAAAAAGCATCAGACATATTCGCAGACAATAAAACAGTCTTAAGAGGTTTTCAAAGTATTACCCTTGACTTCCACACATAGGCCAAAAACTCAGAATAAAACAGTTTTAAGAGGTTTTCAAAGTATTACCCTTGACTTCCACACATAGGCCAAAAATTCAGCAACAGCCAGAGTTATTGCTGGACTTTTATCTGCTAAGAAGAAATTTAGATCCTTATCGAGGAGGTCCCTCTGCAAAAGGAAGAGAGGGCGGATCAAGGTAGAGTCTGTCATTCTACTCTGGGAGCTGTCATTCTAGTCCGAGAGCAGTAGTAGTCTATCTGGGTGCAGAGACCTTAATGGAAAAATCCATTCCATATTTTCTTTGTAACTCTGCAACCCCAGAAGAGCTTCTTGTTGAAGACCAGAGGGAGGGAACTGGGAATTTCAGCAGCCTCCAACTTCAAAGGGTGAGGACAGAAGGGAGAGGAGGGGGAGGGAAAGAGCCCAGGGCTGGATTAAAGCTATGGGTGGGGCACTACCAACCCACTGGCGTTAAATTTGACACCTCTGGTATAAACATCCTCTAAGACAAAAGTCATGTACAGAGTTATCAGTACCAGAAGGCCACAGCACCAGTGGAGTTCTGTAGCCTCCTGGGAAACTGAACCGAAGATTCAACTATAAAGGCTAATTTACTGTAGAAATTAAGGCATCATAGGAGGTCTGAGGCTCAATCCAGGCCTTAATTCCATAACATCAGATGCCTGATTTACAGTGATCCCAGCAAGGGGCTTAAGTGAGAAGCAGGAGAAGAAGAAAAGATTGGATTTATAGCCC
The DNA here is from genome assembly GCA_029375565.1 of Gekko gecko. Lineage (NCBI taxonomy): Eukaryota > Metazoa > Chordata > Lepidosauria > Squamata > Gekkonidae > Gekko > Gekko gecko. The sequence goes on from JAPDNY010000005.1 coordinate 198,347,489, forward strand.
GCCCTTCACTACCTGAAAAAGTCTCAGAGTGGTTTACAACCCCTTTCTCTCCCCCTCCCCACAACAGACACCTTGTGAGGTAGGTGGGGCTGAGACAGCTCTCTCGAGAACTGCCCTTGAGAGAACAGCTCTGAAAGAACTTATGACTGACACAAGGTCACACCAGCAGCTGTATGTGGAGGAGTGGGGAATCAAACCCGGATCTTCCAGATTAGAGTCCACACTCCTAACCACTATACCAAACTGGCAGAGGTGGTTTGCCATTTCCTCCCTCTGTAGAGTCTTCCTTGGTAGTTCCCCATTCGAGTACCAACCTTGCTTAGCTTCAGATACTTGACGAAGGGAGCTTTGATTCTTGAAAGGTTATACTTATACCCTCCAAATCTCTAAGGTGCTCCTAGATTCGAATTTAGCTGTTCTGCTGCAGATCAGCATGACTGCCCTCTGACTCTATCTCGATGTGAGTTAGTAGTACAGTTAGTTAGTTAGTTAAATTTTTATCCCACCCTCCCCAGCATGCAGGGATCAGGGAGCTTAGAAGAGATTATAAAACAACTGATAACAGTTAAAGCACTCTATCGGCTAAGATATACAAACAATAATAAATAAGTCATAATACAAGATGGTGAGTAGGCATAAGGGCATACTGCTCCACTAAGGTCTATACAAAGGTGCAACCGTGATTAACCAGCTGGGCGATGGGCAATCACCACCAGGGCCAGCCCCAGGTGTCTGGGTGCCCTAGGCAGGACAGCCTGGGGCGCCCACCCCACCGGGGATGCCAACCTCCCGGTGGGGCCTGGAGATGGCCCAGCGCCATTGTCCTGGGCGCCTCGCAGCTGCGAGACGCCCAGGAGGGCTTAGAATGCCCACCCCTTCTCTCCCAGCAGCGGTGCCGGCTCTCCTGGGCACCTCGCAGCTGTGAGGCGCCCAGGAGGGCTTAGAATGCCCACCCCTTCTCTCCCAGCGGTGGCACCGGCTTTTCTGGGTGCCTCGCACCTGCGAGGCACCCAGGAAAGCCGGGGCTGCTGGCGCTGGGCAGGAAGGGAGGCCTTTCATGGGGGGGCATTTTGGTGCCCCTGCAGGGCCGGCGCCATAGGCGAACTCCTAGCTCGCCTAGTGGGCGAGCCGGCCCTGATCACCACTGATGGACTCTGATCAGGTATTACACCAGGACAGAGTGGGGTGAAGCGGGGGAGCCCAATATAACTGGACACCCATTGACTCAACCAAAGACCTGGCAGAACATCTCCATTTTACAGGACCTGTGGAATTGAAGGAAATGGAAGTCAATTGGTTGTGCTGCCCACTGCATCCAGTTTCACCTCTCTTTATGAATTACCGCTTGAGGTAGACTATTAAAGTGGCCAGACTGCAACTGAGAAGGCGGAAGGGCTCAAAGTAGGGTTGCCGACCCTGGCTTGGGAAACTCCTAGAGATCTGGGAGCAGAATTTGGTGAGGGTAGGGTTTGAGGAAGGACAGCACCTCAGCAGGGCATTGTACCCAATTAAAGACCCTCCCCTCCCCAAACCCTGCCCTCCCCAGGCTCCACCCCTAAAATCTCCAGGTATTTCCCGACTTAGAGCCAGGAACCCAGGTCCGTAGCTACAGTGGGGCATTTTGGGACTAGACTCCCTCACTCACTGGCAAGGCCCCACAACTTTCCATCTAGCCTGGGACCCCTGTGTGCTGGCAGGTGTGGGGAAGGAGCCAGGTATTCCTTTAATTCGATTAGCCAGTGCCCCCTAAGAAATTTTAATGCCCCCCGATTTAAAAAATCCTGGCTACAGGCCTGTGGGAACCCTAAATGCCCTAGAGTCCACCCTCCATAGCAGCCATTTTCTCAAGGGGAGCTGATCTCTGTTATCTGGGGATCAGTTGTAGTTCCAGGTGACTGCCAGGACCCACCTGGAGGTTGGCAGCCTTAGCTCATATGGGTGCAGTGCTGGGAGCTGCCAGGGTTTTCTCCCAGTAAAGACCAGGTGTGGAAGAGACCATAGTTAGGCACCACGGTGCAAGGGGAGGTCACCCACACACACACACACATGCGCACACACACCCCAGTTTCCCAGATCTGAAATGGTTCCAGAGAGCCATTATTTGCCCTGTTGGGGGAAGCATGCCACTCCTTCAGAGCAAAAATGCAGCATGCTCCATTCACAGAACTCCCAGGAGTTTGTCTGCTTGAGCTCCCAGGCTGAGAGTCCCACTCTTCCCAAAAGACCATGGGCCAGTCACTCTCTCCCTCTCAGCCTGACCTACCTCAGAGTTGTTAGGAAAATGGGGGCTGGGGAATGGACCACATATGCCAGAAAGGTTGCCAGCTCACTCCTGGAGATTTGGGTCTGAAGCCTGGGGAGGGTGCAGTTTGGGGAGGGGAGGGACCTCAGTGGGGTGCAATGCCTTAGAGTCCACCTTCCCAAACAGTCTTCTTTACTCCAGGGGAACTTATCTCTGTAGCCAGGAGTTCAGTTGGAATTCTGGGAGATCTCCAAGCCCTATCTGGAGGTTGGGAACCCTATCCCTCACCCTCAGTTCCTTGGAGAAGTGGCAGGTCAAAATTTAAAGTAATAAAAAACGTAGCAGTACGACATTACAACATGATATCACCAGTTCAGGCTCATGCTGGACCTGTCTGTTGCCCAGTGCGATGGCCGGCCCAACACAGGCCAGCGTGTCTCCCTTTCTTTGCTTTCTGCCACAACTCACCCTTTTCCATGTTGATTCATGATATCAGATCAATCCAGCAAGCCCCAACAGTAGCAGAGAGCCAGCAGAACTTGGCAGAAGAAAAGGTGCTGACCAGCCCATTTCCGCCCCCCCTGTCAGAACTAATCAACATCAGGGGAGTTAATGGAGAACACAAAAGCTATTTAAGAGCTACATTTACCACTTGGCTGGTTCCATTACAGCCGGTCACATCCAGGTGTCACGTTCCCCCTCCAAACGTCTGGCTTGGTGTTTCCTCTGGCTGCACAGAGGGAGCATCCCCGAAAATGCTGCAGGAAGAATCTTGGGTTTCAGAGCAAATGGAAGGAACACAAAGCCAGGCAACAGGTGGGTAAAAGTTTCCTCAAAATGGACAGGGGCCTTTAAAAAAACCTATCCAGAGTGACCCAGATCTTCAGAAGACGTGAGACATAGCCCTGGTGGTGGAATGTGCTGTCCAGTCACAGCTGACTTATGGCTACCCCATGGGCTTTTCAAGGCAAGAGACATTCAAAGGTGGGTTGCCATTGCCTGCCCCTGCATAGCAACCAAGGCATTCCTTGGCAGTCTCCCATCCAAATATTAACCAGGGCTGACCCTGCTTAGCTTTTGATTGGGTTAGCCTGGGCCATTGAGGTCAAGGCCTAGCCCTACCACATCTTAAGATGGCATGTCCCCTGTTTGTTAAGAATGCTGCTGTGTCCCTCACCTTTGGGTTGCCCTGAACTGGGCTGAATGAGGCTGGGGTTTTTCTCCTGTGCTCCATAGTGACGTGGCTGGGCATGCTGAATGAATGGACCTTCCTGATCTTCTGGGCCATTTGGAAGGTCTCACTTAGAGAGAGCAAAGTGGTGGAAGACCAAAAGTGGCTGTGAGAATTGGCCTCTGTGTTACATGCAAGTAAGACTAGCAAGTGTGAGATTCACTCATACTTGTGCATCTGCTAATATCATGCCAATCAGTGACAGGTATGTCTCACCTGCAACCTAAAATGTAAGAAGAGCCCTGCTGGATGAGACTAATACATCGTCCTGTCTCACACAGTGGCCCATTAGTTCCTTTAGAAGGCCAACAACATGGCATAGAGGCTGAGGTCTTCCCATGATGTTGCCTCCTGGCACTGGGATTCACAGGTTGACTGCCTCTGAACATGAAGGTTCCACATAACCTGATTTACACCCTTATACAGACTCTTGTATGACATAGATCTGGCCACGGATGGGAGCCAGAGGTTAGACTCTAACACCGTTGTGTGGACACGTAGCATTTCAAATTGTTCTGGCAGCAGCTATTCCTCCTGTTCGTAATGAAAAATTCAAATTTACACGACCTCTGTTTTTAGAAACGGTTGCCTTAAATTCCACTGAGAGTCTTGAATACACTTTTAAAATGTGTGTAAAAAGTCAAACATTGTACAAAAGAAGCTTTATGAAAAATATACCTGGGGAAGATTGCAAGCTTCTACTGAGAATGGTGGGAAGAGCTTGCCAGTGACCTTTGATAATGAAGAATATGAATATTATGGGATGGAGGTGTCAAGGCAAGTCCTCTTTCATGCTACTGTACATTTGTTCAATTATTAAGAGCCTACGAAAGCCTCAGCTGCCCATCTCTGGCCACCCAAGAGAATAAGAGACTTCGAGGCCTCTTTCCAAAGCATCTCTCTCTCTCTCTCTCTGCCCCTCTTTGCTCCCTGAGAAAGTGCCCCAGAAGCCTGCCACGGAAGAAGGTCAGAATGTCCTCACAAAAGGGAGTACCTCGATTCTAAGTCTGCCCTTATTATCCCTGACAAAAAAATTTAAAAGCTGATGTACTTTTTCGAGAAATCACATTGGCTTTTTAAATTGCCTTTATTCAAATATATAAAAAAAATTACTGGAGTTTTCAACTGAAGCTGGGTTTTGTTCTGTTTACCATCCAAAGGTCAGGCTTGTCTGCAAACAAAGGGAGATTTAAGTTCGGTATTGTGGCGGGGGTGGGGGTAATGGGCTTTATAAGAAAATTTGGCTCTGGAACAGTTCTTTAAGCCATAAGGTCATAGTCTCTTGATCTCATAGCTCTGAGTGTCAGAGAAAATGAGGACTTCTTGGGAGGAAAGATAAGCCAACACAGACTGCAGTCAGACTGGAAGGTTGGTGCAGTATGGTTGTGCTATTAATCTCTCAGTTTCATTTAGGAATGGAGAATCTCGGTCAGACACCGCACCCTGAGGCACCTTTACAGTGCGCAGGGCCCATGGTCAATAGTTCACAGTGTTACAGCAAGTCATCCATGCAGCACGGTTCGGGTTTTTCTCAAAAAAAGTTGTCCTGGCGCATGCACTTATGTGCATGTCACGAGTAGGAAAAAACCCTCCTTGGAACAAATTGGGTGGTTCAGACTTCCCATCCATTTTGTGTACGCTCCCATGTATTCAGACATCCAGAAATGCGGGATGACTGTGCAGACATCTGTAAGCACTGGACTTTCTTCGGTGGCTGTTTACTCCACATCCAACTCGTCATACAACGGGGTAAATATGACTGGGACACGGGTGCCAGATGTGGCTGTGTGAATGAGCCCACTTAATCCATAAGGGAAAAGCAACTATGGCCCCGGTCACACAGGCCAGATAACACGGGGGGGGGGCGGGGAGGCATGGCTATTTGTGCCATCGCAATCTGATCCACCATTAGGTGATCAGACGTGACGGTGGCACACCAGGGCTTCCTCCATCAGCGCGTGCAGCAAAAAGGATGAGCCGGGGGAATAGCCACGCGCCGGTGCAATCACTCCGTGGGAGTCCGTAGGCAGCCCATGGCAAACCATTTGCCAATAGGTTGATCCAGGTATCTTTTAAATGTGCATCTTCGGTGGCACGCCACAGTTTGGCCACGGGTGCGCTACGCCTCCCAGATGTTCCGGTGTGATCATGCCCGGAAAATCTACTGGACTATCGTGACTTCCATGGGGCAAATGATCCGTGTGACCGGGGCCTATATTGGGCCAAACTGCCTGTCTGACTGCAGCCATACTCTTTGCTTCTTTCCCTCTCTGGACACATGTGATTGTCAGGTGAGAGCCAGTGTCCAGAGTTAGCATGGTCGGCTGGTGCTGAAGTACCCAGGTCTTGGAAGGGCTCACAGCTGTAGATGCCAGCACTGTCTTTCCTTTTGTGCTGCATGGCAAAGACTGGGCATCCCTCATTGCCAGGTGGCATCTTCATCCTACTAAGGCTGTGAGCTCCGGGTTGGGAAATATCTGGAGATTTTGTGGGTGGAGCACTGGAGCCTGAAGGGCACATAAATATTCTGGAGGATGATGCTCTCCATTGCTCTGGACACCATGAACCTATTTGTAAGAAAGTCTCTATGTTTGTACCCTCATGGGGTTTTCAAGACACAAGATGAGCAGAGCTGGTTCACCACTGCCCGCCTTTGCATAGCAACTCTTGTCTTCCTTAGTGGTCTCCCATCTAGTTATTGACCATGGCTGATCCTACTTAATTTCAGAGCTCAGTGATACTCTGGGCTATCGGGGCTGGAATTTGAAAAATCCATAATTCTCCAAAACATTAGGAATTGTTTTCGCTGATTTAAAAAAAATGTTTAAAAAAGAGTGATAACAACCAACATGAGCAGTAAGTGGTATCAAGGAAACCCCCAATAGCACCCAGTCTGAGAGATAGGGTCTGGAGATTTGGGGGGTGGAGCCTGAGGAGGGCAGGGTTTGGGGAGGGGAGGGACTTCAATGGGGTATAATGCCATAGTCTGCCATTTTCTCCAGGGGAACTGATCTCTGTTGTCTGAAGATCAGTCGTAATCTCAGGTGATCACCAGCCACCAGCTGGAGGTTGGCAATTTTTTTGCTATCAAGTCACAGCTGACTAGTGGCAGCCCCATAGGGTTTTCAAGAAGAGATGTTCAGAGATGGTTTGCCATTGACATCCAACTCCGCCTCTGTTAGGGTGGGCTAGAGTAGGATGGGTAGCGAGGGTCATGTTGTTTAGGTAACTTCTTTTTTAAAAACATCTTTTGAAGAGGTCAATGAAATGTATGACTTGTTAATGTGGGCCAAGTACATTTTTATGCAGCTTACAGTCTCTTTTTGGTTCACAGACAAAGCCAACTTTTCCCCTTCTATATATATAAAAGAAAGTCCCCTCACTGTAAAATCAACACCCAGGCCAAATCGCTAGACCTAGAAACACCAAATTCAGGGAGAGCACTCCTACCATGGCTTAGATGCTTGCTAAGAAGAGATTTTTAGAAATTCGACCCCTAAGTGGGTCAAAAGGGGTAAAATGTGCTCCCCCCATTGATTCCTATGCAGCTGCCAGGCTGCCACCTCTGTGCACCCCTCACTCTCTGATTGGTCAGCTGCAGAGCTCAGTGTTTTGAGGTAAAAAAGCCAACAGTTACAGGAGTCTGCAGACAGCTAATGACAGTTGAGGAAATCAGGAATGGCCAACAACCACCTGTGAGGTCCAGTAATGCTGCTGGTCCAGCCTCTCTGATGGCTTCCAACACACTTCCCCCACCTCCTACACCTAACAGGCGGTTGTCTGTCAGGTGCAGCAGCGGTTGCAGGGTGCTTAAAGCCATGAGGGAGCCCACCCAGGCAGTAACACCTTAGTGATCCTGCCGGCCCAGCCTCCACAGTGGCTTCTAATACTCCTCCCCCTCCCCCTCCTACAGGCAGCTGCCTGTCAGGTGTAGGAGAGGAGGTGGGATGCTTACAGCCACCAGGGAGGTTTGCTCAGCAGGATTGCCTCCTTAGCACTGCTGCTGGCCCAGCCTCTCCGATGCCTTTAAATAGTGCCTCCCAGACACCAGATAGGTGGGTTTCTGTCAGGTGTAGGAGCATGGCCAGGGTACTTTAATCCATCAGGGATGCTGCCCCAGCAGGATCACCTTAGCGATGCTGCTGGCCCAGCTTCTCTGATAGCTTCCAACATACTACCCCCATCTCCTACACTTAACAAGTGGTTGTCTGTCAGGTGCAGCAGTGGACGCAGGGTGCTTAAAGCCACAAGGGAGCCCACCCCAGCAGTAACGCCTTAGTGATCCTGCTGGCCCCACCTCCACAGTGGCTTTTAATACTCCTCCCACCACCCCCTCCTACACTCGGCAGGCAGCTGCCAGGAGGAGGCAACTTAGGAATGTGGCAAAGACATTTGCACATAGTACTCCTGCAGGACACTGAGCTGTGCAGGCCAAGTACCAGCAAGATCACCCTGAGGTACTCAGAACAACACAGTCTCCATATGAGCAAAAACAAATAGGGAACACAAGTAGAGAGGCCATCACTTTCGTGGAAGGTGGCAGGAATTGACTTAACAGACGACTGCTTCTTAAATGGACAGTTCTATGTTGCCTGCTCCAGAATGAGCTCATCAAGCAGCCTGGTGATCCTAGCACCTGAGGGCAGAACCACCAAGGTGGTCTACAGAGGGGGTCCTTCGGTAGAGAAAAAAAAAGTACGTATGTCTCACTTCATTTTTTACACTGCAGTCTTCTCCACTAGAATTCCTACAACAAATGTCACATTTCAAACTTCACATCATTGGTATTATAACTGGATTTATGGAACTTAAATACTGTAGCAAAGCACAGGTATCAGGCTAGTCAATACTAAAAACAGCCCACCCCCAGTTTGGTTCATGTTAAATAGGAACAGGCGTCTTTTAAAGGAGGAAGGGAGCGAGAGATTTGGGGTCTGTTATTTTATTCTGTTTTTAACTAGAATGTTTTTGAATTATTATTGTATGCTGCTTTGATCCACAAGGAAAGGCAGAGTATTAATATTTTAATAAACAGATATAAACAAATATGTATAAAAAAAACCACCCTGATATTGCGTTGTTCTAAATATTTTCCTTCCAATGGAAAAAAATATAGTTCATCAGAACAGAAGATGTAAGTATGTAGATGCAGGCTATCAATAAACGGGGGAGCCTCAAATACTTGGGGAGGATCTGCATGGGTGGGTATCTAACCCTGTTTCTAGATCAGGGATCTCCAAGAGGGTGCCCATGTGCACACCATCATGTCCACCAACACCTTTCCTAGTGCCTGCCAAGTTTTTTTTTAGAGTGGGGGGGGACAGGTGGGGCTATTGGTCATTGGAGATTTGATTGGCTCTGCAGATTTTTTAAAATGCTGCTGCCACCACTGCACAAAGATCTTTACAGTAAGCTATGGCAGCAATTTTGTGGTGGGCAGTGGCACTGCCTCCTGTGGCAGCCGATTTGTAGCAGCCATTTTGTGGCTGTACCCACTACCCCATGTCAGAATTACAATGGTGCCCATAGGCTCAAAAAATTGGGGGTCCCTGTTCTAGACCCTGCTTAGCCCTGTGTTGCATGCTGAGTCACTGGAAGTCTCTGCCTCTCCTGACTCTGCGTTTCTGGGTGGGGGGAATCATCTTCTGTGGCTGCCCTCAAAAGCAACACGGAGTATTTGAATCCAGCCTGCATACACAGGCATCAAGGAGTCAACATGTCCTTTTTGAAACAAAGATAGCATTGAACCACGGTTCCCTTCAAAGCCCTGTAAAGAAAAGTCTTCTGATTTTTGTAAAACACTGGGCGGTTATCTGGATTTCCTTCACAGCCTCACCTGGGAACTTGTTAAAAGCAAAAGGCAAAACCAGCAACATTTTTAACTCCGCTCTCTGAGATATAGAAAATCTGCTCTGGCAAATGGGGTTATTCATCATCTGCAAGGGGACAATTTCTAACACTGTTCATAATTATTTCACATTCTACCCAGTGCATTTTTATCCTGCCCAGTCTTTTTTTTTTTTTTTGAAACAAATTTTTTATTGGGATATATTCAACATTTCCAATCACGTTACCAATACAGTTTCCAAAAAGTAAGATCCCAATCCCCCCACCCCCCTAATAGGCTTCCAACACTGCTAATAACAAACAGAAAAAATTATAAGGCAATCAAGTTTAGACTTAAATACCTCGACAAACCAGGTAACACATTTAAATTATATATAACCTCTACAATTTCAGCATATTATGTATAACAGTACATACAGTTCAAAATTCATTTCACTTCTCATTCAATATCCGTACGTATCCAAATTATATATTTTCCCCTTCATTCTATATTCAGTTTCTAGATACAGTTTCAATCCTTCCCAGTCTTTTAAGTACTGTTCTGCCATTTGTCCATTTAATTTCTTTGTCATTTTGTCCATTTCTGCTAAAAATAACAATTTTCTCAACCAGTCATGTATATCTGGTACCTTCTCCATTTTCCAATGTTGAGCAAAGGCCATTCTCGCCGACGTAATCATGTACCATAACAGTGTCCTTTTCTCTTGTGGAATTTTTTTCCATTGTCAAACCGAGGAGAAAAAGTTCAGGCTTTCTCTCAATTGGGGTTTTCAATATTTTCTGCATCACACAATGTATATTAGACCAGTATGCTTTCGCTTTATCACATGACCACCACATATGGTAAAAAGAACCCTCTACTTTTTTACATTTCCAACATTTATTACTCAAGTTCTTATCCATGCTAATATTAGCAATCTTTTTTGGTGTCATATACCATCTATACATCATCTTATAGCAATTTTCTTTTACGTTAATACAAGTGGACATTTTAAAAGATCTTTTCCACAAAAATTCCCATGATTCCATAGAAATTTCTTTGTTCATATTTATGGCCCACTTTATCATTTGTTCTTTAACGGTTTCATCCAAAGTATATACAGTCAACAAAGTTTTATACATTTTTGATATCATTTTCCGTTCTTTTTTCAACCATATATTCTCAAAATCATCATTCATAGCCCTAAAACCAAACTCTTTACAATCTTTTTTATAAATGTCCCTTATTTGACAATATTGTAGCCAACCATACTCAAATTCTAATTCATTATTTGGTTTTAAAACATATTTTTTTCCCTTCTCTTTGCAACAATTCCTGATACTTCAACCAATCATTGCCTCTATATTCTGAAAACAAATGTATAACTGCAGCTGGAACAATCCACAGAGGCCTTTCATCCGATATTGTATCCTTATACCTGGTCCATGCATCAAACAATGTCCTCCTTACATAATGATGCTTAAACATAGAGTCAGCTTTGTTTTTCCCATACCAAAGATAGGCATGCCAGCCAAATCTGCAATCGTGCCCCTCAAGAGCTAAAAGTTTTCTATTTTCCAAATTTACCCATTCAGATAACCAAGACATACATACTGCTTCATGATACAAACGCAAATTCGGGACTTGGAAGCCACCTCTGTCCTTAGTATCATACATTATCTTCATTTTTATTCTTGGCTTCTTCCCTGCCCAGATAAACTTAAAGATTTCTCTTTGCCATTTTACCAACACTTTTCCATCTTTCACAATTGGTATTGTCTGAAACAAAAACATTAACCTGGGCAGTACATTCATTTTAATAACGGCAATTTTTCCAAGAAGAGATAACCTTAGTTTTTCCCATTTTTCTAAATCACTCTTTATCGAACCCCACAATTTTTCATAATTATTCTTGAACAAATCTATATTTTTCATTGTAATTTCAACTCCCAGATACTTAACCCTTTTAACCACTTCACATTCTGTCACATTTTGTAACATTTGTTGCTTTGTACCAATCATATTTTTACACAGTATCTTAGATTTATTTTTGTTGACATAAAACCCTGCAAGATCACCAAACTCTCTTACTTTTTCAAATACCTTAGGCATATTATTAACAGGATCTTCAACAATAAACATGGTATCATCCGCAAATGCTCTTAATTTAAATGAAAAACCTCCAATATTCAACCCTTTTATATTAACATCATCTCTGACCGCTTGTAGCAAAATCTCCAAAATCCAGATAAATAACAATGGTGACAGGGGACAACCTTGTCTAGTACCTTTTCTTACCCGGAACATATCTGTTGATTCTGCATTAACAATCACCGAAGCTTTTTGTTCTTTATATATCGATTGGATCATTCTTGTAAATTCTACGCCCATCATAGATTTCTCAAGCACTTTAAACATAAATTCCCAATTTAAATTATCAAAGGCCTTCTCTGCGTCCAAAAATAAAAAAGCGACTTCTTTTTCAGGATGTTTGTCATAATACTCAATTGCGTCCAATACAACCCTCATATTGTCTTTAATTTGTCTATTTGGTAAAAAACCAGCTTGATCTTCCACAATAGTATCTTTCAAAAACTTTTTAAGGCGCTCTGCCAATATTTTTGCAAATATTTTATAATCGTTGTTCAATAATGAAATGGGCCGATAGTTTTTAACATTTGTTAAATCTTGCATTTCTTTAGGAATTAAGGTGATTGCAGCTTCATTCCAGGAGTCAGGGATCTTTCCTGTCTTTCTAATTTCATTTAAAAGAATCTCCAGCACCGGAACCAAATCTTCATGAAATTTTTTATAAAATTTAGCTGAAAAGCCATCCGGGCCTGGGACTTTGGAGATTTTTGCCTCGGCTATTGCTTTACTAATTTCGTCCTTAGTTATTGCAGCATTTAGGAGTGTTTTCATTTCTGGATTTGGTTGTATCAAATTAACTTTGGATAGGTAATCCAACATTTTTTGAGGATCTGCTTGTTTCGATTGAAAGAGAGTCGCATAGTATTTGAAAAATTCCCTTTTAATTCCTCCTGGGTCCAAAATCTCTTTATTTCCATCTTTCAAACAAGTGATTGTTTTATTCTCTCTTCTTTTCTTTAATTGCCATGCTAAATATTTGCCAGGTTTATTTGCACCTTCAAAGGATTTCTGTTGCAATTTTTTCAAGTTCCAAAATACTTCTTTGTTCAACCTTGCCGCATATTGCTCCCTTAGGATCCTCAATTCTCTCAAAATCTTCTTTTTACCAGGCCTTTTCTTCTGTTTCTTTTTTCCGAATATTTTCCATAATTTCTTTGTCTATTTTCATTTGTTGTTTCCTTTCATTATTATTAATTGCAATCAGATGTCCTCTCATCACAGCCTTGTAGGCTTCCCATACCGTTTGCGTCTGTACACTTTTATTTAAGTTCAGTTGAAAGTATGTTTGGGTTTCTGTCCTTATTTTATCCACAATATTTTGCTTGTCCAGCCAATCTTCGTTGAGTCGCCATCGAAATTTTTTTCTCTTAACATACGTTGACCATTTTATCGGACTGTGGTCAGAAAGAGTCCTAGGTAGTATCTCAATTTTGCGTGTTTGCAAGATTAGGTTCTCTGTCATCCACATCATATCTATCCTGGAAAAAGACTCGTGTCTTGATGAATAAAAAGAGTACTCACTGTCTCTGGGATGTTTAGTTCTCCAAACGTCTGCCAAATGTTCATGTTTAATCAATTGGAAAAAGACTTTAGGAAGTTTGCCCATGGCCTCAATTCCTTTTTTTGATTTTCTATCAACAACATTGTCAACAGTACCATTAAAATCGCCCATTAAAATCATTTGCTCATAGGTCAACTGTCGTAGTTGTTCCCACAAATTCTGAAAAAAGTTTTCTTTTGCCCCATTGGGAGCATAGAGATTAACAATTAATGTCTTTTTATTCTGCAGCACAACTTCTACCGCCAAAAATTTCCCTTCATTGTCTTTGAAAATTTCTTTTGGTTCCAACTCTTTTTTAATATATGTAACTACTCCTTTTTTCTTTTGAGAGGAGAGTGAATAAAATTCCTCTCCTAATCTTTTTTGAATCAAAAATTTGGCATCTGATTTTTTAATATGTGTTTCTTGCAAGCAAACAATATCGCATTTCTGTTTTTCCAACCAGAGTCTGACATTTTTCCTTTTTTGGGGTGAGTTCAGTCCATTAACATTCCATGAAATTATTTGACTCTCCATGTTGATTCTGTAATTATTTATCAGAGTCTATAAAATTATCATTGATGAATCTGGTCATTTGGTCAACTGACTTGATGGTGACTCTCTTCTGTTTGAACGAAAAACTGACACCTTTAGGAATTTCCCATCTATATCTTATGCCCTCTGATTTCAGCTTGTCAATCAGGTCTTTAAAAAGTCGTCTGTCCTGAAGCATCGCTCTGGGTAGTTCCTTTAGGACCATGATTTTCTTGTTGCCAATTGTGAAGTCGTCCTGAAATTGTTGCTTAAACAAATCCTCCTTCAACTTCTTAGATATAAACTGGACAATTACATCTCTAGGTAATTTTTTCCTTTGCGCAATCGCAGAATTGACTCTGTATACCACATCAATCTGTGCCGCCACTCTCTCCTCTTCCATTTTCAAAAAATCTGCAACAGCATCTACCATGACTGAATGGATGTCCTCATTCTTATCTTCAGGGATCCCCCTGAATCTCATATGATTAATCATTGCATTGTATTGGACCATCACATTCACTTTATCTGTTTCTAAAGTGACCTCAGCTATATTGGATGCTACTCCCTTCACCCTTACATCCATCTCATCTGCTCTTTTGGTCAGCGTCTGTATCTCTTTTGTAATTCCAGACATTTCTTTTTTCAGCTCTGTTACCTCTGATATAACGGTCTTTTCAAGCTTCAGAATCGCGTCCATCACTCGTTTTTCCATAGCTTCCATCATGCCCTGTAGCTTTTTTTCCTCTTTTCCAGCCATTTTCGGGGAGGACCAGGTATTTGCCCTCTGTCGTTGCCGCAGGTCGTAAGCCGTTGTTCACAATCTTCCCTCCAACACACTCTAAATCAAAGTCTTTCTTGTGCCCACCTAAATCGCACTGGTTTCACTTTTTTATATTAAGTCTTTCGTTTAAAATCAAAGAAAATTTTTCTGACCTTCCCAAAATGGCGGGCACAATTTCTCTATGGTAAATGGTTCTTCCGGGTACTCACTTCCTGTCCGGCAATCTTAATGGTCCCCCTTGTTCCTGATTTCTTCCCTTCTTCCGGCCTCCTTGGTCTTCTCTAGGATGATTACTTGTCTGTTCTGAAGTCACTTCCTGTTTTGCCGATTTCTGCTGCAGCAGCTCCAGTACTTTTCCACTGCAATTCTCGCGGAGTTACTGTTAGTTTCTATTTTAAAGTCAATAATTTAACCGCAGGAATGATCAACAATTCGGCTTTTTGGCCATTTTTAGCTGTTTAACTGCACTTTTTCCGCTCCAATGTTAGTACAACAGATAGTGCACGATCATGCGCTTCATCGGATGTTGTTTATTTTCGGCCGAAACGCGTCTCCGGTGAGCAATTTTAAAAAGTTACCTTCAAAGTCAGTGTCTTGTTATAGCAGTGTTTCCTTGATATCAGTTTCTGTAGAATGTCTTGGAGGTCTGGGTCATGCGTTCTTATGTTGAGAATCCAACTCGGTGGGGTCTTGTAGAGATTTTCCGAAGTGCCTTCTCTGGGGGAGGGGATCAAGGCTGGTCGCGGCGCTCTTTAAAGCCCCGCTATCAGCCGATCTCAACTCCTCTCTCGGGCCAGGCTCTCTGCCAGTCACCCCCCTGCCTGGGGGGATCTGCGGTGGGCTATTGGAAGCCCACCCTGTCGTCAAGACCCTCCGTTTGCTCTGGGAGCTCTACGAGCAAGCCAGAGCACGTCAGGACGCCATGAATCCCAGAACGGAAGCCCTGCCCAGTCTTCATCTAGCATTTGCTCCACTGTTTTACCAAACCCGCACTTGGACAGAAAAAGATGTGACCCCAAACCACATTCAAATACTCCAGGCCAACGCTGTAGTGACTGCAGAGTCACCCTTGAATGGCCATAAAATGGCCATAAATCTATGCAGACGGCTACCATAAAACCAGAGATCAAACAAAATGAAAGCAGCATGCAGTCTGGACACTGCCATAAAATCCGCCAATCAATCAAAGTGAAAGTGGCATGCAATGTAGAGGGGAATTTCTGTTCCAGCATGGGTTTGGTAAAACAGTGGAGCAAATGCTAGATGCAGATTGGGCTCCAGTTTGGTAAAACAGCATCCCCATCCACCCTTGGAACCCCCCCCCAATCCCCCGGCCAGAGAGACAAGGAGAACTGGCAACCCTAGGGTGGAGCCTGTGGAGGACAGGGAGTTCATTGGAGTAAAATGCCATAGAATTCACTCTCCAAAGGAGTTCACCCTCCAAAGCATCCATTTTCTCCAGGGGCAACTGATCTCTGCTGTCTGGAGATGAACTTGTGATTCCTGGAGATCTCCAGGCTCCACCTGGAGGAGGGGACTAGCCCAATCTCATCAGATCTTAAAAGCTAAGCAGGATAGGCTCTAGTGAGGGAGAGGGAGAGGAGGAGGAGGAAGAAGTTGGATTTATACCCCACCCTTCACTCTGAGCAGCTTACAATCACCTTCCCCTCCTCTCCCCACAGCAGACACCCCCGTGAGGTAGATGGGGCTGAGAGAGCTATGAGAGAACTGCTCTTGAGTTAACAGCTCTGAGAGAGCTGTGACTGACCCAAGGTCACCCTGCTGGCTACAAGTGGAGGAGTGGGGAATCAAACCTGGTTTTCCAGATTACAGTCTGCCGCTCTTAACCACTACACCAAACTGGCTCAAGTACTTGGATAGGAGACTACCAAGGAAATCCAGGGTTACTATGTAGAGGTAAGGCAATGGCCAACCACCTCTGCTTATTTCTTGCCTTGAGAACCCCATGAAGGGCTGGTATAACTGAACTGCAACATGGTGGCACTTTACACCCAGAGGAGTGTGGAGTGCTCTTTGGTCCTTTCTTTACATGGTTTTGGTTTGCGGTCTGTGAAGGATGTTGACAGTGCCCTGGAGGTTATGAAAGCCTGGACTTGGTTATTTTTGATTCCTGGCTAAGAACAGCTTGCCAGACTATGGTGAAGAGAACCTTTAATGAAATCCTTCTTTATCTGAGGGTGTTTTCCCAAAGATGCTAAAGTATACAGAACGTGTTAAAAGATAAGAAACCTGTGGCCAATTATAAGGCAGGTCCAAATCTACTTTTTCTGGAGATGAGCCAGGGCATAGCAACACCTGGCTTTCCTGGATGACTCATCTGCCCTTGATCCATTTCAGTCTGGCTCCAGGGCCAGCTCTGAAA
The DNA here is from genome assembly GCA_029375565.1 of Gekko gecko. Taxonomy (NCBI): domain Eukaryota; kingdom Metazoa; phylum Chordata; class Lepidosauria; order Squamata; family Gekkonidae; genus Gekko; species Gekko gecko. The sequence goes on from JAPDNY010000005.1 coordinate 198,364,181, forward strand.
CAGAGTCAGCTTTGATTGCTTTGGTGGACGGTCCCTGTTGGCATTTATTGTTATTAGATTTGTCAGGAGCTTTTGACATGGTCGACCACTCAATTTTATTGAACCACCTGGAAGCTAGAGCTGGGGAAAGAGGGAAAATGTTGGAGTAGTTTGATTCTTTCCTCTCCAGTCATATAATAATAATAACAACGGTGTGGTCTCAAGCTGCAACCAACTCATGACAACCTCAGAACCATGGCGTTTTGATGGCAAGAACTAAGGTGGTTTGCCATTGCCTTCCTCTGCATAGCAACCCCAATCTTCCTTGGTGGTCTCCCATCCAAGCACTAACCAGGGCTGACCCCACTTAGTTTCTGAGCTCTGATGAGATCGGGCTAGTCCAGGCTATTATCCAGCCGCAGCCATAGAGGGATTCACAGTCAGCAACATAGAAGTGTCACAGGAATCATGGCTACTTCCCTTGTTATTTAATATATATTGAAGCCTTTTATGCAAAATTGTTCATGGCATGAGAGCTGGGTGTCATCCGTATGCTGTGGTAACTGAGCTATACATTGCTTTGGGTTGGATCCAAGCAGCTTTTCCACTGGAGAAAAGGGGGAGGCACTCCCATCTGACCCCTCCCCCCCAAAGTTCTACCTCTTCCACAAGCACCGCTCCGGTAGATGCACCTAATAGTTCCCTCGCCTTGTGATATTCACTTTGATGACAGAAAGCGGATCCCAGACCCCCTGGGAGGGCCAGACCTAACCCTAATTTCTCATTTCTTCTATTCCGGCCACATAAGCAAGTTGCCATGGCAATTGGCTGCACAGCAACATAATTCTCTTGTGATGGAGCTTCACAGTGCGCAGCATCTGTTAATATCATTTTATTCATTTTTAAAGAGGCAATGATGACAAAGCCTTCCCCCTCCCCTGCCGCTGCCACCTTTCCAATCTCTTGCAAAGGGTTTCATGTGTGTACTTTATTCAGTGCCCCGGTTTTGAAGATGAACTGAGCATACCTGACATCAGGCCTTAGGGAACATCCTTTATGAGGGACAGAATTTGGTAGCAGGAAGCTTCGGCCTTTCCACATATTGCACTTTTCCTCATTAAAGTCAGATTGACAGTGTGCGACAGAGGTAAAATTGAGAGATGGACCCTCAGCAGCTGTGGGAGAGCTGGTTTCCACTGCCTTTTAGCAAGACATTGCTCAACTGGCATTTGTGGGCATATCTGATCATATGTGAACTTACAATCCTACCTCCACAGATTTGTAATGCATCCCTCAGGGCCATTGTACCATTATTTTGTCATCAAGTCAGATTTGACTTATGGTGACCCTGTAGAGTTATGATGACCTAGCCCTGTGCCCTCACTCAGACACAGGATTTTCCCTCTGTTTTTCCCCTTCCTTTCTGGCTGAGCAGCCCCTTTATCTATTTCTTTCTTTTGTGAAGGTTTATGGCTGTCCCACCCTGTCACAGCATTATATTCTGATGCTGGCTCAGCCCTGGAACTTGAGGGAAAAGATCACCTCTTAAATTTGCAAAAATGGCACAAGAGGTTTTACTTAACATAGAAGGAGAAAGGTCACATTAAATCAGAGGTAAAACGTCTGAGGTAAATCAATAATGAATTCTGAGGTAATGTAATAATTTCATATTCATATTCATACTCCAGTTCACTTTCTTGAGTTTAACTGACTCTTCAGGTTTCAGAAGGCACAGGTACACTACCAAGTACCCAAATTCCTTCTCTAAGCACAACAGGGATCACTCCACTCTTTGAGCTAGCTCCCTTTCCAACTGGGCAGGGGATCACTTCTCTAACTAGGAGATCTATCCCTTTTTCTGGCCTGAATAAGGGTCTTCAGTGATCTTCCCACTCTTCCTTGCCAACATTCCCAGTCCTCAGTCAATGTGAAACTTTCAGTGCTAAACTCTCCTCAGTCAGGGCTAAACTGTTTCAGTTCTCAGTCAGAGCTAAATTGAGTTCTCTTCAGCAATCAGTTCCCAAGTCTTTCTGCTCAACTTACGCTAAGCAATCAAATCCCTTTGAGCAGCCTGTCACTCAGTACTCTCTGAGGTAGTAACTAGAGGTGTGCCTTCAGGTCTACCTGAACCAAAAATATACCCAAAAAACACCTTATTGGTATTTTGGGGTATATTTTGGCATCCCAAATGTATCCAGGATTTTTCAGGAGAACTGGGGGAGAAATCCCCCCCAAAATCCCAGATATATTTGGGAATTACTGGCAAACCTGGAACAGCTGAAGGGCTGGAGCAGATTGCTCCTGCCACTCAGCTGTTTTTGGGCTTTCTTTTGCAGTCCCTTTAAATAGAGGGTGTTTAAAAGGACTGCAGAAGACAAGCCTGTGAAATAGCGGGGAGGTACTCTCCCTGCTAGCTCAGCTAGGGCTCTTTTTGGCTGTTCAACTGAACTGCTGAAGAGAGCCCCAGTGAACCTGCAGGGAGAGTTCTTCCAGCAGAATCAGCTGCTTTGCGGGCTCTGTTGGGCAATCGGGTGAGGTGAAACTTAAAATAGTCTTCATGATCCCAGGGAACAAACCCATCGTTCTGAAGTGCTCTGCTAATCACATCCAGTTGTCCAATTCTGCTCCCAGTCTGCTTCTTCAAATGCCACCTGTTCCATGCCTTCATCTGATTCCTGGATGTATCTTCTTCATAGCATCTGACGAAGTATGTTCCAACTCATGAAAGCTCATGAAGGAATCAATGTCGTTAGTCTTTAAGGTGCCACCAGAGTGCTGTTTGATTTTTTACTACAGTAGACTAACACGACCTATTTGGATGTATCCTTCCAACCTGACCTGTGGGAATGTCAGCCTCCAGGTGGAACCCGGGGGTCCCCTGTGACTACAGCTCCTCTCCAGACTACAGAGATCAGTTCCCCTGGAGAAAATGGATGTTTTGGAGAGTGGACACTGTGGCATTGTATCCCACTGAGCTCCCTGTCCCCTCCAGGCTCCATCCCCAAATCTCCAGGAGTTTCTCAACCTGGATCTGGCAGCCCTAGACCCTCATCCCCCACTGGTGGCCAAAGGGAACCTGGCAACCCTACTGACCTGTGGCAGGACACCCAGCACCAAAGTTGCCCAGCTCTGCTTTTGGAAATTCCTTGAGATTTGAGAGTGGTGCCTGGAAAGGGTGGGGTTTGGAGAGAGGAGAAAGCTCAACAGGGATGTAATTTCTGTGGGGGTGGTCATGGAAATCAAGTTACACCCAAGTTATGGCAAACCCTTTGGGTTTTCAAAGCAAGAGGAGTTCAGAGGTGGTGGTTTGCCATTGCCTGCCTCTGTGTAGTAACCCTGGACTTCCTTGGTGGCCTCCCATCCAAGTACTACCCAGCATCAACCCTGCTTAGCTTCTGAGAACCAATGAGATCAGGGTAGCCTGGGCCATCCAGGTCAGGGCTGTGATCTCTATGACATACTATAGAATCTGCCCTCCAAAGCTGCCATTCCTTCCAGGATAACTGATCTCTGTGGTCTGTAGATCTACTGTAATTTCAGAACTCCAGGCTTTGCCTGGAGATTGGTAACCCTACCCAGCACACATAGAGAATTTTTTAAAAGGGTGCTGAATACTTAGAAAGGAATCAAGCTGGCTTACAATAGAATGGAGTGGAAATTTAGCACCGTTGACAGCTAATTAAAGCCCAGCGCTTAGAATTATTATGCAGGCAGCTGGGATATGTAGTGAAATCCTAGGTCCACTTGATTTCCTTTAGAGTGGGAATTTCCAGTATTTCATGGGATATACTTTCTGCCAGTGGCAAATTGCATAAAACAGGCTCCTCTCCCACGTTCATGAATATATTGTTGTAAGTCATAAATAAGGGTGATTTGTGTCTCGTAATGCATTTAAAGAGGACATGGAATTCACATCCAGTGTCTGGTGAGTTCGTTTCATCCCCGGAATGGGAGACTCCTTATCAAGTTTGCAAAAACTCTGGAGTAAAATTGGGCCTTAACTGTGGGGCGAATCTATTCTATAGTGAAGAGGTGAGAGAGAGGGGTGGGAATCAGAGTGAATTTTTAATCTGATACATGAGCTAGGCAGTAAGTGAAGAAAAGGAAGGGCCTCCTTCTGTGAGAAATCAGAAGCCCCAGAGACAGAAACTGCCTGCCCGCCCTCCCCCTCTGGCCCCTTCATCTCAACGCTTTTCATGTTTATTATTTTCCATATTTCCTCCTGCTTGGGTTTTCTGTAATCTGCCACTTCTGATCAGATCAAGAATTTTCAGGAGAGGACAATGAAATGCGTTAATACTATTTCCTTATTTTTGTATTAGGAGACAGAGAGAGAGAGATGGCGAGGACGCATAATATCAGGTGAAAAACTAAAAGAATTGGTCACTGCAGATGCACTCGGAGGAAAGCAGCTCTATCATTCTGCCCTTTTAGGACGTTGTCGCTGGCACCCCGGTGCACGAGATCCGCAAAGGAGAGTCAGTGGGCATAAAGAGTTTGCAGATGAAAGCACCTGCCTGGAGCGCCATGCCACCTCAGCCGTGACTGGGCATTTCCTTTTGGGTTAGCAACTCACCTAAAGCCCCTGTTCATGTCTGCGCTACAAGATTATCCCAATGCAATTTCTGCTTAGTGGACTTTGCCTGCCAGATGTAACTGGATTTGGGTTAGGGTTCATTCCGGGTTTATTCGCCACCTGTTCAGGTTGCCTTGGTAACAAATTGACAGCCCCTTCAGACATCCTACTTTTGCAAAGATATCTTGGACAGATGCTTTTTCTCCAGGCTTTGAGGTCACCTCACCTCTCTGATCCTGGCACTTGGCAAATAAATAATAAGCATTTTTAGCCCCCTCAATGGAAACAGAACGTCGAAATCAGCACAACAGAAAAGACACTATGGATCAACAGTTCAACAGTCAGCATTTCATTTTCTCCCTCTCCATCTTTATCCATGCTTCATAAGACTGTGCATTGGTGGGTTTTACACTAGATGGACCACTTACTCACTTGGAGACAGGCGGACATACAATCATTGTGGCTTTGCACTACCATTGCCAACCTCTAGGTGGGGCCTGGAGCTCTCCCTGAATCTCAGCGGATCTCTAGATGACAAAGATCACTTCCCCTGGAGAAAATGACTACTTTGGAAGGTGCACTCTATGGCATTCCACCCTGCTGACAAGGGATGCCAGCCTCTAGGTGAGATCTGGGAATCCCCCAGAATCTCAGCTCATCTCCAGGCTACAGAGCTCAGTTCCTCTGGAGAAAATGGCTGCTTTGGAGAGTGGACTCTATGGTACTGTTCCCTACTGAGGTCCCTGTGCTCCCCAGCTCCATCGCTGAATCCGCAGGAGTCCCCTGTCTTGGAGCTGGCAACCCACCCACTCCCACCTTGCCAGTGGCCAGGGAGAACTTGGCAACCCTACCTGCTGAGGTCCCTTTCCTCCTCAAACCCCACCCTCCCCAAATCTCCAGGAATTTCCCAACCCAGAGTTAGCAGCCCAGTAGGGAACCTCCTGGATTCAAACCTCCGCTGTGCCCTGAAGCTTATTCAGTGAACTTGGGCCAGTCACTGTCTTATCAGCCTATCCTACATTACAGGAAAAATAATCAAGTCACATTATAAGATTAAAAAAAGTTATATTCTAGCATACATTTTCATGGAGTTCTTCGTGAACGCAGCTGAAAAAGTGAACTCTGCTGGGATACAATGTTGTTTGTCTCTAAGGTGGCCCATGAACACACACAAAGGTGGCTTCTACTGAGGCAGACCCTTGGTCCTTCAAGGTCAGTGTTGACTACTCAGACTGGCAGAGGTCTTCCACATCACCTACAATATGATACATTTCACTGGACACATGCACAAAGGCGATGTGGCTGGCCTTAGCTATTTAATCCAGATGGCAACCTGCAGCCTTGAAATCAACTGGCAGCCAATGACCCTGTTCTTCAGCATGCTTGATGGTGCCACCATCACACCAGGCTTATTGCTTGGTTCGGTCATGTCATACCCCTACCTAGAAGCACCAGTTTCCTACGAAGAGACAGTACTACTTCTTGTATGAGACTGGAGAGCAGCTAGAGCTTCCCTGAACTACTAAATCCAATTACACAACTCTAAGGCTGATGATGAAGAAATTGAAATTGTTCAAGATCTTCTGTTCCGTGGCTCCATCAGCAACCAAAAGGGAGACTGCAACCAAGAATTCAGAAGGAGATTGAGACTGGAAAGGGCAGGCATGAAGGAGCGAGCGAGATGGTTAATGGTAAGGATGTGTCACTGGTGACCAAAATCAAGTTAATTCATGCCATAGTGTTCCCAAGCCCTACCTCAGTTGAAAATGCTGCCAGGATATGAGGGCGCTGTCCTTTTTGCTTAAGTTGACCAAGAAAGTTTGTGGGTAGCATTTATTATATGTGGCCAAAGGCCATTGTAAGCAGTCACTAAGACATAAAGAGAGCATAAAACATGAATCACAAATAACATTGTTAGAGCAACCCAACCTAAAAGTGCTTGTCAAATTGGTCAGAGATCTACTTGTTGCACAGCACTTCACATCCATAATGCTGTGTTGATGAATGCCAGTGAATTTTTTCAATTGTTAAAATCCTCTGAAAGAAGTTAGGAAATTGGTTTGAGACAAATGATTACTTTGGTAACACTTTGAACTCTTGACTTAGCAAATTGTTCTTTGAGGTTTTGAAAAGTGTAATTATTTTTCAGGATTTCTGTTACATAAGGCTTGGAGTTCAATACCTCATAAACAGTAATGCTGATGATTAATAATAACCCCACAACCCAGAGAACAGGGGTAATTTAATGACCTTTCCTTAGATACTGCCTGCAACACCTTAGAAAAGAGCAATGTTTATGCAGAAGAGGCAATAGCTGTGAAACAATCCAATAGCAGCTATGGAGAATTTTTACTTGTCCAGAACCAGCATCTCCCAGTTATACATACCAAAGGCAGGGGTCCCCAATGTGGTACCCATGGGTGCCATGGAGTCCACTGACACCTTTCCTGGTGCCCACCCAGGTAATTTTAGAAAGTGAGTGGGGCCAGGAGGGGCTTCTGACCAATGCTCCCTCTAAGCTGTGGAGTCTTGTGAGCAAAAAATCTACTTTGTGAGCTACTGGCATTAAAGTTGTGAGTGAGCGATTTGGCTACTGCATAAATTTAGTATGCTCTGGAGCCATCCTTCCTGAGCTAAGATAAAAATGTGTGAGCCGGAAGCTAAAACACTGTGAGCTAGCTCACACTAACTCAGCTTACAGGGAACACTGCTTCTGACTGGCCCCAGGAGACTGGGTTGGCCATGCAGATTTTTTAAAACATTGCCTTGGCAGCACCTGCCACCGCAGCACAGAGCTTTTTACCGTGTGACTTAAAGTAAACTGGCAGCCATTTTGTAGCTGGCTCCATCTCCTGCAGCAGCCATTTTATGGCAGCTATTTTGGGGCTGCACCCACCAGACTGTGCCAGAATTCCAAAGGTGCCCACAGCCCAGGCTCAAAAAGGTGGGGACTCCAATCTACAGGCTTTCAAGTTGAAACTGACTTATGGCAATTCCAGCAAGAGGCTTCCAAACCAAGTGAGAAGCAGAAGTGGTTTGCCATTGCCTTCCTCTATAGAGCCTTCCTTGGCAGTTTCACATCGATGTACCAACCTTGCTTAGCTTCCAGGATCTGACAAGATCAAGCTATACCATTCCACCTTCCCTCTGTCTCCCAGTTAGTTAATTATTCTATATAAAATATTTACATGCTACAATCTCAGCTTGAAAGCTCTTGCCGTAGCTCACAATCATAGTAATTGTAGCAATGGAACAATTTATCAACAAAAACATAAAATTAAATTGGCAGATTAAAGCAAATAAAGCAGCAGCAGACATTAAGACTAAAGCAATGATAACTTAAGCTATGGTAACTGAGATTACTTGTAATTCCATGAGATATCCAGGCCACATCTGAAGATTAGTAATTTGAATCCTGGTTGTCTGAATGAAACCCACCTCTGGACCACCCTGGATATGGCAAAGGGCTACTGGCAGATCCCAGTGGTGGCAGCAGACAGTGAGAAGACAGCATGCCCAGAGGACACTACACATGCAGTAGATGTAGTATCTGCCCCCAGGCATTAGAAACACAGGAATTCACACATCCTAGAGGAGGGGATAAATTTCCATTACAAGCCTTCTCAACATGTAGCACACCCAATGTGGTTTATTTAATAATATATAAATATCAGCTTATATATGTGGGAAATACAATCAGATTGGTCAAAGTTCATATCTTGGAACACTGCCCAAGACTTAAAAATAAAATATCAGATGCTCCCCTAGTTTCTCATTTTACTGAATTAAACCACAGTGAAAATGATTTCAAATATGTGGTTTTATAAGAACATAAGAGGAGCCAATGTTGGATCAGACCAATGGCCCATCCAGTCCAACACTCTGTCATACAGTGTCCAAAAATACCAGGTGCCATCAGGCAGTCCACCAGTGGAGCCAGGGCACTAGAAGCCCTCCCACTATTGCCCCCCCCCAAGCACAAAGAATACAGAGCATCACTTGCCCCAGAGTCCCTATCTATATCTTGTGGCTAATAGGCACTTAAGGACCTCTGTTCCATATGTTTATCTAATTCCCTCTTGAAGCCGTCCATGCTTGTAGCTGCCGCCACCACCTCCTGTGGCAGTGAATTCCATGTGTTAATTACTCTTTGGGTGAAGAAGTACTTCCTTTTATCCGTTCTAACCCAACCACTCAGCAATTTCATTGAGTGCCCACGAGTTCTTGTATTGTGAGAAAGGGAGAAAAGTACCTCTTTTTCTACCTGCTCTATCCCATGCATAATCTTATAAACCTCAGTCATGTCACCCCTCACCCATTGTTTCTCCAAGCTAAAGAGCCCCAAGCGCTTTAACCTTTCTTCATAGGGAAAGTGTTCCAACCCTTTTTCTGCACTTTTCCCAAAGTTATAATATCCTTTTTTAAGGTGTGGTGACCAGAACTGTACACAGTATTCCAAAAGAGGTTGCACCACTGATTCATATAAGGGACATTACAATATTGGCTGATCTATTTTCAATACCTTTCCTAATAATCCCCAGCATAGCATTGGCCTTTTTTATTGCAGTTACACACTGTCTCAACATCTTCATTGAGTTATCTACTACGACTTCAAGATCTTGCTCTTGATCAGTCTCTGCCAATTCGGACCGCATAAATGTGTATTTATAGTTAGGATTTTTGGCTCCAATGTGCATCACCTTACACTTGGCCACATTGAATCCCATTTGCCACACTGATGCCCACTCGCCCATCCTCAACAGATCCCTTTGGAGTGCCTCACAATCCTCCCTGGTCTTCTCCACCCTGAACGACTTAGTATCATCTGCAAATTTAGCTACTTCACTGCTTACTCCCAACTCCAAATCATTAATGAACAAGTTAGAAAGCATTGGACCATGTACTGATCCCTGTGGAACCCCACTGCTTACCACCCTCCACTGAGAAAATTGCCCATTTATACTCACTGTCAGTTTCCTATTAATGAGCCAGTTTTTGATCCACAAAAGAACTTGTCCTTTTATCCTGTGATTTTTGAGCTTATTTAGGAGCCTTTGATGAGGAACTTTATCAAAAGCTTTCTGGAAGTCAAGGTAAACAATATCTATTGGGTCCCCCTTGTCCACATGTTTTAAAGATGGGAGTGACATTAGCTACCTTCCAGTCCTCAGGAATGGAGGCAGATTTTAATGAAAGATTACATATTTTTGTCAGGAGATCCACAAGTTCACATCTGAGTTCTTTCAGAACTCTCGGATGTACGCCATCCGGGCCTGGTGATTCATCAGTTTTTAAGTTGTCTATCAGTCGTAGGACCTCCTCTCTTGTCACCTCAAACTGACTCAGGTCTTTGAACACCCCTCCTGAAATCAACAGTTCTGGAGTGGGCAAGCACTTCTCATCTTCCACAGTGAAGACAGAGGCAAAAAATGCATTCAGCTTCTCAGCCATTTTCCTATCATCCTTCAGTACCCTTTTTACCCTTTGATCATCCAAGGGTCCCACTGCCTCCCTGGCTGGTTTCCTGCTTCTAATGTATTTGAAGAAAGTTTTATTGTTGGTCTGTTTTTTGCTATTTGTTGTTGTTCAGTCGCACAGTCGAGTCCGACTCTTCGCGACCCCATGGACCAGATTACGCCAGGCCCTCCTGTCTTCCGCTGTCCGCTGAAGTTTGCTCAATTTCATGTTCGTTGCATCGATGACACTGTCTAACCATCTCATCCTTTGCCGTCCCCTTCTTCTTTGACCTTCAATCTTTCCCAGCATCAGAGTCTTCTCCAGTGAATGCTCCCTTCTCATTTGGTGGCCAAAGTATTTGAGCTTCAGCTTCAGGATCTGGCCTTCCAAGGAACAATCAGGGTTGATTTCTTTTAGGATTGACTGATTTGATCTCCTTGCAGTCCAGGGGACTCTCAAGAGTCTTCTCCAGCACCATAGTTCAAAAGAATCTATTCTTCGGCGCTCGGCCTTCCTTATAGTCCAACTCTCGCAGCCATACATTACTATGGGGACCATGCGGACTTTTGTTGGCAAGGTGATGTCTCTGCTTTTTATCATACTGTTTAGGTTTGCCATCGCTTTCCTCCCAAGGAGCAGGCGTCTTTTAATTTCATGGCTGCAGTCACCATCTGCAGTGATCTGGGATCCTAGGAACGTGAAGTCTGTCACTACTTCTACGACTTCCCCTTCTATTTGCCAAGGAGTGATGGGGCCAGATGCCATGATCTTAGTTTTTTTGATGTTGAGCTTCAAGCCCACTTTTGCGCTCTCCTCTTTCACCCTGAGCAAGAGGCTCTTTAGGTCCTCTTCACTTTCTGCCATCAGAGTAGTATCGTCTGCATATCTGAGGTTATTGATCTTTTCCCCAGCAATCTTAACTCCCGCTTGTGATTCATCCAGGCCAGCATTTCACATGATGTACTCTGCATATAAATTAAATAAGCAAGGTGACAATATACATCCTTGTCGTACTCCTTTTCCTATGCTAAACCAATCCGTTGTTCCATATCCGGTTCTAACTGTTGCTTCTTGACCCTTATACAGGTTTCTCAGGAGACACGTGAGGTAGTCTGGTACTCCCATCTCTTTAAGAACCTGCCATAATTTATTGTGATCCACACAATCAAAGGCTTTAGCATAGTCAATGAAGCAGAAGTAGATGTTTTTCTGGTACTCTCTTGCTTTCTCCATAATCCAGCGAATGTTGGCAATTTGATCTCTAGTTCCTCTACCTCTTCGAAACCCAGCTTGAACTTCTGGCAATTCTCTATCCACGTACTGTTGAAGCCTAGCTTGTAGGATTTTGAGCATGACCTTGCTAGCGTGTGAAATGAGTGCAATTGTGCGATAGTTTGAACACTCCTTGACATTGCCCTTCTTTGGGATTGGAATGTAAACTGACCTTTTCCAATCCTGTGGCCACTGTTGTGTTTTCCAAATTTGTTGGCAAATTGAGTGCAGCACTTTAACAGCATCTTCTTTTAAGACTTTGAATAACTCAGCTGGGATACCATCAACTCCACTAGCTTTGTTGTTAGTAATGCTTTCTAAGGCCCATTTAACTTCGCTTTCCAGGATGTCTGGCTCGAGGTCAGTGATTATACCATCGTGGTTGTCAAGGACATCAAGGTCCTTCTTGTATAGTTCTTCTGTGTATTCTTGCCATCTTTTCCTAATCTCTTCTGCTTCTGTTAGGTCCCTACCGTTTTTGTCCTTTATCATGGCCAGCTTTGCATGGAACGTTCCCTTGATTTCTCCAATTTTCTTGAACAGATCTCTAGTCCTTCCCAATCTATTGTTTTCCTCTATTACTTTGCATTGTTCATTCAGGAAAGCCTCCTTATCTCTCCTTGCTGTTCTCTGGAAATCTGCATTCAGTTGGGCAAATCTTTCCTTTTCACCGTTGCCTTTAGCTTTCCTTCTTTCCTCTGCTATGTGTAAAGCCTCATCAGACAGCCACTTTGCTTTCTTGCATTTCTTTTTCTTTGGGATGGCGGTGATTGCTGCCTCCTTTACAATGTCACGGACCTCTGTCCATAGTTCTTCAGGCACTCTGTCTATCAAATCTAGTCCCTTAAACCTATTCTTCACCTCTACTGTATATTCATCGGGCTATATGCTCCTCATATTCCCTTTTTGCCTGCCTGATCACAGACTTGCATTTTATTTGCCACAGCCTGTGTTCCCTTTTATCAGCCTCACTAAGACTAGCTTTCCATCACTTAAAGGAATCCTTTTTACCTTTTACAGCTTCCATTACTTTGTTAACCATGCAGGCTTTTTTTTATACTTATTTGTGCTTTTCCTAACTTGCGGTATATATTTGCATTTATCAACTACAATAAGATATGAATTTATAATTAGTAAGCTTTCACAATGATTTACTTTTTTGGTAGCTCATTCCTGTGATTCTCTCGTTATTCTTTATTGTCCTCCAGGTAGTGGCTGGAGATCTCCCAGAATGACAACTGATCTTGAGACTATGGAGATCCATTCCCCTGGAGAAAATGGCTGTTTTGGAAGGTGGACTATGGCATTATAGCCTGCTAAGGTCCTTTGCCTCCCCAAACCATGCCCTTCCTAGGCTCCACCCTCAAAATCTCCAGGAATTTTCCAACTCAGAGCTGGCAGCCCTGGTAATGGAGAATGTAAATGCAGCTCTGGTCAAGCATGCCAGTCCCTGCAAAAGGGCAGAAGGTGTGGCACAGCTATGCTTAAGGGAAATGTACTTGGACCCAATTGCCGTCTGCCATACTGGCATATATAGCAGCAGGCAGGATACTGTCCTCCATCTTCCTCATCTTTGGAATTCCTTCCCTCAGGAGTCTCACCTGGCCCTTGCTTTACTTTCTTTTAGGCTATGCAAGGCTACAAGATTCCTTTTTACTCAGGTTTTGAACTAAGGAGCACCTCAGTTTGGCCTGAGCTGGTCAGTGTCAGACTCCTAGTCAAGTTACGCTCAACAACTCTCTCTTTGGCAGTGATAAATTTATTGGGATGTATGCATGATCCAGAACATCACTTGTGTTAGAACTAACTTTTGGAGGGTATAAGCTTATTATAGTTAATTCATACAAAAGCCCCTTCCTTCCCCAAGCATACGTCATACACACACGCCACGCCTAGAGTTGCCATCTCAACCAAGTTGAACATATATGGCTTGGTTATCTACAGCTCAAGCTGGGACCAAAAAGCTTTCCAGGACACCTCTCCCTGGGAAAGAGAGAGAGGAGGCACACCTTGCAAGGAAAGTTATGACTTCTAAAGCAAAGGTCCCATTCTCTCACACATTCAGTCACCTCCCCTCCCCGCAGGAATTCCCTCCTCCCATAACTATGACAGTCAGGGCTTGAGACCTGAGCAGGGTTGGCCATGGCCAGTATTTGGATGAGGGACCACCAAGGAGGACTGGGATTGCTATGCAGAGGAAGACCAGGGCAAACCACTTCTGCTCATCTCTTGCCTGGAATGTCCCATGGAAGGGGTAGCCATGAGTCAGTCGTGACTCAACAGCACGTTTGTTTTGTCTCTTAGATCAGGGGTCCCAGCCTACCTGAGTCTGCAGGTACCTTTGGAATTCTGACAGAGCATGGGGGGCACAGCCACAAAATGGCTGCCACACAGGAGGTGAATTCAGCCGCCAGATGATTGCCATAACTTTACTTCCTAGAGAGAAGGTCCCACAGGAAACCAGAAATAGAGGCCGAGGACAGACTGGCAATTTGCCCCGGTAGCCAGTCGCGGCAAAACCCCCCGGAGTAAACGATACCAGGTTTTCCCGTCCACACAGCGGGGGCCTCTGCCGGAAGATACGGGACGGAGGCGCGCGGGAGCGTTCAGACTGCCGCACCAGAGGCGTGCTATATTTGCCGTTTCCCCATTAATTCAGTTGTGGGTGTATGTGCGCATGAGCGCTCATGCGCATAAGCGCATTTTGCCGATTTTTTTTTTTTTTTTGCCCTGCAACGCCGGCACCACATTGGGTGGTGGAGCAGAGCGCGGCCAATCACACCACTGCTGCCTCATGCCCAACGCGGGTTGCTCCCGGCTTTTTGGCTGCGCGTTCAGACTCCCCGGAAGCGGAGAAACGCGCGACAAACACAGGCTTTCAAGATTTGCACCGGCTTTTATCAGGTGTTTTTTTAATCCGGCAGTGAAGCGCGAGAGCACCGGTAGGCTACGGGTGGGGGACGCCAGGCAGATGTGCCTGTGTGAACATTCCATTTAATTCGATATTGAGTCGTTGTCAGCCCGGGTCCCATCCCGCGGCAAATTGCCAGTCTGTCCTCGGCCAGAATAAGGAAAAAACATCCGTGGGACAACCCATATTGGGTCGTCCCATGGACGTTCTTTCTTTTCCTTATTCTATAGCTTTACTTCAGTAACACAGTGAAGATTTTTGTGGTGTGGTGCAACGTTCCCTCTAAGCTGTGGAGTCTTGTGAGCAAAAATTCTCCTTTGTGAGCTACTGGCATTAAAGTTGTGAGCAAGACATTTGGCTGCTGCAGAAATCAGTTTGCTCTGGAGCCCTCCTTCCTGCGCTGAGACAAAAAGGTGTGAGCTGGAGGCTCAAAAACTGTGAGCTAGCTCACACTCACTCAGCTTAGAGGGAACACTGGTGTGGTGACAGCTGCTGGCAAAGCAACATTTTAAAAAGTCTGCACAGCTTACCAGATCTCCAACAACTATTCAAAAGCCTTGCTGAGCAAAAGCCCTACCTGGCCCCACATAGTTTGCTTCTGGCCTGGGGATCATTTTGTTTACATTAATTGAGATCACTTGATGTATGCTTTATGCTGCTGTTCTGCCTGCCATGCTTTAATGGTGCTGCCTTGTTTTTAGTGGCTTGTTTTATGACATTGTTTATTGTCACAAACCACCCTGTGCAGGTCTCTGGAGAGGTGGCCTATAAATTTTCATAATAAATAAAGGCTCCCAGCTTCCACCAGTGGTGAGATCACAATGAATATACCTGGTGGGCCCATGTGCCAGTCTGATGGGTAATCAGCCTGTGGTTTATCAGACACATGCTGGGCAAGATCACCTTTCTTCTCCAGGAATAATTCTGGAGAAGTTCTACATATGTCAGCCTATTTTTAAGCACCTCCCTTTCATTACACATTTGAAGAATGTGGATTAAATCCCCTTTTCTCATGTTCCCCCCAGGAATGTCTGCAGGGAGCATCTTTTATTCTGCCAATATCCAGCTCTGAATGTATAGAATGGCTAAACCGCTTCAGCTTCAAGGAAAGCGAACAGGATCCTTTGAATATATGTAATAATCTCCGCAGAGAAAGGTCTGCTGTTTTCAGAGTTCAGAGAAAGGAGAGGAGGTCCCACAAGGCTCCGCCAGAACATGTCATGCATTCTAAATCTAGAATCATGGATTCTGAAGTCATATATATTTAATACTTATTATTCCATGTTGGGGGAGGGAAGGCAGCGTGGTATATAGCCCAATCTTGCCAGATCTCGGAAGCTAAACTGGGTCAGTACTTGGGTGGGAGACCACCAAGAAAGGCTCTGAAGAAGACGACAATAGCAATCTACCTCTGGTTCTCACTTGCCTTGAAAGCCCCTTGACAGGGTCACCATAAGACGGTAGAGCCCAGTCTCATCAGATCTCGGAAGCTAAGCCAGGCCAGTACTTGGATGGGAAGCCACCAAGGAAGGCTCTGCAAAGGCTCTGCTTCCCACTTGCCTTGAAAGCCCCTTGCTGGGGTACCCCTAGGTGAGCTGCAAGTTGGCAGCACTTCACACACACATTCAGTGTTGGAATTTCATGTAAAAAAATGGAATTCAGATCTCAGCTAAACTCTGGGATTGGCATTAGGATTACTGTCCCATGAAATCTAACATTAGTCTTTCCTTGCAAAGTTTTTCATACACACAAATTCAACCTGGGTTAATCCAACCTAAGACCACCATTCACCATTTACATTTTTAAATGTTGCTGAATGCCAGATTACATATGTAAGTGCCAAATTACGTATGTAAGTGCCGACTTATGGTGACCCCCTCAAGGGGCTTTCAAGGCAAGTGAGAAGCAGAAGTGGTTTGCCATTGGCTTCCTTTGCAGATCCTTCCTTGGTGGCCTCCCATCCAAGTACTGGCCTGGCTTAGCTTCCAAGATCTGATGAGACCGGGCTATACCATCTTATGGTGACCCCCCCCCCTCCAGGGGCTTTCAAGGCAAGTGAGAAGCAGAAGTGGTTTGCCATTGTCTTCTGCAGAGCCTTTCTTGGTAGTCTCCCATTCGAGTACCTACCCTGCTTGGCTTCCAAGTTCCACATGCTGGTAGTGAAAGACTTTGTGCTGTCTCTTAGCCTCAGACTTCAAAAGGGGGCTATAGAGAGTCAGAGAAACAGATAGGCCAGGACATTGATCATCCTTCCTTTCTACTACTCTGATACTATCCCTTTGATGTGTAGACTGCTACTCTCAGGGAATCTTCCTTCCTTCTGGCCTGACACCTTCTCTCCACATTGTGCTAGCCTTCTCCATCTTGGCACCATGAGGGCAGGACATGCTTCCTGCATCTCTATCCATCCTAGCTAGTTAGACTAGATTAGAATGCTCTCTCTGTTCTATCTTGTCTAGAATGGAGTTCCTTACCATAAAGGACTCTTATTAGTTTTGCAAAGATAAAGAGGCTCCGTTTCTTGCCAGTACACACAAATCAGATAGGCTCTGCTGTGTTGTGTGCCTTGAGCACTCTGCTAACCAAATAATCCGTCCCTGACGAGATCAGGCTATACAATGCCACATTTCCCTCCTGACTGTTAAACTGCAGCTACTTGAATCTTAGCATGCACTACTGGAAGAGAACTCTTACAGGAACTGTGTAACATCACTTGTCCATCCCACTTTCCAGTGCTGCCCTTTTAAAAAAATCCTCCTGACAACTGCAAACCAGGTAATGAGATAGCAGTTTAACATGCAAGACTGAGGCTTGCTTGACTATAAATATTGTGGTAACTTGCCATTTGTGTCACCCTGCCTTGCATGACTGAGATCAATCCTCATTCAAATCAGAGCTTGTCTCAAATATGCACCACTGAAGGGGGATTTTTCTCCTAAATAAGGTGATATTAGTCTGGCTGTGCAACCTCTGCCAAGGAATGAGTTTTGCCACTGAAGATCACTGAAGAGAAACCCAGCTTCAAGAGGGATTAGCAGACCTTCTAAGCAGCCAGGGTGAGGCAGAAGCCCTGACCTTTGTGTGCTGTGCTGTAGATCCACAGCTGAGATGTGATTTCTCCTCTTCAGCCCCCACTAAACTAGAGTTGCTAGGCCCCCCTCACTGTGAATCAGCTGGCGGGGAGGAGGAATTTAACAGGAGCAGGAGGGTGGCCCAGGCTACGTTGCCAGCAATGTGGTGATGTTACTTCCTGTCTTCCCATGTCTACTGAAAGTGATGTCATCATGTCAGCGACATTTGGGTGATGCTCTGGTATTTGGGCAAAACTCTATGGTGGAAGCCATTTGTACCATAGAGGTTTTGCCCAAATACCAGAACATTGATAGGACATTCCAGTTTGATGATGTGACTTTCGGTACACTCCAGAAGTGATGTCACCACGTCGGTGGCAATGTAGCCTGAGACTCCCTCCCATTCATGGTAAGTCCTCCCATCCCCCACCAGTTGCCAGGAGGGATCTGGCAACCCTACACCAAACGGAGAGCACACTTCTTAATTCTTTGCCCTCGGAGTCCTGCATCTGCATGAAGTGAAAAATGGCCTGCAAGCAAGGTTCAGTTCAATGACAGAAGTGGAAGCAGGCCAAAAGTCCCCTCAGGGTAGTCCTCTGAAAGGGCTGCCAGTACTGCCTCAGCAAATGCTGGAAGATTTTGAAGGTGGGGGGCTTGGGGAAGGTGGATTATGGGGGGATGTGACATCACTTCCAGGTAAAGCCCAAGGAATTTCTCTAATCACTGTAGTAAAGACCATAGACATATTGGGAAATTCCTCTTACTCAGGTTCTCTGAGGTGGGGGATTGGAGTAAAGAGTGGCAGGAAGGCGAATGACAAACCTATTGTCTGCCCAAAAGATGAATCAGAAATCACCACACCCATCCACATAGATCCATGTATTTCACCTACCACACCGTGTATCCTAGGGAGAGAACACAGGCATCCTGCAGAGAAGGTGCTTGTGGACCGAATAGCTCCATGGAGGCTCAAGCAAGGAAGTCAAGCTACCTGTTGCAGAGGAAAGCAACTGTTGGAAAAATTGGCAAATATAGGCTGCGGTCACACAGAAGGGAGTGTTTGCACGATCATACCTCCCGCTGGGTGCCCCGCAGTTCCCAATGATACTGGGTTTTCAGCAGTAGCTTTTCACCACACTACGGCAGCGTGAAAGGATGCCCTGATGATGACTGCGGGATGCCCTGCCCTCCAAGGTTTTCCCATCACTGGGAGGGGCTTTTCTCTCTCTGTTCCACCACTGCCACCATCGGACCTTTGTAGGAATTGCCCACTGGGAGGGTCAGGACTACCCACAGTCTGGTTACCATGGGGACAACTTACTGCCTTGTGCACCACTAGGGGAATGGCTACTTGCCAGTTGACTGCCCTTCCCTTCCTCCTGGTGCTCTTTTTAAAATAACATGTCCAAGACGGTGGAGGTCTATGTGGCACAGAGACCCACTAGTAGGATCAAAAGTTATAAAGCACTTATTTAAAAGAAAATGTTCACAAGGCTACTTTTATCACCACACCGGAATGAGCAAGGGTTTCAAAAGAAAAGTGTAAAACACAGTTCCCTTGTCCCTCCCTATATACACGCCCTAACAGATGTTAAATATAAGGCAGGCTCCTTAGCTTAGAAAGTTACAGATTTCCTACAAGGTTTCCATTACCTTCAAGTGCCTTTCAGGTGTGCAGGCCAGCACATGGCAATGGCTGCCTCCCACAGACCTCAGGGAAGAGCTCTGTCTGCCTCAATGGTACCAGCACCAAAGAGACCCTCCTCCTTGCTCCCAGGAGTTTTATCATTTCTCTTTCTCCTCCCAGTAACAAGGTCAGGCTGGGTCAAAAAAAATTTTCCTGAAGTCTCCAGAAGTTTCTTCCTGAAGTCTTTCTGGTATATAATTCCTTCAAATCTCTGTTCCCTGCAGGGGGGATAGGACTTGACCATCTCATTACCTCTTGCGTGACCTATTAGCATTTCTAAAAGGCAGGAAAGCAACTGAGTGAATGATCATATGCACAATTAGACCCAACATAGGTGTGAATGCCGAGCAGATTTAAAGGGAATTATCAGTCAACAACATCTGAAGTGGAGTTAAAAGACACCAGGGAAAATCTGGTAGAAAACAGGTTGTGACGGGCCATGGATGAACTTTCCCGTCTGATCACTCCAGCACGCTCTCATGACGTTGGGATGGTCTGATCAGGCCACCCCAACTCCGTGCCAGTGTTTTCTCCCCCCTTCGCCACAAAAAAAGTCACAAATTTTAAACTGTTTTGAAGCAGGCAATATACAGTTTTCCTCTCGACCTCTCCCATGTTTGCCAGGTGGCATAGCATAGGCCAGTTAAAATGGGGCTTACCCCAATTAAAAAGTCCTAGATAGAAAAAAAACTTGGAGCTTGAACAGCTTCCTCAGAGGGCAGTTAATTGGTTCTGATTTAAACTCTCAGCCTCTGCTTCCGTCCTTAGCAAGGGAGAATTGTTTATCCTCCAAAAGGAGATGAATTCAATTGCGTTCTTCAGAGGCTATCTGAGGGAAAGTTAAAAAGCATAATAAAAACTAGACACTGAGCAGAAGGCTTGACCCGACAAAAACCTTCTAAAAAACTTCCCAGTCCTTGGCTCAGCTAAATGCAGTTCATTAAAACACTAACAGTTTATAAGAAGGGGCAGAAGCTGAGCACAATTAACTTATAGAAGTTAAAACAAGCTTTAAAAACCTTCCAAGAAGACGGGAGCTTATCTCTGAGCGTCCTTTGGGTAGCTGACCGGAAGTGGAAAGTCCTGTATGTGCATCATCACATACTCCATAGGGAGCCCTCAGTGCAGAGGTGTGATTCATTGATTCCTCATTTAAGCACATGGGAAACAAACAGCACAAAAAAACCCTGACTCGCCTGCAGTTGCGTCTGATCACACACTGACAGGCTATGCACGCAGCTTCAAAGGGAGATGTGATCTCACAACTGCTGGTCAAATTCCTCTGGAGGAAATAGCCTCACTCCCCCCCCCCATTTTATTTGACACGTGTGACTGCACCCTGAATTTACTTCCCTCCTCCTACTTGTTCTTTGCCCAGAGAGAAAATGTTTAAAAACTCATGGTGAAAGTTTTTCTCAATTCAAACCTCCCCCCGCCATGCATTTCTCCACACAAGGAGATGCTGTACCAAATGAACCATAGCGCCTCTCCAGGGAAGCCAGAAAAGTCAAAAGATGCTGCCCACTTATACGTAACTGCAGATACTGGCAGGGCAGAGTCAGGGAGAGGAAAGGAGTTACAACCTGCCTCTGCCTCACTGAGATGAGGAGTAGCTAGTATGCCCCAGGAAGGAGAGTTTTGTTTGCCCACACTTTCACTTGGCCTACTACACTGACACAAGTTAGTCTGGACTGCAGATTGCTTTCTGGTCTTCAGGGATGCTCTGAATCCAACCACTATAATTCCATCCAGATAACACTGAATTCCACATTATATCTTGAGGACTGGAGATATGATTCAAAAACCACTGGGAGGGGAAAGCAAATCCATACAGCATTTGACAGAAAACATAGTATATAAAGAGTTCATATAAATAAAAATATGGGACAAGCTTAAAAGAAAACAGTTCCTTATGCATTGTAAGTGCTATGAGGTCTCTGCAGTCTTCATGAAACCTTGTAAATCAAGGGCAGAAAGCTTATTTTTTCCAATTCCAAATAGTTCTACAGAAGCTTATCTTGCCTGTAGAAGTGGACAGATGTCAATCATAATAGTTTTGTTTAGTGCTCCTAAAAGCACACAGAGAAAAATTGTTAAACGGTGGATTCCATGGATGAACACACCCCAAGTACAGTGATCAGCTCTACTTTATTAGTGATTTCAGCCCCGGCTGGATCGCCCATTCGGCGAGAAAGGCGCTCGCCTAGGGCGCACCGGCCTCAGGGGCGCCAAATGGCACCCCGCTCCCCCCACAAAAGTGCCCCCCCCCACTGCCCTAACCGGGCGCCCACTGCCACCACTGCTGAAAAGCACCCGGCTAGGGCGCAAGTTGCCCTCCCCCTCCTTCCTCGGGGGGGGGAGGAGAAGGAGGAGGAGGAGGAGGTGGCCGGCGGCGGCCAGTGGAATCTCCCTGCTGCCGCCACCAAGCGCCCAGCTAGGGCACAAGTTGCCCTCCCCCTCCTCCCGGGGGGGGGAGGAGGAGGAGGAGGAGGCTGGTGGCGGCCAGCGGGATTTCCCCGCCGCCAAGCGCCCAGGTAGGGCGCAAGTCGCCCTCCCCTCCTCCCTCGAGGGGGAGGAGGAGTAGGCCAGCGGCGGCCAGTGGGATCTCCCCGCTGCCGCTGCTGACGCCAAGCGCCCAGCTAGGGCGCAAGTCGCCCTCCCCCTCCTCCTCGGGGGGGAGGAGGAGGAGGCCGGTGGCAGCCAGCGGGATTTCCCTGCTGCAGCCGCTGCCGCCACCACCAAACGCCCAGGTAGGACACAAGTTGCCCTCCCCCTCCTCCCTCGGGGGGGAGGAGGAGGAGGCGGCCGGCGGCGGCCAGCGGGATCTCCCCGCTGCCACCGCCACCACTCCCGCCAAAAAGCGCCCGGCTAGGGTGCAAATCGCCCTCCCCTCCTCCCTGGAGGGGGGAGGCGGCGGCAGCCAGCGGGGACTCCCTGCCACTGCCACCGCCATTGCAGAGTGCCCAGCCGGGGCACAGCTTGCCCGCCCTCCCCCTCCTCCCTGGGGGGGGAAGGAGGGAGGGCGGCATGGCTGGGTCTCCAGGCCCAACCGGGAGGTTGGGATCTGTGCCTGCCTAGGGCGCAGAAGTTCCTGGAGCCGGCCCTGATTTCAGCAAGGAGAAGGAAGACAAAATCCCAGGCAGAAGCCTGGTTTTTAAGCATGCAAAAAACCACACCCCAAACACACCCACTCCCAACGATAGGCTATTTACATTACATTGCTTCTCTATTGGTCCATTCTAGGATCCTAGCCAACCATTGTTTTGTGGACGCAAGCTCAACCCGACCCCAGGGCTAGTTTAGGGTTGACTCATCCTTAGTACGCAACAAAACTGTTTTCTTTATTACCACAAGTACAAAACATTTTCTCTTCATTCAGCCTTCCTTACAGAGAACACTGAGCTCTGTAAATTCTGTTCTGGAGGTGCAACATCGTGTCACATTTTGAGAGCAAAGCCCCAAGTGCATCATGTCTAAGTTCTCCTCAAAATAGTCCTCAGTCACAGCTGTCGCCTTACTGCTCCAGCAGGTTTCGTCTGTTTCATTGACTTCAAGCTCAAACATCCCATTCCATAAATGGTGAGAAGAAAGGCAGGCTCACCGGGGCTTCGAAGAAAAGGGGCTGGGGGGTGCATCAGAAGCCTCTGTCATCACAAGCAGCTGAGTCACAAATTAGATTTCAAACAAGGTTTACTGTATAATCTTGCCAACCTCCAGGTATAGCCTGGAGCTCTCCCAGAATTACAACGGATCTTCAGATGACAGAGATCTATTCTCCTGTACAAAATGGCAGGTTTGGAGGGTGGGATCTATGGCATCATGTCCACACTGAGCTCCTTCCCCTCCTCAAATTCCGTCCTCGCCAGAAACACCTCCCCCCCCCATATCACCAGGAATTTCTCAAGATGGAGCTGGCAGCCCTATTTAGTACCCATAATCCTGGTGCACTGAAAAGCAATTACAGAAACTGTAGGCAGAAAAAGAACTAATTTCCTAGGAACAGATTAGGAGGCTTAAATCCCCTGACCCTTTTGGACATTTGATACTGTACTGCTCTCGTGTATTATGATCCTGTAAAACTGTGAATTTTGATACTGTAGTTTTCATATATCTTACTAGTATTACGAAACAATTACCAATCTGATCATGAAAAGGAGTCAGTCTTTCCCTGTTATACTGTTTTGACTATATGGAATGTCAGGGTTCACAAGCCCACATTTTGCTGTCTCCTGTGGAGTCTTTGTTCACATATTCATGATGCATTTTAAGGTTTGTTCCACATTATGGTTGATTCATAACACAAAGAATTTTTTTTGTTTGTTTATCTTATGGTTTGGTTTAGTTTATGCTTAGTCTATTCCAGAGGAATTGGGTTCATACTTAATTCAACAGATGCTTTTGAGCAAGGGGAGAGAAATTACTTTTTCCTTCATGAATGCTTGTATTAGCACAAACAAGGCAACCATGCCTATCAGATGCAGCCGCGTGAATCAGAGTTCACAGTTACTAGGTTTTATTATTGTAGGAATGTTTTCCTATTTGAGAATTGGGATTTCTTTTCTTTCTTTCTTTCTTTCTTTCTTTCTTTCTTTCTTTCTTTCTTTCTTTCTTTCTTTCTTTCTTTCTTTCTTTCTTTCTCTCTTCTTTCTCCCTTCCCTCCCTCCTTCCCTCCTTCCCTCCTTCCTTCCCTCCTTCCCTCCTTCCCTCCTTCCTTCCTTCCTTCCCTCCTTCCTTCCTTCCTTCCTTCCTTCCTTCCTCCTTCCTTCCTTCCTTCCCTCCTTCCTTCCTTCCTTCCTTCCTTCCCTCCTTCCTTCCTTCCTTCCTTCCCTCCTTCCCTCCTTCCTTCCCTCCTTCCCTCCTTCCCTCCTTCCTTCCTTCCTTCCCTCCTTCCTTCCTTCCTTCCTTCCTTCCTTCCCTCCTTCCTTCCTTCCTTCCTTCCTTCCTTTCTTTCTTTCTTTCTTTCTTTCTTTCTTTCTTTCTTTCTTTCTTTCTTTCTTTCTTTCTTTCTTTCTTTCTTTCTTTCTTTCTTTCTTTCTTTCTTTCTCATATTCCCCTGGGGTTGCAAATACTTTGGGATCTTTGGGCTTGTATGGTTTTGATTTCCCCCTCTTTCTTGTTGTGTTTCTTACTATTTTCTCTCCCTCCCCTCACATGTTTTGCTTAATTTTTCAAAGGGCTGCATAATGCAAGTCTAATTGACAAATCCTTTCTCTTGAACTTCCCTGGGGGTTTTTTGGTGGTCCGGCACACAACATCCTTTCTTCATTCTGATTGTTGCACACAAAGATAGACTGGCTGAAGAGGTTTGCTTTGTGGTGAACTCCACAGTCAGTGCAAATTGGACAGAGGTCAGGCTTTCCAGATGCTGACTTCCTGGTTGGGGGAAGGAGGCTGCTGTGCAGACATCCCACGAGAGTCCAGATGAAGTCATCCTGGCAAGCATTCTTGTACTGGATAGGCCACCTTTCCCTAGCTACCAGGCCACTCGCACAGGACCAGTTCCATGTTTTTGAGGCCTGTGCCCAAGCTCCCCTCTTCTCCTCTGCCCCCCCATTTCTCCCTTCCAGCCCACTGGCCCACATGTCTGTGCATCCTCCCCCCTCCCCGATGAGGTCAGCTGAGATTAGTTACAGCCAACTTTTAAGGGCTAAGAGAAATTCTACTTACGATGTACATGTCTAAGAAGAATGTAATGCTTATAAATGAGCATACTCCGTACAGTGAGCCGACTTATTTAAAGAGACCGCTCACAAAAAAAAAAATTATTTTTTGTGCATTTGATTATACACCTCTGGCCAATCCCATTAAAAATATCATCTTGAGACATTGGTATATCCTTGGAGACCTTCCAGGCTGTTCTGATAAACCATATATAGGATTTAGGAAAACTAATAGCCTGCGTGACAGACTTCTATGGGCAGATTTTTTTCCATCAGACTCTTTTACATTTTCTGTTACGGGACATCATAAATGGTATAGGGTGCTCAGTATGTTCACAAGTATGGGAGACACGGATTTTGGATTTTCCAGCAGTTAATTTTAGAAGTGAAATAACTTTCTTTTCTAACTGTTCCACCAAGCGAGTTGTATATCTCTTGCAATGTTCTTGTCAGTTACAGTATGTAAGCGTCTCAACCCGTTCATTAAGAACAAGAATCATTGAGCATAAATCCTGCATTAAACAGAAATACACAGAAGCGCCACTTGTCCAACATTTCCTGGAAAAGGGACATAATTTTGATGATTTCAAATTTTTAGTTTTAGAAATCCTATGCGTCAATAGATACAATAGAATAGATATTTACAAAAGATTATTACAGTGGGAAGCTTTTTGGATTTATAGACTTAAAACAAATCATCCTTATGGTCTACATTAGAGTTTTCTAGTTTTTTTATAAAAATTTGACTTTATAAACAATCTCTTGTTATAACTGAGCCATATGCCTTTAAGAAAACTTAATGTATAATAATCTGGCTAATATAAGGTTCTGGCTTCACTTTGGCTTTCAGAGGCTACAGTGAAGCATTCATATTGAAAATGGTTGCCCGACATTTACTTCTAGATATGCCCTGCATAACCAAATGATTTATATAATATACAAAATGCTAGTGAGTGAAGGGTCTTGTTCTGAGTTGATTCTTGGTTTCATTTTTTAGTATTTGATCATGTTGGCTTATATGGTATGTTAACAGTTAGCCTTTTGCTTTTATACATTTATAAACTTTGCCTGACTAGTCTGAAGAGTTTAAAGAAAAACAGTTGTGCCGGTAAAATTGCAGATATTGTTAAAAATTGTTTTAAAAATTAAAATTGTTAAAAATTGTTTAAAATTATTAGAAATTATTATATATTTGTAACCACTTAATTAATTTTTATATAGTTATTTTGGTCCTTCTCTGAGGAAGATTTCGGAAATGAACATATTACCCGGAAACGTCAATAAATTTTGGACCTTCCTTTAATTTTGGAGATTTCATTAAAAAAATATATTGAATACTAGACTTTATATATATTTATTAAAATTGATATTTTTGTAAAAATGATAAACATGTTTATTAAAGTGCTTTGAGTACTGTATAGAGATATATATTAGCGTATTACACAGCTCTTTTTAGGACATATAAAGAGCTGCATGTTGGCATGCAGATAATAAAGATCCTTTCTTACATGCCCAGGGAAATGCTGATTTGGGGTAAGGGAGCAATTTTTCTCCAGGCCAATTTGGCTGGAGATCTTGGAGCTTTTTTGTCATCTTCTGGACATGCAATAGCAGTCACTGGGGGTGGGGGGAGAGGTATTTGTGAATTTCCTGCTTTGTGCAGGGGGTTGGACTAGATGATCCTGGAGGTCCCCTCCAACTTCAAGATTCTATTATTCTATGAGTGAACAACAGATGTGAAAACCAAGTTTGAGTCCAGTGGCCTCTATAAGACCAACAAACTGTAATTTCTGGATATAAGTAAGAACAGAATGACTTGGCTTGTGTAGTGTGATAAGCAGCTGATATCTCTGTCAAACCCTGGGGGTTCCGTTGTCCTGAGTGTTGCAATAACTTGCAGTTCTGCAATCTCCCATTCCAGTCTGTTTCTGAAATGCCTTTGACATAAAACTGAGGTCCCCCATGGAGTGCCCTGGAAGGTCGAAATGTTCTCCTACAGGTTTCTCTGTCTTGTGATTCTTGATGTCAGTTTTGTGTCCATTTATCTTTTGGCATAGGGTTTGACCTGTTTGTCCTATATAGAGAACTGAAGAGCACTGTTGACATTTGATGACATATACAGTGTTAGAAGATGAAGAGGTGAATAAGCCTGAGATGGAGTAGTTGATGTTGTTAGGTCCAAAACTGGCATCATAGTGTGTTGCAAGCTCTGGTTCCAGTGTCCATGTTTGAATTAGATGCTGTATTATTGCGGGTGATGAGCAGTTTGAGATTGGGGGGCTGTCTGTGCACTGGGAAAGGTTCCCCCCCCCCCTCCTTATTCAGATCTTGGAAATACAAGCCACTGGGAGGCACTCCAAATAGAAGCCAGTGGCTCTGGAACCAATCTTTGGACTGGGCACCACTGTATGTCTTCTTGCAGGGGACAGACTTCAGAGCGTGGTGATGTGTCATTTGGGGTGGTCCAAAGATTGTTTTTGGGTGCAGCCAAGCTCCAGTTACTGTTCATGGGGTTTTCTTGGCAAAGTGGGTTGCAAACTCCGGAGAACAACAGAAGACAGGAGGGCCTGGCGTGATGTGGTCCAGGGGGCCTTGAAGAGTTGGACTCGACTGTGTGACTGAACAACAACAACAAACAGGCCCCAGTGGAGCACCTTTGGCACAAGAACTGCACTTTGGACCAGGACACAGCATATATCCCCTCGAAGGGGAGAGTCCTCTGAACAAGGGGGTGTATGAAGTTTGGGGTCCAAATCTTATTTTGGGGTTCAGAGCTTTCAAACTCTCCTCAGTATTTTTGGATGAATTCATGAATAAGACGTGAATAAGGAATGAATAAAGAACTGGGAACGTACTAATTTCATGGTCCCCTCGGTTATGCTGGTACACAGCCAAATCTGATAGGCCTCCTTTTTCCAGATGTGATCCCTGATTGGATGAGCTAGCCCAGGAAAGAGGAAACTAACTTTTAAAAAATTAGTAGCAGAGGAGGGGAAATAGATAAATAGCAAAAAGTACACTTTTGGGATTTCAGGGCATTTTGGTGGCCCTCCAAAGTCTCTTTTTAACCTCAAAGATATCCTCAAGTGCAAACTTGGTATGAACCTATCCAGAACTTGTCTTAACTGACAATGTGTTTGAAGCTCTATTCACCACGGAGTGCCATCCAGTTCTTTCTAACTGGGTACCACCAAAAGAATTCCTTTTTGTAGCTGACACCAAAGATTGTCAATTCCTCATTCTTTTTTTGACTCAAATGATCTGGGTGTTGGACCCCCTGCAGGGAATTCTCTCTTATTAAATGAGCAAGGGGGTCTTTTAAGGATGGGAAGGTTAGAAGAGTTCATGAACCGTGAAAAGCTTGTTAGACCCCATGAGACCCAGAGCACTTCAAAGCGTGTTTGATGGCACTGTCTCCTGCTGAGCTATTTATTCTTGCCTGAGCTTGACCCCAGGTCAGTGTGCAGAGCCGGATTACATGGATGAGACTCTACACTCTTCTGTAAACCCTGGACTTTTTTTACCCAATGCTAGGTGATCTTACAGGCGTCTATTTACCGAATGTTATGAGATGACTATATGCCGTTATGAAGTTATGAAGGATGACTTCTAGCTAGGGTTGCCAACTTCCAGGCAGGGCCTGAAGATTTGCCAGAATTACAACTGATCTCCAGACTAGAGAGTTCAGTCCCCCCTGGGGAAAAATGGCTACTTTGGAAGGTGAACTGTATGGCATTATACCCCATGGAGGTTCTCCTCTTCTCAAACCCCACCTTCCCCATGGTCCACCCTGAAGTCTCCGTGAACTTCCCAATCTGGAGTGGCCGCCCTATTTCTAGCCTAGATAGCTTTCAAAGGGTGCTAGACAAATTAATGGAAAACATGGCTATTAGCCATAACAGATAGATGAAACCTCGATGTTCATACGCAGTGCATTGGGGTGGGGCAACAGAAGATGCCTCTTGCCTTCCTTCTCTTGGGCATTCAGGAGACTTTTTGTTGGTCTCAGCAGCCCTGTTTTCTCATCCATCTGGGAGTTCTGCATGTCCTTCCCTGGCAATTTTCAGGCTGGGGCCCAGCTCTCTGAGAAGCCACATTGGTGTGGATCAGCCAGACACAGACAGCTCCGAAGAGGCAGAGACCTCTGAGGAAGAACGGGCAGGCAAAAGGAGTTCCAGTTTGCAGGTAGTTGAGGATGACCTGCTGCAGAGAGCTACCTCGCCTCCGTCATCTCCAGAGCCGCTAGAATGTAGATGAAGGAGGGCCCGTCATGAGATGCAGGAAAGAAGACAGAGTGCGCAATTAGCAGCCCAGAGACACCTAGCTCTAGACAGCAAGGAGGAGAGTGCTCATACCTGCATAATACAACCCAGCTGTGAGATGGGTGTCTCTCCTAAAAAGGGCAGAGAGAGGGAGCGACAGGCTGCAGAAGCAACGCGTCTAATTACTCCTGACCTTGCCACCACTGGCTCTGGCTCTGGCCTGTGGTTCTGACTCTTGGACTGTATCTGGACCTTGAGTTTCAGATTTGCCCTGAACCTGCTTCTCTCGATGACTCCATGTACAACCTACGACTGGACTCTGATCACACTGCACCAGATTGTGTCGACACCTTGGCTGGCTTGCACCTTGACTGTGTGACGCCATTTTGTGTAGACATCATCATGTCACTGAAAATGTGGCAACGGCTTGGTATTAGGGCAAAAAAATTATGGTAGAAGCCAGTTTTACCATAGAGTTTTTGCCCAATTACCAGAGTGTCAACCTATTGCCAGCTTCATGATATTGTCACTTCCAGTGTGTGCTAGAAGTGACATCACCATGTTGCTGGTGATGCTAGTCCAGGACTCTTTGCTGCCAGCAACATGGCTGAAATGCAGGGCTAGGCCTCCCCCACTGTCAGTAAGTCCCCCTGCTGACCAGCCTGGCAACTCTATTTGTACCATAATTCTAAAGGTGCCCACAGAAGATGAGGTGATGATGTGGTGCTTTAGGTCTATAATGAGCACTAGCCCCCAAAAGGAATGACAGGAAAGCCACCCAGGGGCAGGCAAGCACCACATCCTGCACCACCAGCTGCTGATTAGCTGGCCAGTGGGGGGGGGGGACTTACCAGTAGAAAGAGGATGGCCTAGGCCATGTTGCAGGTGTTGCATGGGAAGTGACATCATCACCCCAGCAGTTTCTGGGAGACACTCCAGTATTTGAGCAAGAACTCTATGGTAGAAGCTAGTTTTGCCATAGAGTTTTTTGCCCAAATACCAGAGTATCACCCAGAAGTCACTGATATGATGACATCACTTCCTGTGTGGTGCTGGCGATGTAGCCTCGGCCTTTCTCTTTCTCCTCATAAGCTCCCCCTCATCCACTGCTGGCAACCCTACAGGCACCCTATGTGCCTTCTCTAGAAACAGCAACCCCAAATGCCCTGGTCAAGGGGCAGAGGGGAGCCCAGCCTTGACGCCATCTTGAGAAAAGCTGCAACAAGAAAATGGGGGGTTTGCAGCAAGCTAATGAGCTATAGGTTTCAGAGGACTGGTGGGGGGTGCAGATCCTCTTCCCACTGCTTTGGAGAGTGGCAGGTTTCCCCTTTAACAATCCCGTTATTAGAATTGAGGCCGCTTATTTCTCTGTCAGGTTTTGACACTGGTAACCTTTGACTCTCAAAGTGAGGCCTTTGCTGCTGACAGCTCAGCAGCGACAGCTGCAGGCCAATCCATTCCACAGACACTTATTTTGCTTTGTGTGTTTTTTTAAAAAAGAGGAACAAAAATATATCACCACATCTCTCATTATCCACTTCATCAGCCTCAAACTGTTGGTTAATTGCGCTCTCCCCCCCAGCCTTCCTCTCCTCCTGACAAACTTTTAACAAGAGGCAGGCGCTCTCTCCGCTGTCACCTTGAGGATATCAGAGAGTTATACAACGTATGTAAATAAACTCAATTAAAACGGCTTGGGGAGCAGCTCTCTTGATTGCACTTGTGTTAGATCTTGGCCTTGGCGGGGGAGGGCTCTGTTGCCAAGCTGGTGATGGAGAGGGAGGGCAGGGATCAAGCAGCAGGACACACCGCAAGTCCCCCTATGGAAGAGGCCACCTGGCTCAGCTGGAGCCTTCGCCTACTACTGCAAGGCTCATCAGCAAGGAACGTGATCAGGAGAGACTAATTCCAGTACCTGTATTTAGTTCTATGAAGAATATCCACGCAAGAATGACTATGTGGGGAAATATGGACCAGAATGGAAAATTCTGGTAGATTTTTAAAAGAAAAAAATAATCTGTGAGCACCAACAAGCATAGAGCGAGTCTCCTGCTTGTAGATTTTGCTTTCTGTGGGGGCACCTGTGGTTGGCTGTGGCCTGGATAGCCCAGGCTAGCCCAACCTCAGTCATAGCAGGGTCAACCCTGGTTAGTGCTTGGATGGGAGACACCAAAGAAGCCGAGAGTCACTGTGCAGAGCCAGGCAACAGCAAACTGTCTCTCTTTTTACCTTTTGCCTTGGAGACCCCATGGGATTGCCAGAAGTTGGCTGTGACTTAACGGCATTTTCTGCCCCCACCACCCTTAACTGGTTTCTGAGATTCTGCCAACTTGGTTTTGTTTTTGTCTTCTTGGTTCCTCCCTCCTTGGTCGTTATGTCTTGTTAGTATATGGTTATGCATGTTCGTTGTGTAACTGAATGACAGAATTTCAGAAAAATTGCTTACATTGCTCGGTCAAAATGACCAGCAGTGTGTTAGAAGGAGAGGGACTGCCTAGCAGTGCCCCCTCAGTTTTGTCTCGTTAGTAGCATCTGGACCAGCCGGGATCCCATAGGAATAAGGGCAGGTTTTCTTCCTATTGGCAGAGTTTAAATATGCAAAGGAAGTGGAGCATTGTTTAGAGAAAAATGAGCAGGTTTATTAAAGAAGAACAAACTGTTATATTACATAGAAGAGAGAGAACCTTACCTGTCTAACCTAGCAGCTGAAGGAAGAACAACAAGAACAGAAGCTCTGCAGGAGCAGGAAGTTTCCAGAAGAGCCAATCAAGAGACAGGAAGGATATAATGTGAAAATGTGGGAGGTCCCTAATCTAGCTATGCTAACTGGCAGTCCTTCAGCTATCCCCCTGTAAGGTGATCGTCTGATCTTCATAAAGCTGCACTATAGACCTTGTATAATCCAGCAGTTCCCATTGCAAGAGAATCCTTGAATGCCCCAAATTACTTTCCCATGCACAGGTCAGCAGCAGGCACAAAGAATGTAGATGTCTTTGGCTTTAGGGTTTCTGGGCTTGAAGTTAACTCCCCCAATCATCCTGCAGACTATGGACTGTGCCCCCAAGAACATAATGAGTCATGTTTCTATCCACATAGTCCCACCCCTTCCTCTGTGTGATATTGCCATAGATTGTTTTTCAAGTGAGGCTAGACTGTGACAAAAGTACCAGTCACAGAAACTGTCCTACTGGCAGCTGTGAACGAATCTCCCTTGCATCTACACACTTTGCTTATAACCAGAGCTTTGCTATGGCCCAGATGGAGCCTGGAGATCCAGCCAGCAAAGGCCTCGCCGTAAAAGCCAGGAGAGACAGAAAAGTCATAGCGGTTGCCCCATTCACTCCATCAGTTGAGAGAAGGTCATGACTGTAGTCGCAGAAATCCCATGGTCCTTCTCTCACAGTCCAGAAATTCTATTGCCTCTAAGCTCCGTGCATCTTTGCCTAACATTGTTGAACAGAGTATTTCTATCGAAGAAGAAGAGACTGGATTTATACCCCACCCTTCACTACCCAAAGGAGTCTCAGAGTGGCTTACAATCTCTTTTCTCTTCCCCTCCCCACAACAGACTACCCTGTGAGGTAGGTGGGGCTGAGAGAGCTCTGTCAAGGACTGCTCATGAGAAAATAGCTCTGAGAGAACTTGTAACTGACCAAAGGTCACACCAGCAGCTGCATGTGGAGGAGTGGGGAATGAAACCCAGTTCTCCCAGATTCGAGTCTGTGCTCCTAAGCACTACACCAAACTGGCTGACCATTACTGTTTTACAAAGAAGGGGCTGCTAATTATTGCTAATTCTAAGGGTCTGTTGGCCAAGACACAGATGTTGGATGCCCATTGCTTTTTATTGATAGCACAGATAGATGGTCATGAGCCCCAATGGTCCTTTCCACCTCCGCTTCCTGGATCTGCAACCAAGCTCTGATCATAGGTCAACTGGATCCATTGCCTCTTTCTCTT
This sequence comes from Gekko gecko, assembly GCA_029375565.1. Lineage (NCBI taxonomy): Eukaryota > Metazoa > Chordata > Lepidosauria > Squamata > Gekkonidae > Gekko > Gekko gecko. Next base: position 198,397,016 of record JAPDNY010000005.1, read on the forward strand.
CAATGGGTCATCATCCATCCTTTTCTCCAAGCCCTCTGGGCTAAAACCACCCTCCATGTCCAGGGGAGAGGGTTGGTAACCAAGAGCTCAACCCCCTGCTTCTTGGCATTTTCAAAGAAGAACAAGCATGTGCAGGTTGGCATCCTGATTTCAGCCCTGCATTATTTGTCCCATTGTCTCATGCTCCTTTCTGCCAGTCAAGGATTTTAAAAGGATTCTGTTGACATTGATTGAAGACTGATGGGGCCGTTTCCCCTCTTCCAACAATAGCTTTTGTGCCGTGCTCCTCGGTTCCTGCAAAATGAGTGTGTCATCTCCTGTCTTGACATGCAAAGAAATAGCAAATCCATACCAGCCTTTTGAAACCCATGGATTTACGAAGCAAATGCGCACAAGGTGCAGGGAGGGAGGGAGGAAGCCAGTGAGCCAGGCAGCTGTTGAAATTATCAGGACCTGAGAAACAGGATTCTGGACAAGCTTCTCTTAAAGTGTTTGTGGCAATGGAGTCTCCGTGCATTACTTTTGAAGGGAGCTGCCCTTTGCCCAGGCTTCAAAACTCATGGAAAAGTGCTGGTTACATTGCATACAAAACATACCTTAGAGCCAGAAAGTAAGAACCAAAGGTCCTGTCAGCTAACCACTAAACACTGGCCAAACAGATGCTTCAGGCATGTGCATGTTCTGAATAACTCATCCTTGTTATAGGTCTCTGGGGATGGAAGGTGTACTTCAGGCTCCAACATTAGCAGCTGCTAGGAAATGCCTTTAGGGGCTTGAGATGCTGTGGACTGAACCTGGGATCCCTTTAACTTGGGGCATGGGGGATTGAACCTGGGACCTTCTGCTTGCCAAGCCCATGGTCTACCACTGAACCACAGACCCTCAGGAGAAAGGCAGAGTCAGGGATGTTGAGAGAAAGGAATTCCATTGCACAGCTCCTCTGCTTAAAAAGAGGTTTATCCTTGCATCCAGACCAATCAAAGTTATAATAACCATGGCAGCAGAGAGGTCTGCTTATTGTTCCTGTGCAAAAGAGTGCCTGTATGCAAATATGCGTTTAAGCATGGATTAATTATACCTTTGGATGAATCTTCAAGGCAGCAGTTAAATAACGAGCTACGGATAGAGTAACAGCTTTATCTTTGCCAGATTACAAATATAATAAACGGAAATCATGTAAACATACTGGGAAGTGTGAAATCAGTGGAGAAATAAAAGAGGATTTTATGGCAGAATATAAATCACAAATGGATAAGAAATGAGTGTTTCCGCATTCACCTTTCCACTGTCTGTTCAATCGGACTATCTGAGAATCGGCCAAATAATTCATTAAGGGGTAAGGCATTATGTCCGGCCAAAAAGAAAAGTCTTTGAAAAATTGGAATAATTAAGAATTTCAGATAGTCTGGAAGCACTGGAAAAGAGGGGGTACTCAAGTCTCCAGAAAGAGGATTCACATTTCCTTTTGGCATCACCAGGGCCAGACCATTCATAGAAGAAATTAGGCAGTTGCCTAGGGTGCCATGTTGATGAGAACGCTGTGCTGCCTCACCTGGTGCCCCGCCCACCCTGCCTCTCCCTCACCTCGATGCTGCTTCAGCGCCAGCCTCCCTCCAGTCGAAAGTGTCCACCAGGAGTGGTGCCGGGCTCAAGGCGCCCACCTGCCTTTCTTAAGCCAATCCCCGAAGCCGAGTTGCACCATGGCAACCTCAAGTGCAGTTAACCTCCTGCCACGGCCACCTCCTGTCACCGGCTTCCCTCCACTTTCCACAGCGTTGCCAGAGTAGGTAGTCCAGGCCAGTTCTTCCATGCTTCAGCCCCAGCTCGGCTCAGGTAAGGACAGGCGGGACTCCATCGAAGGCGAGGAAAAAGAGACCCAACAAACCGGCTGGGGAGGGAGTATCATTTCCTCTCCTGTGGGGGAGGGGAGACACCAGAGATGGGGCTTTTTCTGCAGTGGCACCCCGATTATGCGTCTTCTTCTTTCTGACTGCTATTCTTCTGGTGCCAGGTTTACTGAGCTTTAGTGAACGGAGATAAACAGACAGACACATAGATAGATAGGCTGGCAACCCTGGTTATACATGCATAGACAGACAGATACATAGACAGACAGACAAACACAAATCCAGCGCAATTTTTCAGGAGTCAGAGCTTACTTCTCCTGCTGGACTCCTGTTTCTTATTTTACTGTCACAGAGGAACAAGATGAGGAGTTATTATTCCTACTATGGCTTTTGTTCATATTATTATTGCTTTAGTTTTAGTCCTGCTTTTCCTCCCAGGAGTTTGGTGTGCCTAGGTCTGCCCTTCCCCTTTTTACTATCACTAACAGTCCTGTGAAGTAGGTTAGGCAGAGAGTGGGAGAAATGACTGGCCCAACATCATCCATTGAGCTTCACTGGGAGGTGGACCTGGAATGGATCTCCCCCATCCTAGTTCAGCATTGATCCCTGCCCCATTCTGCATTAGAAAAGAACAAGAGTCCAGTAGACCAACAGAACATGTGGCAAGGTAGGAGGTTTCCTGAGTCACTGCTCACTTCTTCATGCTGCATGTGGTGGTTTAGAGAGGACAAGAAGGCAACAGCTCTGGAAGACAAATGGGACATCTTGAAGTGGCACTTTAAAGGCCAGTGAGTTCTTACTCTTGCATAAGCTTTCATAGGCTAGAGTGCTCTTCTGTGTGGCATTTTATGCTAGAATGAAAAGGTGGTACTAGAGTAACATGGCTGGCCCTTTCTGGAAACAGACCTTGAAGAGTTTGTGATCTAAAATCTGACCTATGAGAAACGATATGTGGTGGAGGAAGGCTAAGTAGGGGAAAGAATTTATGTCCACTCTAGTTACATGTGCTTTCCTCTTCCTGTTCCTTATTGTAGGATTTTTTCATAACCTGCCATGTTCATATAATAACTACTAGCTTTGTTAATGGCCCTGTTATTGATTCATTGGTGTTTTTATGTTTATTGATTGTATTACTGTGCTAATTGTTACTGTGGAACCAGATCAGGAACAAAGGAACAAAGACACTGGGATTGTGGGCTTATGAATATGTTAAATCTCCCTCACTTTCAAACCCCTAAAGGTCAGAGCATAAATACACATCTTAAAAGCCACTAAAACCAGAATAAAACCATATTGTTTAAAAATGTAAACCAATTTAAAATTAGCAATTTTGAATTTTGTGTTTTTCATTCTTCCTAAAATGCATTTATGTTTGAAAATTGATGGGTGCATATGGGGTGGGGCAGAAGGTAGCCTCGCCTAGTGTGCAAAAAAACCTGGAACAGGCCCTGGGCATCACTACATAACTTGAGATGGCTCCTTCATTCTAAGCTGGTAAGTATCCTATTCATAACTAAAGGGAGGTCTGAAGAAAAACTTGGGCAGGGGATCAGCAAGCTTGAAAGTCTTTCATCTACTGTCTTAGAGAGATCTGCATGCTCACTGTAGTTGCCTGGTTTCATTTGCCTTGATATCCCAAGGGGCCTTATCCATCAGGTTGTCAGCTTCCGACTGTCCTTCTTCAGAGGTATTATTATTATTATTGTTATTGTTATTGCTTTTCTAAACTACAAACCTACAGGGTCAGGGAATGGATGCAAACTCAAAGAAAGAGTAGTACGGATCATAATACAGTTATTTAAAGATTTTTGATACTTCCCTTTTGCCCCCATAGTAAAAGGTGAAAACTTGTTTTAAAAAAGTATAAAAAAGCAAACAATCACATTCTTATTCTACTATAGTGTGTACATCTTAGCTTTAAGTTCATGTGCTAAACATAAACATCAGGCTATCAAGAATTAATCTATTTTGCTTTTTTCTTTCCTCTAAGCTTCTTTTTGTCAAAATCTAGTTTAATTTTTAGAAATTTAGGGGCAGCTGCTCCTAATTCTGCTTCCATGTCAGACGATTCTGCCGAGCTGGTTGAGGTGTTGTCAGAACTTTCTTCCTCTTTCTTTTCCTCTTCTTCAGCTTCTGTATCTTTGTTATCCTCCACTGTCTCAGATCCCTCCATCGCTTTCTGTTGTTGCTCTAAGATAAGTCCTTCAGGTATTATCCATCCGTATGGTGTAAGAACAATGCTGTAAGAACAATGCCAAGTCTCTGTATTGTCTCCTCTTTTTTCTAATCTCAAATGGAATGTCTTTTAGTACTTTAATTTGTTCTCCTTTAATTTTCAGGGTTATTCCATTTGTCACTTTCAAAGTTGTATCTCTTGTTGATCGTTTTGAGAATTTCACATATACTTCCCCAGGTAGCTTGTTTTATATATATTGTTTGGGTCTCTGATGCGGCTTTACTGCTATCGTTTGAGCTGTTGTTCGCTAGTACATGAGTCGACTCATGTTTTTACTCATGCTTCTTCAAGAGGCAGGGAAGATCATTTTTCTTTGGATCACTTGCAAGCTCTGTCCAGTGTGTGCCTCTGGGTGCCATTGCTAGCTCTGTGCCACGGGAACCTATCAGGGCAAAAAGGAGCCTCAATCCCTTGGCTGCCGCCTTAGGAGAGGTCTCCCACGTGCCCCAGGCTATGACTCCCCTACAAGGAGTCGAGAGGGCCCAAGATCAACTCAGACCCTTTCCCACTGGCACGATTCATGGGTCGCTCACATCAGAGCTGTGATGGAGCGTACCTGCCCACAAGCTGCCAAAAACCAGAAGTCCATCCTTCTTCAGAGGTGACAGCATCCCCCATCAGTGGAGCCCCTTCTCTTGGCTGGCTGGCTACACAAGATGTTGTGTCATCTGCAGAGTCCCTTTCTTCTGCAAGGACTGCTCTTGGATAAGAGTAGCTACTGAACTGCTCTGGAGCTTGTTCATGGTTGATTTTTTAAAAAATGGGGGTTCATACTTTGTTTCTGTGGCTTCTGTGCTGTTCAGTTGGATCCAGGCCCAGGTATGGCTTGAGCTCATTGTAATGCATAACATAGGGGGTCCCACCTAGGACAGGTGGAAGCTTGTATAGCATCTCTGATTTTTTGCTAATTATTCTGTATGGGTCTTTGAACTTCTGCTGCAACTTAGAACTTGAGCCATTCTTTGTCCTGTGGTCTATAATCCAAACCAACTCTCCGTCTCAATATGTCTGGGTGGTAGGGCTGCCAAACCCTCCAATTGGAATGGGGAATCCCTCACCCCCTGCTCCTGTTGTCTACCACCACACAGAGCAGCAGCAGGAGAAAATACATCCTGGTGCAAGAGCAGCTGTGGCATCATGTCAATTCTAGGGGATGAAAACTCTATGGTTTCACCATTGTCCTATGGTTTCACCATAGAGTTATTGGCAATTCTTAGAGCTACTTGTGTTTCTTCCAGTAATATGCCCCAGCATTGTGCCTCCACACATTGCTGCCCACATCCCTCCTGCCTGCCGTGCCTGGCAACCCTACTAAGCAGTTGGATACAGATCATACTGCTTCTTTTGCATCTAAGTAGCTTTGTTTTGGTGCAGCTTCACCATTTGCCCCGCAAAGCTAAGAATATCAGCCAAGTGTTAGATACGCTGTCAGATTGGTATAGTTCTCGGATACATCGACTCCACTGAGCAATTCCACAGGGTGAATGATCTGATGCCCAATCATTACCATATCTGCTGTGTATTCTGTGGATGACTGCACATTAGATCATGATGCACAGAAGTGAACTGTCTCAGTTTTTCTGATTGACTTCTACAGAAGAAGACAACATAGCCATCACTGTGACATCCAAATGTTCCACAGGCCCATGAGACTGTGGGTGGTCAGGTGTAGTGCTTTGAGTCAGTGAGAGGCCTCCAGACAGACTCATGACTCAAAATTTCACCCTTAGTCAGTGTGAAAAGTCAAGTGCACCACACTGACAAACAATACTGTTCCAATGATTCCCGAGCAACGTTTTTTGCTTTTTGGGTCAGGCAGGACATGTACTTCTGCCCACTTGGAGAAATAAGCTGCTATTACGAGGGTATTTATTACCCCTTTCTGTCAAAGTGATGGTCCCAAAATATATCCATCGCTATTCTTTCTAGTGGGAAACTCGTTTGTGTGGCCACCACAGGAGCCTGGAACAAGTAAAGACTGCTCTGTGGGGCCTACAGTTATAGCATGACTTAACCCAATCTTTAACAGATGTGGACCATTCAGTCCAGTACTGGCTTTTGACCCTTTGAGACAGCTTCTCTGCTTTGTTTTGCTACATGATGCTATCAAGATACTGGGAATGGAGCCTGGTGGAACCAATATTTGGTTATAGAGGTGTCTATCTCTCTAGGCCCTTGAACATCTATCTGTAGATGAAGCCAAATCTTTTTCTGCCATAGTGGGTCTGGGTCTAGCAGTGTCTGTCCTGGAAAATCATACAAGTTCTTTTCCTTCCAACTCCACAGCTGAAAAACTAAAGATAAAATGATGAAAACATAGAAGAACAAGCCCTACTGAGGGAAAATTGCATGACTTCTCTAAAGGTAAGTCCTGCCTCACTGACCTTTTAGAGTTCTTCGAGTGTTCATAAATGTGGACCAGGTAGTCCAGTACACATGGGAAGATAGGGACATGAAAGTGTCAGACTCAGGGCCTCATTTGCCATGGGATCTGATGTTCTGTCTTCATTTTTTAAATATACTGGGTTTGAGACGCATGTAGTGATCAGCTCATAGTTTATTAGTGAATCAGCTCAAACTACAGACAGCTCTAGCAGGGCCGAAGTCCTGCTTATATGCCCATTAAAAACCACACACCCCACACCTACTCCCAGTGGTAGGCTATTTACCTTACAACTCCCGTTCAATTGGTTTATTTCAGGATCCTAGCTACCTGTTGTTCTAGCATTCAAGCTAGGTCCATCTCCGGTGCCATTCCAACTCAGTACATTACACCCCTCCCCCAAAAGTTCAGAAACACCTCAACAGACAAAGTCTCTGAAGTAGCCTGGTCAGCATCATTCACAGTTCGATTGGCGTGGTTCCCTCTGCAGGGCTGGGGCCTCTGGACCAGAATCCGTCAGCTCTGCCAGGGGCTAAATGGGAGGTGGTGGCATCAGTGTGATGACGGGACCCTCCGTAGCTGCTTGCTCCAGCACATCATCCATGTGTTCCTCTGGCTGCTCAGCAGCCACTGATGGTTCACTGATCGCAGGCTGTTCCCTCTCGGGCTTCACTTCCTGTGGACCTGGAGACTCCATGTCACTGCCTTCGGGCTCTACGGAGAGGAGGCGGCAACGGAGCTCGTTGATGTGCCTCCGTATTACCTGGCTGTCCTTGGTAGACACTTTGTAGGAAAGGGGCCCAGTTACTCTGATGATCCTGGCAGGAATCCAGTCTGGGCCACTGGAGAAGTTTCAGGCATAAACAGATTTGCCTGGGAAGAACTCACGGGGTGTTGCTTGGCTCTCGTGGGCTGGGTGGCATTCCAGAGCATGATCAGGGTGAAGCCTATCTAGGCGGGTGGTTAGGCATCTGCCTATGAGGAGTTCGGCGGGGCTGCGGCAGGTGGAGGTGCTTGGAGTCACACGATGGCCGAAAAGGAAAGCTGCCAGACAGTGATCCCAATCCCCATGGATGATGTGCCGAAGGGACTCTTTTGTTATCCTCACCATCCTTTCTGCTTGGTCATTGGTGGCTGGGTGGAAGGGAGCAGATCGGATGTGCTGGATTGCGTAGCAGCCCATAAAATCCTGGAACTCCCCCGAGGTGAAGATTGTTCTGTTGTCCGACACGATGGTGTCTGGAAGTCCGTGGGTGGAGAAGATGCAGCAAAGGGCGCAAGGGGAGCAAATGGCTGCCTTGGAAGAGGTGGAGGAGACCGGTACCACTTCCAGCCATTTGGTGTAGGAGTCCACCAAGATAAAGAAAATCTGCCCTTGGAGAGGCCCCACAAAGCCCACATGTAGCCAGGACCAAGGTTTGTGGGTAGACTCCTACTGTTGTACTGGTGCCCTGGGAAGTTCCTGTCGGGTTTCCTGGCATGTCTTGCAACACCTTACACAGTCCACGATCTCGCTGTCCATGCCGGGCCACTATACGTACATGCGGGCCAGTGCCTTCATTCGCATGAACCCCGGTTGTGTTTCATAAAGTGCTGTTAAGACTTGCTGGTGCAGTGGTGTGAGCACTACCACCCAGCTTCCCCACAGCAGGCAGCCCTTGTGTGCCGAAAGTTCATTCCTGAGGGATGAGAACACTGAGAATTCTGGTGGGCCATCCCCTCCCCACCCAGTCCAAAATGCGGGAGAGGATACAGTCCCTGGCGGTGTGGCAGGACACATCGGCTACATAAAGACTGTCGAGTAGGTCCTCAGGGACCAGGATCTGATGTGCTGGAGCAGGGTTCAGATCACTTGAGAGCAGTGGCAAATTGGCTGAAGGTGTCGGCGTGCCCCATCGCCTTACTGGGGCAATGGAGAAGCGAATACTGGTAGCCAGCAAGAAGGATAGACCAGCGCAGCACTCTTGGTGACAGCATCTGGGAAAATCCCACAAGGTGAACCCTGCCGGCTGCAAGGGAGGGCCCCCATTGGGAAAGAGTCTTTTAAGCGTGTCCTCTGAGATTATGGAGATGGAGGACTCGGTGTCCAACTCTATTAGGCAGGGGCTCCGCTCAATTAAGACAGTTACCAAAATTTTGTCTGGGGTGTCCTGGGGCAAGTGTAGTACCTGTTGTTGTTGCTGGACTGATGTGGTGTGTAGCTCAGCAGAGTGTGTTGAGGAGGGAGGCAGCAGCTCGTCTCCTCTGGTTGCCCTTGACATGGCAAGCTTGTGCGAAGTGGCTGACCTTTCCGCAGTTCCTGCACATGGCATCCCAGAACTGGCAGGACCTTCTCTCATGGTGTTCTCTGCAGCTGGTGAGCAGGTGATCTTGTAGGTCATACGGCCACAAACCCTGAAGAAAGTGGTGAGCTTCTTGTCTGCCTCTGTGATGTTAGAGGATTCAAGGAAGAACTCGAACCAGCCAAGGTAGGACTCCCAGTCCTCTGAGGTGGCGTCAGATGCATCAAAGTATCCTGGAGCGGCAGCCATTGTCTCTGGAGCGATGCAATGTGTGGGGCTCTGGGGCTTGGTGCATGGTGCAGTCCTGGATGGAGCCAGCTCACTCATCAGGATCCCACCTTCATCGCCAGTGAAATATACTGGGTTCGAGACGTGTGTAGTGATCAGCTCAGAGTTTATTAGTGAATCAGTCAAACTAAGTCAAACTAAGGACAACTCTAGCAGGGCCGAAGTCCTGCTTATATGCCCATTAAAAACCACACACCCCACACCCCCACTCCCAGTGGTAGGCTATTTACATTACAACTCCCATTCAATTGGTTTCTTTCAGGATCCTAGCTATCTATTGTTCTAGCGTTCAAGCTAGGTCCATCCCCAGTGCCATTTTAACTCAGTACATTACAATTTTTCTGTAACCATTCTGTATCTGGGCTATTGGGAGAGGCAGTGGTTGAGTGTGTGGATGTGTGGGTGAGACCCTGCTTCGCTTAGCACTGCGTAACTGTTTTCTTAAGGGGCCTCCCGTATGGGAACAATGTGAATGTCCTTGAACGTCTCTGCTAGCTGGCCATTGTAGATAATGAAACTGTTAGGTTTGCAAGGGGGGGGGAGGAGCGCACGCTAATTTAGGAAGAATGCATGAATGGATTGATTGGATGGGTCACTGTGGGGTATAATTCCAGAGTTGGTGCCCACTTAAATCAGTTCCGACACAGATGGTCTCTACTTGATACAACTACATATCTCAATAAACAAATCACTAGAAGAAGAGTGTTGTTGAGAGTCAGTTTGTGCAAGAGTCTGACAGAAAGAAGCTTTTAAGAAAGTAAAATATTTATTTATTTATTTATTTATTTTTCCAGTTCATACCACGCCCTCCCCATTGAGGCAGGCTCAGGGCGGCTTACACAGGGCAAACACATAAATAACAATTAAATTACCATAAAACATCTAAAAGCAATTCATTATAAAACAATACAATATCAAAGTGCCAGTGATGTTGTTTTAATTTCATAGTGATGGCATTACCATATGAGTGCATTCAGTAAGTTATCTAAATATTCAGCTCGCTGATCTTCCTAGATATAATCGGTGGCACAGGCTGTCAATCGCAAACCAAGGGCCAGGGCTTTATAAATTCCAGTTGTTATTGATAATGGTGTCGGCTCTTAATTGAAGGCCTGGTGGAAGAGCTCCATCTTACAGGCCCTGCAGAACTATAAAAGGTCCCACAGGGCCCTGATCTCTTCCGGGAGCTCATTCCACCAGTATGGAGCCACCACTGAGAAAGCTCTGGCCCTGGTTGCACCCAGCCTGGCATCCTTAAGGCTTGGGAAGACCAGTCAGTTTTGTGACCCTGACTGTAGTGCTCTCTGGGGTATATATGGGGAAAGACAGTCCCTCAGGTATGTCGGACCCTGGCCATAAAGGGCTTTAAATGTAAGAACCAGCACCTTGAAGAGAATTTGGTATGCTATCGGCAGCCAGTGCAATGCCTTCAGGACAGGCTGGATGTGCTCCTACATGGGGAAGCCCATCAGAAGCCTGGCCACAGCATTTTGCACTAGCTGCAGTTTCTGGATTTGCAACAAGGGCAGCCCCATGTAGAGAGCATTACAGTAGTCTAATCTTGAGGTGACCATCGCATGGATAGCTGTTGCCAAGTTGTTGCAGTTGAAGAAGGGAACCAACTGCTTAATCAGCTGGAGGTGGTAAAAGGCTGACTTGGTCGTGGCTGCTACCTGGGCCTCCATTGTTAAGGAAGCATCCAAGAGCACTCCCAAGCTCCTAACCTCCGGCACTGGCACCAACGGTGCCCCATTGAAGGTCAGGAGTGGGATCCCTATCCCTGGGCCACCCCGGCTCAGCCGCAGGACCTCCGTCTTCACTGGATTCAGTTTCAGTTGGCTCAGTCTAAACCAACCAGCCACAGCTTGTAACACCCAGTCCAGATCTTCCGCCCAACATCAGACGGGTGTCATCTTAACAGTCATGAGATACAGATTGGGAAGAGCTCCAAGAGGATCTCTTCAATCTGGGGGACTGGGCAACAGTGAAGCAAATGAGATTTGGTAAAGTAACGCACACTGTGACAAAAATACTGACAAATACACACTGGGTCTGAAGTTGTGGTGATTGACTGGGAAAGAGATCTTGGGGTTGGGGTGAACAGCTCCACGAAAATACCAACTCAGTGTGCAGCAGTTGTGGAACTGGCAAATTCTGCACTAGAGATCATTAAGAAAAGGATTGAAAACAGAACGGCCAGTATCACAACGCCCTGTATATATCTATGGGGCTACTTCATTTGTAATATTGTGTATAGGCCTGGTCACCCTATTTCAAAAAGAATATCATGCAGTCAAAAAGGTGCAGAAAGGACAACACAGATGATGAGCCTAATTAAGAAAGGCTAAAGAGTTTGGGGCTTTTCAAGTCAGAAGAATCATAACAGTGTGGGGAGGATCTAATGAAGGTTTATAAAGTTATATAGAATATACAGGCAGTGGTAGATAGTGCCGTCAAGTTGCAACCTACTTATGGCAGCCTCTCATGGGGATTTCCAAGCAAGAGGTGTTCAGAGGTGGTTTGCCATTGCCTGCTTCTGTGTAGCAGCCCTGGACTTCCTTGGTGGTCTCCCATCCAAGTACTAACCGGGGCCAACCCTGCTGAGTTTTCAAGATGTGATGAGATTGGGCTAGCTTGGATGGATGGATGGGTAAAGGTAAAGGTTTCCCTTGCTCAAAAGCCAGTTGGATCCAACTCTAGGGATGCGGTGCTCATCTCCATTTCCAAGCTGAAGAGCCAGCGCTGTCTGAAGACATTTCCGTGGTCATGTGGCCGGCAAGAGAATATTTTCCTCCCTCTGTCAAACTAATAGAACTCATCTGTATACAATGAAGTTGATGGACAATAGTTTTAGGCAGGGCTCTTTTTGTAGCTGGAACTCCTTTGCATATTAGGCGATATACCCCTGATGTAATCAATCCTCCAAGAGCTTACAGTAGCCCCTGTAAGAAGAGCTCTGTAAGCTCTTGGAGAATTGGCTACATTAGGGGTGTGTCGCCTAATATGCAAAGGAGTTCCTGCTACAAAAAGAGCCCTGGTTTTAGGACAGACAAAAGGAAGTACTTTGTCACTCAAAAAGGAACTGGCTGGAGGGTTTTACAGCTACAGGATGTAGTGATGACCACTGGTTTAGATGGCTTCAGGGAGGAGAAGTGTGGAAAAAAATAGCAGAGTGCTTAAAAACGCCACCGAAGAGAGGCAGCATGTACTCATGTGTGTTTTATTAAAAAGAAAACTTTACTAAGAGATAAAAGAGGGAAGGGTACATTGGAATTTAAAAAAAATAAAGCATAAACAGACTAGTTTCTTCTGATCTAAATGCCATGTTGGCTAAGACCCTTCTGATCTCTAGAACAGAGGAAATGAAAGTTTCTCACAAAACTGAGTACATGACCAAAAACATGCAGTACCCCAATAAAACTGTTTAACCAATATGGAAACTTAGATCACCTCATTACGTCTACTACCTCCTACTTCTCTAGCGGGAACTTCTACTATGCAATGCCTAATTGGCCCTATGCTAATTAACTATTAGTTGTAAACACAAACAACAGATTAACTCTTTCATGACACAGGTGGAGACACTTGCATATTCCAACAAGAGGTCCATCAATGGCTATCAGCAGTGAAGACAAAGCAGAATCTCCTTGTTCAGAGGCAAGAACCCTCTGATTACCAAGGCCAAGGGCAACTAAAAGGGAACATTAAGCACTTCATTACAAAAGAAGAGGGGTCCAGGGCTGGACAAGTAGCCCAGGTTAGGCCCAGATTTCTTCCTCCATTTAAAATATGAAGGCTGGAGAAGGGGTCTGCTGCCTTTTCCAATGCCTTTAGAAGAAACCCAAAAAACACAGACCACTCATAGTGATCCATGGCATTTCCGGAGAGCATTTCAAGCATTCCGTCTGCTTCCTGTCCATTATCTCAGTAAATGTAAAGAAGGGGCTCCCCCTTCACTCAGGTAGGCCAGTTCCAGATTTTTCGGGGGGGGGCTGAGTAGAGAGTGCCCAGAGCCCCACTCCTCTGCCTACCACCAAGGTCTTCTCTCCTGTTTCCCACCTGCACTCACAGATGCCTGGCCCTCCCACATGCTCATTCCCTGACAATGCTGGGCAGTGCACGCAGCTGGGATCAGGGATGGCAGGGTTTTGGCAAGTGAATGGGGAACGGGTAGATGGGAAGCAGAGGAGATGCATGGTGTTGTGTAGCGAGGGAGACCGTGCATGCAGTTGGGCTCGCACGTGGCCATGCGGACAAGCCAAGCTTCGCATCCTAAGACAATAGAAGTGGAGGATCTGAGAACTCGCCAATCGGCCAGCCCGGATCCTAAAAGGAACTGATGGGAGTTGTTTGTAAATAAACCTATCATGGGTGTGGGCGTTGGGTGTGGTTAAGAACGGGAATATAAGTGGGCCATGGGCCCCACTAGTTATCTCAAGTTCTCCTATCCATTAATAAAGTATAAGCTGAAATCACGACACTATGCCTCAGTCTCAGTACTTTATACATGTGCAGTTGCACTGGAAGCCCCAGCCATCACAGAACTGGATGTTTCAAAATGCTACACTTGCCAGAGTCTCCATGAGCCGCCTCTCCTTAGAAACTCTGTTCCCCCTGCAGAGACCAAAAACAGACCATCAAATGTTATATAGTTCTCTATTAAACACTTTCCAACATGAATTATACAGTACAATAACTTTCATCACATATCATGTAGCAACAGGCAATGTATTCATATAAATTTATACACACTTGAGCAACATCCCTGGTCAAGGAATATGCATTAAACTAAAAGTGAATGCAACAATGCAACAAACAAGATTGCGCTAGTTTGGTGTAGTAGTTAAGTGCATGGACTCTAATCTGGGAAAACCAGGTTTGATTCTCCACTCCTCCACTTGCACCTCCTGGATGACCTTGGGCAAGCCATAGTTCTTGAAAAAGAGCAGTTTCTGTCAGAGCTCTCTCAGCCCCACCTACCTCACAGGGTGTCTGTTGTGGGGAGGGGAAGGGAAAAGAGTTTGTAAGCCACTCTGAGACTCCTTTAGGTAGTGAAGGGTGGGGTATAAAGGGTAGAGTGCCTACGCACTGCTATGTTCTTCTACAATACTTCCACCGACTGATTTACAAAACAGCAGGGCGCGCCCCTCTGTACTGAAGGCAGTTTTGTTTAATGACTTCTTCAACATGCTTCCAACAGTGAGTATACTTTCAACAGTTCTTGTTTGGAAGCCAACGTGAATGAGAAAAACTTCACTAACGTGGATCCAGCCTGCTCCTGTTCAAAAAGTTATTCTCACAAAATTCTGCCGCAGATGACAGCCATCAATATTGGGTACTCTTGTATTTTTTTCACCAGCTGGGTAAAATCAGCTTGCAAGGTAGCCTTGGAAGGGGGCAGAATGGGGGAAGGAGGCGACTTTAACTACCCACACATTGATTGGGTCAATATGAGTTCTAGTCGGGAAAAAGAGATTGAGTTTTTAGACACTCTCAATGACTGTGCTATGGAACAGATGGTCACAGATCCTACTAGGGGAGAGGCGATCCTGGATTTGGTCCTAAGTAACACCCAAGAGCTGGTGAGAGATGTAAAAGTGATCGTACCACTTGGGAACAGTGACCATAATGTCACTGAGTTTAACATTTGTACAGATAGGGAGTTGCCCAAAAAGACTGATGCAACCACTTTTAACTTTAAAAGGGGTAACTTCTCTGGTATGAGGGGACATGTGAGGAAGAAATTGAAAGGAAGAGTGGAGAAGGTCAAAACCATTGGGGAAGCTTGGAGACTATTCAAAAATACAGTCCTAGAAGCTCAGAAAAATATATACCGCAGGTTAGGAAAGACACAAATAGGTATAGAAAAAAGCCTGCATTGTTAACAAATAAAGTAATGGAAGCTGTAAAAGGTAAGAAGGATTCCTTTAAGCGGTGGAAAGCTAGTCTTAGTGAGGTTGATAAAAGGGAACACAGACTATGGCAAATAAAATGCAAGTCTATGATCACGCAAGCAAAAAGGGAATATGAGGAGCATATCGCAAAAAACATAAAGACCAACAATAAAACTTTCTTCAAATACATTAGAAGTAGGAAGCCAGCCAGGGAGGCAGTGAGGCCCTTGGATGACCAAGGGGTAAAAGGAGTAGTGAAGGATGATAGGGAAATGGCTGAGAAGCTGAATGCATTTTTTGCCTCTGTCTTCACTGTGGAAGAGGAGAAGTCCTTGCCCACTCCAGAAGCACCGATTTCAGGAGGGGGTTTGAAAGACCTGAATCAGATTGCGGTGACAAGAGAGGAAGTCCTCTGACTGATGGACAATTTAAAAACTAATAAATTGCCAGGCCCAGATGGCATTCATCCGAGAGTTCTGAAAGAACTCAAATGTGAACTTGTGGATCTCCTGACAAAAATATGTAATCTTTCTTTAAAATCTGCCTCCATTCCTGAGGACTGGAAGGTAGCTAATGTCACTCCCATCTTTAAAAAGGGCTCCAGGGGAGATCCGGGAAATTACAGGCCAGTCAGTCTGACATCGATACTGTGTAAGTTGGTGGAAACTGTTATTAAGGAAAGAATTAGTAGGCACATTGATGAACAAAAACTATTGAGGCAGACTCAGCATGGGTTCTGTAAGGGAAGATCTTGTCTCACTAACCTGTTAGTGTTTTTTGAGGGAGTGAACAAACATGTGGACAAGGGGGATCCAATAGATATTATTTACCTTGACTTCCGGAAAGCTTTTGATACAGTTCCTCATCAAAGGCTCCTAAGTAAGCTCAATGGTCATGGGATAAAAGGACAAGTCCTCTTGTGGATCAAAAACTGGCTTATAAATAGGAAACAGAGAGTGAGTATAAATGGGAAACTTTCTCAGTGGAGGGTGGTAAGCAGTGGGGTAGCACAGGGATTAGTACTCGGTCCGATGCTTTTTAACTTGTTTATTAATGATTTGGAATTGGGAGTAAGCAGTGAAGTGGCTAAATTTGCAGATGACACGAAGTTGTTCCGGGTGGTGAAAACCAGGGAGGAGAGTGAGGCACTCCAAAGGGATCTGTCGAGGATGGGTGAGTGGGCATCAACGTGGCAAATGGGGTTCAATGTGGCCAAGTGCAAAGTGATGTACATTGGAGCCAAAAATCCTAAATATAAATACACGTTGATGGGGTCTGAACTGGCAGAGACGGACCAAGAGAGAGATCTTGGAGTCGTAGTGGATAACTCGATGAAAATGTCTAGACAGTGTGTAGCTGCAATAAAGAAGGCCAACGCTATGCTGGGGGTTATTAGGAAGGGAATTGAAAACAAATCAGCCAGTATCATCATGCCCCTGTATAAATCATGCGACCTCATTTGGAATACTGTGTACAGTTCTGGTCACCACATCTCAAAAAGGATATTATAGCATTGGAAAAAGTGCAGAGAAGGGCAACTAGAATGATAAAAGGGGTGGAACACCTTCCCTATGAAGAAAGGTTAAAATGCTTGGGGCTCTTTAGCTTGGAGAAACGACGGCTGAGGGGTGACATGATTGAGGTTTATAAGATTATGAATGGGATTGAGCAGGTTGAGAAAGAAGTACTTTTCTCCCTTTCTCACAATACAAGAACTCGTGGGCATGAAATTGCTGAGCAGTCAGGTTAGAACAGATAAAAGGAAATACTTCTTCACCCAAAGAGTGATTAACATATGGAATTCACTGCCACAGGAGGTGGTGGCAGCTACAAGCATGGACAGTTTCAAGGGGGAATTAGATAAACATATGGAGCAGAAGTCCATCAGTGGCTATTAGCCACAGGGTATAGATGGGAATTCTCAGTCTGGGGCAGGTGATGCACTCTATTCTTGGTGCTGGAGGGGGCAGCAGTGGGAGGGCTTCTGATGCCCTGGCCCCACTGCTGGACCTCCTGATGGCACCTGGTATATTTTGGCCGTTGTGTGACAGAGTGTTGGACTGGATGGGCCGTTGGCCTGATTCAACATTGGCTTCTCTTATGTTCTTATGTTCTTATCAAAAAGTTACCTTTTCCTGCTAGTCTCCTGCTGGAAGTAGCAGCCTTGTAAAAAAAAAAAATCAGCTCTCCTTTACTGAGGTTCTTTCCTTAGCAAATTTGACGTCCCCTTTTGCTTTCAAGAACAGGGCATTCACTTAGGTTCACACAGCAGAGATGGGTGTTTTCAAAACAGCATCCATTCATTAGCAAAGAGTTAGAAGGATGAGAGCAACTGATTCCAAGACAAGGGAGCTCAGGCAGTCTACAATTTCTAACTCACCAACGGAACTAACTGAGCAGTTCCTAAACCAACAAGCAAAAATGTCAGAGGGGGGAACAGACTGTTTCACTGCATTGTATACAATGAACAGATCACAACAAAGACGGGTGTCTGACAGTATGGCGGTCTCTGTTCTGTGAAGCCCCCTCAGACTCTGGCACACTCTCTTGAGAGATTTCCTGGGCTGAGGGCTGGGCCACAATGCCAAATGCTGCCTTCCTTGCAAGAGAGCAGAAGACGCCAGGCATAATTGCACCTCCTTCCTGACCAGATTTGTTTATTTCCCCCCCACACACACACACACCCACTATCAAGTCACACCTGACTTAAGGCAACCCCAGGGGGTTTTCCAAGGCAAGAGACATCCAGAGGTGGTTTGCCCTTGCCCGCTTCTGTGTAGCGACCCTGGACATCCTTGGTGGTCTCCCATACAAATGTGTGCCAGGCAGGGGCAGATTAAGGCTCACTGGTGCCCTAAGCACTGACCAGTCTTGGTGCCCCCCCTCCTTTCCACACTGACCCCGTCCATTTTAGTTGTTGACCCGTTTGACCAGATATACAATGCAGGTTGCAGCAATACAAAAATTTATTCATATGATAACACAATATACTGTACAAACTAAGCCAAGCTTTGGCTATATAAAGTTCTGCAAAAATGCAATGCAACGTCTATTTTAATATTTTGTGGTGCCCCCTTTGGCCCTGGCGCCCTAAGCACGTGCTTAGTCTGCTTAATGGTTAATCTGCCACTGGTGCCAGGGCCGACCCTGCTTAGCTTCCAAGATCTAATGAGACTGGGCTGTGCAGGTCAGGGCACTTCACTGTATCTCACCTTTTCCCCCAACAGAACCAAAAGCAGCTTACCTCCTTTTCCTCTCCTCCATTTTATCCTCAAATATTAAATGCTCTTGACTGATGTAGGTGGGAAGATGTAGGTGAGCCCCTGTGGTATGGTGGTAAAGAGTGTCAGATTAGTATCTGGAGACCCAGGTTCGAATCCCCCCTCATGCCATGAAAGCTCCCTGGGTGACCTTGAACCAGTCATACCCTCTCCACCTAACCTATCTCACAGGGTTGTTGTGAGGATAAAATGGAGGAGGGACAAATGATGAAAGCCATCCCAAGTCCCCATTGGGGAGAAAGGTAGTGTGCAAATAAAGGAAAAGGAAATCCTCCCAACCTGAAAAAAAGAAATCGCGATTTTGCGACTTCTAACTAACTAAGATAAGCTGACTAAGATAGCAGACTGAATAGCCCGAACTCAGCGTCTGGGTGGCCACGGTTAGTACCTCTAAGAAAGGCTGGGGCTGCTCGGCAGAGAGGCAAAGGCAAGCCACCTCTGCGCATCTCTGGCCTGGGAAACCCCCGTGAACCCAATGGCACGTTCTTCTTCCAAGATCAGAGCAGGGAAGGAGAGAAAAGCCCTCACAAAGTAAAACCACGCGGTTGTTTAAATTGCCGCAACAGAAGAGAATTATTTAATAGCAACATTACAAAATAAAGGCTGAGCTCCTCTGAACACAATCAGCAGTTAGCGTAGGAAATGCGGGGCTCTCTCTCTCTTTCTCGAGTCCAGGTTTTATACATATCCGCAGCTCTTCAACAGATGTGAAAACCCTTCGCGCTAAAATTAGCAACAGGCCTAATTCCTTTATTACTTTACGAGCGTCATTTCAATTGAACTCTCCCCGCCCTCGAGCTGCCGGGAAGGCCGGCCGCAGCACAGAGGGAAATCAGCCCGCCTTTTGGCGCTTTCTATAAGTACGTGTCGCTCCTGCAGTCGGGGGCAGCGGCGTGCGGCCCACTGGTGACGGGCAAGAGGTAATCGTGGGGCTCAACTCCTCCCTTGCCCTGCCTTCTGCTTAAGGCTTAATTATAGAGTCGTCCTGTACGCAAGAGCGCTTCTTCCTTTCCGCCTTGTTTGTTGCGCGCTGTTTTAAAATAGCTCCCCACGTTTTCTCGTCATTGCCTTCACAAAATTAGAGTGGAGCCCGGCAGGTGCAGCAAAGGCAAAGAAAACATCCGAATCGCCGGAAGGGAAAGAGACGCTTCCTTCGGGCGTAGGGTTGCCAGCTCCCGGGAAGGGAAATTCCTGGAGATTTGGGAGGGAGAGCTTGAGGAAGACAGGGTTTGGGGAGGGGGTGGCCATCAACTGGGTATAAAGTCACACAGTCCACCCGCCAAAGCAACAGTTTTCTCCAGGGGATTTGGAGATCAGTAGTGATTCTGGGAGATCGCCAGGCCTCCCCTGGCGGTTGGCAAGCCTTTTTGGCCCTCTCTGCTATCCCTAAGGAGCTGAATCTCTCTTTCTGTCTTCCGGAGCAGGAGGTTACAGCAGTTGGTCTGCATTTGGAAATATCAAGGGGGGGGGAGACTAAGCAATAGAATGGGGGGCGTGGCTAGTCGCATTCAAATTACACCAGCTTGTTTGGAAAGGAGCCAAAATGAAATCTTGTGCAGCTCTTGTTTGCATTTTTCAATTGTTTCAGATGGGTAGCTGTGTTGGTCTGCAGTAGTAGAGCAAGCTTGTATCTGAGGAAGGGAGCTTTGACTCTCCAAAGCCTAGGTCCCAGAAATCGTGTTGGTCTTAAATTAGCTACTGTTCTCAAATCTTTGATTTTTCAAATGGAATCTGAAATTTCATGTTACAATTTGACTTTGACAAACACTTGCCAGGGTAGAGTGCCTACGCACTGTGATGTTGTCCTGTCAGGTGCATCTAGGCAGCCCGCTGTGAATCTGTATCTTCCCTCCCTCTGCCAGGGCCAGGTCCTCTTCCTTCTTCTCTTACTGTCCATCAGGGTAGGACTGTATGCAGGCCAGAGAATGGGCCCCTTTCCCCAGACCTTTTTACCACCAATCCATCCCTGCTGGCAAGTATAGCAAGCCAGAGCCTTGGCCCCGGTGAGGGTGGTGCCAGTGTGGGCAGCTTCCCTGTGATGTATGGGGAGGAGGACAGTGGCTTCCCCACAGCACTGGTGATGCTGCCATTGCTCCTCCTCTCCCTGCCCCACGTTCTAATCTGAACTGAGCCCCTGTGGAGCTTTGGGATTGAGTTCCCAGGGTCCCTCATAGCAGCCATGCTGATGATAATCATGTGTTACATATAACACCTAGTTTAGGCCCCAGCGATTCTCTGACCCTGACTTCTGCCACCTTGGGGTCAGGAAGACATTCTCCTCCAGGCCAGATTGGCCCAAGGATCCTGGAGGTTTTCTGCCTTCCTCTGGTCATAGAACAGGGGTTAATGGGAGAGTAGGTGGGTAGCTGTGAATTCCTTGCATTGTTCAGGGTATTGGACTAGATGTCCCCTGCGGTCCCTTCCAGCTCTATGTTTCTATGGCTCAAGGTCCATCATATTTTCATTCATTTATTTTATTATAATATCTTTACCTCACCCTTCCCCCAAGGAGCTCAAGCCAGCATACCTCATTCTCCCTTCTTCTGTTTTACCCTCACAACAACAACCCTGTGAGGTAGATTGGGCTGAGAGAGTGTGACCACTTGGTGAGCTTCTTTACTGAGTGAAGGCTCCAACCTGGTTCTCCTGGTTCTCAGTTCTGCATCTTAACCACTAACACCACATTTTTTACCATCTCTCTGCTCTTCCGGGGATGTCAGTGCAGAAATAGTCCTTGTCTCTTGCAAAAGATCTTCACACACAAAGACCTGTCAGCTGGTAACTGAAGGTGATTTTCATCATTAAAATGCCTGCCTTTTTGTTCTTGTTTTTCAATTATTTTCTCCAGCTAATAACCTTCCTTGGCCTTTACATCTCTCCCACATACATACATTTGTCACTGATTCATCCTGGCAATTTTGCTATTATGGCTAAGTATGGACATTTATAGTCATGTATTCATAGGATGAAGCGGTCTTGTGCAGCATTCTGAAAGAAATAGTATCAGCTCCTCTTTTGTGACAGGATGCTGAGAAGCACCACAAAGCACAAACATTCATGCACTGATGCTGTGTTCTTAGCATTCTGGAACAAAAAATATCATGATGTCCTCTAGACATTTCTGCAATATACAATACTAGGAATAAGGCTCATTGTGGAAATAAATACAAGGAGCTCTAGAAAGAGGCTCTGGGAGAGTGCCCCAGCTTTGGACACACAGTGTGAATTTGCTGTGGCGACCTCAGCAGGGTATGATGACAGAGTCCACTGTTTTCTCCAGAGGAACGGATCTCTGCTACCTGAAGAGATTATAATTTTGAGTGATCTCCAGCTCTCACCTGGAGATTGGCAACAATTGTTACCCAGGAGGAAATGGCTGGTTTGGAGGGTGAAGTCTATGGCATTCTACCTGTCTGAGGTCCCACCCCTCCTCAAACCCCACCCTCTCTAGGGTCCACCCCTCAAATCCCCAGGAATTTGGCAACCTGGAGATGGCAACCCCATCTCCTTCCCAGCTAACCATCAACCTACCGTTATCTGCCCCTCTGACTTCAGCTGACTTCTGCCCTCCCTCCTGTAGAGCAGTTGTAATTCTGAGTGGTCTCCAGCTCTCACTTGGAGACTGGCAACAATGGTTCCCCATGAGGGACTGGCTGGTTTGGAGGGTGGAGTCTATGGCATTGTAGCTGTCTGAGATCCCACCCCTCCTCAATCCTAACCATTTCCAGGCTCCACCCCTCAAGTCTCCAGGAATTTCCCAACCTGGAGTTGACAATCATATCTCCCTCCCAGCCAATTGTCAACCTACCATTATCTGCCCCCTGACTTCAGCTTTCCATCTCCTCCCCCTCCCTCCTGGAGAGCAGTTGTAATTCTGTTTGATCTTCAACCCCCACCTAGAGATCGGCAACAATGGTTCCCAGGACGGAATGGCTGGTTTGATGGGTGGAGTCTATGGCATTGTACCTGTCTGAGGTCCCACCCTTCCTGAAACCTCACCCTCTTCAGGCTCCATCCCTCAAATCTCCAGGAATTTCCCATCTGGAGTTGGCAACCCTATCAGGACTGGCCCCAATGAATTTTCTCCCAAAGGCCAAAATAGGTGACAGGACCAAGCTTGGTTGCCTACCAACAGGCACTGAGGGGAAAGTAGGGTTGCCAGCTCTAAGTAGGGAAACACCTGAAGATTTGGGGGGTGGATCCTGTAGAGGGCAGCATTGGGGGGGGAGCGGAAGGACTCAGAAGGGTATAATGCCATAGGGTCTACCCTCCAAAGCAGCCATTTTCTCCAGGGGAACTGATCTCTGTCATCTGGAGATCAATTATAACAGCAGGAGATCTCCAGGTCCCACCTGGAGATTGGCAACCCTAGGGAAAAGTCAGCTGCACAGCAGGCAGTTGCAGAAAATGGATTGATGGCCGCTGTGCCAAGATTGGCAACAATAGTTCCCCAGGAGGAAATGACTGGTTTGGAGGGTGGGGTCTATGGCACTGTACCTGTCTGAGGTCCCACCCCTCCTCAAACCTTACCCTCTCCAGGCTCCACCCCTCAAATCTCCAGCAATTTCCATACCTAAAATTGGCAACTTTATCCTCCCCTCTCAGCAACCTCTTCCTAGGCAAAATTCTGTCTTTCTCATTAGCGGGGAACAAAGCAGCTTACTTCATTTTCTTCTGCTTTGTGATCTGTATAGCAACCCTGTAAGGGAGGTTAGGCAGAAAGTCTGTGGCTGGTCCAAAATCACTCAGGCAGCTTCCATAGGGATGCTCCCGCTGAACAGGAGCAAGCAGCCAGGGCTAGTGGTGCCATGCCAGTCAGGAGGCATGAAGTCACCCTGAGAGTTCTGGCAGGCCTAGGGTTGCCATTGCCAACAAAGACAAATTGATGCAAAGGAGGATGGAAAAGTCTCCATATCTCTATTTTGCCTTAAATTGGTTTTGATGCCAGCAGAGTGAGAAAATGCCAGTGGTTCTGGGTGGGCACCAAACAATTCCTAAAGATTTTCCAAAACATTACTCTGTCGATAAATCATTTTCTACACTCACAGCATCCCCTGCCAGAACGCAACTCATTCTCAGCACTTTGAATTAGTACCAGAGCTTTTTGTGCCTTGTGGTATTCTGCTTGTGGTATGATCTGTCTTTTTTGTGGTGTGGCATGATTGTGTTATTGGGTTTGTTTCTTTTGAAGGGGAAGTGTTGTGAGTAAGGACATATTTTACCTCAGAATACACCAGGTCACATATGCAACTGACAATTCCAACTGTCTTGCGGGGGGGGGGAGTTTGAGGTGCAGAATGGAGTGAAGTCCAATCAGCTTCCAAATGCAAATGACCTTGAAATCCTGGCCCAGTCAGAGAAGAGTGGCCTAGGCTACAGTAGGTGGAAGAGAACTCAGGCAATGCAGCTAGTGGATAGGGACAGCTTCTGAGTGACACATCAGAGAGCCAACTGATTTTGCCGGGCATAGAACTTTGCCACCCCAAGGGGCTTTTATATTTATAGAGAGATTTGGCTGGTAGGGGTGGTGTCTTTTTGCCATTATTCCTGATCAAAATCTCCAGGAAATTACCAATGCAGAGTAAATCATTTTTTGCCCCCTCCCCCATGTAAGTTGAACTCAGGAGGGAAGGATGCAGGCTATAGCCTGATCTCTGAAACTAAGCAGGGTTGGTACTTGGAAGGGATACCAGAAAGGTGGTCTCTGCAGAGGCCTCTGCTTCTCACTTGCCTGTAAAACCCCTTGCTGAGGTCACCATAAGTTGGGTGTAACTGGATGGCATTTTACACACACAAAAGTTAGACTTAGAGCAGTTAGGAATTTGGAAGAATGGGTTAGATAGTCATGAGCTGGTTTGTGCCTCATTATGTACGCAGCTGTTCATATGAGTGGTCCAGTCAATTGAGAATTTGGGAGAAGGGCAGGTATGTGAGATCCTGGCTCCTTTTCCACAGTCAGAAAAATCCTTGCCATTTTACTGTTTCCAGAAAATGAACTATGATCCCTCCAGTTCCCTGGTCCATGAGAAATTTCAGAGATCTTATGGAAATGATTTTGGCCTCACTCTGACATTTCCCTGAATAGGGCTTTGTTTGTCTGTTTAAACAAATGTTGAAACAAATGCACATATGTGGCACTGATGCAATTCTCCTGGCTTTGCAAAGCTAATGAAGGAAGGAAGGCTTTTCCAGAATTCAAGCCCAGGCCAACGCAATGCTGTTTTTGGAGAAGAAGGAATTTAGTTGGCCACTGGAAGACCACTGCCTCAGCTGACTGGCACCCTGCAGAGAGCCACCACAGTTGTATGAATAAAAGTTTTCACATGTGGACTGGGCCTGTCTGGTTGCTGTGCTCCAACCACCTTGGGAGAGCTGCAGCCAGGGCCCTCCTCAGCCAGATTGCAAATGTGCTAGCTCAGGGTTGGGAAATATGTGGAGATTTTGGAGGAGAGGGGAGAGGAGAGATCTCAGCATGGTACAATATCATAAAGTCCGCCCTCCAAAGCAGCCATTTGCTCCAGAGGAACTGATCTCTTTAGTCTGGAGATCCGTTGTAATAGCAGGAGATCTCTAGGACCCACCTGGAGGTTGGCAGCCCTACTGCTAAGGCGTCCCCAAAGATGCCTTGAGTGACACCCCTCCAGTGCACTCTCTCAGGTGTCCACGTGCACTCCAAGTAGCACTGAGCAAGATCTGCCATTTCCGCTGCCACCAGGATCATAACTTTTCTCCACACCTTTCTGCGCAGGTGACAGCTTGCTGGCAGAGACAAATTCATTCTTAACCCATTGCACAAATATCTGCAAAAACAACACATCAATATAAGGTTCAAGAGAGGCTGGTCCCTCCCTTGCACCCAGAAGCAACCCGCTGAAAGGAAAGTGAAACCAACCAACACTAGGGTTGCCAGCCTCCAGGTGGGGCCTGGAGAGTTCCTGCTTTTATAAATGATCTCCAGCTGACAGAGATCAGCTCCCCTGGAGAAAATAACCACATAAAAGTGGAAATACAGTGAATACAGTTGTGCAAACAAATAACTAGAATAATCTGTCACGCTGTACAAATCACACTTGAGACTACTGTCTTCTTACATAGTTCTACTTACAACCATAAATGATACACATAACAAATGGTTTTGCCACCATGCATAAATGACATCTGCTCCAGCTGAATAGTGACCTAATAGTCCTTGAAAGTATGAGTCTCTGTTTAGAATATTGCAGTCACCGGCTCATGATGCGAAGAAGAGTTTTGAAAAGAAAACACACGGTAGACAGCATGCGCTCAAGTCTAGCTGTAGCGCGAACCAAAGGAGCGCCACTGGCATGCCTAGGTTCCTCTTTGCCGTTTCTTAGGGCTTTATTAGGCATCTTTTCTTAGTGATGGAGTCCACCCAGCTCTGGTGCAGATGTCATTGCATAGTGGCAAAGCAAAACCATCTGTTATGTGTAACATTTATGGCTGAAAGTAGAACTGTATAAGACGACAATAGTCTCAAGTATGATTTGTACAGCACGACAGATTATTCCGATTATTTGTTTGCACCCCTGGAGAAAATGGCTGCTTTGAAGGGTGAACTCTATGGCACTGTACCATGCTGAGGTCCCTCCCCTCCCCAAACCTCGCCCTCTCCTGGATCCTCCCCCACAGTCTCCAGGTATTTTCGAACACCCTGAACAGACTGAGAAGATCAACTGAAGTTTCGTGGCCACAGCCCTGTATTGCTTAATGGCAAGAAAGCTGGGCTTGCGAACTGCCTGGAGGCTATATTTGGCTTGTGAGTGCAGAAGGGCAGTCTCAGCAAGATTTAGACACCATAAAGGAGAGTGCTGCAAAAAGGGAGGGTCGTCTCTACCACCCCGGTCTCCTGTGGCTGTTGTGTGACAGGGAAGCACTCATCAGTGGCAAACACCTGCCCCACCCTGACTGCATCTGGATTATATTACTTCAGTCTAGTCTGGAAGCCCTGACCTGGATGGCCCAGGCTATCCCAATCTCATTAGCTCTCAGAAGCTAAGCAGGGCCAACCTTGGTTGATACTTGGGTAGGAAACACTGAGAAAGTCCAGGGCTGCTATGCAGAGGCAGGTAAGAGCAAACCATCTTTCAGTGTCTCTTGCCTTGAAAACCCTATGGGTCACTGTGGCGGAACTGGCCTGCTCTGACATGTAGACCCTGTTCCACCCTGCCCTCCAAGGTTTTCTCAACACATGGCGAGGCTTTTCTCTCTCTCTGGTAACCAGCTGACACCACCTGACCTTTGTAGGAATTGCCTGCTAGGAGGGTCAAGTCTCCCAGCTTCCTTTCCAAGTTATAAGGCTTTGCCTCTGTGTCTCCTGCTGCCCAGTGCCTGGTCACCATGGGGACAATTTACTGCCTTGTATGCCCCTGGAGGAATAGACACTTACCAATTGCCTGCCTTCCCTCTGGCACTCCTTTTAAAATAGTGTGTCCAAGATGGTGGTGGGCTGTGTGGTACAGAGAACCACTACCAGTATCCAAAGTTTTAAGGTATTTATTTTTAAAAAATGTTCACAAGCATACTTTTGGCACAGCACCTAATTGAGCAAGGGAATCAAAAGAAATGGGTAAAATGCAATTCCTCTGTCACATGCCCTATCAGACTTTAAAATGTAGGACAGGCTCCTTAGTTTAGGAAGTTACAGATCTCTACGGAATTTTCTTTACCTTGAAGCTTTTGGTAGTTCTCCAGGCCAGCACATGGTCAATGGCCACCGCCTCCAGACCTCAGCTAAGACTTCTGTCTGCTCTGATGGCCCCAGCACAAAAAGAGAGCTTCCTCCTTGCTCCCCTGAGTTTTATCACCTCTCTTTTCTCCACTCACTGACCAGGTCAAGCCAGGTCAGAAAAGCTTTTCCAGAAGTCTCCAGAATTTTCCTTCCTGAAGTCTCTCTAGTATTTAACACCTCCAAATCTCTGTTTCCTTCATGAAATGGGGGGAGTTTGACCATCCCATTGTCTAGACCTATTAGCATTTTGTATGCAGGTGGACTAAGGTAAGTCTGGAAAGCAATTGAACTGGCTTTCCCCCTTCCTGCTTGTTCTCTGCCCAGAGAGAGAGAAAACTTTAAAAACTCAGAGTAAAGGTTTGCTTATTTCAAACCTCCAAAAGAAAAAAAATGCATTTCTTCATGGTCACTATAAGTCAGCTGCAACTTGATGGCACTTTCTACCACCCATCTGGAAGCCAATATGACTTTTCTGACCACAGCTCGTCCAGAAATTGACTCTGGTGGTGGATCTCCAACAGGTGCCTGGAGTATGTGTGCATTTGTGGGATGCCCCATTCATCCTAACAGATATAATGGGATTGGCATAGTCCCCATACAGTTTGCAGCCATCAGGTGTGTCGGTTCAAGCAAGAAGAAGAACAGAACACAAAGTTAAGCTTTTTTCTCATGAAAGCAGCAGTAAAAAAAGCTATCCTCTTGATAAAAATGTACACTAAATGTACGGGACAAACATGAGAAACATAACTTATTCTGGGACCTGTGGACATTTCCCTCCAACTCTCTTGTTTCTGGATCTGATTCGGCACACACAGTGTTAATAAAACCAAAAAAAATCTGTAACTGGTGCAGGTGGCCACCGTCTCAGACACCATTGATTTCAACAGAGCAGCAATCCTTACATAAAAATAGATTTCCATTCATTTGTATATTTCATTGTTCAAATAGCTGCAGTGTTGATGGAGCATTCTCTCTGTGAAGAGCTCTCCTATTTGTAGGCAGAATATTTGCAAAAAAGAGAGAGAATGCTAATCTTCGAGTTCCAGGGACGGGCTGTCTATGAAACAAGATTCAGTTAAACCAAGCAGATTGACTCCACCCCAGCCCCTGAGATTTCAAGCGGAGCCCAGACATCTGCAGGCAAAGAGACCTGCCCAAAGTTTCTGCCTGGAGGTGTCATTCAGAGCCCAAGAAAATCTCACAAGCCTTCTCATAATATCTTTCCATACACTGTAATTGCACTTCGGTGAATTCTTGATGTCTAATAAAGCCCTGGTTGTTTAATGTCAATGGACGTGGATGATTCATTGCTGGAGTAGGCGGAACATCTGGGGGCAAAGTATTCTATCTGACATTTGCTTCTTTCTTTGTGGAAGATTACAGTTATCTGTTTATTTTTTGCCAAGTGGAGCCTGAAACAGAAATCAGGGCCTCGGGTACTCAACTAACACCATCAGTGTTATGATGAAGTCTCACCGCAAGTGACTGAAATGCAGACTCCAGCTAAAGCAGCCCTCTCTCAATTTTGTGGAGACAGCTGGACATTAAAGCAACCTCCTTCCCCTTTGCATGGCCCAGTGTTAGCAGTCAGACTCCTTCTCTCGCAGAGAGGCAGTTTAGCAATTAGAGGGAAGAGGCATGAACACCCTTCATATAATAGCACTGCAAATATCATAAATATAACACACTGTCCAGCCCAGAAATGACATAAAATGGATGCCAGTCAGAAGACCACCTTGAGAAAATATTTGGAAGTGAGTCAGACAGCACACTTTCCCACATAATTAAGGACAAAGGGTTTCCCAAAGAACACCTGGCCTCACCTTGAACTAATCTTGTCACATGCCCAGCCTCACTTCCCCCTCAATCATTTACCCTAATTTAGCAATTCTTAACACTTAATCAAAACTTGATAGTTTTCCTGTCTGGAAAATAAGTGCCTGCCCCACCCGAGCCATACACACGAACAATAAAAGAGCCATCTGCTACCTGAAGAGACCATCTGCCTGCCAGCCAGCTTCCTCTGTCCAGCCCCCAGGTATCCAACGGACAGTGTAGCCAATGAGATTTGAAATTGTCACTGACACAGCCAGCTGGGAGGGTCAGTAGGTGTACACCGCCTGGCCTTCTCCGCCCAACACCCAAGACGCTATAAAAACGTGATCTCTGGATCAGCTCGCCCTGCTGCCCGCCCCCTCCTAAACCAACGCTCTCAAACCACGACCTCTGACTGTCTGCTTTATCCTCTTAAGCCCCCATCCTGTACCTTAAACCCTTGCCTCGCTTCGTTCCAGGCTGCAGCTGGAACTATACACGTGTGCTAGTAGCAGGTCTATACCACGTGTCCCTTCTTCCATCCTTCCTACCCACCCTAACCCCATTCTCTGGAAGATTTAGGAGCCGCGCCTTGGAGGTAAATATCGCCCTCAACGAACCAACGTTTACCTGCTCATGCAACTGTGCTATGTCTATCTATATTTCCTAGCTCTTGAATGTATGTGTGTATAATTTGCTATTGTTGAGTGTAACTGTTATTAGAATTGTGTATTTAAGTAAACTGAAACATTATTCTGAGTCCTGTCTCTCGCCTCTTCACTGGGAAGGTCCCGCGGCAGCCCATTCCTCATAGACATAGACCAAAAGATCCCAAAATTAATTATACCTGTTGCGAGGTGCTCTACCCCTAGAGAGCATTTCACCCAACAAAGGGTCATCAACTAGCTATTAGCATCTACAGTAACACCCGGGGAAAACCATCAAGCCTCTTCCAAATTATTTTTCAGCCTCTGAAAAGCTCATCAGGGCATTGTTTTGGAGCAAGCACATAAAGATAGCCCTAAGAAACATTTTTCCTATATCAAGCACATCTAGACACCTGCCTGTGTGCATGTATTCTGGATCTGGACTTCACACGCCCACTTGCATGTGGACTCTTCTGTTCTTCCCCAGGAAATCCTGGTTACTTCATTGCTGCCTTCCGCAGACCTCGATCTTCTAGACTGGTAAATATCGCCTGTTTGAATCACTTTATCCCTGGTCCTCCCTAATTTTCTTAGATAGCCTTGTATGTGTCAAAGTGTGTTCTTGTCTGTGTGTATTGCTCTTTTAATAAAGAAACCTTTCTGAATAAACATCAGCCTGGTTTATTTTGAGAGTTCTCTATGGGAATAATCCCTGTAGACATTGGTGGAGATTCCCAGTAACCACTTCTTGCTCAGTCTTCTTAAAGTTAATTCCCCAAATTGAACTGGAGACCATTCTGTTTTGGGTAACACCAGCTCCTGGCATTCAGTGGTATACAGTTTCTGAACACAGAGGTTCTGTTTCTCCACTGAACCTATGAGCAGTCAATAGGTAAATTCATGGAGGGTGGGTGTAACACCAAAGGTCCTCCGCAGCTGAGAGTTATGAAGATGACCACAATACTAATGCTGCTGATTGCTGAAAATGACCACAGTACTAATACTGCTGATTGTGATGAGCACATGATCACACTAGTGGTCCACCTAGTCCAGTACCTTGTTTCACATGGTGGCCAATCAGATACACCTTGTTGAAGTGATGAGATTCTTGCAGTGAATACAGATGACAAAACAACACAGACTAGCTTTAAAAAATATTTTAGCTTTACTTATCCAAGTCACTGATTACAAAAGGGAGAAAAATACAGAGCACATAAATGTCTATTTACAGCATCTGAACAAAGGAATTGATTCAAATAATGGAATAAATGCAGCCTCCTGGATATGGCCTCCGGGATGCCACTAGCATCTTGGGTCTCTGCTCAGCATGGCAGCCCTTCCTTTTACTCCTTGGGAATGTCAACTTCTCTCTGGTAGGGATGCCAGGTGGGACCTGGGAATCCCCTGGAATTACAGCTCATCTCCAGACTACAGAGATCAGTTCCCCTGGATAAATTGGATGCTTTGGAGGGTGGGCTCTGTGGCATTGTAACCCACTGAAGTCCCTGTCATTCCCAGGTTCCATCCCCAAATTTCCAGGAATTTCCCAACCTGGATCTGGCAACCTTAGTCTCTGGAAGAGTATCTCTGACTAGACAAATTTGTAAATCTGGCTCTCTATATCTGCATTGCCATTTAAAGATTCTGCCAGAGACTTTGCTCGTATTAGCTAGCATGAAGACGATCTATCGCACTATGAAGCTATCATGCTCAATAGATAGTGAGTTCATTCACTGCCCCTCCTCTTTACGACTCTTTGGAAAGCAGGGCATGGTGTGTGTACAGAGATCAGGCTTCAAGCATTCAAACTATAAGAAAGTTTAATAAAACTAAAAACAATATACATGATCTGTACAAGCAACAGGCTGAGCAAGGATACAAAGAAAAGGTGAAAACAAGCAGACCTTTAAACCAGGAGTCCCCAACCTTTTTGAACCTGTGGGCACATTTGGAATTCTGACACAGCATGGTGGGTACATTCACAAAATGGCTGCCCCAAAATAGCAGTTGCAGGAGGTGGAACCAGCCATAAAATAGCTGTCACAACTTACCTTTAGTCACAAAGTGAAGATCCTTGTGTTGTGGTGGCAGCTGCTGCCAAAGCAATGTCTTAAAAAATCTGAACAGCCAATCAAATCTCCCATGGCCCATTAAAAACTTGCTAGGCAAAAGCCCACCTGGCACCATGCATTTTCTAAAAACACTTGGTGACCACCAGGAAAGGTGTCAGTGGGCACCATGGCATCCACAGTTACCATATTGGGGACTCCTGCTCTAAACCCTAAAGTTGATACTTATACTAAACCAAGGGTCCCCAATCTTTTTGAGGCTGCAGGCAGCTTTGGAATTCTGACATGGTAGTGAGCACGACCACAAAACAGCTACTGTCTGAGGTGGTGCCAACCACAAAATCTCATCCACTGCTCACCTGCCCCCTCCCCACTTTTTCTCCCTTGCTGTAACTGCTATTGTCTAGATGACGTGTGAAAGGGAATGGACAAGAAACTACGATGGAGACAATTGCGGCTTAAAGAACAGATGTTGTCTTTTCAGGAGAAACACAGAAAATGAAAGGCAACCTTTGTGAACCGAGAGTAGGCATCAAACGCTGCACATCTGAGCCAAAGCCACATCTCCAGCATATGAAAGCAAAACAGACATGAAAGCTGGGCAGGAGGGCAGCCTGCTGTGCCAAGTGGAAGGTGCTCTACATTTTGGCCACCATCAAGCTGGGAGCATTAGCTGGCTCTCCAGCTGTGCTTTGCCATTTCAAGGAGGCAGAATTCGGATTTTTCTGATTCAAAGAATCATACTCTCTTATTAATTTTCATTAGCAGCCACTCAGCACTTTGACCTTGAGGCCACTAAAAACCCCTGCAAGCATTCTGCATGGCATCTCGTTTTGTCTCTCTCTTTTTGTCACTTCTGGTTGCAAAATTAGACTTTGAGCTTAGCTTTCCACTGAGAGGCAGGGTAGGGCATCTCTTTTCAGGAGTTAACGAGTGTGGTCGCATTCCCAAAACTCTTTCTAATGTCAAGGGTCAGTCCTAAGAGTAATAATAAATTATTTCCTCTTTGTATATATAGATGACAGATTACAATCAGCCCATACATAGGGACAGGCATAAATGGGCTCACAAACTAAAGTTTGTGAAAAATTTGGAGCGGTTCGTGGTTCATGAACTGAAGTTTGTGGCAAGTCAACTGGCACAGACTTTCCACAAACATTCAAATGGTTCTTGGTGGTTCACGGTGGTTCATGAATGACTGTCTCCACTCAATCAAAAAGTTTACCAAACTTCAAAGCAACAGGGGGCAGAATTCTTCAGCCTTGGAAACACCAGTGGGGCTCTCCAAAGCTTAACAGGCACTGCTGGCTGCCCATAACAGAGTTCACATTCTGTTCTATAGAATCAGAATGCTGTATATACTCTCAGCTCTGCACCCTCTCCTCTGATGAATGTTGGCAGAGAGACAGAGAGGCAAGGAATTTGTTAAAAGCCGAGCACATTCATATATTCCTGATCGTGAACACCTCTCCCCTAGTGGGGTTTGGGTTTTAGGTGGACACAGAGCTCTGAGTCACCCTGTCTCTCTGCTCAGGTCACATTTTATATCCTCCCACCCCTCCTGATGGTGAATACCTCTGCCTGGTGGGGTTTGGGTCTTAGGCAGACTCAAAGCTCTGAGCCACCCCATCTCTCTACTCGCACTGAGCAGAGGGGCTTAGCTACTGGGTGTCTCAGCTGAGGACCCACATTTTATACCCCACATCCCTCCTGATTGTGAACCTCTGCCCTATGGAGTTTGAGTTTTCGGTGGACTCAGGGCTCTGAGCCACCCCGTCTCTCTGTTCATGCTGAGCAGAGGGGCTTAGCTACTTCAGCTGAGAATTGGGGGATGACTTGCCCAGGCTGGCTGTATGGACCGATAGCATGTCAGTGGAGACCTGGAAGGGCTTGAGGACACACACCATTTGGGAGAGGGTCAGCCATTTGTTGGAGCTGATGTTGAGCTCCTCTTCCCCATGCAGGATGGTCATGGAGGAGATGACATCCTGCATTGCACTCTTCTGCTCCACCAAATGTGCAATTATGGCGTAGGTGGAATTCCAGCAGGTGGGTAAGTCTGGGATGAGCCAGTGTTCAGGCTCATCCCCCTCTCCCTGCCTCTTGCACAGCAGATGGGCATACTCAATGCTGCATAAGAAGTGGGCGACCAGGCACCAGCAGGTCTCTAGCAAGGACCACATCTCAAGGGTGGCAGTGCTCCAGGTGACCTTGACAGCGCTCCCCAGCCCCAGAGTGTCCTTCACCACCAGCTGAAGCATGTGCACCAAGCAGATGATGCCCTCGAGGTACACAGCCTTCACTACTGCCAGCATGTTCATGCCGGCATCTGCGACCATGTAGCCACAGACAAAGTTGTGCCCACCCACCAACTCCCTCAGGCTACTCTGTATCATGGCAGCTATGTTTTACACCGTGTGGTCTGCATCCATCACCTGCACATGGAGCAGAACTACTTTGTAGCCCAGTGGCAAGAGTGTCCCCTCCTGGGGCCTGGGCCATGCTCTGACAGTCCAGACAGAGAGGTCCTCTGGTTGCCACCAGTGGGTAGTGAGGGAGAGGTAGCCATGCTGCTGGCTGCTCCAGAGGTCTGCTGTGAATTGCATGGTTTTGCCTTGAGCTCTGGAGAGCTGAGCCTTGACCATCGCCACTGCAGAGGGGTGCATGGCAGGCAAGACTTGCCGACTCATGGTCCTCTGCAAGGAGACAGAGTACCAGGGAGCCAGATGTTGCAGCAGCCCGCAAAAGGCTACATTCTCCAAGAGGGAGAAGGGTTGGCCATCCATAGCAATCATCTTCTCAATGAGGCAAATGACTTCTTTTTGGGCCCTCTGCATAGTCCTTTTGGATGGCACTGTCAGTGTCCCCGGGTGAATGACCTCTTGGAGAGTGGTCTGCCTTGATGTCCTGCCCATGGCACCCCAAGTGCTGTCAAGCTGTCCTAGGATTACTTTGGGGAGCCCATCGAAATTGGGAGTGCCTGCCTTTCTGTCCTTCAGAACCTGCCTTTGGAGACTTGGGGGCAGGAAGTGTAGGGAGGATGCTTGCCTTGCTTCCAGTGTCCAGCTGGGGGAGGGGTCTGCCCAGGTGAAGTTTCCCTGTGAGTTTGGTGTAACTGGCTTGTTCCTGAGCCATTCTGTAGACTCCTGTAACTGCAGCACTGGGGAGACCTTTCTGGGGGATCCGTAATTGGGACGCCAGAAATATAATCCACCCCAACTTGGAGAGATTATAGAGGAGCAGGCGGCAAGGTAAGGTTCTATGTGCATTTGGTGTGTGTAGCTTGGAAGGGGGTCCATTCGATACACTTTTGAACCTGTGCCTGCCATTTCCCCCAAAAGCACTTTCATGGGGGCATCTTCTTTGGGGGGGGCGTCTCAAACCCCCTATGTCCATCTGCACATGACTTGGAGGGAATGTAGAGGAGCATCAGGGGGAGATCCCCCGTGAGTTTGAGGTCTCTCACTTTGCACAGGATCTGTTCTATACCCTTCTGAACCTGTGCCGGTCATCTCCCCAGAAAGCACTTTCCTGGGGGCACCTTCTTTGGGAGGCTGTAACTCAGACCCTCCATAAATCCAATCCTCACCAAACTTGGAGGGCAGGTAGAGGAGAGTCAGCTGGAGATCCCCTGTGAGTTTGGTAACTCTAGCATGCTGGGCGGGGGGGGGAGGAGTCTACCACATCATGAACCTCACTAAGAGAACCAGTTCATTTGGTGCTAAAAAATGCACGACGGTTCGTGAGCCACAAACTATGTACCGATATGAACTGTATTTTGCCAGTTCATGTCCATCCCTACCCATACATACCTCAGGCCAGCATCAGGGACCCTTCTGGCCCAGGGAAGGATCAGTCCCAGGACTTCTCAGTTTAGCTTCAAAAATGAAATGCATGATTTCAGTCTAGGAGCACCTTAGAGACCAACAAGATTTTCAGGGTAGAAGCTTTCGAGAGTCAGAGCTCCCTTCGTTAGGTAACATTCAGGACCTCTGACTCTTAAAATTTGTATTTATTTATGATTTCATTTATACCCTGCCATTCTTCTCAATGGGGACCCAAAATGACTTGCATCATTCTGTGCTTCTGTTTTATCCTCACAACAACCCTGTGATGTAGGTGAGGATGAGAGGCTGTGACTGGCCCAAGGTCACCCAGCAAGCTTCCATTGCATGAGTGGGGGTTCGAACCTGGTTCTCCCAGATCCACTCTAACCACTACACCACATTGTCGCTCAGCTTCTACTCTGGGAATCTTGTTGGTCCCTCAGGTGCTACTGGACATGTATGTAGCTCTTCTACTGCAGAGCAACACAACTACCCACCGGAAACCACCTTCAACATTGAAATGGAAAGGAAGAAAAACACAAGTATTTGTTTTGTAATTCTGTCTTTAAAAACTGAATCACATCGTTGCCTCTGCTGCTTTTCCCCTGGCATGCACAGTAGCTCATCTGTGGGGTGGGTGGCTTCAGCAGGGACCACAAGCAGTTTCCTTCTTCAACCCATTGCAGATCTTACTGAATGAAATCCCATTTTCTCTAGGAACACATTTCATTCATCCATATTAGCGGGAGCTAGACAGACAGAGCATGCATATTACTCCGATTCTGCAAACTCTCGGTTGGTTGCCTGTTTGTTACTGAGCTCAGTTTAAGGAAGTGCCCGTCACATACCAAAGTCCTTCTTATTTGCCGGATTGCCCATCTCTCTATGCTCCACCATAAGAACTCTGCTCATGTCAATCCATCTCTTTATTCGGCCAACGACCAGTACAAGTCACTCTGCTCACGTCAGCAGGGGCTTCTGCAGGTGCCAGTCTGCAAAGGGGCAAAATCAACTACTGCCCATACATGTGCTTCCTCTGTCGTGGTGCCCACCTTGCAGAACGGCCTCCCCAAAGAAGTTAGGGAAGCGCCCATTCTCCTGGCCTTCTGCAGACTATGAAAAACTGGACTATTCAAGAGGGCTTTTCTTCCTGATCATGCACCGATACTGACTCAGATGGCCAACGCTAAGTCATCAAGAGAAGGCACAGCCAAGAACGCTCTGGCCCTTGACAGGAGGGGGGAAAGCTACCCAACTAGAGTGGGAGCTTTGTGCAGGATCTTGCCACTTCCGGTTCCCAGCTGCATCCTGCAGGGGCTGAAAGCTAGAGAGGCCGGAGACTCTTCTTCCATGCCCTCCATGCCATAAAACTATCTCTAACTAACTACTGTACTTATACTTAACTTTAACTTTCCTTAATCTAACTAAACAAGGAACTCAAGTATAGAGTTCTACCTACTTCTACTGCAACTTAAACAACTATTTTGGAGCTTCAACTCTTAGTAGCTCTCCTTTTGTTGACCTTCCCCTCCCTCTTTTCATGTGTTTAGTATTTTCTTCCCTCCCCTACTTTTAATATAATTGTCATTACTTAAAGCTTATAAGTAACATTAAAGTTTTAGATATACATCTGTAAGTTACTTGGATGTCACTTTCAGGATCAGTATCTTGGTAGCCTTCAAAGGAGAAAGTTCAAATTCTAGCTTCCTCTTGCTTGTTTGTCTGGACATGTCCATTGGAGTGTCCAACTGCAGCATGCTAAGAAGCAGCCTTCTGCTGGCCTCCTCCTGAGCAAAAAGGAAACGATCTTAATGTGCCACTCTGATGGAGGAGGGCATGGAAGAAGAGTGAGTGCCTTTTGTGTGGGGAGTGAAAGGGTGGGGTGGGGGGTAAATGCCATTGCAAGCGAGTGCGCCGCAGTTGGGGATACACTCCTACCTTCAAGTAGCAAATAGTAACTGTACAAACGGTACCTATACAAATGGCAACAGTACACGGCCCCTTGCCTCACATGAGAGGACTGAGAAGTCAGGGGCTCTGGGGGAAAGGGACAGCTCTGTTCTTTCCTGCAAGGCTTTGCTTGGCTTGAGGAGAATGGTGATGACTCCAGATGCGTGACAATATTAGCTCGTCCCTTTTAGTTTAGTTTTGCAAAAGCTGCACATCAGTCTTAGAAGTAAATAATTGGAGGGGGGCTGCCAACAGGTAACTAGCCAGTAAGCCCCGGAATCACCTCAATAGAGGGCAGAGGTTGCCAGTGATGGGAGTATCAGAGATGTTCTTTGCTTTGAAATATTCCAAGAGCACCAGACAGGAGAGGCGAGAAGCAGGCGGAAAATGGGTCAGCTAATGATCTGAAATTGCTCTCTCTCTCTCCCCTCTCTCTCTCATCTGGCTCTGGTGCATCTTATAGCCTCCACTGTTGTTGTGGAAAGTGGCTTTTTTGTCTCCTCCTGGTCCATTATATGTCTCCTCTCCTTGCCCCCTCCTGAAGCCAACTAATGCATTTGCTGCACTGTCGATTTCTGCTCACAAGCCAGGGAGAGAGCCTCTCTTCCTTTGCCCATGCCCAGCTTTGGGGATGCTGGAGACAGCCATTCTTCAAGCACCTTGAATAGAACTGTCTGCTCCAAGCTGGAATCAGAACCAACCAGGACCTTGCAGGAGTTCCCCCAAGACAGGAACTCCATGGCTGGGTTAATGGAGGGCCAGTCAAGGCATGGGGCATGGCTGGACTGAGGGGAAGGTGGAGGACTTCTGGGGGGGGGATCATTCTGGAGCTGTGTCAGGCAAGCTGGATGTGGGAGTAAGAAGCAGCAAGCTCATCTCCAGTAGCATCAAATCAGTCTCAAGCCATGGAAATTAGGGCTGGGTCTGGCAAAGTCCAATACTCACTCTGGTCCTTGTACACCCCCCCTCCCAGTAAGGCCAGAACACTGCCCCTCAAACATGGGAGATTTGCAAATATGCTGTTGGTAGGGTTGCCAGCTCTGGATTTGGAAATACCTGGAGATTTAGGGGGGCAGAGCCTGGGGAGGGCGGGGTTTGAGGAGGGGAGGGGACTCAACGGTCCATCCTCCAAAGCAGCCATTTTCTCCCAGGAAACTGATCTTGGTTGTCTGGAGATCTGTAAGCATCTGAAGGACCACTTAGAAGAAGAAAAAGAAGAAGAGATTGGATTTATACCCTGCCCTTCACTGCCCAAAGGCATCTCAAAGTGGCTTACAAACTCGTTTCCCTTCTCCTCCCTACAACAGACACCCTGTGAGGTAGGTGGGGCTGAGAGAACTTCTGACAGAAACTGTCCTTGAGAGAACAGCTGTGCCAGAGCCTGCGACTGACCCAAGGTCACATCAGCAGGTGCAAGTGGAAGAGTGGGGAATCAAACCTGGTTCTCCCAGATAATGATCCGCGCACTTAACCACTACACCAAACTGGTTCTTAGTGATCTAGGGAAGTCAGCATGGTTTTGTCCCCAACAGATCTTGTCAGACCAACCTGGTTTTCTTCTTTGATCGTGTGACAAGCTTACTGGATCATGGGAACTCTGTTGATGTGATTTACCTGGATTTCAGTAAAACTTTTGATAAGGTTCCCCATGACATTCTGCTGGGCAAACTGGAAGTATGTGGACTGGGCTATAGGACAGTTGAGTGGATAGGGAACTGGTTAGAGGACCACACCCAAAGAGTGGTGGTCAATGGCATTTCATCAGATTGGAGGGAGGTATCCAGCAGGGTGTCACAGGGCTCGGTTTTGGGCCCGGTACTTTTCAATATCTTTATCAATGACCTGGATGAAGGGGTAGAAGGGCTACTCATTAGATTTGCTGATGATATCAAATTGGGAGGAGTAGCTAACACCCAAGAAGATAGAGTTAAAATTCAACAAGACCTGAATACTCAGGAGAAGTGGGCAGTTGCAAACAGGATGCAACAAAGATAAAGGCACAGTATTACATCTGGGCCACAAAAATGTCAAGCACAAAACCTGGATGGGGGATATGTTTCTGGGGAGTAGTGTATGTGAAAGAGATCTTGGGGTAAGGGTGGACTGTAAACTAAATATGAGCAGTCAGTGTGACGCAGTGGCAAAAAAGGCAAATTCAGTCTTGGGTTGCACTAAAAGGGCCATAGCACTGAAATCGCAGGAGGTCATAGCCACTCTGTATACTGCCTTGGTCATGCCACACCTTGAGAACTGTGTGCAGTTCTGGAGGCCTCACTTCAAGAAGGATGAGGACATAATTGAGAGGGTGCAGAAGAGAGTGACAAGGATGATCAGGGGTCTGGAGACTGAGCCCTACAAGGAAAGGCTAATGTTTACTTTGGAGAAGAGGAGATTGACGGAGGAAATGATTGCTCTCTTTAAATATTTGAAAGGCTGTCATTTGGAGGAGGGCAAGGAGCTGTTCCAGTTGGCAGCAGAGGATAGGACCCAAAGCAACGGGTTTAAATTACATGCAGAAAGGTATTGGCTGGATATTAGAAAAAACTTTTTAACGGTCAGAGTGGTTCAAAGGTGGAATCAGCTGCCTAGGGAGGTGGTTAGCTCCCCTTCACTGACAGCTTTCAAGAAGAGGCTGGACGAATATTTGTCAGAGATGCTTTAGGCTGGTCCTGCATTGGGCAGGGGGTTGGACTAGATGGTCTGTAAGCCCCCTTTCAACTCTATGATTCTATGAGATCAATTTTAATAATGGGAGATCTATTCTCCGGATACCACTTGGAGGTTGGCAATCCAGGCATTCAGTTTGCTGGAACCTTATGAATTCTGGTATTTGTATTGCTTGCCATTTTAATTGTTTCAACTAATTTATTTGTTATAACTTGTTTTTATGGCTTTGTAACTCTTGTTGT
Source organism: Gekko gecko (assembly GCA_029375565.1). Taxonomy (NCBI): domain Eukaryota; kingdom Metazoa; phylum Chordata; class Lepidosauria; order Squamata; family Gekkonidae; genus Gekko; species Gekko gecko. Next base: position 198,437,193 of record JAPDNY010000005.1, read on the forward strand.
TTACCCACCCTCAGCCCACTCGTGGGGAGGGTGGGATATAAATCAAAATAAATAAATTGTTGGAGCATTGAGTTCTGTTGCCAACACCTTCTCCCACAAGAATCGTTAGAAGAGCAGACGCCCAGGAAGGGCTGGTGCGCTCCTTCAGGCTCCTCACCTGAAAGGTCTGACCTGTTTGTGGCCCTCCTCCTACTCTATAGTGACAATGGGGAGATCCTGATTCTAGACTTTCAGGAAGAAACGTTGCACACTGTGAAGGTGGGGTCACAAACACTGATGATGGGAGGAAGGCAGGACAGCTGGAGTGAAGGCCAAATCAGAAACTGGAAACTTCTCCTTTGCATGCACAGAACAAGCCCAGGTGATGTCATCCACCCAGAGGGCAGCACTGCGATCCAAAAAGCGCAACATTCAGACCTCAGGATCTGAAGTGAAGAGTCCTGCTAAACCCCGAATGGGCTGAGAGAGAACTAATTCTTCCCTGGTCATTCGTTCTTCCCTCTTCCTCAAGCAGGCCCTTGCATTCGCTTCTGCTCTGGCACTGTATTTGCACCACTGCACATTTCCAAGGCCAGCTCAAGGTCTCACACTTTCCGGGTTGCCAGAAATGATCTCAAGCCCCAAGACCAATGGGGTGAGGTGGTGGAAGTTACATGGAACAGCTGTACTACTGTGACATACCACCAGAAAGAGTCCCTGGCATCTGTGAATATGCACAGTCAGTCAGGTGTCTTGGAAGAGATGGACCAAGAAAAGCTTTTGAAAAGACCATGAAAATTGACAGTGAGCTACATGTGAAATGCGGTTAGTTCCAGATTATCATCTCCCATGTCCAACTGGGAGGGAAGTGGCAGGGTATAGTCCAATCTCGTCAGATCTCAGAAGCTAAGCAGGGTAGGTCCTCGGATGGGAGACCACCAAGGAGGACTCTGCGGAGGAAGAAAGCATCAAACTTCTGCTTCTCACTTGTCTCGAAAGCCCTTTGCTGGGGTCATCACCATAAATCACCTGTGACTTGGCAGCACTTTAGACACACAGAGTAGACTGGCTAAGGTCCTAACGAAGATGGCAGGTATGAAGCTGGCAGTAGTGTTGATGAAGCTCAGAGCCAGCATCACTAAGGACTACTTAGAGAACTGCCAAAGTATAAGGTTTTATGGAAATGCAGCATTTGTATTTATATTATTTATTTGTGTTGATTTATATGATTTGCAAATGACGTAATTGTCTGTTTAAACAATTGCCTGCTGAGTGGCAAAGATGGGGGAAGGGGTTAGAACTCGATTGGGATGCCTGAGAATGTGCATATGCAAAAAGGCCAATTGTTCTGTACCGCACGGTTAGGAAGGAAGACAGTGAAGCAACCTGTTGAACATTGACGAACAAATTGACGAACTGTCAAACCAATCACTGAAAAACCAGCAACCAGCAAACAGAAAGTTAGGCAAACAAACAGGCTTTTGAGCATCCCTACTTAGCCTATAGGAGGGAAGGTGAAACTCATCAGATCTAGGAAGCTAAGCAGGGTCAGTACTTGGACAGGAGACCACCACAGAAGACTTTGCAGAGGAAGGGAATAGCACACCACCTCTGCTTCTGCTTAAAAACTTGCTGGGGTCACCATAAGTCAGTTGTGACTCGACAGCTCATACCCATCTCCAACTGGGATGTGCAATGGTAGTCATATGCAGAAGTCTCAAAAGAGGCCATCGAGTTAGTGGGCAAGTGGATTGTTCTGAGAGTTCAACTGGAAGCCCTGGAAGCTTTGGGCCCTGGCAACTCTGGCCCCGCCCCTACTTTGATGTTCTTCTTTGATGCTCTTGCCCAGCTCTGGATGAACCAACAACATCACTCTTTCTTCTTCTTTCATTGCAGTGAAGCACTTTCTACACCAAAGTAGCTCATTAGAACCATATGGAAATGACCTAGTACTCTGGATTCCCATTTGCCTAATTAGTTTTTTCGCAGATTAGTAAGTGGAACAGCTGAACAATCAGTTGGATATATTAATCAGAGGCTTTTCAGAAGCCTGGAACTGTGAATATGTTTGTAATCTTTTCCATTAGGGAAATAATGGCTGACAAACGGGCACAAGTAACATAAATTGCTTCTTTTAACAAGATGAGAAGAGGAAAGAGTGATGTGTAAATAAGGGAAGCTGGAGCATTTACGGAGAGTCATGGATGGAGCTCCCGGTGTCTCAGGTGAGTGAGCAATTGGACTTCCAACCCAAAAGGAAAAGCCAACAAGCATCTCATTGAAATAGCAGCCAAGAGACATTTTCAGACATCACTGGAGACAAAGCAGTCATCCGTCATGCAGAATGTATGGGCCTTGCACTGTAAGAAAGTTCAGAGAAGAATAAACAATGACTGTCTCTGGATGGGGACTCCCCTTGGGACAGCTTTGGGATCTTTTAGTAAGTGAGAATGAACACAGAGTTGCCTGATTTATGTTCACTTACTATTTATGTGTCCAGACCTGAATGGCCCAGGCTAGCCTGATCTCCTCAGATCTCAGAAATTAAGCAGGGTTGGCCCTAGTTAGTGTTTGGATGGGAGACCACCAAGGAAATCCAGGATCCCTATGCAGAGGCAGGCAAGGGCAAACCACCTCTGAATGTCTCTTGCCTGCAAAACCCTGTGGGGTCATCATAAGTCAGCTGAGATTTGGTGGCATTTTCACTACCGCTATTTATGGATTTTATATTGAAACAGAAATGTACTTTTAGCAAACAAGAAAAGAAGGATTTTCTCATTGCAGCCTCATTGAGTGGCCATCATGGAAGACAGCGTGGGAGAGTGGCACATCCTTGTGGCAGGCTGATGTCATCTTACTGGGCAATCTCATACTTGAATCAACCATGGCCCCTTTTCGCCTTCTGAGGCCCTCCCTCCTTCCATGGGTGGGCATCCCAGCAGAGTCTGGTGGAAATCAGGCAGCCTACAAGCTTCAGGCTCCATCACTCCTTGCTGACTCGTGTCTGTCCATCTTTGCTGACTCCCTCTGGAATGCTGACTCTACCTTTCCCCATTCTGCAGTCCTGTCTTCTTATCTTGTGTCTTGTGTCCCCTGACCTGCGTTCCTTCATTTTTTAGTTGTTTTCCTCAGACTTCTCTGGAGTCATCTACTGCTGTCTCTGGTACTTCAGCCTTTCTGATGCCTTTTAGGCTCTTTCACAGTTACCCATCCTGTCATTCGCTTTCCACAGCATTACAAAGGTTAAAAAGTTCTGGACATAATTCATTTATAGATGATACTGAGTATATGTTGATAAACACACACTCCACTGGAAATCTTCCTGGGATGAAGTTGCTGTTCCTGCAGGAAAGAACTGCTTTGGAGACAGTGGGTATTTGTATCTTTGCTGTGTCTGCTGTCGAAGGAGGTGTCCTGCCTCTGGCTAAAACCCTGGCAACTCATCTGGGCACAACTTTGGAGGAAAAGGGCACCATAACCCCGTCGCTTTGCCATTGGGGGTTATTCTCTCTGCTTGCCAATGAGTTAATCAAGCAGCAAGAATAACCCCCAGTGGCAAAGCTTGCCAGTACAAAGCCCAGTTTTTGGATCAGAATCTGGATCTGGAGAGACACTCACTTAACTGTGGTTGCAAATAGAGCAGTCTTGAGGCTAGAAGGAATGGAATCCCAATCTTGCTTGCACTTCTCTCTCTTCTAGGGCTTCCTGAGCCTCCTGTTTAGAAAGTGGCACATTGTATGTTTTAGAAAAATAGCCCCATTAGTATGCAGTAGCCAGACTAACAAAGACACCCACGGTACTTCATCGGATTGCCAACTCTGGCTTGGGAAATTCCTGGAGATCTGGGGGCATGGGGGGGGCTGTCATCTCCTCCAGGGGAACTGATCTCTGAGGTCCAAAGATCAGCTGAAATCCCAGCAGAATTCCAGGTCGCTCTTAGATATTGGCACCCTACATTTTCAGGACTCAGGGCTTTCTTCACATCCTGGTTTCATCACTTGTGTGCCCGTACTGCGTCAGATTACTTTCCGCTTTTCTACATGTGTTTTGCTCCCTCTAGTGGTCACTTCAATATTTCATCGCTGTATCTCCAGTTTATTTACAAGCAGTTTCCTCAGTTTCGGGGCCAGTGAGGACCCACAATACACACCTATGCTGGAATAAAAAATTGTTAATCTTCACAGAACCACAAGAATCAGATTCATGATTTGCTCCAACAGAATAACTTGGAACTATTAGTCCTTAGTGGTGTCAGAACCCTTGTGGGTTTGCTACTGCAGGCTAACAGGGTGATTACAGACATGTACAGAGGGGTGTGGGGAAAGCTGCTAACAGCAAATGGGGGAGGAAATCCAGGGTGAGAGGTAATTATGTAAAATCCAAATGTAATCAAGTAAATTAAGCACCCAGACTGTCACAACAGCAGAAAGTGGTGCTAATGCAATCTCCCTAGTTTGGCCAAGCTGTTTCACAACAGTAATAGCTGAGGAATCCCAGGTCCTTGTTAAGGATCCTATCAGACTTCATGATTTTCTTGCTGGGGTCTCCCTTTTCAAGTTCTTTTGCTGGAGAAAGGTGACTTTGAGATCTGCAACAAAGCTTTGTGGGAGATGGAAATGTTATATGGAAATATATTTCTGTTTTTCCTGGCACTTGACTTAAGACAAAAGCTCTGGGATGGGAGGGGTTTTTTTTGGGGGGGGGAACCTGGTGAGAGTGGAGTTTGAGGAGGGGAAGGACCTCAGCTGGGTATAATGCCATAGAGTCCACCCTCCAAAGCAGCCATTTTCTCCAGGGGAACTGATCGCTGTTGTCTGGAGAGCAAATGTAATAGTGGGAAAGCTTCAGGTGCCACCTGGAGGTTGGCAACCCTAGTCATGTTCCTTGATGCCTGTTATGTACGTGGACTGCCTCCAGGAGTCCGCGGCTATAGTAAGGAGCTTGGTCCCTGAACACAAAGGGACCTAGGATCCTAGACCACCTAGTGTCCACCAATAGGACCTCTGGCGTGAAATTCAAACCCTCCAATGGGACTGTGGGTGTGCCGGGTGGGATGCATATAATTGGCCCTTGCGGGGCTGTTTTGTCAGTTCATGTGTGAAGTACAATAAACGCGTCTGAACACATGTCGTAGTATGAGTCCTCCATGCGGTGAACCCAGTACTTTACAATGCCTGTGTTCAGGTACCATCCGCTCTGGGGAAGGGGAAATCCTCTTGGTATAATTTCCAGGCTCTGCTGGCAGCATACCCCACTGAGAGTACCTCTCTCCCCAGTTCCATCTCTCCCACTTCACTTTTTAAAAGACATCCTTATAGCTAGAAAATTCTATGTGGATCCAAAAGAAGCAAAAAAATAATTTCTGGTTTTGATCCAAGCATCTGATATGTGACACGCCCCGCCTCTAGGTCTTGATGATATAATCCTGTGTGTGTGGTGTCGAAATTAATGTTCACCAGCAACTCTCTGTCTGCGCTGACATTACTCAATTGAGCATTAAGGTGGATAGAGAGGGGTGGTGGTGGATACAGCGTGCTTAATTTGGCACGGTTCAGGAAGCAAATGTGAGAATTGTTGCAAATTGTTTCTGCCATCCCTCCCTGCAATGGAGTTTAACAGATGAGTGAACCCAAATACATCAATTGTACAAACTCATGTGGCATTTTCATGTTGCAATCTAGTTATGTATTTCTAGGTGACCAAATATGTTCATATTACCACCAACTCCAATCCCATCACTTGGTTCACTGGGCAGAAAGGCAATACATCAGTATTCAAACTGTGGGAAGAACAAGGACATTTTAAGAGGCTGCTGTGCCTTAGGAAGAGAGACCCCCATTATTCATGTCCCCCCCGTCACCATTCCAGTAACCTAACAGCCCAAGAAAATGACCTTCCCTGCTGGTCTAAATGCACCCATCCCTATATTCGAAACCACACTCAGACTGATCTGTTTCCGCACCCCGTGGTGGTAAGCTTGGGTCAGGTTTCATGTACAGCCAAACTATTCAGGCATGAGCAGATATGGCTTTCAAAAGGGTTTATTATACAAATTCATGACAGAGGAAAGCGAAGTGAAACCTGCACGCACAATACCAGATGCTGGGCTCCAGCCTGCGTGTGAGCTTCCCAAAGGCACCTGACCAGCTTTGCCTCGGGAAAGAATATTCGGTCTTCGCTCTAGAAATGCACCCACCTCCTTCAGTTGGGGGCTCCTTGGCCTTCTTGTCACAGGAGGAGCAGCCCAGGCCGTGATACCCACAGATATTCTGGAGAGAAATTCCAGAACAAGCCAAACCCTTTCTCCTTCATGGACTTGCATCAGACCAATCCGCTCTGTATGATTAGTAATCTAGCCAAGGACCATAAACAGGGAACAAATGTCCAAGGCAACAGCAACAGGAAGAAGATTTGGGAGAAGTCATTGAGGATGTGAAAGCATCTCCTCCCTCCCCCCCCCGCCCCGCTGTGTTCCCCAGTTTGTTCACTCCCACTAATTGCTTGTTTAGAGGCAGAATGCTTTAGAAGTAGGCCCCTCTCGGTTTCCATCATGGCCTTGATTATTCCCACCACAGATAGGCTTGCTCACAGTCTCCAACAGAGACAGAGTTTGGGGAATAAAGAGCCGTTCTGCTGCTCTCTGGAGCGACACCATATTGGGTTGTTAAAAGCTCAGAGCTTTACTGTTTCACTTTTCAGTCCACTGCCATTTCACAAAGTTCTGGAAACTTTGGAAATGTGCATTTCTCTGCTTGTTCATTTGTTTTTAACACTTCAGTGAAGGGAAGAGTATCACAACATGACGGTCTCTTTCTCTGCAAAATGTGGTTTTAAAAGAGATCCTCAGATTAGACAGCAGCATCAAATGCTAGCCAATGGGAGTGGTTCATCACCCCAGTTTACGTCTGTACGTATGGAAGTGCCATCAAGTAGCAACCGACTTATGGTGATCCCAGCAAGTGGCTTTCAAGGCAAGTGAGAAGCAGAGGTGGTTTGCCATGGCCTTCCTCTGCAGAGCCTTCCTTGGTGGTCTCCCCTCCTTAGCTTTCAATTGCTGACAAAATCAGGCTATTCCACGCTGCCTTCCCTCTCACCTCAGCTTTGGTCTATTTTCAGTATGTTAATGGCCAAGGCAAAAGCCCTTCCCTGTGGGCACTTACATAGTATTGTTGTGTGGAATAAAGAAGCCAACTCCAGACTGGGAAATTCCTGGAGATTTGTGGACAAAGCCTGGGGAGGGTGGAGTTTGGGGAAGGACCTCAATGTGATACAGTGCCCTGTAGACTGTACCCTCCATTTTCTCCAGGGGAACTGATCTCTGTGGTCTGGAGCTCAGTTTTCTCCAGGGGAACTGATATCTGTGGTCTGGAGCTCAGTTGTAATTCCAGGAGACCTCTATGCCCTACCAGTGTTCCCTTTAAGCTGAGTTAGTGTGAGCTAGCTCACAGTTTTTTAGCTTCCAGCTCACACATTTTTGTCTCCTCTCAGGAAAGAGGGCTCCAGAGCAAAATAATTTATGCAGTAGCCAAATTGCTTGCTCACAACTTTCATGCCAGGAGCTCACAAAGTAGAATTTTTGCTCACAAGACTCCACAGCTTAGAGGGAAGATTTGTGGAAACTGGATTTCTCCTTGTGCAAAGCGGCAACACGGCATGCAGTGTGAGTGCAAAGTCACAAAGGAAGTGCTGTTTTCTTCAGACAGCATCTCATTTAATCAAATTAACCTGTATATTTGGGCAGAAGATCTATCAATGATATTTCCCTTTTCTAGAATCCGAAATAACCCATGGTTTACTGAGGAGCTCACAGCAATGAAATGGTTGGACAGACCAAACAGTCACAGCATGGGTGGAGGAAAAGTGAACATGACCGAATACAGGTGAGACCTCATTATTGTGCCTACTCCATGGTGGGTGGCAGCTGCAGAGAAGACTCAATGCTCCATCACTATGGGGTCCACACTGTGTAGTCTGATGAGATCTTTTCCAGTTTCTGCCTTAGAGACCTGAACATGCAGACCTGCTTGCTGTGACTCTTGTACACTACTTTTTGTGGATAAAATTGTCAATATCCACTGTGACTTGGGTGCCACAGTTGGTTCAGTTCCATCTCAGGATCGTAGTGGAACACAATCTGGTCCTAGCAACATGGATGACTTTCAATTGGTGAGGCCAGATGAAGTGAACAAGTTGCTTAGAAGTGTGCGGCCCCACCACATATAGACTCCTCGAACCCTGTCTTTCATGGCTGACATTTTCTAGCTGTGCTGGACTGTTCAAGTGGCTCCAGGAAGTGATAAATGCCTGCCTGAGGCACAGTGTATTCCCAGACGCTTTGAAAGAAGCAGTCACGAGACCTCTCCTGAGAAAGATGTCCCTGCACCTGAAAGATCTGAATAGTTTCCAGCTAAGGGTCCACTTTCCATTCACAAGCAACTTCTTTGAGAGGATGGTGGCAGTGCAGTTTCAACAAGACTTGGAAGAAAGTAATTATCCAGACCCAGTTCTGTACAGATGCAGTGCTGGGTGTGGGATAGAAAAGGCCTTGGTCCACCCTAACTGAATATCTTCACTGGAAGAGTGATGGGAGGAACGTGTTCCTGTTTGTGCACCTGTCAGCAAAGTTGTCCTTCTGGCTGAGTTGTGAATAGGAGGAGGGGATATTGTGCTTCAGTGTTTCTCCCTTACCTGGCTGACCAGCTCCAGAAGGTGATATTGGGAGTCTGCTGTTTGGCCTTGTGACATATGGTATGGAGTCCCACATGGCTCCATCTTGTCTCCCATTGCTGTTTAACATCTGCATGAAACTTCTTGGAGAGATCAACCCTAGATTCGGAGTGAGGTGCCGACAGTATGCAGCTGACACCCAGCCCTACTTCACCTTAACAGCTGAGTAAGATGGGTCTATGGAAGTCCTGAACAGGTGCCTGGATAAGGTAATGGAATGGAAGAGGGCCAATAAATAAGACTGAGGTACTGCAGGTTATGACAAAACCTCTTGAGAACTGAAGAGTCAGCCTGCCATGGAGGCAGTTGCATTCCTCCAAAAAAGAGCAGGTTGGAAATTCGGTTTACTGCTGGTCCTGGCCTACAGTGGAGGGTCAGGACTTCTTCATGACACATGGAAATTCTTCTCAACTTCAGCTGATATGGCAGCTTTGGCTATTTTTCAAAAAGGTGATCCAGCTGTGGAGATCCATACTCTGAACACATCCAGGCAGATTACTAAACTGTAATGAGCTTTATATGGGGCAGCCATAGACAACTGTCCAGAAATTTCATCTGGTTCAAAATTCAGAGAGCAGGCTTCTTTTGGGGGGTTGGTTACAGGGACTTTATCACCCCTTGGCTGAAAGATCTGCACCAGCTGCCCATCTGTTTTGGGGTACAATCCAAAGTACTGCTTCTTACCTCTAAGGCCCTAAAAGGCTTGGGGTTCATGTACGCAAAGGACTGCCCCTTCCCATTCTGTCCAGCCTACCAATAAAGATTCTCTTCCCAAGCCCTGGTCGTAATGCCCCGCCTTCAAACAGGTGGTGACCAGAGACATGGCTTTTTCAGTGATGGCAGCTCACCTGTGGAATGCCCTTCCCCTTGAGGCTTGCCCGGTGACCATCCTACTCTTCTTTAGGTGCCGGGCCAAAACATTTATCTATTTTAATTGAAGTGTTATTACACTGTATTTTAATTGGTTGTTTTGTGACCTGCATGTTGCCATTTTTAGGACCATTACTGTTTTATGACTACTGCTGCTAACTTCTGATTATGCTGCTTATACCCCTTGATGGGGAGGGTTTATTAACAATTTTATGGCCAACATTTTTGCATTATGTGCTTTTATGGTTCACTGTTACTTTCCTAGCCATCTCGAGCACTTCTCTGAAGAGGAAGCCTGCAAACCTCTGAAACAAATAAAGGTTATATATCAAGGCTAAATGAAGCCACTGTGCTTCAGGGTCATGTGGGACTTCTGAATCCCAGGTGTTGGGCCAAAGAACAAAGAAGGTTGTGCCATGACGCACACACGCATGAAGCTGACTTGTACTGAATCAGACTCTTGGTTCATCAAGGTGGTACTGTCTACTCAGACTGGCAAAGGCTCTCCAAGTGTCTCAACTAGAGATTTTGCACATCAGCTACTGCCTGATCATTTTACTTGGGGGTGCCAGGGACTGAACCTGTGACCTTCTGCATGCCAAGCCGGTGCTCTACGACTAAGCCATATCCCTCTCCTTGTCCCAGGAGAACATTCAAGTCCTGCTTCTGGGCCTCCCAGGGGCTCTTAGCCTGCTACTGGTGGAAACAGGATGTTGGGCTAGATAGACCCTTATTCTGACAGCCAGAAATGAAGATGAGGCTCCTGTTCACTGTCACCAGAGACTGGTTTCTGTGTGTTTATTGCAGCTTCTGTCTTTCTCTCTCCCACTGGAGGGTCTGTTTAATTATTGCCTCATCATTCCTGCTAAATTGACATCTCCATTTAATTTTGTTTGCAATATATCTAGGGTAGAAAATGATAAGTGTAACAGTGCAATGATTACTCACGAAACATTCACCGACTCCAAATATTACCCCCGCTTAAGCAACGTTCTCGGCTTGACTGATTTATTGACTCGCCAAACCAATCTCCTCTTAGATTTTACTGCAATTAAAACAATCACGCTCTCAGAGTCCATCTGCATAGACCAGCCAGTAAATTCTGATGTCAGCCGATCATTGCAGCCGAGATCGCAAGCCAGCTCCAGATCTGAGATGCTTCAAGTCTAACCAGGGCTCCTCCATGGGTGGAGAGGAAGGCTGTGCCCAGATGTGCTCTTCACTGCCAAAAATGTGGAAGCAGCACCAAAAGATGAAAGTCAGCACCTTCCACAAGGTTTTGTGCCATGTGGACACCTACGGTGGTGGACAGTGCTGTCAAGTTGCAGCCAACTTATGGTGACCCCTAGGTTTTCAAGACAAACAGAGATAGTTTGCCATTGCTTACCTCTGCATAGCAACCCTGGACATCCTTGCTGGTCTCCCATCCCAGTGCTGACCAGGGCCAACCCTGATTAGCTTCTGAGATCTGATGAGATCAGATTAGCCCATGGACTCACGTACCTGCACAAAACCAGCAGTTGTCCTTGCCTCTGGGCGTCAATGCTGGCACTATGCAGTCTGGTTCACAAGCTACAGTGAATGAAGGTATAATCCAGCCCAGTGCAGATGACCCTTCTGCGTGCTGACTTCCCACCTGGGGAGGTAGAGTAGAAATTGACACACAAGCCCTGCCCCTATGCAGTTGCCAAGTCTTCTGCATGGTGCAAACACGCAGAAGAGGCAGGCAATGGCAAACCACTTCTGAACGTCTCTTGCCTTGAAAACCTTACGGAGGTCACCATAAGTCAGCTGTGACTTGACGGCCCTTTCCACTACTACCATGTTCAATGCTCCCTCTAAGGTGTGGAGTCTTGTGAGCAAAAACTCTACTTTGTGAGCTACTGGCATTAAAGTTGTGAGCGAGCCATTTGGCTACTGCATAAATTAGTTTGCTCTGGAGCCCTCCTTCCTGAGCTAAGGCAAAAATGTGTGAGCCAGAGGCTAAAAAAACTGTGAGCTAGCTCACACTAACTCAGCTTAGAGGGAACATTGACCATGTTCCATCCCCACAATCAGCAATGTTCAGAAAGCAGCATCGTTGATCACAGGGAGGGAGTGTATGAACATGCTCTTTCTCCACACGTTCACACTACGCCGATGACTTGGTAAAGATGAAAGAGTGTTTGGGTCCCCTCTCCCTCCCAGCATGGTCAGCCATTGCATAGAAAGGCGGTCTATAGAGGATTTCTGTGTACAGTGTATACTTGATGTTTTTAATATACATGCGTTGAGTAATTCTCAAGTTACTTTCAATTCCCATACAGCTGAATGGGTGTTCTAAACCTCACATTCTCCCATGTTCTGTCCATATTCATTTGTACCTTTGTTCCATGTTCATTTGAATTTTGAATGCATATTGGCTCTTCCTTACAAATGGATGCACACATGTACATGTAGGATGTAAGTGCATTCAGTGTAACATGTGCCTTGAGACTGAGGCATGTAGGGGTCAGATATGCCAGGTTAGCACACCTGTGTCCCTCAAAATGACTGTGGGACTTCCTACCAGTACCAGTTTCTCACTGCCATCGGCACCAGTTCCCCTGCTATTTTGCTTCACACATGAAGCCGCCTTATAATGGATCAGACCCTCGATCCATCAGGGTCGGTATGGCCTGTTCCAGGTGTCCCCAACCTTTTAGAGGCTGCAAGCGCCTTTGGAATTCTGACACTGCATCGTGGGCACAGCCACGGGAAGCAAAGCCAGCTACAAAACGGCTGCCCCACCTTACCACTTACCAGTCAGTCACACAGTGAAGATCCTTGTGCTGTGGTGGCAGCTGCTGCCCAAGCAATGTTTTTCAAAGTCTGCACAGCCAGTCAAATCCCCAGTGGCCAATCAGAAGCCTTGCTGGGCAAAAGCTCCACCTGGCTCCGTCCACTTCCTAAATACGCTTGGTGGGCACCAGAAAAGGTGTCAGTGGGGTCTATGGTGTCCACAGGCCCCAACATTGGGGACTTTTGGTCTATTCACACAGGCTGCAGCTCTGCAGGGTTTCAGGCAGAGATCTTTCACATCACTTACTGCCAGATATTTTTATCTGGAGATGCTGGGGGTTGAACCTGAGACCTTCTTCATGCCAAGTAGATGCTCTACCACTCAGCCATTACCCTTCCTCTGAAGCAAATGGCCCCAACCGTTGCTCCTTCTGGGATCTTAAACTGGGACTGAATTCTGCTGCTGAAGAGCAGCCAGCCCTAAATCAGCAGCCTCACATCTCTTCCTTCTCCTTTCCCTCTCAATATCTAGTAATAAAGAGGGTGCAGTGTGACATCATCCTGCTTTAAGTTTCCAGGTCCCACATCACTGAGTGCAACTTACAAAGAGATTCAGAGTTCCCTCTGCACTTGAGAGTGCTGGCACACAAAATTTTAGCTCCAGCTCAGGAATTTTAAGCTTCTACTTACACAAAGGCATTTTTCCTCCTTTGGAAACAATGGAGGATGAGGGCACCTCATTCTGGGGCCAATAGAATTAGACCATGCTGCAAATTTGGTGCCTCTGCCTCAAAAAACAGCCCACCCCAGAGCCCCAGATATCCCTGGATCAATTCTCCATTATAGCCTATGGAGCCCATTGGCTATAATGGTCCCCATAGGCTATAATGCAGCTGGGAAAAATAGGTAGGTTGGGCAGGTTAATAACATTTAAGCAAATTCCTGTTTGTTGGGTTAGGCAGGGTTCTAACAATGATTGCTCCACCTCTGTTATACTTGACCTGTAATTCGTCATATTTCTCTTTAAAAAAAGAACAACCCAAGTAGACTGCAATAGTCCGTCCCCCCGCAAGTGCTGGTATGTTTTCTAAGGCTCAGCGCAGGGTGACAGTCTGAGGCCAGGTCTACCAGTATAGTGGACTGGGGCAGGTAGACCTGTTCTCCAGAGGCCAGGTCTACCAATATAGTGCAGTGGGTAGGGTAAGACGTGTTCTCCGGAGGCCAAGTCTACTAATGTAGTGGAAAGGGGAGGGTAGACCTGTTTTCTGGAGGCCTGGTCTACCTCCCCATAGAGGACAACATTTTCTGTAATGAAATTTGACTTGATTCTGTTTTCTCTTATAATGTTTAAATTATTCTTAAAAAGTAGTTCAAATATAGTTTAAAAGTTTAAAAGAATTCATTCTGAGATTTTTACAAGGTTAAGGAAATAATCTAAAAAACTAATTTATGTGATAGTCAAATGTAGACTCACAACTTTAATGCTACTAGCTTTTTTCACTCATGAGGTAGAATTTCTGCTCACAGCACTGTGGAGCTTAGAGGGGACATTGATGGGAATTCATCATGTGATGACATCACATCACACAGTTTATATTGGTCATGGGAGGAATCACAGGCATGCAACTTTTAGCTGTGGGCAGGTGAGGGACTCATTCCCACATTACTGAGCACACAAGTTGGGCCTGGGGTCTCCAGCCTCTATAACAGCCAGTCAAATGTAAGTTGTGGCTCAGTTCACTCATGCATAGTGCCTGATTTGGTTTGTTACCACACATATCAACATTCCACTGTGCCATTCTCATGACCTGAAACAATTCCAGGGATGCTATTTGGCCTGTTGGGGAAACCCAGATATTCCCTGCAAACAGCATTTAGGAGGCAGAAGTCTCTTGTCCATGTGCACTACGATCTCAATCCAAATCAGGCACCAAGCATGCAGGGCTTAAGGAGAACCTGGAACTCATGCCCTGTTCTCCCAATCTGTGTACTCCATAATGTCTACGAATGAGCTGCTCCACATCTGTAATAGGTGGTTCTTAGGTGATTTACAGAGATCCAGAAAATTTTGTCCTTATGATACGGAAACCTATTTCAAGTTAATACTTATATCCTCCAAAAATCATTACCTACCTTTTCTGCCAATGACCTAATATACTCTGGTCAAGAAGTCTTTGATTTAGACAAGACTGATGATCCATGGGCCTGTGGCCATGATTGGGACAATCCCGACTGCTCAAGGGCTACAAGCATAGGCAGCTTTAAAAGGGGATTAGACTGTTTCACAGAGGACATGCCTATCGAGGCTACTAGCCATGGTGACTACAGGGAACCTCTGAATCCCAGTGCCAGGCCAGGGGAACTGGACAGCCACTGCATGAGACAGGATGCTGGACTAGACAGACCAGTGCCTTGATCTAGCAGGGCTCTTCTTACCTGACCAGTCCAGTTCTGAATACATTACAAGTTCTTAAAAAAATGTATTCATCATCTTCCTGCTGTCTGTGGCACCAAACCCTAAAACAATGAACTATCCCTTTGCAAAGAGTTAGGGAGCAGCCATCCACTTCAAAGGCTGGGTTTTAAATTGGATCCCAAGAGTTGGGTTGCAGAGCTGTTGGTTTAGTTTCTGTGCAATTCCCTGCCCAAGACTGTGTTTGCACAGACCATGCCTTGCATGAATCGGGCTCTCGGAGGATCAAGCCACTGCTTTTCAAGGACAAATCCCATATCTGCAGCTGCTGAAAATGTGCCACTGAGATTGGGAACATTCACCGCAATTTCTTCTGCTTCTCTTGCAATGACACATGCCTCCAATCAAATCTACACTGACATCCCAGTACCTTAATTTCCTTGTTGCTGCCCATTAAAATCTCTACATGTTACCCCACCAACTCCTCCGCCACTACCTTGCCGTTCCTGTATTTTAAAATATGCTGCAGAAATAAATATTTGAGTCTACATTTTGGCCTGAATTACTCCTGGTTTAGCAATGCAAATACAAAGCAGCTGAACCTGCCTGAATAGGTTAGCATAAAATTAAGCTGAAAAGTAAGGAAGGCCCAGGAAATCAACAGAACAAAAGGCCATTGGGCTTATTCTAATGACCAACTTAAATTCTGGGCTTCTGACAACTCCTCTTCCCAATCATTTTTTAACCCACGCAATTGTATCTCAGCCCTAAGCAACTAACCTGTTCTGGCATTCAGAATGATGCAAAGTGGCCCCAGGTACAGCTGATAGTTTATTCCGCACTCCATCCTTCTTCCAGAGAGGTTGATTGTCTCTGCTTGTATCAGCTAGAGATAGTTCTGTACCTGCCTGTTGATTGTTTTTCTCTCAGCCAGTTCTTGAAATGAAGAACAATAAGATCTTCAGCTTACCTGGCTGTTCAGATCCCCCTTGACTCTCCCTGAATCCACTGGGAAGGGTTCCCCAGCACAACCCGACAAGCACAGCCATGCTCGTGTATGACCAGATAGTAGAGCAGGGCCAGGACCAGGTTTTTAAGTACTGAGAGGCAGGAGATGATCATCAAATACAAAGCTTTTATTCAGAACGTTACTCAGCTCTAATCTGAATCTGCTAAGAGCGTCACCCAAACTTATACTATTCTATAACTGAACTATATACTATGTAATTACTTTCATAGTTTCTGATTGGACCGAAGCGGAGCTTCATGATAGGATACTCTGTATAGCTTAGGACCACTAGAAAATCTTTATCAGGCAACCAATCAAAAAAGAGGAAACTAGGATACCTTAAGCACAGAGCACAACTAAACAGCTTAGAAATAACTCAGAACATAACACTCCTCCCCCCTTGGTTTAAATAAGATAGACCCTAAGGTAGGTAGGGGCACATCTCATTCGGGCAGACCTTTTACTCGAAGGCCAACCTTTTGTAAACGACTGAGCACCTCTCGAACACAGACAGTTAGTTCCAGTTCCGAGGCTCCCGCTATCAGTACAATAGGGGATGATGCCTGTCAAGTCCTTAAGAAGGTACTCCATCAGTTCTTGGAAAATCCCGGGGGCGACGCTTACCCCAAACTGCAATCGGTTTACCTTGAAAGCGCCTCGATGCATCACAATAGTCTGAGCCTCGGCTGTGGCTGTGTCGACAGGCAGCTGTTGGTATGCCTGTGCCAAATTGATTTTGGTGAACACCTGGCCCCCGGAGATGGATGCTAGAAGATGGCTCACCACAGGAACTGGGGACGCATGTGGCTGCATGGCCTTGTTGAGGGTGCACTTGTAATCCACGCACAAGTGAACCGAGCTGTCTGGCTTTATTGGAGTGACGATTGGGGTTTCCCATTGGCATTGGGAACTGGTTCCAGGATGCCCTGAGCTAGCAGCTTGTCGATTTGCTCATTGATGCACAGTTTGAGGTGTATGGGTTGGACTGCAGGATTCAAATCAAAAGAAACTGGTGGCCCTTTGTAACAGCCGAGTTCTGAACTGAAGACATCAGGGAACTCTTCTACAAAAGAGGTGGTTCCTGACTGACTGACGCTGTTGACACCGATAATTTCAATGCGGAGGGCGGCGAACCAGACCAGACTAATAAGACTTGTGGGATGACCTTCAACGGCAAGTAAATTAAGACGACCGTTGAATTTCTTGTACTTGACTTGGACAGAGGCGATACTGACGATAGGAACTCAGTTCCTCAAAAGACGGCATGCAGAGAACCGGGGAGAGACTTGTTGAAAGGTGTTCCATGAGACTATTGACAGCACAGAACCTGAATTGACCTCCATCTGACAAGTGCAACCTTCAAGAAAGACAGTAACCTTGATCTTGGGACATGTGTAAAGACCTTGGTGGATGTATAGGCAATTGGTGTAGTCCTCTGATGCTTCATTACTGTATTCCTGTAGTCCTGCTTCATTACTATATTCCAGCCGTCGATTGAATGAAAGAGAGGACGAAAAGCGAGATGAACGGTGAGACTTACTAGAAGATTTTTCTGGACGACAGAAGACTTCAGGTGCAGAACGACCTTGTGATGAGCGACAGACTTTAGCGATGTGGCCCATCTTCCCACAAGAACGACAACCAGCATCGCCGAACAGACAGTCTCTATGAGCGTGTGTGCCACCGCAACCAGCACATGCTCTCCTTCATGGGCTTTTTTGAGAATGGTGCAGCTTCTGGTTGGCTCTCATTCTGTGGACTCCATCATCAGACGAGTCCGATTGGTTGTCTCTGGAATCAGTTACAAGTTTCAGAACTTGGGTCAGTTACAAGTTTCAGAACTGTTCCCTCAGGAGCAGTCCCTGAAAGAGCACTCTCACCCCCACCTACCTCACAGGGTGTCTGTTGTGGCGAGGAGGAGGGAAAGGAGATTGTAAGCCGCTCTAAGACTCCTTTGGGTAGTGAAGGGCAGGGTATAAATCCAATCTCTTCATCTTCCACATAGCAACACCAGCCGTCCATGGCAGTCTCCCATCCAAGTGCTGGCTTTACTTAGCTTCCGAACCCTGACAAGCTCAGGCCAAACTAAGCTAATTGAATTCACTTGCTTTATGGACATTTGTGTTTTTCCAGTTTGGAATTGAGAAGCCTTTTCTTTATTTTGGAACAGTGAAGCTTTTTTCTGGGATTGTAAAGTTTCCTTCAAGTTCTTAACTTGTCTGTGTACCAATTGTTTCAAATAGTATATTTAAATAAGAACATTTAAATAACAAGAATTAAGAATTGGAATACTTTGGAGCTTTATTTGATGTTATTAAGTTACCTATGGTTGTTAAAGACACAGCAGCAGATCGGGATGGACTTTTTCCCCTGGTCAGCTAACAGCCCTTATCCCACCCAGGTTCCCAGTATACAACAAGGGCCAAGGGGGAAGATTCCCAGGCAACAAAACCGGTTCTCATAATTGCCATCAAACCAGGATCCACCTTCAGAGGTAAAAGGCTCACCACCAATGATGTTTAGAAAATTATTCTCTTCCTCCCCACACACACCCCCTTTTTCCCCCTCCTCCTCCTGAAGTTCTTTTCTGATTGAACTAATTATGCTGATTGAACTTCCTCCCTCCATCACCCTCTTGGAGGTGTGAAAGGTTTGCTTAATTGGATGGGGGGTAATTGTTATGCTGCACACTGTCACATGTTAATGCAGCAGCACTGATTGACAGATAATCAGCACATCAGGTACGCAGAGAGCATGAGTGTGCGTGCGTGCACAAGAGAGAGAGAGAGAAATAATAAATAATTAATTGTTTAGGGAAAGGGAATGTCTAGATTTGCATCAGGAAGGGTAGGAGAGGAGCACGCATCAGATACCAGCTAGGTAGGGTTGCCAGCTCTGGGTTGGGAAATACATGGGGATTTTTGGGGTAGAGCCTGGGGACGGCAGGGTTCAGGGAGGGGAGGGACCTCAGCAGGGTATAATGCCATATGGCCCACCTTCCAAAGCAGTTATTTTCTCCAGGGGAACTGATCTTGGCCATTCTGGGAGATCTCCAGCCACCCCCTGGAGACTGGCAAACTTACAGCTAGGCTCAGTGCATGGACTGAGTGCCCTATTTCCCAAGTGCTGAAGTTCTGCTACTACCTCATTGCTTTAGCCCTGTTCTGCACCATCAAGCCACACAATATGAACATGGGGAAAGGAGGGCAAGATGAAGGGGTATGACCGAAGCTATGTGCATGGCTCCATACGTGTCACAGGGAGCCCTGTCGTTTGTAGAGCTCCTGATCTTGCATATAGTCTGTGTGGTTGCCAACTGCCTGGAGGGGGGGATGTCCTGTCCCTTTAACTGGGGCTTAATGGGCTGCTATTTACCGAGTGATCTGATTAACCTCCATGCCTAGATTCAGCGGCCCATCTGCACACATTAAGCCTGTATTAAAGAGGCCTAGATGAATCACAAGCTGGAGTTAAGATTGCTGGGGAAAAGATCAATAACCTCAGATATGCAGACGATACCACTCTGATGGCAGAAAGTGAAGAGGACCTAAAGAGCCTCTTGCTCACGGTGAAAAAGGAGAGCGCAAAAGTGGGCTTGAAGCTCAACATCAAAAAAACTAAGATCATGGCATCTGGCCCCATCACTCCTTGGCAAATAGAAGGGGAAGTCATAGAAGCAGTGACAGACTTCACGTTCCTGGGATCCCAGATCACGGCAGACGGTGACTGCAGCCATGAAATTAAAAGACGCCTGCTCCTTGGGAGGAAAGCGATGGCAAACCTAAACAGCATGATAAAAAGCAGAGACATCACTCTGCCAACAAAAGTCCGCATGGTCAAAGCAATGGTATTCCCCTTAGTAATGTATGGCTGCAAGAGTTGGACTATAAGGAAGGCCGAGCGCCGAAGAATAGATTCTTTTGAACTATGGTGCTGGAGAAGACTCTTGAGAGTCCCTTGGACTGCCAGGAGATCAAATCATTCAATCCTAAAAGAAATCAACCCTGACTGTTCCCTGGAAGGCCAGATCCTGAAGTTGAAGCTCAAATACTTGGGCCATCAAATGAGAAGGGAGCATTCACTGGAGAAGACCCTGATGCTGGGAAAGATTGAAGGTCAAAGAAGAAGGGGACGGCAAAGGATGAGATGGTTAGACAGTGTCATCGATGCGACGAACATGAAATTGAGCAAACTTCAGAGGACAGCGGAAGACAGGAGGGCCTGGCGTAATCTGGTCCATGGGTCGCGAAGGGTCGGACTCGACTGTGCGACTGAACAACAACAACAAAAGAGGCCGGGCATTTCCCTCCCAGGCCTGTTGGCAACCGTTTGTGCAGAGCTTCAGAGCATGCGGGTGCGCAAGACTCTGCCTCTGTTCCTTGCTCTGGCTGAATGCAGGGGCAGGGAGAGTGGGCTTGATCTCCTCCCTCCCTCCCTCCCTCCCCCCTCAGCATGTACCACTTGAAGAGATCTATTTTGTTCTCCCGCTTCCTAGTTCTCAGGGGTTTCAAGGTCAAGGAGAATAGCTTGCGCCGGATCACGCTTTTCTTTCAGCTTGGCTATGAAAAGGTTGTTCTGTGTGGCTTTTTGTCTGCAAAATCCTAGGGGGGAGAGAACTACAATACCACCAATAACCAAATGCAAGTAAAACTCAAGAGCCTTTTTTTAAAAAAGCCTTATCGCATTAAACTTCTGAGTTAGCAGATTTCAAATGGAAGCCAGTCCTGTCTCGGCACCCCACACAAAACCTGCCCATTCGGTATTATTATTGCAATGTTGCACATGGAGGGGGCGGCGAAGGTCAGACGGAGTGGGTCACCTCAGCCCGCCCTGTGTGATGCCAGCTGAATTGTCATCTTCATTCCCTTAGCTCCCCTGCGCAAGCTCTGTCTAGTCCTTTAGCATAGGATGACTTTTCCAAGCTGATTCTTCTACTCAGGGCTGATTAAGGTGGGTGGTCAAGGAGATAATAATTCAGAGAAATGGTCCCAAGTAGCTGGTGATGATAACACACGTAGCATTTCTATAGCACTGCTCTCCATAATCCTTACTGCATCCCCCCAAAGTAGGCCAGTGTTCTTCTTTCCCATGTGCAGACTTGGGGATAGAGAAGGAGAGGGGCTTCCTAAGGCCACCAGGTGTAAGTATGGAAAATGTGAGATCTGGACCAGCAACTCCTGATCACAGCTCATTGTGCAATGCCAGCTCCTAACAAGATGGTCTCAGTTCCAGGAGGTGGAGTATGCAGTTCTCCCTTTGACCCGTGCGCTCTTTTCACTTCATCTCTGTGAGTCAGATCAGCAGTGGCAGCACCTGTTTTTAAGTACTGAGGCAGGAGATGATGGTCAAACGAAGAAGGCTTTATTCAGAACATTGCTCAGCTCAGGACTGCTCTGCAAAGAGCGGCACTCAAGCTTATACGATTTCAACAGTAAACTATATACAATGTAACTATATACACAAGGTCTGATTGGGCCTAAACAGAGCCCTGTAATTGGTTACTTTAGGTGGCTTCAGGACCAATGGGTGGTCTTTATTATACAGCCAATAGAATGAGAGAACTAGGATACTAGAGGGCAGTTCAAACAGCATAGGAATAAACCCTAGAACACAACACCTATCTTCAGCCATTTTCATGGGGAGGGGCCATTGCTCACTCGTAGAGCCTCTGCATGGCATGCAGAAAGTCCCAGGTTCAATTCCCAGCATCTTCAGTTAAAAGGACTGGGGAGCTGGTGATGTTAAAGACTCTCTGCCTGAGACCCTGGTGAGCTGCTGCCAGTCTGAGTAGACCAGGGGTGTCAAACATAAGCCCTGGGAGTTGGAAGTGGCCCATCCAGGGCTGTTATGTGACCTGCGAGCAATTGGCACAAGGGAAGGGAACAGGAAGCTGCTCAGGGGTGGGTGGGCGGAGCCACTCCAATTCTGGCTTCAGCACAGCAGGACAACCTCATCTGCAGCAGTCAAGCAGAACCCCTTCACTTCAGGGACTAGTAAGTTGGGAGCCACGGCAGCCACATTCATACCGCTCCACTCGGCCTGCAGCTCTGGGGGTGCTGTCCCAGATGGCCACAGGGATCAGGGTTTGCATGGGGTGGTGGTGGTGCAGACAATCCTCTGTTGGGGCATGGGAGCATCTGCCCAGCGCTGCACTGCTGGCTCCCCAGTCTGCCCATGTGGGTTTTCCTTTGCACCCCCCTCCCAGCCCATGGGTTTTGCAGTGAGGACACACCAGCTTGAAGCTTCCCAGCTGCTGTCCCTTATAAAGTTTCTATCTCTGGTACCCAGCATTACGTTTTATGGTGCACTGGCCCGGCCCGACAAAGTGACATTGATGTCAGATCCGGCCCACATAACAAATGAGTTCAGCACCTCTGGAGCACGGACCCTTGATGGACCAAGGGTCTGATTCAGTATAAGGCAGCTTTGTGTCTGTTTGCTAGCCAAATCTTTTTTGGTTACATTCCAAAGGCAGTGGAGAGTACTGAACAACAGTCAAGTGCACTGAAGTGCTGCATATAAGTTACTGTTTCCTTGCCCACAGAGCGGGGGGCCAAGCCAGGAATCCATTCTGAATCCGACTGCCACAGATAAGTCACCAGCAATAAAATTCGCACATTATTGGCATTAACACCGTAGATGCCAAGCCACATTGCGTGGCTCTGTTGTGTATTGCTTTGTGCTTTTCAGAGGAAAGCAATCCTAACCTTCAATGAGAAACACAATTCCTTCAAAACCCAGTCACAAAATGAGCTTAGTAAAAAAAAAAACCCTCCTAAAGCCAATAACAACACTTAAATGCTTTTCTTTAACAAGTGCCCCATGCACTAGAAAAGCTGGTCTCCACAGCTGTAAGGAGCTAGAATTCTTTTTGTATGTAGATGAATGGCAAATTTTCTCGGATCCCAGAGGCACCTCGAACAAGAGGCAATATAATCCACACTCGTGGGCTCTAACAAATCGGCTTTCCCTTGTGGGGGGAAAACAGGCGTTAACTGAAGTTGCATGGATTGTTAACCTTGCTGGGCTGCAGTGTTAAAAACGGCAGCTTCCCCCTCCCCCCCAAAGGAAGAGTGGTGGGAAAACGGGCGGCTGCTGCTCCTCTTTGCGAGAGAGGAAGGCAGTGGGAAGGAGACACGGAGTTCTGTGCTGCTGGGAAGGAAAAGGTCAGGTTTGACAGCAAGGCTGCGGTGCCGAGGATTTTCTCCCCCTCCGCTGCCATTAAGGGGGCTGCCAGCTTGCCCTTTGGGGCTTCTGTTTTAATGAGGGGCGTGAGAAGCTGGCAGGACCTGAGAAAAGGGCAGCAGAACCACCTGCTCAGCCTGCCCATTGCAGCCTCCACAGCCAGCTGGGCGCCAGTTGCCCATGCCGCCCAGGAAGGGGGAACGAGGAGGGGCGAAAAGGCTTGCAGAGAAGAGGGAGGAAGAGATGATGCCTCCTTTGCCAGAAGGGTTGCCGGGGCTTGGAAGGGAGAAAAGTCTGGTACCCAGGCAAGGTTTGTGGCAGGTATGGGATGCAGAAAAATCAGTGGAAGGGGGAAATGTTCACAAACCGTCATCGTCCCAACCGATGCAGCCATAGGGCTGACGTCAGCATGCCCTGAGGTGGGGCAGTTGCCAGGGCCCAGACTTCTAGTGGGACCCACTGCAGCTGACCCCCATCCAGGCACCTTCTCTGCCACCTGTCTGTACCTGAGCTCCCAACTGCCCAGTGTCATTAAGGAAGGGCATGTGGCTGGTACACAATGGTGGCACTCCTGGCGGCAATGACAGCAACATTCCCAGCTGCATAATACTGTCCAGTGCTGTCAGGGAAAGAGCAGGCAACGGAGGATGGTGCTGGGAAGGCACGCAAGTGGGAGAAGGATGCACAGGCAGGTGGGGACATGTAAGTGTGAGGGTGGCAAGGCAAGCATGAAGGGGGAGCTGGTGGTAGGCAAACCTGGAACTGGCCCTGCACAGTTCCTACATGTGGCTGAGAAAGAACAAGCTGAAATGAAATCCGTATGAGGCAGAAGTGCTGCTGGGGTAAGGCTGATGTGGTCGGGGATGAGTTTTGGGACATCCACTCTGGATGGGGTAAACATTGCTCTGACAGACTCGATTCAGAGCTTGTGAGTTCGACTGGATCTCTCTTGCCAGAAAAGCAAATTACTGCAGCGGACAATACAGCTTTTTCAGAAGTGTTTAGTATATAAATGGTTCCCTTATTGAGGTTCAGCCTGCTGAGCCACACTGACCCATGCTGCTGTAACATCAAAGCTTGACTACTATAATGGGCTGTATGTGGGGCTGCCCTTGAAGACAACTTGGAAATTCCCATTAGTCTGAAACATGGCAACTTGATTGCTATCTGTGGCAGAGTTCCGGATTAAGGGAGACTTGGCCATTTATATATAAGGTAACTTGAACAGATGTAGCAAAAGCAAACTTTGGTTTCTTCTCATGAAGCACTGCAGTATGTCCGATGCATGCTTCCTAGTTGCAAAGCAGTGCCTGGCTGTGAATGAACTGTTTCCCTCACATACTTCACATTCCTTTAGCCAAAATGCACTAAGCCCCAAGGCTGAATCTCTAGAGATTTTTGTCTGTACCTCACCTGCCCTGGCCAGAGGCTTGGACCTAACTGATAGCCCTTAGGGAGTAAAAGTTTACCGTTTTATGGTGCCATCAAGGGGAAGGGTCTGGCTACTGATATGCTCATGACATTCCCACAGGACGTTTGATGTATGTCTTTTATTATCTTGCAAAAGGAAATAAATATTGTCAAGGTTCCATTGTTAAGCACCACCTCCTGAACCATTTTGGTGTAGTGGTTAAGCACACGGACTCTGATCTGAGAGAACCGGGTTTGATTCCCCACTCCTCCACATGCGGCTGCTGGTGTGACCTTGGGCAAGCCATAGTTTTGTCAGAGCTGTTCTTGAAAGAGCAGTTCTCGAAAGAGCTCTCTCAGACCCACCTACCTCACAGGGTGTCTGTTGTGGGGAGGGGAAGGGAAAGGAGTATGAAAGATGCTCTGAGACTCCAAGTGAGTGGTGGGGTATAAATCCAATCTCTTCTCTTCTTCTTCTTTTGGAGTCTACAGGTGTTGGTCAAGAGACGTCTCTTTCTTAATTGTGTACACTGCCATTTTTGGTGAGTACTCTGAGCTTTTTATATACATATTATGGTAAGGTTCAAATAAATAGATTGTACTGTAGGTTTGTGTCTGCTATTCTTTCCTACCAAGACTTGGTTGGTGCCCTGCCAGAGTCCCATCCAGCCCCATAAACCTATGTGAAGCTGGCACACTAGGTGGAAGCCTGGTGACCAGGTAAATTTTTTTTTTCTGCAGCACTATCTGAAGCATATTACATCTGTTTTGTGATCTCTGCAGCAATTAACTTTTTCCTTGCATATGCCATTCAAATGCTAGTTGTTATCTTTAAAGCATTTCACAGCCTGCAACTGCAAAGGCTCTGTTTCCTGATATGAACTTGTGCAGCAATTCCAGACATCTCACAGTGTGCTGCAGTGGTTAGAGTGTCAGACTAAGATACGGGAGAATGTGGACCCAGGTTCAAATCCCTACTCTGCCTGGTAAGCTTGCTGGGTGACCTCGGGCCAGCCACACGTTCTCAGCCTAACCTACCTCACAGGGTTGTTGTGAGGATACAATAGAGGAAAGAAGAACAACATGGGTGACTTTGAGTCCCAGTAGAGGAGAAAACCAGGGTATAAATGAAGTAAATGAATAGATAGATTCCTGGTGCTGTGAGGAATGCACCCAGTCTGGTCTCTTTCAAGAAAGATGATGAAGTAGAGTTATTCCAGAGGGCCCCTGAAGGGGACTAAATGGCACTTTGGGCAGCTTGGTTTGCACTGGGTGGCTTTTGGTGTGAGAGCCAGTTTGGTGTAGTGGTTAAGTGCGTGGACTCTTATCTGGGAGAACCGGGTTTGATTCCCCACTCCTCCACATGAGGCTGCTGGTGTGACCTTGGGTCAGTCACAAGCTCTGGCACAGCTGTTCTCTCAAGGACAGTTTCTGCCAGAGCTCTCTCAGCCCTACCTACCTCACAGGGTGTCTGTTGTGGGGAGGGAAAGGGAAAAGAGTTTGTAAGCCGCTCTGAGACGCCTTTGGGCAGTGAAGGGCGGGGTATAAATCCAAACTACTACTACTACTCCTCCTCCTCCTCCTCCTCCTCCTCCTCCTCCTCCTCCTCCTCCTCTTCTTCTTCTTCTTCTTCTTCTTCTTCTTCTTCTTCTTCTTCTTCTTCTTCTTCTTCTTCCTCTTCTTCTTCTTCTTCTTCTTCTTCTTCTTCCTGCTCTCCTTGGATTCCTTGTTCTGTGTGATATTTTTCACCTTTTGCTATCAGCTGCCTGCATGGTCGGAAGAAAGGCCAGTCCTATGTACTTTAAATAAGTGGAGGCTCAGCGTTACTGTTCATGGCCTGCAGGGGAAGCCGCAGCCGAAGTCACAGGAGCCGAAGTCAGTAGAAAAGTCAACAAAAGACACCTGCCTGATGTATTAGTCCTTCTCCATTTGGGAAGGAGTACCCACGGATTAGTGCTGCGGAGGACAAGCTTTGGAGTTTCCTGAGACTCTCTTATCAGATGCCCTCTCCTCGTCTCTTCTCCTACAGCCATCTACATCTCCTCCATGAGACACCACCCAAGCAAGTTTCAAGAAGGAAGCTGAGGCTGAACTACAGAAGACTCTCCCGACAAGAGATGGCTCCATTCAGGGAGGAGAGAGAGAGAGAGAGAGAGAGAGAGAGAGAGAGAGAGAGAGAGAGAGAGAGAGAGAGAGAGAGAGAGAGAGAGAGCGCTCTGCAGACAGCCAACTTCAGCTACTGTGCATCAACAAATGGAAAGGTCACTGACTTTCCTGAACGCCTTGCTTAGCCTCCCTCTGCTGATGCCAGCTGCCCTCCAGTATCTCTCTCTCTCTCCTAAACAGCATACCTTTGCTTTCTCCTTTCCATTTTGACCACTCAGGAATTTCTTTGGCATCATGATCCAGCAATGATGTTACTGCACTTTCCCTCTTGGCATATGGGTGTAGTTTCTCACTGTCCTCTTATGAGAAAGAATGGCATCTGAAGAATTGTCTGGCAGCCGTTTTCCTTGGCAAGGATGGAATTGCTTTCTGGAGACTACTAATTCTGGAGCAGAGTGTGGTGTTCACCTGGGGCAGCAGCCTGAGCCCTTCGGTGGTGGAAAATGCTGTCAAGTCACAATTGACTTTTGATGGCCCTGTAGGGTTTCCAGATAAGAGAAGGACTACCCCTGTGTTCCAGCCCCAGCCTTCTTTGGTGGTCTCCCATCCAAGTACTAACCAGGGCCAACCCTGCTTAGTTCTCAAGATCGGACTAGCCAGGGCCATCTTCCGCAGCAGCTCAAAACCTCTTCCTTAGGAAAGAAGTACACCATCCACACTCCATAAAGTTTCGTGCTCACATAGCACATTGCTCCTAAAAATTTGGACAGAATTTGTTGTTCCTGTTCTCTTAAATTAAAATGTCTCGCATAAAACTTAATAGCACAATCAAAGTTTTTTAAAGAAACCATTAATTTTAAGAAGTTGCATGCTAAACAGATTTTTTTAAACAAAAAAATAGGTTCAGTGCTTGAATTAGAGGGGGAAAGAACAGGCCAGTGTGGATATCGATTCTCCTACTACCCCTTTTGGACAGCAACCTTGGTGGCAGAGAGTGCCATCGAGTTGCAGCTAATTTATGGTGACTCCTCAGGTGTTTTCAAAACAGGAGATGAGCAGAGGTAGTTTGTCATTGCCAGTGTTCCCTCTAAGATGAGTTAGTGTAGCTCATATTTTTTTAGCCTCCGGCTCACACATTTTTGTCTTCGCTCAGGAAGGGATGGCTCCAGAGCAAACTAATTTATACAGTAGCCAAATAACTCGCTCACAACTTTAATGCCAGTAGCTCACAAAGAAGAATTTTTGTTCACAAGACACCATAGGCTTAGAGGGAGCATTGGTCATTGCCCGCCTCTGAGTAGCAGCCCTGGACTTCCTTGGTGGCCTCTCATCCAAATGTTAACCAAAGCTGACCCTATTCAGGTTCCGAGATCTGATGTACTCATAGTTTTAGAAAGCTTCATGGGGGCCAAGTTGGTGGACCTCAGGTGTTGAGTTGTACATGTGTGACTTCCCCGTCTTTCTAAAGGTAAAAAGGTAAAGGTAAAGGTTCCCTTGCTCGAAAGCCAGTCGAATCCGACTCTAGGGTTGCGGTGCTCATCTCCGTTTCAAAGCCGAAGAGCCAGCGCTGTCCGAAGACGTTTCTGTGGTCATGTGGCCAGCATGACTAAACACCAAGGTGCATGGAACGCTGTTACCTTCCCACGGAAGTGGTACCTATTTATCTACTTGCAATTTCTTGCTTTCGAACTGCTAGGTTGGCAGGAGCTGGAACTAGAGACAGGAGCTCACCCCGTCATGCGGCACCCGGGTCTCGAACTGCTGAACTACTGACCTTCCACAGCCTGCAGTTCAGCATCTTAACCACTTGAGCCACCGCAGCTCCCTTTTCTAAAGGTAGGTTTACTCAAAAGCTCTCCCTCCTTCCTCCCCCATTCCTTCTTGTAAGTCTTGAACAGCAACCCGTAGAGCTTTCTAATGACCACTCTGCTGGGTGTTCCTGAGTGGAAATCGTCTCCTGTCTGGCCTGGATAGCCAGTCTCTTGCGGAAAGAAAGGAGGCAGTGGAAAGTACTGTCAAGCAGTGTTCCCTCTAAGCTGAGTTAGTGTGAGCTAGCTCACGGTTTCTTAGCCTCCGGCTCACACATTTTTGTCTTCGCTCAGGAAGGAGGGCTCCAGAGCAAACTAACTGATGCAGCAGCCAAATTGCTCACTCACAGCTTTAATGCCAGTAGCTCACAAAGTAGAATTTTTGCTCACAAGACTCCAAAGCTTAGAGGGAACATTGCTGTCAAGGTGTAGCCAACCTCTGGTGACCCTGTAGGGTTTTCAAGGCACGAGATGAACAAAGGTGGTCTGCCACTGCTTGACTCTGCACAGCAACCCTGGACTTCCATGATGGTCTCCCATCCAAGCATGAACCAGAGCTGGCCCTGCTAAGCCTCTGAGTTTTAATGAGATCCCTGGGCTATGGCATGAGGAGAGGAAGGCCCTGTGAAACGTCTGCCTTTCAGTCCTTATATGGCCATTCCATTTAACTAAAGGTTAGCTTTAATACAGTAATGTAAGGCCTTGTAAGCTGTCATCATTCGAGTTACACAAATTATATATACTGCAGACATCTAGTGGCAGAAAGCGGCATGGGAAAGAATGCTGTGAAGCACTCATCTGCATACTCGAGGGGAGTTGAAAGTATTAGCTTTGCAACAACCTCTGCGCAACGGATAAAGCTAAAATGTTAGTATTTACAGTTGTGATTCAGCTGCTCTACCGCTGTGCTGGTTCATGCAGGCTCTGCCCACCCTGACCTCAAATGGCTAAGAGAAGAAAAAGTGCATCTGTCCTGGAAATGGAGCATTAAACCAGAAGGCGTCTTTCTGGATATAACTTCGACAGCATCATTAAACCATCTGCTACCCCAAGAAGACAAGTCCCACATGGGCGACTGCCGTTCTCCTGCCCATATAGAATGGTTTAAACCAATCCAAAAATTAATTAAGAGCCATCACAACCAACTTATGGTGACCCCAGGGGGAAAGATGAGCAGAGGTGCTTTTTTCTATTGCCTTCCTCTGCAGAGCAACCCTGGTCTTCTTTCCTAATGTCACATCCCACAACTAAGAGTGGCTGAACCTGTTTAGCTTCCAAGCTCTGACAAGGGCTAGTCGGGGCTATTCAGGCTGCTACAAAAAGTAGCACATCTTATAATCCCTATTTCTACCTTCAAATGCCTCAGTAAGATGGTAGGGTCCACAGTAACAAGGGCTGCTGATAAATCCAGTACAAACAGGGCTTTAAAAAAAAAAAGTGCTGGAAGTCTCAAGAGGGAAATCAAGTTTTCAATCTGTCTACTGAAAACTCATGAACTTTTAAACATTTTTAAAAGAATTTTGTCAAAGAGGTTCTGGAACTCTGTTCTGGCACATTTCCCCAGAAAAAAAGCCCTGAGTACAAGCAACCAAGAGGCAAAACCCATGTCTGCATTCAGACAAAGGTCATTGACTACGGCTACCAGTACCATCTCTGTCCCGGGGCCCAGCCTGAAGACAGATTGAAAGAGGTCTAGACCAGATGAGTCATTCAGGAAGACTGGAGTTGCTCTGCTTCCTCTCTGTCTATCATCTTGCTCAGGAAAGGCAAACTAGGGACTGGATGATAGTTGGCCGCATCATCTAGCAATGTTTTTTAAAGTAACGGACAGATGACCATCTGTTTTAGTGACCAAGTCAATGAGGCCTCTCCTTCCTGTTTACTGAGCAGCTGTAATAGTGACGTAGTCAGGACTTGATAAGCAGCCTAGCAATGCAAAGGCGCTTGGGAAAGCACCTAGGTACTCTGCTTGGAGGCTGGAGAAGGGCAGATGTCTGAACTATGATGTCTGAAAGCAGGCAAGTACTTTAGGACACTCTAAAGTGCTCTAGAAGAGTCAGATCTGTGCAGTGGCAGATTAAATTAAATTACAATTTAATTTAAATTACAATTTGCAAGTCCACGGTGCTAATCTCTCCTCTCACAAACCCACAGTGCACGCTTAGACCTCTCAGTCCTGCCTATAGTATGCGCAGCAGCGGGGTAAACATTCCAAGAAGAAGATGCTTTTTGAAGTGCTTGGAGCCCTGCAAAACTCTCTGGGAATGGTGACAAAACAGACAGCCAAAAATTGTTCTAGACCAGGAAACAGCACCTGCTGCATACAGCTGGACAGCGCCGCAAAATGCACCAACCCAGACTTCCGCAGCAGCCTGCAACCTCCAGGCCAAGTCTTCCCATTGTCCTCAAAGTGCCTGCTGAATATATGGCTCGGCATCATGTCTCCTGTTCTGTAATTGTGAATATCCAGCCGTCCTCAACGAGAGCCAGGGCTTTTTCGTGCCTGGCACCAACCTGGTGGAACCCTCTGCCGAATGACATTCGTGCCCTGTGGGACTTAGCGCAATTCCACAGGGCCTGTAAGACAGAGATGTTCCTCCAGACCTACAGTTGAGGGCTGCAACGGTTGACGTCAAGCCTGACCCTTCCCTTCATTCCTCTCCCCCCATGGAGTAAGGATATAAATTCTTAGTGCCAGTCTGAAATTGTAATTGAATTGCTATTGAATTGTTTTGTTTTACTGTTTTAATTGTTTTGAACTTGACTTGTAAATGTGTTTATTGAAATGTTGTTCTCCACCCGCCCTGAGCCCTGTTCGCAGGAGAAGGCAGTCTACAAGTCAAACATATAAATAAATAAATAAAATTATAGCTCAATCAAAATCTTCCCTTCCTGCTGCCCTTCCCCTGGTACCATTCAGTCAGTTCTACAGTTTTCTCCTGATAAGTTGCCCAACCCCCAAGTATTCCTTTTACCCGCTGTTATAATCCTTTGTTTCCTGAGAAGAATCCATTTTATCCTACAGGCCAAAAACTGTAT
Source organism: Gekko gecko (assembly GCA_029375565.1). NCBI lineage: Eukaryota > Metazoa > Chordata > Lepidosauria > Squamata > Gekkonidae > Gekko > Gekko gecko. The sequence continues at coordinate 198,468,499 of JAPDNY010000005.1, forward strand.
AAGTAGCCTGGCATTAGAGCCAGTTATTTGAGTCTAATTTGGGATATGGACTGGACTGCAACACAGGCTCCCAGCATACTAGATCCCTCCTTCTTTCTTCGTAGGCCAGGACAGTTATATCTTTGCTCCCCATCCTTATCCATCTCCCTTATTTTCCAAACCTACGCTGCACTACACAGAGGGTGGATATTTTGTTCCTTTCTACTATTCAGACCCTCAAATCTGGAAAACTAGACACCTCTGTCCCACAGGCCTGTACCTACAGTGGGGCCTTCTGGGGCCTGGCCCCCTGACTTCTTCCCAAGGCCCCCTGACTTTTGGGGTGAAGCAGGGGGAGGCTGCACCCACCTGCACTCCAAGCCGCGAATTCATGTCTTGGAGTGCAGGTGCATGTCCCCCACTTTTTCCCCAAAGCATTTAAAGGGACGCTTTAAATGTGTTGAAGGAGAAGCAGGGCCGTGGGTGAATTTCTGTGCCCCCTGACTTTTTAAAGGGCCCCCAAACTAAAAGATCTTGACTACGGGCCTACTGTCCCGACAGATTTCGCTTCTTCTCTGTCCTATTCCCCATTTCCCTCACATTTATCACTTTTAGCTTTAAAGTAGCTCCTGCTCCAGACTGGAGTAACTCTGGTCAATTTGTTGTTGATGATGATGATATATTGTTAGTTTGGCTATTGAATGTCCTCTGTGGTTTGATTTAGTATTTGCTAATATTTGCTTATAGGGCTGCGGTGTCTCAAGTGGTTAAGATCCTGAACTGCAGACCGGAAGGTTGATAGTTCAGCAGTTCGAGACCCGAGTGCCGCATGATGGAATGAGCTCCCATCTCTGGTCCCAGCTCCTGCCAACCTAGCAGTTTGAAAGCAAGAAATTGCAAGTAGATAAATAGGTACTGCTTTGGTGGGAAGGTAACAGCGTTCCGTGTGCCTCAGTGTCTAGTCATGCTGGCCATATGACCACGGACATGTCTTTGGACAGCGCTGGCTCTTCGGCTTGGAAACGGAGATGAGCACCGCATCCCTAGAGTCGGATTCAACTGGCTTTCAAGCAAGGGAAACCTAATATTTGCTTAGGATAAGGCACATCCTCCCTCACTATTGTACCAAATCCCTCAGTAAACCGCATATATTCTTTTTTAAACTTTTAAATCAGGGGTCTGTCATCTTTTTCCTCCCTGCTGTCCTTGGCCACCTCTTTAAGTAACAGATCCCCATTTTCTGCTCCCTGCATAAACACGTAAGGTAATTCCCGGTTGCAGTCTGAACACCTGTTTACGTGTTTGCCAGGGGTGTGGTAACAAGCTCTCTCTGCAGATGGCCAGATGCCCCCTTAGATGTGGAGTGAAATGGAGAGGCATCAGCAAGAAACATCCAGCTCTGGGACACCATCTGAGCCGCTGTGGCAGCATCACTGTTTCTGACAACCAGGTGACGGCTGCGACAGGAGGCAGCTCTCCGCCCGCCCCAGCTTTAGCCAGCAACATTCATTTCCTCCCTTCCCCTCAGGGTTTACCTGGCACATATTAAATGGCACACGAAGCACCCTCTCTCCCCCTCCCCAGTTGCTTTTAGAAGAACTTCCAAGGGCAGTGCTGTTCAGGAGGGCTTTTTGCTGAGCTGTGTTTTAGCCACTGGTATGGATGGTGGTGGGGTGGGGTAATTATAGTTTTGAATGGAAATTGTGCTGTCTTATGGTTTTAATTAGGGGCTGCGGTGGCTCAGTGGTTAAGATGCTGAAATGCAGACCAGGAGGCCGGTAATTCAGCAGTTCGAGACCTGAGTGCCGCATGAGGGAGTGAGCTCCCATCTCTGGTCGCAGCTCCTGCCAACCTAGCAGTTTGAAAGCAAGGAATTGCAAGTAGATAAATAGGTACCACTTTGGTGGGAAGGTAACAGTGTTCCGTGCACCTCGGCATCTAGTCATGCTGGACACATGACCTTGGAAACGTCTTTGGACAGCACTGGCTCTTTGGCTTGGAAACGGAGATGAGCACTGCACCCTAGAGTCGCATTCGACTGGCTTTCAAGCAAGGGAAACCTTTATCTTTACCTGTGGTTTTAATTGCTATAAATGTGTGGAATATGTTATTTTAATTGTTTGGGGTTTTATTATCTATTGCTTTTTATTGTCTTTATTGTTGTCTCTTTCACTCTGCTGGCTTTCTGCCAACTATGCAAAACGGAATTATTCAAGAGGGCTTTTCTATGCAGACAATGGGGTTTCAGGGCTTTTTTCTGGGGGAATGCGCCGGAACAGAGCTCCGGAACCTCTTTGACAAAATTCTTTTTAAAATGTTTAAAAGTTCATGAGTTTTCAGTATACAGATTGAAAACTTCATTTCCCTCTTGAGGGATCCAGCACCTCTTTAAAAAAAAAAAAAAAAAGCCCTGGTTTTCACTCTACAAAATGGTTCACAAGGTTACTTGAGGGTTAAATGACTAGGGACTTGTGGTCTATACTACCGTGTATAGCTTGTAAGGAAGATCCTCCTATGTAATTTTTTCATCACTGAACATGGCACGTTAATGCTTATGCTTTGCTTCAGCTCTGTTTTCAAATTTCTAGTTGGTTCCTGATTTCTACAATACGAATCCCTATTGCATTGTGTATTTGATGTCCCATCCTGTTTTTTTTTTAAAAAAAGACATTTTATTATTTTCAGACAGTAAACAGACAGAAAATTGACTGACCCTGTGTAATCTGCCTTGAGTCCCAGTGAGAAAGGCAGACTATGAATAATGTAAATAAATTATATATCTATATCTATATCCAGGGCTTTTTTTGTAGAAAAAGCCCAGCAGGGACTCATTAGCATAATAGGCCACACCCCTGACAGCACAGCTCATTAGCATATTAGGCCACACCCCATGTTACCAGAAGTGTGGTCATCCAGCCACACCCACCTTTGCTTCTTATTCTGTTTACCTTGTTTGTTGTCAAAACCCAGGGCTTTTTTTGTAGCAGGAACTCCTTTGCATGTTAGGCCACACACCCCTAATGTAGCCAATCCTACTTCTCCTCCCATTTGTCCCCATGCACCAATTTTGCAGTCCTCAGGCTGCCTCCTACTGGCTGTTCCCCAGATTACAGTGGCTCTCCTGGAAACATCCAGAGCCTGTGCCTTTTCCGTTGTAGCTCCCACTTTGTGGAAGGGGCTCCCTGAGGAGATGAGGGGGAGCGCGGTCTTTAGAAATCTTCAGGAGGTGCTTTGAGGACATCTTATCTATCATGGTTTTTCAGGGGGTATATATCTTTTGGGGGGAGGGGTTATCTGGGGTTTTGTTTTGTTGGTTTTAAATTGTGATGCTTTAATTATGATTTGTAAGCCACCTTGAACTACAAGTTTAGGTGGGATATTAATATTTAAATAGATAAATAAACAAATAAGTAAAGATTGCATTGTATGCATATTAATTAAAAGGCTCAAACAAACTCAACATCATTACTGTGCTGGGCCCAGAGGCGGGGACTGCTCTGGCTTTGTGATGCCTCTCTTGTTCTCCACAGCCTGGTAGCAATCTTTAATCTTTCCACTTCAGTCTCTAAGCAAGACAAAAAGGTGTTTCATCCTTTCATCTGCTAAGCGACATATTCAGCTTCCACCTCTTCTCTGACTCGCTAATTAGAGGCTGTTTAAAAATGCATGAATGATGAAGAATGTGTTTTGATCTTTACTGTTCTGCGTAAATTAAGGAGCCTCCTTGCCTTTGGGCTGTTTAGAAGATCCTCTCCTTGCCTTCCTTCCTTGCAGCTTGTTCTTGGCTGAACACGTACTGAGCAGGTAAGCAAGAGTTGACTCAGCCAAAAGGCACTAGACATAAACATGACTTTTGGAGTCCATTGGGGAGAAAGCAGAAGAATGTGCTGTCAAGTCACAACCAACTCATGGCAACCCCACCCACAGGGAGTTCCGGGCAAGAGATGAGCAGAAGTGGTTTGTCGTTGCCTGTCTCCAGGGGTCATTTTGTAGAAAAAGAGGTGCAGGAGCTCATTAGCATAACTTATTAGCATAACTGATTTGCATATGCCACACCCCCTGACATCACCAGAAGTGTGTCAGAAGGCAACACCCACCACTCAGGCTACACTAGACTGTTTTGGATTGCTAGCTATTGGGGGGAGGGGACATGCAGATCTGTCCTCACAGAGGAGGGAGAGCTTGATCCTGAATAAAACTTGGTCTTAAAGGTGCCACTGGACTCTTTTGGATTGCTAGTTATGGGGGAGGAATGCATAGATTTGCCCTCACAGAGGAGGGAGAGCTTGTACCTGAAGGCGGGCAGGGGGCCCTCTGCAACTTACCTGGCTGCTTCTTGCTGCTCATGGCCTGACTGAGGGCTGCTGGGAGCAGAGGGCAGGACTTGTTGCATGTGCCCGCCCCCTGGGCTCCTTACTGCCGGAGCTCCGCTCCTGTGCGCTCCTGCAGGAAATGACCCCTGCCTGTCTCTATGTAGCAACCCCAGTCTTCCTTGGTACTCTCCCCTCCAAGGACTAATCATGGCCAATTCTGCTTAACTTCCAAGCTCTGATGAGCTCAGACTATGTGGGGTATAAGTGAATTGAATTAAAGTAAAATAAGGTAAATGTATGATGCTGTCGAGTGCAGCTCTGTAGCAGTGACCCTTCACAGTTCCTCTCTCAGACTGCATACCCTCTCTGTCTTTTCCTGACCAGTTGACTGGATCCCGGCATGTTTCATTACTGTCATTGGTGATGGTGGAAAGTGGTGATGGTGGAAAGTTGGTGGCCAAGTGGCAACCAACTCATGAAGACCCCGTAGGGTTTTCCAGGCCAGAGACTAGCCGCTGGATGGGAGACCGCCAAGGAAGTCCAGGGCTGCTACGCAGAGACAGAAAATGGCAAACCACCTCTGCTCATCTCTTGCCTTGAAAACTGCACGGGGTTGCCATGTCAGCTGCAACTTGATAGCACACAGGGGATAAACTTCTGGCTGGCTGACCCAGAAGAAGAAGAAGGAGGAGAGATTGGATTTATACCTCGCCCTTCACTCAGAGTGGCTTACAATCTCCTTTCCCTTCCCATCCCCACAACAGACACCCTGTGAGATAGGTGGGAGCTGAGAGAGCTCTTTGGAGGACTACTCCTGAGAGAATAGCTCCGAGAGAACTTGTGACTGGCCCAAGGTCACACCAACAGCTGCATGTGGAGGAGTGGGGAATGAAACCCGGTTCTCCCAAAATAGAGTCCATGTTCATAACCACCACACCAAGCCTGCTGAGACTGCGGCCCACTAAATGCCAATCCACCTCTGTTTGTCTCTTGCCTTGAAAACACCATGTGGTTGCCATAAAGTCGTCTGTGACTTGACGTTAAAAAAGAAAGAAAAAATAGATCTGCAGAACTTCCCAGGGGGGTGGGGTTGGCTCTTCCCATTCCCCACTGGGTAGACACTGGAAAACATTCAACAAATACATCTGTGCTTCTTTTGTAAGGCCCTGCAAGAAGAAAGCAAAGTCACCGTCAACGGCATGCATTCCTTGCAACAAGCTGATATCAAAGCCCCAGTTCTCCACCCGTCTTCCCAGCAGACACTTCCTCAGAAGGCTGGCAAAGGGAAGCAGAAATAACTTAATTCTCTTGGGGAAAGCAAGCTTGTCTCTGCCAAGCGGAGTCTGGGTCCCCCCCCCATTCCTCCCTCTTAGATCTCTGATCTCCTGGGCTGAGATGCTTCAACACATCGTTTCCCTACAGGCAGAAATTATAAATATGTCACCTGAAAAGCTCAGTTCTTTCAGCAAGAAGGTGAAGGAAGGTGTCTATACATCTTGCCTCCTGCATCTGAAAAAACATGGAGGATGACTTAAAATTCCCTTTTTTTAAAAAAAAGAAAAAGAAAATTCCTCCGGCTTTATAAATATTCATTCCGAGCCTGTGCTCCGGGAGAGGCTGCAAGCCAGGCACTCTTATCAGCGATTGTTTGACTAATGCTACAGACAGTTTAAACAAGAGAGTTATTACTCGATATGACACTAAATTAGAAGGTTCAGGCTTCACTTTAAACATAAGCTTAGCAAGGCTGGGGCAGATTGGATTCTGCAGGTCAGAACTGGCTGGCGGTGGCAAGCTATTTACTACCGACCTGTTGATGAATTACATGGCACTTGATTCAATTAAAATTCTGTCTGGCTTCTGACCTGGAAGAATGCTGGAGAGAGCCAGAGTTATCCCAGGGAGCAGTGGGGGGGGAGTCGAAGGGGGAGTTAAGACTACAGCCATTTGGATGGTTGTTGTGTCCTCCCAACCTGATGTTGCATTGTTTGCTGCCTTCAGTCAGAGGAGATAAGGCAGGATATCAGCATTTTAAATAAATGAATCCTGGTTGCGGTGCTTGTGGCTCACTGCTTGTGAATTTTGTCTCCCCAGGCTGGGCTTCAGGGTCCTGGTTATTTTAGGCGTCTATCAGCATGTGTGAACCTCACATGAACAGGATGTGCTGGGGCAGAAGAGCTGGGGGTGGGGTTGCCACCTCTGTCTTGGGAAACTGCTGCAGAATTGGGGGTGGGGCCTAAGGAGAGCAGAGTTTGGGGAGGGGAAGGACCTCAGCAGGGTATTACACCACAGAGTCCACCCTCCACAGCAGCCATTTTCTCCGGGGCAGCTGATCGCCGTCACCTGGTGGTCAGCTGTAATTCCGCGAGATCTCCAGGTCTCACCTGGAGGCTGGCAGCCCTAGTCAAGGAAAGTTGCACAGCAGCTGGGTCATCCCTTCAAGAATGCTTCAGGCAACCTTGGGAAACACAACACTCAGACCCAGGGCTAAGGAATCACGGAGGAGCTGTCTCCGCCGTCCCTTGGGCATGAGCCAGATTGCCACCTTGGCAGAATTTATACTACCGGATTGGGAGGGGGTGTGAAGCAGGGCTTTTTAAGTACTGTGTGGATGCAACGGAAAACCAGAAGAATGGAAAAGGGGAAGAGTAGGATGACAATGAGATCCAGCAGACTTTTTAAAATCTGCTGCATGAAAAATTTCAAACTCCACTTAGCCAGGACAGTGAAAGCTGAGCTGTATAAAACTTTTACTGGAAAAACTCTGGCAAGCTGGGGAGAAAGGCTGCATAGTGAAGGAGAGGCCTGTTTGAATGGGAATCTCTAGAGGGCATTCCTTACGGGTCGGCTGCCCACTGTGGAGACCACTGCATGTCTTTCTGCAACACAACAGCTTGAATCCCCAGCTCCTTCCCTCAGGGTCCCAGATGCCTCCCACGCCCACTGACCTCAACACCCCACTGGCTCTCCATGGCTCTGTACTGTCGTCTATTTATTCAGGTAGGTAACCGCGTTGGTCTGAAGCAATAGAACAAAGGTTGCGTCTGGTGGCATTTTAAGACCAACAAAGTTTAATTCTGTATATAAGCCTCTGTGTGCGTGCAGTGTGCATGCACACAAAAGCTTATACCCAAAATTAAACTTTGTTGTTCTTAAAGGTGCCACAGGACTCAAGCTTTGTTCCGGTGTTTTTATAGAAATCTCCAAGAGTTGAACACAACTGAAAGGCTAACAACAGCAACATTTATTGTATGCATTCCAATGGAATGGTCTGCCTCCCCCCTTCTGATATTTGTGTGCGTTGGTTTAATCTCATGGGGTGGAGTCCCTGCTCACTTAGTTGCTTGTCAGTTAGAATTGTACACTGCCCCGGCTCCCTTGTCCTGAAAACAGTTGCTCCCTATCTCCTCGCTAGTAAATGGGTGTTGTTCTGGGTTCACCCATGAATGCTGTGAGCACACCCCTAAGAACAGGAGCTTCAGCAAGTTCCCCTAATCCTGATTTACAAGTGAAAGGGGAACATTACAGCCAGGGAGGGGGAAAGGACCTCTTCTGGCTCTCTTTTGTCCTTTTTGCATTCCTTTAAGAAGCTCTGACACAATAATAAATTGTTAATAGCACTGGGCAGGGAAGGCTGTGAAGAGTCCAGTCACCCCAGACTCTTCAGATTGACCAAAAGCCAGGCCCTGAATGGAACAGGAGAGCTCAATATTTCATTAAGCTGGATTCACTGTTTCCCTCTGCCCTGAACCTGCCTCCTGCCATGTGGAGAGAGATGCGGCCATTTCCTTGTGTCTAAGTGGGCTTCGTCTGCCTCTCTCTGGCCTGGGGGGGGACTCGAGAGTCAGAGAGTTTCCATTGGTTCCCTTCCAGCCGGCAATTAAAACCCAGACCTGAGAGAGGCGGCGTTGAAGGGTAAAGTGGCAGGTGTTGTGATGTTGCTAAAATTACTCAAATTCTCCATAATAAGAGAATAGCCAAGATCAGAAACAACTTTCTATCACCATGGCAACCAAAAAGATAACAGAGGGGAAAGTCCAGCAATTTCCATTCGCCAGGAAAGAAGAAAAGATACTTTTTGTGTGTGTCTGTGTGATCATTGTCGGACACGGACTAAGCACTGAAGAGGTTGAGAGGTTTCAACAAAGCTCTATCTGAAGCATTTTTTTTAAAAAAAAAAAAAGAGGAAAAACCAAGAACAAAGGCAAGAAACATGTGTTTTGTTTCCTCTGAAAGATGCAGCACTTTCCGGTTTGAGGGGGATCGTCAGGGCACAAGTAAACTGGAAAACAACAAGAATCAAAGACTGGCGGGAGGCTTCGTAAAAACCGTAGCTCGGTGGAGCAGAAACTGGAGATGAGCCAGAAATTCTCTGGACGGCACTTCCCTTCTTACCAGCCAGCCAGGGTCCGCTGTGGCCCAGATCTGCCCTCTGACTGGCCCCGCCGGAGCTCAGGAGCTTCCCGGACTGCTGGGGTCTGCACGTTTGTTCCAGGAGAGATCTAGGAGACTGGCTCCAGTGGGGCTGTGCAAATGATTTTGCTGAATGATTGCCTGACTGAACTTTCCCAGCTCAGACCTGGCCCCCCACCCTGCCCCCCGCCCCCCAAGCCAGCACTTCCCAAAGCCGTCCGGAGGATAATGAACACAGAAGGGAATTTGCTGAGAGCTCTGTGCAAAAAGCAGTTCAGGACTGCAGCTGCCCAGAAGGCAGGAGGGGCATCTGCTCCGATCTGACAGGCCCTCCGTAACGCCTGCTGTTCTTCTAGGTGAGGTTGGCAACCTCCAGGTAGGGACTGGAGATCTCCTGGCATTACAGTTGGTCTCCAGACTACAGAGATCAGTTCCCCTGAAGAGACATGGCTGCTTTGGTGGGTGGACTCTATGGCATTGCACCCTGCTGAAGCCCCTCTCTTCCCCAAACCCTGCCCTCCCCAGGTTCCGCCTTCAAATGTCCAGGAATTTTCCAACCCAGAGCTGGCAACCCTAGGAAAACCTCAGTGTTGACTACTCTGTTTCTTCAAGGCGGACTGTTTTTAGTGGAAGGAGGAGAGGTTCTAAGGTTGACAATTTCCAGGTGCTGGCTGGAGATCTCCTGCTATTACAACTGGTCTCTAGACGACAGAGAAAAGTTCATCTGGAGAAAATGGCTGCTTTGGAAGGTGTCAAACATTATACCCCACTGAGGACTCTATGGCATTATACCCCACTGAGGTCCCTCTCTTCTCCAAACCCCACCCTCTGCAGGCTCCAGCCCCTAAATCTCCAGGTATTTCCCAACCTGGAACTGGCAACTCTAGGAGGTACACACATGGAGACTTCCTTACAAATAGATTCATGGTGTCCAGAGCAGTGGACGGCACCATCCTCCAGAATATGCACACATGTTAGTGTTAAAGCAAGCAAATGTGAGAACATAAGAAGAGCCCTGCTGGATCAGACCAGTGTTCCCTTTAGTCGTCATGGCTGGTTACTACTGATAGACTTGTCCTCCATGAACATCTATGCTTGTGGTCATCACTCCATCCTTCTCATTTTAATCTCTAGTTATGTAAAGAAGCACATCAAACACCAGTAAACGATCTGTATTTTTGTGTTTAATTTACAGGCTTTTATAGTTTTAGAATTGTACGTCTGCAGTACAGTACAGGCAACCATGCTAATCTCTCCTCTCTCAGAACAACTATGGATTCATTACCCAGGAACAATGTACCTGATCTGCAAACTTATGTCTGCAAATAATCACCAACTAAATCAATACCATTACTTTATTGCGGTCAGATCTGGGCACGGCCAGCCTGTCCTGTAGAGTGAAACCTCTTTCTGCTTGGTTGTTTGCCTTTCTTCCTGTAGCAGCATTGCAAGAGGAACGGGGGCTGGATTCACACACATCCCTGGAGGATGTGAACGAAGAGGCCTGCTCTCGTGCTGCAGTATTTATGTACCGACTTCAGTGACTCCCAACAATGTCTTTTTGTTCCTTTTTTTGCCATCAAGTCACAGCCAGCTTATGGTGTAGGTTTGCCAGGTCCCTCCTATCATGATCCGAAAGTGACATCATCACGCAGTACTGTCGGGACGACATCCTGGTATTTGGGCAGAAACTCTACAGTAAATTTCGCTTCTATTATAGAGATTTTGCCCAAATACTTGTGCATTGCCAACATGATGACATCACTTCCAGGTCACATCGGAAGTGGCATAGATATGTTGCTGCACCATTGACTGGACCATGCTCTTTTTTCCGTGTAAGTCCCCACCACCAACAACCAGCTGATTGGGGGGGGCGGTCAGTGGGAGACCCCTGCCTCTACTGGGGGGTCTGCCAACCCTATTATGGTGACCCCCCCCATAGGGTTTTCAAGACAAGAGATGTTTCAGAAGTGGTTTGCCACTGCCTGCCTGTGCGTAGCAACCCAGGACTTCCTTGGTATTCTCTCATCCACGTGCTAACCAGGGCCGGCCCTGCTTTGTTTCTGAGATCTGACAAGATCGGGCTAGGCTGGGTTATCCAGGTCAGGGTTACCTCAGACTAAAACTGAAGACAGTTTCATAGGTTTATGGTTTTGCATGCATGAGCTCAAAAAAAGGAAGAAGGAACAAAGTGATTCTGCCGTTCTTTGAGTTACACTTGCTGGGCAGGACGGGATCACTCCTAAATTCCCTTGTACTCGCAGAGCACAGAGCTACGCCATGGGGAAAGAATATGCCAGTACAGTGATCCCCTTGGACCCATCCTTGGGAGGGCACTTTCAGTGGGGCTATGCACAGTTGAAGCTAAGGTTGGCAAGTACTTACCATAATTCGGCGGGGGGACACAGTCCCTGGCCGGAACATTCTGCCTTGTAACACCCACGCCGCACGATGCCATCACCAGGAAGTGACGCCAGGTGACGCTCTGGCAATGGGGCTGGAAACTTGATGGTACCATCGAGTTTCCAGCCCCATTGCCAGAGCGTCGCCCAGCATCACTTCCTGGCGACGACATCGTGCGCCGCGTCTTTTTCCCCCCCAGGAATGGTCCTGCCAAGAAGTATATGTCCCCCGCCGAATTATGGTAAGTTCTTGGGAAGCCTGGTTGAAACACTTCCAGGGTGTGATATTTGTTCACCCTAAGCAACCACCTCCCTGACCTGGATCACCCAAACTAGCCTCATCTTATCAGATCTCGTAGTGTAATTTTCGCTTTTGTTTAACACATCGTGTTAATACTTAATGCTGTGCTTTACCTTAGGTTGGTTTCCAGATTTTTACAAGTCAGATCCTATTGCACTGTATATTGCAGGAGTCCCCAACATGGTGCCCATGGGCCAGATGAGTCTTTTGCCCAGCAAGACTTCCAGCTGGCTATTAGGGATTTGATTGGCTGTGCAGATTTTTTTTAAATGTTGCTTCGGCAGCAGTTTCCACCACAGCACAAGGATCTTCACTTTGTGACTGAAGGTAAGCTGTAGCAGCCATTTTGTTGCTGGCTCTGCCTCCTGCAGCAGCCATTTTGGGGCAGGCATTTTGTGGCTGTGCCCTCTTCATTGTGGCAGAATTCCAAAGGTGCCACCAGGCTAAAAAAGTTGGGGAGCCCTGGTCTATTAGATGTCCCACTCCGGTGATTGTATTAACTTATTCTGGGTAATCCACCTTGAGTCCTGGAGAGCAAGGTAGACTATAAATAACATAAATAAAATACATATTTCTGCAAGGAAGAAGCCCTGCTAAGGACTCAGAGCTCTGAGATGGAAGCCCAGAGTTAGCAGGCTGGTTGCTGAGTGCTCCTGAGCAGCATCTGAGTTCCTGTGATTGGTTCCCCCCACGTGCCCTATGCCAAATCCCCCCCCGCATTGGCCTGCTTAATTATGACTCTTCAATCAAAACATTGCTACATAATCAAGGAACAGAAGCTGTTTGCAGGGCTTCCTTGTTGGCGGCAGCCAGGACCTATTGCATCTGAGGACACACCAGGAAGAGTAGGGTTCATTGGGGGCTGTTAGAAGATACTGAGCCCCAGGACATATTTTTTTAAAGAGATGGAATCATGGAACATTTAGAAACACTGCTTGTATACTCTGCCTTTGCATGGACTTCCTCACATGCTCCTTGAAGGAGGAATGACCAATCTCATTCCTGTCTGCTCATGTGAACGTCATCCCAAAATGCTTTCATTCACTACCAGGGCTGAAAACCGCTCTCCTTCTGGGGAAGCAACATCCACCTTCTCTCACATCCTTGATGTACAGAAAGAAAGCAGAGCTAGATTTGAGTCCAGTGGCACCTAAGAGACTGACAAGATTTCCAGGGTGGAAGCTTTCAAGACTTAAAACTCCCTTTGTCGGATACCTGAAGATACCTGATGAAGGGATCTTTGACTCTTCAAAGATTCTACCATGAAAATCTTGTTGGTCTGGAAGGTGATTGATTTGAACTGATTTGATTTACTTTATTTATATCCCAGCCTTTCACCCCAATGGGAACCCAAAGCGGCATACATCAAGCTCCTCTCCTCGGGTTGCCATCCTCTGGGTGGTAGCTGGAGATATCCCACTATTACAACTGATCTCCAGGTGACAGAGACCGGTTCACCTGGAGAAAATGGCTGCTTTGGAGGGTGAGCTCTATGGCCTTATACCCCACTGAGGTCCTTTCCCTTCCCCAAACCCCACCCTCCCCAGGCTCCACCCCCCAAATTTCCAGGTATTTCCCAACCCAGAGCTGGCAACCCTCTGCTCTGTTTTATCCTTAAAACAACCCTGCAAACTAAGTAGATTAGGCTGTAGGTATGTGACTGGCCCAAGGTCACCCAGCAAGCTTCCATGGCACAAATGGGGATCCAAAACTGGATTTTCCAAGTCGTAGTCAGTGTTCCCTCTAAGCTGAGTTAGTGTGCGCTAGCTCACAGTTCTTTAGCCTCCAGCTCACACATTTTTGTCTTAGCTCAGGAAGGACGGTTCCAGAGCAAACTAATTTATGCCACAGCCAAAACGCTCGCTCATAACTTTAATGCCAGCGGCTCACAAAGTAGAATTTTTGCTCACAAGACTTCATAGCTTAGAGGGAACATTGGTCGTAGTCTGACACTTTAACCACTCCACCATGATTTAGCTCTTCTACTGTAGGCCAATACAGCTACCCTCTAGAAAGAAAATAAATACCCCCCCCCCCCCAATAGCACTATTTATCTAAGATGATATATTTCTGGTCGTCTCTCCCTGTGATATTTAGATGTCGGTTACAATCTCCTTCTGACTTTTCTCCTTGTCATGCCAACAAAGAAAGGTCTGAGTGCTTAACTGCTTGTCAGGTTCTTCCTACAGCCCAAATGGCAATTCAGTTTCTAGTTCAGGTGCCTGACAAGAGGGAAGGCAGAATTCATGCTTGGGGGTTGGCGGCACAGACTGACAATGAGGAATCGGCTTCCCATGTGCCAAATGAGTCTAGCATAGATTAAATGCTATTCTGTGTTGGGGGGGGTGGCTCTTGCAATAAAAGAGAATATTAGAAAAAGAAATAGGCAATCTGGGATGGCACTGAATAAAGATAAAAAAGTGAAACCCGAGCTTCAAAGCCACACATGCATTTCCTAATCCAATTGAGTTGGGTGGTAATTTAATTTGAAAATAAGTTTATGGCAGCTTTTAGAGAATGTTTTTCTCCCCTCTTGTTTCAGTCTCATTGTTCCAATTCATTTTTTCCTGTTAATGCAACAGTATATCAAGAGATCGGAAATTATGATATCCATCTTCTGCTGCTGTCAGTTGTCTGTTGTGCAACTGTACCTAAAAACTCTGGTCCCAAAAGGAGTTTCTTTCCATTATGCATTGCCACAATTGGACAGGGGGGAGGAATCCACTTTTCTTTCCTCTGCGATAAGTCTCAAACACCTCGGTTGTTTTGCAAGAGTGGGAAATCTTCTGCAGGCACCCCAGCTTGATGCCTGAGGTCTCAGGGAAATCAGTGTAGACAGTAGAACAAGGGCTTGTCTCCCAAACAGGCCAGCTGCTATTTGGATGGGTTATACTTCCCAGAAGCAACTTTCGGCTCTGCCTCCAAGTGGAGTGAGGTAGGTAAAAGGGGAGCTAAGAGACAGTCAACATTTGTAGGGATGAATTATCCTGATTTCAGCTACAAGGTAGTCCCAGGATGGGGAGGCCTCGGCCATGATGCATTGTGGGTCAGAGGGTGGCCGTCCAGTCTTGGGGCAGTGTCAAATTTCCCCAGCATCAACGAGAATCCTGCACCAGCTAGAAATGTCACTTTAAGATTGCCTCAAGCGAGTTCTGAGGCTGCTGCAATGGAGGATCCAACTCACTCCCATTACTCTCCTTTGAGGTGGTGGTGGGGGTGCGGTCGCAAATCTTGCCCCGGTCAGCAAAAGTAAGCAGCCTCAGTTTTGGATGTGCAGATTTTTAAATGTGATTTAGTTCAGGGAGGAGGACATCGGCTCCATTTTGATTCGCCAGCCCACAAGGGTTTAGAAAAAGGAAAGAAAGCAGCGTGCTGAAGAGAATAGATTTTTTTTTTTTTTACAAAACCCACCTGAAGTGCCAGCCGTGCTGATTTCTAAGGGCAGACAGACAGAGATTATCCTTTCAGCTGTTGATTTGCCAGCTACTACAAGAGGGAAACCACTGACAGAAAGCTCCTCTCTTTATGAAACAATAGTGTCTGAAGTGGTCCTTGTGCACAGTCAGGAAAAACAATGGAGGACACATGGGGCCAGCCACAGTGGTGACCCGTATCAGGTGCCGCCTCAGCTCCTTCCTTTCATGCTTCTACACAGGCTGAAGAATCTGAATGGAAAGTCAGTGATCTAGAAGAGAAAGAGCTGTGGAGCCAGGCTGGGCATGGAATGGCAGCTTCCCATTCGAGCTGAGGTTGCCAGCAGACTGGCCCTGGGGTGACCATACGCCCACTGGGGTTGGGAGATCTCCCACCCCCAGCAGGTTTTGCCAGCCAGCACTCCAGCAACCAGTGAATGAAAGAAAAGAATAGCTGTTGGCAACAGCGTAATGTCCCCATCATGCCTTTCTGGGAATAGCAAAAACTTTATGGTTTTACCATAGAGTTTCTGGCAGTTCCTAGAGAGGCATGACATTGTGATTCCTAGAGAGGCATGACATTCTGGATTTTCCCAGAAGTGACACCATGCCATCCCTATTGGCTGCCCCCTATGTCCCCACCCCACCTGGCTACCTGCTGGTTGCCAGGTTGGGCCCTGCAACCCTATTTTGGTCACTTTAGAGAGGTTGGACGAGTTGTTGCCAGGCTTGTGGGTCCACTCTCTCCACCACTGGCTAGTGGGTGACAGACAGCAGAGGCCAGCTGGGCTTAAAAGAGTGGCTGCGGCAGACTTCAGAGCTCTCACTCATGCATGGATCCAAGGCAGCAAGCCTTCTCTCTCCACCAGTCTGCTCATCCCAAATGCAAAAGCCAGCCTGGGGAAGGTGCTTCCAGGCAGCCCCACTCCAAGTCATGTAAGCCACAGCTTGGAAAGAAATTCCAGACTCGGCTTCCCCAAGCCCCAAACTCTCTTCCAAGTTCCCATGTGGTTAAACCCATATTAATTGACTTCACTTACAACCCTGCCTTTCTCCCCAGTGGGGGACCCAAAGCAGCTTGCATCATTCTCCTCTCTTCCATTTTATCTTCACCACAACCCTGTGATGTAGGCTAGGCTGAGAGAATGTGACTGGCCAAGGTCACCCAGTGAGTTTCCACAGTACAAGTGAGGATTTGAACCTGGATCTCCCAGTTACTAGTTTGACACTCTTAACCACTACACCACTTCTTGGAAGATGCACATCTGGCAAGAGGCAGGGCCCACTCAGGGGTGGAGGCTAGCCCAGGGCCTGCCCGCCTGCCCATGTGTCTGGGGGCAGAGTTGAGCGGCAACGGCGTGGTGCCAAAAGAAAGCACTCAATGCAGCTAAGTTGCAGGTGCTTCCATGTGCTTACAAGTCCCACCAAACAATCCAGGCGTACTTGATAACAGGCCAAGTCAGGCAGACCTGCTATAGTCCACATTCCTCTTCTGCCAGGAAGACAAAGCAAGAACCAAAAGGGCCTCTAACTCAAAAAGGTGAGAGCGTTTTAGTCTGAGCGTTCAGTCAACACCTAAAGAATTAAGCATTAAGCACTGAGAATGCAGTCTGGAAATCCATTTTTAAGATCCAAAAGGCTGGGGCTGGGAACCTGGAGTTCAAAAGATAAAAAAAAGGAATCCATAGCAGAGCTCAACCTTTGTGCAGAGTTGATCTCTTAAGAAAGGGAACCACGCTGCACAGCAAATGTTGACTCTGCAGCAGAGTATTCAAATCCTGTGCAAAGCTGATCGCTCAAGAAGGGGAGCCAAAGCACAGGACGGGAGAACCCATAGCATGGAGCATACAAAAGCCACCCAGGCATTCCTTCATATGCACGTTCTCTCTCATCTTCCATTTCTTCTAAATTAATGAGCATACAAAAAAACGTTTTTACTTTTAAGCCCCTCGACTGCTGTTTGCCCTGACCTGCATAGCTCAGGCTAACCCAAACCTGTCAGATCTCAGAAGCTAAGCAGGGTCACCCCTGGTGGGACACTTGGAAGGAGAACCACCAAGTAATGCCAGGGTCACAACGCAGACCACCTCTTGTTCGTCTCTTGCCTTGGAAACCCTACAGGGTCTCCATAAGTCAGCTGGGACTTGACAGCACTTTCCGCCGCCACCACCACTACCCACTCCCGTTTATTTTCCTGGTCCAGCCCCAGGACATGGTGTTGCATGAGTGCCTCTGAGCATGTGCAGCCAGAGTCCAAGCAGAAAAACATACATTCCTAAAACAAACTAAGATAGTTTCTGAGGGTGGGCAGCTTGCCAGTCTTTCCCTCCCCACTTGCTGATCCCCCACCAGGGCCTGTGCATAAATAAATAAATAAATAAATAATGCCAAATTTCCTCAGCAGCTTGCAAATCTGTGCGTTTCTCTGGAGAAGCTCAGATCAGAGGCAACACTGCCACCTGCTGGTCCGTATCTGCTACACTGGTGCTCTATTCTGATAGCTGTCCACACTGTACAGAAGGTTTTTCCCTTCTTACTTCTGGGTAGCTGTTAAAAATGCCATTTTCTCTGATCCCCCCCCCCGTCCTTGTCTGTATTCCCTTGTGGGCATCTCCACAGAGCAGCATGAAAGCGACACAGTCTTTAGAGGAACACAGAACCCGAGCCAACTGTTTGCTCTTCCAAGTTGCTTTTGAGCGTGAGAAATGTTTTTTAGTGAGATTATCAAAGGATGTAAACATCTATTCCATACCTTCACTATTTTTTTTTTTTGGTTTCGTTATCAGAGTCTTTGTTGTTGAGGTACAAAGCTCTTGTCTTCCTTTGTGCAGAGAGATGCTAAGACTGTCTACGAGGTTAAGTAGGTGCAACTTCATAATCTGGAAATACCTCCAAAGTAACACTCACACCTACCCTGACCTGGATGTCCCAGGCTAGCCCAGTCTCATCAGATCTCAGAAGCTAAGCAAGGTCGGCCACATTTAGCATTTGGATGGGAGACCACTAAGGAAGTCCAGGGTCGCTACGCAGAGGAAGGCTACGGCAAACTGTCTCTTGCCTTGCAAACCCTGTAAGGTTGTCAGCTCTGAGTTGGGAAACAGCTGGAGATTTGGGGGCGGAGCCTGGGGAAGGCAGAATTTGGGAAAGGAAGGACCTCAGTGGGGTATAATGCCATAGAGTCCACCCTCGGAAGTAGCAATTTTCTCCAGATGAACTGATCTTGGTGGCCTGGAAATCAGTTGTCATAGCAGAAGGTCTCCCCGCCCTGCCTGGGTCACCATTAGTCAGCTGCCACTGAATGGAACTGAGTCACCATAAGTCAGGGTCACCATTAAGTCAGCTGCCCTTAACAGAACTTTCCACCACCACCTACCCCCGCACACACCTCTTGTATTCACTTTTATATTCCTCTGCCTCCTGCGTACAAATTCATGAAACAGACCCCCTTGTTCATCAGGCTTGCGAATATTCGGGTGATGCTGAAATCCCAAGTGGACTGCAACATTACCTTCTGTGCAGAACCACAAATACCATCCATGTTATTAGCTCTCATACACACGAAGCTGCCTTATATTGAATCAAACCCTTGGTCCATCAAGGACAGTATTGTCTGCTCAGACTGGAAGCAGTTCTGCAGGGTCTCAGGCAAAGGTCCTTCACATCACCTACTGCCACATCCTTTAACTGCCGGGAATTGAACCTGGGAACTTCTGCATGCCAAGCCCCTGAACCACAGCCCCTCCCCAAATGCCACTACAGGAGGAGTGCAGTCCAAGATCAGATTAGCTTTTGAACAGGAGAAGACAGACCCCAAACTAGATAGGCTAGGCCAGCAAAATCACGATACTTCTCGGTGTTCAGCCATTGAGTTTCAACAGTTCTTAACATTCAGCTCCAATAGGAAAGGAAACATGGCCATTTTTCTCTGCTTTCATTATCTTAGCCAGAGAGGAACTGCCCCCAAAACCCTTCCTTGTGGTTGTCGGGTGGCGACTGCTGCTGCAGCTGTTGGTGGTGTCTGTGGCCAGGAGGTAGGGGGAGGGGAATAGATGAGAGTCAGGGCCGGCCCACCCACTAGGCGAATTAGACTTTCTCCTAGGGCAGGCCGATCATGAGGGCGTCGAACTGTGCCCCGGCCTCCCTGCCAAAAGCCGCTGCCACCGCCTCTTCCCCCCCAGCAGTCTTCATCCCGAACTGTCCTGCCACTGCCCTCCCCGGGTGAGTGCATCTCTAGAGGGAAGCCACCTGCAGGGGGCTCGGGGGCGGCAGCAGCGGTGGCTTTTGGCAGAGGGGTGCAATTCGGGCCTCCCTGGACTTCCCAGGAGAGGTTCCTGGCCCCAAAATACATGCTCTAGCCTTTGTTGCTGGAGACATTATTGCCGAGAAGGGCACCTGTCCCTTTAAGAGCAACCCACAGAGGACATGTGTCTCCCGCGGCTTACTCAAGAGTAAGTGTTGCCACTTCTCCCCCGCCTTACATGTGTGCCTCTTTCCTTTCTCCGCCTCGCTGGTTTCCGAACCAGCACTCAAGAGTGCTGGTCTGCCCTCTGCTCGCAGAGAGAGCAGCACCCCCTGCGACGGGGCTCCAGTGCTTGTCCACTCACTGCAGCAACAATGCCACGCTCGGGCTCCCTTGCCACCTGCTGGCCCTGCCCCCAGTGCTTGTGAGCCGAAAGCTGGAGGGCGCAGCAGCAGGAGGGAGGTGGGGCGCCTTCTGTCCCTTCCTCCTCGCGTGGCCCCGAAGCGCCCCCTTGGCTGGAACGGAGGGGGGTCTGGGGAAGAGATTGGGGGGTCTGAGGCTGGGGAGGACAGGCTCCGGGGAGGGGAGGAACCTAGCTAGGATGCAGCACCGCCACAGAAAACAGACACTTTCTCCCGGCAGGGTGGGGAGTGATCTCTGTCGCCTGGTGAGCAGCGCCTGGAGGTTTGCAGCCCCGCCCTTGCCTCACTCGTCCAGCTGCTCGGCCAGGCAGGCAGCTCTCGGTCCCTTCCTTGCTGTCCAGTGGGAGCCCCCTTGGAGGAGTCGCCCAGGAGGGAATTTGGGGCTCTGAGGAAAACCGGGGGACAGGGATTTCCAAGGTTTTTTAAAAATCCCTACAGAATATTCCAGGGGGAGAGGTCACTGTCACTGTAGGGAGCAGAAGGTCTCCAAAGCTGCAGCTGAGATCAAGTGCCCGCTTTCTCCAGCAGCGTGGGAGGATGTGGGGAGTGGGCCACTTCTGCTGTGCCAAGGGGATTCCCACTTCAGTGCACGGGAACAGGTGCCCGTCTCGTTCTCAGACACTGGGTTGAGGGGCCCTAGGGACCCACCTTCAACTGGACCATAGGATCTGTCTCCTTGGTGGGTGGGCTGTCCCTCTGAGCCTCGGCTCCTCCTCTGTAAAAGAGCTCCTTGCCACCTCCTGGACCTTGAGCCAGCTGATCTCACTGGGGGCTGGTCCCAAGCAAGGGGGCTCCTCCTCCCACCTTCCCTGGCTGCCATCAAAGAGGTCTGGCGAGGCTGCAGGAGGGGCAGAGTCCTCCTTCTCTGGCACACAGCCTGCCTTCTCCTCCACAAGCACAGCACCGATCCTTCCTGAACAGTGCCATGCTATCTGCACAGATTTGGGTGTAAATGCCATAAAAACTCAGCAGGATTTACTTCCCAGTAAACATGCATAGCTGGGCCTGGAAGCGGCCTGGGTTCCTTCCAGGAGACGTCTTCACGAGTGCCCCCCACACACACACACGCACTGGGGAATAAGCCACGGTGGGGGGCATCAGAAAATTGGTGAATGCACAAGGTGGGCGTCGCCAGAAGGTATCCTCGCCTAGTTTGCAAAAAAAACTTAGGCCGGCCCTGATGAGAGTCTTTCCCTCTTTCTCTCACTTCCTTTCCAATCCCCTTCCACATCACACTAGACTAGATGCATGCCAGGGCACCTTGGGAGATATAATCCACAGAGAAGAAGACAAAGAAGAAATTGGATTTATACCCTGCCCTTCACTACCCAAAGGAGTCTCAGAGTGGCTTACAATCTCCTTCCCCTTCCCCTCCCGCAACAGACACCCTGTGAGGTAGGTGGGGCTGAGAGAGCTCTTTCGAGGACTGCTCTTGAGAGAACAGCTCTGAGAGAACTTGTGACTGACCCAAGGTCACACCAGCAGCTGCATCTGGAGGAATGGGGGAATCAAACCCAGTTCTCCCAGATTAGAGTCTGCGCTCTACTACACTAAACTGGCTGCTTTGGAGGTTGGAGCGCATGACATTGTACCCTGCTGAGGTCCTTCCCCTCCCCCACACTCCACCCTCTTCAGGCTCCACATTCAAAATCTCCAGGAATTTCCCAACCTGGAGTTGGCAACCCTATCAATAGCACAGAGCTCGTAGTCCAGACTCAAGGTCAGCCTGGCTGCAGGAATCCCGTCCTACTCTAAGTGTGTGCAGAGTTCCATGTCCTGATTCCTGCGCAAACACCGGTCCATCCTGACCCCACAGGGGCGTAACCCTACAAACTGCTTTCAAAGCCCAAGAATTGGCATGGGGAGTGCCATCAGAGTGACCCTTGGCAGGCCCAGAGCCTCATGTCACTCAGCAGCCACAGCTTGCCCACGCCCATCTGGAATTAAGGAGCAGACTTCTCCCAGGACTTCTCATGCCAACTCTGGATTGGGAACTTCCTGGAGATTTGGGGGTGGAGGCTGCAGAGAGTAGGGTTTGGAGAGGGACAAACTCTCAGTAGTGTACAATGCCACAGAGTCCACCCTCCAAAGCAGCCATTTTATGTGCCGCCTGGGGATCAACTGTAACTCTGGGGTATCTCCAGGTCCCACCTGGAGGCTGGCAACCCTAGCTTTCCCACAATTACTCATTGGCTGGAGGCCAAACTGCTATTAACTCCCCAGCATATGTAAACCTGCCCCTGGCCTTTTTCCCCTCTCTGTTCCACGCTTCATCTCCCCCATCAGGGGAACCAGTTTGATTTACTGGAAGAAATTAAAGAGAGACAAACTATAAAACAGAGCCCTCAGCTGTCTTTGAGCACCTGTGACACAGAAGCCGGTGAATTTTTGGCAGGATATTTTCCCTCCCGTGCAAAACAAGTTAATACAAAGGCAGGCTTCGTCTTTTCTTTTTCTTTAAAGACAAAGCCGTGCATAAGCCTTCTCAGTTCACCTGTTCAGGATTGTCTTCCTTAAAAAGTGCCTGCAGCAATTCCCTCTAATTTTAACCAAAAGGGGGGAGGCATTCACAGCTGGCTCACTTCACAAACCCTGACTGCAAATATCACATGGAAAAGCAATACGGCGAATTAGAACCCAGACACAAAAGCGTCACCCGAAGCCCAGCCAGGATGGAAATCAAAGGACAACAGCCAAAGACACCAAAGCTGAGGTGTGGCAATGGCAAGGGGGCCTGAACTGGGTGGCCCGGGCTCGCCTGAACTCATCCGATCTCAGAAGCCAAGCAGGGCTGGCCCTGTTTGATGCTTGGATGGGAGACCCTGAAGGAAGCCCCGGGTTCTTACGCAGAGGCAGGAAATGGCAAACCATCTCTTGCCTTGAAAACCCCTGTAGGGTTGGCCATTACTCTGCTGCGAGTTGGCCATTACTCCACTTCCCACCACAACTGTTTGTCCAAACCTGGATGGCCCAAGCTAGCCCGATCTCAACAGCTCTCGGAAGCTAAGCAGGGTTGGCCCTGGTCAGGACTTGGATGGGAGGCTGCCAGGGAAGTCCAGGGGTTGCTGTGCAGAGGCAGGCAGTGGCAAAGCAGCTCTGAATGTCTCTTGCCTTGAAAACCCCGTGCAGTCACCACAAGTAGGCTGTACCTTGATGGCACTGTCTATCACCAGTTGCAATGGGCCACGCGGGAAGAATACTCAGAGGCTGTATTTGGCACCTTGCCTGCCATGCAATGGCCATTGAAACCTCTGGTTGGGGGGGGAACCAAAATGCCACTGTGTTCTCAACCCAAGGCAGGTCCCAGGGCCGGCTCACACACTAGGCGAGGTAGGTACTCGCCTAGAGTGCACCGGCCACAGGGGTGCCAAAAGGCGCCCCCCGCGACAAGCCCCCCGCCTCTTCCCAGGCTTGCTTGGGCACCCCGCAGCCAGCTTGCTTGGGCGCTCCGTGGCTGCGGGGCGCCCAAGCAAGCCTGGGAAGGGGCGGGGGTTTAAACTGCCACCCCTTCCCTCCCAGCACTGGCTTGCCTGGGCGCCCCGCAGCCGTGGAGTGCCCAAGCAAGCCAGCGCTGGGAGGGAAGGGTGGCAGTTCAAACCCCCGCCCCTTCCCAGGCTTGCTTGGGTGCCCTGCAGCCACGGAGCGCCCAAGCAAGCCGGCGCTGGGAGGAAGGGGCGGGGGTTAGACCCCCCGCCCCCTTCCCTGGCTTTCCTGGGGGCCCTGCAGCTGCGGAGCGCCCAGGAAAGCCAGCGCTCCGACGCTGCCCCCGGTCTCCAGGCTCCACCGGGAGGCTGGCATCCCTGGTGGGGAGGCGCCCCAGGCTGTCCTGCCTAGGGCACCCAGACATCTGGAGCTGGCCCTGGCAGGTCCATCCCCCACACTAGACCCACACAATTGTGCCAGAGTTTAACCCCAGGCAGGCTCCGCAGTAAGGCAGGTCGAGTGTCTGAGGCGAAGTTTGCTGGGGAGTCGCATCCTGGAGGGGGAAGGCCCTGCCACGAGCCTCACCTTTAGACAGGCTGCGGTGCTCTGCTCATGTCCAGATACACAGGTGCCTGAGTTCTGTTATGAGAAAGCTTTCACATATGATGGACAATGCGCTTTCAATGCACTTTAGCAATCGTTCGCAACTGGATTTTCCCATGGAAACTATTGCTGAAGTGCATTGGAAGCTAATGTACTTTCGATGCACTTCAGCCATTGTTTGCATCTGGATTTTTTTTTGCAGCTGTGGAAAATCCAGCTGCAAATGATTGCTAAAGTGCATCGGAAGTGCATTACCCAACATGTGTGAAAGAAGCCCTAGGTTTTGGTGCTGACTCCTGCCACAAACTGAGCTGAGAATCTGCCTCTGGAGGTAGCTTGGCACATTGTCAGAGGGCGCCCTTGCCTTCCCCTTCCCCTTCCCCTTCTCATCACCCTGCCCACCCAGGTCCCCCCTTCCTGTTCCCCACATCAGTTCCAAGCACGGCACCAGAGTCCTCTCCAGCGTTCCTTTGCAGATGAAGAGTTAGTCTCCCGTTGCATCTTGGTCGGGAAACTGCTTTAGAAATCTCTTTATCCCCCCCACCCCGAAAATTTGCCCCCTCCGTGCCAAGCTGGCATGCTCTTGTGATCCTCCTGGGTGATTTAACAAGTTCAGTCTCTGAGGAGAGATACCCAAAAAAAGCATTAACAGCTCTTCTAAAAAAATTAAAAGAACAGCCAAGCAAATTTCTCTTTATTGACTTGTAGCGAGCTATTTAATCCAAACATCTCATTAGCAGCAATATAAATATACTATATAATGGGTTTTGCAATAAGAACAATTAGCTAGGCAATTAAGATGAGAATGAGCTCCCCATGACAGCTCCCAGGCCCATTAAAAAAAGTGTCCTGTCTTGAGGAAATGATAATAGCTTTTCGTACAGGCAGATTGAAATGGTTGGGATTTAAGTGCCAATCATATTTCTCTTAGTGATTAAGCCTTCTGCGTAGGGGCATGCCAAAAGAAGTCGTTCACTTCTTTATGCCACTTTAAAAACTTGAGTTGGATCCTTTAATAGTGGAAGTAAGCCTAGCCGTATTAGGAGAATCAAATAGACCTTTCCACTGGTTTCAATTGGGCACACATTGTGTAGCCCGTCCCTCCCCCTCCCCACACAACTAATTAGAACAAGTTCTCGGGGACTGAACTCCGCATCCAACGGAATACATACATAAGGGCCATTGAGTGGCAATCAACCTATGGCAACCCAGCAAGGGGCTTTCAAGGCAACTGAAAAGCAGAGGCGGTTGGCTGTTGGCCTTTCCTGCAGAGCAACACCTGTCTCCCCTGGCGGTCTCCCATCCAAGTTCTGACCAGGGCTGATGCTGCTTAGCTTCTGAGATCTGATGAGATAAGGCTACACCATGCTGCCTTCCTTCCCAAATTTCAGGGAGATCAGACAAATTCTCTCTATGATATAGACCTCCCTCTAGAGGTTTCTCACTTGCAGAAACAGAATCCGGAGGTCTGGGGCACATGAATATTAGTGGGGTGGAGGTGGGGTGGTGGGTAAGAAAGATTTTTCATCTTTCCCAGGAGGGGGTAAGAAAATTTTTTCGTCTTTCCCAGGAGGCTAATCTGATAGGTACGGCGTGTGTGTTTTTAAAAAAGAATATGATGTTTTTAAAGAGAGTGGAGTGTTAGGGATGGGGGGGGAACAACCACACTCTGTACCAGAGGTCCCCAACATTCATTCATTCATTCATTCATTCATTCATTCATTCATTCATTCATTCATTCATTTGATTTATACCCTGCCCTCCCCGCCAAAGCAGGCCCACTGACACATTTCCTGGTGCCCACCAAGTGTTTTTAGAAAGTCAGTAGGGCCAGGTGAGGCTTTTTGTCAGCAAGGTGTCTGACTGGCTGCTGGACATTTGATTGGCTGTGCAGATTTTTAAAGTGTTGCTTTGGCAGCAGCTGCCGCTACGGCACAAGGATCTTCACTGTGCGAATGAAGGTAAGTTGCAGCATCCATTGCCAGTTTGGTGAAGTGGTGAAGAGTAGCAGACTCTAATCTGGAGAACCGGGTTTGATTCCCCACTCTTCCTCCACATGCAGCCAGCTGGGTGACCTTGGGCCAGTTCCAGTTCTCTCAGAGCTTTCTCAGCCCCACCTGCTTCACAGGGTGCCTGTTGTGGGGAGAGGAAGGGAAGTGATTGTAAGCTGCTTTGAGACTCCCAGTGAAGGGCAGGGTATAAATCCAACGCTTCCTCTTCTTCTGCTATTTTGTATCAGCCATTTTGTGGCTGCACCCGCCACCCTGCATAGGGTTCCCAAGTACTTACCGCGTGGGGGTGGGGGAAACATGCTCCCCGGGCGGACCATTCCTCGCTATAATGCACCATGCCGTCGCCAGGAAGTGACGCCAGGCGATTCTCTGGCAATGGGGCTGAAAACTCAATGGTACCATCGAGTTTCCAGCCACATTGCCAGAGTGTCGCCTAGCGTCACTTCCTGGCGACGGCATCATGCGGCGCGTCTTTCCTTCCCCCGGGGATGGTCCTGCCAGAACGTATCCATCCCCCGTCAGCACGAGGTAAGTATTTGGGAAGCCTAACCCTGCATCAGATTTCCAAAGGCATCCAGAGGCTTAAAAAGATCAGGGACTCCTTCCCTGCACACACGTGTGCCTTACTTACCTGCACTTTCTGCATTTTGCCTGTGTCTGGGGGACAGAAAAGCAAGTCAAATCTATTCAAAGGGCTGGATCCAGTCAGCTTTTTTGCTCCATCTCACCCACCTGCCCTCCTTACTAGAGCTTCTGTCCCATGTGGCTTTTGTACCTGAAGGTTCAATGAAGCCGAGCATAGCCTCTTTTAGTAGTCAAAGGGGACCCCTTTGTCATTTTTTTCCAGCAGAAAAAAACTGGTTGGATCCAACCCAGGATGCTTATAAATTACATAAATCCACAATAATGGACACTCAGGTAGAATGTGTGCAGCAGATTTGGAAATCTGCCATCAAATCTAAGAGAATGCCCCCGTGGTTAACAGTTGTGATCAAGGAAGCCATAAAAGGGAAGAAAGCTTTGTTTTAAAAGTGGATCTCTTACCCAGGCAAGGTGAACAGGAAGGAGCACAGGATCTAGCAAGACAAATTAAGTTGACAATAGGGCAGGCAAAGAATGAATTTGAGGACTGTATGGGTAAAATGAGAAGACAAACAGTAAGAATTTTGTTAAATACCTCAGGGCAAACAGGGAGGCAAAGAAATCTTTAAAAGGGTGAAAAGATTGCTCAAGGAAGATGGGGAGATCACAGGGAAACTGAATGAATTCTTTGCATCTATTTTCACCAAAGAAAACATGGGCCTGTTCCCCACAATAGAACCACTGGGTGCGTTTAGACAGCGTGCTGGAGCGGTTTAAACTGCTCCGGCACGATGCGTTTTTTTTAAACTGGAGAATCGCGCTCAGACTCACCTCCTCCTTCCGAGCTCCCCGCCGTCCTCCTGCAGGTGGGGGGGGGTTTCCCTCTCCTTTGAGCATGCGCACAGGCAGCCCTCTCCCGAACAGGAAGTTTGGCGGGTGCGCAGAAGAGCGAGCTCAACAGGTCCCTTTAAAGTTTAAATGAAGACTCCTTTTAAAAATGGCCTCCCCGAGATCCCGGACTCCTCTAAATGCCTAAACTAGGCACCAGTGAACCTTTTCTTTTTTTAACTTAAGTGCGGAGCTCCGCTCAAGCGCACACCGGTAAGGAAAAAAAATAATGGAGGACTAAAACCGGAAGCTGGAGGCAGCTTCCCAGAGGGGAGGGGGGTTGAAGCACCCGGAAGTGGCTGGATGGAGCGATCAGACAGGGAAAAGTGCGTCTTGAAACGGAGAATCATGGAAAACACCAGTTGGGTAAGTGATGTCAAAATACTCCGTTTCAAAGGGGGTTTGCTCCAGAAAGCGACGGCTGGGGGCGGTAGGCAGATGTTGGGTGTGTGAACGCGCAGGTAAAAGCCGTTTCTGAGCCGTGCCGAAAACGGCTCAAACGGCGCGTCTGAACGCACCCACTGTGGTCAAAAATGATGTTGGAAGAACTGAGTCAAATAGAGGTGATGGGAGATGAAGTTCAGGGGCTAACAGACAAATTAAGAATGGACAAGTCATCGGTCCATAACCTGGAGAGCTGCTGCCTGTCTGAGTAGATCAGGGGTCTCCAAGCCTTTTGAGTGTTTGGCCATCTTTGGAATTCTGACATAGTGTGGTAGTTGCAGCAACAAAATGGCTGCCGCTGGAGGCTGAGCCAGCCACAAAATGGCTTCTGTCATACCATGAAGATGCTTGTGCTGTGGTGGCAGCTGATGTCAAAGCAATATTTTAAAAAATCTGCACAGCCAATCAAATCTCCAATGACCAATAGCTCTGCTTAGCCCTACCCCCTTTCTAAAAACACTTGGCTGGCCCCAGGGAAGGTGACAGTGGCTGCTGTGGTGCCCATAGGCACCATGTTAGGGACGGCTGAAGTAGACAGTACTGATCTTGATGGACAAATGGTCTGATTCAGTATAAAGCGGCTTCGTGTGTTCATATATCTGAAGGCTCTTAAGTAACTCAGATGCAAAACTGCTGATCGCCTAACAAAAATATGCAACATGTCACTAAAATTAGCCACCTTTCCAGAATACTGGGAGGCAGTAAATGTAACACAAATATAACTCCATTTTTTAAAAAAAGAATCCCAGAAAAGATCCAGGAAATTGCATACCACTTAGGCTAACATCTGCGCTGGGCAAATTGGTGGAAACTGTAATCAAAGACAGAATTATTAAGCACATAGAGTTACCAGCTTTAGCAAGGAAGAAGCGGCATGGTGCACATAAAGGAAATTCTTTCTTGCCTCACCAGCTGTTGAGCATTCTCCGACAGCATTAATAAATATATGAATGAGGGTGACCCGTAGACACTGCATGCTTGCAATGCAATCCGAAGCACAGTTACAGCCTCCCAAGCCCATGGACTTAAAAAGCAGTAACTCTGTCTAGGATTGCACCATCGGACTTCCAAAAAGCTCTTCTTGTCTTTTTTTCATTATTGAAGGATCATGAGTAAGCTCAAAAGTCACTGGATATGAAGACGGATCCTTTTGTGAATCAATAATCATGACTGTGTGCTGTCAAGCCACAACTAACAAATGCGTCCACGGGCTTTTCAGGACATGAGGTGAGCAGAGGTGGTTTGCCATTGCCTTCCTCTACATAGCAACTCCCGTCTTCCTTGGTGGCCTCCCATCCAAGCACTAACTGTGGCTGACCCTACTTAGCTTTCAGGTTCTGACAAGATCAGGCCAGGTTGGGCTATTTGTGGATCAGAAAACTGGAAGTGGAAGGTAGGCATAAGCGGACAGTTCCTTAGGGCTGGAATAGCTGGAGGTCTTTGTCTATGGGGCCGTGGTCCGCCACGGTGTGAAATGGGATGTTGGATAGGGTTACCAGCCCTGGGTTGGAAAATTCCTGGAGAATTGGGGGGGGGGGGCAGAGCTTAGATAAGACATGGTCTGGGGGGGGGGACCTCAAGCAGGGTATATAATGCCATAGAGTCCAGCTTCCAGAGCAGCCAGGGGCACTGTTAGGTATTGAGATTCAAAAATAACAGAGTTAGATTAAAACAGCCAGGCACATGTGTTATTTGTCTAGAAAAAGGAACTTTACTAAAGATTAGGTAAAAGGTACTTGGAGAACAAAAGTAAAATAACGCATCCTTACTAGCTCTAAGCTACATGTTGCTTCTTTCTCCCTTGGCTCATCCCCAAACTATTGATTATCCAACTGGAGAATCCCAACACTAACTAATTATGCATTCCATCACCTTGCTCTAGTAGGAAAAACATGTAGACAGCTCTATTGGATTCCTAACTAGAAATTAGCATGTGTAACAAACAGGAAATGCTTTCATGACAAACAGGAAGAGAACTCACAAATATCCCAACAGGAACTAATCTCTGTAGCCTGGAAAGAGAGAGAAAGGAGGAGGTGTGCAGTCATCTTGCATCTGTCACAAGTGTCCTTTGGGTCCTCAGCACGGCCGGCCCGAGGTTTTTTTGCGCCCTAGGCGGGGCTACCTTCTGGCGCCCCCCCCCGGTGTGCACCCAATTACAGGGTTGCCAACCTCCCGGAGTGTGCCCCAGAGAGCCCTTCTCTCCGCTGCTCATGCACCCTCCCTTTCCCACTTTGGACCTTCTCTCCACCGCTCATGCCCCAGAGAGCCCTTCTCTCCACCGCTCTCGTGCCCTCCCTCTCCTGCTTTGGATGGCGGAGCCAAAGCAGAGGCGCAGCCGCCCCTGGCCGCTCTCCTTCGCCGGCAGCCGCTTCACCTCTCCGCTGCCAGGGCTCCCCAGGGCGAGGGAGGGCTCCCCTCCTCCTCCTCCTCCTCCCCCTCTCGCCTGCCACCGGGGCGCACCAGCAAGCCAGGGAAGGGGCGAGGGTTTAAACCCTCATCCTTTCCATCTGAGCGCCGGCTTGCCAGCACGCCCCACAGCTGCAGGGCACACTGGCAAGCCAGGGAAGGGGCGGTTTTTTTGGCGGGGCTTTTGGCAGGGGGCTTTTGGTACCCCTAAGGGCCGGCGCACTCTAGGCGAACACCTAGTTCACCTAGTGAGGGAGCCGGCCCTGGTCCTCAGCCGTCCAATGCCAAGGTTTGCCAAAAACCAAGGGAATCTACTTGTTTAATTTAAAACTTTTCTTTCCTAGTCCTTCTTTTCCCTGGAGTTGTCACTCTAGTAATAGCTGCCACCAAAGAAAGAATCCCCCTTTTATGCCTTGGTCCTGGCTGTCTTGTAAATCAGGAATGGGTGTGTGTGAGGGTGATCAAGAGGCTTTGGGGGGCTTCTGCTCCACCAAGTTCTGTCTCCTCCCCTCTCCATCAGCTCTCCAATTCAGAATGAGCAAATTTTGGTCATCAACATTAATAGATCAGCTTAGCTAAAACACGGCTAAGGGTTAAGACAACACTTAGTTCACATTAAAAATAATGAGTAAAATAAGTCTTTAATAACTAAACATAAATCCTAGAAAGCATAGTAAATTGGAAACAATCAGCAGACAGACAAATTAGACAGAGTACTAGAAAGAAAACATGAAAAGGTATCTTGCTAGCTTATCTTGTTCTTACAAAAAAAAAAAAAAACCCAAACCCTCAACATTTCACTTCCTCAGACTGGGTCCAAGATGGAGCATCCTGGCACAAACTGGAATTTCAATCCAGACTAGCAGCTTTATTCCTGCAGCCTGGGAGTTTCCTCATTAACCCAATCAGAAATTTAGCCAGAGGCAGGCTCAAAGACCAAGCTGGTCTTGGCCAACCCCTTCAGAAGTCTGGATAGCAGAGATTAAGGCACCACAGAGGGAAATGAGAAATGATCCACCATGGCTTCTTGGACTTCTTCACCAAAGGTGAGATCAGCCCAGGAGTCAACTCCATCCTTAGCTCCATTGATCACCGTATACTTTGCCCCTCCTTTTCTGGGATATAATTGTAGGATCGGATTGTCCCACAAATGAGTCTGTGTCATTCTAAGGACCCATTTATTCCTTTGTGACATCTCTAAAATGGGTAGATATTTGATGCATGTTTAACGCCTTGAGCATATGCTTGAAAGTGGCTTGATCTGAGACTCTTGGCTTGGCTCACTTGGCTTGGCTCACTTTCCTTTGATGGATCTGCTGATTATCTTGGGGCTGTCTCAGCTTCAATATTACCCATCTGCAGAACAGGTGCAGGTTCTCTAGAACTGCTCAATAATCGCTCAGTAACAACTCTGTTAAGTATGAGACTTAAGGCAGCAGCTCATAACAAGTCATTTGGCTTTATTTACAAGGTAGGACGAACACAGAACATGAGAGCAACAGGCTCTCAAACAGACACACTTTTACCCACTCCTCAATTTCATGGTCTATATGGGGCCACCAAACACAACTCTGGGCTATAGCCTTCATTTTGACTATGCCTGGGTGACCTTCATGCAGAGCCTCCAGAACCCAATTCCTTAGGTTGGGAGGCACCACCACCCGATTACCCCATAACGGACAGCCTTTATGCACCAATAGTTCCTGTTGCCATAAACTATACGGCTGGAATTCCACAGAGAACTGACCCGCCGGCCACCCCCTCCACACCCAGTTAAGTACATGGGCAATTGTGGGGTCCTCGGCCGATCCAGCTGCGATGTCGGAGGCGTGCACAGGCAGCTGAGGAAGGTCTTCAATGGCCAGTACTTCATACACAGGAGCTGGGTCGAGAGCCAGCCTTGGAATAGGACACCGGCTTAATACACCTGCATGCCCTATAGCCTTTCCCGGCCGGTGGATCAGGTTGAAATCGTATGCTGCCAGAAATACCATCCAGTGCAGCATACAAGGCGATAAGACCTGAGGGGTTTGGCAACTTGGCGCAAAAAGTCCCAGAAGCGGTTTATGGTCCGTGACCATGAGGAATCTGCATCTGTATAAAAAGTCATGAAATTTCTTTACGCCTGAAACTAAGGCAAGTCCCTCTATCAATCTGGGCATAGTTCCTCTCAGCAGTTCGAGTACTCCCTGAGCAACCAGTTTGTCCAGTTCTGCTTCAATTTGCAGTCTGAGCACGATGGGTACCCGCCGGTATTTTAGTCTGATGGGCGCCACAGAAGGGTCTAAGTCAAAAGTTATTGGCAGGCCCATATACCGTCCCAACGACCCATCAAACACCTCGGGGAACTCTGAGTAGATGGAACTCAATTTATTATTAGAAACCTGGTTTACCCCTGTCACAGCAATACCGAGGGCATCAAACCAGTCTAAACCTAACTGACTGGCCCTACACTCTTTGGCAACCAGGAGGCTCACCATCTCTTTGTGACCCTTAAACTGTACCTCAAACTCGGTCTCCCCGGCCACAGGAATACGCCATCCCTGAAAATCAGACAGGTGCACCCGGCTGGGTGCCAACCGGCGGCAGCTCCTCCGTGGGAACAGGCGCTGCAGCATCTCTGTGGAAATGACAGTCATAGCTGATCCCAAGTCAACCTCCATTTTGCACGGCTCCCTGTCCAGCATCACGGTTATATGGATCTTCTTCCTGGCCCTTGGTCCGGTGCTCATGACAGTCGTGGGGCTGGAGCAGCAGGTGATCTCGTTGCAGTCAGTCGGCCTCGCTGTTCCGATGTCCCGCACCTTGCGATTCTGCCATGGTGAAGAGGGTGGTGATTTCTTCTTCCCTTTGGCTCAGCACACTCTGGCCAGGTGGCCCCACTTGTCACACTTTCGGCATCGGATGTCACGTGCCCAACACTGGTCCTGGTCATGAGCTCCACCGCAACCCACACAGGCTTGCCTCGGTATAGCTTTCACTGGGATCCTCCGGGGCCTTGTCACTTGAGTTTTGTTGATGCCATCGTCCTCACCCTCGGATTCACTGGCTGAGTCATGAGGTACCGACTTCTCCCGGTGCTGATGGGGCGGATTGCCAGCTTGTCTAACCTCCTTGGTAGACCTCTCCGCTGCTTCTGCAGCGATGGCTTCAGCATAGGCCGTAGCATAAGTCAGCTCTGATTTAGCGCAAAGCCTCTGCTGGAGCTTTTCATTCCACAGGCCGCACACCAACCGATCGAGCAACGCTGCCTCCAGATCAGGGAAGTTGCAGGTCCTGGCTGCCTTCTGTAGAGCCATGATGTATTCGGCAATCGACTCACTCTCCCCCTGTCTGCAGGAGATCTGTGAGGGCTTGGGTGCAAAGTGATTTTTCAGCTTGCTTTTGATATCAGCTAGGGAGATGGTTAGAATATCGGCCGGAGCAACCAAAGACCTGGCCATGTCGAACTCGGTTCGACCACAGGAGCTGAGCAGCATTGCCATCTTTGTGGTGCCCTCCTCAATTTGATGAGCTTGTAAGTGGAACTCGAACCAATTGATGTAGGAGTCTTCCAGCTCCGGTTCGAATGCCTTGAACTTCGTGCTAGCTGCCATTGCTCTTGCTGGTTCTGCCGGTGGGATGGCAGGGTGTCGTCCTTCTTCTGGAGCCCCGGAACGGTCTGCTTCGTCTGCCATGATGGCAGTGGTTCAGTGGGGCTGCCTACCTGCTTTGATTCTATCCTCGTTGCCAGTGTTAAGTATGAGAGAGCAGCTCATAACAAGTAATTCAGCTTTATTTACAAAGTAGGACGAACACAGAACATGAGAGCAACAGGCTCTCTTTTAAACTATCCGGGCTTGGTAGGCCATGCCCTTAGTTGAATATAACAACCAATTAAATCATTTCCCTCCTGCACCTTTCTTGCGTCCTGATTGGACTGCTGCGCAGAGTATCCAATCAACTTGCAGGGGTTATGATACCAGTCTTAAATAGGAGATAGAATTCAAGCTCGGGCATTATGTATACCAATACATAACAAACTCACTCTATGCTCTGGTCATGATGCAGCTGTCTTTTGGATTGAGTTAGACATCCACGTGTGCAAAACCTGATTAGAATGGATTTCACAATCAAATCTGGGCCTTCGCCCCATCAGGCCACTCTTCAGGTTTAAACCTTATTTAGGGGAGATCAGATGAGCATTCTGAGAGAGGTTTGCTTTTGGGATTTCCCCACTCTCACTTCCCATTATTTTCACAGTGTCTTTGGACACTCTGAACCACAGGAGAAAAAAAAATAAAATTCCATAAATGCACACTTCCATGACCCTGAAATTCAGGGATCCTAGAGAAAGCACATCTGTATGTTGCTATAGAAACAAACCAAAATGGAAAAGAAACCCACAGGGGAAGACTGGGATGCCCAAATTGCCCTGGAAAACGTCCCCACCCCCTGGCCAACCTTTTTATGGAGGGAGGAACATTCAGCCAGGAGGAGGAACCACCACATTCTTCACAGGTAAAGCTGGTCACGGTGGCATCTTCTTTGTCCACCCAGCTGGCCCCAGTCGACTGCAACTTGGCCAGTCTGGGCAGTGGCCGTCTTACTCAGTCAGCATCTCAGGCTCAGCCAG
This sequence comes from Gekko gecko, assembly GCA_029375565.1. Taxonomy (NCBI): domain Eukaryota; kingdom Metazoa; phylum Chordata; class Lepidosauria; order Squamata; family Gekkonidae; genus Gekko; species Gekko gecko. The sequence goes on from JAPDNY010000005.1 coordinate 198,502,958, forward strand.
GCCAGTCTCCTTGTTCCCTGGCCTGGCCTGGCCCACGAAGTGGGGCTGAGTAGAGGTGGCCACGGAGGCTAGCAGCCCGCCGGGAAAAGTCTCAATGGCCATTATGGCCAATCTGCCCCTGGAAAACCTTCAGAAGTAGATCGTCCTCTTCGCCTTTTTGGCACACAAGGGTTAAGGAGTCCTGGGGCTTTGCTCCTCAGAGTTCTATAACAATTCAGAAGAATTTAACCCCCATTAAAATCCACGGTGGCTCAGAGGTTAAGATGCTGAACTGCAGACTTGAAGGTCTGTAGTTCAGAAGTTTGAGACCCTAGTGCCGTATGATGGAGTGAGCTCCCGTCTCTGGCCCCAGCTCCTGCCAGCCTAGCAGTTCAAGAGCAAGAACTTGCAAGTAGATAAATAGGTACCGCTTCGGTGAGAAGGTAACAGCGTTCCGTGCGCCTTGGAATTTAGTCATGCTGGCCACAAGACCACGGAGAAGTCTTCGGACAGTGCTGGTTCTTCGGCTTGGAAACGGAGTTCAGTACCGCCCCCTAGAGTCAGATTCGACTAGCTCTCAAGCAAGGGAAACCTTACTTAAAATCACAGTCCAAGTAAAGTTTGAGCAAAACCTTTTTCCTTTGATTCTTGTTCCAACGAATTCCTTTAATACAGAAGGTGTATTCTGTCTCTCACCCTGACCTGGATGGGCCAGCCTAGCCCAATCTCATCAGATCTCAGAAGCTAAGCAGGGTCAGCCTTGGTTAGTACTTGGAGGGGAGATCGCAAAGGATGTCCAGAGTCACCACACAGAAGCAAGCCACGGCAAGCCGCCTCTGCTTCCCTCCTGCCTTGAAAACCCCATGGAATCACTGCAGGTCAGCTGCAGCTCAATAGCACTTTCCACCCCCACTCTGCCTCCCTCGTTTACGCAAGTGCATGCATCAAACAACAGGAAGGGTTATAATGCTAGGCTGGTGGTGACATGGATTTAAATTAGTCCCTTACACTCATTGCCTGATGTGCCCCATTCAGAAATATGTGGGAATGGATCTAATGACTACTGTCTTCTAAAGGTGTGTTTTAAAAAAAAGATTGAAGAAATCTCAGTCAGGATGAAGGTGATGGGATCCACTCATCCTTCTTCTGGCTCCAGTTGTTTGCTCCTTTACCCCCTCCCTGTGCAGCACTTCTGCACCACCCCCACCCCCACCCCCACCCCCACCACCCCCGGTCATTTCTGCCCTTCCAGAGTCAGAAGCCCAGGGGAACCTGTATTGGCTTCCCCAAGGCCTGGCGCCTGCCGCTTTCACCTGACTCTTGCAGCCACTTGGCAGTTCCTCCAGCCTTGGAATTGGCCTCTGCAGCTGGCAGTAATTTAATCTGCAGGAAATCACCACAAAAAGGTTTCGTCTATTCATTGCTAAAGAACAAATTCCTCTTGCAGGCCAGGCCATTGTTTCTGGCTGGAGCTGCTGCAGCTCCAGGGAAGCGAGGCCTCCCCATCACACAAAGAGTCCCCATTGATTTCTCCACCTTTCTAGAAAAGGTTGCCATTTGTATTTCTTGGGGGAGGAGGGGAGAGAGTAAGGAATGGTAAACAACCGGATCAGCAATGCCAGATTTAAAAGGCCATCTAATCCAGCCTGTCACTGAGCTGCCAGCCTCCAGGTGGGGCCTGGAGTTCTCCCAAAATTACAGCTGCTCTCCAGAGATTAGTTCCCCTGGAGAAAATGGCTGCTTTGCAGAGTGGGCTGAAGTCCTTCCCCTCCCCAAATCCTACACTCCCCAGGTTCCACTCCCAAATCTCCAGGAATTTACCAACCCAGAGTTGGCAACCTTAGGTGTGTAGCAACTGACGGGTGTGGGGAGGGTGTCATAGACACAGTGGGGAACACCTACCACATCACAAGGCACAGAGTTCAGGCAAGCCAAGAAAAACATCAAAGGGTCTCTAGTGAATATTCCTAAGGTTGCCAGTTGATCAAAAACAGCCTGCTCTGCTCCTATGCCTTTAATATCAGCTGAAGAAATCAGCAAGCAGGGCTTCTGGTTGCACAGAGATACTTCATCACCCACCGGTGTCTTTATATCAAGCTGCTATTAGACAGAGTCTAAGGCTGTGGACAGACTGGCAGATCAGTGCAGTTTGGGCATGCCCCTAATTACTCAGTTGCATTTTGTGATGGGGATTTTGGGTCAGATTCAGTCACACCATGTGCTTCTTCCATGGATGACTGTTTTTTAAAAAAAACATTTCTTGGGTGCGCATGTGTGCCCATGCACCCAGGTGCACATGCGCTACAATTTTTTAAAAAAAGAATGGCAAGACCGGAACTAAACATTGACACTTCCAAACTGGTTTGAGTGCATACCAGGAGAGTTCAGACAACCAGAAATGCAGGATGAATGCACGGGGATCCGTTAGCACTGGAATTCATCTACAGTCTATTTACTCCATCTCCAACTCATCTTATGATGGGGTGAGTATGACTGGGGAACAGCTGCCAGATGTAGCTGTGTGAACCAGCCATTTTAATCCGTTAGAGGAAAGCAACTATATTGGGCCAAACTGCCCGTCTGACTGTAGCCTAAGTCTTTGCAGTTTAGAAAAGAGACGACTAAGAGGGGGGATGATCAAAGTTTATAAAATTATGCATAGAGTCGAGAGAATGGGCAAAGAGAAATTTTTCTCCCCCTCCCAAAATACTGGAACTTGAGGGCATCCAATTAAGCTGGTGAGCAGTAGGTTCAGGACGGACTAAAAGAGATACTACATTACACAGTGAGAGAGAGTAAAATGTGGAATTTGCTGCTGGAGGGTGTAGTGATGGCTGCAGGTACAGACAGCCTTAAAAAGGGGATTAGACAGATTCATGGAGGAGAGGTCTATCAGGGGCTGCTAGCCATGGTGACTAAAGGAAACTTCCATGTTCAGAGGCAGCCAAGCTCTGAATGCCAGTGCTATAAGGCAACATCAAGGGAAGGAGCTGGTTGGCCGCTGTGTGAGGCACAGTGCTGGACTAGATGGACCACTGGTCTCATCCAGCAGGGCTCTTCTGATGTTCTTACAGGTGAGCAAGGCCTGGTGAAAAAGCTGGCAGGCTGGATCTGGGAAGGGGGACATGCAGCTCCCTGGTGGATGCCCTCCAGAAAGGGAGCCAGTGAGGGATCAGAATGACAAAGCAAAGCAGCCTCCGTGAATGTAGCCAATAGCTCTCCCCAGCATTTCCATTGGTCAGTGGCAGCTGCAGTGTTCAGACCTGGGTTGGGGCCAGCCCCGTAGCTATGGAATTCTTTGGGAGGGGGCCTCGGTGGGGCCCGCCAGCTAATTAAATGAAACTACAGTGCAGGTGGTAAGTTGGAGCACTTTGGGGGCAGCCCAGGAGGGAGGGGGCCCAGAGGAAACACGAGGGGGGCAGGCCCCATGGCCCCCATGTTAGCTATGGGCCAGGTTGGGGCACTGGAATGGGCTGGATGGACCCGCTCCCTCCCACTGTCCCCTTCACCAAACCTTGAGCTTCATTCTTTCACATGGGGCTGATCCAAAACATATTCCTTTGAAACTTCTAGGAGGTGAGGAAGCTTGGAGGGTTTTTTAAAAAATGGCTGGTTTTGGTTCTCATTAAGCAGTCATCTAATATTGTGACAATACAGACGCACCTACGCCATGCACACACAACACAGCAACACTCCTTGCAGCTGTTGCCGGAGCTTGCAGGGCCCCGTCTGCCAAAATGCTCCCCAGATAGGGAGCATCAGAATTCTCTGGCAGGGAAGGGAGAGAGCTGAGGTAGCTCTCAAGTATGAGGACAATGCCAGGCCATGCAGCTTTGCTACTGAAAGCGGAAGGGAAGTCCTCTGTGTAGAGTCTGGTGTAGCCAGCAAAGTGGCAGAGAAAACAGAAGCAATGGTCAATTGACTGTTCCCTGGACTGCCTTTGGGAAGGGGTCCCTCCTGGCCACTGGTGGGGGATGGGGGGTAGGGTTGCCAGATCCAGGTTGGGAAATGCCTGGAGATTTGGGGAGAGGGGGAACCTGGGGAGGACAGGGACTCCAGTGGGATGCACCATAGAGTCCACCCTCCAAAACATCCATTTTCTCCAGGAGAACTGATCTCTGTAGTTTGGAGATGAGCTGTAATTCCAGGGGATCCCCAGATTCCACCTGGAGGCTGATCTCCAAAGCTAAGCAGGGTCAGTACTTTGGCAGGAGACCTACAAGGATGGCTCTTATAATATACTGGGTCCGATGCATGAAGTAGTGAATCAGCTCATAACTTTATTCAGGAACAAGACAACTTAGCCGGCTCATAACTCCAAGATAGCCCACACCCCAACACCCGTGATAGTTCTATTTACAGTATCAATCTTTCATAGATCTAGTCTTGGCTCCTAGCCTCCCGATAGGAGCGGGCTAGGATCTGCTCCTCTATTGTTTGTGTGTGTGAAGCTCAGGCTCTTCACTCAACCACGTGTGGCTATACTCTCACATGTGGTTGTTTCAGTACACAATAGCACTGCAGAGGAAGGCGATGGCAAGCCACCTCTGCTTCTTACTTGCCTTGAAAGCCCCTTGCTGTTGTCACCATCAGTTGTTTGCAACCTGACAGCAATTACTTATGTACATTCCCTCTTCAGAGAGCTGCTAGGAAAGGTGAAAGAAAGCTGCGACTTTCAGTTTACTATGCAGGTATGTATTTGGGAGTCTTGGAACTGACATGCCTAGATTATCTGTGTTGTAGAGAAATTGCAACATGAGATCAATAGTCCAGCAGCCTGATAGCCCAGCCTGGCCTGATTTCACCAGAGCTTAGAAGCTAAGCAGGGTTGGCCCTGGTTAGTAGTTGGATGGGAAGCCACCAAAGAAGTCCAGGGTTGCTATGGAGAGGGAGGCAATGGCAAACCACCTCTGAATGTCTCTCGAGCTATGGCCTTGGGGCCACCATTAATTGGTTGTGACTTGATGGCACACAGTTGTTATTGTAAATAGTCCTGTCCTTGCGCAGATCTGTCTGTGCAATCCAGATCGATATGGCACAAACCAAGAGCAGGTAGGCTATAGAAGGGAGTTTTCAGCCAAGCAAATGGCTCCGGGTGGCTTAAGCAAAGTCAGCCAGGGCACACACTTAAGAACACAAAATAAACCCAAGTCCCTAATGGTCTAGTGTAGGGGCACAATTCCTTCCTAACCTTTCACGAGAACATAAGAAGAGCCCTGCTGGTGGCCCACTTAGTCCAGTATCCTGTTTCCCATTCTGGCCAACTGGTCACCCTGGAGGGCCAACCAGCTGGGCATGATGCTGTCTCCTAGCCCTGGGTTTCAAAGCCAGAGAGGGAGTCATGGAATACATTCCTCCCACTGGAGCACACTCCAGCCATTTATTTGTTTGTTTGATTGATGGATTGATTTTTTTAGACTGCCCTCCCCTATACAAGGGCTCAGGGCAGTGCACATCATAGATCAATAAATACATAAATAAATACATTTAAGACTGTTAAAAACAATTAAAACCGTGATAAAAATAAATGTTCAAGATGCTGTTTTAAGGACACTTTATGTCCTTTCCTGATGAGGGGAGAGGAGAGATGGAGGAGGCCAGGCTTGATGGAACTGTTGCTGTGCTCAACTGCAGGCCTGGCAGAACATCTCTGTCTTACAGGCCCTGTGGAATTGCACTAAGTCCCACAGGGCCTGGATGTCATTAGGCAGAGAGTTTCATCAGGCTGGCGCCAGGCATGAAAAAGCCCTGGCTCTCACTGAGGACAGCCGGATATCTTTTGGGCCAGAGATCACCAAGAGGTTCTTTTCTCCAGAGCGTAATGCTCTTTGTAGGATGTACCAGGAGAGGCAGTCCTGTAGCTACATTGGTCCCAGACAGTTTAGGGCCTTGAAGGTTAGTACCAGAGCCTTGATGTTGGATTCCTGTAGCATTTCAGAGATAGCAGGGGCTTCTCAATGAGCCACGAGGTCCTTTGCACCTCTTATATTCCACGAATGCTCCATGAATTCAGCCCAATGGGGAATCAAGCCATGGTGTTGCCTGCAATAAAGATCAGGGAAATCTCCAACTAGAGCCAACACATGTATCTGCCTTACAGTGAATGAGGCCTTTGGTCCATCAAAGTCTGTATTGTCTACACTGACTGGCAGCTGGTCTCCAGTGTCTCAGGCTGAGGTCTTTCACATCACCTACTACCTGAGCCAGGAACTGAACCTGGGACCTTCTGCATACCAAGCAGATGCTCTACCACTAAGCTATGGCCCCTCCTGAGCTCCCATCTCTCTAGCTGCTAGCCTCCGTGGCCACCTCTACTCACTGTGAATATGCCATTTTCCCCAGTAATACATATCCATTCAGATTTGGGGAGGGGGGGGAGGTTGCTCCACAAAAGGCACACAGGCACGATTCTGGAACGCTTTATGACAAGCTAAATCTGTAAGATCTGTCTCAAGTCAATTTGGTTGAACAATGGTGTACAATCCCCCCTTTGATGAATGCCTGTTTGCCTTTAATCTGTTACAAGCTGATGAGACTTAAAGGAAATATTCATCTGTCAGAAAAGTACTCTCTTAAGACACTGCTAAATTTCTGAATTTCTTGTACTACTTACAGAATAATTTTCTGGGGATTATTCAGCAGCCATCTCCTGATGCACTCGGTGCTGGCACAGTTCCTTTCTGTGCTATTTTGCAATTTAGTCAGTTGAATAATTTGTCAGTAAGATGTCTTACCTTGGCTCTGGGTGACATGGCTATTTTCCAATACTCCCAGAAGCCTCGAAAACAAACCCCAACCTGTTGGATGGAGAGGAAAACAGCCTTTTTGACCAAGTGGGCCATAACAAAGGGGTGGAGGTAGAAAGGACTGTCAAGTCGCAGGCAATTGATGGCAACCCCTCATGGGGTTTTCAAGGCAAGAGATGAGCAGAGGTGATTCACCACTGCCTGCCTCTGCATAGCAACCTTGGACTTCCTTGGTGGTCTCCCATCCAAGTATTGATATTGGCAGACCCATCTTAGCTTTCCAGATCTGATGAGATCAGTTGGGGTGTGCATACCAGAACTCCTCAGCCAAAAATATACACAAAAATCATTGTTTAGGGTCATTAATTTGGGTTCCTAGAATGGTATTAGGAATCTGGGATTCTTAGTGAAATGAAACTACCATCCCCCAAAATCCATGTTGTTTTGAGTTTGGGTTCTTACCAAGCCACCAAGAGCATGCATTTCTGCTCACAGTGTTGTTCTTTGATTCTGCTTGTTTTCTTGGGCAATGCCATCCTTGCTGCTTGTCAGATCCTGGCAAGGGTGTAGCACTCCCAGCCAATTAACTTTGCAAATAAGTCACAGAGATGGTGTCTACAGTGCACATACACAGAAATTAGATACTGGGGGGGTAGAATGGAGCTGCTTTGCTGCAAGTGCTTGAGGTTTGGGGAGTTTGGAGAGGAGAGGGAGTACTGCTTTCCATGTGATTTTAGTGATGTAATGATAAAAGATTGCGGCATGAGATACCCTTAGATTCATTGAAAAGAATGTTGTTTGCAGTGTGCATGCACAGATAGTAATCCCAAAAATCCAGAACATGAAAACACAGCATGAATTTTTAACCGCACCAGCAATGGCCTACCTGAAATGAAGTAATAACAGTAAACTTTTCCTCCCTGAAGCTAGATCTGAAACTGTAACAAAAATTTTCTCAGTGCATACCCCAAGAGATCAGGCTCACCTGGCCATGCAGGTGAGAGCCTAACTGAGGGCCAGCTCAAACATTAGCCCTCCTACATCACCACTGAAATTGTTCCTGCTAGGTTTCCCTACCTGTGTTCTGCTCCTTCACAGTATTTCTGTTGGGTTTATCTTGCAAGTCAGACCAGTTGTGTGTACATGTCCCCTGTGCTGGTGTGGCATAGATGCTCCATGCAGCAGGTTGGCTTGTTGGGAAGCTGAAGACAAGTCTTATTGACCCCCTTCCATATAGGATGCCCTGACCTGCATGGCCCAGGCTGCCCCAATCTCCTCAAATTTCAGAAGCTAAGTGCACCTGGCCTGGTCAGTACTTGGATGGGAGACTGCCAAGGAAGTCTAGGGCTGCTATGCAGAGGCGATGGCAAACCATCTCTGCTTGGATCTTGCCCTGAAAATCCTATGGGGGTCACCATAAACTGGCTACGACTCAACGACACTTTCCGCTACCATATGGGTTGCCACCATACAAAAACAGGATTAGAGCACAGTTCTTGTTCCCTCTCCTTTGCCCTGGTTGGGACCAAGGGAAGCAGGGCCCATCCATCCCTAGCACACTCTGTCTGGAATGCTCTGGATTTGCTTCTCCCCTCTGCCCTGCCTTCCTTTGCTCGAACTAAGCCAGAGGTGTCAATCTCATTTGTTATGAGGGCTGGATCTGGCACAAAAGTCACTTGGTCAGGCCAGGGCATGGGTGCCATAAAATGTAATGCCAGGTATGGAAGATATAAACTTTATAAAAGACCCAGGCAAACCCAATTAATGATATTACTTTTTACTCAAAATACAAATATGCTTAAAACATTAACACTCTGCAGTATTTCCTTGAAGTATCTCCCTGATGCCCACCCTCCCGCTTCCACCACCCGTTACGCATTAGCACTGGGACAGTGTGCAGGGACGACATCCACAGTCTCTGTCATCTGGCAATAAAGGCAGTGACCAGTTACTCGCGGGCCAAATAAGAACTCTGGAGGGGGGCGGTCCCTGCCCACGGGCCCTATGTTTCACACCCCTGAATTAAACTGTAAGGCGTTCAGGCAGAGACTAGTCTGTTTGACTGGCAGGATTTATTAAATCACATGATAACAATCACAACAATGTGACCAGGTCTCTGGCACCAGAAAAGAACGTTTATTGTCATTTTTGCAAATCTGGAACTTGACCCATCTTCTTCTTCTTTTTTGCCCTCAAGTCACAGTTGGGGTTTCCAAGGCAAAAGAGACATTCAGAGGTGTTCTGCAATTGCCTGCCTCCACGTCACAACTTTAGTATTCCTTGGAAGTCTCCACCCAACTGCTAGCCAGGCCTGAGCCTGCTTAGCTTCCAAGATCTGATGAGATCAGCCTAGCCTGGGCTATCCAGGTCAGAGCACCCACCTTTATACACACACACACACACACACACACACACACAAACATGTGAGCCTAGACAGAGCACACATCATCCCAGACAAAGCAGCAGCAATAGTGCCCTCTAAATATGAAACAGAAGACAAGGAGATGGAACGGGGTCCTCCCCAACCTCTCCAATATGTTTCTACAGCATCAGGCACTGAGGTCTGGATCCACAGCTGGTGCTCCTAGGGAAGCTACTTGTGTTTCTCTACACAGATCCCAATTGTACACAGGGCTAGAGTTGCCAACAGCCCTGGGGGGGAAATATCCTGCCCCTTAACTAAGACATAATATGTGGATCCCCCTAACCTGAATGGCCCAGGCTAGCCCAATCTTGTCAGATCTCAGAAGGTAAGCAGGGTCCATCCTGCGCAGTACTTGGATGGGAAACCACCAAGGAAATCCGGGGACACTACACAAAGAGAAGCAATGGCACGCCATCACCATTGATGCCTTGCCTTGAAAACCCCACAGGGTTAACGTCAGTCAGCTGTGACTGGATGGCACCTTCCACCACCAAAGTGTGGAAATGGTTGGGTGAAGCTTTTCATGGCATAGAGGTAAATATCACCTGGTAAATTATATCCCATTAAGCTTCTGTTAGAGGGACAGGGCATTTTTCTCCAGGCCAGTTAGCAGCCTTGCTGCGTTGCACGCACTGGTTTGTCACTTCTCTGTCTGCCAAGACTGGCAGGCTCTGATGCTCTAGTCTCTGCACCGCAGTGTCACGTCTTTTATTTACTTGCATGTCCTCAATGGGGTGAGTGTGGGATACCAACCATGGTGCTGGTACCAAGCCAATGATGCAGAACTGCTGGGGTCTCAGGATGGAGCTGTCTGGAGGGTATTAATCCTACATGTGAGGGTGTTTTAGAAACTTTGAACAAGAAGCTATTTATCAATAAGCTGCAATGCAGCAGGTTTATCTTTTAATTCCACACATGGGTGGGGGTTGGGTGCAAAACTGCTGATTAGAAATGCTTTTTGGCAACTACCTAAAGCTGAATACAAACCAGAAGAGTTTGCTGGGTTAGCAGATGATGAATGACAAGGAGCCCCTCGGCTTTTCCACACCCTCATTTTCCTCACTTGTGTGTTTCTATTGCTTCAGGGGTGGGGGGTCTGTTCTGCATGTGTTTTGCTCCCTCTAGTGGTCAATTCAATATTACATCCCTTTATGTCCAGCATCTCTCTCATGGATTGCTGCTTTGATGTGGCGAGCAGGCTTGCATGGTTCAATGCCGCTGCGGGTGATGCTGTGGAGGGCCACCCAGGATGGACAGGCCACAGCAGAGAACTCAGACAAAATGTGATCCACTGGAGAAGGAAACGGCAACCCACTCCAGTATCTTTGCCAAAAAAATCCCATGGATAGTAACAAAAGGCTAAAAGATACGATGCTGGAACCATCCCAAAGAAAAAGAAATTCAGGAAAGCAAAGTGGCTGTCTGATGAGTCTTTACAAATAGCTGAGGAAAGAAGGAAAGTAAAAGGCAAAGATGAAAAGGAAAGATTTACACAACTGAATACAGATTTCCAAAGAATAGCAAGGAGAGATAAGGAGGCTTTCCTGAATGAACAATGCAAAGTAATAGAGGAAAACAATAGATTGGGAAGGACTAGAGATCTCTTCAAGAAAATTGGAGAAATCAAGGGAACATTCCATGCAAAGATAGCCATGATAAAGGACAAAAATGGTAGGGACCTCAAAGAAGCAGAAGAGATTAGGAAGAGATGGCAAGAATACACAGAAGAACTATACAAGAAGGACCTCAGAGTCCCTGACAACCATGATGGTGTGATCACTGACCTCGAGCCAGACATCCTGGAGTGCAAAGTCAAATGGGCCTTAGAAAGCATTACTAATGACAAAGCTAGCAGAGATGACAGAGATGACAGGAGAGACAGTTTGGTGTAGTGGTTAAGTGCGCGGACTCCGATCTGGGAGAACCAGGTTTGATTCTCCCACTCCTCCACTTGCACATGCTGGATGACCTTGGGCAAGCCATGGTTCTGATAAGAGCTGTTCTTGAAAAAGAGCAGTTTCTGTCAGAGCTCTCTCAGCCCCACCTACCTCACAGGGTATCTGTTGTGGGGAGGGGAAGGGAAAGGAGTTTGTAAGCCGCTCTGAGACTCCTTTGGGTAGTGAAGGGCGGGGTATAAATCCAATCTCTTCTTCTTCTCTTCTCTATTCCAGCTGAGCTATTCAAAGTTTTAAAAGATGATGCTGTTAAAGTGCTGCACTCAATATGTCAGCAAATTTGGAAAACGCAACAGTGGCCACAGGACTGGAAAAGGTCAGTTTACATTCCAATCCCAAAGAAGGGCAATGCCAAGGAGTGTTCAAACTATTGCACAATTGCACTCATTTCACATGCTAGCAAAGTCATGCTCAAGATCCTACAAGCTAGGCTTCAGCAGTATGTGGACAGAGAATTGCCAGAAGTACAAGCTGGGTTTTGAAGAGGCAGAGGAACTAGAGATCAAATTGCCAACATTTGCTAGATTATGGCGAAAGCAAGGGAGTACCAGAAAAACATCTACTTCTGCTTCATTGACTATGCTAAAGATTTTGATTGTGTAGATCATAACAAACTGTGGCAAGTCCTTAAAGAGATGGGAGTACTAGACCACCTCACATCTCCTGAGAAACCTGTATAAGGGTCAAGAAACAACAGAACTGGATATGGAACAACTGATTGGTTTAGCATAGGAAAAGGAATATGACAAGGATGTATATTGTCACCCTGCTTATTTAATTTATATGCAGAGTACATCATGCAAAATGCTGGCCTGGACGAATCACAAGCCGGAATTTAGATTGCTGGGAAAAACATCAACAACCTCAGATATGCAGATGATACCACTCTGATGGCAGAAAGTGAAGAGGACCGAAACAGCATTTTGCCATGGGTGAAATAGGAGAGCACAAAAGTTGGCAAAAAAACTAAGATCATGGCATCCAGTCCCATTACTCCTTGGCAAATAGAAGGGGAAGTCATGGAAGCAGTGACAGAATTCACGTTCCTGGGATCCAAGGTCACTGCAGACAGTGACTGCAGCCATGAAATTAAAAGACGCCTGCTCAAGATGAAATAGTTAAAGAGTGTATGGTTAGATGGATGCAAAATGTGGGTTTACCTTTACTTATATATATATAAGTAAAGGTAAAGGTAAAGGTTCCCTTGCTCGAAAGCCAGTCGAAACCGACTCTAGGGTTGCGGTGCTCATCTCCATTTCAAAGCCAAAGAGCCAGCGCTGTCCGAAGACATTTCCGTGGTCATATGGCCGGCATGACTAAGCACCAAGGCACATGGAACACTGTTAAATATATAGTGTATATACACACACACACACACACACACACACACACACTTCTGTATATTTCCTTTTTTCTCTTCTTTCCCCTTTCCCTTCCTCTGTGCATAAACTAATAAAATTCTTTTTAAAAAAGGAAGAAAAGAAATTAAAAGACGCCTGCTCCTTGGGAGGAAAGCAATGGCAAACCTAGACAGCATAATAAAAAGTAGAGACATCACCCTGCCAACAAATGTCCATATGGTCAAAGCAATGGTATTCCCAGTAGTAATGTATGGCTGCTAGAGCTGGACCATAAGGAAGGCCGAGTGCCAAAGAATAGATGCTTTCGAATTATGGTGCTGGAGAAGAGTATTGAGAGTCCCTTGGACCGTGAGGAGATCAAATCATTCAATCCTAAAAGAAATCAACCCTGACTGTTCCCTGGAAGGCCAGATCCTGAGGCTGAAGCTCAGATACTGAAGCTGAAGCCACCAAATGAGAAGGGGGCACTCACTGGAGAAGACCCTGATGCTGGGAAAGATTGAAAGTCAAAGAAGAAGGGGACGGCAAAGGATGAGATGGTTAGACAGTGTTATCGAGGCAAATAACATGAAATTAAGCGAACTCCAGAGGACGGTGGAAGACAGGAGGCCCTGCTGTGATGAAGTCGATGGGGTTGTGGGGGGCTCAACTGTGCGACTGAACAACAGCAACAAATGTCCAGCATATCTCCCTAAAGGTTTAAACTGCAGGTTTTTATAAAACATAAAGCAACGTAATATAAAATCAACCACTAGAGAGAGCAAAACGTGTGCAGGTTACACACACACACACACCCCCCCCAAGCAACAGGAACACACAAGTGAGGAAAATGAGAATGTGGGAAAGACCCTTGAGAACCATCTCATGCACCAGAAAATTCCAGGCAGACAGCCAAATACCGAGACTAGGGCAGCATGAGCCCTGGATCTGATAGTTGAAGACGCACATGTTCAGAGGCGTCACTACTTCACACTGTTCTAGAATGAGTCCTGGCATATACAGCCATGTCCTGGGCCAAATCCTAGCAAAGCCCACTCTGTATTTAACCTGGGTCTTTAGTTATCATTCCCTACTCACTAGCTGCCCAGACTTTAAAAAGTCATCAATATAGAAGGCTTCAAATGGCAAGTTTTAAAGTCTTTTTGCACCATACTCTTGGTATCTGATGTCTTGGGAAGGGGGGCGGGAGTACTCCTATGGTGCTCAAGAGCACTGTGCCCTCCCAAACAATTTTTCCTGAGGCAGAAAATGATCACATCTTTCGATGGAACTCCCCAGCTGCACAGCCAGGGGGCCAAGTGAATTGCTGCCCGTTCCTTTTATTAGTGACTGTGGCTGTTCCACACAGGGAAGCCCCCTGCACTACAGGAGAACATTCTATAATGGCATTTTGAACACAACTTGTGGCATTCCAGGGGCCTTTTCCCTGAAATGGGGAGGGGAAATAAAGAACCTGTTTTTCTCCACCTCCAAAAGGAATTGTCAGGGTGGTTGTAGATGATGTGGGCACCCCATCCATTGGCACTAAGGGTGGGAGAGAGAGCTAAGCTCTACTTTCAAAGCGGCAGGGGCAGCACATGCATCACTGTGTGGGCAAACATACACATGTACACCCAGCACTTTAAAGAGGGTTTTCTCTTTCCTTGCTGAGCAGCGTTACAGCTTTACAGGGAAAGTGATGGGAAACCACAGGGGGTCCAAGCCATGGGGTCCCAGCAAAACCTTAACTTTTGCATGGGGACAACGGAGGGAAAGGAGAGGAGCAGGGGTGTGGGTGGGCAAGGGGGGAATGTCTGCTTGGGGACACCATATTTGTGCCCATTCCTGGTCTGCTTGCCACTGCTGGCAGTGTGGCGGGGCCATGCTGTCACACCCTCCAAAGCAGATGCAGCCTGTACTCAAACAAAGAGTACTGTACTCTCTCCTTCTATGCCTTGCAGACAGAATTCTGGTGCAGAAAACATTTGCATTGCATCCAGACAGTTCCACTGCAGAGGCAGAAACCTGCAAAAATTGTAAAGCAAAGATGGAAAAGGAAAAACATGTTTAACACAGCCCAAGAGCCAGATTCACATACTCTGCCACAGGAGGAGTTCACATTTATTTGGGAACTCATCTTTTTAAAACGGACCCAAATGACTGTGTTCCTTCCAAGCCCATTTTTCCCTACGGAGGGTGAGGGGGTCACTCCAGGACTCTGGGCATGCAGGGGGCTGAAAGGGGGTACTTGAAAGCAGGATCTGCCACAGGTCTGACGGCTGTTTCCGCGAGTTCCTTGCGTTCGTCTTCGGATACGTTCCAATTAGCTGTGATTAAGCTAATTTCAAGGCAATTAACTTCAAAAGATCTCCTCCACTCCTTAAAATTCTAAGTGGCTGTTTATTAAGGTAGTGGAGAGGCATCCCAGAATGCTGACGTAATTGAAATGTGCTGGAGCCACTAATGAAATATGAATATTCTTTATTTAATTAAATGGCATAACTAATGGCTTGTAATTGTGACATCCTAGTGGGGTGGGAGCTCTCTCAAGGGCCTGTTTCATCCTCGCCTTCAGGGATGCTCTTCTTTGCTTAGAGAAGATGATGATGCAAAAAAACTCGGTGAGGTTATGCCCAGTTCAAGTGGGACTGTGGCTGAATCCCTGGATCTTTGAGTCCAGGCTGGCCATTTGCACACAGATACACACACCATTCAAAGTTATTTCTTTATTGAATGTACTGATCTCCCACTTTATCTCGCTAAGCTCCAGGTGGCTAAGAAAGTCACACTTGTGAACACATAAAAGACAATATAACAGTCCATTGGCAAGATGAGAACAAGGCACAAGATAAAAACAAAGACAGATCTGGCAAAAAAAACAGTTTGCCCTTCACTGAATGCTCTCTGAAAAAAGGAAATGCAGGAAATGGATCCTCTGACAAACCATTCCAAAGGAATGGACCAACCACCACAAGAAGCCACATCTCTAGGCAGCTGGGCCCCCATGGGAGTTTACTGCGACAGAGATAAGGTTTGTGTTAATGGCACCATTATTGTATTTTGCCAATCTCAAGTAGAGATCAGCTTGCAATCTACCTCCTATTCACAGCGGACAGAGTGCTTAATGTGAACAGGTTACTCTTGACACTTCAGACAACCATATTGTCCCCCAGGTGGTAAAAGGGTTGAGGAGGTTCCTGTTCTATTTGTGTTTGGTTCTGAAGGGCAAACTACGTGCTACCTTTTTATGGCAAAAACTACGAATAAGGCCCGTTGTGGAAATAAATACAATGAACTCTAGAAAGAGGCTGTGGGAGAATGCCCTGGCCTTGGGCACTCAGCGTCAATTTGCTGCAGTGACCTCAGCAGGGTGTAATGACACACAGTCTACCATTTTCTCCAGAGGAACTGATCTCTGCTACCTGAGGAGTAGTTGTAATTCTGAGCAATCTCCAGCCCTCACCTGGAGATTGGCAACAATGGTCCCCCCAGGAAGAAAAGTGCAGCTTTTCTTTGCAATGGGGACCAAAGCAGCTTACATCATTCTCTTCTCCCCCTTTTGACTTGCACAACAACCCTGTGAGATAGGTTAGGCTGAAAGACTGTGACTGGTCCAAAATCACCCATTCAGCTTCCACAGCAGGAACCTGGGTCTAGCAGACCATGCTCTAAAGCGCTGACTGCACACTTAGGGTAGTCAACCTCCAGGTGTGGCCTGAAGATTGCCAGGTATCATAGACTCTGCCATAAAATCTCCAGGAATTTCCCTACCTGGACCTGGCAGTCCTAGTCCAATGAGTTTTCTTTTAAAGGCCAAAATAGGCGTGGAAAGGGCCTTTTACTGACAGAACCAAGCTTGGTTGCCTAGCAACAGGCACTGAGGGGAAAGTAGGGTTGCCTGCTCTGAGTAGGGAAATACCTGGAGAGTTGAGTGGTGGCTCCTGTGGAGGGCAGCATTGGGGGGTCAGAAGGACTCAGCAGAGTGTAATGCCATACAGTCTACCCTCTAAAGCAGCCATTTTCTCCAGGGGAACTGATCTCTGTTGTCTGGTATCACCTGGTATCACAACTGAACTCCAAAAAACAGATCTCTTCTCCCCCCACCCCAAAAATAACTGCTTTAGAGTGTGGGCTCTATGACATTCTATTCAGCTTTGGCCTCTCCCCTGGCCAAACCCTGGCTTCCTTGGACACAGAATATCTAGGAATTTCCCAACCTGGAGCTGGCAACCCTAGTCAGGACTGGCCCCAATGAGTTCATCCGCACAAAGGCCTGGAAGGGTTTCCTTTCTTTGTCTTTTTACTGACAGAACCAAGCTTGGTTATCTAGCCACAGCCACTGAGGGAAAAGTTAATCCCACAGAGGAGCCAAGCGGGAGAATTGTCTTCATCGGAAGAGTCAGTAATTCTGATAGGGAACAGTGGCTGAGGTGGGAGTGGATGGGGAAGAGGAGCAGACCCAGCACCCAGCCAATGGCACATGAGTACTCTTGAGTGGTCGCTGACAGGTCAATGGCTGATGGAGCGCATTGCACAGCCAATGGGAGAGCTGGAAAGTGCCACCCCACTACTCAGTTATATATAAGGAGAGATGCCATGCTATATTCCCAAGCTAAAATGGCCCAGGACCTGGTGTGAAGTTATTCTGAAGCAGCTCCAAAGTTATGTAAATAACTCCCCCCCCCGGGGCCATTTTGGCTGGGGAAAATGCTGCAGAGGGGAAGGTAGAAGCCCTTTGTCCTCCCCTTGCCAAAGCCCACATGAAATTCTCATGTTAACTTGTTTTTTTGGGGGGTGGGAGTTATGGGCCAGCCCTTACTTTCCAAAATGTATGGAGGAAAGACACCCCCCCTTTGGAAAAGTGTATTTTGGTCCACTGTTAAATTGAGTTGTTGTTGTTGTTGTTGTTGTTGTTCTTGTTGTTATTATTAACATTTTTGTTCTTGCATGTTTTGTTGAATGTTCCACTTTATTTTGGATCATTCTGTTTAACCCCTGATGAACATCCTACTTGTGTATAAAGATGGCATATCCTATATCCAGTGCTGAACCTGTCCCCAATGCAAATCAATATATCTAGATAATAGGGCCAGGTTCAGATAGGGATGTTCTTCTGCAGACCTGGAAGACCTCCCCATCCAGGTTTGCAAAAAAAAAAAGTGAAAACCCCAAAGGAAGAACGTTGTATATGCTTCTACAGACTATGTAATGTAGTGTTCCCTTCAGGGTGGATGCAGAATGCAGTTAGAGGAGCAAGAGTTACCTCCACCACTAAACTAGGGAGGTGAGCAAGACAGCCAGAACTGCCACCACATATACCACAAGGGTGGGTAGGAAAGCTGGAGCTGCCACCACCACATTTGCCAGGTGTGGGGAGGTGGTGATCCTACAAATGGGGGAGGGTGAGGAGCTTCCCTACCCCCACCCTACGGCATAAACCAAGCAGCCATTTTCAATGGCTCTGCAGTTGGGTGGGTTGGCCAGCCAATGAGCAGTTCAGGAAGGAAGCAGGGGGAGACAAAAAGGATGGGGTTCCCCCCCACCACCACGCAAATCTCACTGTTCTCCCACTTGCACAAAATAATAATCTTGGGCAATAGCGCTAGCCTGTTTTTCATCATTGACAGATCTTGATGAGCGTTTTCCCCCTACTGCTACTGGTATGCGAGGTTTGTTCAGACACCCTCACCACAAAAAAGCTGTCCTTGAGAACAGCACTCTTGAGCAATGCATCTTGGTAGTGTGATCAAGAAAACGCTTTTCCTCTCCCCCCCCCCTTTTATTTATTTTTTTAAAAGAAAACTCTTTTCCCTTCTGTTTGCAAATCTTGAGTGTCTGGGGAGGGCAGACTCCAGGGGAGGAGAGAAATATTTTCCTCTTTGGAGAGGTGGGGGGTGGGACAGTGGCAGCTCATGAATAAAATAGTTCCTGTTTCACAGCTGCTACGATCTGGCAGCTGCATCGCTGTAAGATTTGTCTCACAAAATGCAGTCACCTGGGATGAGTTTCAGTTAGATAATTCTTCCCCGCTTCTCCTAAAATAGAGGAAGAAAGAGCAAGCAAGTGGTTGTTTAAATCATTCTGCTTGGATCCGACTGCAAAGAAGATTGTTGTTGTGACAGATTCTTAATGCTGCTTTTGTGCCTTCAGGAGCGCTCGTTCCAAGAATGTATTTGTGACATGGCAGATAACAGGAGAGAACAGCATGCCTTTGAGAAGGGAAAGGGCTGTAGAGGCTAGTGGTTAATTTCCCAAAGCAGAATTCTAGGGGCTCAGGCATGCTTTGACCTGGAAATTCTTCTGCTTAAACCTGGATGTTCCTGGGGGGCCAATTAGAGCTTTTTCTTGATGAGGGCATGGCACTCTGCACATGTTCGAAGGGTTCCTCACCACTGCTCCAAGTATTACAGGGCTGTGCCTGGTGCAGATTGCCCAGCAGCCCTTGTCGTGACACTTGTGGACACAACAAAATGTCATCACTTGCAAAGGGGGGTGAGTACCCCTGCTGGCATTTGTACTCCTCAAAAGTGGGCACTTTCACACATCCTAAATAATGCACTTTCAATCCACTTCCAAAGCACTTCAGCAGTCATTTGCAAATGGGCTTTTCCCCACTTTATACAGTAAAATCCAGTTGCGAAGTGCATGGAAAGTGGACTGAAAGCACCCTATGCAGCGTGCCTGAAAGCGTCCTGATCAATCAGGCAAAACAACTCCACCGCGTACAGATGCAGTAGCCGCTTCAAATCTCCATCAGCACTGGTGAGAGCCGCCTGCCAGAAGAAGGATGAGGAATGACAACAGCAAATTCTCTCACTGTTTTGTTGAGCTGGCTCGTTCCCTGCTTTGCCACTGAAAGACAGCTAAGCCACTGCTGCTGTAGGCTTAAGTTTCCTCTCCCCCCCAAGCTTCAGGTGGGCTATCTTTTTTAAAAAGCATTGTGTGAATAGTCCTTCTTCATAAATAAAGTAAATGAATTCAGGGCTATGAATTAACAAAATGAAACTAAAGAGCAGTAGTTCTCTAGGGGTGAAGGGGAGGCTTCGAGATCGTGGGAGGGGGCCCCCGTGCACAGCTGGCTTCAGATTCTGACTTGCAAGAACTGAGATTTTTTTTTAGAGCTCCGCTCTGCAGAGGAAAAGGTATGTCTGAACTGAGCACAGCGTGAGGGCTTCGCGAGTGCCCTCATTACTCTCCAAACGCTGCGTTTCTCTTCCCTCTCTCTTTGCAGGGCTTGTACTGGCCCCCGCCTAACAAAGAGCACATGAAGGTTGCACAGAGCTGGAGTGATCGGTTCTGTCTTCTCTGACTGTCAGCAGCTCTCCTTCCCAAGACCCTGGGGCTGGAGCCTCCGAGAGATCGGGAGGGCCTGCAGATAACTATCCTATGAGGCAAGTTGAGCAGAGAGATTTCACAAGGCCATCCAGGGAGTTCCAAGGCTAAGAAGGAATTTAAACCTCACTATGATTCATTTATTTGAAAAATGTATATGCCATCTCTTCAGAGAAACTGGCTGAGCCAACTTTACAGAGTAGCTTATGACAAAAAAAATTAAACACTGTAAAAATTGTTAAAAATCAGCAAAGTGGTTTTTTTTAAGTACTGAAAACCCAGCCCGAGCATAAAAATGGCACAAAACATTTAGCAGCCCAAAATGGCTCGCAAAACAGTTATCTCATTAGAAACAGCCTGTAAAAGCAATTTTTAAAACTCCACCGCTTCATTAAAAGCCTGGGTGAAGAAAAATGTTTGGGTCTTGCTCCTCAAAGGAGGGACCCCAGGCAAGCCTCAAGGGGAAGGGCACCCCACAGGGAGATAGCACCACTGGAAGGGAAAAAACCCTGACTCTGGTTGCCACCTGCCGCCTCACCTCCAGTGTTCCCTCTAAGCTGAGTTAGTGTGAGCTAGCTCACAGTTTTTTAGCCTCCGGCTCAGACATTTTTGTCTTCGCTCAGGAAGGATGGCTCCAGAGCAAACTAATTTATGCAGGAGCCAAATCGCTTGCTCACAGCTTTAATGCCAGCAGCTCACAAAGTAGAATTTTTGCTCACAAGACTCCACAGCTTAGCGGGAACATTGCTCACCTCTACAGCCGGGTCACAGAGAGCAGGCCTTGGGAAGAGGATCCTTACTCATAGGCAGCGTTCCCTCTAAGCTGAGTTAGTGTGAGCTAGCTCACAGTTTTTTAGCCTCCAGCTCACAGATTTTTGTCTTTGCTCAGGAAGGATGGCTCCGGAGCAAACTAATTGATGCAGTAGCCAAATTGCTCCCTCACAACTTTAATGCCAGTAGCTCACAAAGTAGAATATTTGCTCACAAGGATCCACAGTTTAGAGGGAGCATTGCTCATAGGCTGGGCAACACGGGAGAAGGCACCTCAGCCCCAAGCCTTTTAGGGCCCTGAAGGTTAAGTAACAGTGCTTTGGATTGCACCTGGAAACAGCAGTTAATGCAGACTGTTCTGGGGTGATATAATTCCTGTATTCATCCCCTGGATTTCTCCAGGGATTACCACTGATCTCCAGACTACAAAGATCAGTTCCCCTGGGAACAGAGACAGCTTCAGGAAGCAAATTCTATGGTAAATCATAGATTCCAGGTGAAATCCCTCCCCATGTCTCCCTCCCACCAGCACTGCCTCCAAATCTCCAAGAACTTCCCAGACCACAGTTGGCATCAATAGGCCCCTGGCTGTAGGCTCCACAAGGCAGGGAGAGACCTGTCTTCTGCTTCTGGAAACCTGCCCAGTGTATGCTCGGTGGGTGATTCCCACTGACCCAAAATCACATCATTTAAGCAGGCCTAATCATAAGGATCAGAACAGGTGTGGGAGAAGTCAGCGCTCTCTTCCCTGCCAAAGGCCCTGCCTCACGCGACTTGTCATCGGTAAACAACCGCTCTTTCCTTCTGCTAATAAGATAAAAGAGCAATTAGATGTGGGGGGAGGAATTCTGTCCCGCCAGCCAGTCACCACTGCTAATTTCTCCTCCTGAAGTGAAGGGGAAGCCTATGACAGCCCAGAGGCCCTTAACTGGGGCTCTACCAGCCAGCTGCTGCCTGAGTGCTGGGAAAGGGGAAGGCAGAGCCCCTCCGAGAGCTCATTAGCAGGTAGTTCTTGCCAGCCGATGCCTCCTGGTCTTCCCACTCGGCTCCTCCGTTCGTCAGGCCTACCTGTGATGGAGGGGGAGGCAGAGTCGTCGTTTTGTGCACAGTGAGCACCAGCAGGCAGGTGGGTTGGGCAGGGAAGGAGGGCGTCGGAAACCGGCTTCTGAGAGCTCCACGCACACCGGAACGCTGTGCCCATCAATAACCTCGGCATTAGCAGAGAGGTGTTCGGCTGGGAGCCTTCCCTGCAGGAGTCAACATTTCTCTGTCTTTGCTGGTTTGTAAAAATAGCGACAAGAACACAGGGTCAGCAAAGCAAAGTCGGGCGTGGAGGGGTTAGGCCGAAAAAGCATGAATTTGGGAAGAGGAAAAGGGACCCCAAAGGCCAACCCCCTCTGCATAAGACCCAGAGCCAACTCTCTCCCCCCACCCCCAACCAAGCCCTTCTCTCAGGGACACAGTCGGACCTCTTCAATGCAACACGTAAGATGCCACAAGCAGGGAGCGCATACTTTTCTAACAGCTGGAATCCTCATGGATGACCGATCCTGCAACACACTTAAGTCCCAGAATTTCAATGGGTCTCCAGACAGCAGAGATCAGTTCTCCTGGAGGAAACGGCTGCTTTGGAGGGTGGACTCTGTGGCATTACATCCTGCTGAGGTCCCTCCGCTTCCAAACCCCACCCTCCCCACGGCTCCACCTCCTCAATCTTCAGAGATTTTCCAACCTGGAGTGGGCAGTCCTACTCAGTCTACAGCCCACCAGAAACATGAGAGAAGGCTTTGAGGTGGTAATGCTGGAGTGGTTAAGAGCAGGGGACTAATATCAAGGGAGACCCAGATTCTAATCCCTGTTCGTGCCATGGTAGCTTCCTGGGTAAGCTTGGGCCAGTCACATTCTCTCAGCCTAACCCACCTCACAGGGTTGTTGTGAGGATAAAATGATGATGAGTGTTATGTCTTCATAGACATAAGTGACAGCATAATCGAGCAGGTGCTCATTATGCGGATCGGAAATACTGTACTTTATTGCCCAATCAAAGGGCTTATGGAGGGAACATCTTTGATTGGCTATTAATGTGAAAAGTGATTGGTTATTAACTGTGAATTATGATTGGTTTTTATGCACAACAGTTATTGGATATTAATGTTATTGTGGGCGTGGCTATCTCAGCCAGGACTGTATATAAACCGCTGTTTTGGACTGTCTTTTTGTCTAGCTGGTCTAGTCCTTAGCTGGTCTAACTTGGAGCTGAAATAAAGCTGAAATCACTTTTGAATTTACCTCCGGTGTGTTGTCTCATACTTATCAACTGGCGACGAAGGTGGGATATAGCGGGTAGGCAGCCCCGCTGAGACACCACGGAGGAAGTTCCGATCGACCGCAAGTTTCCGAGGGGGCCGTCCGCTCCAGGAAGCGCCGCGATGAGCTCCAAGCACCGGTTCGAGCCGTTCGAGCCCGCGACCGAGGACTGGGAGGCGTACCTCACCCGGTTTCGAGTTTCACCTCGAGAGCGGCGGGGTGACGGATGCTGCGAAGAAACGAGCTGCACTGCTTAGCTCGTGTGGCAAAGAGGTGTTCGACATTGCTCGTTCACTTGTCACGCCTGATGACATCAAGACCGTGCCGTACGCCACGCTGACGGAGAAGTTGAAGGCTCATTTCGCTTGAAGGCTCATTTCGCGCCGCAGCCTTCAGAGATCGCTTCCCGGCACGCGTTCTACGAAAGGCGGCAAGGCTCCAGCGAATCAGTAGCCGAGTTTGTGGCGGCATTGAGGAAGTTGGCAAGGGCTTGCAACTTCGCCGATCTCGAGACAGCTTTGCGAGACCGGCTGGTCTGCGGCCACCGCGATACAAAGCTGCAACAACGCCTGTTCGCCCTAAAGACGCTGACATTCAAGGTCGCGTTCGAGGAAGCCATCGCCGCTGAAGCTGCTGAAAGGTCGACGCGAGAAGTGCGACAGCGGCCTGCGGCAGCTGAATCCAGCATTCACCAACAGGTCGAGGACCGTGAGCCGGCGGCCGCCGTGGATGACATACGAGAGCCTTGTTCCAGCAGCCAGCCGCGAACCCAAGTAAAGACTGCGCCAGTGCGTCAGTGCCTTGGTTGTGGCGGGAAGCACGAGCGCAACACCTGTTGGGCCAAAGGGTTGGTTTGTCGGGCTTGCGGAAAACGTGGGCACATCGCCAGAGTTTGCAAGTCGAAGAGATCGCCGCCTACGTCGCCTCCGCAGCGCTCTCAATTCCGAAGCGAGGTCAACACAACCTGCTCTTCATCCCTGTCGTCCCGAAACCCGACCCTGTCGTCCAACCCCTCTTCATCGTCCATCCTCACCACGGGAGCACCCCGGAGGAAGAAGATTTTCGTCACCTTGTTCCTCGATGGAATTCCCTGCCCGTTTGAAGTCGATTCCGGGTCGGCTAGAACAATCATTTCAACGTGCACATTGGATCGTCTTTTTCCGAGCCAAAACCGCCGCCGCCTCCTGCCCACTGACGCCTGTCTAGCAGATTTTCAAGGGCACCGAATTCCATTGGCAGGTGAGGCGGAATTTGACGTCCGTTTCAAAGAGCGTAAGGCGGCTCTGTCCCTGATTGTTGCCGAAGGGGACAGGGTAAGCCTGTTGGGGCTCGATTGGTTTGAGCCATTAGGCATTGCTATTTCTGGTATTAATACGGTATGTCGTGATAAATGGAATTGTTTGTATGACGAGTTTCCTCAGGTTTTTGCAAAAGGGCTGGGAACGTATACGGGTCCCCCGGTTTCATTTGAGTTGGATCCAAATGTTAGGCCTATCAGGCTAAAATATAAGAAGGTGCCATTAGCATTGCAACCCAAGATTGAAATGGAAATTGACAAGCTCCTAGACCAAGGGGTCTTGGAGCCAGTTCCGTACAGCAAATGGGAAACGCCCATTGTTACTCCTGTCAAACCTGATGGAAGCATACGTATTTGTGCAGATTATAAATGTACAATCAATAAGGCATTACAACAGCATTCTTATCCTGTACCGGTAATAAGCCATGTACTTGCATCTCTTGGGGGAGGCAAGGTGTTTGCAAAATTAGACCTTGCCCAGGCATATCAACAGTTGCCCGTAGATAACAATGCTGCGGAAGCACAAACCATCGTTACGCATAGAGGTGCGTTTAAAGTTAAGCGCCTACAATTCGGGGTTAACGTCGCACCTGGAATCTTCCAGGGTTTAATGGAGGGGTTGCTCAGAGGTATCAGGGGAGTAATTCCCTATTTTGATGACATGCTTATTGCGGGAAAGAGTGATGAAGAGTTGCTTGAAAGGGTCCGGAGTGTTCTGAAGTGCTTCAATAAGGCTGGGTTGCGAGTAAAACGGGAAAAATGTGCGATTGGGGTCTCAAGTGTCAAGTTCCTTGGGTTCAAGATTGATGAACAAGGTGTTCACCCAACCCCTGGAAAGGTAGCAGCTATACACAATGCACCCAGACCTAAAAATAAAACGGAGTTACAAGCCTATTTAGGACTAATCAATTTTTACCACTCATTTCTGCCCCACAAAGCTTCGGTAGCCGAGCCATTGCATCGATTGTTGAATAAAGGCGCAAAATGGGTTTGGGGACGGCTACAAGAAAAGGCATTTGAAAATGTTAAAGCGTTACTGACTTCTGACAGTGTGCTGACTCATTTTGATGAGGGTAAAATGTTGGTTTTGGCGGCTGATGCGTCGCCATTCGGTATTGGGGCAGTTTTGAGCCATGTAATGCCTGACAGGTCTGAGGCGCCAATTGCATATTACTCAAGGTCATTGAGTGGTGCAGAAAAAAACTACGCGCAAATAGACAAAGAGGGTTTGGCACTTGTAAGTGCGGTCAAGAAATTCCATGACTTTTTGTATGGCCGCCATTTCATTCTGGTGACTGACCACAAGCCGCTACTGGGAATATTTGCCCCAGACCGCCCCACGCCCAACATACTGTCGCCCAGAATGCTGAGATGGGCCCTGTTCTTGGCGGCGTACGAATACGACTTGGAACACAGACCTGGAAAATGTATCGCGCACGCTGATGCTCTGAGCCGCTGTCCTCTGCCTGAGACTGGTTTCGATCCGGCTCCTACAGCGGACATTTGCGCCTTGGATGAACTGTCGGAGTCTCCACTTCGGTCCGAGGACGTTGCCGCGTTCACCCAGAAGGACTTAATACTATCTCGTGTTTTAAACTGGGTGTGGAGGGGGTGGCCGAGTGTCTGTTCAGAGCCTGAGTTCAAGGCGTACTGGGACAGAAGGTCTGAACTGTCCATTGTTAAGGGTTGTTTACTATGGGGGAACAGAGTCGTGATTCCCCCCAAACTAAGAGGAAGGGTTCTTGAGTCCCTGCATGCCGGGCACCCAGGGATTGTTCGCATGAAGGCCCTGGCGAGGGGTATTTATGGTGGCCTGGGCTCGATGCAAACATCAAAGAGAAAGTTCGAGGCTGCGTGCGCTGCCAGCAGTCACGGCCTGACCCTCCGCACACACCACCAGCACCCATGAACAGAGCTGAAAAGCCTTGGTCAAGGCTGCACTTTGACTTTGCGGGGCCAATCAACGGCCAAATGCTCCTGGTGGTTGTGGACTCTTATTCGAAGTGGCTGGAGGTAGTCCCCATGAGGTCCACAACATCGGCAAACCTAATAAAGGCTTCGCGCCAACTTTTTGCCACCCATGGGCTACCTGAAGTACTGGTCAGTGACAACGGCCCTCAACTGACCTCTAGGGAGTTCGCCGGCTTCCTAGAGGGCTACGGAATCCGGCACATCACCACAGCCCCGTTCCATCCTGCTTCTAACGGCCAGGCAGAGCGGATGGTTCGGACGGCAAAGAGACCCTCGCCCGACTGCCTGGCGAGGACTGGGACCATCGAGTGGCCGATTTTCTCCTGTGGCAGCATGTCACACCGAGCTCTGCCACAGGGAAAAGCCCGGCCGAGCTGCTTATGGGGAGGAAATTGACAACCCTCCTCGACCGCCTGCACCCGGATCTGGATGGCAGCAGCGCTGTACGGGCCGAACCGCCCACGCCATCCAGAGAGTTTCAGCCCGGGGACTGGGTCTTTGCCCGAAACTACTCCGAGGGGCACCGGTGGCTTCCCGCCGAAGTCACCAACCGTCTAGGGTCCAGGATGTATGTGGTGAGGCTATCTGACGGCCGAAAGATACGCCGCCACATAGATCAGCTCCGGCAACGATGGGCTCCTGCGGAACAGGAGCAAGAGGCCAGAGATTCGTACGGGCCCAGGGAGCAGTCCCACTTGCCTCCGGTCGAGGTGAGTGCTGCTGGTTCTTGGCAAGAACCTGAGTCAGGGCAGAACCCTGAACTCTCGGACCCTGGCGAGCCTGTCAGCCCAGCAGTGCCTGGCGCTGAGCATAGTGCAGACCCTGAACCATCTGTAGCCCCAGAGTTAAGGCGGTCACAGCGAAGCAGAAGGGCCCCTCCCCACTTGTCTGATTACGAGTGTGTTCCATCTAAGGGGGGAGGAGTTGTTATGTCTTCATAGACATAAGTGACAGCATAATCGAGCAGGTGCTCATTATGCGGATCGGAAATACTATACTGTATTGCCCAATCAAAGGGCTTATGGAGGGAACATCTTTGATTGGCTATTAATGTGAAACGTGATTGGTTATTAACTGTGAATTATGATTGGTTGTTATGCACAACAGTTATTGGATATTAATGTTATTGTGGGCGTGGCTATCTCAGCCAGGACTGTATATAAACCGCTGTTTTGGACTGTCTTTTTGTCTAGCTGGTCTAGTCCTTAGCTGGTCTAACTTGGAGCTGAAATAAAGCTGAAATCACTTTTGAATTTACCTCCGGTGTGTTGTCTCATACTTATCAATGAGAATGATGTAAGCTGCTTTGGATCTCCATTGGGGAGAAAGTTGGGTGCAAATTATTTAAATAAAACAGAAGGCACCACCTGCCCAACCTCTTGGCAGGGAAGGTTCTGCTTATTCTGCAGTGGAGAAACCAGATGTTTGCCCTTCTTGCATGGTGCCACGGAGAACTCCCCCCTCCAAATTTTAAGAGTGTGGGTTTTTTTTCTCTCCGAAAATGGCAGGGAACCAGGTCAATTGCCTGCTAGGTTACATCTATACATATACTAACAGCCCTGGTAGGGAAAACACCTAAGGAATTTGGTGTTAGGAAATCTCCAGGCAATTCCTAGAGATTTCCCAGAATGCCTTCCAGGAGAGTTCCCAGGATGCACCTGCAATCTGGGCAGAGTGGGTCAAGAGGGTGGAGCGAGTGATGTAAAGGAGGTGGAGACAAAGGTTGGATCAAAACCCTTGTTCCGAGGAGGAGGGCTCTCTTGGTGCTGATGCTTCGAAGGGAACAGACCTCAGAGCGATAGTCAGTTGTGGCGGCCATCTTTTTCTGACCATGTGGCCTCCCAGGTAATGGAACCTAGAGAGGAACCTTGTAACTTTTTAAGATTATTTATTATTACTATTATTATGGTCATAGACAAACAATCAATACAATACAAAATTATTAGTGCCTGCCCTATTGTAACATCAGTTAGGGTATGAATGGAAAAGGGGAAAGGGGATTGCGTTTATGACCAATTTTCTTTTGAAAGCCGTTTGATCTAGTGTTGTGCTTAAGTGTGCTTGTAAATATTTTCCTTTTAATAAATCCTTTTTAACTTTGGATGTTGGTCATGAGTCTCTGTACTACATAGATCCTCCATTGTCTTGGGCAGGCTATTGCAGAAGGGGCCCCCAAGGAGGAGGGAAGCAGTCAGTGTGCTTGTGGATATCTCTCCAGGGGAGCCCCAAAGCAGTATTTGGTCCCCATGGTAACCCCGTGGACACCAAGGCTGGGCCTCAGGAACAGAAAGGGGAACTGGGATTCCTGTTCATCCCAGTGCGAAATCCCTAAAATGAAGAGGTGGTGGCAGTGAGTACCCTAGTGAAAGGTGTTACTTGAAAACAACGAAATGTACAGGTCTGCATTTACATAGAAACATCAACAGAAGGAAGCGGTAAGCCCCTCCAGGAGTTGGCAGTGCCAAGGAGGGGTGGGCAGTGCAGGGTCTGCAAGTCAAAGCAGACCCTCTTCCATCACAGTGCCCATTTAGGGCTGCCAGTTCCAAGTTGAGAAAAGGCTGGAGATTTGGGGGACAGAGTCTGAGGAGGGCAGTACTACAGAATCCACCTTTCAAAGCAGCCCTTTTCTCCCGGGGAACTGATCAACTGATCTCTGTTGCCCGGAGGTCAGTTGTAATCCCAGGAGATCTCCAGCCACCCCGTGGAGGGTGGCAATTCTGTGCCCATTCCTTGCTAGCAAAACTGCCCTGCTTTTGGGTTTTGCTTTTGGCTTTGTTTTTGTAGTGCACATGTGTGTATGTGTGTGTGTGTGTGTGTTTTTACCCAGACATGATCTGCGTTCTGCTGGGGAATCAACAGACGCCTGAACAACGGCAGCTTTGACTTGCACATTTGCTATGTGAACAAATTACTTCCACCCAGCCGGCACTTAGCAGCAACTGCTCCCTGCAGGCTCACCTGCTTATTTTTCCATCGTATGAAAGATTCGCATGCTATTAGAGGGGCTATTTGTCCTTCCCTGTAAGCATGGAGAGCGATAATAGTGCCTCTGCACAATGGGCTGGAGGGGGAGAGGCGGCCTCCGTGTTACGACGAGGGCACGACTGCTCACTTTTCTTTCCAAGAGACGGGCATAAATGGCCCCTTTGCCGATGCAACGAGCTCTTGCGATTCACTCGGCAGCAACGGGAGTATTTAATTACGGACCATATTTTTTCCTTCAGCTCACTCCTGCTGCTCTTTATTTGTGTGCATGCTCTCTCCAAAAGAAAACCATGCGTGCACACATACACAACACAACACAACCCCAGCCATATGGTTCCTTCAGCACTGGGATGCCAGCCATGAGGGCAACAGATGCCAAAACGATGCAAGAGACAATCGAGTGAGAAGTTTTTGTTTCTTTTTTCTCCCTGGAAAGAGTTGTGTGGCAAGCAAACATCCTGGAACAGAAAAAAAATACAGAGCGGGAGCAAAGACCGAAAGTCTGGAGAAGGTTCCAAAGGCCTCCTGGGAAGGCC
Source organism: Gekko gecko (assembly GCA_029375565.1). Lineage (NCBI taxonomy): Eukaryota > Metazoa > Chordata > Lepidosauria > Squamata > Gekkonidae > Gekko > Gekko gecko. Next base: position 198,532,602 of record JAPDNY010000005.1, read on the forward strand.
CCAAGGCACGACTCCCGGAAGAAGCAGCTACTGTGCAGGGCACTTTCCCCGCCAGGCTTTCCCTGGTGCCAACAGTGAAGGGTGGGCATGCCTGCCATAGCCATCCAATCACTGCAAGATTAAAGTTAAAACTCACTTGCAGCTAGGGTTGCCAACCTCCAGGTGGGACCTGGAGACCTCCAAGGATTACAGCTGACAACAGAGATCAGTTCCCGAAGAGAAAATGGCTGCTTTGAAAGGAGGACTCTATGCCATTAAACCCCGATGGGATCCACCCTCCCCAGACCCTGCCCTCCCAAGGCTGCACATCCAAATCTCCAGGAATGTCCCAACCCAGAGTTGGCAACCCTACTTACAGCATTTATAGTCCTCATTACTATGGGCTGGAGTGTCAGCATCCATGTTGTTCTGGCAATGAACAGCCAGTGGCTGTTCTGACTAAGGAAGCCCCAGGTGCTTACCAGTCCTCCTGATTCTGCTGTGGAAAACCCCTTTCATTTGAATGAGGGCAGCCAGTAATAAGCCCTGCCTTACAATGGCCCTGCCCACTTTGAGAACAGCAAAATGGACACCAAGGGAAGGACTGGCAGATGCCATGGTGCCAGCTGGGGGATCTTGGCCTAGAGTCAGCTAACCGCTTCCTCACAGGCAGGAAGGGAAGGGAAAAGCAGCTGGGAGTTGCCCATTGTGTCTGTGTGTGTGGGGGGGTGTTTCCACCTCTGCTTCCTCAAGGAACTGAAGCGCCACAAAGCCAGTCAGACCAGAGCCAATGGTCCCTGGTGCCATCTCTGTGGTTCTGTAGTTGCAGGCAGCAAGAACTGCTAATTAGGACAGACACTAAAAAGGGACTCTCAAATGATTTTCCATTGAGTTAGTATTAGTTTATCGATCCTTTTCAATAAGTGGCTAATTGCTCACTCGGCCTGGAGAGCAGCAGCCACGGGCCTGCCTCATAAAAGGAGCAGGCCTTCAAGTGCGTTTGCCTCATTAAGTGGCACTCTGCTCCGTTCCAAGCTTTCCACTAAGGGCCTAACTAGCTCGGCCTTGCAAGAGACATGGCGCTCCCACCACTGGGGGCCTCTTTCTTCCTGAGCTAGGGAGAGCTCGGTTTCCCACATCACCATACTATGAGCCCCTCCCCCCATCACTGGCAGTCACCCCTGGTGGGTGCAGAGCAAGAAGTTTCCACCTCACACTGTACGGGTGCTTTTTTCACACACACTGAATATTGCACTTTCAATCTGCCTTCAGTGCACCTTAGCAAACATTTTCCATTTCAGAGGGGGAGGAAAGGCTGCATAGTATAGCCCGATCTTGACAGATATCAGAAGCTAAGCAGGGTCAGTACTTGGATGGGGGGCCACTAAGGAAGGCTCTGCAGAGGAAGGCCATGGCAGACCACCTCTGCCTCTCACTTGCCTTGAAAGCCCCTTGCTGGGGGTTCCCGTAAGTCATTTGCATAAATATTAATCCAGCCAATTCTCTGCTTTATCAAGAAATAACAGTGTCTTTCCTCCTGATGCAGTTGGCTAAAGGTTTATGGTTCCAGTGATATGGAGACGTGCTACTGATTTTGACACACTCTGAAGAAGACAGTCCACAGCGAGAAAGAAACCTAGGAATCTCATCAGTGGTCTTTTTGGCACATTATTAATCTATGAACGAAAGTCAACTATTCTGTGATTGTACGGCAAGGGCAGTATTGGTCTTAGTTACTTAATTCACTTCTTTGTATGTAGCAACATTGTTAAACAGTGGAAACATCACTGAATGCAGAGTATTTTGTTTGCTGCTAGTATATTTATGTGAATTTATGGAATATATGTAACAAATTTGGAAGCTGTTGCAAGATTATGATGTCATAATAAAAAATACAATAACACACTTTTAATGTAAAAATTGAACTTTATTGTATATTAATTGAGGTGAACGACTTATACGTAGTATTCATTTTGTGGGTTCTACTTTCTGTACTGTGTCCCTTCATTTTTGTGTACATCTATTACATGCCACTTCGTACCACTTCGGTGGGAAGGTAACAGCGTTCCGTGCACCTTGGTGTTTAGTCATGCCGGCCACATGACCACGGAAACGTCTTCGGACAGCGCTGGCTCTTTGGCTTTGAAACGGAGATGAGCACCGCAACCCTAGAGTCGGATTCGACTGGCTTTCAAGCAAGGGAACCTTTACCTTTTTATTACATGCCAACTGCACTAACCATTTCAGGATGATTCTACATCTAGCATTTGCTTTACATTTTCTCAACTGGGAGGAAAAAGTGCAGCTCAAAACCACATTCAAATACCTCGGGGCAACACCGTACTGACTGCAAAGTCACCCCTGAACGGCCATGAAACAGCCATAAACCTATGCAGACGGTACAATAAAACCTGATGACCAAAGAAAGCGAAAGCGGCATGGAGTGTGGAGGCTACCATAAAATCTGATGATCAAAGGAAGTGAAAGCAGCATACAATGCAGAGGGGAATTTCTGTTCCAACGTGGGTTTCGTAAAACAATGGAGGGGAAAACCAATGCAGAATCAGCCATAGAGGGGGAGGGAAGTCAGCATGGTATAGGTCGATCTCAACAAATTTCAGAAGCTAAGCAGGGTCAGTACTTGAACGAGAGACTCCACAGAGGAAGGCAATGGCAAGCCACCTCTGCTTCTTACTTGCCTTGGAACCCCCTTGCTATAAGTCAGTTCTGACATGAGAGCCCTTACATACATATGCCGCCACTCCAGCTAGTTCCTTGAGGCAGATTACAATTAAGACCACAAAACAAACCCATTAAAACAGCCACTGAGCAGTATAAAATGCGGTAGACAAAATGAACCTTGCAGAAGCAAACCATAAAACGTTCAAAAGACTGGGATGAAAGGAATGTTTTAGCCTAGCTCCTAAAAGAAAGATAAGCCCCAGGCAAGTCTCATAGGGGACTGCATTCCAAAGTTGGGACACCACCACTGTAAAGGCCCTGTCCCCTCAGAAGGCAGGGCAGAGAAAGCAGGGCTTGGGAAGAAGAATTTCACCAGCAAGCTGGAGAAGGCAGTCCTTCCAATCCACTGCCAATAGCAACTTAATGCAAACCAGCCTGTGCTGTTTTGCCACTTCATTCCCACTGTGGGAGCAGAAGGAAGACTAAGGGCTTAAGGGCTCTCGAGGGAAAGGGCTGATGGTGGGAAGTGCCTTCGAGGCACAGCTGACTTTCAGCAGCCCCAAGTGGCTGGCCATTTCCGGCCTCTGCATTCCAACCCTGGGCTTCCGTGGTAGTCTGCCACCCAAGTATTAACCAGGGCTGATCTTGCTTAGCTTTGGAGGAGATCTGATGAGACCAGACTAGCCTGGGCTGTCTAGGTCAGGGTGAAGAGAGGGGGCCATTCCTCTTTTCACTTTCCCAAAACTGGCAGAACTGGGTGCAAAGCAGAAAACACCAATCAATGCAAAAGGGGCTCCTGCCAGTGGATAGGGCTGCCAGCTCTGGGTTGGGAAATACCTGGAGATTTGGGGGATGGAGCCTGGAGAGGGCAGGATAACATAAGAACATAAGAACATAAGAGAAGCCAATGTTGAATCAGGCCAATGGCCCATCTAGTCCAACACTCTGTCACACAGCGGCCAAAATATACCAGGTGCCATCAGGAGGTCCAGCAGTGGGGCCAGGACACTAGAAGCCCTCCCACTGCTGCCCCCTCCAGCACCAAGAATAGAGTGCATCACCTGCCCCAGACTGAGAGTTCCCATCTATACCCTGTGGCTAATAGCCACTGATGGACTTCTGCTCCATATGTTTATCTAATTCCCTCTTGAAACTGTCCATGCTTGCAGCTGCCACCACCTCCTGTGGCGGTGAATTCCATATGTTAATCACTCTTTGGGTGAAGAAGTATTTCCTTTTATCTGTTCTAACCCGACTGCTCAGCAATTTCATGGAGTGCCCTCGAGTTCTTGTATTGTGAGAAAGGGAGAAAAGTACTTCTTTCTCAACCTGCTCAATCCCATTCATAATCTTATAAACCTCGATCATGTCACCCCTCAGCCGTCGTTTCTCCAAGCTAAAGAGCCCCAAGCATTTTAACCTTTCTTCATAGGGAAGGTGTTCCAACCCTTTTATCATTCTAGTTGCCCTTCTCTGCACTTTTTCCAATGCTATAATATCCTCTTTGAGATGTGGTGACCAGAACTGTACACAGTATTCCAAATGAGGTCGCACCAATGATTTATACAGGGGCATGATGATACTGGCTGATTTGTTTTCAATTCCCTTCCTAATAATCCCCAGGATATTTGGGGAGGGGAGAGACCTCAGCAGGGTATAAATGCCATTGAGTCCACCCTCCAAAGCTGCCATTTTCTCCAGGGGAGCTGATCTTGATCATCTGAAGATCAATTGTAATAGCAGAAGATCTTCAGGTGCCACCAGGAGGTTGGCAACCCTACCAGTGGGTGACATCACCCAAGATGGAGACATTTCCTAAGGAAGCCCATCAGCCTGTCTGAATGGATCTTAGTCTGCATTTCGGCTCCCGAAAGGGCAGGAAGCCCCTCCCCACCTCCCCGATGTTAGGGTCCCTCTCCCTTTCCAAATACTTTGGAAGTCCAGGGGAGGAAGGCCCTACTTAAGAAGAGATGGAGCTCGGCCCCTTGGGAGGGAAGCTAAATCCATCTGCCTCGGAAGGAGAAGCGCTTCCTCTGGAGATGACAAAAGAGATGAATTGCAACCAGTTGCATAGGAGAGAACACAACCACAACCTCCAGGCGCCTGGCGAACAGCGCATGAACCCAGCAAGTTTAGGCTGCCAACCTCCAGTTGCTTCCTGGAGATCGCCCACTATCACAATTCATCTCCAGATGACCAAGATCAGTTCCACTGGGGAAAATGGGTCCTTTGGAGGGTGGACTCTACGGTGTTATCCCCTGCTGAAGTCCCTCCCCTCCCCAAACCCCGCCCTCCTCAGACTCCACTCCCAAAATCTCTACGTACTTCCCAACCCAGAGCTGGCAACCATATTCATCACTGGGGTGCCAGAGAGCAGCAGGGATCCTGGTTTTCAAGGTTTAGGGGGGGGTGTTCTATGCAGGCCACGCACACCGTCAAAAGGATCCTGCTCCAACCTCTCTCTGTCTGGGAGAAAGGCCTGACACTCCGTCCTTCCCTTGGTCACAGCAGTTACAAGACTCAACAGCATCTTTGTTTCTTTCTCTGTTTCTCTTTCTGGCCAAAGCCAAAATGGATACAGCTCTTGGACTCAAAATTAACGGCACCCACGTCTTGTTATCACAAGGCTGTGGACGGGAACCAAGAGCTCTCGCCAGCATTTGAATGACAAGGGAGCAGCTTTCGAGGATCAGCACGAGTGCCAGCCAGAGCGTTTATGCCATCGCTTTCAAAAATGCAAATACGGAGCAGAGTGTTTCTTTTTTAAAAAATAAAAGGAGCCACGAGGGCTCCAGCCAAAGGCTTCTCATTCTAGACCAGAGCTCCAGCTGTGGTCTGCCACAGGGCCTGAGACAGCTCAGCAGTCAGTCAAGAACCAGATTCGAGTCCAGTAGCATCTTGCAGACCAACAAGGTTTCCCAGGTATAAGCTTTCAAAAGTCAAACCTCCCTTCATCCAGGCCTGTAGTTACAGTGAGGGGGCCCCGGGGGCCCAGCCCCCTAACTTCCTAGCAAGCCCCCCCCGACTTGGTATCCACCCCAGGCCCCCCAACTCTCTGGGCTGCAAAGATGGCACACACACCCCACTGGACCTGGAGGGGGCAGCAGTGTACTTGGAAGAGAATCAGGTCACAGGCGGCAGGCCAGCCAGGTGGTGCTGGTGGGAACTTGCGTTTAGAGAAGAAGTCGGGGCAGCATGGGATGTGGAGGCAGCAGGAGCCGGGCCACAGCGGGCTGGCGCTTGGGAGCCACATGCACCCTTATGAGGCCACCGCCAGGGAATGCGCTGCCTGCCCACACCTGTCCTGGAAGGAGGAGAGAGGCCAGCGCGCGCGGGAGCCTCCTTAGAGGGGTCCCCACTTGGGACAGCAGCCATCAGATCCAGCGCCAGGGCCATGAAGCTCGCACCACTCTCCTGCCAGCAGTGCTCGGGCAACTTCAGCAGGTCATGGGGCTGGGGGAGGGGTCCCACGGGGCCTCACCGAGGCTGCACTGCCTCCTCCTCCGCCATTGCTGGGGCCTTGCTGGTGGCACCCACTCCTCTGGCACGCCACTTTTCACTTTGGGGCACTTTCCGAGGGCGACTCCCCGGCGGAAGGACTTAATAAAGTTCCCCTTCACCTTCCCACTGCCCAAGTAAGTCTCGCACCAGGAGGGGGTAGCTCTCTACCTCACTCCTGCCCACCCGGCCGCCCTTCCTCCACTGGGTGATAGGATGGGTGGGGATCCCTATGGAGCACTGCTGCCTGTTCCCCACCGCAGGCGCCCGGCCACCTCCTTCAAGGGCAAGCACGGCAGCCTCCACTACTGGGTGAAGGCCAAGCTGTGCTGGCCCTGGCTGGGCCACTGTCAAGAAGGCCAGCCGGGAAGCACCTGCATGAGGTTCTGGCCAGTCATTCCTGACTTCTCTGTGCTGCTTGGTGCCCCCCCCCCCAGCACTATCTCCCTCACATCAGTTGCTTGCGGGCTGCATAAGAGCCCTGGACAGGACGGATCCAGCCCTAAACCTTATTCCTGCCACTGTTGTTGGGCAGCTCTATGTTCTATTGTTGACCGAGGGTCAAACTATACACTATGTTATCCTTATTTCCTCCACAGGTACTCCACAAGGAATTTTGATCGGGCACTCCTCCTGAATTCCATGCTGGGAACTCAGTTCCCAGATGTGTGTGGATGTGGCCAGTGTTTCCTCTCAGCTGAGGTAGTGTGAGTTGGCTCACAGATTTTTAGCCTCCAGCTCACATATGTTTGTCTTAGCTCAGGAAGGAGGGCTCCAGAGCAAACTAATTTATGCAGTAGCCAAACTGCTCGCTTACAACTTTAATGCCAGTAACTCACAAAATAGAATTTTTGCTCACAAGACTCCGCAGCTTAGAGGAAACAATGGGCGTGACAGACTCGGGCCATGGGGCACAATGAGAAGGGACTTACCCCATCTCCCCTGTGCTATCTTACAGACCTGAAATAGTGCTTGCCTGGATAGGGAAACATACATATACTGAAGGCTACAAGCACAGATGGAAGATTTCTGGAAAGTTTGTAGCTGCAGGAGGAAAAATCCTTTTTTTTTTTCAGGGAAAGTTTTTGTTGTTTGCTTTAAAAAACATTTTAAGGGAAATGTAAACATATGCAATACTGAACTTTCCTATAGAACCTAAAGTTTCTTAACAGATATAAAAACAAAAAATGCCTCATTTATAACTTTGTAAGCATATAAAATTTCACTATTTGGCATATTTATGGAATCCAAATATATAAATGCCCATTTTCCAAGAGCAAAATTGCAAGTATGCCCAGTACTTGAGAAGGAGTTGCAGACTGCTGCCCCCTACCTTACCATAGCACATGGATCTTAATTTTTGTCATTGTGAAAGATAAGAAAAAGTAAATTTTGGAGGTAGAAAACAAATTCTGTAGTAAACAAAAGAAAATATATTATTTGGACATAAATATCCTCATACAGTCACAATAGGTAGAACTACCATCATATTTGGATAACAAACTTCAAATTACAGAAACAATGAACTCTTTAGTAGTGTATTATCATTAAACACAGTATGCATATTAATGGCTGACATATTTATTACATTTAAAAAACACTTGGAAGTGTTGTGTATGTCTATAATATAGATAGAAATTAATTCTTAACCTGGCCACCATGCAGACAGAAAAACTCAGAGAATGGGGTGAGGTAGACAGAGGAGACATTTTTCTACTAGCCGAGGGGAAAACTCTATGGACCTTTTCACATTACTGTCCTAAACCAGATGTTATTTGTTGTTGGCCCGATTTTGAGTAAAGCGATACAGGGGCAGGGTTTTCATACAGAGAATTTTCTTCCATTCATGAGCTCTCTCTGAAGCGCTATGTTAATTTCGACCAGTGCGGCTTTTTTCCACCCTTTTTCACCACACCATTTTCCTTGGACTTTTAAAAAACATTTTAAGGTGAGCGCTATTGAGATGCATTGATATAGCCCTCACCTTAGAACATTAAAAAAAAAGTTCAAGGAAGATCATGAGGTGAAAAAGAGTGTGGGGGGGAAGCGGCATTGGACATTTTAAACAGCCCACCACAGAGATTCAAAAGTGCATCAAAGGGGTAGAAAACAGAAGGAAAAAAAGCAGCTCAACTACGCTTTGCTAACCCGATGCAAGCCGGTTTGTATGAACAGGTAAATAAATTCTGCCAGCAGTTGCTTAGTGAAACGGGTCTGTCTGAAATGGCAGAAAAAAAAATCCATTAGCAACCAGTTACTAAAACAGAATACAAAGGCAGTTTGAAAAGGGTACTTGTTTCTAGAAAAATCCACAGTAGCCTTGTGAACCAGGAAGGCAGGCAGAAGCACTGAAGGTGAGAGTGACTGGCCGAGGGAACAAGCCCGGGTGGGGGGAGATTCCCGTGCTTGTCATTATCTAATTCTGTAGATTGCTTTACATAAGAATTTTGAGTAAAAGATCCTCTTCTAGTTCATTCATTCCAAAAGAGGGAAATATCATAGGAGTTTTTTCCATCGTTTCCCCAAATGTCCCATTTTTCCCGCTGGAAAAATAGAAAAAGTCCCAGGTGAAGAAACATGTTTTCCCCACCCTTTTCAGGCTAGCATGACTTTTTCATGCCACGCATTTTCAGTATAAAAACCCTCGGCCTTTTAAGAAGCATTTTACTCTTACTAAAAGAGAAAATATTCCATGGAAGTGTTTTTTTCCCCCAGTGCTTTGTCATATTTTCAAATTTTCCATCAGAAAAACTGGAGGGGGGAAATCCTCAGGGAAAGAAACCCGTGTTTCCCCCTGAAACCCCCCCCCGTCTTTTCATCTCTGGCATGTATAATTAGGACCTACGAGAGAATAATTTTCTTTCTATTCATTCTCTCCACACCATCACAGCTCTGTCAGCTTCCTCTTCAGCTAGAAACACCCAACTGATGCACCGTTTCAGGGGCTCCTTGAATTCAGATTCATACGATTGTTTTCCCTGAGCCCCAAATGCCATTTGTGTTTGCCCCACCGCTTGTGCAAGAATGGAGAGTTTGCCTGTCTTCCCTTTGCTACATGTCTCAAGGATAATATTTCCAAGACAGATAACCTGGTCCCTGACAGGAAAACCACATGAAGCTGTCTTCTACCACATAAGACTTTGAGCCTATCAAGGTCAATTTTGCCTACTATGATGGGCAGCTCCTCTTCCAGGGTCTCAAGAAAAGGCCTTTCGTATTTTTATTTTGTTTTCTATAATTGTTTTATTTCTATTGGAAGCTGCCTTGAGTTCCGCAAAGGGAGAAGGTCAGCTAATAAATATTTTAAATAACAAATAAGTGCCGTCAAGTTGCAAGCCACTAATGGTGACCCCAGCAAGGGGCTATCAAGGCAAGTGAGAAGCAGAGGTGGTTGGCCATGGCCTTCCTCCGCAGAAGCAGAAAAGTGCAAGAGTCCAGTACCACCTTAAAGACTAACACAATTTGTGGCAGGGTATGAGAGTCTCGACTGTGTGACTGAACAACAACAACAACAACATGAGCTGTTGTGAGTCACTGCTCCCTTCTTCAGACATATCTTGATCTTCCTCTGCAGAGCCTTCCTTGGTGGTCCCCCGTCCAAGTACCGACTCTGCCTAGTTTCCAGGATCAGTCTGTCCCACGCTACCTTTGTTCCCATTACCTGCTTACCTAGTCCTTTTAACTGGAGATGCCAGGGTTGCACCTGAGAGCTTCTGCATGCAAATCAGATGCTCTTCCACTGAGCCAGGGCCATTACCCCGTCACAGCTATACATGGCACTGCTGGTTTTTTTACTGTTGGTAAACAGTGCAAAACATCTATTCTAAAATAGTCACTGTTCTTCTTGATATCCCATTCTCTTTAGGCAACATATGGGCCAAACCAGATGGGCCACTCTGGCTGGGATTTTCTCATGATGCAGATGTCATTCTTTTGCTGGTTGCATCTCATTGATCTTTGCCTGAGATCCACGATCCCACTGTGGCTCAGTGGCAGAGCATCTGCTGGGAACGCAGAAGGTCCCCGGTTCAATCCCCGGCATCTCCAGATAAAAAGAACATGGGAGAAGGTGCCGGGGAAAGACCTTCACCTGAGACCCTGGAGAGCAGCTGCCAGTCAGAGTAGACAAGACTGACCACGGTGGAGTGATTGTCTGGTTCACTACGAGGTAGCTTCTTATGTTCACTTGGTACCTATGCAGAGATTGTAATAAACAGGAGGAGCCAACAGTTCGGAATTTCTGTCCCTGTAGCTGCCACAGGCTTGATTCCAGATTGGCATGTCTTTCTCTGCCTCACTGCCCCGTATGTCTTCTTGCACATGTCCGGCTGAAATAACGGGAGCCACAGAAAGTTTCTACTGAGGGCCCTGGTGCAATGGAGCCATATGCAGGAGCCATATGCCAATGGACTGCGTGAGCATCTGCTTCTTTTATTCCCCCCCTTCCCTCTAGCACTTTGGGAAAATATTCACATATCCCAAGCTGGCCACAACAGCCCTGAGTTTAAGAGGCCCATCCCAGGAAAATCTCCACCATCCAATACCTTGATTTTGAAGGATCAGCTGCATTCATCTTCATTTGCTCCATCCATACAATAACTAAAACTGAGATCTCAGGGGAAAGGCATCACAAAGGGTCTGTTAGCCTAAACTGCGTATTAAGCTCTGTATTCTACTAACCCTTATGGTGGTAACAAAACAATCACTGTGCATCACATGACTGTAAGTTTTCAATAAAGGGAGACAAAGAAACAAGCATAAAACTAGCTTTTAAAGGAGGGTTCTGATTTTCTCTTCTAAACTCTCCTTCTGAAAACCTTTAGGGCTCAATGCAAATTACTTCTGGCCAGGTCTTTCTATTCCATGTGACATTTTCCTCATGTCTTCCCCAGACTCTGGCAAGCTGAAATATGCTGCCAGTTCCGTGCTTGGAACTCAGTTCCCAGGTGCGCAGGGCTCTTTTGGACTGGGACCATGGGAGACGGGGGACAGGGAGCTTCAGCATCCCCCCTCCTCATTTTCCCTACAGCATAGAACTTGCGGCGGGCACCTGATTACTAGAGCCCAGGGACAACATGAGGAGAACCAAACATGAAGTAGGGGAAACAGAGAAAAGGAGAATGCATGGGGGGAGGTGGGGGAGGTGGGGAGAGCCAGTTTGGGGAAGAAAGAGGACCTGGGTGCCCAGTGCTGAGGCTCTCCCACTTCTGAGGCTGGTGGGCCAGATGCCTTCCTTGGTGCTGGGACAGCAGAGAGCACAGAGGCCATCCTGGGGGTGGAGGAGCCTCACAAGTTGCAACCCACATACAGCAAACCCAGCAAGAGGCTTTCAAGGCAAGTGGAAAGCAGAGGTGGTTTGCCTTTGCCTTCCTCTGTAGAGTGTTCCTTGGTGGTCTCTCATGCAAGTACCAACCTCTCTTAGCCTGTGAGAATTGATGAGATTAGGCTATGCCATGCCACCTTCCCTGGGAAACTTTTAGCTGGCTAGTAACAAAAGCAAAGCAGAGCTGACCGTGAGGTTTGCTGGAGTAGGAGGTGGGTGCTGGAGGAGGAGATGGAGGCGGCAGCAGAGCCCAGATTAGGGAAACCCTTGATGCAGTTTTCTACCCATTCCATTAATTTAATGATAAACCACCTCAGCCTAAGTCTTCCCATCATGGCCTCCCATTCAAGTACTAACCATGGCCAACCCTCCTTAGTTTCCACGCTCAGATGAGAGTGGGCTAGGATGGGCTATTCAGACTGCTAACATCCATTGTTTATTTACTTATTTATTTTTGCTATCAAGTCACTGCTGACATGGCAACCCCTGGTGGGGTTTTCAGGGAAAAAGGCATTCAGAGGTGCTTTGCCACTGCCTCCCTCTGCATTGCCAGCCTACTATTTTTTGGTGGTCTCCCATCCAAATACTGACCAAGGCTGACCCTACTTAGCTTCCGAGATCTGATGAGATTGGGCTAGCCTGGGCTATCCAAGTCAGGGTGAAATCCATAATAGCCTTCATAAAAGCTATAAAAGCCCAGCAACAATCCAGTACTTCCATGCACGCCAAAATCATTCAGCTACATGGGGAACACCATTGAGTAAGTTTAGATTTCCACTAGACCAGTAAGTACTGCTAGATCCCTGGTGAAATGACGGTGGACTCCACCCACCTTGCCTCAGAAGTGGGCATGGGACAGGTCGCATCACTGCCAAATCGCTGAGTACCAGAAGTGAAAAACCATCCACAGCAATTTTGCATGGGATAGAGAAGGTAGAGAAATTTCTTCCATTTCTCACAATACTCACGGGTACTCAATGAAATTAATGAGCAGAAAGCTTAAAAGGAAGTACTTCTTAACCCAAAGAGTAATTAACACATGGAATTCACTGCCACAAGAAGTGGTGGTGGCCAGTGTTCCCTCTAAACTGAGTTAGTGTGAGCTAGCTCACAGTTTTTTAGCCTCCGGCTCACACATTTTTATCTTAGCTCAGGAAAGGATGGCTCCAGAGCAAACTAATTTATGCAGTAGCCAGATCACCTGCTCACAATTTTAATGCTGGGAGCTCACAAAGTAGAATTTTTGCTCTCAGGACTACACAGATTAGAGGGAGCATTGGTGGTGGCTGCATGCATAGATAGCTTCAAAAGAAGATTGGATAGACATAAGGAGCAGAGGCCCATCAGTGGCTATTAGCCACAAGGTAGATGGAACACTGTCTGGGGCAGTGATGTTCTGTATTCTTAGTGCTTGGTTGGGGGCCACTGTGTGCTTGGTTGGGGAAGAGTCCTGATGGCACCTGGGTTTTGGCCACTGTGTGACACATATTGTTGGACTAGATGGGCCATTGGCCTGATCCAACATGGCTTCTCTTATGTTCTTAACTTGTTGGGGAGGTGGGGGGACACATAGATGATAATGCTGTCAGTACTGGAAACTGTCCCTGCTCTCATCTGTAAAATGCTGGAGGACAAAAGATTGTTGGGAGGGGGGTCACTTGCCTTTGTTTGGGGAAAAGCTTCTAGAACCAATCTGGGAGTTTGATTTGTTACATCCTCACAGGGGCAAAACTTTGCCTTAAACAGGTAGGTTTGCATGCGTTATTCTGGGGTTCCCTAGTTCTACAGCACCAGCTCGGCTGCATTATTTTGTTTTAGTAGGGTTCTTTGCTGTTTGACTCAAATGTTATCATATCTTGCAATCTGCCCACTAATTGTCTCAAAAGTTTGTTGTTGCTGTGGTTGTTAGTATTATTTATGTTAATTATAATTGTAATCCACCTTGGGTCCCAATGAAAAAGGTGTTGTTGTTTTGTTGCTGTTGTTGTGAATCGTCACAGTCATATATTTGACTGGTAAATGGTGTTCTGCAATTCGAGATCTAGCCAAATTCTTGGGATTTGCAGGCAGTAACTTCCCAGGATTCTTGCTGTTCCAAGCAACACTGTCTTCTAGAGCTGAGCTGGTGTTATCTGTTGAATGCCCAGAATGTCCACCTGTTTCTTGAGACTTCCAGGCACTGCTCCAAGGGCTCCAATGACAATTGGCATGATGGTAACCTTCTTCTCCCAGAGGCGCTCTAACTCTATTTGTAAATGTTGGCATTTTGTTACCTTTTCCTGTCCTTTCTTTTCTAATCTACTGTCTTCTGGGATTCCAGCGTTAATCATCCATGTGCTATTTCTCATTTTTATTCTACAATTGTTATATCGGGGGTGTTATGCTATTATTATTGTTGTTGCTGGTGTTTTTGTTGTTACTATTATTATTGATTGTCACAGTCAGATACTTGACTGGTGGATGGTGTAGAAAAAATGAGAAAAAGGGAGCAGTGCCTAGAAGTCTCAAGAAACACCTGGACATTCTGGGCATCCAGCAAATAACACCAGCTCAGCTCCAGAAGACAGGGTTGCTTGGAACAGTAAGAATTCTGCAAAGATATATCTGCAGTTCCCAAGAACTTGGCTAGATCTTGAATTGCAGAACACCGTCTATTTATCTGACTGTGGCAATTCATGATGATAATAACGATAGAAGTCACACTCATGGCCGGCTGCCCACTAGGCGAGCTAGGCGCTCGCCTAGGGCACGCCGGCTGCAGGGGCACCAAACCGTGCCCCGGCCCCTCCTGGGAAAAGTCCCCCTGCTGCTCCCACCGCCTCCCCGAGCGCCCCGCCGGGGCTCAGGAGGCGGCAGCGGAGCTTGCCCGCCCTCTCCCCAAAGCTGGCTTCTCTTCCCCCCCCACACAGCCCTCCCAAGCCCACCGCGGGGCTGGGGTTGCTGGGCTGGGCCGCGGGGTGGGCAGGCGGCAGTGGAGCGGCTTCCCCCACCCACGGCCCTCCCAAGCCCACCGCGGGGCTGGGGTTGCTGGGCTGGGCCGCAGGGCGGGCAGGCGGCGGCGGAGCGGCTTCTCCCCCCCCACACGGCCCTCCCAAGCCCAGCGCCACCGCTGGGAGGGAAGGGGCGGGCGTTCCAAGCCCGCCCGTTCCCGGCTCTCCCCGGGCGCCTCGCACGTGCGAGGGGTCTGGGAGAGCCTGCGCCACTGCTGGGAGGGAAGGGGCGGGCGTTGCAAGCCCGCCCGTTCCTCAGCTCTCCCCGGGCCCCTCGCAGCTGCAAGGGGCCCAGGAGAGCCGCGCCGCCCGTTCCCCGGCTCTCCCAGGTGCCTCGCAGCTGCGAGGGGCCTGGGACAGGGCTGGGCCTTCTCCAGGCCCCACCGGGAGGTTGGCATACCCGATGGGGTGGGCGCCCCAGGCTGTCCTGCCTAGGGCGCCCAGACACCTGGGGCCGGCCCTGGTCATACTTGCTCCTCAGCAGCAGCAGCAGCTCCACCTGCCCCCACCATTTCAGTTATGAGGTGACACCCCTCCTTGCCGGTTCCAGCTATTTTCTGTGCAATATTCAGATGGCAAAAGAGGGTTGCGATCATACCTACAAAAGCGGCGGCAAAGGTGCGATTCCCCTGCAGAGTAAAGGGGTGCGATCAGACAGAAACATCTGTCCAGCATCCTGGAGTCCTTGGCAGGGCGTCTCGTTGCGCCGCAGGAGCGTGGAAAAAAAGCCACGGAGGAAAGGCTTCTAGTATCCAGAACTGCAGGACCCGTGGGCGGAAGTCTGATCGCAAACACGCGTCATTTCGGCCCGGGGCAAACAGCCTCGATTCTCACCTGCGTTTCCTTGTTCGTGCGACCGCAGCCGAGGTCTTGCAAGGCGCTCTTAGATATAGCACACCACTGCCACCTTGTGGCCAAAAGAATCACTGCCCGAACAAAAGTGCAGAAACCCTTTTGAAGGCCACTGAGGAGAAGGCGGGATATCTTCCCTGTTTCAAAGCTTCCCGGTTAGCCAAAAACTAATGACATTTTCATCGAGCTATCCACTACAACCCCAAGGTCTCTTTCCCTCTTGGTCTCATTAAGTTCAGACCCTATCTGCATATAATTAAAACCTGACTTTTTTGTTCCAGTGTGAAACATCTTACTCTTACCTACACTGAACTTCAGTTGCAACATTGTGCCTAATCAAGTGGAGGTCCTCCTGGAGCTCTTCAGTGTCAGCCTGGGTTTTCACCGTCCTGGATAATTTTGCATCGTCTCCAGACTTGGCTACCACACTGCTCACCCCCCAGTTCCAGGCCTTTTATGAACAAACTGAATATCACCAACTCCAGTACTGATCCTTGTAGGATCTCACTGATTACCTCCCTCTGTTGAGACATCTGGTGCTCTGAGGTTGCAGGGGTGATTATGCAGAGCTCGCAGGGCACAAACATCCTACAGTCATTCCATTGGCTGCCATCAGTTATCAAGTTCAATACAAAGTACTGGCTATTGCATAAAAAGCCCTCCATGGCCATGAACTGCCACTCCTCCTATGCTCTACCATGACAAGCTTTGCACCTTTAAGCAAGGCCTTCGGCTGGTGCTGCGCTGCAAATGGGCAAGATGGTCAGCCACCCCTTCAGGTGCCTTCTCTGCTGTGGCCCCCGCCTTGTGGAGTGGCCTGCCTGAGGAGGTCTGGAAGGCTCCCATACCTGCTTCCACTCCCTGCAATCTACATAAAATGTAATTGTCCAGAAGGGCATTTCTACAAGGGTCACAACAGGGCTACAGGATGATGGAATGATTCAGGAAGGTGCATTTATAGAAAGAGTATGGACTAGACCACAGTGTATAGCCGGGGTCCTCAACCTTTTTAAGCCTATGGGCACCTATGGAATTTTTTAAAAGGTGGTGGGCACACAGTTACAAAATGGCTGTCCTGTCACACAGAGTTACCAGCTCCAGGTTGGGAAATTCCTGGAGATTTGGGAACAGAGTCTGGAGAGGGCAGGGAGGGACCTCAGCAGGGGGATCCCATTAGGGTTGCCACATCCCTAGGACTTGCAAGTGGGGGGTGGGGGAACTTACTGGGAGCTGGAACAATGGAGCTGGAAGTAAACGTGGTATGCCTACATCCCCTGGAAGTGACATAGGCACGTCAATGATGTCAGGGGCAACGCTCTGGGTTTCGGGCAAAACTGTATGGATTGAAGCTAAATCTACCATAGAGTTTTGCCCAAAAAACAGAGTGTTGCCCCCCCCAACATCACTGACATGCCTACATCACTTCCGGGTGATGCAGGCACATTGTATTTACTTCTGGCTTCTTGCCTGTTGAGGGGGTAATTCTCCCCCGCTGGCCAGTGCCAGAGGGGGAGCACCAGAAACCGGGGGATCTCCTGCATGCCAGGGGGACCTGGCCACCTTATATGTCATGGAGTTCACCTTCCAAAACAGCCATTTTCTCCAGGGGAGCTGATTTCTATCAGCTGGAGATCAGACGTAATTCCAAGAGATCTCCAGGTTCTACCTGGAGGATGGCAACCCTACTGCCACAGAAGGCAGCCCTAATGACAAAATCACTGCTGCAGGAGGCAGAACCACACAGAGAGGAAGCCCAAATGCAGGGGTGAAGAGGAGTAATTTAAAAAAAATTAGTAAGAGGAGTGGGAGAAAATATGACCAGTGCTGTGGTGGCAGCTGCAACTGAAACAAAGTTATTTTATTCTGCACCACCAATCAGATCTCCGGTGGCTGATCAGAAATCAGGCTGGGCAAGAGCTCCACATGCCTCCACCCAATTTCTGAAAACACCTGGTGGGCACCTGCTGGCAGGACTCATGGCACCCACGGACACCACAGATGGGGGAGCACTGGTGTACAATATGCACTACTTGTTTGCTGTATGTGTTATCCCGCTGTATTGTCTTTGTCTTATGCAGTACCATTTTCTCCACTGTTTAACATAGCATATCTAACACCTTTTGCTTTGTTTCAGTCTTCTGTAATCTTAGTCTGATTACATCCTTTATTAGAGGTCACACGCTATTCCTTGCATTGCCCTCTCCTAGCCTCAAAGCTCAGTGAGAAAGGTGGAATATAAATCAGGTAAATGAATGAATAAATGAAAGGCAGGTTCATTGAATAGAGGAGGAGCTGGCAGGGCAGGAGCCAGCCTTCTTTGCTAGTTGGGGGTGCTGCGTTTTCAGCTGTGGCCACCCTCCCAGCCCCCAATTTGCATGCAAGAGATGAGAAGCAGCAATCTCCTTGTTGCCTACAGCAGAAGAGCCCACTTGATTAGAAGTGTTTGGACAGATGGCAAGAGTTTTGGCTCGGGGACATCTCGGCCCCTCGTTCCCAGGTTCTCTGCTTCATTCGAAACAGCTAAATAAATTTCAGATCCTTTTTTTCCCCTTGTTTCTTTTCCCTGTGATTGCTGCAATCACCGCCTGGCTCTGAACTGCCTCCTGCATATGTAACTCCTGGATTTTTGCAGGCACGAAACCATCATCAATGAGAATGATTGGAGCTGATTCAGTCTCTTAGAGTAATTCAGGACAGTTTGGTGCAAATCCCCCACGGCGAGGCTAACAACTCCGTCTAATTATGCCTAAGCTGCAGTTGAGCCCCAAGCCGCTGGAACATCAGTTTCCAAGGCGATACGAAATACACAGGTGAGGAGGGTGGTTGCAAAGGGGGTCTCTGATTTTGCTTGGCCTCCTGCTCACCTCCTCGTTCTTAATTCCTTTCTTCTTGCAATGCTCAGTCAGAGCCACATTTTGTTTGGATTTTTTAAAATGTACCAGATTGAATTGGCAATGAGACACACATCCACACTGAGATATCGACTTGTGTCATCAACAACAACAAAAAACACAAGGTGATAAAAATTCAGATTTACTGAGATACCGTCAGTAAAGATTCTGAAGAAGCCTCACCAACAAGCTGTTTCTACATTATCACCCTCTGCTATCCTTCCAGCAGTAAAGCGCAGGGAGAGAACTTTTGCTGGTTTTTCCTAGTTTTGCCCCCAGTCTGAAAAAATATTGGCTCTCCCATGATCTCTTAGATTGAGCAGGGGAAGGTGGAAGCCACTGCTTCTCAGAAAAGGCACGGTAACTGACTCTTTTAGGCTTGCTAACCTCCAGGTGGGGCCTGGAGATCTCCTGGAATTACAACTGATCTCCAGACGACAGAGAAAACAGCTGCTGTGGAGGGTGAACTCTATGGCAGGAAATGCCTGCTGAGTAGGGTTGACACTTCTCCCCTGGCCGGCGGGGCAGGGCGGGGTGGGCTAGGTTTGCCAGCTCCAGGTTGGACAGTTCCTGGAGATTTGGGGGTACAACCTGGGGAGGACAAGGATCTCAGTGAGGTACAGTGCCCTAGGCTGGAGCCCACCCTCCAAAGCGTCCATTCTCTCCAGGGGAACTGATCTCTATAGTTGGGACATTAACTGTAATACTGGCCTCCATACAGTTGAGAAATGGTGGCCCAGATCCAGTCACACATTTCCAAAGACATCAGGGCACTTCTTCTTCTTCGGCAGTTTCTGCTGATGAAGAAGAGTTGGTTTTATACCCCACATTTCACTACCCAAAGGAGTGTCAGAGTGGCTTACAATCTCCTTCCCTTTCTTTCCCCACAACAGACACCCTGTGAGATAGATGGGGCTGAGAGAGCTCTGAGAGAACTGCTCTTGAGAGAACAGCTCTGAGAGAACTTGTAACTGACCCAAGGTCACACCAGCATGGGGAGGAGTGGGGAATCAAACCCAGTTCTCCAGATTAGAGTATGCTGCTCTTAACTACTACACCAAACTGATTCCCCTTCCCACCACAGCTCAGATCTGCAGAAAAGGCATAGTAGCGGGAAGGAGGAGTAGAAGGAAATTGCCAGAAATCTCACTAAGCCATCATATAGACACTCTCTGAGGGGAAAGTTGGCATAGAAATGTCCGAAATAAAATGAGGAAGGGAGCCATAGAGGTGAAAATATACTGTGTGGTGGGAAACCAGCATGGTGTAGTGGTTAAGAGTGGTGGATTCTAATCTAGAGAGCTGGGTTTGGCTCCCTGCTCCTCCTCCACGTGAAGCCTTCTGGGTAATCTTGGCCCAGTCACTTTCTCTCAGAACTCTCTCAGCCCCACCTGCCTCACAAGGTGTCTGTTGTGGGGAGAGGAAGGAAAGGTGATTGTATACTCCTCAAGTGGGGTATAAAAACCTGCTCTTCTTCTACCGAACTCCATATTCCAGAGCCGTGGTTATGTGGGGGCACGTCGTGTCTTCACCAGTGACCCTCTGCTGGTGAGGCTAACTAGAAGTACCAAACTACAGCTCTTTGCTAATTTCCTCATGGAGCCATTAATCTTTTTTCCCCTCCCTTGTTCTGCCTTCATCGTAAAGTTTCTTTATAGAATGCCAGCAGGTGTGTAGTGCTGGGGTGGAGGCGCTTTGAAAGGCTTTGAAAGAGATGCCTCTGTTCTCCCCTCCCTTTTCTCTCTCGGAACAAACCAGTCCTTCTCTCAGCATCCTCGCATTTAGTTTTGCCACACACTGAATGTCAGCCTCCTGTTAATTGCTTTTCTGCTCGTCTTTGTGCATTCCATTACGCCATAAAAAATGCCACACATACCATTCTAATTTTAAAAGCCAACTTGTTTGTTTTATATTGAAATTCTCCAGTCTGTTTCGGCCTACAGAAACAGCTGCATTTCCACTTCAGCTCTTTTTTTAAAAAAAGAAAATTCTTTGTGATGATAAAAAGGGACAGCAGTGAGATAAAGACTGCAAAGTGAAGGAAATTCCCCGTTCCATGAAAAGAAAAAGAGAAATCCTCTGAGCCGACTCTGTTCTCAGCCCAGTTGGTATTTTTTTTTTTAACCTCATGTTCAACATTGGATTTTTGTTGCACAAAGTAAGTATTTTGAGCTGAGGGGATAATTTTTTCTCCGTCAGCCCCAGATCTTGATCCAGTGACTGTAGTCCTCTCATGAGCTGCACCTCATTCACAAGCCCCCAACACCAATCTGTTGAGGGACTGTCTCAAGAGCCCCCAGACTCCCCAACTAGTCCGATCCTATGGGCACCTTTGGCATTATGACACAGGGTGCTTGGTGCAATTACAAAATGGCTGCCTCCAGAGGCAAGGCCAACTGCAAAATGGCTGCCACAAGAAGAAGAATCAACCACAGAATGTCAGGGAGTTTATTTGATTCATTTATATATCCCACCTTTCTCCCCATTTGGGGGCCCAAAGCACCTAACATCATTCTCCTCTCCTTCATTTCATCCTCACAACAATCCTATGAGGTAGGTTAGGCTGAGAGTGTGTGACTGGCCCAAGGTCACCCAACAAGCTCCCATGGCACAAGTGGGGATTTGAACCTGGGTCTCCAAGATCCTAGTCCGACACTCTTAACCACTACACCACACTGGCTCTCAAGAGGTCGTGCATAACTCCAATAGTGACTCTTCAACATTTTAGGCAGAAGCTGTGTTTGACAAGATGCCTTTTAAAATGAATATTTTCTTGCATATACACATAGTAATGTAGTGAAGACCCTCGTGCTGCCGTTGAAGCAACTTTTTTAAAAAATCCACACAACCAGTCAGACTTCCAACCGCCAATCAGAAGCCCCACTGAGCAAAAGCCTCACCTCACCCCACCCACTTTTTAAAAACACTTGGCCAACACCAAGGAAAGTGTGGGCAGGAACTACATTGGGGCTATTATGAAGGTCCAGAAAGCAGAAGAGGACAGCAGTCCTAGAGGGAAATAGGAGTCTCTGTCCCAGAAGTCCAAATGTCCTGCTCACCTCTCCAGGTCTGACACAGGCCCCTGAGCACAGGGAAGTCACTGAACTCTGAGGACGTGGCACAGACTTCTATGCCCTTTGCCACAACACAGGGCAGGTAATATGCTACAAACAGCAACCCAAACAGCACACAACTAAACAAACTGTGCGCACAGAGCATCCTGCCCACCAGGTACCCTTCCCTGATGACCTCCACAGTTTCCTCTTTGGGCTGCTCCTTTGTGCAGCCGAGGAGACCATAATGGGCTGGTGTTTGATACCCTCATTTATCTTCTTCTTGACGTAAAGCCCCTGTCCCCTCTCTTCTCCTGGTGGACTTTCAGTATTCCTTTGAAACATGAGCTGAATGACTGCTTAGTTCAGCGATGTTTCTCCCACCCATTGCCATTTCCAAAGGTCATTTAATTATTATTACAGAGAATTTGCTGAAAGACTGGAAACTGTCCACGAGCTCTAAGCAAAAGAGGTTATGAAGGTGAGGTTATGAGTGCATCTTCTTCCCCAGAGATCCTTGTTTCTGTGTTCCTCTCTGCAATCATTCTTCCTCCATCAAAATTTAGGTTGTAAGTTCTGTGGGGCAAAGTTCTCTTCCTCTATGTATGTTACACTAGCCCTGTTCAAATGTTACAGTGGATGCCCACAGAGCCTGTGTACACGTAATGGTAGTTATCTAACAAAGAGCCAAAATGAGTTCACTTTACAAATAAAACCATGGATCAGAACTTAGATAAATGTGTAGTTTCAATCACATGTTGATCTGTGCATGCCTTCAAAGTAGGGTTGCCAGACTCCAGGTGAGGCCTGGAGATCTCCTGGCATTACAGCTGATCTTCAGACTAGAGAAATCCATTCCCCTGGAACAGAAAGTGAACTCTGTGATATCATATCCCATTGAGGTCCCTCCATTTCCCAAACCCCATCCTCCCCAGGTTCAACGCCCAAATCTCCAGGAATTTCCTAGCTCAGGGTTGGCAATCCCAAACTCGGGGGGGAGATGCTCCAGGAGATGGGGTGGAGCAAAATGTCCATGTGGAAGCTGTCCAAGTAAAGCATCAATGTAATCCAAATTGTAGTAGTATTACCTAGTGGCATTTCCCAGGTTCTTACAGTTGAAGTTTTCAGTTGAAGTTTCCCTTTCTTCTGTAGTTAAATTCTGGTATTCCTAAAATAGACAAAAAAAGCAGGTAGCCAGGCTGCCTTATAGCAAAATACCCGAACAAAAGCAATGGAATACCTACTTAAGAGTGCCAAGAATAACACAACGCAGCATGCAAGCTTTTGAGTTCCCCTGAACTCTTCATCAGTCTGGATTATTTTTTTTAAAATGTAAGAGTTGAAAGAAAGCAAAATATTTCAGGATGTGCTTTATTCCAGTAAAAGACTACAGCAGGGATCCCCAGCATGGTGACCATGGAGTTGCCAGCCTCCAGGTGGGGCCTGGAGATCTCCCACTTTTGCAATTGATCTCCAGCTGACAGAGATCAGCTCCCCTGGAGAAAATGGCTGCTTTGAAGGGGGGACTCTGTGGCATTGTACCATGCTGAGGCCCCTCCCCTTCCCAAACCCCACCCTCCCCTGGATCCACCCCCAGAGTCTCCAGGTATTTTCCAACCCAGAGCTGGCAACCCTGCCACCAAGTGCTTTTAGAAAGTGGGTGGGGTCAGGTGAGGCTTTTGAACAGCAAGACATCTGACTGACCACTGGAGATTTGATTGGCTGTGCAGATTTTTTTTTTAATTGTTTTGGCAACAGCTGCCACAACAGCACAAGGCTCTTCACTATGTCACTGAAGGTAAGCCACACCAGACTTTTTGTGGCTGGCTCCAGCTCCTGCAGTAGCCAATTTTTGGCAGCGCCCACCACCCTGTGTCAGAATTCCAGAAGTGCCCACACAGGCTCAAAAAGTTTGAGAATTCCTGGACTTACAGCATCGCCGTAACGCTTCAGGAGAAACGTTTCAGGTGGGCAGCAGTGTTGTTGGTCTGCCGCAGAAGAGCAAGACTTGAGCCCAACAGCACCTAAAAGGGTCTTGTTGGTCTCCAAACTGCTACTAGGCTTGAATCTTGCTCTCCTGGGAGAACAAAGAATGACTTGAGCTGGTGTCTCAAAATGCAGTAGCGGGGGTGTCGAATGCATTTGTTATGAGGGCTGGGTCTGACATAAATGGGACTTTGTCGGGCCAGGCCATGTGTGTCATAAAATGTAATGCCAGGTACGGGAGATAAAAACTTTACGAGTAGAGTCAGTGCCAGGCACTGAGTTGCAGGGAGCTGGGGCTCCAGCAGAGAAGGCCTCAGGCCTTCCTGCCCCCTGTTCTGCCCCCCCTCTCTTCAGGACCTGAGCCACTCAGCCAAGGTGTTGTATATTAAGAGGGCCATGCCTACGTTAGCATGTCCAAGCGATCAAGCAGACCTTCGGGTCTTGGAACAATAGCCAAGTTGGATCCTTGCGTGGACCAACAGACTGGCGTGGATGCCAGTATGAACCTATGGTAAACTGGTAGTGTAAATAGAACCTATCACAGGGTGCAGGGGGTGTTGTGGGTGTGGGTGTTACATGGATATAAGCCGGTCACGGACCAGCTAGTTTGTCTGCAGTTGTGAGCCACTTAATAAACCATGAGCTGATCACTATGCCACGCGTCCAAACTCAGTATATTATACGGGCGATGAAGATGGGATCCCGATGAGTGAGCCTGATTCAGCCTCCAGCAACGCACTGCACACCAATCCCTTGGACTCTGCACACCGCACCACTCCACCACAGCACAGCACCGTGCAACCGTCCCCAGATCATCACGCCCTGCAACACAGAGTCATGGCTGCCACTCCAGGAAACATCACAGTCCTCCACCCCACTCACCCTGAGTTCTTGGAAGCATGGGTAGAACAGCTTACCAACTTCTGCAGCTACCATGAGGTTACCGATGCCGACAAAAAGAGGTCGCTTCTCCTGAGCACGTGCAGTGTCGCCTCCATTCGTCTGGCACAGAGCCTCCTTGCGCCCAAGAAGTTGGCCGACTCCATGTACGATGACATCATAAAGGCACTCACGAACTACTTCACACCGAAACCCACTAAGGTGGCGAAGCGCATGGACTTATTTGCACACATGCAAAAATCGGGGGAAGCGGCCACCGTCTTCATGGCCGAGCTCTGCCAGCTAGCCATTGACTGTGAGTTCCAGGATGTTGAGGACATCATCTTCACCCAATTTGTCTGGGGCGTCCAGGACTCCAAGCTCCGCCACAAACTTATTGACACGGCCAACCTCAAACTGGAGTCAGCATTCCACGTGGCCACTGCATTCAAGAGGTCTCATCGCAACTGCACGCCATCTTCCACGCACCAGACCCTGACACCAGCAGCCTCTGACATCTCGGACAAGGTATACCAAGTACACTGCCCAGCTTGCCATGATCCTTGGCCATCATCCACTACCATCTCCCCAGGTGAGAATCCCAACACACAAGTGACTTGTGCAAGCTGCGGAGCTGCGCATGAACACCGGTCCTGCCACTTCCGCAATGCCCACCTGCCACTCCTGCAGAAAACAGGGCCACATCACCCATGCCTGCAGATCCAAAGGGATCCACCATCAGGCGACCACACATCACGAAACCATGGAACTCCACAACACCACCGTCCACTGCAGTCAGGTACATTACTTGCCCCAGGGGTCCACCGAGATTAAAGTGACTGTGTTAATTGAGGGTGCCCCGTGTGAAATGGAGTTGGACACGGGTTCCTCCCTCTCCATCATATCCAAGGAAACTCTTTGGACCCTCTGCCCCAATGCGGGGCCCCCGTTGGACACTACCGGCCTCACCCTCCGGGACTTCCAAAAGAACCTGGTGGCAATTAAAGGGGTGGGCCAGTTCCGGGTGAAGTACAGGGATTTCGAGGGCCCCTTGGAATTGGTGGTAGTGAAAGGCGGCCTCACCAGGTTGCTGGGGCTATCATAGTTCACCGCCCTGGGACTTGCCGTGACCAGGGTGCAGCACAGCCAGAGACAGCTGCAAGCCTCTGGGTCACACAGCCAGTCTCTGCCACCACAAATCCCTGAGGGCCGGAGGAGGCAGACAGGCCTGGGACTGCCTGGTGGTTTGAAATCAGACACAGATTGGCCCCATTAGCAGTTGCTCCATTTCTCCCTTCACTGAGCATCAGTAAGAAGCAAAGATTTCTGTGGCACAGCAGAGGCACCCAGTGGTTCCTTTTGCCACTGCACATTCCTGGATCTGTCTACACTCTTAATCGCAAACCACATATTAATGTGTTTGCCATTAGCAAGTGTGAGGGAATGGTTAAGTCAGTGGTAGACTGGGACAAAGGGCAGGGAGAGGAGATGAAGGAGGAGGACAACAGAACTGTTAAGTATGACACTTAACATGATTTCAGAAAAGTGATTCAGCTTTATTCAGCAACAGCTCAAAGTCAACCAGAACAGCAAAACCGCAGATCAACAGATGACAAACAAACAATGGAGCTTCACTCCTTTTAAACATTCCCGGCTAATGTAGCCACGCCTATTTACAGATAAGTAACCAATAAGGTTACAGGGATAAGAACCAATAGGGTTCGTTCCCCCCAAGAGTTTGTGGTTTGTCCTGATAGGACGGCGCTTCCTAGACAACCAATCAGAAGTGCAGGATTACAATCCTTGTCTAGGAACGAAGCTTAACATGGGCTTTCAATGGGCACAAAACACTTTGCAGAATACATTACAAGAACCAGCAGCAGCAGGAGCAGCAGCAGTCTTCGGGCCATTCCTGACATGAGACGAGCAGTAGTTTGCCATCGGCGTCCTTATTATAGACACCCGTTTACCTTGATTGTTTCCCATTGAAGTACAGACCGTGGCTGACCCTGCTTAGCTTCCAAATTCTGACAAGCATGGTCTAAACTGGGCTATTCAGACTGCTGGGACCAACGAAACCCAGGTTCATATCCCTGCTTGCTGTGAGACATACTGGATGGCCTGGATCACTCTGTCTGCATAGCCTGCCTCACAGGCTTCTTGTTAGGATAAAACAGAGAAAGGGAGGACCACGTATGCCGTTCTGAGGTCTTTGGAGGATAAAAAGATACTAATAAAATAATAAGTCAGTTTTGGCATGAACAAAGGTCGTGGAGCCATTTTTCAATGTCACTTCCTTATTACTTTCTCGGTGGCGGGTGGGATCTGTTTTCCTTCTTTGTGAAATCAACAAGCATTTTGCTTTTTGCTTTCCAGCTGTATCTTTTCTGGGCACAGGTGGCCTGTTTCGGAACAGCATCTTTTTTTTTTTTGGCCCCCCGTAGGGGATTTTTTATTGCATTTTCTAAAAACTACAAATGAAAGAAGGGAAGGGATAACTACATACTATGGGAGAAGGTAAAAGAAAGCCCATTAAAATCCCAAGAGATGGTGGTCATACAAACTGCTTCCCCATAAAAAGAATGGCTTTTGCTTCTTAATTAAGGCTTACACATATGAAACATTGAATGCGGTCATCTATTAGTCTTTTTAAAGTCCGTGACTTGAAAACCTCCCCCCTTTTGACCTTAATAAAGAATAAAGTAAGCAAAACAAGAGTCATTATACTACTTTCAAGAGATTCAGAGTGTAACAATTAGCCATTTGTTCATTTGTTCTTTTTCTTTCTCAATTGATAACTTGTTTTGGGGGCTGCTGCTCCCAATGCAGAATCTGAGTCCTCGTCAGAAGATGCCACTGCACCCTCTTCTTCACTTTTTTGGTGCTGTTGTCTTCTGTCCCTTCTCCTCCTTTTGCTGGCCGTCTGTGAAGGTGCAAAAACTCCAGTGCCTTTTCAACAGAGTCCACTTTTTCTTTTTTCTCCGTAAATTTAAAAAATAAGACTTCGGGTACGATCCATCTGTAAGCGATGTTTTTCTCTTGTAAAAGTAAAACCAAATCCCTATATTTCCTTCTTATTTCAAATGGAATATCCTTCAACACTTTTATTTCTTTGTCTTTGATTTTCAGAGGGCCCCATTTGACGCTTTTAGAATTTGGTCTCTCACAATCTCTTCCCCAGGCAAATTATTTTTTCTTGTAAATTCTGAATACAATCTAAAGACCGTATCAATTTTGCTTTGTATTGTCTCTGTTTTTAAATCTGCCAATGAGGCCAATGCCTCACACATGATCAGTCTCAGATTCTCTGCTTTCGCTTCCGGGATCCCCTGGAATCTTAAGACATAGCTCGTCCTTTCCATTTCCAGCCACAACAAATGGGATTCATTAGTTTGTCTCTTTTTCTACATCAAACGCAATTGACTTTGAAGCTTCTTGGAGTTGGCATCGACCACTTTAAGCTCCTGTTCTGTTTTCTCTGCTTTCTTAGCTGTTTCACTGAGCAGGGTCTGCTGTGCATCTAGCTTCTGATGCAATGCGGTGACTTGCTCCAGCAGAGGTTGCAATGCTTCCATCAGCATCCTTTGCAGCTCTGCTGTCGTGTCCTGTCTAGGAGCAGGACTCACTGGGCTTTTGGCATTGCCGGCAGGAAGCTTAGTTTTCGTTTTCTCTTTCTCATCCTTTCGTGTTGGTGCCATGTTGAGAATTTTGTTTACTTTTTAAAGAAGTTATTACAATCTCTGATACTCTTTAAAAAGGCTGGTAAGTTCTTACTAATTCTTTATTTTAGTCCATCATGCCTTTATAGCACACACCCCCTCCAGCATAAAGCAAGAAGTTTGAATGTTTTCTTCTTATTGGGGTATAGTTTCCTCCCACCCCTCACCTTTTGAGAAGGGGTTTCTGCTAACTTTGGTGTTTCTCACTTGTACTTTAACTCACAGTTCAATGTTATTTTCACTTTAGTCGCTTTAGAAGCTCACACGCTTGGCCACCAAATGCTTGTTCCGATGTGCATGCCTCGTTCCATTCGGACGCTCTGCAGTGGGATCTTCAGGGCATGGGAGAGCCCCCCTTTACTGGCCAGCCCATGGCGAGGAGCCCAACCCAAGGGCTCCGGGGGTGGTGCGGAAGATCACACCCCCTCCCAGCCGCAGGTACTAGCGAGAGACTCTCGGGAGCTCAGGAGATCGCAGTTGCCATTGCAGCCACCAAAACTGGAAGTCAGAACAGCATCTTGATGGCTGGTTTAAGTGAAGGAGCCACCTGCTGAATTGAATGGAAGTTGCCAAAGTCCATGTGGAGCAAACTCTTCCAGGTGACTCTTGTCAGACATGATTCAGAAGCCTCACGCCTCTCATTCGCTTTCTTATATCATGTTGGATCAGGCCAATGGCCCATCCAGTCCAACATTCTGTCACACAGTGGCCAAAAATACCAGGTGCCATCAGGAGGTCCAGCAGTGGGGCCAAGACATTTGGGGTGGTTGCCGGAGGAGGAAGGACTGGATACCCTGTAGCCTGCATGAATGAAGGTTACTGTGTTTCCCAGCTGCTAATAATGCTGTCTGAGAACTGCTTAAGTGGATGAGTCTAATATTGCAGACCCATAGACAGATTATCCCTGCCCAGATTGCTGCAGCCAGCAATCCTGCTGGTGAGCTGGATGCACCAACCCCACATGACAGACACACCCAACTATTTGGGGGGTTGCGTTGCTGGTATTGTATGCAAGTAATCAGTTGCCCCAATCTGGATAGCCCAGGCTAGCCTGATCCCATCAGATCTTGGAAGCAGGGATAGCCCTGGTTAGTACTTGGATGGGAGACCACCAAGGAAGTGGAGGGTTGCTATGCAGAGGCAGCTCATTGCAAACTACCTCTGCTCCTCTCTTGCCTCGAAAACCCTACACAGTGGTTGTGAGTCAGCTGTGATGATGGCCAGAAAACAATAGGGTTAGGTCCTGAATAGGCAACAAAGAAATTTTCTGAATAAACAAATAAGGCTATTAGTGTCTTCTTGCCTTCATTTTATCTTTTATTCAAACTACTATTAGCGTTGTTAGCAATGACTGACTTAAAAGAGCATGATAACACCACCCATTAATTCTACATAGATAATTAAAGGAGAGCAATTACATGAGTAAAGTCACCAAGCAAGGAACCTCCTACAAGAAGAAGATGGGAATCAGTTCAGACTGTGTGTTTATATGTTTTCAAAACTACCTCTTAACAATGGCTAACTGTCCCACTAGAGAGAGTGCACTTTCATGGCTAACTAACTGTCTTAGAAGAAAAGAAGAAGAAGAGATCGAATTTATACCCCGCCTCTCACTCAGAGTCTCAGAGCAGCTTACAATCTCCTTCCTTTCCTCTCCCCATAACAGGCAACCTGTGAGGTAGGTGGGGCTGAGAGAGCTCTGAGAGAACTACTTCTGAGAGAACAGCTCTGAGAGAACTTTGGCTTGGCCAGGGTCACCCAGCAGCTGCATCCGGAGAAGTGGGGAATCTGGTTCTCCCAGATTAGAGACTGCGCTCCTAACCGCTACACCAAACTTCAAATACTATACATCTATGTTTACATATCTTCCAAAAACTTATCAATACATTGATCATAACCAAGAATATCAAAAATACTGATTGGAAGTTTCGTATACATATGGTTATCAGCCCAAACCCATAAACCCCATATTTGAACTACATCTTCACTTCTGTCTTTCACTGGACATTCTCAGATGCTTCTCACAGTTGGGCACCAATGCCTGTCTAGCGATATGAATTAGACTCTTTCTGAAATTATAGAGGACATCGTAGGGACAGAAGACAGCATGGTACAGCCAGATCTCATCAGATCTGGGAAGCTAGGCAGGGTCTGTACTTGGGTGGGAGACTGTTGGGATTTTGCAAATGTCACTCCATCATGAAACAGTTAACCTGTGTATTTATGTACTAGGGAGCAAAGCCCATTGTGGAGGAAGACAACGGGCCCTAGAAAGGAAAGGAGGGAGGGAGGGATGGAGGGAGGGAGGGAGGGAGGAAGGAAGGAAGAGGGGAGAGTGAAAGAAAGAAGGAGAGAGGAAGAAAGGAAAGGGGGGAAGGAAGGGAAGAGGGGCGGAACGAGTTTCTCTGGGCCGACTGGGCCCATAGAAGGCCCAGGGGATGGTGGGGGGGCAGAAGGGGCTTGTCTGGCCGACTGGGCCCATAGAAGGCCCAGGGGATGGGGGGGCAGAAGGGGCTTCTCTGGCCGACTGGGCCCATAGAAGGCCCAGGGAATGGTGTGGGGGGTGCGGAAGGGGCTTCTCTGGCTGACTGGGCCCATAGAAGGCCCAGGGGATGGTGTGTGTGTGTGTGGGAAGGGGCTTCTCTGGCCGACTGGGCCCATAGAAGGCCCAGGGGATGGTGTGTGTGTGGGGGAAGGGGCTTCTCTGGCCGACTGGGCCCATAGAAGGCCCAGGGGATGGTGTGGGGGGCGGGAGGGGCTTCTCTGGCTGACTGGGCCCATAGAAGGCCCAGGGGATGGTGTGGGGGGGCGGAAGGGGCTTCTCTGGCCGACTGGACCCATAGAAGGCCCAGGGGATGGTGTGTGGGGGGCGGAAGGGGCTTCTCTGGCTGACTGGGCCCATAGAAGGCCCAGGGGATGGTGTGGGAGGGGGCAGAAGGGGCTTCTCTCACCTGCCTTGGCCTTGAAGGCCTGTCTCTGTGCTCTCTCTGCAGACGGTCCTCTCCTGTCAGAGGACCAGAGCAGACTGAGCCAAAGATACTGGCTGGGGCTGACGTGGGCGGGACTCCGCCAAGCAGCCAGTCAGCCCCAGCCAGCACCTTCTGACTGCCAGTTCTTGTGCCGAATCAATTATGGCAAGCATAGAATGTTGTGGAACCAAAATTCAAATATATATAAGGACAGATGCTAATAGCTAGCTAGTTAGCTTAGGGTCCATTAGCTGTTGTGTAGAACTTCCCTGCCAGAGAAGGGGAGTGTTATTCCTATTAACAAGAGCTGTAGAGTGACTATTGACTGAATCAATGGTACGTGCTGTTTGTCACGTACACAAGAAGGTGGGGGCTTGGTGGGGGAACTTTCTATCCTTTGTTCTCACTTTCACACACACAAGTCTAGCCTAAGAAGAAGGCAAGACAGAGCTTAGAACTAGTGAGTCAGGATGTTGTTATTTTTGTTCTTCCATGTAACCCTTCCCTGTGTTTTTCTAGTAAAGTTTTTCTTAAAGGTAATTATACACATGTGCTGTGGTTGCTTTACTCTGCTGACTACCCAACAGAGACCATCAAGGAAGACTCTACAGAGAAAGGCAAGGGCAACCCGCCTTTACTTCTCACTTGCATTCAAAGTCCTTGCTGAGGTTGCCATAAGTCGGTTGCAACTTGACAGCACTTGTGCACCTAGCGGACATATTAGTCCATGACTTTGCTCTTTGTTCCTCTGCAAGGCTGTGCTGTTCTGGGTTTCTTGCTTCTCTGTTTGCCGTGTCTCAGTAGTTTGCTGAGAGACCATCCTGGCCCTGATTCTGGCGGGCAAAACCACCCTCCACGATCTTTTTAGTCAAGTCCACCAATGGCTGCCTTGTATTTCTGACCATATCACACCAGGGACATTCCCTATGTATTGTACTGCCAGAAGTCTGTTTGGGTCATTAAGGCCAAAGATGTCCACTAATCCCAACCCCTTTCATTCAGGGTTATACTCCAGAGTCTATACTCAGGAAGATGATCTGGATGATACAGTATGAAGTGTATGGGTCCCATCTTTATTTTGGTTGCAGGGGGCACTCCCTTATTCAAATTTTCTTCAACAAACAGGCCTCTGGGAGGCACTCTGAACAGAAGGTCATGGCGCCAGAACCAGTGTTTGGACCGGGCATCACTGTATGTCATCTTGCAGGGGACAGTCTCCAAAGCGTGGGGATGAGTCAGTTGGGGTGGTCCAAAGATTGTTTTGGGATGTAGCTTGGCCCCAGTGTCTGCCTGTGTGATTGTCCTGGGAGTGCCCCACTTTGGAGCAGCTGGCACAAGAACCATGCTTTGGACCAGGACACAGCATATGTCCTCTCGAAGGGGAGAATTCGCTGAACATAGGGGTGTATAAATTTGGGGGGTCCACATCTTATTTTGGGGTTCAGAGCTTTCAAACTCTCCTCACTCTTTTTGGATGAATAAGGAATAAGGAATGAATAAAGAACTGGGAATAAGGAACCAACTTCAGCCTCGTCTTGAAAAAAATGTGCAACAAGCCACTGCCAGTGCATTGGGTCATCCCATGGCAGCAACAAAGGAGTCCAAAAAAACCCCAGAGCTGCTGCATTCTCTTCTGCCAGGCCATTTGTGGGCTCAGTGTCTTCTTTCTGTGTCCTTAGCAGGAAACATTCTAAAATAATTTTATCAAAGAGGTTCTGGAATTCTGTTCTGGCACGTTTCCCCAGAAAAAAAGCCCTGATGGCACAGAACCAACCCAATGCTTGTTCACTAAAATGTTTTGGATGCATCCATATGAGTTCAGATCATCAGATGTGTACATTTTCACAATGACAGACTACTTTCTCACCACTACCCTGCATCTGCTGCCATTATTAAATCATCTCTAATTATTAAAAGACCCACAGTTAAAAGGGAAAAAATACTGGGGATTTTTTAGTTGGACTTACTACTGAGGTGTATCTGTGTGCCTTCACTGTATGCCTGTGAAGCTAACTAAGCTTCTGACCAGCTCTTGCATTTACGAACGCATATAGAGATGTAAAAAGCACACAGTGTAGGGTTTTGAGTCCATCAGATTGCAAAGGCACAAAGAGGCAAGGAAGTGCAAGAGATTCTGTGCTTGAAAAGTAGGTCAATTTAATCATTTGGCCGTGATCAAAGGAGGGACATGCCAGAGATAACAGTTTTGTTCATGGAGTGTCCAAAAGTGGTACACAAATTTATTACTTGTTACCAAAGGCACACGTGCAGGAACAAAGCTGTTTGGCACGGCACACACTGGAAAAATTTCAACATAAAACAGTGAGTCGAACTGATAAGAAGCTCCCCTGTTGTGTGAGGAAGTTCAGTTAAAGTAAGTTCACCTGGAGATCATTTCATGTTGAAATTCTCAGTTTCCCAAGATAGAACTTCTTTCAGGAAAGGAAACCAGATGGAAAGCAGGAAAGCAGGACTCCCATAACAGGCGGCTCTGGAAAAGAAAGCACTCCGGCAGCTTTTCATGGGGTGAGATGCAATACCAGGCCTAGTCCACAAGGTGGCAGCCCCCCAGTATACTGTGAGATATTTTTAATTTCCTTGATTTTTAACACTAAAAACTATTTATTTATTTATTTATTTATTTATTTGACTCCTAGCCCGTCCTCCCCCACAAGGAGGCGCAGGGCAGGTTATAGGGTTGCCAACCTCCCGGTGGGGCCTGGGGATCTCCCAGAATTACTGCATCTCCAGGCTAGAGCAATTAGTTCTCCTGGAGAAAACGGCTGCTTTGAAAGCTGGACTCTGTGGCATTATATCCTGCTGAGGTTCCTCTCCAGGCTCCACCCCCCAATCCCCAGGAACTTCCCAACCTAGAGTTGGCAACCTTAGCAGGTTACAACAGTACAATAAATAACATAATCCAAATTTAAAACAGCATAACTCGGCCAGAAAGTTTCTTTGCAAACATCAAGTACCTGTTCCCATAGGTTTTATCTTAACAGAGTCATTGCCATTAAAAAAAAAAAACTCTGCACCTGTAAGTACACCCTGACCCTCAGAAAAGAGACACAGAAGGTATTTTCCCCACATCTCCATGCCAGGAAAAGTATCACCTGCTTTAGTTTCTTGTGCCATGCTGTTATTCAAGAGGTGATAAGAATCTTAGCTGCATACCGACACGTGCAAGGGGAAGCAAACCCTTTCATGTTAGCAGGGCCTCCTCCGGGCCTCAGCTTCCTTGCAGAATTTAGATCCCCCAGGAGTTCACTTGGATGGATCCACCATGAGTTGAGATGGGTGTGTGTGTGTGTGTGTGCGAGTGTGCAGGTACTTTCTGTTTCTCTCCCAACAGCTGCAGCTCTTAAATCCCACCTTATTCCCCCTAAGGCTGGTGGCAACAATAGTTCTCCGCTGTCCCAATGGCAGGCCTTTGTTGAAACTGATGGAGCGGCAAGTATGCGTGGGGGGGGGGAATCCTCTTCTCTCCTCTTTTCCTGCAACTTTTTTGATGATCATGCAAGGGGAAACCAGTAAGGAACGGAGTGGATGACAAAGATGTGAGAAATCCCAGGAACAATAGAACTCAGCCCTAGAAGACGAAGAAAATAAACCGGGGAGCAGCACCCCTGAGCCTGGGCAAAGTGCAAGGCTCCAGAATCTGTTTACTATGCCAGGGACTTTGCCCACAAAATGCTAAGGGGCTTTTTCCTCCAGTCAGCTGGCCACCCTGGCAATGGCAGGTGGTGGTGGAAAGTGCCATCCAGTTGCAGTCAGCTTATGGCAACCCGGCAGGCTTTTTCAGGACAAGCAGCGTTCAGAGGTGGCTTGCCATTGCCTTCCTTTGCATAGCAACCATGGAATCCCTTGGCGCTCTCCCATCCAAGTGCTAAACGGCTCCTTAGCTTTTGAGATCAAGCTAGCCTGCTTCTTTATTACATAACTGATTCCTTCTGAAGAACTCTGTGCCACAGATGATACGGGACTAATCTCTTACTACTGTGTCACAATGTCCCAAGGATATAAACATGACAGAGCACACATACACGTTTGTCTTCTATGTATTTGGCTTGCCTTACAGCTTGTGGGACTTGAAGCTATCTGCTTGCACAGTTTTAGCTCCCACATACTTCTTGCGGCATTTGGAGCGTGGACTGGGGTGGCCCTGCCCTTCTCTGCCAGACCCCACACAGGTTAGGATTTGGGAGACCTGATTTCAAATCCTCCCTGTGCCATGAAGCTCACTGGCAGTGCAATCCCAGAGAGAGTTACACCTAATTCCAGTGAAGTCAGCAGGCTTATATTTAGGGTCGTGCTTTAAATGACCTTGGGCCAGTAACTTTTTCTCAGTCTAACCTACCCCGCAGGGTTGTTGTCAGGATTAAAAAAATAGGGTGGAAGAACAACATACACTGCCAAGAGTGGCTTAATGGAAAGGCAGGATAGAAACTGACAGAACAAATAATAAATAATCCAGGGCTATTTTGGGGCAGGAACGCACAGGAACGGAGTTCCCGCTGGCTCCCAGGTTGGCCACACCTAGCAGGAACTCATTAGCATAATAGGCCACACCCAGCCGCAGAGACTCATTAGGACTGGCTACATTAGAGGTGTGTGGCCTAGCATGCAAAGGAGTTCCTGCTCCAAAAAAAGCCCTGGGTTTTGACAACAAACAAGGCAAACAGAATAAGAAGCATAAGGTGATTGTGGTTGGATGACCACACTTCTGGTAACACGGGGGTGTGGCCTAATATGCCAATGAGGTGCTATCAGGGGGTGTTGCCTAATATGCTAATAGGTTTCTGCTGTTCAGTGTGGCCTATTATGCTAATAAGTTCCTGCTGGGCTTTTTCTACAAAAAAAGCCCTGAAATAATCTATTTATGCACAGGAGCGTATCTCCTAGGGGAGGGCCTGGGGCTCAGTGGTAGAGCACCAACTTGCCATGCAGAAGATCCCAGGTTATTTATTTATTATTTACACTTATATCCCGCCCGCCCTGCCATATGGCGGCTCAGGGCGGCTAACAATGTAATAAATATACATTAAGATTCCAATAAAACTATCTATCACTATAAAATCATACAGTTTAGACATAACTTACATTAAAAGATGGCGATCTTCTGATATCTACTGTCCACTGAATGGTGTCATCAAACTCCCACCCGGCTATAAAGCCTCATTTGGTGGGGCCATTGGTACTGTTGGTACAGTTGGTAATCGGGCCAGGGCCATAAAATCGAGGCAGCACCCTACTTAAAAGCCTGGTGAAAGAGCTCTGTTTTACAGGCCCTGGGGAACTGTAAACGGTCCCACAGGGCCCGGATGTCCTCTGGGAGCTCATTCCACCAGTGAGGGGCCGCCACCAAAAAGGCCCTGGTCCTTGTTGTAACCAACTTGGCCTCTTTAGGCCCCGGAAGAACAATGCGATTTTGGGAGCCCAAGCTTTGTGCTGGCTGGGGTACATATGGGGAGAGGCAGGTCCCTGGCCATATAGGGCTTTAAAGGTAAGAACCAGCACCTTGAACCATATCTGGTATGCTATAGGCAGCCAGTGCAGAGTTTTTAGGGCGGGCTGGATGTGTTCCCGCATAGGAAGACACAATAACAGCCTCGCCGCTGCATTCTGCACCAGCTGCAGCTTCCAGATTTGGGACAAGGGCAGCCCCATGTAGAGAGCATTACAATAATCCAATGTGTGGATCACTGTTCCCAGGTCATTGTGTGACCAATGTGTGGATCACTGTTGCCAGGTCATTGCGTTCAAGGAAGGGAACCAACTGCCTAACCAGCCATAGATGGTAAAAGGCCGACTTTGCAGTGGCTGCTACCTGGGCCTCCATCATTAAGGAGGTATCCAGGAACACTCCCAAACTCCTAACCTCTGGCACTGGCACCAACAGTGCCCCATCGAAGGTCAGGAGAAGGATCCCCAACCCTGAACTGCTCCGACTCAAGCACAGGACCTCCGTCTTCATCGAATTCAATTTCTATCAGCTCAGCCTAAGCCAACCGGCCACGGCTTTCAATGCCAGGTCCAGATCGCCTGGGCTAGAGTCTGACTCGCCCTCCAGATAGAGCTGGGCATCATCAGCATATTGATGACAACCCAGCCCATGTCTCCAGGCAATCTGGGCGAGGGGGCGCATATAAATGTTAAACAGCACTGGGAAAAGCACTGCACCTTGGGGCACTCTGCACAATAGTGGGTGCCTTCTGGACAGTCATTCCCCAAATGCCACCCTCTGTCCCCAATCCTGAAGAAACAAGAAGAGCCACTGTAAGGCAATCTCCTGTGTCCTGATATCGGCAAGGCGGTGGGGCCAGTAGTTGATGGTCAACCATGTCGAACACTGCCAACAGGTCTAACAACATCAACACCACCGTACCGCCTCAATCCAGATGCCTCCGGTGATCATCTGTAGGGGCAACCAGAACCGTCTCTGTCCCATGGCCTGGTTGAAAGCCAGACTGGAAGGGATTTAGTATGGAGGCATCATCCAAAAAGCCCTGCAATCAATTTCACCACTTTCTCAATTAGTTTACCCAAATAGGGTAGGTTGGATACTGGCCGGTAGCCTCAAGTTCTGTTATTGTCTCAATCGTGGCAGGGAGGCCGTGGCGGAGTGACAAGACGTTATCTGCAAAATAGCTCGCAAAAGCCTCACAGCCAATCTCCAATTCCTTATCATTTGGTCTGCCCTGTATACAAAGACCGAATTGTTCTAAACAATTGGGCTGGGCGAGAGCGCGCAGATGCAATTGTGGCTGCGTAAAAAACTTTTTCACAGCCTTGACTGCCATCTCATAGGATCTCATAAACGTCCTATAGGATGCTTTTGCCACCTCATCCCGAGCGCCACACCACTGTCTCTCTAGCCATCTAAGCTCCCGCTTCATTGCCCACAGCTCCTGTGTGTACCATGGAGCGAGTCTTGGGCAGGGGCGCAGAGGACGCCGAGGAGCGATCTCATCGATGGCCGTCGAGAGTTGGTTTTGCCAGTCCTCGACAAGCTCATTCAATGAGCCACCAGAGGGCATCGGATCCTGCAGGGCCACCTGGAATGGCATGGGATCCATTTGGCTTCACAGGTGAGTTAAAATATGCTTGTCGCCCAAACAAAGTTGGAGTGGCATGTTCAGACGAGCCTTCAGAGCATGGTGGTCCAACCATGGTATGGCTGTAGTCGTAATCTGGTCCACCATAACTCCCACTGCAAAAATCAAGTCTAGCGTGTGCCCTGCCCTGTGATGGAGGCCGTAACACATTGGGAGAGACCCAGTGCCGCCATGGATGACATCAGCTCCATTGCCTGCATGGAGGTCGCGTCATCGGCATGGATGTTAAATCACCCAAGACTATCAGTTGAGGGTGCTCCATCACCCAGCATGATACGGCCTCCAGCAGGGATGGCAGGCTACTAGCCTGTGTGTTGGGTGATCGGTACACCAGCCAGACTGCAAAACTCTCTCTGGCTTCCCAGACAAAGCCAGCACACTCTATGCCTGTAAGTTTTGGCGGCAGAAGCGCTCTGAAAGTGTAACTCTCCCGAATGAACAAAGCCACTCCTCCCCCACTGGCCCTTAGTTCGGAATTGGTGAAGGACCGAGTACCCGGGAGGAGCCAGCTGGGAGAGAGCTACAGTCTCCCCATCCCGCACCCAGGTCTCGGTCATGCATGCCAGGTCCATGTCTCGCTCTGACACGAAGTCATGGAGGATCATGGTCTTGTTATTTATGGACCTGGCGTTACACAACACCAATGTCAGAGAGGGTTTTTTTCTCCTAACCCCACTGCATGCTACCTTCGAGATGGAACAGAGACTGGAAGGGGACCGAGCCCATCTATGTCTCCGTTCCCTTCCCTTCCTATCTGTCTGATCCCACCAGATCCCTAGCATCTCTACTAAAAGGTCTAAGGTAGCAGGTAATGTGAAAGACCTCTGCCTCAGGCCCTGGAGAGCTGCCACTAAACAGAATGGGCAAGACTGACCTGGACACATCTATAGTCCTTCTCAATATAAGGGAACTTCAAGTGTGTACCCTGTTAAAGGGAGGGGCCATGACTTAGTGGTAGAGCCACTGCTTTGCATGCAGAAGGCCCCAGGTTCAATCCCTGGCATCTCCAGTTAAAAGGACCACACAGCAGGTGATTTGAAAGACCTTTACCTGAGACCCTGGAGAGCCACCATCTATCTGAGTAGACAGTACTGACCCTGATGGACCGAGGATCTGATTCTGCGTAAGGCAGCTTCATATGTGGTCATCTGTAAAATGTTAGAGGGTTTTTTGGGGGGATGAATGCTCTGTCAAGAGGTTTGCAAAACTAGAGAGCGCACACAGCCAGCCCAATTGAATCTGATGATTTTGCCCCATTTTTAATGATAATTGGTGAAGGGGAGGAATGTTGTTTGAATTCTCTGTCCCAGGAAGGAAGACGTACTAGGCCAATATGATTAGTCAGGATGGGGAAGTGTTGGGTGACCCTCAAGAATACTAGCTTTGCTAAAGAAGGGGCTCTTGGTTGAGGAGCAGGGGGCCCAGAGTCCCACCTTCCATCGCCACAGTTCTGTACTGTACGGTCCATGGAGCTGGGCTGTTTGGGGGCCTGTAGATCTCTCAGATTTATAACTCGATTCTTGACTACAGAGATCAGTTCCCCCAGAGAAAATGGTTGCTTTGGAGGGTGGACTCAATGGCATTATACCCTGTTGAGTCTGTCCCTCCAACAGGCTCTACCCCCAGGAATCTCCATGAATTTCACAACTCTGAGCTAGAAGAAGAATTGTTTTTTATACCTTGCTTTTCTCTACCTGAGGAGGCTTACCATCACTTTCCCTTCTCCTCCCCACAACATGCTGAGAGAGCTCTGAGGGAAGTTGGGACTGGCCCAAGGTCACCCAGCAGACTTCATGTGAATGAGTGGGGAATCAAACCCAGTTCTCCATATTAGAGTCCTCTGGTCTTAAACACTATTATTATTAATTATCATCATCATAATCATCCCCTGAAGGGCACAAGGCGGTGTACATCATAAATTAATCGTGAACAATTAAAAACAATAAATAGAAAATAATACATGGTTAAGACAGATAAAACAGTATAATTCTTCCAGATAATAGATGGTGTGCCAGCAGTGCTAGCAACTCTAGCCGGTGTTCCTTTGCATTCACTTCCCATTTTCTTGTGCAAAGCTTGCAAACTCCCACCCGCCCCCAGCTTGGATTTGTGACTTTGTGCTTTGAGATCAGTCCTTTTAAGCTAGCAATGCCAGTGGTACCGGGTTCTTCCTTGGCACTCAGTGGCACACTGGTACTGCTGGGCACTCTATACATTGCACTGGTTCTGCTGGGCTTGCAAAAATGCCCTCTTGCTTGATTGAGCTGGCATTGCCACATTGGCACTGGGTTCTGGTGGGCACCAGTACATTACACGGGTTTTAGTGGGCTTCCACACCACCATCACTGCTTGGATTGTGATTCTGTGCTTGACATCAGTCTTGTTGAGCTTGCATTGCCACATTGGTACTAGATTCTGCTGGGCATTCTTTGATTGCACTGATACTGCTGGGCACTCAGTACATTGCACTGATTCTGTTGGACTTACACACACAGATTGTGATTCTGTGCTTGACATCAGTCCTGTTGAGCTGGCATTGCCACATTGGCACTAGGTTCTGCTGGGCACTCTTTGATTGCACAGGTACTGCTGGGCACTCTGTATGTTGTACTAGTTCTGGTGGACTTACAAAAATGCCCCCCTTCAATCTCTACTGCAGAAATTCTCTGGTTTGACCTTAATCCTGTTGGGTGTGCACTGCCACAGTGGCACTGGTTCTTCTGGGCACGTTGCACTGGTTCTACTGTGCTTGCAAAAATGCCCCCCATCTTCAGTTTCTACTGCAGAGATTATCTTGGACTTTGATTCTGTTCTGCTGGGCTTCTATTGCTCTTGTGATTTTTTGGCTGTTTTCCCCCCTCCATTGGAAACGATGGAGGATGGGACATCTTCTTGGGGGGGCATAACTTGGACTTTGTCAATCCAATCCTCACCAGACTTGGAGGGCAGGTAGAGGAGAGTCAGCCAAACATCCCCTGTGAATTTGGTGACTGTAGCATCCTACTGCATCATGAACCTCACAAACCGAACCAGTTTGTTTGAGGGCTAAAAGTTCATGATGGCTCATGGCTCACAAACCAGGCATGTCACAAACCATGAACTAAAACAAACTGCGTTTCCCAGGTTCCTGCCCCTCCCTAGTTCTGTGTTCTGTGTTTCAGTCTCTTCCTATGGATCTATTTATTTTACAGTTCTGATTTTTAAATGGAAACATCATTATTTTAATGGAAATGATTGGATTTACTAACGTGAGCCATTTGGGGGACTCCAAAAAGTGGCCCCCAAGCTAGTAAATAAATAAGAGCAGGGTTTATGTGTGTATTCTGCAAAAGGGATTTCTTTCCAATATCCTGGAGCTGGCGAATGTAAACTTTCCTGTGGGGTGGGGGGAATGAAGAAAAAAAGCAGACTGCAAAGCCAGGAGCTGTTGCCTGCTACCCCGCAGGTGGGACTATCTGAAGAGGGTGGCAGAAGAAGAGGCTATTGCCATTATTTTTTAAAAAATGTGTTCATGTGTATGTATTTAGTTTTCTTTACCCGCCGTTCACATCAGGGGACAGAATTGCTATAGATGTAGCAGACTGAATAGCCCAGTCTAGCCCAAGATTGTCAGAGCTTGGAAGCTAACCAGGGTTGGTCATCACTAGTATTTGGATGGGAGACCACCAAGGAAGACTGAGGTTGCTACTGCAGAGGAAGGCAATGGCAAACCACCTCTGCTAATCCCTGGCCCTGATGCCTCGATGGTGGGCTTTGCCATAAGTCAGTTGCAACTTGACAGCACACTTTACCTTTGCAGCCAGTGTGGTGTAGAGATTAAGAGTGGCCAACTCTAAACTGGAGAACCAGTTTCATTCCCCACTCCTCCACATGAAGCCTGTTGGGTGACCAGTCACCGATCTCTCAGAACTCTCTCAGCCCCACCTACCTCACAAGGTGACTGTTGTGGAGATAGAAAAGGAAGCCACTTTGAGACTCCTTAAATCCAGGGACATAAACTATGGAGGGGGGCAGCAAGGCTTAAGACCTCCCTCCCCCGAGACCTCTCCCTCAAGACCTCCCTCCCTAAGCAGGGCTGACCCTGGCAAGTATTTGGATGGGAGACCTCCAGAGAATACCAGGGCCAGGAGGTCAGAGGCAGGCTGTGAAGCAGGACTGCTAAGTCCCATCTTCTCCCCAGCAGGGGGGATTTGGGGGACATTCCAGGAGGGGGAGGGGGCATCCCCAATGTGATGATGTCATGCAGATTGACTTCATCGCATTGGGGATGCAGCACCGTGTCTCACATCTCTCACTTTTCCCCATCCATTTAAAGGGAACCTTTAATGGGGGGGGGGGCGTGCCCTGTACCTGCCTGCCCAGCAAGCCACAAATTCATAGCTTGCAAGGCAGGCGTGCACGGCACCTGCTGTTTTCAGGTGGGGCTGTGGACAACTGTTGGGGGCAGGGCTT
This sequence comes from Gekko gecko, assembly GCA_029375565.1. Lineage (NCBI taxonomy): Eukaryota > Metazoa > Chordata > Lepidosauria > Squamata > Gekkonidae > Gekko > Gekko gecko. The sequence goes on from JAPDNY010000005.1 coordinate 198,574,990, forward strand.
CACCCCTCTGGCCAGCTGGATGGCATCTGGGGGAGCCCCAAAAATCCGGGGATCCCCCACCCCCCCTGGGGACTGGCATCTCTACTATCAAGACACTTCTCTGAATGTCCTCTGTGCCCCAGTAGGAGTCGCCAGAGGCCATCATGACTTCCAGGCACGGACACACACACACACACAGACAGATGCAAAAATTACCCTCCCCCTCAAAAAAGAGATGAACAGAGAGTGAGGCTGCTGCAGACTCAGACCCAGCTCCAGCAGATCCTGATGGGGAATATTTCTGTCTTTAGCTGTGTTTGCTGGGGGGGCAGAGGAAGAAGAGGCGTGTGATTTAAATGCTGGAAGTTGAGATGATTTTGGTACCCTGAGACTTGCAGTTTTAGAAAAAAGGAAATGGAAGATATGGGAACAGCTATTTTTTCTTCTTCTTTTTTGGCCTCTGTGCCTCTTTACAGGGGGGGATTAAGCTGGTTCCACCAAATATGGAAAGTGAGGTGATTCTGCTGTCCTGGAACCTACTTCAACCAAACAAATGCTCCCATAATTTCAGATCAGGGTATCTGGGAACCCAGTATATACTGTAGATTTACAGTGGATTCTGAGATGTATTTGGATATTCGTATTGAGTAGCCAGTATGAGAGTAGTGTCATTGTTAGAATGTTGGTCTAAGACTGGGGAGGCTGAAGTTCAAATCCCCACTTAGCCTTGTGTGGCCTTGAGCCAGTTACACTTTCAGCCTAAGTTATGAGGGAAAGAGAAAGGGGCATGAAGTATTTCTTTCATACACAAATGAAATATTTACTCAAATTGTTTCAGTGATGGAGTTTGCGATATCTTTCCTCTCACAGAGTCCTCTTTCTTTGACTGAGATTCAGACTATTTCAAGTAAAAATATATATTTAAAAACACATGATTAATTGATGGCATATGTTTCATTGTTTCATTTTTAAATAATTTCATATCAGTTAATAAGTGTGGGCCTGGACCAGGTTCAGCACTGTGCCCACCATCCGGGAAATTGAGAAGTCTATGCCCCTGCTTAAGGTAGAGAAAAGTGTGGTATAAAAACCAATTCTTATTTCTCTTCAGGAAGGAAGACCTTGAGAGATTACAATGGGGACGTCAGCGGTTTCCACCTCATTACCAGTCTGAGCCTGTATCAGGCCACAGCCTTTTACTTTCACTATATGATGGACACAAAGGCACCACCTTAAACTGCAAACCCAGTGACTCTTCGATTGTGTACACACTTGCAGCTACCATCCAGTGCACACACCTTGTAAATGCATAGATGCCCTCTGAACCAGATGGCCCAAGCTAGTGCGATCTCATCAGATCTCAGAAGCTAAGCTGGGTCGCCCCTGGTTAGTACTTGGAGGGGAGACCACCAAGAAAGTCCAGGATCACCATGCAGAAGCAGGCAATAGCAAACCACCTCTGAACATCTCTTGCCTTGAAAACTCCATGGTTTTGCCATAAATTGGCTGCAACTTGACAGCAAAAAAAAGGGAAAGTGTCTATGCCTGCCAACTGCAGACCCTCTTCATGCTTCTGGCTCATGAAAATTTGTGCCACAATAAAATTTGTGTCACAATAAATCTGATAACCTTCAAGGTGCCAAAGGTTCACATTACAATCAAATGTAATAAATAAATAAAAATCATAGGGAAGAGCCCTGGCCTGGGTAGCTCAGGCAAGCTGGATCTCATTAGATCTCAGAAGCTAAGCAGAGCCGACCCTGGCAAGTAATTGGAAGGGAGACCTCTGAGAAATACCAGGGCTTGGGACACAGAGACAGGCTCTCAAGCCACCTCTCTGAAACATCCAAACCCCACTAGGAGTCACCATGAGTTCCAGGAACACAAGCACACACATATATACCCACCAAAAAACCAAAACATCCATAGGCAAGACAGGGTGTTCAAGCTGCTTTAGTTTCCACAGGTATGTGATGCCACAAGTCCAAATACCCTAACCTGGATGGCTCAGGCTGGCCTGGTCTTGTCAGATCTCAGAAGCTAAGCAGGGTCAGCCGTGGTTAGCACTTGAATGGGAGACCACCATGGAAATTTGGGGTCTGAAAAGTACAGAGACTGACGAGTGATTTCAGCTCTCACATACTTTATTAGTTCAAGAACAAGACAAGAGAAGCTGGCTCGCAGGCCGGATTTTATTCCCAAGGGAGCCCACACCCCAACACACACAACACCCCCTGATTGAACAATTTACATTGACTGAGTTATCCCCTAGGATTCCGGCTCCCTGACTGGGAGGGAGCTAGGCTCCTACTGTCCATTGTCCTCTGGAGCGAAGCTCAGGCACTTCGCCCAGCCACGTGTCGGACCTGCTGAAACCGGTCTGAGCACATGGCTGGCCTGAGCACATGTTCTGAGATGGATACACTATACCCCTCCCCCCTTGGTCCGAAAGACACCCGCAGACAAAGTCTTTTAAGTAAGCTGGAGGCTTTCTGTCTCTCGTAGAGTGGTGTGGGGCGGTGGCTGTTGGAGATGCCGATGCCTGTGTTCGAGGTGGGGAGTTTGCCGTTGCCGGAGGAAGTGGAGTTGCTGCCACGGATTCGTTTGAGGCGGTCGGGGCTCCTGTAGACAGGTGGCAGGATGCCATGGCTGGAGTCTCTGCCGGGCTGAGGAACACCGGGGAGGGTTGTTGCACCCGGGCCTCTTGGGCTTCTGGCTCCTCAGAGTCGTCCGGTTCTAGGGGCGCCACCCAGCGATGGAGTTGGTCGATGTGGCAGTGGAGCATGGTGCCATCTTCACAGGAGACCTCGTATGATCGGGGGGCCCTAACCTGTATCACCCATGCCGGGATCCATGGCGGTCCAGTGGTGTAGCTCCGAGTGTATACTGGATCTTCCAGGAAGAATCCTTGGGCTGCTTCCTGGTTCTCAGTGGCCGGCTCGCGCTCCATGGCCCAGTCCAGGTGTAGACGGTACCATGCGTGTTGTGAGGCGGCGACCCAAGAGGAGTTCCGCCGGCCTGCATCCTGTGGTGGAGTGCGGGGTGATGTATTGGCTGAAAAGGAAGGAGGCCAGTTTGTAGTCCCAGTCCAGGGAGTCAAGCCAGTGTAGTGCTTCCTTAGCAGTCCAGACCATCCGTTCCACTTGGCCGTTCGTGGCGGGGTGGAATGGAGTGGAACGCACATGCCAGATCCTGTAATAAGCCATGAAGTCCTGGAACTCCCCGGAGGTGAACGCGGTGCCATTGTCCGTTACCAGCGTGTCCGGCAGTCCTTGGGCACTGAAGATCTGCCACATGGCCTTGATGGCGGATCTCGAGAAAGTGGATGGCACCGGAACGACCTCCAGCCATTTGCTGTAAAAGTCAACCAGAATGAAAAAGAGTTGCCCCTGGAATGGCCCGTGAAATCCAGGTGGAGCCGAGACCAGGGGCAGTAGGAGGACTTCCAGGTACTCTCCGGAGCCGGCGGCGGTTCGGGGCATGAGGCCTGGCAGAGCTGACATCGTTTCACTTTGTCCTCGATGTCCCGATCGAGGCCTGGCCACCAGATGTAGCTCCTTGCTAACGCCTTCATCCGTACCACTCCCGGGTGATGCTCATGCAAAGCCTCCAAGACGCGTGGCTGGAGCGGAGCCAGAATCACCACCCGGCTTCCCCACATCAAGCACCCTTTGTATATTGATAGTTCATGTTTCCTTGTTACAAATGGAGTGGATTCGGGTCCCTCCTTGGCCACTGGCCACCCCCTCCCCACCCAGCAGAGGATTTTATCCCAGGACGAGAGGCAGGCCATGTCCTGCACAGGCACTGGCCGATCGGGGAGCAACTCCAAGAGGGCAACCGTGTGCACAGGAGCTGGGTCAGGGTCTGCGATGGCCAGAGGCAGGTGGCTGAGGGCGTCTGCATGGCCCATTGCCTTACCAGGCCGATGGATGAGGGAATAGGAGTACCCCGCCAGAAAGATGGACCACCTCAGGACCCTGGGGGAGACCATCTGCGGCATCTGGCGGTCCGGGGCAAGGAGGCCCAGGAGCGGTTTGTGGTTGGTCATTATCTTGAAGGGCCAGCCGTATAGATAGTGGTGAAATTTTTTTACACCAGCCACTATTGCCAACACCTCCTTGTCTATCTGTGCGTAATTGCGCTCCGCAGGAGACAAGGTCCTTGAGTAGTATGTGACCGGGACGTCCCGGCCATCTGGCAACCGGTGGCCCAAGACTGCTCCGACCCCATAGGGAGAAGCGTCGCAGGTGAGGACCAGCAGAAGAGTTTCCATAAAGTGGTGCAGGACTGAGTTAGAAACCAGTAAGTCCTTGACGCCCTGGAACGCCACCACGTGCATTGGCCCCCAGGCCCAAGGTGCGTCCTTGTCCAGGAGATGGTGGAGCGGTTCTGCCACGGACGTTTTGAGGGGTAGAAAAGCATGATAGAAATTGAGTAGGCCTAAGAAAGCCTGCAATTCTGCCTTGGAAGAGGGCTGGGATGTGTGTGTAATTGCCCTAACTTTATTGTCCATGGGATGGATCCCCTGGGCGTCCACCGCAAACCCCAGGAACTCGATGCCGGGCACCCCCAGGAGGCATTTTTCCTTCTTCACTTTGAGGCTGGCGGCTTCGAATCTCTGAAGAACCTGTCAGAGCCAGTCTGCGAAGGAGGCGGTGTCCAGCGCCGCGACGATCACGTCATCTAAAAAAGGTTGTACTCCTGGGATGCCTTTTAAGAGAGGGTGCATGAAAGACTGGAAAATCCCGGGATCCACACAAACCCCAACCTGTAGCCGCATGACCCGGAATGCCCCTTTGTGTGTAGCGATTGTCTGGGCCTCGGCAGCGGCTATATCTACAGGTAACTGCTGGTACGCTTGAGCCAGATCCAGCTTACTGAAGACCTTGGCCCCCGCCAGTGAGGCGAGGATGTGGCTTACCACCGGGACCAGATAAGCATGGTCCTGCAAGGCCTTGTTCAGGGTGCACTTGTAATTGGCACAGACCCACAGGTCACCGTTCAGTTTAACCGGCGTGACAATGGGAGTCTCCCACCGCGCGGATGCGACTGGGTCCAGCACCCCTTGTGCAACAAGGTGATCGAGCTCTGCCTCTATTTTAGCTCACATTGCAATGGGAGGGACCCGGGCCTTGATGTGAATGGGGCGTACGGCTGGATCTAGATCCAGGTAAATCGGGGTCCCAGTGTACCTCCCCACAGTCCCATCGAATACCTTTGGAAATTCTCGGCAAACAGCCTCAAAATCGGCTGTCCCGATCAGGTTAAGCCCAGTTATTTTGAGGCCCAGGGGCTTGAAGCACAATAGTCCCAACAAGCTGGTGAGGCGCCCTTCCACCACCAACAGGTCCAGCAGTCCTGAGAACCCCTTGAACTGGACCCAGAACTTGCCCCAGCCATGGACTGCCACAGGGTTCTTATTACAGTCCCATAACATGAGACCCTGTGGCTTGTGCAACTGGGATCCCCCTTTCGGGCATAGGGAACGGAGGGTCTTGGCCAAGATGATAAAAAAGGATGAGCCTGAGTCAATTGCCATCTGACAGGGGGACCCCTCAATCCAGATAGTCACATGCACCTTGTCCAGGCCGTCGGGGGCAAGTTACATACCGTTTGTTGGTGGTGGACCGAAACAGTGTGAAGATCCGCTGCGTTGAGCTGTGCCATGAGCTTCAGCCGTTGTCCTTTGGAGCGGCAGACCTTCACAATGTGCCCCGCCTTGTTGCACGTCCAGCAGATGGCGGTGCAGAACCGGCAAATCTGTCGCTCGTAAGCGTCGCCACAGCTAGCGCAGGTCGCAGGGTGCTGGTCTTTGGATGCGGACAATCCTTGGGCCCATTGAGAGTGCTGAGACGCCCATCAGTTTACCTGGAGCACTTCCTCGTCCTCAGAGACATCAGAACCACGAGTTGCTCGTGTGCGGTGGACCGCCTTGCTGGGGCGGTCCTGATGTGCCTTTTCGTAGGCGGCGGACTCCCGGAGGGCCGCGTCGAGGTCGAGATCGTTTTTACTGGCCAGTTTCCACCGCAGTTTAGGTTCGCGGAGGCCCACGAGGAATTGGTTCAGCAGGGTGTCAGTTAGACTTGGGAAAGTGCACCTGGTGGCAGCCCGCTGGAGGCCGGCCAGAAAGTCCGATGCCGTCTCGTCCAGGCCCTGGACTCGTGCAAAGAAATCCAAGCACTCCACGAACTTAGTAGGCTTAGGAGAAAAGTGATCAGAGAGGGCCTTCACCAATACCTCATAGGTTTCTTCTTTGGTTGTCTTTGGGTTGACGAGATCCTTCAGGAGCAGGAAGGTGTCCACGCCGCAGGAGCTGAGGAGCAGGGCCTTCTTTTTTCTGGCATCCTCAACATTGTGGTAGGCAAAGTGGTTTTCCAAGGTCTCCAACCAGGTGTCCCATCGCTGGGCCTGGGAGACATCGAAAGCCTGGATGTTACTTTGTGGAGCCACCATCGTGCCCGGGAAGGATGCTGCCAGAGCAGTTTCTCAGGTGGTGGCAGTCGCCGAAGTGGTGAGCGGGCAGTGCTGCACTTGGGGGCAGCGGTGCGATGCTCCGGAGTGACTGTAGTTGCGGTGAGAAGTGCGGTGCTGCTCTCAGGGTCAGCGATGCGATGCTCAGGAGTGGTGTTCGATGCAATGCTCGTTCTCGTGGTCATTGTTCATTGAGGGCGTTAGGATCCCATCCTCGTCGCCAGTGAAAAGTACCGAGACTGACAAGTGATTTCAGTTCTCACATATTTTATTAGTTCAAGAACAAGACAAGTGAAGCCGGCTCACAGGCCGGCTTTTATTCCCAAAGGAACCCACACCCCAACACACACAAACCCCCCTGATTGGACTATTTACATTGACTGAGTTATCCCCTAGGATTCTGGCTCCCTGACTGGGAGGGAGCTACGATCCTACTGTCCATTGTCCTCTGGAGCGAAGCTCAGGCACTTCGCCCGGCCGCATGTCGGACCTGCTGAAACCGGTCCGAGCACATGGCTGGCCTGAGCACATGTTCTGAGATGGATACGCTACAGGGTCGCTATGGAGAGGCAGGCAATCTCTTGCCTTGAAAACCGTACAGGGATGCCGTAATTCAGAAGTGACTCAACAACACACAACTCACACAGAAAAGTCACAACAATATAAGGACCCAGGTAGTTGCAACCAGAACATGAACGGGCCCTGCAAAGAGATGGGGAACAACAGAGGAAGATGGTTCACTCCCCTGACCCAGGTGTGGCCTACAGAAACCAGCAGGGGAAGCTTAGAAACGATCAGACCTCTTCCAAAGCACAATAGCAGCAGTGGAGAGCAGAGAAGCTAACCATGTGGCTGCTTTTCTCTCTGCAGGAAGGGGTCACTCTGGCTTGAGGGTGTGGGGTTTTTTTTGACCCCAGCTCAGCAAACAGAGCAAAGTTTCCCCAGGGCCAAATGGAGGAAGAGAGAAGCTCCGTTCTGGTTTAGCTGACTGCAAAATCCTCCATTTGCCACCATGATCCTGACTAGAAATCAGCAATCTCACATGTAAGACACACAAAGCTGCCTTATGATGAGCGAGAACATGAGTCCAACAAGGTCAGTATTGTCTCCTCAGACTGACAACGGTTCTCAGGCACAGTGTCTTTCACACCAACAACTGCCCAGTCCTTTTAACTCTGCCACCGAGCCACAGCCCCTCCCCTCTCCTTCCTTCCCAGGGTCAACCCCCCTCACCTCCACCCCAAAGCTGAACAGCCCCAGCAAACCCTCCTCTCTAGACCAAAGGGTGCCTGGCCTGGCCTTGGGAGAGTGAAACCAGGAAGGAGATGAGGCTTTTGGGTGAACAAGCAGATTTTCTGCATAGGCAAATCTTCCTCATTGCAACAGCCGATTTGCATGTAGGCCAGGTGTTCTCAGAAACCCGAGCCCTGCCCCCGCCCTCACCAAGAAGCTGTTTCACAACCCTGCCGGTGCTGGAAGGAGACAAAAGGAAGTGGGCCCATGTGGATCCAGAAGACAGTTTGCTGCCTGCCAAGGAAGCCTGCTGCTGTTTTGAGAAGAACTCACCTTGCCCTGGGGTGGGGGGAGAGTATGTGGGATGGCATGTGTATATATAGTATGGGGGAGGGCTGTAACAAAGAAATCCTACACACACAGCTCAGTCACACAAGGCAATTTACTTCAATGAGGCCACACCAAGCTTTGGGCTGGATAGTTCTCATTCCAAACAGCCACTATCAAAGGTTTTTGGCAGCAGAGCTGAGAAACCACTTCAAAAAGGCCCAATCCTCTCGGAAGGCCTCTGCCCCACAGAAAGTAGTGAGAGCAGCTGGGCAGGCCTGTCTTGGCTGGCTAACATACCTTTCAGTGGAGCGTGCACAGGAAAATTTCCCAGGGGGTTGTGCCCTAAATTCTTTGGCTCTCTCCAGGAACCCAAGCAGAGAGTGATGAGAGGTCCAGCGGGAGGATTTTCCCAGTGGGAACAGCTGCATGGGATTATCTGAAAGGATAAGGGGTGTTGACTGCTGGAAACGGCCACCTATGCAGGTTATCTGTATGTATAAAATGCCATCCAATCACAGCAAGCCTGATCTCGTCAGATCTTGGAAGCTAAGCATGGCCGACCCTGGCAAGTACTTGGATGGGAGACTTCCAGAAAATACCAGGGCCGGGAGGCAGAGGCAGGCTATCAAGCTACTTCTCTGAACATCCTCCATGTCCCAGCAGGAGTCGCCAGAGGTCGCCCTGACTTCCAGGCATGGGTGCACACACACAATGCAAAAATACAAGAAGAAAAGTCACAGCCAACCTATGAAGACCCCATAGGGTTTGCAAGGCAAGTGCCCAACCAAGTGCCCAACAGAGACTATTTCCCATTGCTACCTCTGTATAGCCACCCCGGACTAACTTGGTGGTTTCCCATCTAAGTATTAACCAAGGCCAACCCTGCTTAGCTTCTGAGATTTGGTAAGATCCGGCTCGTCTGGGCCGTCCAGGTAGGTCTGCCAGCCTCCAGGTGAGGCCTGGAGATCTCTGGCTTTCACAACTGACCTCTAGACTATAGAGATCACTTCCCCTGGAGAAAATGGTTGCTTTGGAGGGCGGACTCTGTGACACTGCACCCTGCTGAGGTCCCTCCGCTCCTCAAACCTTGCCCTCTCCAGGCTCCACTCCCCAAATCTCCAGGTATTTCCCAACCCAGAGCTGGCAACTGTACCTCCAGAACTCTGGAGTGGCACAGAACTCTGCAAATGTATTATCGTACCCAGAAAAGCTTGACTTGGTTTGTTGTGGGAATCACTGCAGTCTATTTTAAAGTACAGAATCGCCTTTTTATCACACACACCCCCCTTTGCATTCACAGCTATTCATTCCTAACTCCAAAGAAAATCCAGGCAAAGGTGAAGTTTCAGGCCAGGTCTTTCTAGCCTGCCCTCTTGCTGAACGGACTGTGTGATGCTGTACAATGTAACGGCATCTGCCCAGCAAAAATCAAAGGAGCCTGACAGGGATTCAAGTGTGTTCTTTTCTGTGCCAGTGTGAACACACCACAGAATCTCTGCAGCCTGAGATTAAAAATCACAGCAAGAGGCTCAAAAGAGAAAAACTAAGATACGGGGGTGGGGGATGGAAGCTGCAGTAGGGTCTGAAATTGCCTTGCACTGAAGCAGAATCAAAATGCACTGACTTGGGAATAATTTTTCAGAACCAACCTATTTTGGACAGTGATCTCATTTTTTGCAGTTTGTTTCTGTAAACTTGGAAGCTTGCTCATTTGAACCAGTGATCCAGTGTGGCGTAGCAATGGGTACGAGTGTCACTCTAGGATGTGGGAGACCCAGGTTTGAATCCCTGCTCTGCCATGGAAGTTTATCAGGTGATTTTGGGCCAGTCACACACCCTCAGCCTATCCTACCTCACAGGGTTGCTGTGAGGCTAAAATGGACGCAAGGAGAATGGTGTGAGCTGCTCTGGATCCCCCATTGGGGAGAAACGTGCAAATGAAGAAAATGAACAAACATGATGCTGGGTTAGGGAAAAGGACTCACGTGTGGATCTTTGCATTCACATGCAATTTCAATGAAACTAGGCCACTCTTACCAAAACAGCTACTCAGCATATGTAGCAGCCCACTCCGAACTGTGCACGTGCTACGGTTCACGGGGGAGTTCCTTTTGCACTGCCGGCATATTTAAATTGAGCCTTACACATGCACATGCCAGTGTGGGAACGGCTTCCCTTTACATGTGGCGGCTGCACAGCTGAGGATCTCCAAATTAGGTGTGTCTCTCCCACCAGTCAACAGGGTGCTGGTTATGTGGGAAGGTCCACAGAGACTCCGTGCAGTCCTGAGGATGCCTTCCTGGGAGCAACATGGCACTTACTTCTGAGTAGGCCTGCTTATGATTGCTCACACAACACTCAGCAGGCCTGTGCAAGGGAGAGCAGAAACAAGGCCAGAGGTTTTACCGAATAGAAATGCATGACGAAGCAAAAAAAGGCACTTGTACACTGAACACTTCTGAAATCTGAACACTTCTGAAATATGCAGTGCCCAAATCCTGCATCCCACTCTAAGCTGAAGCATGACCCCATACCCAGAAAACTAGTGGTTCCAATTTATTGACTTAGTTCATTTATACCCTGCCTTTCTATCCAATGGCAACCCCAAAGCAGCTGCATTATCCCCCTCTGCTTCATGTTAGCCTCACAACAACCCTGTGAGGTAGGCCAGGTTGAGAGAATGTGACTGGTTTAAGGTCACCCATCTCGCACTCCTAGCCCCACACTCTTGACTATTACACCATGCTGGCTGGGCTTGGGTTGCGCAGCCTCTCGGGTAAGGTCATAAAAAAACTCAGATAAGATTGTGATTTGATGCCAAGTCCTGATTTTTTAAATGCGAGACTTATCTATTTCTTGTTTGCTTAAGAGGGAAAATGTTTGCATAGGAGGCGGGAACAAGGAAGTGGCGGTCCCCAGAGAGCACACAACCTTTCTAGGGGCTCGGGAAAGCTCGCGGCCTGCTACGCGGAAGAAGCGGGGCCACGGCGCCAGGCCGGAGGGAAAGGGCCGACGAGGCGCGGGCGAGCTTCCTTCACCAGGCCGGAGGTTCGCTGGCTCAGTCCCGCCCCGAAGATGGAGCGGGAGGCGGCGCTGCAGGGACGCCACCCGGGCCCAGCGGGCGGGTCAGGAAGCGGCTGCTGCTTCCGCCTCTTCTAGGCCACCTGCCCGGCCCCAGTATAAAGCGGCGGGCGCGGCCAGTTTCCCCGGGGCCCCCATGGAGGAGCGACGGCGGCAGCTGGGTAAGGCCCTGTGTCGGGGCGGCGGCCGGCTCGGTCTCCGGGGGGTTTGCCGAAGGGGCGGGCGGCGGTAGAGGCTGTTCGGTGGCGCGCTAGCCGCGGGGTCCAGCCACTAGGTCGGGGAGGAGGAGCCTGCGGGGTTTCGGCTGGCCTCCGATGCCGAGTCTGCCTGCCTGCCTGGCCCGGGCCGGCGCTTTTTGCGCAGGTGCGCTCTCGACAGCTGGCGAAGGGGAGCGCCTCTGCTGCGGGGCGTTTGGCTCCTGCCAGAGCAGCGCCAGACCTGTCTCCTTCCGGCGGGCCCCGCGAGAGCTCAGCGCCCTTCTCTTTGGCTTGCAGGTGGCGGGGCTCACTGAGGAAGGGGGAAGGCCATGGACCGAGACCGCAGCAGTCCCCCCGGCCCGGGGCGTTCCTGGCTGGAGTGACCCTGCGCCCTCTCTCCACTGGAGCGTCCGCCGAAGGAGGCCCGGGAGGGCGCGCCCTTGGAAAGCGGCTACCCCAGCCCAAACGTCATGCCCTGTGCCCGGGGTAGGAACCTGGAGGAGCATGGCGCATCCGGCCTGACCGACCCGGAGTTGCCAAGCTGGTCTGAGCAAGACCACGTGGAGATGCAAATGAAAGTGGACTTCTTTCGCAAGTTGGGCTACTCCTCCGAAGAGATCTTGGTCGTCCTCCAAAAGCTGGGCTTAGATGCAGACACCAACACGGTCCTGGGGGAGCTGGTGAAGCATGGGACGGCGACGGGGGAGCGGGACCCTGCCGACCCCCCTCAGGAAGTCCCGGAGCCGCCGGTGGCCCCCCAACACAGGAGCCCTGTGCCTGCCGTGCCTTTGGAGGGGAAGGAGGGCGAGAACCTGCGGCCTGTTGTCATAGATGGAAGTAACGTAGCTATGAGGTATGACCCCCAGCTGTCTCACCTCCCCTGTGAGCACAAATCCTTCCCACTTTGTTCCTAAGCATTGGGGGGGGGGGGCGGCTCTTGGAAAAACCAATAAGCTTGGTTTCTGTGGACTGCTTCTCTTTGCCAAATCTGTGAGCGGCTGTCTGTGGAGAGCAATAGACCACATCTACAACACACAGTTCTATTCTCTGGCACAGTTCAGCCCTGCTGTGTTGCCTGATGCTTTTATATAATGGCAAGTAATTTCCCTCCAGCCGTCTTTAAAGGGGGTGTCAGTATCCGAGATGGCTGATAGTGTTATGACTTCTCCGCAGAAGTGTGGGCTTCTGAATTGTGGTCATAAGGCTGCATGTAAGGGAGGGTTCAGACAAGTAATTTTCTCGCAGTACAGTGCAGGCTCTGTTTTGACATCGCTTCCCATCAGAATCCATGTGGCTTGAAGGAGTGTGATATGTGGGAAGGGATCTGAGAGCCAACCAATATAGTATAAATGGTTGTGCTGCTTAACTAGGGCTAGAAAGGTGGTGGAAAGTGCTATCAAGTAGTGGCTGACTTATAGTGACTCCATATGGTTTTCAAGGCAAGAAACATCTAGAGGTGGTTTGCCATTACCTGCTTCTGTGCAGCAGCAGCCCTGGCCATCGTTAGTCTCTCAACCCTGCTTAGCTTCTGAAATCTGAGGACATTGGGCCAGCCTGGGCCATCCAGGTCGGGGCAGCACTGGGGTAACCCATGTTCAGATCCTTACTCCGTCAAGCAGCAGACTTGCAGTGCAATCCAATGTGGAGTTACATCCTTCAAAGCCCTTCAGTGAACTTGCTAGAGTGTAACTCGTTTTAAGGGGGATCTACACCAGCTTGCTTCATAGGGCTGTGGGGAGAACCGGGCAAATTCCCCCAAGGCTTCATGGAGTAAGGGTAGAATAAATGCGCGAAGGTGCTGTGGGGAAGGTGGGCAGTGCCCCAAGCTGGTGGGGTTGTTCTCTTCCCTTGTGGCCTTGACTTTGGCTTCCATACTCTTCCTCTGGCTTCCCATGGTAGGTCTCTGATTTGGGAGCCTGAAAGGAATTGCTCCAGCTGGCTCAGTTTCTCATCTCCCTCTCTCCCTCTCCAAACCTGCAAAATGCACAATGCAAATCCTCTCTATCCATGAGAGCCTCAAACAAACACAACAGGATTTTGCTTCCCACTGTGCCATATGCTGCCTGGAATAAAAGCATTTTTACTTTCTGCAAGCTGCCAAAGAACGGGAGTGATTGACGTTTGGATTCCTGCACTGAGCAGGAGTTCTATAAAACCTGTCCAGTGAATTTTATGCCCCTGATTTCCCCATACACTCCTCCCCCCCCACATACCCTGACTTGGATGGCCCAGGCTGGCCCAATCTCGGTCAGCTCTTAGCCCAGCAAGGTCAGCCCTGGTTAGTACCTGGATGGGAGACCAGCCAAGGAAACACTGAGTTGCTACCTGGAGGCAGACAATGGCAAACAACCGCTGCTCATCTCTTGTCTTGGCCCCTCCCCTGCACATGCCTGGGATTAGAGGGCAGGGCTTACAGGCTGTGATTTTCAGATAGGCTTGAGCCTTGACACCTCTCCCTTCAGGAGTTAAGCCCTAGTGAAGCTCCCCGTGTGCTCGTCTTCTAGGCTCCACCTGCATTTCTTCTGTCCACACAGAGACTGGCCCCCACGGTATTGTAAACGAAATCTGTGCTTTCTTGGATGCGAAATGCTATATGTCTGATTCCGTGGGCAGACGATGCCCTTAACAGATGTGCTGAAACCACACTCAGTAGAGGTCTGTGCCAATCTTTAAAAAATAATTCCCACCACGAACTTCTGTGACACTGAGAAGAGAAAGCTGAACCTTTCTCTCTCCCCACCCCCAGGCAGGGACAAGTGTCTGGGATAGAGAACAGCTACATTCAAGTCCCGTGGCACCTTGGAGACCAACAAGATTTTCAAGGTGGAAGCTTTCGAGAGTCAAAGCTCCCTTTGCCAGACATGGGCATCTGCCATGGAAGCTCGCAGGGTGACCTTGGGCCAGTCACACACACTCAGCCTAGCCTACCTCACAGGGTTGTTGTGAGGGTGAAACGTAGGAGAGGAGAACGATGCACGCCATTTTGGGTCTCCATTGGGGAGAAAGATGGGGTATAAATAAATAAATGCGGTGACCCATCCAGAGTTAGCCCAAGGCAGGCAATGACTTTGTCACCTGTCTAGTCAAGCACCGCATGGGGCAGGGAAGAGTAGCATGTGTGTGTGGGAAGGGTGGCAGTGTTTTCAGCTGCTTGGTGTTTAGATGTTTCAAATACATCTATGGGGCTGACAGTATCCCCTCAATCTGGGATCCCAATTTGAGCCTGTGGATCACTCCAACCATTAGCAGAGTCACTTTTGGTGTGATCACAATCTGTACTTGCTGGGGACCAGTTTGAGTGGGGGGTTGGGAATCTGAGGGGGGTGCTGAACAGCAGCTACCTTTGCCAGAAGTGGGTGAAGCCAAATGCTTCCCCAAAACGAGATGCTGTTGCCCTCTTTTTGTCTGGCCCCTGGGAGGTGTTCGTTGCCCCAGTCGGGTCTGTAAGTTCTGCCCAATCCTTCCAGGATTCCCCCCTTCCTTTTGGCTCTCGCTTGAACAGAAGGACACTAGAGGCTCACCCGGGGCCAGGCTGGATGTTTGCTGAGCCAGCCTTCCTCCCTTCTCTCCTTTTGCTCCGGAGGGGAATTTTTACTGGGCAACTTCCTGCAATGACTATAGTGAGAAAAAGAGTCCTTATGGATTCCCCCGGGATTAATCTTCGGCAACAGCATGCAAATCATGGCGGGGCGTGTCTTGGGGGAAATAATTGGTCTCCACTTCCTTCTAAGGGAATTTTTCACAGTTGTTGCCACATCAGATGGGCCTGTTCACCTCCCGTCTTGTGGCTCCATGGGGCTTGTAGAAAGCCTGGTATGCAAATCTTTCTTCTGTGTGTGAGTGAGTGAGAGAGAGCTTGGTGGAGAGAAACCCATACTTCCGCCTGGAGAAAAAAGTTTCAGCAATGGAATACCCCACCCCCAAGCGTGTGTCTCAGTGTCTCTTTCAGGAAGTTCTGCTTGCATACAGTTTGGGGAGGCTGATGGAGCACAGGAAATCCATTGTCTTTTAAAATCAGAGACGAAAACTGAGCTGAGCTAAGCTGCGTTTCTGGAAAACTCATTTGGTTCTCTTGACACTAGTCAAGTGCTTGCTTGGCAACTGCAACCCCTTTGGAGCCATCTGGCTGTGAGAGAGACCCCTGTCTGAGCCTCTCCTGGTCCGGCTCCTCTCTGCTTGCATCGAAGGCTTGTCCTGCAGCATATCGCTCAGCTACGTTTTATTTTTCTTTACCAGTTGGTCGTTTTTGGTCTCGTACTTTCCCAATGGGCTTTGCATGTGTTAGCTCCGCTTCCTGCCCCCTCTGTAAGGCTGGCTGGCATTGTTACAAACCACAGTTCACAGAAGGTGGCCTATGTTTTGTTCTTGATTTTTGGGGCCAGTAGAGCTGTGAACAACTTCTGGTATTGTTAGACGGAGAGGGTGACGTGCCTCTGGTCGGTGAATTAACCAGTAGTTTGAACTAGCAGTTCTAGGCCTGACCTACATGCAAGTCTCAGCTTAATCTCAGCTCATTGATAGGCCTGCAGTGTGTGTGTGTGTGTGGGGGGGGGGGTGTTACTGGCCCTGTTCCTGGATGCAGAAATT
The DNA here is from genome assembly GCA_029375565.1 of Gekko gecko. NCBI lineage: Eukaryota > Metazoa > Chordata > Lepidosauria > Squamata > Gekkonidae > Gekko > Gekko gecko. The sequence goes on from JAPDNY010000005.1 coordinate 198,590,871, forward strand.
CAGCAGGTGAAGCTTTTCTCTGCATAGAGGAAGTGACGGGGACATTTCACATGCCATGTTGCTTCATGTTGGAGCGCTGTTAAGGCATAGAAGCAGACCATCAGTGGAGAGAAAAAGCTTGCAACCTTGCCAGTGAGTTCAAGGCTGGGCTGAGCTGAGGCTTGACTTCCTGTCTAGGGGCCAGCCCTTGCCTGCTGCATCGCCTGCAGAAGAAGCAGCCTTGCTTTCAGGGTGGAGAAGAAGATACCATACCTGTGTAAGTGGAGAAGGGCACATCTGTTTCTATTCCTGCCCTAAGCCCATCGTCCTGTCGCCCAGTGAGGGGAGGGCTGTTGATGCATTCCCCTACTGCTGTCAAGGCCAAGGACACGAGACTGAGAAAGCTCTGAGTAGAGAATGACGAAGGGCCACATTTTCTGGGAGTGTGTGTGTTTTCCCCCCTCCACCACATGGCTTATTCAGTGCTGGTGGATGAGCCCCTCTTTTGTGAGAATTGTACAGTGGGGCTCGTGGGGCCTTCACATAACTAATATACCAGGGTTAACAAATGGGGGAGGGGCAGCTGGAGTGATCTGAGCCTTGTCCAATAGAACACCGCATTAATGGCACTAAAACCAAATCCAGTCCAAAGGCAGCAAGAGAGAAAGGTGCATATCTAGTGGATCTCTGCCAAGTTCCACTGCAGGTTTATTTCAAAAAATGAGAGGAGCCAGGGTATGGACCGTAGCTGTTTGAAAAGAGTTGTGAGAAGTGTCGGGGTGAGGGTGGCAGGTGAGTCTGAGAGCCAGTTTGGTGTGGTGGTTAGGAGGGCGGACTCTAATCTGGGAGAACTGAGTTTGATTCCCTACTTCTCCACATGCAGCTGCTGGCATGACCTTGGGTCAGTCACAAGTTCTCTCAGAACTGTTCCGGAAAGAGCAGTTCTCTCAGAGCTCTCTCAGCCCCACCTATCTCACAGGGTGCCTGTTGTGGGGAGGGGAAGGAAAAGGAGATTGTAAGCCGCTCTGCAACTCTTTCAGGTAGTGACGGGTGGGGTATAAATCCAGTCTCTTCTTCTTTTCACATGCTCAGACTATCCTGTGGTCCCATATGCTTAGGGATGAGCTGCCGTGCATTAAACCTCTCTGCGGGGAGTCTGATCTACCGCAGGGACACTCACTAAAACTGAGCAAGATTCTAGTCCAGTAGTACCTTAAAGACCAACAAAGGGAGCTTCGACTCTCGAAAGTTTATACCCTGGGAAATCTTGTTGGTCTTTAAGGTGCGACTAGGCTTGAATCTTGCTCTTTCGCTGCAGACCAGCATGACTGCCCAGCTGAAACTCTCTGTGACTGGACTTAGGGGAAGGGAGAGGTTGTGGTGTGCACTGGCAGCAGTTCCTGGTATCACAAGGGAAGGGGGAAGAGCAGGAGTTGTTTTTGTTCAGCCAGGGTACCAGCCCCTTTCCTGGAGCTTCTGAGTGGAGGAAGGAAGGCCCGCCACTTCCTCCCAGCGTTCTGCAGCTGAGGCTAGCAGGTAAAAGTGGGCGGCAGCCGTTCTGAAATGGAGTCATCTACAATCAGCTAGACGGCTGTTGTGCTGTCAAAACACAGCAGGCTTGCAGGTTCCTGCTGGGGGAAAGAGGGCAGGGTTCATTTTGAGCTGGGATTCCCCAGGGACTGTGTTCCATAACAGGCTGTAATGCAAGAAAGGCTCCCAGCTGTGCTCAGTCAGGCCTGGGTAGCTGAACCAGTGCCACCTCTCTGGCATTAGGTAGCAGATCAGCAGGTCATAAGTGGTGGTTTCGGAGCAAGCTGCAGCCTACCACTGCAAGACACAGAGAAAAATTGCTTGCTTTTTAAAAGCTGTCTGTGGACTGTGGCTGGTTGGGGCAATATTTGGGACTGGGGCTTTTGAATTTCTTAGACTCCCCAGTGGAGTGACCAGTGAGGGCACGTGTTTTTTTCCCATCTGTCTTCCCAGGGGTCTGTGACACAGGCCTCTGCTAATCCTGGCTAACCAGGGATTTGAAGCTAGGAAAGTGGGATGATTTGGCTTCCAAGGATCCTCTGGGCTTTCCTTTTGTTTCAGAGGCCAAGTTTCTAGAAGTCACAATTGAACTGAAAGGCCCCGAAAAGGGCCTCCATTTCTCCTGATCAACAGGAGGCTTTCTTAATAGAATATTCATTCTGCAAACACAACTACTTTATTCATTCTCCTCAAAAGTAAAAAGGCACATTTTGAGCTGCTGTTCTGTCCCTCTCCTCAAAGCCTTTTGGAATGAAGATTATTCCAAAGCTAATTCCCCCCCCCCATCAAATCACAGCTGTGTTATGGCAGTCCCAGAGGGTTTTCAAAGTAGGAGATGTTCAGAGGTGATTTGCTACTACTTGCCTCGGCATAACAGCCCTGGACTTCCTCAGTGGTCTCCCATCCAAGTACTAATCAGGGCCACCCCTCCGTAGTTTCCAAGATCTGATGAGGTCAGTATTTCTTATCAGAAGAAATGAGCAAATTTAATCTATGCTGATACGTCTTGGATTTTTGTGAATGATATGTGAAGGAAAGATTAGCCTTCTGATTTGCCTCTCCCGTCATGAGCCATTACAGCTTGGCAAGCCTCCATGGTGTGGGTGGCAGTGCCAGTTTGCTATTGGTGTACATTGTCATTATGCAGCAGCTGGCAACAGGAAATGAATTTCCCCCTCTGATGAAATTGCAAGGGGAATTTGAACTTGGCTGGCACAGGATAATTACCCAAGTGAGCTTCTGACCCACCTTCCTTTAAAAAAAACCCTTAAATAGCTGCTCCCCAAACCAAAGACACTTCACTGGGCAGGGAGGGGTGTGGTGGCTGCCGTCACTCTTGGGGGCAAGATCAGAATCCCTCTGGAGCTTCCATAAAGAAGTGGAAGGGCTTCTCGGGGGGTCCTCTGGTCAGTCAGTTGGTACACCAGGTCCCCCAAACCCAAGCTCACCAGCTTATTGGCACTGATGTTGCCCATTAACTGGAAGTTTTGGGGGTTAAAAAGTATCATCAAGTTGCAGTGGACTTATGGGGACCCCATAGGGTTTTGAAAGACAGAGATGGACAGAGGTGATTGGCTGTTATCTGCCCTGACATAGCAACCCTGGACTTCAAAGAAGTTTTTGCTTTGCCTCACTTGAAGAAGCACTGCTGAGGCAGTTGGCCATCAGTCATGAACAGGAAGGCATCCTGAGTTTTGAAAACTTGATATTGCTGAATGAATGGACTTGGGGGACTTATCTAACCCCCTGGAGTGAAAGGAATAAATATCTTGGGCCTTGGACACACATCTTCCTGGCAAAATGATCTCTGTGTTGTTACCTGCCTTTAAGTCTCCAGGGGTGCCTCCACATCAGGGTGTTCTTCCCCCTGGCTGTCTGGTTGCTGATACAATTCTGTGTGAAATCGCCCTTGTAATGGAAATTTCAAACAGTCCAGCGTAACCCATTTATTTTTAGCCGTGACTTCCCTTTCACATTGAAGCCCCCTCCACTATGTTGTCACATGATGACCCTTCGGATTCTCCACCCACCCTGTTTTAGCTTTTTTAAGGAAAATGGGTAATGCTGCATAGAAATAATGCAGTATCTTTTTTTAGAAAACTTGAAACATGTTTCCAGAGATACCTTGAAGATCCCTTCCTCCTAAAAGACAGGCTGAGTTGAGAATGATTATCTTCGGGGGGGCGGGGGGTTAACCCACAAGCAAAGCTGGGGAGGAATAATGCAATGCCTTTACATCCTAAAACAAAAATCTCTTCTGTTATATTAATTTCTGCAAGGTACTTACCTTAAAGTAATCAAGACATGAAAGAGTAACTGACTAGCATGTTGCCAATTACACTGTCTCCCTTTCAGACACCAGACTGCTTGTGTCCATACAATCTTGCCCAGAGTTTTTTTTGCAAGTTTTAAATAAAGCAGATTTCTTTGTGGAGGAACAAGCTGTTAACAGTCTGTGCACAAATGGAGGACAATATCATGTGAAACATTTTTTAAAAAAGCAAACAAGTCAGGTGGCTAAACTATGGGAAATCCTTGGTATGGAAGTTGCCCAGGTTTGTCTTCTGTCACCTGAGTGTTTGCTAGGTGAGAAGCCCCTTTTGTCAACACCTTTCTGGGGGGAGTTTGCACATGTGATCAGCCAAGGCGGTCCAGTTGAAGCCCCACCAGCTGATTTAACAAAATAATCAATGTTTGGGGCTGTAGCTCCATGGTGGCTGAGTGTGGGGCTTTCCAGATGGGGCCTCCTTTGGAGAGTATTGTGTCACCCTCATGGCATGACGTTTCCTATTCCAAGTCTGTGAATCCATGGTAAGTCACTCCAGTTGGAACCAGGGCTTTGAACCTGTGAACACTTCCTTCCTTTACAGCCATGGGGATAAAGACGTCTTCTCTTGCCGAGGCATTCTGCTGGCCGTGAACTGGTTTCTGGACCGAGGACACACAGATATCACTGTCTTTGTACCCTCTTGGAGAAAGGAGCAGTCGAAGCCGGATGTTCCCATCACAGGTAAAAAAATCTGGCCTTCTGCTTTCATAGGGTTTTGGCAATCCAGGTGATTCAGTAAGTGATGCAGATTGAGTGCAATAGGAAAAGGGTGTGAGCTGTCTGTTTTAATTTGGCCACGGGGTGATGACTGAATAGTGACGTATTACTGCCATCTGACAAGTTCACAGCAAATTTTTCTTGGTACATTTGCCAAATGCCTCCTCCGCTCATGGCCACGGTGACCTCCGATATCTCACTTGCTGGCAGATGGATTAGGAGTACTGCCAGATGTTTTGCCACAACTGCAAAACTCCCTCTCTCTAGAATCTAGCCTGTGCCCTTTCCATTTGTAGGGCAGGTTATATTAGAGTTGCAGAAGACTTGCGTCAATCAAGATGGTGAATTCATAATTTTAAGGGGTGTATCTTCTGGTTTGGTTTTCCATGTTCTCTTCTTCAAGGCAGAAGAACAGGAAGGGTTGGAAAGGTAGATAAAGGAAAAGAAAGCTGAAAAAACTTACAATGCAGCTCCCATGATCTCAGAGAGGGTGTTTGAGAAAGTTCAGTGGAGTGGGTATGAAAGGAAACACTGTTCGGGTGTTACTGACAGACATCCTCAGCTGGGTCTGGTTGTGCCGCCTGCTTTCCACTCCCCTGTGGTTCTGGTGACTGAGTCTTCTCCAAGGTGCTTAGCAGCTTTGCTTGCTGTGTCAGTATCCGACTCTTAAAGGAGCCTTGGGCAAGTGGTGACGCTGGTGCTCCCTGTTGCAGATCAGCATATCCTACATGACCTGGAAAAGAAGAAGATCCTCGTCTTCACGCCTTCCCGGAGGGTGGGGGGCAAGCGAGTGGTCTGCTATGACGACCGCTTCATCGTGAAGCTGGCCTATGAGTCCGACGGCATCATCGTGTCCAATGACACTTACCGAGACCTGCAGACAGAGCGCCCTGAGTGGAAGAAATTCATCGAAGAACGCTTGCTGATGTATTCTTTCGTCAATGACAAGTAGGCCTGTGGGCACTTGAGGGCAGGGAGATGTGGGAAGGGGAGAGAAAAGAGTGTCCAAAACCCCCCTCTTTTCATCAAACTCCAGCAAGGGGAGGAAGATTTTCAAGCCTGGTGGTGTTCAGGCAGTTCCTGTTAATCTTCCAAACTGGACTGGTGGAGATGGGGGTGAGCCAGTTCAAGAGGTGTCCAGGCTACTTGGTGCTCAGTACCCTGCAGCCTTGGTTTCCATGTTCAGACACACACACACATGCACCCCGTGCTGCTGACACTGCTGGTAAAGTTACAAGGCAGTGCCTGACAATTGGCAGGAGGATTCGAGGGGTTCGACATTCATCAAAGATTTTTTGGAAAAAAAATTGTATTGTGTACTTACCGGAAGTGACAAAGGGTAGCTCTGGGAATCATCAGCAACTCTGTGGTGTAACCATAGAGTTGCTGATGATTCATTCCTAGAGCTACCCTTTGTTACTTCCAGTAAGTACACAAGGCTTCATTTTTTTTAAAAAAATCACCACTCTGAGTGCTAGCGGGCAACACGATTTGAAGTTGTGGGATTCTCCTTCCCTCACCTTCCCCAACATCTATGCTACTCTAACCCTTCCTGATCAGACTGTGCAATCCAGAAAGCAGACACCATGAGAAGGGTGGTAAGGATGGCTGCAGAGAAAATGACTCCAGGCTACTTGGAGGACCTAAGGGAAGGCAGAGCCCCCACCCCACATTACTAGCTAGTCTGAAATGTCTTCCTAACCCTTAGCTATGGCCACCACTCTGACCCTGGATATCTGTTGGTTTGGTGGCACACACGGGGGCCAAGAGTCAAAGAACCAGCAGGGTGGGGTTTGTGGCCCATGGCAATCTTGCCTTTTTTCCTTTTAGGTTTATGCCTCCTGATGACCCGCTGGGGCGCCATGGCCCCAGCCTGGACAACTTCCTGAGGAAGAAACCAGTGCTGCCTGAACTCAGGAAGCAGCAGTGCCCTTATGGTAAGGCCAGGTGGTTTCCAATCTTCTTGGGGGGAGGGAGACTGTCCAGGCCATAGCTGCCCCGTTGGAGTGGCCAGAAGGCTCTCCGTCCCATGTTCTGCCCTCTTTCTTTCCCTTGCAGGCAAGAAATGCACGTATGGGAACAAGTGCAGGTACTACCACCCTGAGCGCCTCAACCACCTGCAGCGCTCCGTTGCCGATGAGCTGCGAGCAAATGCACGGCTGTCCCCTACCAGGAATGCTGCTGCTGCTGCTGCTACCAAGGAAGAGGTGCTGGCACGGCGCCCTGTCCAGGCTGAATTCCTGAGCTCTGTGCCCCTTGAGGGTGATAAGGTCCACTTGATGAAAGCCTCCATGGAGAAGAAAAGCTTGGCCTCTAAAGCGAAGCATGGTGACGTACCACCGTTCTTGCCCAAAGGTGGAAGTAGCTCAGCAGGGACGCCTGCTGGTAGTAGCAGCAGCAGCTACCGGCCTACAGAGTGGTACCAGCCACCCCCTCTCTCTCCCCACATGGACTCCCTGTCCTATGTGTCTCAGGACTGCCTTGACTCCGGCATCGGCTCCCTGGAGAACCAGCTGTCTGAGATGTGGCCCAGCCCTTTGGCCAGCCACAGCAAGCATTCTCACCCGGAGCACCTGGGGATGACCACCCGTAGAGGGCAGCCCTACCATCCGCCTCCTGGCCCCGAGTCCAATAGCTACGGCCACTATCAGCCCCACAGCTACCCCAAGCCCGTTTCAGCACCCAGCTCCAACACCAGCTTCCTACAGTATAGTGCAGATCTGTCACACACCAGAGCGGCTCACTCCTTTCCCAGTTACGGCATGCCTCCCGACTCTGGCACTTCCCTCAGTCCCGGACGGAAGTATTGGTCCGAGCCTTACCAGCCTCCCCTCCGGCACCTCGAGATCTGCCGAGAGCCCCCCAGTTGGCCTACAGCAACTCCTGCCAGTGGGCCTCGCCTGATCGCTTTGCTGAAGAGCGCGCCAACGTGCATGTTAAGCTGTGTGGTATCTTCCATCCTCACCTGGTGGATGCTGTCATGAGCCGCTTCCCACAGCTGTTGGACCCCCAACAGCTGGCTGCTGAGATCCTCACTTACAAGTCCCAGAACCCCAGAGTGTGAAGCTCGGAGAGGCAGCAGGTCCTGAAGATGAGTGTCTCCTTCTAAGGAGTGCCCTGGGGGAGGTGGTTCCTGGCACCGCAGGGGCCTTGAGAAATAATCGGCCTCTTGTGATGTGTAACTGCTCTGAAATGCATTGATAAGCAGCCTGAGCCATCGCCAAGGGAGTCTCCAGCCTGTCTGTGGGTTAGGGAGGATGGGACAGGCACTGTCCCCGTGAATGTCTCCCAAGGAACGGGCTTGCTGGTTTTCTTGGGACTTTCTCAAATGCTATTTCTCTGCATCAGCCTGTTGCAGTTACTGAAACGAGGACGTTTGTGGAAGACCCACTATGAACTGGCCCCACCCCCTGCAACAGAGTGAAAAGGTTAAGCCAGGGGGGGGGTGTTCTGACGTTTAAAATGCTGGCTTTCTCAGTAAGTCATTGCCAGGTGCCATGTTTGGCTGGCTCTTGTGCAGCACTTCTGCTCGCCTTGCATTGGAGATTCAAGGCTTGGATATGGGCTTCCTCTTTCTTTTTCCAGTTCAGGCTTTCTAGTGCTCATGGCCATGGAGAAGATTTTGGAAATGAGTGGACGGTTCCTTTGCAGAATGCCAGAAAGAGGGAGGCTTGGTTCATTGCTTATGCATCTCAAGCCAGTCTCCCCTTGCTGCAGTGCCTTTGGGCAAAGCCACAGAATTTGAACCCAGCACACAGAATTCCACATTCCAAGAATCTCTGCTTTCCCTTCAAGTGACTAGATAATAATGTTTGCTTGAAATAATGCTTGAAAGTACCCAGGAAGACTTTCTCAGGTGCATCTGTGAGCGCGCACACACTCAGGGTTGTAGGGCTGCAATAGTCTGCATCAGAAATAATAATAGTTGTGTGCTGTCAAGTTGCAACTGACTCGTGGCAACCCCATGGAGTTCTTCTTCATTGGGTTTTCATGGCAAGGAGTAAGGGAAGGCCTCTGTATAGCAATCCTGGTCTTCCTTGCTGGTCTCCCATCCAAGTACTAACCAGGGCCCTGCTTGGTTTCCAAGCTCTGACAAGATCAGGCTTTTCAGGGCTGCTCCTCCCCAGCAGCAAACAATCTGTGCAAAGCAGACAGCCCAGTTTCAAGCATCTGTTCCAGTTGTGCTAGAGGTTGATAGCCAGGAGTCTCATCCATTGCCGTCTCTGCATACTGATCCTTGAAAGGAGCCAGTTTGGTGTAGTGGTTAAGTGCGCGGACTCTAATCTGGGAGAACCGGGTTTGATTCCCCACTCCTCCATTTGCACCTGGCTGGACGACCTTGGGCAAGCCGTAGTTCTGATAAGAGCTGTTCTTGAAAAAGAGCAGTTTCTGACAAGAGCTCTCTCAACCCCACCTACCTCACAGGGTGTCTGCTGTGGGGAAGGGAAGGGAGTTCGTAAACCGCTCTAAGACACCTTTGGGTAGTGAAGGGCGGGGTATAAATCCAATCTCTTCTTCTTCTTCCTTTCTCTCTAAGACAGTGTCTGCTGGAAAACTTGACTTTAATGATCTCCAGGCTTTTAGCAGCGCTGGAGAGGAGGAGAGAGGGGGAAGAGTGCTCCTGGCCTGTGGCTGTGAAACCCTTTGGAAGGCACTCTCTGAAGCACCCCAGCAATTGTGCAGCTAGCAAAGCACGACTACAGGGCACTTAAACAGTATCACAGGGATAAAAACGGTTTTTCTAAGGCTTGTTAGAGCCGGAAGCACAAGGGTGCTCTGCCCCACGAAAGTCCTTGCTTCTCCTGCCTCCTTCAAACCTACTCCACCTGCAGACTTTCTCCAGTCCTGTAGTTAGAAGATAGATTTAGCTTATACTCCTGTTGGCTCGGTCTTGATGACCGGTAAGTCCACTACTAACAGTGGACTAAGGGGAACCTCCACATTCAGAGGCAGTAGACCTTTGAACACTGGTGCCCGGAAGGCAGCGTGAGGGGGAGGTTTCGGCCTTTATGCCCTGTTGGCCCTCCATAGTGACCAGGTGACCACTATGTGAGACTAAATGGGCCACTGGTCTTATCCTGCAGGGCTCTTCTTATGTTCTTATTAACAGTTAGAATTCCTTTTTTTTAATGACTATTTTAGCAATTGATTCTGGTTCCTGCCCTTTTACAAATGTCCGGTTCACTTGCAGGCCAGGAGCAGTTGACCTGTTGATGCACATTGTATCCTTCTGTATACGTTACGTATTCTCTTAAACGGTCCATCCTGTGGTTGAAGCTGAAACTGTCCCAGGTGGTGCAGAGGGGAGGGAAGAGCAGAGCGTGCTCTCCTCTGAGCTGGTCTGTGGGATGCTGCCCCTTCCCTCCGCTGTGCGCCACGGGGTCAGGTCAGCCACGCTAGCACTGTGTGCTGCGGGAATCACATGGACACAGAAAACGCTGTATGTCTGGTTAAGTATGATAACACCACATAACTGTGATGTTTCATGGTAGTAAGCAAAATGCTTTTGAAATTGTAAACCTTATAACTTCGCACCTTTTTTGTAAATTACAGAAGAGATTGTTTTTACTGGTATTGTATTATATACAAAAGCAGCCTCTGCCCTTGCTGGAATCCTTTTGTTCTGTTCTGGACTTGGCCGTCCAAGGTCAAGCTCACGCCAGTTCAGGGCTGCTGTCCAGCCACTGGAGGCTGAATTTAAATAATTAAAAAATAACTAGGACAATGGACACGTCTTGAAGCTTGATGTATCTTTTAAAGAAAGATATTTTTTAAAAAACAGACTTCTGCCTCTCTCTGAAGCAATTTATGATTGTGTTGCACAAATAAAAAATGCTGGTTGCTTTATGCTGTGTCTGAGGCCTTTTGTTCTGCAAGGGATCTCCTGAAAGGGCTGTGGAGACCATTCCCCACCCCCACCGCCCAGCAGAAGGGCCAGGCTGTTGTCTCGCCATCATCACTGTTTGGACTCTGAATAGGAAATGGATTCTCCTAGCAGATGGAGAAAATGTTTGGGAGAACTCCAGGGAATCCATGAGCAGAGAGGCCTACGAGGGCTTCCTTGCTGAACAGCTGTTTGCCTGGCCACAGGGCCGTCAGAATGACGTCTTTATTCCCAACCAGAGGCTTTCAAATTTGAAATGGCCACAAGTCAATTCCAAGTTGGGGCTTTCGAGTGGTTGCTTGGTCGGCTGATCCCCCTGCTCCCTGTTTGCGTGGGCTGCAAGCTCTATTTTTCAGGCTTTTGCTTAGGCAAAAGGCAACAAAAGCTACAGAGGGGCTCTGGCTCAGTGGTAGAACACCTGCTTGGCATACGGAAGGTCCCAGGTACAATCACTGGCATTGCCAGCTGAAAGGATCAGGCAGTGGGTGATGAGAAAAACTTCTGCCTAAAACTGGCTGCCAGTCTGAGTAGATAAGACTGACCATGGTGGACAAGGTGGTCTGATTAGTATAAGGCAGCTTCCATGTGAATCATGTACATTCAGAAGCCAGCTCTGGTTTTGGTCTCCTGGGCCCACTAAGGTGGCTAAGGCATCAAAGCTTTTAAGGGTCATAAAATTCCTTAGGTTGCCTGTGCTCAGAAAAATCAGAACGGGCTGTGAAGACAGACACTGCAGCCTGCTGGATGCTGGTCTTAATTTCAAAAAAAGTGAGAATCCAAATCAAGGGAGGCCGAGCCTTTTTGATGCCATAGAATTAAAAGAAATAGTGTGGTATGCCATCAGATGTCCCTGTCACCAAAAGTTGGGGAGAAGGGGGGCATGGGAAGACCATCCCTGTTTGTGTCTTTGCTTCTTGCATTGTAGGTGGAGGTTCTCAGCCTTGCCCTTTGCGTCTTTCTCTCTCATGTGACGCCCAGCCTTACGGAGAGGGGGTGGGTGGGAAGGGCATCTTTACCGTTCTATCTGAACTTCAGCTACCAGCTCAGTTTTGTGTTTTTTTAAAAAATATCTGAATCCAGAAATAACCCAGTGAATTTTGCTTAAGGGCAGCCTGGATCAGACACAGGGAGTTTTGAAGAGTGGGAGGTTTCTTCTCCATCTCCTTTGGGAAGCTGGGGGACCACCTCTTTGTGTTTTGCCAGCCCTTCTCTATTTAGGTTTGCCAACTCCAGATTGGAAAATACCTGGACACTTTAAACATGGAGTCCCCGTAGTTAGGGCAGGGGAGGGACTTCAGTAGGATGTAATACCATAGATCCACCTTCCAAAGCAGCCATTTTCTCCAGGGGGACTGAGCCAGTTTGGTGTAGTGGTTAAAAGTGGTGGACTCTAATCTGGAGAACCGGGTTTGATGCCCCAATCTTCCACGTGTTGCCAGCTGGGTGACCTTGGGTCAATCACAGTTCTCTCAGAGCTCTCTCAACCCTACCTACCTCCCAGGGTGCCTGTTGTGGGAAGGGAAGGAGATTGTAAGCTGCTCTGAGTGAAGGGTGGGGTATAATTTATACCATATAAATCCAACTCTTCTCTTGCTGCTGTCTCCTGGTGAACAGCTGTAATCCCAGGAGATCTCCAGTCCCTTCCTCCAGAGCTGTTTTGGCCACTCGCACCCTTCGCAGGGCCTCTGCGAGACCTCCTGCTGGGACTGAACTTTCACTTGAACCCAGCCAGGGGTTTTCCCAGCGCCAGAAATCACCTGACTGAGAAGCAGCTTCCCGACGGCGGATGTGTGGGTGGAAAGTGGGGCTGGGCTTCTGGGGAGGCGGCTCGCAGGAAGCTGCATTTGCTTCAGACTGTCTGCATCCAAGGCTGTGAACAGGGAGCGGGAGAGGCTGTGTACAGATTTGCAAGGAGGTCAGGCGGTGTGTGTGTCTGGCTGTGGGTGAGGCACAAACCCTTGAAAAGGAGGAAGGGAAGCAGTCAAAGCAGAAGCAAAACCAGTTGTTAAAAGGGAAAAGGCTGAGAGGAATAGATAGTTAACAATGGTGAAAACAAAGCGGGAAGAAATCACAATGAGCCAGGATTAAGCTGAACGGGGAGGTGTTGGGAGTAAGCAGTGAAGTGGCTAAATTTGCAGATGACACGAAGTTGTTCAGGGTGGTGAAAACCAGGGAGGATTGTGAGGCACTCGAAAGGGATTTGTTGAGGATAGGCGAATGGATGTCAACGTGGCAAATGGGGTTCAATGTGGCCAAGTGCAAGGTGATGCACATTGGAGACAAAAATCCTAACTATAAATACACATTGATGGGGTCTGAAGTGGCAGAGACGGAACAAGAGAGAGACCTGGGAGTTGTAGTAGATAACTCACTGAAAATGTCGAGACAGTGTGCGACTGCAATAAAAAAGGCCAATGCTATGCTGGGGATTATTAGGAAGGGTATTGAAAACAGATCAGCCAATATCATAATGCCCCTATATAAATCAATGGTGCAACCTCATTTGGAATACTGTGTACAGTTCTGCTCACCACAGGATATTATAGCTTTGGGGAAAGTGCAGAAGAGGGCAATTAGAATGATAAAAGGGTTAGAGAACTTTCCCTATGAGGAAAGGCTGAGGTGCTTGGTACTCTTTAGCTTGGAGAAAAGACAGCTGAGAGGTGACATGATCAAGGTTTATAAGATTATGCATAGGGTAGAGCAGGTAGAGAAAGAAGTACTTTTCTCCCTTTCTCACAATACAAGAACTCGTGGGCACTCAATGAAATTGCTGAGCGGTCGGGTTAGAACGGATAAAAGGAAATACTACTTCACCCAAAGAGTGATTAACACTTGGAATTCACTGCCACAGGAGGTGGTAGCAGCTACAAGCATGGAAAGCTTCAAGATGAAATTAGATAAATAGATGAAGCAGAGGTCCATCAGTGGCCCGCCTGGTGCGAAGGTAGCGGACATTACACGTGTTTTAGATAGGCTGGTAGATAGTGCTGGGGAGGAGCCAGTGGTCGTGGTGCACGTCGGCACCAACAATGTGGGGAAATGCAGTTGTGAGGTCCTGGAGGAGAAATTTAGGCTGCTGGACAGGAAACTCAAGGCCATGACTTCCAAGGTAGCCTTCTCAGAAGTGCTACCTGTTCCACGCGCAGGGCTGGAGAGACAGGCACAGATCAGGAGTCTCAATGCGTGGATGAGACAGTGGTGTAGGGGGGAAGGGTTCAAGTTTGTTAGGCACTGGGATGCTTTTTGGGACAAGAGGGAGCTGTACAAAAGGGACGGTCTCCACTTATCCCGAGAAGGAACCAGGCTGCTGGCGCTCAAAATCAAGAAGGTGGCAGAGCAGTTTTTAAACTGAATAATGGGGGAAAGCCGACAGGAGATGAAAAGTCTCTGGTTCGGGATGGCTCATCTCAAAGAGATGAAGGGGTAGCTATTACTTTTGTACAAGGAAATGGATTACAATTGTCCACTGAGACTGTGGCTAATGATAGGAACTGCCTGGCAAGGTCTCGAGGCAGCAAGAGGAAGGCTGTGGGCTTAACAAACATGGGAAACTATAAGTGTTTATACACAAATGCTAGAAGTCTCCGAGGTAAAATTGGGGAGTTGGAATGCTTGGTGTTGGGGGGGGAAATAGACATTGTGGGTATTTCAGAAACTTGGTGGGATGAGGAAAATCAGTGGGATACGGTGATTCCTGGTTATAAATTATATCGGAAGGATAGGGGGAAGGGGTGGAGGTGGGGTGGCTCTGTATGTCAGAGAGGGTATACCGTCTAGTAAGACTGAGAGGGTAAGAGAATTGGATTCACTTCTGGAAATGCTATGGGTTGAAATAGTGGGTCCAAAAGGAGGCTTAACAGTGGGAGTTTGTTATCGCCCACCAGATCAAAAGATAGAGGAGGATTATAAAATGATGAATGAATTAAAGATAGCGGCTAGACGAAATAACTGTGTTGTAATAGGCGACTTTAACTACCCACACATTGATTGGGTCAATATGAGTTCTAGTCGGGAAAAAGAGATTGAGTTTTTAGACACTCTCAATGACTGTGCTGTGGAACAGATGGTCACAGATCCTACCAGGGGAGAGGCGATCCTGGATTTGGTCCTAAGTAACACCCAAGACCTGGTGAGAGATGTAAAAGTGATTGCACCACTTGGGAACAGTGACCATAATGTCATTGAGTTTAACATTTGTACAGATAGGGAGTTGCCCAAAAAGACTGACGCAACCACTTTTAACTTTAAAAGGGGTAACTTCTCTGGTATGAGGGGACATGTGAGGAAGAAATTGAAAGGAAGAGTGGAGAAGGTCAAAACCATTGGGGAAGCTTGGAGACTATTTAAAAAGACAATCCTAGAAGCTCAGAAAAAATATATACCACAGGTTAGGAAAGGTACAAATAGGTGTAGAAAAAAGCCTGCATGGTTAACAAATAAAGTAATGGAAGCTGTAAAAGGTAAGAAGGATTCCTTTAAGCGGTGGAAAGCTAGTCTTAGTGAGGTTGATAAAAGGGAACACAGACTATGGCAAATAAAATGCAAGTCTATGATCAGGCAAGCAAAAAGGGAATATGAGGAGCATATCGCAAAAAACATAAAGACCAACAATAAAATTTTCTTCAAATACATTAGAAGTAGGAAGCCAGCCAGGGAGGCAGTGGGGCCCTTGGATGACCAAGGGGTAAAAGGAGTAGTGAAGGATGATAGGGAAATGGCTGAGAAGCTGAATGCATTTTTTGCCTCTGTCTTCACTGTGGAAGAGGAGAAGTGTTTGCCCACTCCAGAAGCACCGATTTCGGGAGGGGGTTTGAAAGACCTGAATCAGATTCCGGTGACAAGAGAGGAAGTCCTCCGACTGATGGACAATTTAAAAACTAATAAATCACCAGGCCCGGATGGCATTCATCCGAGAGTTCTGAAAGAACTCAAATGTGAACTTGTGGATCTCCTGACAAAAATATGTAATCTTTCTTTAAAATCTGCCTCCATTCCTGAGGACTGGAAGGTAGCTAATGTCACTCCCATCTTTAAAAAGGGCTCCAGGGGAGATCCGGGAAATTACAGGCCAGTCAGTCTGACATCGATACCGGGTAAGTTGGTGGAAATTGTTATTAAGGAAAGAATTAGTAGGCACATTGATGAACAAAAACTATTGAGGCAGACTCAGCATGGGTTCTGTAAGGGAAGATCTCGTCTCACTAACCCGTTAGTGTTTTTTGAGGGAGTGAACAAACATGTGAACAAGGGGGACCCAATAGATATTATTTACCTTGACTTCCAAAAAGCTTTTGATACAGTTCCTCATCAAAGGCTCCTAAGTAAGCTCAATAGTCATGGGATAAAAGGACAAGTCCTCTTGTAGATCAAAAACTGGCTTATAAATAGAAAACAGAGAGTGAGTATAAATGGGAAACTTTCTCAGTGGAGGGTGGTAAGCAGTGGGGTACCACAGGGATCAGTACTCGGTCCGATGCTTTTTAACTTGTTTATTAATGATTTGGAATTGGGAGTAAGCAGTGAAGTGGCTAAATTTGCAGATGACACGAAGTTGTTCAGGGTGGTGAAAACCAGGGAGGAGTGTGAGGCACTCCAAAGGGATCTGTCGAGGATGGGTGAGTGGGCGTCAACGTGGCAAATAGGGTTCGATGTGGCCAAGTGCAAAGTGATGCACATTGGAGCCAAAAATCCTAAATATAAATACACGTTGATGGGGTCTGAACTGGCAGAGACGGACCAAGAGAGAGATCTAGGAGTCGTAGTGGATAACTCAATGAAAATGTCTAGACAGTGTGTAGCTGCAATAAAGAAGGCCAACGCTATGCTGGGGATTATCAGGAAGGGAATTGAAAACAAATTAGCCAGTATCATCATGCCCCTGTATAAATCATTGGTGCGACCTCATTTGGAATACTGTGTACAGTTCTGGTCACCACATCTCAAAAAGGATATTATAGCATTGGAAAAAGTGCAGAGAAGGGCAACTAGAATGATAAAAGGGTTGGAACACCTTCCCTATGGAGAAAGGTTAAAATGCTTGGGGCTCTTTAGCTTGGAGAAACGATGGCTGAGGGGTGACATGATCGAGGTTTATAAGATTATGAATGGGATTGAGCAGGTTGAGAAAGAAGTACTTTTCTCCCTTTCTCACAATACAAGAACTCGAGGGCACTCCATGAAATTGCTGAGCAGTCGGGTTAGAACAGATAAAAGGAAATACTTCTTCACCCAAAGAGTGATTAACATATGGAATTCACTGCCACAGGAGGTGGTGGCAGCTGCAAGCATGGACAGTTTCAAGAGGGAATTAGATAAACATATGGAGCAGAAGTCCACCAGTGGCTATTAGCCACAGGGTATAGATGGGAACTCTCAGTCTGGGGCAGGTGATGCACTCTATTCTTGGTGCTGGAGGGGGCAGCAGTGGGAGGGCTTCTGATGCCCTGGCCCCACTGCTGGACCTCCTGATGGCACCTGGTATATTTTGGCCGCTGTGTGACAGAGTGTTGGACTAAATGGGCCATTGGCCTGATTCAACATTGGCTTCTCTTATGTTCTTATTATGTTCACCTGGTATTTTTGGCCGCTGTGTGATGAGTGCTGGACTGCATGGGCCATTGACCTGATCCAACATTAGCTTCTCTTATGTTCTTATGATCTTATGTGTTAGTTCGATTTCCTAGGCTAAGGGCGGGGGTGGGGGGCAGGCTAGGCTGCTGAGGCTGACTGGGTAAGTGAGGATTTGAATTTGGGACAGCCAAATCCAACAGAGGCTGGTGGTTGGTTTGTTTCAGGAGTATATGCCCTGGGTCCTCTCTGCAAAATGACAAACCAGAGTCCTCTCTCTCTGGTTTGCTCCCCCACTCACCTAGATGAGTGCCTCCCTCCCCTCTATTGCATTGCCCAGAGAGGGCCTCACCCAGGCCAAGCCAAGGTGAAAGGGAAATCCCTGGAGCAAAGGTGAGCAGCTTAATTCCTGTGGCCAGGAGTCATGTGCCTCTGCTTATGTTTTGACCCTGTGGTGAAGGGCAGAAGGTGTGAGCGTGGATCCCTCAATGCAGGGAGGACTGCCAGGATCTTTTGGCCTCAGAAGCAGCCTAGAGAACTAGCCTCTGGAAAAGGACCATGATACGAGATGGTTAGGAAGCTGTGCATGCATGCACACAAAAGCTTATACCCAGAATTAAACTTTGTTGGTCTTAAACATGCCACTGCAACTCAAACTTTGTTCTATGCAAATCTGAGGCATTCATCAATAGTCTCCAATTTCAGTGTGCCAATGCCTACAAGTTGTGCTATTGTTTCCATTTTACAGATGAGGAATTTGACTTACATGTAGTTAATGGAGATCTGAACTGAGAACTGAACCCAATTTGGTAGGGGGGGATCCTTTACAAGTTCCAAAAGCAAACAGTATCTTGAAACGTTTCTCATCCTGGTGTCTGTGAAGGGAAAAACTCAGCAACTGGAAAACCGATTGGCAGCAGCACAAATGGATGGCTGTCTATGTATTGCTCCACTTCAAGGAAAACACCAGAGCTTTGAGGCTGATGTGTTTGTTAAGTACCCCCAAGTTATTGTGGATGAAGTCCTAGAGTAGGTTTGAGAAAGCTTGCCTCCTTTCTAGTGACCCCTTAGAGGACAATTTCTTCAGAGCCAAACTGCCCGCTTCTAGCTATGGGGAGTTCATACTGCTGCCCAGAGGCCATTTTGAAGCACAAAAGGGCTAGTCTTCCTTTCCCTGTTTGGCCCATTCAAGCCAAGCCCCATCCTGTCAGCCAGCACTGCGCATGTTGATTTGAAGGCTTGTCCAAAAACATTTTGAGAGCTAAGCCTAGGAGAGTCCTAAATCCCAGAGACAGGGGAAAAAATAGAGTTCTGGATTTAATCTGAAAGCTACTACTGGTCATGATTCTCCAGGTGTGAAGTGGTCTTTCTCAATCCCTGGCCTCCCTCTATGCCTTAGGAGAAGATACTACCTAAACCCTGTGGGGGGTATCTCAGGTTTGTTCATTTATTCTTTTATAGCCCGGCTTTCTCCCTGCTGGGAACCCAAGCTGGCTTACGTTGTTACCCCGTGTTGGCAGAGTGTGGATACATAGTAAAGCAGAACACAAGCTGTTTAAATAATGAAGTCAGTTTATTAAGAAGAGAACAAACTTTCCAAGAAACAGGAGAAAGAGAAGTCTAACTGGCTAGGAGTCAGAAGCTAACAGTTCTCAGCAGGAGCAGGAAAAAACGCAGTTGAGCCAATCAGAAGATAGGAAGGAGATTATTTGAAAATAGTAGGAAGTCCCTAGTCTCACTGTGCTAACTAGCTGCCCCCTCTGCTGCCTCCTGCAGGATGTTCTTGTCATCTTCTCTATCTATGCATAATAGACCTTGCATATTCCAACACACCTTTCCTCCATTTTATCCTCACAACAGTTCTGTGAGATAGGTAGGTTAGGCTGTGTGTGTATGTGTGTGTGACTTCCCCCAGCAATTTTCTGTAGCAGAATGGGAATCTGAATCTGTGTGGACTTGATTCTTTTTCTGGGAATGCACATTGAAAATGAAACAAAAGTATTCAGCTGTTGGTGAAAGACAACAATTGTGGAGGACAGATGAATTTTCCTGGGGAGGGAGTTCCAAACTTTGGGAACCACGACTGAAAAGGCCCCTTCTTGGATTGCTACCCATCTAGCATCAGTTGGGAAGGGCAGCCAAAGCAGGGGGGGAGTGGATGGAAAATGTGATCTTTAAGGTACACTGGCCTTATAGGGCCTTATAGGGCCTTATAGGTCGGTACCAGCATCTTGAAAAAGGACATGTTCCCTGCCCCAAGGGGGCTACAATCTTCATTTCGGCTGGGATAAGGGAGAGAAGAAGGCAAGAAATGAGAGCGAATGCAGTTACTGGAAAGGCCCATTTGTCACTGCAGCATGCCAGCAACTTGTCCCCAGAGTAAGACCAGCCAGTTGTACCTTTGGCAGTTTGGTTATACCATTGCAGTTTTGCCCTAGGCCAGCACAGTACTTCTCGGCATCACCTCCCTGCTTGCAGGGCCTGCAGCTCATCCCATTCTCAGCAGCCACCCACAGAACGAGATACTTCATGCCCTCTCATGACTCACCTGTTCTGGGCCTGGAGGAGGCAGCTACTCATAGGTTGCATCCCGCCCTGCCTCTCTGTTGTAGATGACCCAGGCATGAAGAGATTGACATTTCCTCCCTTCTTAGAATTGTGTGTGTGTGTGTGTGTGTGTGTGTGTGTGTGTGTGTGTGTGTGTGTGTGAGAGAGAGAGAGAGAGAGAGAGAGAGAGAGAGAGAGAGAGAGAGAGAGAGAGAGAGAGCGCTAAGAAAATCACCCCTGAGCTAAAGCAGCTTTTTAGCAGTGCTTTAAATCCACCAAGACGGCTGAACTGAGGGAATTTGGGGCTGGCAGGGAGAAGTTGGAGTGAGAGGATTTGGAGGCAGAGAAGATATTAGGCTTTGGGGTTGAATTTAACAGGAGGAGGAGGAGGAGATTGGATTTATACCCCGCCCTTCACTCGAAATCTCTGAACAGCTTACAAATTCCCCTTCCCCTCCCCACAACAGACACCCTGTGAGGTAGGTGGGGCTGAGAGCTCTTTCCAGAACTGTCCTTGACAGAACAGCTCTGACAGAACTATGGCTCGCTTGCCCAAGGTCATCCAGCAGCTGCAAGTGGGGGACTGGGGAATCAAATCGGGTTCTCCCAGGTTAGAGTCCGCACACTTAACCACTACACCAAACAGGAGCATTAAATATTTAATTCAGGGTGTGTGTTTTTCAAAATAAACCTTGCTCTTGTTCACTTTTAAGAAGAAACCATCTCATGCCGGTCAGTTTTACCTCAGCCATTGTTTCAGGCTTTGGTGTTTTATACTCAGGCCCATATCCAAGACCCTCAACCCTGGTTTATATTCTTAATTTCCAGCTGGGAATCCTGGAGTAGTGGGATAGGCAGAAAACTGAATTGGACGGGAGGAAAAATATACTGTGTGAGTTTTGAGGTGAGGCCTCTGGATATCTGCCATAGGGAGTAATTACTTTTTGGGGAGCCAGTCGCCACTGACTTAGAGTATGTGCAGACTGCATTTATTTATCTGTTTACTTATCATTTATACGCCACCTTTCTCCCCGACTGGTACTCAAAGGAGCTTACATTGTTCTCCCCTCCATTTTATCCTCACAACAGCCCTCTGAGGTAGGTCAGGCTGAGAGCATGTGTCTGGCCCAGGGTCACTCAGTGGACTTCCATGTCAGAGTGGGATTTGAACCTGGCTTTTCCAGATCCTAGTCCAAGACTTTAACCACTATACCATTACATAGTCATAGCCCACCCCCTCATAGTCCGTATATAAAGGTGGATTTGTTTAAAATTGAACTGAGATTATGAGGGCATGTGACCTTAAAACATTCCCATGGAAACTAAAAGCTTCTTTGGGTAAATTAGAGCAACACACTACCCTCTAAAAATCACTGTACCACATTATAAGTGAATATTTCTTTCAATATTCACTTTTCACAGGACTTAGCCTTTTGCCTCTAAGGGAAGACCAGGTCTGTTATTTTTCCCCAGGTTTATTGAAAGACAATCTAATAACTCCAGCTACAATTAGGTGAAAGGTTACTAGTGACCTACAGAAAGCCTGGCATAGAAAAAGGCAATTAAAGTTATATGAGCATGCAGGACATTTCTCTGCCTAAACTGGATCGAAGTATGAATTAGACTGTTAAACCTCTTACCCAGAATCTTTGTTTGAAAAAGAGAGGAAATCAGCTTCACTGAATTCCAGATCTGAGAAATTCCTACATCAAAGCTTACATTGTGTGTGCTAACATGTAAAACATCACGCCTCTGCTGAATCACCTGATTTCTCACCACCCAAAGCATGACAGTCCTCTGGGCATGCACAAGGTACCCTAAGTTTAATACAAGTAACCACACACATTCTTTCTTCTGGAGTTTATTTTGGTGGAAGACCAAACTGTTAGTAAGGAACAACAGAAACTTGTTTCCACTGGCTGAGTGACTCTCTTTATTCTCAAGGACGTTATCTCTGTGTACTGGAACACTGAGAAAAACTGCCTGCTTGTAACTTTTCAGGGAATATCACAAGCTGAGTCTATAAGCGACTGCAATTTCAGGCCTGCTTATGCTAACAAGAAAATCCACCCTATGAAAAGCACATACATTCTGTGCAAGGTCTTCCCTGGCCACCCGTGGGGGATGGGGAACTAGAGTTGCCAGATCCAGGTTGAGAAACCTGGAGATTTGGGGAAGGACAAGGGAGGACAGGCATCTCAGAAGAGTAACTGCCATAGGTTCCACCCTCTGAAGCATCTATTTTCTCCAGGGGGAACTGATTTCTGTAGACTGGAGATTATCTGTAATTCTGGGGGATCCCCCAGGTCCCACCTGGAGGTTGGCATCCATAAGTCCCATTCCGTTCTGAAATGTACTGGGTTCCAGACACGTGTAGTGATCAGCTCATAGTTTATTAAGTGATTTCAGTTAACTCTTAAAGACACTCTGGCAGGACCTGAGCCCTGCTTAAATGCTGTAACACACCACATCCAACACACACGTGCTCCCAGTGATAGGCTATTTACATGATAACTCCCATTCAATAGATTCCCTTCAGGATCCTAGTTGTCTATGGTTCAGGTGTTCAAGCTAGGCCAATTCTCTGATACAATTTGAGCTCAGTACATAACACCCCTCCCCCCAAAGTTCAAAAACACCTTAACACACAAAGTCTCTTAAGTAGGCTGGTTGGCGCTGTTTGCAGTTTGAACGACATGGCTCCATCAGTGGGGCTAGGACCTCTGGACTGGAGTCCGATGGTGCAGCCAAGGCGTTGACGGGAGGTAGTGGCATTGGCATGACTTCAGGGCAATCTGTGACTGTTTGCTCTGGAGCTTCGTCCGCAGGCCCCCCCGGCTGCTTGCTGGCTGCCGGCAGTTGTTCCCTCTTGGGCTCTGGCTCTGGTGGACGTGGCAGCTCCACGTCACAATCTTCTGGCTCGGCAGGGAGTAGATGGCGGCAGAGCTGGTTGATGTGCCTCCACAGTACCTGGCCATCCTCAGTCGACACCTCGTAGGAAAGGGGCCCTGTTACTCTGATGATCTTGGCAGGGATCCAGGCTGAGCCACTGGAAAAGTTTCGGGCATAAACAGGGTCGCTCAGGAAGAACCCGTGGGGGGCTGCTTGGCTTTTGGTTGCTGGGTGGTTTTCTGGAGCGTGATCAGGGTGTAGCCTGTCAAGACGGGTGGTTAGGCACCTGCCCATGAGGAGTTCAGTGGGACTGAGGCTGGTGGAGGTACTCGGAGTCACACGGTGGCCGAAAAGGAAAGCTGCGAGCCACTGATCCCAGTCCCCATGGACGATCTACCGGAGGGATTCCTTTGTGACCCTCACCATCCTTTCTGCTAAGCCGTTGGTGGCTGGGTGGAAGGGAGCGGATCAGATGTGCCTTATTACTCACCTGAGGTGAAGGCTGTTCCATTGTCCATTACAACAGTGTCAGGAAGGCCATGGGTACAGAAGATCTGCCGAAGTGCACAGTTGGCTGCCTTGGAAGAGGTGGAGGAGACCGGCATCACTTCCAGCCATTTGGTGTAGGAGTTCACCAAGATGAAGAAGATCTGTCCTTGGAAGGGCCCCGCGAAGTCCAAATGTAGTCAGGACTATGGTTTGTGGGTGGACTCCCACTGCTGCACTGGTGCTCTGGGAAGCTCCGGTCGGGACTCTTGGCATGTCCGGCAACATTTTACACAGTCTTCAATCTTGCTGTCCATGCTGGTCCACCATATGTAGCTGCGGGCTAGCACCTTCATTCGCATGATCCCCGGGTGTGTTTCATGTAGTGCCACTAGGACTTGTGGGTGCAGCAGTGAGGGCACCACCACCCAGCTTCACTGCAGTAGGCAGCACTTGTGTGCCAACAGTTCATCTCGGCGGGAGGAAAATGCTGTGAATTCCAGGCCCACGCGGCTGGTGGATCACCCCCTCTCCACCCAGTCCAAAATGCAGGAGAGGACATGGTCCCTGACAGTGTGGCAGGATACATCAGATACCTGCAGGGGGCAATCAGGAAGGTCCTTGAGTAGCAGAATCTGATGAACTGGAGTGGGGTCCAGGTCGCAGGAGAGCAGTGATGGGCGGCTGAAGGCATTGGCATGACCCATCGCCTTTCTGGGGCAATGGATGAGCGAATACTGGTAGCCGGCCAGGAAGATAGACCAACGCAGCACCCTGGGAGACAGCATCTGTGGCGTTTGGCAATCCAGGGCCAGCATGCCCAGTAGGGGTTTGTGATCGGTCATGATGGTGAAGGGCTGACCGTAGAGGTAGTCATGGAATTTCTTGACTCCTGCCACGATTGCCAGCACCTCCTTGTCGATCTGTGCGTAGTTGCGCTCGACCGAGGACAAGGTGCGGGAGTAGTCAGCCACGGGGACCTCCCTGCCATCGGGTAACCGATGTCCAAGGATGGCTCCCACCCCGTACGGTGATGCGTCACAGGCAAGGACCACGGGCAACGTTTCGTTGAAATGCACGAGGATAGTGTTTGATGTGAGCAGCTCTTTGACGGCTCGGAATGTGGCGGTTTGCTTTTGGCCCCAGACCCAGGGGGCCTTCTTGTCAAGGAGCCGGTTCAGAGGCTCCATGACTGCAGCCTTGTGGGGCAGGAAGGAATGGTAAAAATTCAACAGTCCCGAAAAGGTTTGGAGCTCTGGTGTGGACGTGGGTGCTGGTGTGTTTATGATGGCGCGGACCTTGTCTGGAGCTGGATATATGCTCTGCGCATCGATGGAGAAGCCCAGGAACTCGACTCATGGAACTCCCAGGAGGCACTTTTCTTGCTTTACCTTGAGTCCGGCTGCTTGAAATCGCTGGAGGACGGTGCACGAAGTCCTCCTCCATGGGTGCAGCGATGAAAGAATCGTCAAAGAAGGGCTGTACCCTGGGAATTTCTTTAAGGAGAGAGTCCATGAAATTTTGGGAAATTCCCAGGGCTATACTGACCCCAAATTGCAGTTGCCGCACCCTGAAGGCACCTCTGTGTGTCACAATCATCTGGGCCTCAGCAGTCACATCGTCGACTGGGAGCTGCTGGTAGGCCTGAGCTAAGTCCAGCTTTCCGAAGATCTTTGCACCTGCTAGAGAAGCCAGGACGTGGCTGATCACTGGGACAGGATATGCATGGTCCTGGAGGGCCTTATTTATCATGAATTTGTGATCCATGCAGATTCGGATGTCTCCGTTGGGCTTCACTGGGGTTACTATAGGGGTTTCCCATAGGGCATGTGGAACTGGCTCTAAAACCCCTTGGGCTACCAGCCTATCCAACTCCCCGTCTATCTTTAGCTTTAGGGTGAATGGGATACATCTGGCCTTCAATCTAATGGGCCGCACCTCCGGGTTGAGCTGTAAGGAGATGGGAGGTCCGGTGTAGCAACTGAGCGTCCCATCAAAGACCATGGGGAACTCATCACACACCCTCTGAATGTCCTTAGTGGCCACATGGTGGACCCCCGTCACGTGGAATCCCAGTGGCGTGAACCGTGAAAGTCCGATGAGGCTTGTGTGACTGCCTCTCACTACTAGCAAGTCCAAAAGTCTGTCGAAGTGCCGGTACTGCTCTCAGAACTTGCCCTCCCCCAGAATGGCCACTTCATTTTTTGAAAAGTCCCATAGGGTGAAACTGGCAGGCTGCAGGGGAGGCCCCCCCTTGGGACAGCATCTCTTAAATGTGTCCTCGGAGATTATAGAGATGGAGGACCCAGTGTTGAGCTCCATCTGGCAGGGGCTCCCTTCTATCAGGACCATTACAGTTATTTTATCTGGGGTGTCCCGGGGCAAGTGCAGTACCTGTTGCTGCTGGATGGAGGTGGTGTGGAGCTCAGCGGAGTGCATCGATACAGGGGTTGCCGCTGGTTGCCCCCGGTTCCTCTTGGCGCAGCAGGCACGGGCAATGTGGCTGACTTTCCCACAGTTCCAGCATGTGGCATCCCAGAATTGGTGGGACTTCCTCTTGTGGGGCTCTTCGCAGCTAGCACACGTGGTTGCGGTGGCAGTGTTACCGGTGCGGGGCAATGCAGACAAGCGTTGTTGAGCTGGTGCCATGTGGCGGCGTGTGAGGCACTGGAACTGTAGTACCTCATCTGCTTCTTCCTCAGAGCTGTCCATGTGGTGGGCCGCCGTTGATGGTTTTCTTAAAGATGGTGGGCTTTTCCCATGCTAGACCTCTGTGGTGAACTGATCTGCTGCTTCCTCGGCGAGGGCCATCTCCATGGACTCCTTAAACTTTGTGTCACCTTTGGAGAGGATCTTCCTCTGGATTCTCTCATCCCTTAGGCCACAGACCAGCTGGTCCCGGAGGGCATCCTCTAAGCCTGGGAAACTGCAGTGACGGGTGATATGGCAGAGTGCTGTGACGAACGCTGAGATGGATTCGGTGGCAGTCTGGTGGCG
The DNA here is from genome assembly GCA_029375565.1 of Gekko gecko. NCBI lineage: Eukaryota > Metazoa > Chordata > Lepidosauria > Squamata > Gekkonidae > Gekko > Gekko gecko. The sequence continues at coordinate 198,616,802 of JAPDNY010000005.1, forward strand.
GTCTGGTTCCTTGAGTGGAACGCATGGCAGACCGTGATGGCCGACGGCTTAGGAGAGAAGTGTTCTTTAAGCCAGCCCAGAATTGTTTGATAATCCATGTCCTTGAGTTCTGCCGGAGTGAGGAGCGAGCGAGCGATCTCGTACGTGGTCCAGCCACAGACTTAGAAGAATGTGGCATGTTTCATTTCTGCCTCCCTGACGCTGGAGGATTGTAGGAAGACCTCAAAACGGCTGAAGTAGGACTCCCAGTCCTCTGTGGTGGCATCGAATGTGTCAAAATGTCCTGGAGCAGCCATGGTCTCTGGAGCAGTGCGATGCGCAGGGCTCTGGGGCTGGGTGCGCGGTGTGGTGCTGGCTGAAGCTGGCTCACTCATCCGGATCCCACCTTCATTGCCAGTGAAATATACTGGGTTCTAGTCACGTTTAGTGATCAGCTCGTATTTATTAAGTGATTTAAGTTAACTCTAAAGACACTCTGGCAGGACCCAAGCCCTGCTTAAATGCATGCAACACACCACACCCAACACACCCCCACACCCCATGATAGGCTATTTACATTATAACTCCCATTCAATAGGTTCCCTTCAGGATCCTAGTTGTCTATTGTTCAGGTGTTCAAGCTTGGCCAATTCTCTGGTATCCATGGCAGAATAACCTTTATTTACACACAAAAAAATATGTTGTCTTAACTTCACAATTCCTCCAACAGTTCTGCCTGCTGTATGCCTACAATTTCAGAGCATGAGATACCCAAAGTTAAACACAATTAAAGTCTTATTAGTTTCTTATTTATTTCATTTCTTCCATGGAAGCTTACAGGACTGGACTTTTTAAACATTCTTCATTTGGCTGAACTGTACTCTTTGTTTACAAAGCATCCATCCTAGGTATACTCAGATAGCCACAAAAGAAAGCTTTCCCCCTTTAGAAGACTTTCAAGCAAGGAGAAGCGGGCGTATAATTCTAGAAACTCCCGTTGGGGTTTGATTTTGGAAAAAAGGATGTAAATTGACCGGTAGTTATTATACTGAATGAATTTATTATTGTTGTTGATATTGCATGTAATGAATATATACCTGTTTTAGGATATTATAAACAACACACAATGCACCTTATAAGATGGAACAGAGAGAACACATTAATTTATAAAAAAGTTTTTTGCAGTGTATATATTTATTGTTTGACTCCTCTAACACTGCAGCTCGGGTTGCTACAACTTCTGGTTGGGGCCTGGAGAGCTCCTGCTATTACAATTGATCTCCAAACAACAGAGATCAGTTCCCCTGGGGAACAAATGACTGCTTTGTAAGGTGGACTCGATAGCATTGTGCCCTGCTGAGGTCCCTCCCCTCCCCAAACCCCCTCCACCCCCAGATTTCCAGATATTTACCCAGTGCTGGCAAGACTACGCTACACTCTTTTGGCCCCTTCTCCAGCATTTACCTTTTCCTCCCCAGGGGACTGGTTTCAGCATGCAGGGTCATTCTCTCCCCCAGTCCTGATCCCAACTTGGTTTCAGCCGAGATGACTTCCTCAAGCACCAAATGGTTGGGGACAATCACGTCAACCTACCCTGCCAGCACACTTTCCTTCATAGAAACCCACAGTTCTTTGGCCCAGCAGTTCCAACAGGCCTGCCAATGTCCCCGTTGAAAGCTGTGGTCCTTTCACATTGGCACAGTCTGCCTGTCCCAAGCTTTGTTCCCCACAGCAGGCATGTTCTGATTGGCCCAGGAACTCTGTGTTTGTGGAATGGTAGGGTCTTTCAAAATGCACAATCTCCCTGAAAGAGATGGAGAGCAAACTTTAGGGCAGTGCGTAGTTCATCTATGGAGCTCAACACAAGATGAAGACTGTGAGGACTGATGATTTTTAAAGAGAATAAAATGAAAGGTCTCTTCGGTGCTGTAGGCTAAAATGTTCAGAGAGAAGATGATTTTGAAGCCCTAATCAGAGGAAGAGTATCACATAACATGACTGACGAAATGAATGTTCCCACACAAACTATGCGTACTTATTTCATTTGTACCCCACCCCCATTTTGTCTTCACCACAACCCTGTGAAATAGGTGAGGCTGAGAGAATGTGACTGGCCCAAGGTCACCCAGTGAGTTCCCATGGCAGAGTGGGGATTCTAACCTGGGGCTCTCAGATCCTAGTCTGACTATCCTAGCCTATCCAACTTTAGACTCTGTAGCAGCAGAAGGAGTCTGTTGGGCCATGTTTGGCACAAGGCAAGTGCTTGGCTGACATGGACTTCTGCTCTGACCCTGAGTCAAAACCTCTCCCAGGGAGATTCCTTCCACACACCAAGACCATCTTCCAGCTGCCTCACACCTCCTGTGGAGACGGGACAGGAAGCTGGAGTGTCCTTCATCATAGAAACAAACCTCTGCTCCTTTCATGGTTTCACCAAAGTTTCATTCTTGTCCCATTTCTGATGTAGCACTTGTTATTTGGATTCATTTGATTTATCCTTACAACAGTATTTGTGCTATTCTAGATATATTACAAAGGTCACTTTAACTTTCACCCAAAGATTTCCCAGTTTTTAATTTTCTTCCCATGGTGCAAATTGGCTCCAAGTTATCCAGAATTGAAATCAATCTGATTTGGGGATACAGAGCAGTTAGCCAGTGGAGGAAATTTTAATTCTTTTAATTCTCTCTTGCACCCAAACTGTATATGCAAAATGCTCAGAATCTGCCATGCATGCAAAGAGGGAAATGTTAGCCTCCCTCCCCCACCTGGACCTTTCCCCAGAAGCAGCCTAGTCTTGCTGCCTCCCCATCAACTCCCACAGTGTGAGATTGCCTGACCCATTTGGCAGCTGCTTAGCATGAATCAGATCAAATAAAATGCGGGTGCCACCTACTGGCAGGATCCCCCACAACACCAAGGAACCAGCGATAACTGGAACAATGGGTAAGCAGACGGTGCTGTAGGGCCTCGATTCTGCATAACAGTGAAATCCAACCTTTGCAGGGACTTTCCTCCTTGCTAGTGTTAGCCCCCCCTTTTTTCCACTGCCACAGACCTTCATATGGTCCCCAGGAGGGCTCTGAAGATGCACTTAGAATTCTGGGAAGTTTTGATCCTCAGGAAAGATTATTCTTTGGGGGTGCCACAAACAGAAGCATGGGGACCTAGACCCCTCAGGGATATTCTGGGCCTGCTGGTTCAATCTACAGGATTGCAGACTGAGCATTTTCTATCAATTAAAGGGATGTATTGTTTTCCAAAATGTGTTATATGTCTGAGCAAATGTACAAACTGCAGTGTTCTCTCCTATTTGATTTATGTGCCCTTTTAGCTCTTTCTCACATCATGCTTGTGGCAGAATAAGACGTTGGATTGTTGGTCTGTTTTTATGTATGGGTAGGACATGTAAGCACTTGAAACAGCTGTGCATCTTAGATGAACTGTATGTTTTCTGGTGGCCTCACCCTTAACCCATCACCTGTACCTTGGACACTTGATAGGGTAGCCAGGTTACACCCCATCCTCAAATTTTGTCCTCCCCCCACTGTTCAATAAGGCAGTGGGGAGATTTGGGGGAATGGCATCCTGCCATGACATCACTTCCAGCTGCATAACCAGAAGTGATGTCACTGCATCATGGAAAGCTCTAGAATTCACCTATGGTGCTTAACCTTAGAGTCTCTGTGAATCCTAAAACATCCCATGGATGCAATGAAATCACTTCCAGTTACACAGCTGGACATGATTTAGGAATCCAGTTGGGTAAATCCCACCCCTGCCAGTCTCCCATGGTTGGCAACCCTAGCACATGTTCTACAACACTGTCAGATTTCTGCAGCTTCCAGGAGGAAGCAATCCTATTTCTGAAAAGTTGACAAGCATTTCAATGGAGATTTTCACCTGCAGACATCAGAATCCTCTGGCCGCCACCTACTGCATAAAGTAGAGGGCATCATCGGACTTGGACTGTGATGCAAATTTTGCCAAGGGCCAAGACTCAAGACTCGTGGACTTCCCTGGACGGTGCCTGTGTTGAGATTTCCATCAGCTCAGCCTGGAATAACACCTAGTAACACTCTTAAAAGGGGAAAATGAGGACTGCAGAGGCCACAGGAATTTCTTTTGCTATGGATGAACACAGTCATGTCTGGTTTATACGGTAAATTAAATGTGGGATACCTATATTCAAACTACTTACCTGACTAGGAAGCACTGTGAGCCTGGTACCTGTTTGATCCATTAAATGACCCAGAACCTCAACTTCCATTATTAAAACAAAACAACAAACCACCTAGATTTGGAAGCCAAACGTGAAGACAGTGTCCTATAGCAGCATCCCCTTCCCGCCTCCGCCTCTTTTTGACAACCAGCTGCCTTACAACTCACGTTGTCCACCAGAGCAGAAATAAACCAGCCAGGGCTTTCCCTGCCAGGGCTAAAAGCATCTTGCCCCAGGACACGGGGGAAGGTATTCGGGGGTGGGGGGACTGCAGGCAGGGAGCAGGCCTTCCCATATAATCCCTGGAGCAGAATGAGCACAAGCAGAGCAGAGCTGGAGGGGACAGAGCTCTTGGAAGGCAATCTTGGCTCTGGCTGTACAAACCATTGTCAACCGAGGTTCCTTCCCTAGTAGACTCCCCCCCACTCTTTATGCAAATCTCCAGCTGACTGTGATTGTACACTGTGCATGAATGAAGTCACCATGGAGAGTGGGGAGAGCCACATTCTCAGCTTTAGCAGCCTCCTAAGGAGGACACGTGAAACCCATGAATGCAGGGTTGCCAACCTCCAGGTGACCCCTGGAGCTCTCAAGCTATTACAGTTGATCTCCAGATTACAGAGATCAGTTCCCCTGGAGAAAATGGCTGCTTTGGAGGGTGGACTTTATGTTATTGTAGCCCACTGAGGTCTCTGTCCTTGCCAGGATCCATCCCCCAAACCTCCAGGTATTTCCCAACCCAGACCTGGCAACCCTACACACCACCCTGGGCTTTGTGAAAAAGAGCCAAGCTACAAAAAGACCTTGATCACAATCCCCACCCCCAGTCCCTTTTGTCACAGACACACCTGTCCTCCCAGGCAGGCCTGGCTCCTAATGACTCACCTGGGCCTGCTGCCGCCTGATGGGCAAGACAGGACCTCCTCCTGGTGATGGAGGCTGTTCCCCCTTACCTGCTTGCCCCCTTTGCAAGGCTGCTATAGGGCTGCAGAAAGGAAGCCAGGCTGGGTTCGCCACTTCCCCAGCCAGCCAGCCAGCCGGCCGGCCGGCTTAAGAGGAAAAAACTTTTGCTCAACCAAGAGAATCAATGTAGCAGGAGAGAGAAGGGGATTAACCCCCACCTGGATGTTAAACCAGCAGTGGCATCCTGTGTGACTATAAAACCTGCATCCACAAATGGCTTAGTTTCATTAGACAGGTGTTTATATCCTGTGAAACTCTCAGTGCAAAGTTCCAAGGGTTCAAAGTGGGCATACGTGCCCCTAGAGCTGAAAAAGACAGCCAGCAATTTTTTTGGCCATCAAGTCACAGCTGATGTGTGGTGACCCTGTAGGACAGGGGGGTCGAACTCATTTGTTATAAGGACCAGATTTGACATAAATGGGACCTTGTTGGGCCGGGCCGTGTGTGTCGTAAACTGTAATGCCAGGTAGCAGAGATATAAACTCTATAAAGGACACAAACACAAAGGTGTTTTTTTAAAAAACTTAAAATAAAAACATGCCTAAAACATTAGCACTCTTGCAATATTTCGTTTATTTAACGGTGTCTGATAACTGACACCTCTCGCTCTGAATTACTGCATCAAAATGTCTGTGCTGTTGCAATCTTCAGTATGCTGTTCAGGTGTGTATCCGTAAGCCGCAAACCTACGATGACGCAGCAGCAGCAGCACTGGAAGAAGAAGCAGGAGACAGCCAGTTCCACTGTGGGCCTGAAAAGAAGCCCTCCGGGGGCCTGATCCGGCCCTTGGGCCACATGTCTGATACCCCTGCTGTAGGATTTTCAAGGCAAGAGACGTTGGTTTGCCATTGCCTGCCTCAGTGCAACAATTCTTGGGTGGTCTCCCATCCAAATAGTGACCAGGGCAGTCCCTGTTTAGCTTCTGCTATCTAGTGAGATTGGGCTAGCCTGGCTTATCCAGGACAGGGGCCATCTAGCAGAGCCCAAAGAAAGGGTCTGCTACAATCATGAACACTCCCCCCACCCCATATACATGCCCAAGAAAGAAGAGTCTCTGGTTCCCTTTCACCTCAGGATATGATTTATTAGCCACAAGGTACAGATAGGAACTCTCAGTCTGGGGCAAATGATGCTCTGTATTCTTGGTGTTGGGGGGGGCAAGAATGGGAGGGCTTCTAGTGTCCTGGCCCCACTGCTGGACCTCCCGATGGCACCTGATATTTTTGGCCACTGTGTGACAGAGTGTTGGACTAGATGGGAACACTGGCCTGATCCAACATTGGCTTCTCTTAAGTTCTTATCCCTTCTTAGATCCTACTGCAGGGACCATAAAATGCCAGACGACCTGTCCTGCTGACTCTCTCCTCCCCACCTTTGCCATCTTAGTTACTGCCTCAACAGGAAACACATGGCTGTTTTCACACATAGCTGGCTAATGCACTTTAGAGATAGTTTCCAATTGGGTTTTCTTGTGTGAAACAGGAAAATCCATTTGCAAAGGACTGCGAAGATTGCAAAAGATTGCTGAAAGCGCATTATCCAGTGGACGTGAAAACTGCTGCCTCAGCTTCTCCTGCAGACAGGGACTTGGATGGCTATCTACATATCTAATTCCCAAGTGTGTCCTTATCTGTGGATACCGAAACCCACAGATAGGGGGCACACTTACCCCAATCAGGCTTTTCTGCAAACCTGGGTGACTCCCTAGGGTTGAAGAAAAATCTGAAAAGTAAAACAAACAAACAAACACTGAGAGGTTTAAATTCCACCTCACTTACCATGGAGCAGATGGAGAGGGGCCCAGGTGTTTGCTGCTGCAGTGGTGGTGGTGACTGCAGCAGCAACAGAGCTGTGGAGCTGCCAGCTGTAGCAGCAGCAGCTGGGAACTGCCGTCAGCCCTAGCCATGGTGGATCCCAGGAACCATTCCAGGCTTGGAGCAACTCCCAGATACCACCACCTCTGTGGCTGGGCTTCAAGGGAGTCACACAAGAGGATGATGGGGGTGGTTGGGGTCCCCCCCATGAGTTTTGCAGGCCCCCTGTCTTCTCTCATTCCTTCCGAAAACCGCACCCTGTCTCCACCCTATGCCAGTCAATTCTGTCCACAGGAAGGTGCCTGCTGACTCCAGGGAAGCACACAAGCTCTTTGCCTAATAGGAACCATCACCCTGAAGGTGAGTGAAACCTTACCTAGAGGAGCCCCAATGCTGTGAACGCACAGTAAAGGTCTCTCTGATGCCAAAGGAGCCTAAGCCAATCTGGCCCCCTTTCACATATAACCCAGCTCTACTGCACAGGGTCTATTCCAGAATATCCCATCTATTAACGGTTAATGTCTTTTCCCAGTTTTATTTTTTTACACCCCATTACGTATGGCTTGCTTGTGCCACCAGAGTTCTCAGCTGCCCTTTGAAACTGAAGAAGATACTGGCTGCTATGGATGGGGGGGACTGTAGTTCAGTGGTAGAACATCTGCTTGGCATGCAGAAGGTCCCAGGTTCAATCCCCGGCATCTCCAGTTAAAACGATCAGATAGCAGGTGATGTGAAAGACCTTTGCCTGAGACCCAGGAAAGCCACTGCCAGCTTGAGTAGACAATATAGAACTTGATGGACCAAGGGCCTGATTCAGTATGGGAGCTCAATTTTACTGAGGGACCATGACACAGTAGTAGAGCATCCGTTTGGCATGCAGAAAGTTCCAGGTTCAATCCCCAGCATCTCCAGTTAAAAAGACCAGGCAGTAAGTGATGTGAAAGACCTCCGCCTGAGACCCTGGAGAGCCACGGCCAGTCTGACAATACTGACCTTGATGGACTAAGGATCTGTTTCAGTAGAAGGAGGCTTCAAGTGCTCACTAAGCCATTTTCATGTTAAAAGATGGGGTGGCAGAATGCAATCAGCCTGGCCAGATGGGTGGAGCAACTTCTGGAACCTTCAGTGGCTTATAGAGGAGCTGTGCTCAGAACATAGGCCTGATCTCAGCAGGATGAAGGCGAGGCAAAGGCTCTTCCCCCCGGGGAGCCCTGCACATGCATAGAGATCTGGACTGTTTCTTTGCTGTTTCCAAGTTGACACCCTGCAAGTGTCATCCCACGGCGGAGCCTTTGCTGCTTCAGCCAGCCTCACACTAACATGCCCATTTCTAGACCTGGTTGTCACAGGGAGAAGATTCACCTCCAGCTCAGAGGAGACAGGTACATTTTAGTGTTTTATTTCCCAGAAAAGTAGGCAAGTGGACTACAGACAGGCTCAGCCCAAGTGTTGTCCCCCACCCCACCTCTCCAGTTTGAAGCAGACACACCAGGAGAATTAAACAAAGACACCATTCTTTGTTTAAAGTTGCTCACCCTGTGGCTGATCCTCTTGTTGGCCCGTAATATCTGGGTCAATTTATTGTTTTAAAAAATGGAAAATTAAATACCAAGATTTATTTTAAAAAGACAACCAATGACCATCCAACGTACATGAGACCAAAAAATAAAAATAAAAATCAATCAAGAGGCGGCAGTGGCACGTGGAAACATCAACAGGAGCATCTCCCAAGGGTTCTTTTACACACGTGATGAAATGGTTAAGTGTGGCCAATGAGAAGAGGGCTTCTATTTCCAATCAGCAAAGAAGCGAGACGCACCAGGAAGCCAGGGATTGTCACCACCAGGTCTGGGCTACAAGCAAGAGTCGGTACGCAGGTCTAGGAGGGAGCTGGCATTGTGCTTATTCAGTCTCTTGGCCTGGACTACGGTGGGGGAGAGGGACCAATCCCGGAAGTTTCACTGTGAAGGAGCCTAGTAGTCCTGTGGTGAGGAGAGAAAGCAGGTGATCAATGCAGAGGCTCAGGCAAAGAGCTAACTTGATCCTCCCACCCACCAATCTAAGGGGGTGAAAAGGAAAGGGAATTTCAGCACAGCAGTAACAGAACTAGTGCCTGGGAAATATAGCACAAACTTTAACCTTTCAATCAAAGGCAATGTAGTGTAGGAGTCAGAGCACAAGGATCTGGGAGACCCAGATGCAAATCCCTATTCCAACAAAATACTGGGGAAGGCAGGGAGGGAGAATGTCAGACTAGGATCTGGGAGACCCAGATGTGAGTCCCTATTCCAACAAAATACTGGGGAAGGCAGGGAGGGAGAACGTCAGACTAGGATCTGGGAGACCCAGGTTTGAATCAGCCATGGAAGCTCAGTGGGTCTCAGCCTATCCTACTTCACAGTGTTGTTGTGAAGATAAAATGGGGGACGATAATGTGAGTTGCTGTGAGCCCCCGTTAGGGAGAAAGGCGGGTATAAATGAAATAAATACAATAAATACATAAATAACGATGCTGCCCCCTCCAAACCTGCTGAAAGGAAATATTCAAGGGCAAAGAACAGTATTTTCCCATTAAGGAAACCAAACAGAAGATGCGATTAGTCCCCAACCCATCAGTTTGCAGCCAAGGAAACAAGAGAGACTGGTTCTGGTGCTGGAGCCTGGGATAGAAAGCCTGAGCAAAGGATCAGAGGCTGAAGGAGGAGAGCATCAAATATTCAAAATATCCAGGCGGATACTTACAGCGCGGGGCTTCTTGTTCAACTTGAGATCAATCCTGCAAGGTGAGGAAAAAAGAGAACAGTGGTCAGCCCTGACTGGGGTCCCAGACGGTGCAAAGCCCCAGTGGCTGCACAGGGCAGGTGGTCAGCTCATCCCCACTCACCAACACAGCCCGGCCAAAGCAGAATTCCCCCCACCCCCCGGCCCAGCACAGAAAGGCAAATTTCCACCCATACAGACACAATCAGGCAAAGAGAATCAAGGCATGCACTAGGTTAGCATGTTAACAATACAGCTCTGAAGAGAAGACAGATCATTTACTGAGTGTCAGAATTAAAGAGCATTTGGATACACTCGCAGTCACCCAAGAGGGGCCCTGGTATGCTTTGTATGGGGGGAGGGGGGAATCACCACGCCTGCACAGCTGATCAACTTTAGAAAGCAAAGCAGGAAAAAATGTCAGTTTTTTAATTAATAAACCCTCAAGAGAAGTTTATCTGCTTTTTAAAACAACATAAAGAAGCAGAAGAGTGAAGCCAACTGAATTTTTTTTTTGCCCAAGTTATTAAATAAAGTATTACCTCCATCAATGCTTTTGTCTTTTTTTAAAAAAAACGTGCCAGCCTAACCTAATATACATACCTACAATTAAACAGATAAACTATGGGTTAGAATCGTCTTGAGGAGGGGGGAGTCGAGGGGGAGGAGGGGGAGTCGAGGGGGAGGGTCTGCACACTAACGACACGGCACAAAAAGCAAAGTCGAGTCAAACTTACTCAAAGTCATAATCAAACATGCCAGACGGACTGAGTGGCAGCATTTGAAAGGAAGAAAGCAACAGAAATTAATTGACTAAGGAATTAAATCCATTAGTTGATTAGCCACCCTAGCGAGATTATTCCAAAATAAAGACAGCCAGGGACAAGGTGCTACACAATCTGACCCCCAGGACTCTCTCATCCCCATCGCCAGCCTGAAGAGCCCTCTCTGTCTGACACCCTGGAGCATCGGGGGGCGGGGGGAGGGGCGGGGGGGGGCACAAGGTGAGAAAAACTGCAGGGACAGCAGGTGGAAAACAGGAAGCAGGGGTGCCACCCAAGGGTACTTTTAAAGCCACAAGCCCCTAGAGAGAGCAATGGACCACCCTGGCCACGTGTGAATTTGAAAATGGTTTAAGGAAGTGCATGGGTCATTTGGCAGGGGAAACCAAGACGAGAAAGTCAAACACAGCAAGAGCCACAAGGAAGAGGGGGGGAGGAGAGGTGGGAGCCATCCCACAAAAACTACAACCCAATTTTGCACGCAGGGTGCCAGATCTTGACCTCAAGGCTCTGCAACTGCTGAAGAGAAAAAAGACCCTGGCCTTACTCCTCAAAGGTGAACTCCTTTGAATCAGTAGTTTGTCGGCAAACAAGCAAGCTTCAGCCCAATTCAGAACGGCCCAGCCTTCGTCACTCGGGAGACTGAGAGCAGAAGGCACCACCCCATACCTACTGGGCGCCGGGTCGCAGGAGACAGAGTGCCCAGCTGGAAGCACCAGGCACAACCTGGGCCTGTGGGATGGTGAACAGGTTTGTTTCGGCTGCCGGGATCATAGAAACTGTTAAAGACTCAGACACCGCACCAATGCAGGCCTGCATTTTCCTGCAATTTTTTGTCCACCTCCCAACATTACTGGCATGAAGACCACCCTGCCTTTTAAAAAAAAAATACCTCCTTCCCATTTATGTCTCTGTCTGGGTCTCGGCCAAGTTTGCTTCCTGCTGCGAGGAGTTCCGTGCCTCTCACCCCGCTATTCTAAAAAGAGTCTCCTTTATATGAATGGTGAAGCACCAAACACATTTCCTGCCAGCTGCCATTTAATTAAGGGTCCGTCCCCAGGACTCCTGCCCTGCCTCCTTCCGCTCCGCACCTGCCCCACCAGCTCACCTGTGTCGGTTCTTGTTCTTCCGTTTTTTGTGGCTACTGTGGTGGCTGCCTGAGGAGGTGGAAGAAGCGGCTTTCTGAGGCTTGACGCCTTGAACGGAGCCATCCAGCTCTTCCGCTTCCTCCTGACTCGGCTCGTTTTCCTGGTTGTGGAAATCTGGGGAAGTGTCACTCTCGGTCCCACTCCCAGGCTCTCCTGGAATGGGACAAAGCCAGACAAGTGCTGCTCAGGAAACAGAAGCTTTCCTCAAGAAGCCCTCCTAAATCAGAGCAGCCCCACTGGCCACACCTAGTGCCAAGCAGAGCAAACTGTGCATTTTCGACTCACATTTAAGTCAGTGATTGCTGCTGTTGTTTGCTGTCAAGTCACAGCTGACTTATGGCAACCCTTAGGGTTTTCACGGCAAGAGATGTTCGGAGGTGGCTTGCCACTGCCTCCCTTCATGTTGCAATCCTGGTATTCCTTGGTGGTCACCCAATCAAATTCTAGCCAGTGCTGCCCCTGCTTAGTTTCTGAGATTTGACAGAATTGGGCTAGCCTGGGCTATCCAGGTAAGGGCAAGTCATTGGTTAGGGTCAAGTATATTTCTAACCTTTCTAAGATTCCCAGCAGACTAAGTAGAGTAAACATGGAGAGCACTGGATAATGTGAGGCCGAGCTCTCTCCTTGGCACAGGAGAGGCTGGCTTTGAAGAGTGTGCCAGCTGCGTTTCACTGCCACTGCACACATCTATGGGGATCCTGACTCTACTCTTTCAAAGCTCAGAAGCATCCATTGTGGAAAAGAGTCCCACCAGCAGCATGACTGGCTCGTGGTGGTGGTGGAGGGGTGAACCCAACTTACGTTTTTCAATCAGCTGGTCTTGAACTCCTGCCAGTGCGCTGACTGCCTAGAAAACCAGGAAAAAAACCAGAGTGAGCAGAACCAAGACCTCTGGATGGACTCAACTCAATTCTCCAAGCACTCCCAGAGAACCTAAGTATGAAGTTGCCTTGGAAGACCATCCAGAAACTCCATCTAAAACTGGAACACAGTAGCCAGAATGTTAACTGGGGCTTGCTGCAATGAATATGTTAAGTCAATGCTATGCCAACTACACAGGCTTCTGGTAGGTTTCAGCACTGAATTAGGAAAGGGGCCATGGCATCTGCTCTGCTTGCAGAAGGTCCCACTTTCAGTCAATGGCATCTCCACTTTAAAGGATCAGGCAGTAGGGGATGCGAAAGACCTTTGCCTGAGACCCCGGAGAGCTGCTGCCTGTTTGAGTAGACAGTACTGACTCTGATGGACCAGGGATCCGATTCAGTACAGGGCAGCTTCACGTGATTGTTAATATCCTTAATGGCTTGGGCCTCATAAATTGCTGCCCTTGCTCAGAGATCAGCTGAGAGCCCCACCTGGTGGTAACCTGCCCTGTCTCAGGTACACCAACCAGAGATCTATGCAAAAGCAATCAGGTGCTGCCCCAAGCTTTGAAACTCTCCCCTGGCCCCCCAAATGCTCTTCACTCGTTCACTGCAAGCCTTCCAGAGACAACTGGAAAACTTATTCCGGAAAGCCTTGGAGCAAACTAGAGGTTTTGTCCCCGAGTTTTAGTTGTAATGGTTTGGGGCTCTTTGCTGGTTTTAACTGCTGTTGGATTTCATGGTGACTTTTACGATTATGTTGGTATTTGCCTTGCTTTGTTAACTTTCAGCAACATCTCAGCATATAACAAAAAACACATAACCTTAACTACATTAAACAAGCATAGCAACTGATTCCTGGCACAAAACCCAGTAGAGTAAGTAGAGTAAATCTGAGAATCTTGGTTAGACCCATCACATCCCCAGAGGAAAGGTCTCCAGGAGAATCTATGGGGGATGGGGACATCTATGAGCTCTGCTGTTCTGCACCAGCACAATATACACTGTTTAGTCAACTAATGCATGAAGCCGCTGGTCATGGAGAAATGACAATAAAATGTAAAATAAGGCAACAGGCAATGGCAGTTCAAAAGCAATGTGGTATAGATGGGTGGAACTTCCCATGACTGGACATGAGAACAGGCCTACTGGATCAGACCAGAGGTCCATCTAGTCCAGAATCCTGGTTCCCACATTGGTCAGCCAGTTACCCTGGAAGACCAAAAAAACTCACAAGGGCACAAAGGCCAAGGCTGCCTCCGAGCACTGGGTTTCAGAGGTTTGCTGCCTGTGAACATAGAGACAGACTTCAGAATTCTCACTCAGCCCCCCAAACATTCAAGAAAGCAGACAGGCAAGTGCAATCACTCCTTCCTGCCAGTACCACAGAACCTGCCTCTTGCTAGAGAAGTCCTAGGAGAGTGATGGAGAAGCTGGTGGGCAGCCTGCTACTTTCTTTGACACTGACAACCTTGCGTGGGCAATGCTCAGAAGCAGCAATGCCAGGCTTTGGCGTGACACCGCATGGAACATGTCTTATGCCCACCTCCCACAAACCAAGGGAACGCAGACGGGAGAGACTCACAGCGGCCGAGGTGACTGAGGACTTGCTGAAGAGGCGCTCAGCTTCCTTGAACTTTCTGTTCCGTCGATCGTTCTTGCTGTTGGAGTTCCTAGACAGAGAATAACTGCTGTGAAGGAAGGATAGAGACACAGAAGGAAGCCCGCACACCACCTTCCATGGTGGTGAGGGCCCCGGGAATCTTCCTGGGGGAGGAAAGTGCCCAGCAGCCCCCCAAATGGAGAACCAGCACCTGAGCGTGGTGAGAGGTCCTTTGGATGTTGAATTGGGCAGTCCTTGCCAAAGGAACAAGCCAAGGGAGGAGAAGGTTGCCAGCCTCCAGGTGGGGCTTGGAGACCTGGAATTACGACTGGTCTCCAGATGACAAAGATCAGTTCCCCAAGAGGACATGGTTGCTTTGGAGGGTGGGCACTATGGCTCCCTCCCCTCCCAGACCCTGCCTTCTCCAGCTTCCACCCCAAACCTCCAGGAAGTTCTCAACTCTGCGCTGGCAACCCTACCAGGGCTCCCCTCCTTCCCCGCAAGCCCATCCCGCCTCCCGTGGTCGGCGCTCACTTCTGGTTGGTGAGGTAGCGGTCCCAGCCGCGGATGATGTTGCCGTACATCTGCGTGTCCTCCAGGTAGCTGCCCTCGAAGGCGTAGATCTGCCGCTCCAGGTTGGCCAGCGTCTCCTGCCGGGCGGGAAGGGAGGAGAGGGAGCCTCAGTGGTCGGGCAGGAGCAGGCCGCCCAGTGCCTTCCCTTGCCCCGCCTCGCTCGCTCGCCAGCCCGCCCGCCTCCCTTGAGGACGAGGCCCAACCGCCGCGGGCCGGCCCGGCCCAGCCCAGCCCGCCGCCTCCCGCCCGGCCCGGTTCACCCACCGCCAGCTCCTGCTTGCGCTTGACCAGCTCGGCCAGCTCGCGGCGGGTGTCGGGGATCTGCGGCGGGGCGCCGGCCTTGGCAGCCGCTCCGTGAAGCGCCGCCATGGCCGGCCCAACCAGAGCCTCGCGGGGAGTGGCGATGCCCAGCCGCGCCGCCGGGGGCAGCAGCCGCAGCCGCGCCACCAGCCCGGCCCCTTTCCTGGCCCGCCGCCGCCGCCGCCGCGCGCTTCTCTTCCGGCTCGGCCCGGCCCGGCCCAGGCGGCCTCCGGGCACCAGGGGCGCCCTGCCCCGCCGCCGCCGCCACGCACTCCAGAAGCCCGCGGAAAAGCGGGATCCGGACAGACCCCGGCCGCGGATCTCAGTCCGTCTTCCCAGCCAGGCAGATGATTCTTCGCCCGCCCGCTCTGCCTTGAGTGCCTTCTGGGGCTCAGTCTCCAGAGCAAGAGGTTCGGTTCTGGACCTAGGATTGCCAACTTACAGGTGGTGGCTGGAGAGCCCCTGGAATTACAGCTGTTATCCGTGCAACAGAGATCAGTTCCCCTGAAGGAAATGGCAGCTTCGGAGGGTGGGCTCTGTGATATCCCGACTGAGCTCTCTTTCCCCTCCCCAAATTTCACCTTCCTGGGGCTCCAGCCTCAAAGCGCCAGGAATTTCCAAAGCCAGAGTTGGCAACCCCAGCTGGACCCAAAGCACTTGGACGATATTTGAGTGCTACGGGGGGACACAGCTTGCCGAAAATTGCCTTGAGCCTCACTACCCTCTCCAAGTCAGAGCCTCCAAAGATAACATGGAAGCCGCAGCAGCCACCCTAATTCAAAAGGCGGCATCTGTTGCAGGGTCTTTCACTGTCACATGGACCAATTCAATGGGAGCTGCAAAGTACAGTTAGCTGAAAGGGGATTCTCCACCCCAATATCCCAGGTTATTTGATACAATCATTAAGGAGACACCTCAACATTTTGGCTTGCATGAAATAGGATTGCTGGGATTTTGGTCCCCTTCCCAGCTTCAGAAATTGCCCCAACTCCATGTCTACTCCCAGCTCCTGTGCCTCCCCCCCCCCAGCATCTTCTACTGCTGGATAAGTAACAACTTGCAGGGGAAGATGGGATATGAATCAAATAAATAAATAAATAAATAACTGCACCCCCCCCATGAAGTCTCAGCACCTCCCCATGAAGTCTATAATTGGTACCTGTCGCTTTGTTCTTCACTCAAAACTTTGCCTCCTCCTTCCATGGTATGATGGAAATGATATCCACTGACTTCATTCTTTCCCCCCCTTCCTCCATCACTTTCCCCTTCTCACAATCAAATTAAAACGGTGCCATTAAAAGCAGATGGCATTACAAATGAGAAATATTCCACAAAGCACACAGTAGGAAGATTTAAACTTTGTCCCTAAATGCTACTAGTGAGGTGGTTTGGTAGATATCCCTAGGAAATTGCTTCCTGTGACACCACCCCTCCCCAGATGTTACACCATGAAAAGAAGCAATTCTGGCCTAGTCTTCTCCAGCAATCAAAAAAGAGAATACAGTAAAATGGGAGGATTAGTCCATGTTGTGACACGGATTGCAGTGAATGATGGTTGCAAAGTTGGGGGTAGTTGAACTAGACACAGGAGGGGGAGCTTACCCTAAAAGTTGTGCACAGGCAAGTCAAATCTTACCTTGCTGTGAGTCAGCACGATGTAGTGCTGAGAACCATGTTCCAATTCCTGCTTACCATGAAACACGGTGGAACCTTGGGACCATTTGTTCTCTCTGTCTAGTCTAACTCACAGGATTGTTG
Organism: Gekko gecko; assembly: GCA_029375565.1. NCBI lineage: Eukaryota > Metazoa > Chordata > Lepidosauria > Squamata > Gekkonidae > Gekko > Gekko gecko. Next base: position 198,633,567 of record JAPDNY010000005.1, read on the forward strand.
TGGAGGAAGACATTGGCCTGAGCAAGAGAAGAAAGTAGGGGCAGGAAAGCATCCACCGCTCTGCGTTTGCCTGTCATGCATGGGTAATATTCTTTAAACACAAAAGTTTTATTTCTTGAAGGGAAGGCTATAGGGAATATGTATCTCAGACATGGAGTCTGAACTGCATACAAGCCGTGCAAATGGTGATGTATCACATATGGCAATCCATAGCGGTACGTGAACTGTTATAGAGTGGCCATAGAGGATGGGCCCAGCCAGCACCTCCAGAGTCTGGAAGAGTCTACCCCTGTGAATGGTTTCATAAAGCAGAACAACAATCCTTCCCGTCAGCATGTAGGTTTCAAATGGAGCAGCTACTCTCCCCTGGTCACAGTAGGGCTACATGGAAAACGATAGATGTTTGACTCCCAAAATTAAATTAATTTGTCTAGAAACAGCCCCCCAACCACTGACAGCCTTTAAAATGAGGACTATTATGCATCTTGCTGCTTTTCGTATAAAGTAGCTCTTGAAAAAAAGCAAATGTTATTTTCCAACCCATCCCTTAGCTTTCCTGGATTTTCATTAGCCATACAGAGGTTCTTGTCCACTTAAACAATTAACTGCCATCAAACTGCAATCAACTCATGGTGACCCCATGAAGTTCAAGGTTACAGATAAGCAGAGGTGATTTGCCACTGCCTTCCTCTGCATAGCAACCCTGGTCTTCCTTAGTGGGTGTCCCATCCAAAACCTGTGGCAGATCAAACTAGTCAGGGCTCTTTAGGCTGCTTACCATATTCAGGGAGGAAAATAAAACCCCAGACAAAATAGACCAAGTTAAATTTACAAATCTTTTATCAAATAAAAAGAAGAACTATAGTAAGGATGCTGCTGCTGCTGCTGCCTTGAAGCGTCCCTCTCAGGTATCATTTAGGAATTGCATTTCAGTTCAAACATCCTTGGTTCTAGACCTATATATACAGCATGTCTCAGCAAACAGAAAGTGCTCTTGGGAAATGTGGGCAGTAAGGAAAGTTGCTAACCAAGTACATACAGTTGCACTGTACAATGAGTGGTTTCAGGGCACAAAACAGTCCAGTGAAATAAACTTGCTTCCCATTCTCAAATCATAACACACCACTTGCCTCCTGCAAGAATTCGACACAAAGGAATCTACTGTTAATGTTTTGTTGGAAAACACTCACCATCATATCAGATAGATGTGAATAGAACAGGAGTCTCAGAAACCAGCTCAGACCTCTTCACCTCGATGATAAAAAGCCAGAGAGAAGATTGAAGATACTTTATACATACACTGAAAACCGTATCCTTGAAAACTTATCCTGACACCAACTGCCTACACAAAGCATAAAAATTAATACAAATGCCTAAGTTTAACATATGAATAAATCAAACCACCATAGACATTACAGAACAACATCTGGCTTTCTTTATCTCAAGACCCTACTTAGTATTTTTTTTTAAAGTAGCATTTACCTTTTTAACAATTTGCAAGTAAAACAAAGGGGGAAAAACTTTAGTTATCTTGGACTGCTAGGGGAGAGGAAGAGAAGCAGCAGCTTTGTGTTGTACGTGACTGTTGGTTGCTGCAAAGTTTTATTTAAAAATCATTCACTGAAGAGCTGCCAGGCCATGTGAGCATCCGGAATACCTTTCAATTAACAAAAGCCACCTTAAAAACAGTGGTTTTCTTTATTATCCAAAAAAGTCCAGTACCACAAAAGCCACATGTGTACGAGGAGCTCCTGAAATATGAAGTCAAGAGACAGCAGACTTTAAGGCAGTGAAAAGACAAGAGGGCAGCAAGGCTCCAGCACCACAATAAGGATGTGAGCTCTACTGCAGGGAAAGTTCAGTCCCCCTTCCTGGCCTATTATCATGTCGATTCTTCCTCCTCTTCCTCCTCCTCATCCTCCTTCTTCTGGTCCACTTCGGAGGTGTCCGAAGATTCATGCAGGAGGACATACTCCCTGCTGCTGAACCCAAATTTCAGGACATCCTTCTCTTTCAGTTCATAGTAGCGCTGAGGCTCAATGCGCTGGTTGTTCAGAAATGTGCCATTGCCTGAGCCAAGATCAATGATGTAGGGTTTGACCTTCCGACCTGTTGTGCCATCCGGGCGAGTGTACTCCACGAGCCTGGCCCAAAACAGATTCACGGTGGTCAGCAGCATACATACTAGATGAACAGCTGTGCCAGACATTCACATAGCTCTGCATCAGCATATCTGGAGGTGGGACCCACTGCCATGCCCCCCCCCCCAAGCCCATCAGGTTGTTGTGAGCTCTCCCAACAGCTATGTTCCCAGCTGCACACACTCGTCAGCACAGTCAGGGAAAGCTGTGTGAGCAGTGGGAGGACTGGAAAATGAGGAAGTCGGTGGGGGAAGGATGAATGGCTAGGCAGTGGGGGGGGGAGAACTCAGGTTAGCAGGGAAGTGTGAGTGGGGGAGGCACAATGGCAAGCATAGGAGAGGAGGGCACTCCTGGGTACTCTGAGGAAAACTGGAACGAGCCCTGCTCTGAACACTGGGTTACTTCCTTGTTTCCACAGCCTCCCATAGCAACATGAGCTTGTCTCCTATAGCCTCCCATAGCAACATGACTGAGCTTCCTTTCATAAAAGATGTTTTGTTACCTAGATCCCATGTTATGTGAACTGATAAACTCCAAAACAAGTGGTCTCCCAACATTCCATTCTGGTGTGATGATGTTAGCCCACTTAATGGCAGGCTAATAGCAACTTTAGACATTTGGAAGATCTTTTATCGACCACTCCTGCTGCCCACTAGCAATCATACCCACCAGGGAATATTCACTGTTACTTCTCCTACTTACTTACCTTAAATGATAAATACAGTAACAGAACACCCGCAAATATATCAGTGCCATTCATGGGAAAAGTGGGCTTTTTCTTTCTATTGTGGTGGGACCCAGGATCTTAGACAGAGTGATTGGATAAGGCACCAAAGGTTGAGAATTACAGATCCAGACCACCTGCTTTGTACCACAGAAATTCCCGATAACACTTAAGGCATGCTAAATGACTGATCTCAAACTAAGGGTTGCTCACAGTGTACTCTCTAGCAGGTGAGCCAAGACTTACCGGTACTGAAAGACAGCATGCTGTTTGGAACAGGAGGGATGGTCAATAGGAATATCAGCAATGCGTCTGTGTCTGCCAAGCAGATAGGCACTCTGCCTGTGAATGTACATGACCGGAAGAACTTCATCATTCTTAAAAGGATAGAGACGCCACCGCTTCTTTGGGATGCGTGCTTCAGGAGGCTCAGTGTATTTGATTACCACTCCACGGAAAGTGTTGGTGTCTTCCAAAAGCGCACCAGACAGTTCAAAGCTTGGTTTTTCTTTATTCTCTGATTCTTTTTCTGTGTTTTTGCTACCGGGCCTTCCTGTGTTTCTGTTCTCCTCATCACCACTTGCTTCCAACAGCTGACGATGTTCACGCCGCCGTTCGTTATAAAACTCCCTCTGTGCCTGCTGCTCCTGGAGATGATGATCAGCTTCCTTTTCATGGCTCCCAGGGCGTTCTCGGTGGGGTTTCCGTCGGCTTGAATGGTCCCGGTGTCTGCCCCTATTTCTACTCCTCCCCCCTCTGTGCTCCAACTCAGAATGGTCCCGATGCTGATGTTCCTCATGTCCCCTTCGGGAGTGATCCTGATGCTCCTGCAACAGAACAAAAATAAAAACCCGATATGGAAACACGAATACATGTTTTCAAGTATGTTTTCAAGTACTGCACAATTCAATTAATCATTATAATATGTTGTCACATGAAAAATAACAAAGCAATTCATCAACTTTAATTAGAAATTCTTATTAAGCCATAAACTGTATGACCGTGGTTCCTGATCTTCTTGATATGGTGATCCAGAAGCCCGAATCTACTTTATATGGTGATCCATCCAGGGCTGGCCCAAGGTTTTATTTTTGTGCCCTAAGCAAACTTTGACCTTGGCACCCATCTATTCCAACACTTCATTTTCTATAGTGAGAAACCAAGGAACACCACATAAAGGGTGCAGCTGCTCCCACGATGAACCCCAACCAAGTGGGAGTTCATGTCCTCCTCCTCTGCCAGTTGGGTCAGGACTTGAGTCCCTACTGGTTTGAGGAAGCACACAAAGATGGCAGTGAAGTGATTGGCAGCAAGGGGCTTGGTGTAGGACATCTCCCACCAAGCAGGTACAGAGCAGTGTGGAGTTGAACAAGAGGCTGGGCTGCCTCTTTGTACCCTCCTGTGGTTTTTCCATGGCATGCTGAACAGCTCCCACCTACACCCCAACTCCCCCCACCCTTCTTTCAGCTACTACCATGATGTCACTAGTTTCCAGGAAACTTTCTTCCACTCATTAGTTTCACAAAGAAGGAGAGGAGGATAAGTATGTGAGAAATTGATGAAGAAAGAAAGACAAGGATGCAAACGGCAGGAGAGAAAGCCTACATCCTCTGGCCTCTTTCATCGTTCCCTGCATGTAACGACCTAATCTAGTTCATTATACAGAGACTCCAGTCCCACCTGAGTTATGTCACCAGGTCACTCTCTATTCCCAACTCCCCCACCCTATAGTTCTCCTGAAAAAAAGCGGGGACTTCTTTTTCATTGCACCTGAGTCACCAGCCCAATGGACTGGCCAGTAGCCTGCCATCCCTGGTGGAGGCCGCATCGGGCTGGGCATTGGAAAACCCTAGACTGATAGTCCTGGGTGACTTCAATGTCCATGCAGATGATGCGACCTCCACTGAGGTAGCGGACCTGGTGTCATCCATGGTGGCACTAGGGCTCTCCCAATTTGTAACAACTCCCATGCACTGAGCTGGGCACACGCTCGATTTGGTCTTTGCAGCGGGCGTTACAGTGGACCGGATTACTGCCTCGGCAGTACCATGGTCAGACCACTTTGCTCTGAAGGCTCGTCTGAGTATGTCACTCTGACCCTGTTTGGGTGGTGAGCCTATTTTGGCTCACCCGTGGAGCCAAATGGACCCAATGCGATTCCAGATGGCCCTCCAGGATCCAATGCCCCCTGGCAGCTCGCTGGATGAGCTTGTAGAGGACTGGCATGACCAACTCTTGACAGCCATCGACGAGATCACTCCCCGGCGCCCTTGCTCTAGGCTGGCTCCATGGTTTACCCAGGAATTGCGGCTAATGAAGCAAGGGCTAAGACGGTTAGAGAGACAGTGGTGGCGTACTTGCAACAAAGCTACAAGAACATCCTATAGAACGTTTATGAGATCCTATGAGATGGCAGTCAAAGCCACAAAAAGAGAGTATTATGCAGCTGCGATTGCATCTGCAAGCTCACGCCCGGCCCAATTATTTAGGACAATCTGGTCTATTACTACATTGCCGCAAGGCAAATCAAATGCTAGGGAATTAGCTATTGGCTGTGAGGCTTTTGCGAGCTATTTTACAGATAAAGTCTTGTCGCTCCGCCGTGACCTCCTTGCTACAGTTGATACAGTGAGTGAGGTTGAGGCACATCTTCTGGACAAGTTCTGGATCACTTCGGTCTGCTCAGCCTAGAGGAAGTCAACAAATTGCTTCTAACTGTCCGCCTTACCACTTGAACACTTGATCCGCGCCCTTCATGGCTAATTAAAGCTAGCCATGAGGGGTTTCGAGGTGCCTTGTGGGAGATTATCAACAAGTCTCTCTCTGAGGGACTGTTCTCCAAGGCACTTAAGGAAGCAGTGGTTCGCCCTCTCTTTAAAAAGTCATCTTGGGACCCGGCCGAATTGGCCAACTATCGGCCGGTCTCTAACTTGCCCTACCCGGGCAAGATGATAAAGAAGGCAGTGGCGGTTCAGCTACAAGGATGACGCTTCCATTTTAGATTCCTTCCAGTCCGGTTTTCGCCTGGGCCATGGGACAGAGACGGAGGCACCTGGATTGAGGTGGATCAGCGCTGCTGTCATTATTGGACCTGTCAGATGCATTCCACACAGCTGACCATCAGCTACTGACCCACTGCCTCACCTCAGGGGCTAGCCTTCCAATAGTTTGCCCCTTTTCTCCAAGGTCGGGGAAAAAGGGTGGTGCTAGGAGAACAGCTATCCCAGAGACACCCACTGGATTCTGGTGTGCCTCAAGGGGCGGCGCTGTCCCTGATTCTTTTCAACATCTACATGTGCCCCCTTGCCCAGAGACATGGGCTGGGTTGTCACCAATATGTGGACGACACCCAGCTCTATCTGCTGTTGGGCGGTCAGTCCGACTCCAAACTGGAAGATCTGGACTGGGCGCTACAGGCCATGGCTGGTTGACTTAGACTGAGCTGGCTGAATCTGAATCTGATGAAGACAGAAGTCCTGTGCCTGAGTTAGGGATTCCACTCCCGACCTTCCATGGGGTGCCATTGATGCCAGCGCCGGAGATTAGGAGTTTGGGAGTGCTCCTGGGTGCCACCTTAACTATGGAGGCCCAGGTAGCAGCCACTGCCAAATCAGCCCTTTATCATCTCTGGCTGATCAGGTAGTTAGTTTCCTTCCTCAAACGCAATGACCTGGTGACAATGATCCATGCAATGGTCACCTCGAGATTGGACTACTGTGATGCTCTCTACATGGGGCTGCCCTTGTCTCTAACCCAGAAGCTGCAGCTGGTGCAAAATGCCATGCCCAGGCTGTTGATGGGGCTCTCTAGATGGGAGCACATACAGCCTGTGCTGGAAGCATTGCACTGGCTGCCGATAGCATACCAGATTTGTTTCAAGGTGCTGGTTCTTACCTTTAAAGCCCTACATGGTCAGGGACCTACATACCTAAGGCCTTTCCCCATATGTTCCCCAGAAAGCACTGCGGTTGGGGCCTCAGAACTGGCTGGTCCTCCCGGGTCCTAAGGATACTAGGCTGTCAACAACGAGGGCCAGGGCCTTTTCAGTGGCAGCCCCAGCCTGGTGGAATGAGCTCCCGGAGAAGACCAGGGCCCTGTGGGACTTTTGCAGTTCCACAGGCTCTGTAAAACAGCTCTTCTGCCAGGCTTTTGGGAGCCGCCACCACTAATGAAGAACATCGGTTGGTTAAAAGGGAGAGGGCCCTGGACCCTGAAAACTGCCATCAACTGCCTTAAAGAACAGCGAATCCTGCAGGGACATCAATGAACACCAAGGGTTGGCTGCAAGCGGAGAACACTCTACACTGGCTGTTACCGCTGTATGATTATTAAGAATCACTAGTGCTTTATTATGATTTTATATTGTTTTAACCACAACTATGTTTTAACGTAATTATCTGTTTTTATGTGAGCCGCCCTGAGCCAGCTTCGGCCAAGAGGACAGGGTAAAAATCTGAAAAATAAATAAGAAAAATAAATAAATAAGGCGCTGCTGGACTTTTCTCTCCCTGCCTCTCTTATTCTTCCCCTAAGACCACCAAATGAGTCTGGCAGAGCCAAGAGCTGATGCAGGGCCCGCTAGAATCACAGCTCATCTCCCTCAGTCAACACGCTCTTTCCACCCACCATCCTTCAACCAATCAAAAGCCTCCCCCCCCCTGCATCCTTCAGAAGGGCCGCTCACCCACCTGCTTTATTTTGCCTATCACTTGACGGGGGCTTCGACTCCTCTTGTGCTTTTTATTCGAAGACTTGCTCTTCTTTTTGGAAGCCAACCTGTAAAGAAACAGAGCACCAACTCAGCAGAGCAGGAAACAACAACGAGGAGCCCAAACGGGCTGATACCCGGCGGCGAAGGGCGTCCAGGCAGCCAGGACACGGATCGAGAGCCTATCGGCCCGGGAAGAGGAAGCTAGCCAGGCCGCTCTCTCGGCCCGTCGGAGGCGGAACAGACGACGCCTGGCCGCGAACAGAAGGAGGATGCGGCGGCGGCGCCAAGGCTGAGGACTGCCTCAGGGGAGGGGGCGCCCTACCTGGCATCCCCCGGTAGGCTAGGCGGCGAGCGGCTTCCGCGGGGGCTCCGCTTCCTGCGCCGCCGGCGCTCCGGTTTCTCCATAGCGCTCGCCCGCTTGCCGTCCTCGAGCTTCGCCTTCCGTCACCACCCGGAAACACTTCTGAATTCGCTCGGGACCGATCTACGTCTCTATGAGGAATCCAAAGGAGGAGCCAATGAAGGCTCTTTTTTCGGTTGTAGGCGGGACTTCCTGGTCAGCCGGCTTTCCTGTCGCAGCGGCTGCCTTGCAAGCGGCAGGAAAGAGCCAGGGAAACGGGGTTCGGAAGGTTTCTGTGACTGGGAGAAGGTGCTGAGGACGAGGCATGAGAAATAGAACAGAACCCGCTTTTAACAACCTTGCAGGGTCGGCGCATCTCATTCCCCGCAGTATCTAGAACAGAAATCATGTGATCTTTGCGCGCGCGCGCGCCCGCCTGCTCCCGGCGCTGCTTTAATGCGCAAGCGCCGCGGGCGACCAATGCTTTGCGGCTCCGGCGGAGCGTCTCTGTCGCCATGGCAACGGCAGCACAACGGGACCCTCGCCGAAAGCCGGGCCTAGCAGAGGCCACACCGGAGCCGTCATGATCCCACCCGCGGACTCGCTGCTCCGTTACGAGACGCCGGTGCTGGTGAGCCGCAACACCGAGAAGCGGTCGCCAAAGGTAAGTGAGGAGCCGGACCGCGGTATGTGTGTGTGTGTGGGAACTAAGCATCGCCGGCCTCACTCCCCTTCCGCCCTCTCCACAGGCCCGGCCACTGAAGGCCAGCCCGCAGCTGCTGTTGCCCGCCGGGCCCGTCCCTCCTACCAAGGCCAAGGCGCCGTCGCCCACGGTCGATGCCAGCAAGCAAGCGGAGGAAATCCTCAATGCCATCCTGCCACCCAGGTGAGCCCCAGGATGGGTAAGAGACAATGCTCCATGCTGTGGAGTCTTGTGAGCAAAAATTCTGCTCTGCAAGCTACTGGCATTAAAGTTGTGACTGAGCAACTTGGCTACTGCATAAATTAGTTTGCTTTGGAGCCATCCTTCCTGAGCTAAGACAAAAATGTGTGAGCTGGAGCCTAAAAAACTGTGAGCTAGTTCACACTAACTCAGCTTACAGGGAACACTGGTGAGAGGTGCAAAGATAGGCAGACTGGGCTGGGCCCCTGGGGTGGAGAAAGTGCAGCCACCCTGCCTCTTCCCTCTGTCTTCTTGCTTCCCTGTAGAGAGTGGGTGGAAGAGAACCAGCTATGGATCCAGCAGGTGTCGAGCACCCCCAGCACACGCATGGATGTGGTGCATCTGCAGGAGCAGCTGGACCTCAAGCTCCAGCAGCGCCAAGCCCGGGAGACAGGCATCTGCCCTGTGCGGCGGGAGCTCTATTCTCAGTGCTTTGGTGAGCATGGCGGGGCCAAGTTTTCTTCCCTTGGGCCAAGGTGCCCCTTACTTGTTCCACATGTACCCTTCTGCTTTCCTCTCCTGGTTTTTGCCTCTGCTTCACAGCATTAACCTACTGAACAGCTCCAGAGCATCTTAACCAGATATGAGGATACCGAGGTGAAGGGGGTCTGACAGTTTCCTTACATTTCTCCTGCAAGCATAGCTGTGTAGCATGCACAGTGGCTACTATAGGGCTGGAAAGCAGTCTGGGCTTTGCTCCAGTACCACCAGAGACATGCACCACTCCTGGGCTCTGAGGCTACCCTGAACATGTGCCAAGTTTCGCTTAGTGGAAGGAGGCAGGAGAGAAGACAGCTCACTTATCACTCAGCACTCCTGCACACAGCCTGATGGCTAGCTCTCTGCTTCCAGATGAGCTGATACGGCAGGTGACCATCAATTGTGCCGAGCGGGGGCTCCTGCTGCTACGTGTGCGGGATGAGATCCGGATGACGATAGCAGCCTACCAGACTCTGTACGAAAGCAGCGTTGCATTTGGCATGCGGAAGGCGCTACAGGCTGAGCAGGGCAAATCTGATATGGAAAGAAGAGTAAGTGGGTCCACCTATGGGCAGTTTGAGGAATGCATTCAAAAGGTAGAATTCTGCTGTTTCCCAGGAATTGAGCACTAATGTATGGTGTCTGTACCTTTCAAACAACAAAAAAAGGAGCAGGCCCTTAATGCAGACAATACAAAAATAAGAAAAGGGATCTAAGGAAGGCGATAAACAGATGTATTGTAGGTACTTAATAGAAAAGTACTGAAACTGCTTTGGGAACACCATATACAGGAAGACAGGAAAACCAGCTAAATGCAGTTTAACCTTAGAGCTGAAACTTAACCAGGAGAGGTCCTGGAGACTCATTCCATGTTCTGACCCCTGTGGTTAGTTGTTTGGTACAGTCGCAAGTCTGAGGTTGAGCTTTCACCATTGAAAATTTGATGACATTATCAGAGCTTGTTTGTCTTCCAGCTGTACATTCAATTCAAAACCTGGATACAGTTGCATCTCTTTAGTTGCATGTCCAGGAATGGGGTGCTAAGGAAGGTTGGAAACAACTATTTAATACTAAAACAAGTATATATAATCTGAAGTTTTGTCATGTTTTCATATCTTCCTGTATATGGTGTTCACAAAACAGATCTTGTATTCTTGCCTATACATGCGTAATATCTTTCCCCCCAACAAATTTGGCACGAAAAACTGCCAGCTCCAGTTGTAAAAAGCTGAAGTGCCAAGCTTGATAAAACAATGGAAACTGCCTTGATCAGAGTTGCAGCCACATCCTGCCAACATGGAGTAGGTGGCATTAAAGATACCTCCAAGAGGCCCTGAATAAAACAGGTGGTTTCTTTCCAGTGATTAATTGACTGATAGAACAAAATTTTCTGTCCAAGATTGCAGAGTTGGAGGATGAGAAGAAAGATTTGGAGAGGCAAGTAAATGAGCAGAAGGCCAAGTGTGAAGCCATCGAAAAACGGGAGCTTGAAAGGCGGCAGGTGGAGGAGAAAAAGCACACTGAGGAAGTCCAGTTCCTTAAGCGGACCAATCAACAGCTGAAGGTTAGTGGAAGAGAAGGAAACAGATGTATAGGGAAACATCTTTTATGTCCTGCTTAGGAGAGGTCTCAGACTGTGAAAGAAGACTAGTTTTTTTAAGCCACAGGAGGCTGGAATGGTCCCAGAGGCCTAAGACATGGTTTTTTCCCCCTCAGGGACTATTGGTGCATGATTGTTACAAGGTCTATGAGGGTGCCCCGTGTACTTAAAGAGGGAATTGTTTTCCCCCCAGATCAGAGGTTTACTGCTGAGAAAAGGATTCCTTGTAGGAAAGAGCTGGGTTTGTTTTATTGCATTCTTGCTCCAAAGAAAAGAGCCTAGTGAGATACTCAAGTGTGGCATTTATTAGCTGCTCCCGTTGCACAGCTGCCACCACTCTCCTTTTTCATTGCCTGGGCATTGAGTTGTTGCAGTCCCTAAGTTATTGCTCCCAGGCAATGGTTTCACAGCCAGGCCTAAGAATGGAATTTCACCAGCTTTGATTCAGTTTCCTTTTTAATGCTTTACATTACAAAACTGAGTTTCATTGCCAGGAAATGGTGCCAGTTCTCCACTTGCTTCTCATAATGCAACAGGTCTACACTCCAAGAATGAGAGTAACTAATTTTTTAAACATGGGAAGAGGAATGTAAGAATGAACAAAGTCCCCTAGCTAGTGCCTTTCTCAAGTACTGCAGTAGCCAGTCACACATCTATAAAAATTAAAAGCAAGAGCTCTTCAACAAGTCTGCTTTTTTGTTTCTCATTTTGCAATTCAGGCCCAGCTCGAAGGCATCATTGCTCCAAAGAAGTAAAACTTCCCATCATCTCTCAAGCAAGATTCATCTGCTTTGGGCCTTGTCTCTCAGATCACAATGACTGGAGATGTTGCATACATTTCATGGGGTTGGGGGGGGATAGAGTGCTGGGCAGGTCTCAGCCCTGACACAGATGCAAAGGCCTGTCTGGATTCGTAAGAGAATAAACTGGAATTCTGAAACTCTTTTGTGAAGACAGAGGCTCTCCTTAACATTCCCTGCCTACCTGTGCTGGTTCCACCTGTTTACCCCCCTGCTTTGTGAGCTTTTCAGCAAGGAACTTAAGTGGATGGCTGCAGGATGAGTTGTACATATACATTGGGGGAAAGTACCAATTTCACAGACAATTTTAGCTCTTCTGCTAGGCATGTCATTTAAAACTGTTCAAAGTCCCTGTATGGTAAAACCATGGAAGCAGCTGCCTGTAGATTCACCACAGAATACAGTTAGCTAATCTGAACCAGAAACACCCTGGGTTGGGGAAAGAATTTGACATCCCCCACCCCATGTGTAATTCTTACCAACCGATTTATGGGTTTTCCCCCATTGGGCTAATTTTCTTTAAAAAAAAAATCTTGTGACAAAGCTTTTTATTTGTCTGTGGGTGGCCTTGTTGTGTTGGTTCCTGGAGCACTGGGCTTGGGAGAGTACTTTGAGATCCAAACTTGTACATTCACCCTGAGCCAGGAAGTTGACAATTTAGACAAGTCAATGGCAAAGGGCACAACTCTCCACCAGCAACAAGGCTTGGAAAGAGCTATGATTCCTTCAGCCCAGCAGGCCAGAGGGAAAATCATGCACCTTACTTGCTGTGTAACTGTTTACACACCGCAGTTCTGGCAAAGCATAACGGATACTTCACTCTGTTCACAAAGGAAGAAACTATTGCTTGCATTTATTTCTGTTTGTTTTTGGTCTCCGACCATCCACATTGCTTTTCTTCTTGAATCGGTTTTTGTTTTTGACATTGTGAGTATCATAATAACGGACTCCAATTTTCTTGGAACGCTCCTGCCGCTGCTCTGCTCTCCGCTGTGAAAGTAAAACCAAACATTCAAGTTAGAAAGCCTAACTGAAAAAGACACAAACTAGGCTGCTGCTTACCGCAAGTGCACAAAAGAGCCTCCCCCCGCCTTATGCTGCCTAACAGGAAGAGGAAAGGCATATTTGCAGAATAATCCTGCATACATGAAGCCTCCCCAAGGCCTAGTACTGCTGGTCTGCACTGGAAGGGTAGCAGTCAAAAGTCTCAGGGCTTCTAAGATGGTTACCCCCTCTTACCTCCTTTGAACTTGGCTTCCTGCAAGGCTTCTTAACTTGGTGAGCATCGGCCTCCTCCTCCTCCTCTTCTATCCTCCTTTTCTCAGCTTTCCTCCGATTCCCTGAAAGCAGTATTTCAAAAACTGCATCTGGCAAAGCTTCTGCAGCAGCACCAGCCCTGATAAAGCAGACAGCCTGGGCTTTCCCAGAGAATCAAGACATGCCGTGGTGTTGCTACTACATGCCTACCAGTAACCACCAGCCTCACATGTGTCAGCAAGTCTAACGCTTCCCACCAAGGGCTTACACTACCATGTGTTCATGTATGTAACACTCGACGCACCCCCTGCTCTCACTTCTCAGTAACAAGAGCCGGAGACAGCTCGGTATCATTTGCAGAGGGTTAAAGAGCCGCTGATGGGACCCACTTACTGAGAATGCATTTAGGATCAGTTACCTTTTTTTCAATAGTTAAGGGCTTTTAGTCACACATTTCTCTACCCAAACCACCTTTGCTGCACCCAGTTAGTTCACTTTTGTTCCCTTTTCCTCACACTCCTGATCATTGCCATCGTTACGGCAGCTGCCCACCTCTTCCAAACCTTCCCAAATTGCCTCACCATCACCAAGGAAGAAGCCATGCTTCAAGGCTTCCAGCTACTGTTCATCTAAACACGGCTCTCCCCCACCCTGACATGGCCACTGCAGCTGTCCCCTTTCAGAGGGCTTTCCTGTTCCTTAGACTGGACACTGCAGTGGTGGCCTTGACTGCTTCCTTGGTGATGGCGAGGCCAGTTCCTCCTGCGCTCTCTCTCTCAACATTTGGGCCCAGGATGTGGTTGCCTGGAAGAGGCATCCAACACTCATGCTCAGTCTTAGCAGTCTTAGGTCTTGGTCTGTGCTGTGACATTCCGTGGAAGTATCACGCCCCCCCGCCCCAGACTCCACAATGAGGGGAAGGTGGGTTTATGAAGGCCAGCCATGGAAGTTCAAAGCTGTCCGACTCTGGTCCCCCCTGTTACTCTATGCTGCAGTCTGAATGGCTTCCACCTCCCACCCTTGCTCAATGCCTGAGATGCATTGTCTTCCTCTTGGACAATATTCCCACTCACTTGGATGCATCCCCCCCCTTCAATTTGCAAAATAGAATTGATTCCCACGCAGCAACTGGAACAAATACAGAGCCCTCTCATTTCTCCCTGCCTCCTTCCTTTTGTTTTTTCCCTTGCCTCAAATTTTAGGTTGTGGGTGCTTCTTGTCTTCCGGAAAGTGTCGTGTGCAGAAATAAATAGATTGCCACATCAGTAACTATTAACATAGCCTCAAATCCACTTCCTTGGCATGGAATGTGGGGGGTGGGTGGGGGTTGGAGAGTAGAAAGGCCATAGACCAGGAGCCCCCTACCCACCCAGGTCCTAGCGCCACCTCACCTCTGGCTTTGCCATTCGCAGCAGTCACCGTGTTTGGCTGAGACTTCGCAAAGACTTTTTCACTGAGTCCTTTTGGGATCCTGCAACACAAAGAGCAAAACAGGCATTGCAGGTCTTGCCAAGTCCTGCCCTTACCCCCACTCCAAGCATTCAGCCCTTGTCAACCATCCTGTTGTCTGCACTGACTTACACTGTAATCCACCTTGAGTCTCAGCAAGAGATACAGATTATAAATAACAAATAAATACAGTCTGCTTGCACAGCAGCTGGATGCAATGGAAATCCAGCCATGACTTGGCGGGGTCTGGACACCATGGCCGAGACTGAAGAGGAAGTAGCACTCTCCTCTGCAGGATGTCCCTTGGCTCAGTTTCTAAAGTCACTAGGAGCTACCTGATAGTGGCATGTGGCTTCTTGTGAAAATGGGGGGGAGACACACACACACACACACGCACTGAGAATTATTGCTGGACAGTCCTGCGATTGTGGCAGAAAGACAGCCTCCACTTCCCGGGCCCTTCCAGCTGTGACCTCCAGAGTTCAACCAGGTCTCCTCTGTCTCCAGAACACAAGGGATTACCTTATTGCAGAGAACCTCTTGGCCTTGGCCTTTTCCAAGAATCTCTTGCACTTGGCAATCTTCTCTTCCAGAGACTTCAGCACTGCCTTGGAATCCTGCTCACTGTCTGCCTCGCCTGAAGGCCCATCGTCTGCCTCCTGAAGCTGGCCACCTTCCTCCGGCTCACTGTCCGTTTCATTGCCATCTGACATATCCACAGGGACCAAGTCCTCTTGCAAGAAATGAGGAGCCACACGGATCTCCCTAAAGTTCTGCCGCACGTGGGATAAAGGCCACGTCGTCGTCAGTGGTGGTGGTGGTGGTGTACTGGGGCAGTCATCCCTCACAGCCTGCTCTTTGGGTGTCTCCGTTGACCCTGTAGTTTCCCCAGACTCCTCACACTGGTCCGCGGTCATGGATACTGAGGTAGCTGCTGTGGGCTAGAAAATGGAAAGGAAACCTCTCTGAAAGTTAAGATCAAAGCATGCCCCCCCACCCCATTAGTGCCTGTTCCACAGTTCTCAGTTGTGTTTAATCAGGGATTAATTTGAATTGAAACGTGCTTAAACTCAACTGATTGTTTCCCGAGACTCTGTAGTCTAATCAAAGAGTTTCTCAGGTGCTAATCTTTTTCCTTGTAACTGAAGTACTATCATCTTCTAGGGGATTTCAAGGTGTGGATTTCAGCCCTACATGTCAATGTTTCTATTTTGAAAGCGATAAGTGGCCTTTTCACACTTGGCAAGGATGACAACTGCATCTCTAACAAGTGGTCTAGCTCTCCCTGTCTTCTCTGTGGGTGTGTGGCTGGCCATAAAGAATAAGTGAGCAGGAAGGTGTGGTGCTGGAGAGTGCCGTCAAGTCACAGCTGACTTATGGCAACCCCAGAGTTTTCAAGACAAAAGACGTGCCCAGCTGGTTTGCCTGCCTCCGCATCATTGCCTGCCTCCGCATCATGACCCTAGTATTCCTTGGAGGTCTCCCATCCAAATGCTAGCCAGGGCTGACCCTGCTTAGCTTCCAAGAACTGATGAGATCAGGCTAGCCTGGGAAAGTATCCAACCAGGACAGTACCCCACTGAACGGACTTCTATTGGGTTAGCACTTCTCCATTCAAGATCTATGGCCTCTGGTAGTCTGGAAAGAGCACTCCAAGGGATCCTTTGTAAGAACAGGGAGAGCACTTCTCATGCCCTTCAGGTAAATGCACAGATCTGTCAATTTTCTGGGCAGGGACAGGGGATGGAATCTGCTTCCCTTTTTCAAGTTGCTACTACCTACAGCTACCAAGCTTCCACGTCATGTCACTGCACTAGCCAGAAAACATGCCCATTGCCTGAGTAGCATCAAGGCTCTTGTCAGTATTTGGATGGGAGACCACCAAGGAATACCAGGGTTGTGACATGGCGGCAGGCAATGGCAAACCACTTCTGAACGTCTCCTGCCTTCAAAATCCCACAAGGTCACCAAAAGTTGGCTTCAACTTGGAGGCAAAAATAAAAAACAGCAGTCATCATACTTACTTAGATATGAAACTGAACTGATCCAGTGTCAAGGATTTCCACAGTGAGAGATGCCACTTGGCATCCACAGGCAGTAATCGTTAATGAGGGTTTTCAGCTGAAATAAGGGTATTAATGTGACGCTCATCTTTTTCGATTTCTGTGAGCAACTCTGAGGGTTTCCCCCAGTTTTAAAACGTAACTAATGTGGTCTTCACCAGATTGTTTGCCATGTGTGCTTAAGGAGAGGTCTGATACATGGAGAAGGGGAGGACATGAGGGCCTGGGAAATTTAAAAAAAATCTAAACGGGCCCTTTGGGTTGCTTAGACAACTACCGCAGTCAATTACAGAAGACCTTGAGCTACTTCTGAAGAAGTGGGAGCAGTTTCAACAGGGAAGCAGAGGGACCAGACTGGTAGCAGTGGAAGCCATCCCCTTCTAACCTGTCCTCTTTATCCAAAGGTTAGACCTGACAGGGTCACTGGCCAACAGTCATTCCTACACCAGCTTGGTTGCTGCCAGGGCTTGTTTTATTTGCTCAAATGATGTTTGCTGTCAAACTGATCCTACTCCTCTTGGTGTCACATCATCAACTACACGCACATTTCTAATTGTGAGAGCCAGTGTGGTCTGGTGGTTAGAGTGGCGGACCAGTTCCTGGGAGACCCAGGCCCGATTCCCCTCTCATGCCGTGGAAGCCTGCTGGGTAAGGCTGGGCCAGTCGCCCTCTCACCTTAACCAGCCTCACAGGGTTGTAGGGAGAAAATGGAGGAGAGCAGAGCAATGTAAGCCGCTTTGGGTCTCACTGGGAAGACAAGCGGAGCACAAATGAATAAATAATACAATCACTGCTGAACGTGCAACTCTTTCCTTTGCGTGCACCGCCTTACCTGAGGGCCCTGCTCCATATTGGGGGGCTTCACAAAGAAAGGAATTCGGCCCCTTTGCCAATCATTTAGCACCATCTTGCTCACAGTGCGCACGTCGGGCTCTCCCCCCTGAAACGACAGGAGTGCTCTTTCAATCCTGCTGAGCCAACAGACATACCAAGGAGCAAAGACAGAACAAATGCGGGGAACAGAATCCCTTTTGGGTCCCACAAATCCAGCGAGGCACCGGGCCATGGCTACAGGATCATTGTGTGTGTGTGGGGGGGATTCTTCTCCAAGAGCCACGCCGTTCCTGTAAGTATTCTTTCTCTTTTCCGTCCTGGCCTGCAACTTTGCTGGATTCCTGGAACCAGACACCAGCCCAGCTCTCGCTTAGAGAGCGCCTGCCTGCCTCCTCCTCTCCCTCTGTTGAAATGCCTCCCTCCTAACATCACTTCCTGAGAGCCAGTCTGCTCTCCGCCTCACTCAGATGATGGCCTCGGAGCAGACTCCGCCTCTTCCATGGCAGTTCTTGCACATTACGCCCCGCTGCGCCCCTGGAAGAAAAGCCTGGCTCCTTCACCTTCAGCAGCTTCCCAGTCTTAGCAGCCAGCTTCTCAAGGAAATCCTCCGCATTTTCCCAGGAGTCTACTTTGTAGGTTTTGCTGATATACTCTGGCTTGGCTCGCTCCAGCACTGTGGCAATATGATCTTCTGGACACTTGATTTTTTCAACTTGAACCTGGAAAGAACCAGGAAATTAGAATGCCTTCCAACCCACCCCCAGGGCTTCTGCAGGAAATCCATTCAAGAACGGATGCAAGAATAGACTTGGGGAGAGGAGATGGGCAGGTTTTCCTTAGAAGGCCATGCCATGGCACCCTACTGCATCAAGGGGCAAGGAATCTTTGTGAAGACTGTTCAGGTATCCCACTCTCTTCACCACCTTCATCCTGAAATATGCACGTCTTCTGCCCAACAGACCTGACTTAACCCCTGAGCCTCAAGAAGTCTCAACACTCACCACTCCTTTCAGCACAATTTCAGTTTCTGTGTCTCCTGACGGGTATACCACTCCTGGACAATCAATAAGGAATATGCGGCGCATCAAAGTGATGTACTGCCACACCTGTGGAGGAAAAAGCAGGATTCAGCTGGCAGGTAAGGAAAAGGTCCCTTAAACTGGGAAGGAAGCAGCCATGGGGAAGCCTGGATACCTTAAGGAGGGGGAAAGGTAGGCAGGCCCCAGCAAGGGTTCGGCTATAACATTCACTTTCTCATAGCCTAATTTACTACTTTCTCAAGGCTTTGAGTTTCAGAAATATTGCCACTTGCTTTAAACCAGTGGGAAAAAGAGAGATCTCTTTCCTAAGGCTACGTACACCATTAATTCACAACTGGTTAATGGCAACCCCCATGAAGTTCCATCTCGTGGGGCTTTCAAGGCAAGAGATGAGTGGGGGTGGTTTGCCATTGCCCGCCTCTGGATAGCAGCCCCAGTCTTCCTGCATGGTCTCCCGTCCAACTATCAGCCTTGCTTAACTTCCAAGTGCTGATGAGGTCAGGCAAGCCTGGGCTGTTAGGGCTGCTACATCCCTTTCTTACCAGGGGCTGATTTTTACACCAGTCCATGCCAAGCTCATTCACCTGGTCTTCTCACATTCACAACACCTTCCCCATCCCACAGCCACGTCATCTGAGCACTGGTGCTGTCAGAGATTAAGCTTGACCCTGCCACGGTAAGGCTTGCCCAATGCACCCACCTTGGTTTCGCCTGCGATAGGAGCGACATTGCAGACCTTCTTGGAGCGCAACGTGTTGATCACTGAGCTCTTCCCCACATTGGGATAGCCAATGAAGCCCACGCTGATCTGCTTCTTATCCACGTGCAGCTGTTCAGAAACACACGCAGAGAAACACACCTCAATGGCACGCTGTAGGCATCCCAGAAGAGGAACGGCTAGAGTGTTGGCAGGGAGACTCAAGTTCAAATCTCTCCTCAGCCACGAGGCTCACTTGGTGATCCTGGGCCGGTCTCTCTCTGCCAATTTCCCTCGCACAGTTGTTGTGGGGATAAAAAGGGGGAGGGAGAGAGCCACATGTGCCACTCTGAAGTGTTAAAAAAATGGTTAAATAGAAACACGGATAGTTGCAATCAAACCAGCTTCTCCCTAGAATGCACTGTGAAGGGAGGCAGAGTATAAAGTTGGTTGTCGGAAAGGAGCCGAAGGCCTTGTGGGCTCGTGCCCACTGTAAATGTCTCCCATGCATCGCTGCCCTGCACTCTTTGAAAGCACCACTTTCCATGAGGGGATGGGAAAAGACAAACAGGAGAGAAAGCTTGTTTGCTGCATCAACCTGGATCTCTCTGTACCCAGCCGGAGCGTGCTTCTGGCTACAAGTGAGCAGTAGGAGCACTGTTACTCTGCACACTGAACATAAAAGAAGATGCTGGCACTCCTGTAGCACTGGCAGTGGGAGGAGGGAAGGCCAGGGAGGCTTCAGGGGCTCAGCCAGTCCAGGAATGCTCATGTCTGGCCACCCCTCCTCTTCCTTCTGATGAGCTGGGGGGGGGGGCTGGCATTTCTCTGGCTTGGTTTGACAGGTCCCCAGTCAAGTTCCCAGTGCTGACAACCAGCACACCATGTTTGCTAATGATTGCCAAGCCCTGGGAGAGTATATGCTTCTTCCCTGTGTCTCAATGGAAGATGCAGGCTGTCCCTCCACAAATTAAGGTTCCCCTGCAAAGCAAGCACCTCATCAGCATGGAGACACACCGTACCTTGCCGAACTGTCTCAGAAGCTGGATGAAGGCTCCTTTTCCAAAGGGGTTTGTGAGGCTTGCGTGGAAGGCCAAGGTGGGATACTCCTGGGAAAGGAGGGCCACCCAGCGTCTCTGGAAGAGAGCACAGCCTGTCATTCAACAACTTGTCTTCAAGAAGCCCTTCAGCCCATGAGAGGCTGCAACTCAGGCCCTGGAGAGTCCAGTGGCTCCAGTGAAAACTGCCGCCAAGCCAAAGCCACCCATTCCAGTTTACAGGAATCAACCCAGCTAGGACTTTTCACACAGTTCCAGGAAGCCGCTTTGGACAGATAGGTCCCACAGCACACAGTGTTTCCTGGCAGCAAGTATAGCAAGATGCCGGGGACTTACCGTGGCCCACGTAGGCACAAGGTCACATTTGTTCAAGACAAAAATGAGATGCTTCCAGTGTTTTTCCTTCTTCAGGTAGTTCTCCACATGTGGGGAGCGGGTTCCCATTGGGTCTCTCGCATCCAGCACCTGCACCACCACGTCTGATGAATCAATCACCTGGCAGTCAAGAGAGAAAGGCTGGGCCCTCACAGCCTGCCAGGCAGAGCGCCGCAGAAGACAGGCATCACATGCCTTGTTTCTCTCCTATTGCAAGAGGCTGGCTTTGACCACTCTGTCCATCCCACAGCGCAGCCAGCTCCCACTTCCCTCAAGTTCAGCAAAAGGTGCATTACAGTGAAACAAGTTCATGGCTGTAGTTAATGAGAAAGGACTAGGAATGGAAGAGCCTCCTGGTTCTCCAGGCTGGGCTTCACGCTGGGGCACACCCATCAGACAGTGGGACTTCTTCGGCTGTTTTATCATGATCAGAGTCTTCCAGCAAAAAGGTGTGGTGGCAAGTGCTGTCAAGTCACAGCCGACTTGTGGCAGCCCCACAGGGTTTTCATGGGAAGAAATACGCAGAGGCGGTTTGCCATTGCCTGCCTCTGCACAGCAACCCTGGCTTTCCTTGGTGGTCTCCCATCCGAATACTAAACAGGGCTGACCCAACTTAGTTTCCAAGACTGGGCTAGCCTGGGCTATCCGGGTCATGGTCCAACAAAGTAGCTCTCTCAAAGGAGTAGCCACGGCCCAGAAGCCTGAAAGCAAAGAAAGGGGGTGGGGCAGTGTAAGACTATCACAGCACTGCTGCGTTGTGTGGCATTTCCCAGTCAGAAAACCCAACCAGCAGCTTTCCAAAAGCAAGATGTTGGCAGGATCCCTTCCAGGTCCCGTCCTCTTTCCACAATGATCCCCAGAAATAGTGGGTTGTGTTTCACTGCTGAGAAGCCCAGCCCATCTCTCCCCTCTGGTCTTTGCACCTACCCACTTCCCCATCCCAGCAGATGCTTAAGAGAGAGGGCCACTGCATGCAGTGACGGAAGGGGAGCTGACAGAAGGGAAGCAGCAGCTGCTCAGGTGACGGAGTGCCTGAGCAGGCCCAGCAACAGCCAGCAGCCAGGCTTTTCCCTGACAGGCTGTCACTCAGTGCTGACACAGGAACCAACATGCCTCCCTGCAATCCAGGAGGACAACCAGCTGCAGGCTTTCTAAAAGGGTCAAGCAGCAGAATACAGACCAAGGTAGTCTTTCCAAAGGTTGCTCAGGATAGTCAGCTGATCCAAAGCGGCAACTGTAGTTCCACAACAAGCAAAGCCTTAGGGAAGCAGGAAGCTACGTGGCTTCCCTGTTTCACGTCCGTACCTTGTAAAGCTCTCCCCAGATCCGCTTGGACTGCCCCTTCTTGTATATCTCCTCTTGTGCCTCTTCCCTGCAAAGGGGCAAATGAAAAGGTCAGCAGCTCAAACTGGCCCGCCTCCCACCTAGAGATACAAAATTCCCTTTCCTATCAAACCCAAACCTACTCTCCTGCTTCAACAACATAAAATGTATCATTTATAATTTGGTTAGCATCGACATCATACTAATTGGCATATTTACAGAATTTGAAAATAAAAGCCTCTGTTTTCTACAAGCCAAGCTACGAGTAAACTTGAGACAGCTGGAATGTCCTCTGCTACCTTGACATATACATCCACATACATATATACCCATTTTGTTCAGTGCTTCAGACATTTTCATGATATACACTGAATAAAATTGTCTTTAAAAGCATTTCACCCATTTCAAAGGAGGTTTTCTTCTTCAGAGCACCTTCCAAATTTCCCATCAGACAATCCGAAGGGGGAGGAACTTTGGACAAAAATGTATTTGCCTAGTTTTCCCCAGGCCTTCACATCTCTGCCCATGCCACACTTGCTGGAGGCCAGGTCAAAGCAATCATCCCTTGGATTTGAGGCACCTCTCCCACCTGGGAGCACACCTGTGTGGGGCAAACTAGTCTTCTCCCATTGCAGGAAGGTGGGGTCCCCCATACAAAGCAACAAATGCAGCCTTGGAGATGCAGCTAAAAACAGACATGTTCAAAACAAGGCCTGTGTTTCCACTCAGGGCTGTCCATCTTTGCACAACTGGCTGCAAAGAGATGAAGGCTGTGTAATGACATTAAAGGGGCATATAACAAAACGCCCTGGAGAAGAGGGCACTAGCCCTTGGGAGGAAGGGATTCAGCCTGACTCTGGAGGACACAGAGTCCCCATTGCTACACAGGATTAGGACCTACCCCCTTTGGGTGGGGCGACCAGTGCATTTCCTTGAGCTCCATCTCCCATATTACTGACTCCAGCCATACCAAATCTGTAATTAAGGAAACGGGGGGAGAGTTCCACTTCTCCAGCTCCAGCTCCTTACCTCACTCCTGTATCCTCCACCACTAAATCCCGGTCCTTGTCTTTGTCATAGCTGCTGGCCCCGGCTGCAGCGTTTTCCAGCAGTGTCTGCATGTCACTCACCGAGAGATTTGGCCGCTTCCTGAGCGATTTAGGGCCAAACGTCATCTCAAAGGTTTCTGTGTCAAGAATGTGAACTTTGGAATTCTGAAAAGTAGAGAAGGGTGGGGAGAGTTTGCACACCAGTTCCTCTTGAGCTCACTGCATCAGGACAGTACAGTACATCCAATTATACTCCTGGAGCTCCATACGAGAAGGGCTTCGATGCCGAAGCAGTGGCACAGCAGACCCACACTGGGCCTCCCTTTGCCAGGCACCCATGCTCTGCTCATTAACCCAAGTCCAACAACATCAAAACCACACAATGAAAATCCAACTGTTATCTCTGCTGGCTCCTTTGTTTCATCAATGAGGCCCAAATCCTGCCAAAAAGCAGATTTGTTAAGGATAATCTGGCTCACATTTGGAAGTTTTTTTTTTTTGAAAGGCCAGCTGCGAGCCCCGGCCCTTTTCTTGGGAACTGTATCTTCTGCAGCGAGGAGGAATGGATCATGTTGTGATGTGCACTCAAGTTACAGAGAACCCTTTTCTTAATTTGGAATGTTTTCGTTTTATTAGAGACACATGGAAACTCCTGAGAAAACAAAGGCATTCAGTGAGAGCCCGAGAAATCAAAATTGGGGGGGGGGGGGAACCAAAGCTAGAGCAGAACACACATACTTGGGGGCTGGAATTAGCAAAGCCAACATCGCCCCCACCTTTACTGCCTAATGGAAACCAAGAGACAAGTCCTTCTGGGAGTCCTTGCCAAGGAAAGTGAATCCCCTCTGAATGCACACTGTAAGAACCTAACACAAGGGCAACTGGGGGCCTCGTCCAGTTGAGTGCCACCAGGGTTACCCAGTCCTGGGGAGGATCTACGGATAGCTGCAGTTCAGGTACAGAAGCTCAAGGGAAATCCATAAAAACACATGCATCAGCAATACACATTGTGGATTTGCCTTAAATATTGCACTACAGAAAGGTATGAGAGAAACATTGACAGATAGATAATGACTCCAATAAAGAAGTCACCCACCACTTCCTGCAGCACTGAGAGCAACCAGGTCCTGGGAAGACTCAGGAAAGAGCCTCAGAAGAGATACAGGGTCCGGTCACACTGCCGTTTTGATCGGGATTCGCTGCTGTTTCCTTGCGCATGTCAGTTTCACGTTCACACGCGCCAATCCGCCTCCCGCCCCGAAGCAGGCTTACTCGCGCAATGCTTCCGGGTTTTCCTGACCCCTGGAAAGTCTAGTATTTTCCTGGCACTTCTGCTTTGATTGCGCGATTTCGCCTATGTGGACAGCCCATCTCTCGCAAGAATTGCGATTAGGGCCGTCTGAACGCTCTTTGTGCTTTTTTTTAAAGCTGCCGGTTTGAGCGCTCGAGCAATCATGCGCTTAATAAATCCATTTAAGTTTAATAATGGATTTATTAAGCGCATATTTAGTCAAGCGCTCAAACCAGAAGCTTTTTTTTAAAAAAAAAAACCCGCACAAAGACGGCCCTGGAGGTGGGGGCTCCGGCAGCCTGGATGGGGCCGGCAAGGAGGATGGCGGAGACGGCGGAGCCTATTTTCATGGGGCAATGGTGGCAGCGGCGGCGGCAGCACCCCCCCCCCAAAGTGTTGGCAGGAGCTGCAGCCGCCCAAGCCTCCCCGTGGCTGGCAGGTTCGCCTGGAAGGACGGCGCAGCAGCAGGCAAGCGGGTGCTGGGAAAGAGGGGCTGGCTGCATGTAGACAGCCCAATGCGAATAAAAATGTCCCCGATTTAAATAAACCGGGAACAAAGCGCATGTCATTTGCAGTGTGACCAGAGCCTTACAGAAAGACAAACCACACTGGGGCACTTGTTTGAGACATCATTCTGAAAAACTACACCAGAAAGGTGGCTTGCACCAGTCTTGTGATTAGCCACTTGCCTGGTCATGTGAAAACTCTGTATCTCCTTCAGGCAGTGAAGCTTTATAAAAACTGGCTACTTTTCTTCTTTACACCACAAACATAGCACAGCAGGAAAACTAGAGCATGTTTCTTCCTTCGCAAAGCCAAATCACGCCCCTCCACTAGGACTTCCCATATTTGTAACTGAAAGGATTCTAATTTCATAACAAGAGAGCACTCATGTATACAAATGCAACCCAAGAGTCCCCTCCAGATGAACCCCACACTTTGGATACTCTTGAAACACAGCATTTCAGCTAGCTTCAAGAAATGACTAGAAGACTCACGTGAGGCTTAATTCGGTCATGGAGGAGGGACATAGGCAGCTTACTCTGCTTCATGACCACTCTGTAGGGGTCCTTCATCACAGTCTCCATCTCCTCTTGAAATTTCTGGAGGGATGACTGCTTGATCACACGAGTGTTTCCTACAATGGGCGACAGCCATAAAAAGGCAGACATCAGAGTCACTCTGGTGTCTGCTGCTACTTGAGACAGTAGTGGTGAGAAACAGCCCACAAATGCACCTACTCATTGGACCTGGGTGGCCCTTCATTCTGGCCAACCATTCCCACCTGCTCCCAGCTCAGCCGTAAGACACCAGAGGCTGCCCAGTGCCTCTCAGAAACCCATCCCAGGAAAATCGGGAGACAGGAGGGCTGCAGATGGACTCACCAAACCACTTGATGTTGGGCTCCACTCTTGCCACGGTGCCGGGTGCCACTGTGGACTGGTACTGGAGTGGCCGGATCAACTTCCCACGATTGTTCCTAAGGATAAAACAAAGCTGGCCTTGGATATGGGAGATGCAAATCCCAAGATCCAAGGAAAGTGAAGTAGCTACACAGGTCAAAGGAAAAAGATATGAAAAGAAAATCCACACAGCACCCCCTGTAAAGGCCAATTAAAATGACACATAATAGTGCACCAGTTTTCAAGCCTTTCAAAACTCTTTACAAGGCCGGATGTTAGCCTGCTTTTGTTGGAGACTCATGCAGATTTAAGAGTTTGTAGGAGACACTCTTGGCCCTGTAGGCCCCTGTCAGCACATGTGCTGGGGGTTGCCTTACTATAACTCAGGAGCTATCAGCCCTCTTTTCTTGGTTGAGGCTTCCTAAGATCAATTACCTACAGGTTCAGGTGTGATGAAAGTTGTTCAAGAATTGTGACAACTATTGAAAGTCACCCCTTTGAGGATTTTGCTGGACCAGCTATCTATTTGCTTCCAGGTCCAATTCAAAGTGCTGGTTATTCTCTTTAAAGCCCCTCATGGCCAAAGGCTCTTAATTTGCATATCCCTCTGCCACTTACATTGTCCAGACAGCCTCCTCCTTAAGGTACCCTCCTTTAGGACTCACAGTGGAGGCTGTTGTTGTTCTCCCTGACTTTTCCCCACAGAGCCAAGAATACCCAGCACCAACTCTGCCCCGTACCTCAGTGCCTCCTAAGTCTTCAAGACACTCCAACAGGAGCAAACTAAGGGCCTACCTCAAGTTCATGGTCTGAAACAAATTCCTCTTCACCTCACCACTTTATTTTAACATCCAGAGAATAATTCCAGAGAACTCACAAGCTTGCATACAGTTTTCTGTCCTCTTTTTTCATCTTCAGGGGCAATTTTGGTTTAAGCAAAATAAGCATCTCTAAGCTTTCCTACCTGGGAAAACCGGCAGCTACCCTCATTAGGTGAATGTAAAAAAATATACCATAAAATACCTCTAGCGTTAAAAGGTTGCCAAAAGGGAAAATAAGGTTTCAGGTTAGAATGTTAGAGATGACAGAAGAACATTTTCATTCACTCCAATCCTATGGATGTAGCTGGTTC
Source organism: Gekko gecko (assembly GCA_029375565.1). NCBI lineage: Eukaryota > Metazoa > Chordata > Lepidosauria > Squamata > Gekkonidae > Gekko > Gekko gecko. The sequence goes on from JAPDNY010000005.1 coordinate 198,660,277, forward strand.
AGAAAGGAAATCTGCTCATCCACTGGACAACTGCCTTACTTGTTGCTAGAAGCATGGAACAGAATTTGGGTAGCCTGACTAGGCCCCTCCAAACCATAAACAGCATGTCCTGACAATCACACAAGTGAGCACTGAGAGACAGAGCTCTCAGCTGGTGCATCCACCACACACCCGAGAAAAAAGCAAAACATAGCTCGGTTACTACCCAGAGTATGCTAGAAGCACAGCACCTCTATGTGAACAACTGGAAGCAATGAAGGTTCCTTGGCCACATGACAGGCAAAAGGGCAACAGGTCCCAGAGGTGAAGGCAAGAATGCCTGTTACTCAGGACTGATGTTTTTCCACAGGCTATGCCAAGTGATGGAGCTGAGTCTCTGAAAAACACATGGCTAAAAGATTCCATATTTCACAGTTGGCATCTTTTCAGAGGAGGTTTGAGAAAACACAGCAAAGCTGCTTCCATTTAGCACCTGCTCATGGATACTGAGTATGTGCTGGCACCCAATGGGGCATGAAATTAACTTGCTTGCAGGTGGGAGAGAAGCAGCATTCAAGTTTTTGGGGAGCACATGGCCACCTCTCCTCAACAACTAAGCAATGCTAAAGGCCTCTTCTCCAGCTGTCCCATTAGTCCAGGGGTGGCCAAACTGCGGCTCTTTAAAACATATTGTGCGGCTCCCAGCAGGGTGGCTGGGAAAGCGAAGGGGAGGCATACCTCCCCAATCGGTCTTCCCTTCCTCAGCCAGTGTTCCCCTCCCTGGGTAGGCTTGAGATGGGGGCAGGAGCAGAGAAAGAAAGCAACTTTATCTTTAGATGTGTTCTCAAAGCCTCCCTCCCCCACCAGCCAGCTTGGAGAAGGCATTTGTCTCTTTAAATCCCTTCTCCAAGCCAAGCTGGCTGGCATGGGGGCATGCGGGTGGGGGGCTTGGAGAACATTTAAAGTTGCTTTCTTTCCACTTCTCTCTCTCTCTTAGACAAATAAATATAATTAGCAACCAAATAAATATCATTAGACAAATATCATTATCAATATCTGTTTTTACCTTTTGTTTTTATTTCTGGCAGTCTCACTTAATGTTAATAAAAAGCAAATTTCCATTTTTTCAATAAAAATGGGTGTGTAATATTTGCTCATGTTTTGCGGCTCTCAAACATCTGACATTTATTCTATGTGGCTCTTACGTTAAGCAAGTTTGGCCACCCCTACACTAGTCCATGCCTGTCAGACAGGACATGGGGGCTGAGGAAGAACAACTGAAGCAGAAAAATCATCCAGAGACAGCTGCAACTTCAGAGAATCTCCAGGACTTTTGGTCAGAATCCTAGAAAGTCCCAGAATCCCTGATGTAATCAGCTTTAAAGTTTTCAAGCAGATACTGAACCCACTCAGCAGCAACAACAACAAAAAACCCTCCACAAGATTTAGGTTTCTTGAATGCCTCCAGAAGCATCCCAAGCTTTACGGTGCAAGGATGGAGTTACCCTTTAGTTACCCTCAAGGGCAGCTCAGAAACAGAACAGGGCACTGCTGAGGTCATACTCCTAAGGGAAGCATGGAGACCAATATGCTAGGAGGAGCAAGAACTGCACCTCAGCAAGGCAGGAGAAAAACTCCTTTTTTTTTTTTTTTAAATAGTTTTTATATAGTTTTTAGTAAGTGTTACATATTGTCTTTTAACCCATACATTTCGTAACAATTTATATCCCTTCTCCCTCCCTCCTCCCCCTCTGCTATTCCAATGCATTAGTCCGGCAGGAGAAAAACTCCTTTCCAATAGTGGATCAAGCCATAAAAAGAATCATTTGCTCAAGCAAAATAAACACTGGTATAACTGCCTATCCTCTTGCCCTTGCCTGCAAAGGCTCCAGTTCAATCCTATCCTGTCTGAGGCAAAAGGCCTCACCTGAGGGTTTTTGCGCTTGTGCATCAGCATCTCATACAAGAGGTGGAAGGGGCCATACAGGCCATCTAGTCCAACCCCCCAGCTTAATGCTGAATCAGCCTAAAGCATGCCTGCTAAGGGTATAGAATTCTCGTCCAATTTGGGCTGCGACCCGTGCAGCAAGCGAGAGGAGGGCCATGCCTTACTACCCAGTCCTCCTGCCTGAAGCCTGAGAGTCTGACCGATCACAGCCTCTCGGACCGCACTTTCCCGGGTGCGAGCGCCCGAAGCCGCCAGAAAGGCCTTCCCGCCCGACGTGTCAGCTGCTGCGGATCCCGACCACGAGCCTGCTGGAGCAGGAAGGGCCCCAGGGCTTGCGGAGGGTCGCCACATCGCTCCCTCTCACCTGCGCTCCTTCTGCCGGTACATGTTAAGCCGGCGGATGGTTGCTCGGTCCCGCATGTTGCCGCCCGCCGCCTCCGCCGGCCGATCTGGGGATGAAAGAAAGGGGAGGATCATCATGAGGCAGACCGCCGACGCGCCTTCCGCCCTGAGGCAGGCGAGACGAGGCGGCCTGGGGCCTCTGCCTACCGGGGTTGGTGCTGGCCCGCGAGGAGTTCAGGCTGGCGCGGCCCTTGAAGCGCGGCTTCACCATCTTGACGGCCCCGACTCTCCACAGATCCTGCAGCCACAGCCGGCAGAGAGTCCGGAAAGAACGAGGCAGGGACTTCCTGCGACGCGATGACGCATTTCCGGCGAGACGTCCTTCATCACCCGGCCGCTGGCCGTGACGCCATGGCGACGCCGCGGGAGGAAGTGCCTTGCGTCCTCTGAGGGTTGCCTACTCCGGGTGGGGAAATTCCTGGCGATTTGGGGGTAGCGTCTGGGGAGGATGGGGTTTGGGGAAAGGGGGACCCTAACGGGATACGATGCCATAGAACAAAGTTTGAGTCCAGTGGCAAGCACACTTCCAACGATAGCTCACTCCTCGAATAAAACTTTGTGAGTTTTAAAGGTGCCACTGGACTCAAACTTTGTTCTACAGCTTCAGACCAACACGGCTACCATAGAGTTCACCCTCCAAACCAGCCATTTTTTTCCCCAGGGGAAACTGATCTCTCTCATCTGGTGTTATAATTCCGGGAGATCTCCAGGCCCCACCTGGAGATTGATAGCCCTAATGTGGGAGGTCTCAGGCCTACTGCAGACAGGGTAAAAGCACCACCTGGGCTCCCAAGAGCTCTGAGGAGGAGTTTCCCTGGTTAAGAACTGGCAGGCCTGCCGCCTTTACTCATTTCTGCCTGCTGTTCATGACATTTTGATTTCCTCCTTCCTCTCCATTCCTTCCCTTAGCAAATGGAAATGATTTCCAGCAGTAACTGATCACTGGGGCTGCTCAGAAAAAACTCCAGGTTGAACTATGGGGCACCAGAGCCCACCGCATTCTACTCCATAACCGCATAATTCACTCCAGAGTGTGGTGAATGGTAAACTAACTGGGAGCGGCTAAGCCCCCACTCTTGGTTGCAAAGGGAGCCTTGGTAATAGGGAACAGGAATGTGGAAATGCACACTCTGTTCTTGCATGCCTCTTGATTGCAGAGATTGCTTCTTGTTTGTGCTGGGTACTCTCATTCCTTGTGCTCTGTCACTACCTGCTTTTCCACCCTATCATTGAAGTGTGCTTGTGAATTCCCAGTTGATGTGCCCCACTGAGTAACCCTGTTACAGAGTGCTGGAGCAGAATGCTGTGGTCTTGTGCCACCTGTCTGAGTCTGGTCTGCTCTCTTCACAACCCCAGGACTGAGCAACTGTTAGGAAGTAACATGGGAAATGGGATTCAGAGTGAATCTCTGGAGATTTGTTTAGGCACAGCAAAAGGATGCTGGAGCCTGCTGGAATGCAACAAACAGCCCATGAGCCTGAGCCACCCTCCCTGCCCACTCATCTTGCTGGTGCCTGCTGGATAAAGAGCAGGTCTGCCCACACCCTGTTCTCTCAAAAGAAGACATTGGAGATGGAGCTGAGGGCAGATTGTAAGAGGTGTTGCTGGTTAGGATGTATGCTCACTTTACCCACTATTGTGTTCTGGAGAACAGGAGCTTGTATTATTTGCCATGCAAAGCAGGGGTGGCCGTGGTCAGTATTTGGATAGGAGACCACCAAGGAATAGCAGGGTCAATACAGAGAGGCAGGCAACAACAAACCAACTCTGAATGTCTCTTGCCTTGAAAACCCTAAGGGGTCGCTGTAAGTCAGCTGGGACTTGATTGGAGGTAAGAGCCAGTGGAAAAGCAATGTGTGTGCATACCCTGGGAGTAAAGCTCAAACCACTGCCAGCTCTCCTAAAGATGAGTGTGTGCCTCCAGCCGAAACCTCGCTTCCCCTTTTCCCCCTCTTATTCCTGACAGCAGGCTGCGGGCTGCTTCGCTGTAACCCTGGGGTGGGGGCGTTGTTTGCATGGCCCCATATATTTATTCTGCCTGTAAATACCATCAGAGTGATTCATTGGGCGATTGCTTGTACATAGCTGTGATTTTTGATACTTAAAAGGAGCTGCTGCTGTCTCCTCTTTTTGTGTGTGTGGGGGGGGGAGGGCTATGTTTCTCCTGTGCCCCTTGGCTGAGGCCACTGAGAAAAGAAGCCCTTGGCCCTCGTAATGTATAAACTGAGATTTCTTCTGAGTGAAAATTCATTTTAATGTAAACATAAGTGAGTAAGGTATATACATTCCCTCTTGTTGCTATGGAGGCAGAAGGCTAGTAAATTATTATTGGGAGGCTGTGTGAGAGTGTGTTAACCCTGGCTTGCCAGCGGAGTGGGTAAAAGTTGGGATTTATATGAAATGGGGAAGGAGAAGGCTAATCCTTTCCATCCATCAATGTTGTGGGGGGAGAGCAGTGGTCGGATGATGGGCTGCACCACTGGGCAGGTTATGCTGAAGCGAGTGTCAGGTGTCAAGTGCAACACAATATATATTTTTCCTCTAAGAACATAAGAGCCCTGCTGGACCAGACTAGTGGTCCATCTAGTCCAGCATCCTTTCTCATGGAGTGGCCAACCAGGACCTCTGGAGCTCCAACAACAGCTCATAGAGGCCAAGGCCTTCCCCTGATGTTGCCTCCTGGCACTGCGATTCAGATGTTTACTATCTCTGAACATGGAGGTTCCCTTTAGTCACCATGTCTTGCAGCCACCGATAGCCCTATCCTCCATTAATCTTGGTGTAGTGGTTAAGTGCGCGGACTCTAATCTGGGAGAACCGGGTTTGATTCCACACTCCCCCACTTGCAGCTGCTGGATGACCTTGGGCAAGCCATAGTTCTGTCAGAGCTGTTCTTGAAAGAGCAGTTCTTGAAAGAGCTCTCTCAGCCCCACCTACCTCACAGGCTGTTGTGGGGAGGGGAAAGGAAAGGAATTTGTAAGCTGTTCTGAGACTCCGAGTGAAGGGTGGGGTATAAATCTAAACACAAAATGTTGGGTGTAGTATTCTGATGCCCCCCCAGGAGCATAAAACAAGGTTCCTCTTTGTGTAGTGCATATTACTGCGAGAGACGGGGGGAGATTTCACATTCCCACTTGACTTACGGGAGTTGTACCAGACAGTGCCACTGCTTTCTCTTTGACTTTTTCACACCTGCCCTGTGTGGACTCTTCTCCCCTGACTGTCAATAGGTGTGCTGATCCACTTCATGTTAGTACTGGTGTCCTGGTCTTGCAAAGCCAGCTTGCTCTTCTGCACCAGAAGTGTCAGAGGCAATCCTTATCTCAGATTCTCGTTCCAGCAGTTTGCCAGCCAGGCTTTTGGCGATTGGAGCCTGTACGCAAGCAGAGGTGCTGGCTGAGAATTCAGAAGGGTCAGGGCCCACTGCTGAGGTCGACTACTTATCTTTCCATCCCAGCAGGGAGAGGCTCCAGTGTGAGCTGGGGAGAGAGCCATCAGTTTTTCATTCATCACAATTTCTCTGTAGTTCAAAGGCTGAACTCGAAGGAGCTCTTGCCCGCCTGTGGCCTGGTATGCTGCTCATTTATCATTGTGCCGCAATGGAATCTCCTCTGAAAGAGATTGCAGTGCAGTGTTTACTTATGTGCAAAGTGGATGATGGGCCTGGCAGCCCTTTGTGGAGCAAGGAGTCTGCAGGATCCTTGTGCAGTTTTGGAACTGAGGCAGCAGCACACCTCCAACCCCCCCCCCCGTGGCTTCATGTGTTCAGGTCACCACTGGTCACTTTGATTGGCAGCAATGCGCCCTCTATGCTGTGGAGTCTTGTGAGCAAAAATTCCACTTTGTGAGCTACTGACATTAAAGTTGCAAGCAAGCTGTTTGGCTACTGCATAAGTTAGTTTGCTCTGGAGCCATCCTTCCTGAGCTGAGACAAAAATGTGTGAGCTGGAGGCTAAGAAACTGTGAGCTAGCTCACACTAACTCAGCTTGGAGGAAACACTGATTGGCAGCAGCTCTCCAGGGCCTCAAAGGTATTTCCCATCCCCCTACTACCTGATGCTTTTGATTGGATTGAGCCTGGGGCTTTCTGCATGCAAAGCAGATGCTCTACTACTGAGCCACAACCCCTCCCCAGGAAAGCAGAGAGCTTGTTCAACCAGGGCCTGTGGGGGTGTGCTGCTTCACAAGTATGTGGTCTTTTAGCCTGCACTAATAGATCTGAAGAAGTGGAAAGCTCATACTGTACCACAGATTTTGTTAGTCTTTGAGGTGCTACTGGACTGTTACTCTTTTCTGCTGTTGTACACAGAACACCAGTATGGGCATTTCGTTCCTTGTACCTGTATTTTCCTGTGTGTTTTCCACACAGGGACAGGCTTGTGTGTTTTTCCTGTTGCTGATACAGCACATCCACAATGGGACTTCTGCATGGCATGTTTCCCTGCCTTTCCCCTGAACACATCCCACCTGTAGCCATTCCTCCCTGCGCCAACTGGAGGCTTCTTCATTTTTTTAAAAAAAAGATTGATAACTGACATATGTTGCAACAATCTTTATCTGGTTCCCTGAATTCCTAGTTTTTAAAAATTTCTATCACTTTTCATTGTGAAGATAAATTTTGTGGCAGTTTTATGTAATTGCTGAATATTAAAAAAACTACAAAAACTGGAAAGTTTTACTTTAAATTCCATGTAACTTTTACTACCATGTCTGGCCATTTTGCTCTTTATTTTTGAAACAATTTTTTGTCCTTGAATCAAGAGGATTTTGCCTCCTTCTACTTTCTCTTAAAAATCACCCACAGTTTGCAGTAAGAAGCACCTGAAGTTATAGCAAACACTTTGAAATGGCTAACGTTACTCTGGCCAATAACTGCCATTGCCTGAAAAGTCATTGAACGCTGGAGGGGACCACACAGTGGTCTAGAAAAACGGCATGGCTATGAACTGTATGGGAGCCAAAGTCCTGGAAGGCTGATTAGCTTCAGTGCAAGGCTGAGAATTCTTCCCTCACTAAGAAGTCTTGAATATGATCCCAGCCGCTTCAGGGATCCATTCTGCCTCCCAGCCAGCATTGCCTACCTGTAGAAAGGATAAATACCACTCCCCGCCCCACTTCTCCCCTTCCCTAGCCTGCCTTTCCTCCAAGGGATTCCAGGCAACAAACATGTCTCTCATTTGATCTCACATCAACCCTACCAGGTAGAGTGACTGGGCTTGAGATGGCACCTTTTGGGTTTCATCTCTTTACACCCAGCTTTTCTCCTCAGTGGGGGCCCAAAGTGGCTTACAACATCTTTTCCCCTCCTCCATTTTACTCTCACAATAACAGGACTGTGAGCCAGGGTTAGGCTGAGAGTGACTGACCTGAGCTCACCCACTGAGCTTTCACGGCAAAGTAGGGATTTGAACCAGAGCCTCCCACATCCTAGTCTGTCCTAGTCTGAAATCATTGTGACCTCTGGTGACTGACCCCTACTGGGGGCCTGGAGATATTCAGAGAGGTGGCTGAATAAAGCCTACCTAGGGTTGCCAAGTTGAAAATCACTTACAGCAGGGGAACCCCGCACTGGTCCGGGAGTCCCTGTGCACACGTGAAGCACGCATGCCGCCGCGATGACGCCACCCGGAAGTGACGTCATCACGTCAGCATGTTGGGGGCGGGGCCACTAGGATTCGAGGGAAAACCATAGAGTTTTCCCTCAAATCATAGAGCGTCCTGCCCCTGACGTGGTGGGCGTGATGATGTCACCTCTGAGTGACATCATCATGCTGGGGACATGTGCCGGAAAGGGGTGGAGTTCCCCCGGGACCCGATTTGGTGATGTCAGGTAACGGGCCTCTCGGGCGGGGGTTTACCCACCCCCGGGGGACTTGGCAAGCCTAAGCCTGCCCCTGCCTCCCAACTGCTGCATTCCAAGGAGGTCTCCCATCTAAGTACTTGCCGGAGTCGGCCCTGCTTAGCTTCCAAGATCTGACAAGATCAGGCTTGCCTGGGCTATTCAGGTCAGGGTATGAGGTCTTCTTTTTAAAAAGGCTTCAAATAGTTCTCCCCCGCATTGTTTTTATTTCAGCCCTCCTGGAACTCCTTGTAAGAAAGCAGTTCAGCTCCCCACCATCCTTGTCTCTTCCTGATTCTGTACTTTTTTCTGTGTACAGGAGATGGAAGATGATCTGCAAACATTTGACTGTTTCAGTGTTTTTTATTCTGAAATGTTTTGAATGTTTATCACAAACATTTAAAATATATTATCAACAACAGAGCTTGAGACACAAAAGCAATGGCTGTGCAGTTCCAGGCTTCGAACAAGCGGCTTCCAGTCTCCTCCTCTGCATCAGAAACTCTCTTCTGTCCCAGTCACTTCAGCTGGGGGTGTTCAGTCTCATAAGGCCCTTCTGGCTGGAAATGTTCTTTCCCCCCTAAGGTCCCAGCAGAAAGCCCATGGTGCTTATGGGACACCCAGGAGAGTCCTTCGTTGCTCTCCCAAGGAACAGGCATGTTTCAGATACATGTTGAACAGATGTGGGCTGAGTCCAGCTGTGTGTCTTGTGGTGCCATGGTGCAGTGTCCTGGTTCAGTAAAGTTTCCATGTACATAGCAGCAATGTAGTTTTGCCATCGCACCACTGTGGAGGGACAGCTACTGAGCAGAAGTCACTGGCACAACCGTTCCCCTTAGTTGGCCTTTCCTCCTCTTGCCCCCCGACCTGCTGTCTTTGGCATCTTTTCGGTTTATCTCCTCGTTCGTGCTGTCTGGCCTGCCTTGGTCTTCTTTCTTCTTTTTCTGTCCTGGAGCAAAGTGAAAGAGGCAGATGAATTGGTTGAACAAAACCCTTCACCTGCTGAGCAGGAAAATGTTCAGGATTCCGAAAGTGTGGAATCTGCAACCTACAATGAGGCCTGTATCCTAGCCAACACAGACAGAGAGATGGCCTTCTCCGCCAATATCTTCTGTAAGGGGCAGTAATGCTCTCTGGTGGTCACCCATCCTTTAAGCCCCCTATCAGCTGCCTCTACAGATACTGCTATAGGCTCTTATATCCTACCTGGCTTTGAAAAGCATCAGACATTGTGGTGGATGAGCCGTCACAGGGCACAGTTTCATGCCTGGCTCTAGGGAAGCACAGCAGACCTGATGTTGCCTGCACCCAGGGGGCTGGGTTGATGAGAGGCCTGCCTTGATTGTACCAACCTAGCTATGGGGACTGGCAAGGAAGATGGGAGTGGATGGGCTAGTGAGAGACGAGTCCCTACTGGTTTGACAGACTGGCCGGTGGTTGTGCCAGAAAGTCATGGAGAGGTGAACCCCGATGCCTCACCATCCTGCTCAGCCAGGGAAGCAGGAACAGGGAGATGCCACAAAAATACCTGACGAAAGCAGAGGGTGACTGAGCAGGTGACCTTTCCACCACTGCAATTTCAGGCACGAGGTTTCCAGCCAAAATGATTTCAGAAGAGGGATGGCTATACATGCCCAACGGATAAGAGTTATTGGCAGCTGGTTGTGGGGAGTTCTGCAGTCCCAATCCAGAACATACACCACTCGGGGGCAAACATTTTCCAAGAAGGGAATTCTGTTGGGCGAGGCACGAAAAGACAAAGCTTCCACAAGCAATGAAGAATGCTTGGCCTCGGACACTGGCTACTCTTCTGCTGAGCAGCTCTATTCCATTGTAGGTGCATAAAGTGGGTCCAGTCACAGCCGGTTTATGGCAATGCTGTAGGATTTTCAAGGCAAGAGATAAGCAGAGGTGGTTTGCCATCACCTGCCTCTACATAGCAACCCTGGGGCTTGCTTGGTGGTCTCCTCTCCAAATATTAACCTGGGCGAATCCTGTTTAGCTTCCAAGATCTGATGAGATCAGACTACCCTGGGCCAGCCAGGTCAGGCCTGTACTCCATTCAAGGAGCTTAATAGAGCTGGGACATCCACCATAGAGCAAAACCCCTGGGAGCTTCCAGGGAGGGCTCTGGCCTTGATGCAGCTAGTCCAAAGAAGTGTCTTTCATCGATTTTAATGCTGGAGCCCAACAGCAGCCAGGTGATGCCGCCTAACCTGATCACATCAGAGTGTGGGAGTTAAGCAGGGTTGCCCACTGTTAGTACTTGGATGGGAGATCACCAAGGAAGATTGGGGTTGCTATGCAGAGGCAGGAAATGACAAACCACCTCTGTTCATCACTTGCCTTCGAAAGCCCATGGTCCTGTGCTTGCCAAGCGTTGGTTGAGACATAATGACACATAATTATTATCCTGGCTCCAAATGTGTTTGGCCCATGCAAGGTCCTAATCAGCAAAAGGCCTGAAAATAAACAGTGCTTCAGAATGGAAGGGAGGCTCCAGCCCCTTGGGCCTGCAGAGGGGGTGTGGAAAGTTTCTGATGGACCAACAGCTGACTCAGAAGTGAAACCAAAGTGGGTGTGTTCTACAGTCATCTTAGGCCAGTGTGACAGCATTTTTTATGTTTAGATGTGCAGGCAGGAGGAGAGAGATCTGTAATGGCTGTGCACTTTTAAACCCATTTTTTCAAAATGTATCAGACTTTAATACCCGCCCACGTTTCCCAGAAATGGACCGTGTCTAAGTGTTCCTGTCAATGAAGTGATGGGGTCTCAGTAGGGTTAGATGGCACCTTACTCACCTTCTGGACACTGGGTCCTCTGCACTGTGCATCTCCGGAGCTCTGTGGTGGCCGGACACAAGGACACATCCCCGGTGGGGGCCTGGAGGATCTTGCGCGAACGCCCTTCGTTGCCCTTCCTGAAGCCGCACCGTTTTTTTCTCTTGGAGCAAGGGCCCCATGGACCCCACTCACTCATTTCACATTGTGCTGCCCCAAAGAAGAGAAGGAAAAAACCTTGTCTTGGGAGAAGTAGCCATCGCCCCAAATAGCAGCACCTCCTCCCCACACACACACCCATTCTGGAACACTGAGATGCTTCGATGGGCTCCCACTGCCCTGCTCATCCTTGGTTGAGTAAAAGTCTGAAAGAGATGTGGGCCTCCCTCAGTATTACTGGGTGCGTTCAGACGCGCCGTTTGAGCCGTTTTCGGCACGGCTCAGAAACGGCTTTTGCCTGCGCGTTCACACGCCCAACATCTGCCCACCGTCCCCAGCTGTCGCTTTCTGGAGCAAACCCCCTTTGAAACGGAGTATTTTGGCACCACTTACCCAAGTGGTGTTTTCCATGATTCTCCGTTTCAAGCCGCACTTTCCCTGTCTGATCGCTCCATCCAGCCACTTCCGGGTGCTTCAACCCCCCTCCCCTCTGGGAAGCTGCCTCCAGCTTCCGGTTTTAGTCCGCCATTTTTTTCCCCCCCTTAGCGGTGTGCACTTGAGCGGAGCTCCGCACTTAAGTTATGTAAAGAAAAGCTTCAGTGATGCCTAGTTCAGGCATTTAGACGAGTCCAGGATCTTGGGGAGGCCAGTTTCGGGGAGAAAGTCTTCATTTAAACTTTAAAGGGACGGGTTGAAATCGCTGTTCTGCGCATGCGCCAAACTTCCTGTTCGGGAGAGGGCTGCCTGTGCGCATGCTCAAAGGAGAGGGGCACCCCCCCACACACCTGCAGGAGGACGGCAGGGAGCTCCGAAGGAGGGAAGGAGGAAGTGAGTGTGATCACGATTCTCCAGTTTAAAAAAAAAACGCATCGTGCCGGAGCGGTTTAAACCACTCCAGCACGCTGTCTAAACGCACCCAACGATATCCATCCAGATGTGGATAGTGAAAGATCGACATGGCAGGGGAGACAGAAGATTGACATGGTACTTGCCCTGCCCCCTGGCCTGACTAGCAGCAGCTGCATAACATCTGGCTGCTGTTGTTCTCCTACTCTGCAGGTACTTAAGGCCTAGCATGTACTCTGAAGCCTTCCTTACCTTCTCATCCCCTTCAAAATTCCTGCATTTCCTTGGGTTGCTAACCTCCAGGGAAGACCCAAAGTTCTTGCAAAATTACAACGGAGCTGAGTAAGTGTGAGCTAGCTCACAGTTTTTTAGCTTCTGGCTCACATATTTTTGTCTTAGCTCAGGAAGGATGGCTCCAGGGCAAACTAATTTATGCAGTAGCCAAATAGCTTCCTCACAACTTTAATGCCAGTAGCTCACAAAGTAGAATTTTTGCTCACAAGACTCCACAGCTTAGAGGCAGCATTGCTCCAGACTACAGAGATGTGAGTTCCCCAGGAGGAAACATCAGCTTTGAAGGGTAGATTCTAAGCCATTACATATCAGGCCCCACCTACCAAATCTCCAGGAAGTTCCCAAGCTGGAGGTGGCAATCCTAAGCCCATCTGGAGGCCATTTTGGCCTGCATAGGGTTACCAATCTCCAGGTGGTAGCTGGAGATCTCCTGCTATTACAACTGATCTCCAGGCAACAGAGATCAGTTCCCCCTGAAGAAAATGGCTGCTTTAGAAGTTGGACTCTTTATGCCCCAAGCCCTCCCCTCCTTAGGCTGCAGCCCCCAAATCTTCAGGTATTTTCCAACTTTGAGCTTGAAGTTCTGCTTCTGTCTCAGGAAACTTACAAGCTTTTCCAGCCACCTCTACCTCTGAGAAGATGTCTGTTTGGGAAAACTGGTCTAAAGAAATGTGGGAGTTTTGTGAGGAGGGGAGGAGTCCAGCAAAAGCATCTCAACCTGTTCTCTTGGGGGGGGGGGCAGGCAAAATGGGCTTGAGCTACCAGCACAGGCAGACTGGCTGCCCCCTGCCCTAGGGTTGCCAAGTTCCTGGTGGTATGCAAACCACCAAAAAATATTGTACAAATAAAGTATTAGACAACAATTGTGTCCTTAAAATTAATTAGTGTTTTCTTCTACAGTCCTGTTTTACAGAAGTTATTCACTACTCCCATTTTGTCTCTAAACACAGTCACAAATGAAGCGGCTACGGATCGCCTGGGTTGCCGTCTGTTTCCTCTGACTGCTTCAGGCCGCTGTCTCAATGGTGGAGCCCCAAAAGCTCTAGAAGTTAACTCTGACTTTGCAGTCCATCTTGCTTCAGTTCGGCTCTCTTGCTGGGTGATGTACACGGACCGCCACCAGGGGTCCGCGGCTAAAGTAAGGAGCTTGGATCCCAAACACAAGGGGACCTCGGATCCTAGACCACCTAGTGTCCACCAATAGGTCATCTGGCGGAAAATTCAAACCCTCCAATGGGACTGTGGGTGTACTGAGTGGGGTGTATATAGTTGGCCCTTGCGGGGCCGGTTTTCCAGTCTTGTGTGTGAAGTACAATAAACGCGTCTGAACGCATGTCATCATCTGAGTCTCCACCCGGCAGACCCAGTACTTTACACTGGGCCCACTACTGAGACAGCAGCCTGAAGCAGTCAGAGGAAACAGACGGCAACCCAGGCAATCCGTAGCCGCTTCATTTGTGACTGTGTTTAGAGACAAAATGGGAGTGGTGAATAACTTCTGTGAAAAAGGACTGCAAAAGAAAACACTAATTAATTTTAAGGACACAATTGTTGTCTAATACTTTATTTGTACAGTATTTTTTGGTGGTTTGCGTACTTGCATATGCTGTACATCCATCTGTGGTTGACTTTAACCTCCAGGCGGTGGCTGGAGATCTCTCGCTATTACAACTGACCTCCAGGTGACAATCAGTTCCCCTGGAGAACATGGCCGCTTTGGAAGATGGACTCTATGACAATATATGCTATTGTAGTCCCTCCCCTCCCCAAACCCCACCCTCTGCAGACCCTGCCCCCAAATTTCCTGGTATTTCCCAACCTGGAGCTGGTAACCCTGCCCTGCTTCCCCTCCAGATCACGACTCACCAGGACCACTGCATTCTATAGTGCCGTTGGAAGCAAAGGAGCCTTCGGGACAGGCTGTGTAACACCTCCCTTTGTGCAAGAACAAGCCTTCCTTACACTTTGTGCAAAAGTTTCTGCTGAAGCAGTCCTCACAGTTCTCAATTTTGCATTCTGTGTCCAATGGGAGGAAAACAAAACAAGAGAGCTCAAATTAGCTCTTCAAATGTAACGTTTCTTGCTTACGATGCCCATACTTTGGCTTCCATCAAAAGACAGTGGCCAGAAGAACGCACTTGTTTCATATGGGGCCATCCCAGAATGAGGAGAAGAGAAAGAAGTCCTGGATCAGCCTTGTCTCCTGCCTATTTGAGGAATGCAACAATTGCCTCTGATGGCTGCCCCCCCCCCCATGTTGATGACTTTGGAGAAAGAGTTCTGCTGAAACTAAGGCTGAAGGTACACTACCACAAAGAGCCACAAAGGAAAGGGGTCTGTGCCTCAGTGGCAGTCTCTCTGTTGGACATGCAAAAGGTCCCAGGTTCAATCCCCAGCATCTCCAGCTATAGGATCTGGCAGTAGGTGACGTGAAAGACTGAGATCCCGGAGAGCTGCTGCCAGTCTGAGCAGACAATATTGACTTTGATGGACCAAGGGGCTGATTCAGACCTGGGTTCAAATCCCCACTCTGCCATGAAAGTTTGCAGGGTGACCTTGGGCCAGTCCCATATTCTTAGCCTCAGCTACCTCACAGGGTTATAGTGAAGATAAAATGGAGAAGAGAACAACATAAGCGGCTTCGGGTCCCCACTGGGGGGAGAGGCGGGGTATAAATGAAGCAAATAAATAGGAAGTAAAGATATCCAGAAAACAGTTTGTGGGGAGTGACAATGGAGCACTGGGTCTTCCTCCAGTGGAAGAAATGCTGCTTTAGAGGATCTCAGCCCCCTGCATTGCCCTGGGTGACTCCATCTTTGATAGTTGCCCTGAGTCTCTTGGGAGAGGACAGCATGAGCTGCTTTCAGGGGAACATTCTCACTCTCATGCTTGTTAGCAGAGCCTTATCTTCAAGGCCTGGTTGCTTCTTCCACCCACTGGAAGCCAGGTGCAAGATGGCCTGGCTGATCCAAGTGTTTGAGATAGCTGGGCTCGCAGCCAGCATTTAAGGTATAAGGTGCCTAGTTCTAGTTATGCTCTTGGTCTCGAGGGTCTGGCTAAGCTCCGTTGCATGGGCATGCACGTCTCGAAGCCAGCTGACTGGATCTCAGCCCTGAATCTGCTTTGATAACTGTGATGTGTCAGTAAAGCTCTCCTCATAAGTAAACCCAGATCTCTCATGTCATTTCTTTGGGAACTTCTGGAAACCTGTGGAGCCCGTGGCCAGGGTCCGTAGCACGCTCTTATATGGATAACACATTTTCTCTCCTCATCTCACAGGATGAAAAGTGGTTGAAAGGAACTCATGAAAAGCCCACCAGATTTTTAAAAATTCCACTGGAGTTGCAAAAAGGAGATTTTAGGTGAAAATAAATGGCAAAAGTAGGGATATGTCTTTGGTTTCTGGTTCCACATTGAAAACAATCTGAGCAATAGCAAGCTATCAATAAGGAAAACGATGAAGTCAAAACTTTTACAAGACAATGTTGTTTGAAATGTGGTGTCAAACTTAAGGCCCGCAGGCTGAAAGTGGCCCACCCATGGCTTTAATCAGGCCCATGGCTCTTCCCGCCTCCTCCCTCTCCTATCCTCACCCTTTGAAGCTTGAGGCTGTGGAAGTTCCCAGCTCCCTCCATCTTATCTTTGCCTGCTTCAGCAGGAAGCTCTTCTGGGCTTGCAAAATTACAAAGAAAATACAGAATGGATTTTTCCATTAAGGTCTCTGCACCCAGATAGACTACTCTGGGATTGTTTCCAGCAATATAAACAGTGCTCTGGGACTGGAATGACAGCCCCCAGAGTACAATGATGGTCCCTAGCAATAGAATCTGTGTTCTGGGACTGGAATGATGGGGTACAGAGTGAATGACAGCCCCTGGGAACAGTGTTCTCTCTAAGCTGAGTTAGTGTGAGCTAGCTCACAGTTCTTTAGCCTCCGGCTCACACATTTTTGCCTTAGCTCAGGAAGGATGGCTCCAGAGCAAACTAATTTATGCAGTATCCGGATCACTCACTCACAACTTTAAGGCCAGTTGCTCATAAAGTAGGATTTTTGCGTACAAGACTCCACAGCTTAGAGAGAGCATTGCCTGGGAGGAGTAGCAGCAGCAGCATTCTGGGGATGGAATTCCACTCTGGGGGCCCTCATTCCAATCCCAGAACACTTCTGCTACTCCCAGGGACTGTCATACTCTAACTTGTCCCAGGGACTGTGAGTACTCTGACCTGGGAATCAACAGTCAATGGGGGACATTACATTGGAGAGCCACTGCCACTCTGAGTATACCTCGGGGGGCGTGGGGAGAACCTTGCAATGCCCAGCCATTTCATGTTTTCCTAGGCTCAGAGTATTTTATATTTTTAGTTTATGTTTTAGTTTCTGCTGCAATCCTTGTGTTTTTTCTCGATGTTTTGTTTTTAAAACTGCATTGCCAAATCCCACTATTCCCCCACCTTTCTATTTTAGGCAGACACCTTTTTTTTTGGGGGGGGGGAAGGTTTAGGAGGTGTCAGTTATCAAAGACTGCTAAATAAACAAAATGCCACAAGAGTTTTAAGCACATTTGTATTTTAAGCAAAAAAATCTTTACTTGTGTTTGCATCTTTTATAAAGTTTATATCTCCACTACCTGGCATTGCATTTTATGACACGCATGATCTGGCCCCACAGTCCCATTTATCCAGCCCTTGTAACAAATGAGTTTGACACCCCTGCTGTAGACTGTCAAAAAGGACAAATCAGTGGGCTCTCGTTCAAATCAAGCCTGAATTGCCCCCTAGAAGCTAAAATGGCCAAACTGTCATATTTTGGTCACATCATGAGAAGACAACTCACTGGAAAACGCAATAACGCTAAGAAAAGAGGAAAACCCAACATGAAATGAATTGACTCAGTCAGGGAAGCCACAGTCTTCAGTTCTCAAGACGTGAGCCAGGCTGGTAATGATAGGATGTTTTGGTGGTCATTCATTCATAGGGTATCCTAAGTCAGAGGCAACTTAACGGCCCTTAACACTCACAAGACAATGATGTTGCTGTGGCCTTTCCCACCAGCTTGGCTTGGGAGGCTTAAATACTGACCTCCACCCCTCTCTCCTGTTGAAAAAGGCAATGTCTGGTGTAGAAAGAAGAAGAGAAGACCCTGCAGGGTGCAGCAAGAAGACAATTAGATAGGACAGAGAGGTCCGCACCTTCCTTCTCCTGTTAAATGTCATTCCTTGTCTGTCTTCAGATTGCTACTCTTAGGGCCATTTCCCCCTTCTCGGAAGTGCCACACTCAGTCTTATCTTCTCTCGCAGCTACAGATGTGGTTAGGAACCTATCTCTGTCTCTCCTCTTTCCTATCAAGTATATTAATTCCTAAATAAACCTTTATCTATTCTGGAATCAGGTTGTGTACCACTGCTGTGCTAATTACTCTGCCAACATCTCCCCCCTCCCCTCCCCTCCCCTCCCTTCCCCTTCCCCACTCACTGATGCATTTGTTCATGTCTGGGTTGCGCACATCAAAGTAGCCCAAGGGACAAGAGGGCAGGCAGATTCCAATCTGCCGGATGTCATTCCTCTCCAGAAGGATGAAGAGTTTCGGTGAACACTTGAGGCACCCATTGAATTCAGAGCACAGCTCGCATCCTTTGGCACACCCCTGGCTCATCTCTGTACTGACTGGAAGAGAGTGAGAGAGAGTGACAGAGAGATTTGTTAGCAGTGTAGAACAAGATCACACGCCACTTCCTTGGGAACATTGTTTTGTTTTGCCGTCAGGTCACAGTCACAGCTGACTTACGGCGACCCTGTGGGGTTCTCAAGGCAAGAGATGTTGAGAGGTGGTTTGCTTCTTGCCTGCCTCTGCATCGGGGCCCTGTTATTCCTTGGAGGTCTCCCATCCAAATATTAGCCAGGGCCAACCCTGCTTAGCTTCTGAGATCTGACAAAATCAGGCTAGTCTGGGATATACAGATCAGGAACTTTCAGGACACAGCAGGTTTTTATCAACACCAGGATTTCATGTCTAGAAAACAGCCTCTCTCTCAGTGGCTGGTCACCAATAAGGCTATCTCTCTCTCTCTCTAGGTGAACCTGGCCTTTTCTTCATTGAAAACAATGAAGTAATTCAGGTCCTTGTGCAGAGAAATCAAGTCAGCTTCAGGCAAATGAAGCCATTGCCCAACAATGTCCTTAGATGGAGGACCTGCTTGAATTGCTATTCTTCACCCTCCAGTTCTTACAGTGAATCCATGCAATAAGGAATGCACCAGGAAATTAGGGTGCAACTGGGAATCCACCTCAGTGCAAGGACACCAATCACTCCTGAAAGCCAACACAAGCACACCCAACTTCCCGTCTGTTTTTCACTCGTGCAGGGGGAGAGGAGCTCTTAAGCAGCATGCGTGACATTGGCCTTCTCTACCGGTCTTTGGAACTGACGTTTTGCAAGCATGCTGCCTTGAGCTTCACAGGAAGGCAGAAATTTTAGGGTTGCCAACTCCAGGTTGGGAAATTGAGGGTGGAGCTTGAGGGAGGTGGGGTTTGGGGAGGGAACTCAGTGGGGCACAATGCCACAGCGTCCACCCTCCAAACCAGCCATTTTCTTCAGGGAACTGATCTCTGTCATCTGTAGATAGTTGTAATTCCAGGAGATCTCCAGGCTCTGCCTGGAGGTTGGCAACCCTGGGTAGAATAGAAATGTCTTAGGCACATAAATGCTGCAACAGCATTCCATGACTGTGGGTGGGGGATTGGAGCCACATCCTCTCCTTCCATGTTGTTTCTACTTGCTTCAAGGCGGGCCCAAGGGAACAGTGGCTGCATCCACAGTAGACACAGCTGCAAGTTAGTGGGCGTTGCCATTACAAATCCATTTTATTGCTGCCGTATTTAGTGGGCCTCATGGGGAGATGCATCTGCCCAGGAGATTACAGCCCTGGCTGATGAACTCTGGCCGGCTTGCTGAGGCTCCTAGTTCCTAGCGCAGCCTTTCCGCATAGAGTTGCTGCTCTCTAGGTAGAGTCTGGAGTTCTCCTGGAATTACAGCTGATTTCCAGATTACAGAGATCAGTTCTCCTGGAGAAAATGGCTGCTTTGGAGGGCAGTCTGTGGAATCACATACTCCCTGACCTTTCTGCTCCTCCCCAAACTCTGCCCTCCTCAGGCTCTGCCCCCCAGTCTCCAAGAATTGCTGGAGCAACCCCACTTCCACCCTCCAGCAGAGAAAAGGCAATTTCTAATCCTTGACTGCTATGGTCAGTCTAAGATGGGAGCAAAGTTGGGTGGCTGGGATAGATATTTCCCAGAATTAAAACTGATCTCCAGGCAACAGAGATCAGTTCCCCTGGAGAAAATGGCTGTTTTGGAGAATGGAGTCTAGAGCATTACAACCCACTGAGGTCTCTCCCTTTCCTAAACCTTTTCCTCCCTTGCTGCCACCCCCGAATCTCCAGGAATTTTCTAACCCAGAGTTGGCAACCAAGATGTTATACAAGGAAGGCAGCTGAGTGCAGCACACAGCCTTTGCCAGGTTCCCCTGGAGTCACTTTTTCAATTCAGTACCCACAAGGGTTCAGGAAGAGTTGGCCAGCCCTTTCTGACGGAGGCTGCATAGCCGTAACATCACTCCCCCGCCCCGCCCCCGTCCTGCTTCACACTCCAATTTCTCATTGTTGGGGCACAAGGCCAGTTCTGGGCACAGACTCACTCAGGGCCTTTCTGTTTTGGCCAACCAAAACATCCAGTTCTACGTCTGTTGCTTTCTGGTATCAATTACCACAAACAACTGTGCCTGGTTTTTAAACAAACCGTCTCAGGTTATTTATACTGGTTAGTTATGCAAGCATTGCCTTTTGTTTATAGCCAGTCAACATCTTTTGGACTTTATTTTAAACACATTATTTATTCTTCTTCTAAAGCAAGTGCTGGGACATTCCTGAGAGATTTCGGGGGGGGTGTGTAGAGGCAGGAATCCTACTGGAGGCAAAAGGCTCCCAAGGGTTTCCATGACATGCCATTATTGGGACAACCTCAGCCTGGTTCTAGTGAATGACAACAATTACAAGTAGGGTCACCAACTCTGGGTTGGGAAATTCCTGGAGACTTGGTGATGCAGCCTGGGAAGGTGGGATTTGGGGAGGGGAAGGATCTTAGTGGAATTATAACACCATAGAGTCCACCCTCCAAAGCAGCCATTTTCTCCAGGGGAACTCATCTTTGTCATCTGGAGACTATTTGTAACTCTGAGAGGTCTCAGGGCCCCACCAGGAGTTTGGCAACAGCCACTGCACCAGGTGCTCCAGACTATATTAGACACCCCTTGTATAAATTCATGTTTTAAAGCAGCAGTTCCCCATACGAAGCTGAATTCTTCCCCCCGTCTTTTTAGAGTTTTGAGGGCCTGTCTACACTATATTCCCCTTTCTTTCTCAACAACCATAAGAACATCAGAAGAGCCCTGGTGGATCAGGCCAATCGACCATCTAGTCCAGCATCCTGTCCCATGCAGTGGCCAACCAGTTCCTCTGGATGGCCAACAACAAGGCACAGAGGCCGAGGCCTTCCCCTGATGTCACCTCCTGGCTCTGGGATTCAGAGATTCCATGCTTCTGAATGTGGAGGTTCCCCTCGGTCACCATTGCTAGTAGCCACTGATAGAAACACCTTCCATGAATCTATCTAATCCCCATTGGGTTTTCAAGGCAAGCGAGATTCAGGAGTGGTTTGCCATTGCCTGCCTCTGTGCAGCAATCCTGGACTTCCTCATTGGTTTCCTGTTCAAGTATTAATCAAAAACAACCCAGCTTAGCTTCCAAGATCTGATGAGATCAGGCTAGCCTGGCCTATTTTTACACACAGGCTTACTTAAGGTTACCCTTTAGCTGCATATTTTCTGAGCACTGAGAACACAACCCTTTTGCACCTGCATAAAGAAGACACTTTGCCACTGTTCAGTGCGGATGCAAATGTTGTCTGGGTGGCTGGCACAGCTAGGTGGAGGGGCGGATGTGCTTGTCTTTGAGTGGCACAGAGTCCTAAGCCCCCAGCAAGGCTTTCATCATGTTGTGAACTTTGAGTTGTGTGTGGGTGTGGGGGTTAAAAGTCCCTGCTGAGGCAGTGCCTTCTCACACTGTGCTATTCCTCTACAATGGCATATTGAGCTAGTATTTTTGAGAAAGAGAGCAAATTCTCCAGCTGCATTATTGTTTTTAAAAGAATGTAAAAGCATTTCTGGAGTACTCCCAGGGACTGTGTAGGAAGGGATGATGGCAAGAAAAGGCCTTTTAAGATCATGGTCTGAATAATCTTTATATCTTAATTTTATAACATCCAGCCTATGGTTGCCAATCTCCAGGTGGGGCCCAGAGATCTCCTGGAATTACAAGTCATGTTCAGATGACAGTTCCTCTGCAGAAAATGGTGACTTTGGAGGGTGGACTCTATGGCATTATATCCCGCTGGGCTCCCTCCACTCCCCAAACCTTGCCTTACTCAGGTCCCTCCACCAAATCTCCAGAAATTTCCCAATGCAGAATTGACAACCCTAATCCAGTCCGAAGAAGCATTCTGGTGACGTAAAAGCTCGCCCACTGTTTTCTGTCATTTTGGTGGTCCTAATCCTATATATATAATTGCCCTAACGTGTTGGCCATTTCCAGCTCTCCCATTGGCTGTGCTGTGTACTCCATCAGTCATTGGCCCATCAACCACCACTCAAGAGTACTCGTGTACCATTGGCTGGATGCTGGGTCTTCTCTCCCCCGCCCATTGGCATCCTGGACACTCTTCTCTCACAAAATAAACTGCAAAAACAGTTGTCTCTTCTGCTTGGCTCCTGTGGGACTAACTTTTCCCTCAGTGGCTGTTGCTAGGCAACCAAGCTTGGTTCTGTCAGTAAAAAGCCAAAGACAGGAGGCCCTTTCCCATCCTTTGGGGGAACTCATTGGGGCCCATCCTGACTAGGGGTTGCCAGCTCCAGGTTGGAAAATTCCTGGATATTTTGTGGTGGAGTCTACCAAAGCCAGAGTTTGGGGAGGTGAGAGGACTCAACTGAATAGAATGCCATAGAGCCCACCCTCCAAAGCAGTTATTTTCTCCAGGAGGGAGAGATCTGTTGTCTGGAGTTCAGTTGTGATACCCAGTGATCTTTAGGCTCCACCTGGAGGTCTGCTACCCTAGGCATAGCAGTTAGCACTTCAGAACAGGGTCTGCCAGACCCAGGTTCTTGCTGTGGAAGTTGAGTGGGTGATTTTGGACTAATCACAGACTTTCTACCTAACCTATCTCACAGGATTGTTGTGCAGATCAAAAGGGGGAGAGGAGAATAATGTAAGCTGCTTTGGTCTCCATTGTGGAGAAAAACTGTACTTTTCCTTCTGGGGAACCATTGCTGCCAATCTCCAGGTGAGGGCTGGAGATCTCTTAGAATTAAAACTGCTCTCCTGATAGCAGAGATCAGCTTCCCTGGAAAAAATGGCTGCTCTGCAGGGTGGACTCTGTGTCATTATACCCTGCTGAAGTTGTTTCTCTCCTGCTTGGATCCCCACTGTGGAGAAAGACTGTAGTTTTCCTAGAAAGAGTCTGCAGGTTGGGGGGGGGATGGAAAGCTGACGTCAGAGGGATAGATAACAGTAGGTTGATCGTTGGCTGGGAATGAGATAGGGCTGCCAAGTCCAGGTTGGGAAATTCCTGGAGATTTGAGGAATGGAGCCTGGGGAGGGTTGGGTTTGTGGAGGGGTGGGGCCTTAGACATGTACAATGCCATAGACTCCACCCTCCAAACCAAGCTATTTCCTCCTGGGGAACCATTGTTACCAATCTCCACGGGAGGGCTGGAGATCTCTCAAAATTACAACTGTTTTTCAGATGGCAGAAATCCCCTGAAGAAAATGGTAAGCTCTGTGTCATTATACCCTGCTGAAGCTGTCACAGCAACTTGACGCTGAGTGCCCAAGCCCAGGGCACCCACCCGGAATCTCTTTCTAGATCTTGTATTTATTTCCACAACAGGCCTTATTCCTAGTGAAATATAGTCCTCTAAAGCAAGTGCTGGGACATTCCTGAGAGATTTCTGGGAGGAGGGGAATTGAGGGTGGAGCTTGAGGAAGGTGGGGTTTGGGGAGAGGAAGGAACTCAGTGGGGTACTTCATCTTTGCCTCTTGCCTTTCAGTAGTTCGCCTGAATTGTGATTTGTTTTCTTTGTCTTTGGAACAGCATGGCTGTAAACAGGGAAAAGCTATACTTGCCCTGACCATCAGAATTTACCTATTTGCTCTCCTGTCAGGACTACTCATCAGCCATGGGCAACATTCTAAAGCCCTATACCCTCTTCTCACACAAAGGCCACAAACATATAGGGTTGCCAACTCCAAAGGAGGCTCTGAAGATCTCCTGGAATAACAATCGGTGTCCAGGAGGCAGAGATCAGTTTCCCTGGAGCAAATGGTTGTGTGCTGAGCACCCTCTCCTCCCCAGGCTCTGCTCCCAATTCAAGAATCTTCCAACCAGGAGTGGGCAACTATAGGCATTACAAATAGCCAGCCTGTAAAAAATGGTCTTTGGTGTCTTGGGCAAGAAGGTTGTCTCCAGTGGAGACCCCCCAAAAGGCCTTGAGATTATCTTGGAATCCTATAGGCTATAGCCCATGTATTTAGCAGAGGTTGGAATGTCTTAGAATGTCCAACAGCAGGAGGAGGAGAATTTATACCCTGCCCTTCACTTGGAATCTCAGAGCGGCTTACAATCACCTTCCCTTCCTCTCCCTACAACAGCACCTTGTGAGGCAGGTGGGGAGCTCTGAGAGAACTGTGACTGACCCAAGTTCACCCAGCTGGCTGCATGTGAAGGAGTGGGGAATCAAACCTGGGTCTCCAAATTAGAGTCCGCCACTCTTAACCACTACACCAAACCTACACCTACACACTGCCCTTTCTGGATTTATGAGCATCGCCCTAAGAATAGTTTTCCAGATCAAGCATGGTGCTTCTCACTGCACTATTAAACCCACATTTCCTCACCGCAGCGGGCAAAGTAAAGTAAAGGTAAAGGTTCCCTTGCTCGAAAGCCAGTCGAATCCGACTCTAGGGTTGCGGTGCTCATCTCCATTTCAAAGCTGAAGAGCCAGCGCTGTCCAAAGACGTTTCTGTGGTCATGTGGCTGGCATGACTAAACACCAAGGAATGCTGTTACCTTCCCACCAAAGTGGTACCTATTTATCTACTTGCAATTTCTTGCTTTCGAACTGCTAAGTTGGCATGAGCTGGAACTAGAGACGGGAGCTCACTCCGTCATGTGGCACTCTCGGGTCTCGAACTGCTGAACTACTGACCTTCCACAGCCTGCAGTTCAGCATCTTAACCACTTGAGCCACCGCAGCTCAAAATTAAAAACATGGCTACAATAAAATTTAGGAACATGAGCCTTGAGGCTGCTTTCACACACATTGGATAATGCACTTTCAATGCATTTTCAATGCACAGCAATCATTTCCAACTGGATTTTTTGTGTGTGAAAAAAAGAAAATCCAGTTGCAAATGATTGTTAAAGTGCACTGAAAGCAGTTTTGGTTTGAGACAAGTTTGGCTGCTCATTTAGAAAAGAAGGGAAATGGGCTGGTGTGCTTCCTGAAGACCTCACTTCCCTTCCCATCCCAGCCATGATGCCGATCCGCAGAAGACAGCACACAGGGTGGATTCTCTGTTGCTTGCTGACCTCCAGGTGTCTTCTGTCAGCCCTGACTCCTAAGATGCCTGCAAATGTATTGGGAGAAGGAGAGCACAGCACAGGCCTGTTTCAGAGCGGCTCGCCATTCAAAGGGGCTCTCATACGTACTTCGCCTTTGCCTCTTGCCTTTCAGTGCTTTGCCACTGCCGCCGCTGCCTGTGAGATCCACTGAGTTTAGAAAAACCACCACTATAAGTAGTCCAAGCTGCATAGTAACTTCCCAGCAGCGTGGGCCCTCGAAGGTAGGGTGACTGGCAGACTCCGGTCCACAAGTGGGAGAAGTGGAGGGGGGGGTGTCTCACCCCTTCCCCTAATGTCTTTGGGGCTGGATCAGAAGCACGAGTCTGCACCCGACACTTGATAAGAGACCATCTTTGCAAGCCAGGGTCTTGGCCACGGTGGTCTTAGGTTGCAGTCCCCATAAGGAGTTTGAGAGCTTGCAAGGGAAAGTCCCATCTGGGGTGCCCGTGCACGGAGTTGCGTAGAGCTTCTCTGCTCGCACTAAAGAAGCTGGAAGGGAAACAGAAAGGGGGTTAATTGTCAGTCAGTCTGTCAGTCAACCTTTATTGCCATAGATAAAATACAACCTGGATCACATTTTAAGATGCATATAAAAATATATATATAAATGTAATATAAAACAGTCAAACCGCCAGGACCTTATATTCTCTTACCCTTATAGCGATAGAAAGAAATTGCGCTACTGAGAAGGTAATGTGAGGACGAATATCTGATAAAAGGAAAGATATAAGTCTCTCTTCAGGTAGACTATGCTTATTGTGCAAGAAAGGGCTGACTGAAATATCCCGAATCCTATTATAAAATTCACAGCTGAGTGAGATATGAGCAATTGATTCTGGGTTCCTGCTGTTACATGGGCAGGTCCTTTCAGGGTAAGGGGTGTTAGTAAATCTGCCATAAAGGACCTCTGATGGTAGGGCATCAAAACGTGCTAATATAGAAGTGAAACCCTTCTTGTTCCCCCTTCTTTCCTCTCTGCTGCTCTAGATCCCTGGACTGCTTCCTCCAAGGATGATTTGAGTGGCTGCTTTTGTGAAAACAAGGAGCTCCCAGATGGAATTCCTGGTGCTGTAATGTGACCTGTGTTGCAGGGTTGCCAACCTCCAGGTGGGGCCTGGAGAGCTCCTGGAACTACAACTGTTCTCCAGACTATAAAATTCAGTTCCCCTGGAGGAAACAACAGCTTGAGAAAGTGGAGTCTGTGGCATTTTCCCTGCTGAGGTCTGTTTCTTAACCAAACCCTGCCCTCCTCAGGGTCCACCTACAAATATCCAGGAATTTCGAAACCTGGAGCTGGCAGCCCTAAGCTGTGCGATCCTAAACACACCTATTATGTCATAGTTCAGTGAGAGTGGAGCGCAGCTGATCATCTCTGTACATTAAATAGGGTTGCCAACTCCTGCTTGGGAAATTCCTGGTGGTTTGGGGATAGAGCCTGGGGAGGGACCTCAACGGGATATAATGCCAGAGTCCACCCTCCAAAGTAGCCATTTTCTCCAGGGGAACTGTTCTCTATTGCTTGGAGATCAGCTTTAATTCTAAGAGATCTCCAACCCCACCTGGAGGTTGGCAAGCCTAACATTGAACAGTTTCCTTGGCTGATGTGCGGGGTCCCTCCAGCCTGGAAATGCTGAACCTGAAACAGCTGCTGCTAGGATGGATGGGCTGGAGGGCCCTGGCTTTCAGCCATGCACCAGCCTGGCCATGACATGCATCCCAGTATAGGCTGATAGCAAAAGGGAAAGCCATAAGCATCAGAAGTACAGTTCATTGTGGGCAGAGGCCATGCAAGTGAGGGCATGGGTCTTTTCCCCCTGCCATCACTACCCAGGCGGTTGCCGGGGCTTCTGCAATGGGTTTGGATCGAGCATGTGTTTGTGCTTAGGGTGACACTGCGTCATTCAACTGGCGTGTGTGTGTGTGTATGTGCTTGTAGACTTCAAATAAACAAGGAGCTGCTTGTATAAATTGAATCCCGCCTGGCTTTAGACTTGGAAAGCTGTTTAAGGCAGCCTGTGTTGCAAACACTATCAGATGCCTCAGTGTCTTTGGCCTTCTGGGCTTCATGATGATGTAAACCAAGGAGGGGTGAGCAGCTCAGAAGTATCCAAGTAGGAATTGCCAAAGGAGTTCTCTTTTGGAGTTTGCCCCATTAAGGGGAAGACAAAGGAGAATGTTAGGCAGAGAGGCTAGATCGGGAGAACCCAATGCAAGTCTGTAACCACATGGACTTTTACAGATTCACTGGGTAGCGGTGGCCCCGGTCACACAGAGGATTCGCTGCACAGAAGGCATGAATGTTAGGTGAATTTTCAGGGTGTGATTACGCTGCAACATCTGGGAAGCATAGCACTCCCATGGGCAACCCGTGGCATCCCACCGAAGATGTGGAGTTAAAAAATACTGCGGAAAGTGTACTAGTTTCCAGGAAACGCAGCGCAAAGGCGGGCGTCTGACCGCGGGAGCGCCAGTATCCCGTGGCATCCGGCGCCCGCCCACATCCCATCGCAAACCGAATGTTGTAAGTCTCCATAGGATTTGCACCAACGCCCAATGGTGCATGTGCACAAACAAAACACCGACAGCAGCCCCGCCCCCCAGAACGGCACATGCACACAACAAAACAGCACCACTTGTGTGATTGCGCCGTGCCGCTTCTTTGCCACACTTCAGCCTCGCCGTGTGATCAGCAGCTAACAGCTGACGCGTGGCAACCCGGGGGGCCGTGGGATCGAGCTACCTCATTTAATTTTGCTCCGGGGCGAACAGCCACGCCTCCCCCCCCCCAGTGTTATCTGGCCCGTGTGACTGGGGCCTGTGTTAGTCTGAGGCAACAGACCAAAGTCTGAGTCCAGTGGCACCTTTAAGACCAACAAAGTTTAATTCTGGGTAAAGAAGCTTTTATGTGCATCTGAAGAAGGGCATCTGAAGAAGTGGGCCTGCAGGTGAAAGCTGATACCCAGAATTAATCCCTGTTGGTCTTAAAGGCGCCACTGGACTCAGACTTTATTCTCATGAACTTTTGTAGACACTTTTAACACAGGCGCACGTCTAATAAAATTAACATCTCCTTTTCGTGATAAAATAAATAAAATATTACAACGTTGTCATATGTACGTATGCTATTGACAGAGTCACCCTGTAAAGTTGTAACTGTTTTAATTTTTGACAGGTCTGGTCAGAATTCTATTGTCACTTAGTAAAAGCTTGTTTAAAATGTGTTTTTAAAATATGTACACTATTAGCAGAGTCACTCTGTAACGTCATAACTATTTAATTTTTGACCATTGATCACTTGCTAGAAGCTTGTTTAAAATGTTGGCCTTTTGAATTTCTCTTTCACATTGTTATCAATCTCTGTTCCTGAATTACTTTGTATTTGTTATTCTATACTGGTTCTATACCGGGTTCTATACTGGTTTCTATATCCCCTCTATGGCTTTATTGTTCAGTCTGTGATTTGTTTGTTGGAAAATTTGGAAATAAAATATAAATTTAAAAAAGGTCTTGCAAAAATCAAGATCTATTACATCCACGGTATTACCATAAGCTATTTAGGCTAGTAACCAGATCATAAACATGATATGATTAGTCTGCTGGGATTTATTCTTGGCAAATCCATGCAGGCTTCTTGTAATCAGTGGATTGTTTTCAAGATGCTTACAGTCTTGACTGCTTTGTCATCTGTTCCTGTATATTTCCTGGTATCAAAATCAGACTGACATGTCTGTAGTTTCTTAGATCCTCCTTTTTGAAGATCAGGGCAACATTTGCCTGATTCCTGGTCTCTGCCTAGTCTTCCAGAATGTCTGAAATACAACAGAGGTTCTCATCATGAAGTTTTCTTTAAATGCCCATATAGGATTGCCAACTCTGGGAAGAGAAATTCTTGGAGATTTGGGGGGTGGGTGGAGCCTGGGGAGGGCAGGATTTGGTGAGGGGAGGGACCTCAGCAGGGTGTAATGCCATAGAGTCCAACCTCCAAAGCATTCATTTTCTCCCAGGGTAACTGATTTCTGTAGCTTGGAGATCAACTGTAATTCTGGGAGGTCTCCATGTCCCACCTGGAGGTTGGCAAGCCTAATGCCCTAGGATGCAAGTCATTGAATGGACTCATTTAAGGTATCTAAGTATTCTCTGACAAACTCCTTTTCAATCCTAAACTGGAATCCTGTCCCCTCACTACGTACACCCACTTTTGCTTGGTTACATCCAGTTCCTCTTTTGGGGGAAGATGGAGGTAAAACAGGAAAGGAGCGGTTCTGCCCAATTTTCCCACACCTGTTAACATTTCCCCATCCCTTTTCCTTCTTCTTCTTTGTTGCCTGAACTCTGCCTTTCCCAGCATAGTCCCTAAAAGCCCAAGCTGCTCGTCTGTAGATGTCTTGAGTAGAGTCGCCGGCTCTGGGTTGGAAAATACCTGGAGATGTTGAGAGTGGAGCCCGGGGAGAGCAGGGTTTGGGGAGGGGAGGAACCTCAGCAGGGTACAACTTCATAGACCTCACCCTCCAAAGCAGCCATGTTCTACAGGGGGATTGATCTCTATCACCTGGAGATTAGTTGTAATAGTAAATCTCCAGGCTTCACCTGGAGGTTGGCAAGCTTATTCCTGAATGACCTCTCTCCACTTCCATTTCCTACGAAAGGGACCTCAGCAGGGTATAATGCCATAGAATCCACCCTCCAAAGCAGCCCTTTTCTCCAGGGGAACTGTTCTTGATTGTCTGGAGATCAGTTGTAATCAATGTTCCCTCTAAGCTCCACAGTGTTGTGAGCAGAAATTCTACCTCCTGAGCAAAAAAAGCTAATAGTATTAAAGTTGTGAGCAAGTCTACAGTTGACTACTGTGCAAATTATTTTTAGACGATTATTTCCATAACCTTGTAAAAAATCTCAGAATGAATTCTTTTAAACTATACGTAAACTATATTGTAAGAATAATTTAAATCTTATAAGAGAAAACAGAATCAAGTCAAATTTCATTACACAAAACATTTTCCTGTACAGGGGTAGACCAGGCCTATGGAAAACAGGTCTGCCTCCAGAGAACAGGTCTACCGTCCCCAGTCCACTATATTGGTAGATCTGGCCTTGGACCACTGCCCTTCGCTGATCCTTAGAAAACATACCAGCACTTGGAGGGGGGAAATATGACAACCATGAATATGTGTGATTTTTTTTATCGGCTTCCAAAGGGAATTAGATAAACATATGGAACAGAAGTCCATCAGTGGCTATTAGCCACAAGGTATAGATAGGAACTCTGGGGCAAGTGATGCTCTGTATTCTTGGTGCTTGGGGGGGGGGCAACAGGGGAGAGCTTCTAGCGTCCTGGCCCCACTGATGGACCTCCTTGTGGCACCTAATATTTTTGGCTGCTGTGTGACAGAGTGTTGGACTGGATGGGCCATTGGCCTGATCCAGCTTTGGCTTCTCTTATGTTTCTATGTTCTAACCAGCATTACAGGTCAAGTATAACATAGGTGGAACGATCACTGTCAGAAAGCAGCCTAACCCAACAAGCAGGAAGTTACTTAAATGTGATCAACCTGCCCAAACTACTTATTTATTCAAATATTTCTATCCCATTTTTTCCTGTGACAAGGCAGCTTACAAATCATACTGAAAAGCATAATAAAGGTGTGCAAAAAAAACCCTCATTTTTTCTGGCTCAGTTATAGCCTATGGGAACTATTATAGTCAATGGGTCCCATGGGCAATAATGGAGAAACAATCCAGGGGTATCTGGGCCTCTTGGGGGGCTGTGTTTTGAGGTGGAGGAACCAAATTTGCAGCATAGCTGCAGGTACCTCTCCTAAAAAAAAAAGCCCCATTTCCCAAAAAGATTGGACTGGAGGTCTGATTCTATGGGTCCCAGAAGGAGGTGCCCACATCATTCATTGTTTCCTATGGAAGCTTGGTTGTGAGCTAAAGCAGAAATCCTCTGAGCTGGCCTCTGAAATGTTGAGCACCAGCACCCTCTAGCGCGGCTTAGAGGGAACTGTGATTGTAATAGTGAGAAATCTCCAGGTGCTACCTGGAGGCTGGCAACCCTGGCTGCAGTTCCCAGAGCAGATGTGCGGAAGTGATAAGGTGGGACTAACAGTGCTACCTCAGACTCTAGGGAGGAGGTTACTTTTTTCAGAGTCCTCTTGTAGCTCCCTGAAAATGGCTAAGTAGCCCAGTGGGGCACAACAGCTCTGATGTGCTAATATGTTAATCGCAGGGAGATCTGAAGCATCTAGCACAGTTTCAGGAAAGGTTAGCCCTAAAGGGGAAGCATTAAAATGAGACACACACACACACACATTGCCGGTTCATATTGTGAAGTGGATCACACACCACTGCAGAATACAAACTGGCAATGTGTGTGTATATCTCCTATCTTGGCCTTTCTGCTAAATGTCCGTGAGGACTTCCACCCATTCACACTGGGTCTGAATAGGAGAGCCACAACTAGGGTTGCTAACCTCCAGGTCTGGCCTGGAGATTGCCTGGAATAACCACTGATCTCTAGACAACAGAGGCCAGTTCCCCAAGAGAAAATAGCTGTTTTGGCGGCTGGACTCTATGGCATTATACCCCACTGAGATCCCTCCCTCCCCCAAACCTTTCCCTCCCTAGGCACCACCCCTAGATCTCCAGGAATTTCCCAACTGAGAGTTGGCAACCCTAGCCAGCCTGCCAGCAGAAGTAACCACAGAAGGAGGGGCACTGGAGAGAGGAAGACTTGCAGGAATGATGGCATTAAGAGGGCTGAGGGCACTTGCCGCACTGATCTTGCCACACTGCAAATAGTGGCCTGTGCATCTGCTGGATCTTCCTCCCCTTTGGAAGCAGCCGGAAGTCCGGACTGTTCTGCTCGTCTTCTGCTTTCACAACCACACTTTCCTCTGCTCTGCAGGCTGTCTGAGGATCAGTGCTTACAGGGTTTCCAGTTCCAGGATGGTAAATTCCTGGAGATTCCTGTTCATTAGCCTGCAGAGATGATGAGCTGCCCCCTGCTGTCTCATCCTTGTGTTTTTCTTAGTGCAATCCTAGGTCTGTCCCACTGAATCACTCTGTAATAAGTATGCTTAAGATTGTAGCCTCTGCTCATGTAGCACACTAGGGCTTGCAAGCTCTGGATTTAGAAATTCCTGTAGATCTGTGGGAGGGGCCTGGGGAGGGCGGGGTTTGGGGAAGGAAAAGACCTTAGTGGGGTTATATTGTCAGAGATTCCAACCTCCAAAGCAGCCAAAGGAAAAGGGATCTACCATATTCTGCAACCAAACTGCAACCAAAGGAAAGGGATCTACCGTATTCTGTTCCCAGAGACCTATGAAGAGTCCTCCGAGGCCCTGTGTGGAGGGGCTGGGGCTCCGTGGTAGAGCATCTCCTTGGCATGCAGAAGGCCCCAGGTTCAGGCCCCCACGTCTCCAGTTAAAAGGGTTGGGAATGAGGTGATATGAAAGAGCTCCATCTGAGACCCTGTACAGCCGCTATCAGTCAGAGTAGACAACACTGACATTGATGGACCAATGTTTTTTTAATTCAGTATAAGGCAGTTTCAGCTATCCTTTCTCCAATTCATGGTTATATGCCATTATGGGCACATCTGCCCTTTTCCAGCTGTGGTTCTTAGGCAGATGTGCCGAAGAGGAAAGGGCTGAGAACTTTGGGGCAGTTCCCAGCTCCTTCTTCCCTGACACCAGCGGCAAAGAAATGACCTGCTGAATACAAGCTTGGGGATCTAAAATTCAAGAGTGAAAAATCTGCCCAAACTGCTAGTGCAATTTCAGGAACGGTTAACTCTAAAGAGCTCTGATAGACTGTTCTTAAATCTCTCACAGGCGGCAGCTGCCCAGTCTGGCCACAAGTGGAGTGGTGCTGGAACTGAGATGGTTTAGCTCAAGGGCCCGTTCACACATGCAGTGGAGGGATGGGGCTGAACTTCTCTTGCAAAGAGATTCTCTCTGTGTGGTGTGCAGCGATCTGAGTTATGTCCCGACGGGTTTGCAAGGCTGGCTGAACATGACAAAATCAACAAGACATTCATCTCAGAAGGTGCTGGCTCTGAGGAAAGGGTGCTGGGCATGAGGGGCAAATGTTCTCCTTGGTTAAGAGTTTATAGATAGCTTGCGCTTGCTGTTGTTGGATGAAGCCAAGTGGGGTGTAGTCGACTGGCTCGGATTCAAGGCATTAGGGAGGGGGAACTGGCTGCTGATGCATGTGTCCAGTTTCACTAAGGTAGCTGGATGCTGATTTCACCCTGACCTGGCTGGACCAGGCTAGTTCAATCTTGCCAGACAGATCACAGAAGTTGAGCAGGGTCGGCCCTAGTTGCTCCTTGGATGGGAGACTGCCAAGGAAATCCAAGGTTGCTACAAGTGGCTGTGGTCACACACACACTAAATAATCCATTTTCAATCTACTTTCAATGCACTTTCCAACTGGATTTTGCCAGTTCATACAGTAAAATCCAGTTGGAAAGTGCATTGAAAGTGGACTATTTAGTGTGTGCGTGACTGCAGCCAGAGGGAGGTATTGGCAAACCACCTGTTTGTCCCATGCCTTGAAAACCCTGCAACTTGACAGCACTTTCCACCACCACCGATTGCTGAGAGTTTATCTTTCCTTTTTTTTAAAAAAAGTAATAAAATGTTCATCTTTCTTGTACACCCCCAGTAGCTATCCTTGTCTTCCCATTGACTTTTCTCATTATTTGGTATCCCTCTCCTTTGCCCCGATTCCCTGTGGTCCCCCTAATCTCCAGCCCTAATGCCCCTCTGTCTCTTTCCAGGCACCTGGAGAATCTCTGTGTAAGAAGTGCTGTGGAACTGCAAACAGTTCTTGCTGATATTTCACCACCCGCCCCCAGATTCCGAGGTGTGGTTCTTTGGGTGTGGAAGATCTCGCTGCAGGGCTGGATTCTGTCCTCACTCATCACCTTGGGTTCTAGGATGCAGCAGGTGGGGATGCAGTGAGATCCTTCATGCAATCAGCCCTTGGGGGAGAGGTTGAGCTGGGTCTTTGGTGCCAGCTACACACCTGCTGTTCATTTGGGGGCAAAAGTGTCTCTTTC
This sequence comes from Gekko gecko, assembly GCA_029375565.1. Lineage (NCBI taxonomy): Eukaryota > Metazoa > Chordata > Lepidosauria > Squamata > Gekkonidae > Gekko > Gekko gecko. The sequence continues at coordinate 198,694,317 of JAPDNY010000005.1, forward strand.
ACATTGTTGTGATTCACACCACATCTGCGAGCGCAGGTGTGGTGAATTTTCAGAAGAACGGCAAAGCCCAGCATTTGCAGTGTGATTTCAGCCACACCACCGGGAAGCCTGCCCTCTTCTGTGTGGCCCAGGGGAACCATGCAGCATTTATCTGAAGACTGAAGTGCTGTCAAGTTGCAGCCCCATATGGTTTTCAAGGCAAAAGATCTTCAGAGATGGCTTGCCATTGCCTGCCTCTGCATAGTAACCCTGGACTTCCTTGGAGGTCACCCATCCAAGTACTAACCAGGGCTGACCCTGATAGCTTCCAATATCTGACAAGACTGGGCTAGCCTGGGTCATCTAGGTCAAGGCAGGACTGAAGACACAGGACAGGTTTCTTTGAGAGGAGGTAGAGAAGCATCAATACTTCTGATCCGTGCACGTTTCCCCACCAGTGTGATCCTACAAAAACCTCTTTTACCAGAGATTACAGCAGAAGAACAGAAACAAACATTGTCCCCTTGGGGAAGGGTACTTCCCTGCCCACCTCTCCTCTGACTGGAGGAAGCAGACTGTGGCCTGATGTATCACTTTGGCCAAGGGCCGGGGGGAAGCAGTGGGGAACACATCTCAGTACAGCAACAGCAGGTCTCATCAAAAGCAGAAGGGAAATGAGCTTTGTACTCCCAGGGCCACTTTAAATTCTCTTCCAAACAACTCTCTGTCTCTACCCTTTGATGGCAACCTGTTGAGCTTCAGCTTAAGATAAAACAAACCTTTCCAAAGAGTCAGCCTTGGGCTTGAGGGTCAGTGTAAAAGAATTCCATTAGATGCAATGTGCAATTACTGTCACTCGCGCTTACGCATCTAAAGATATGATTTTGTCAGCCTGAACGTATTTCTTAGATAAGTAAACTGGATAATGTGTGTCAAAGCCACTGTTCCTGGAAAGTTCTTTATGTGGTTCCCCTGGGGATGCCTCGTCTAGGAGCAGGGATGAGATGTTCCAGTCATTTCCTAACAGAAAACCTCTCTTCCCTTGGTTTGACAGCAAGAAGATGAATCCTGCATGCCGCAGTGGCTTCCCACTCTTACCAGAGGAGTGATCCCTGTTTCACAAAGGCATGCCCCCCTCAAGCACACAGCCCTGCCAGCCAGATTGAATCAGGCCCCTCCAAACCCTTACCTCTGAGCTGTCAGTTGTTCCCGGCTTGCCCGACAGAGCCCTCTCGGCTATTCTGGTCAGCTTCCAAATCCTATGGCCATCACAATTTCCTTCAGGGGAAAAAGTTATCCAGCACCACAAGTTTTTCTTCTCTGCTCGTTTTTGTTGTGCCTCCAGTTTAGGGTTTGGTTTGGTTTTGTTTTTTTTAAAAAGGGGGCCTTTCTCCTTCCAAAACCAGGCAAGCTAAAGATTTCCCCAGCTTTGCAGACAGACGTGATGCCGTCTCCAGCCTGCCGGATTGCAGCTTGCAAAGACTGTCTGGGCTCGTTTGCACTCCATCAGCCCACACTGCTCTCGGTGCATGCTGAGCAAAACAAGAATGCGATCATAGCTGAGCCATTTGTACTATTCATAAACTCCCGGCTGGGGTGCTGCAGATCCCAGCCTCTCTGTTCACCTGGGCAGCTGTCCTCGCATCTCCGTTATCATTCCTTCATACATATCTATTATTCCGCTCTTGCAAAAGGCATCCAGTGCACACTCCGGCAGAAGGGAATCCCACCCCACTCGTACCACCTCCTAAGACAATATCCTGCCAAAATATTGCGACTGTTGCAAAACCTGGACTGGAGCTTGCAGAGTTCTGCCCAGAGCCGGCAGGAACTCAGTCAGTCTCCACAGAGGGATGGGGGAGCAGGCACCGTCCCCTCTGGAGCCAGCTGCCAAGGAGTGGATGCTAATATTTCAGTAGTAACCCGGCACAGTTGGCCTGGCCACTGCCGCAACTGTTACTAAACATGACACACCGTTCAATGAAGTTTGTTACCTATTGGGAGGAAGGGAGGGAGGGATGGAGGGAAGCAGCCTAGAGCAGGAGTGCTTGGCTGCAAGGGAGACTGGCTCGTGCTTACAAAGGGAAGAGATCCTTGGCAAAGTAAGCTGGGAGCTCAGCACAGGGCCTGGCCTGGAAGTGCGGTGGCCTCAGACAGGAGACCACAACCTCTCTCTTGCCTGAGCTGCTGCAGCCACACTCATGCTAACTTGCAGGTGTTTAATTTCCAAATGGCCCATTAGGTAGGCTTGCCAACATCCAGGTGTGGCCTGGAGTTCCCCTGGAATTATAACTGGTCTCCAGACTGCAGAAATCAGTTCCCCTGAGGAATATAAGATCATAGGAAGAGCCATGCCAAATCAAAAAAAAGGCCCGTCTAGTCCAGTGGCCAACCAGCTACCTCTAGGAAGACCTCAAAAGGGAAGGCTGAAATGGCATCATCCTGCCTGTGCCCCCCCAGCAACTGATTTAAAGAGGCATACTATCTCTGGGACTGGAGGGGAGGAAATGGCACCTTTGGAGAGTTGAGTTTACAGGATCACATCCTGAAAATCTTGTTGGTCTCTAAGGTGTTACTGGACTCCAGTGTAGCTCAGGTCAGATGATCTAATCATAATCACTCTGAGGAAGGAAGCAGACAGGAGAGACCTCTGAGGATCTTATATGGGTTCACACTAGGAGAGATAACTTCCCAGATACTTAGGTCCTAGGTCATATATGGTGTTAAAGAAAATTGCCAATCATTTAAATTTAACCTGGAAGAATCTGGGGAACCAATACAATTGGTTTAAATTGGGGTCCAGTGTTCCCTCTAAGCTGAGTTAGTGTGGGCTAGCTCAGTTTTTAAGCCTCTGGCTCACAGCTTTTTGTCTTAGCTCAGGAAGGATGGCTCCAGAGTAAACTAATTTATGCAGTAGCCAAATCGCTCACTCACAACTTTAACGCCAGTAGCTCACAAAGTAGAATTTTTGCTCACAAGACTCCGCAGCTTAGAGGGCGCATTGCATGGCTCTATTCCTGCTTCCACAAAGTTTCATGGTGCACCTTTCTGCATTCTTTGCAACCCTCCCCCTTTTTAAAAGATCACAGCAAAACGAGGTTGCCACAGAATGGGATAGGAATGCCTGGATTTTTCCTGGGCCTGCCCATGTTGGTGCTGTTTTCCCCACACCAAATCCGTGCAGGGGCCATTCCTTCTCCTATGATATGAGAGGGAGTTTTTCTAAAAACATCTGCAATTGCTACTTTGCTATATAATGCTATTACAACTTATCTACTAGGTCTTCTGATTTCCCAGCTTTGAATGGTTTAAAAGTAAGCCCCTTTGGTTAGGGAAAGGCATATGTCCACCACAAAAAGGGCTAGAGATTTACAGGAAGAAAGATGGGAATTCGGAGGATCTAGTAGATAGATTGTAACAACATTTTAATGATACAGTGATGTAGCCACTGCCAGTTTAAACAAACACAGAATCCTCCCCCAGGTGGCTGGGTGGGGGAGTAGAAATGGCTTGGCTGTGACAGGGGAAATGTGAGGAAACCTGTAATGGAAGTCCTGTTGCCACTATGCTTAATTGGTAGCCACACCATTAGTGAGAAACCCCTGGGAAATCATTGCCATGTAGAAGACTCTGCGGGCTCTAGTGAACAGCAAGCAGCTCTGTTTTGTACCAATTGAAGCTTCTGGATTGTCTTCAAGGTCAGCCCCACATAGAGTGTGTAGCAGTAATCAAGCCTCAATGTTCCAGAAGTATGGTAAGCATGCCTAGAGGAACAGAGTCTAAGAAGGAAGGCAGTTTCCCCACAAGATTCAGTTTCAAGAAAGCTGTCTTCATTCCTGCTTTTTTTGTTTTGTTTTCAAACAACAAAGGAGAATCTAGTAAAATCCCCAAAGTCTTCACAGATTCAGTCAAATTCTCTACCACATCTCTATCCTATCCTTTCTTATTTATAGATCTATTTAAAAGTTTTTGACCATGCTTGAATCAGGAAGACAAAACTACAATAAAATGAAATCAAATTTTAAAAAAGATAGAACAAACAATCCTGTTTAGTTCAGTATGTCCCAACATCCCAACAAGACAGAAGAATTCCCAAAGCAAATATCAGAAAAAATTACCAGCAAGAGACAGGCAAGCACTTTGTTGAGAAATCCCCTTGAAAGGACAGTGCTTTACAAAGACTGCCGAATCCTAACAAAGAGGAGATGTTTACATACCCATTGCAGGAGGTGGGAGTCATTACAAAAACTCCACAGTTCTAATCAAGGTCAATTGATCCTCTTGGAAGAAGGGAATGTCTACCAATAATTGTTGGGCTTACCAAAGTTGGAGACTGGGGTCAAAGGAGAGAGTTAGGCCTTCCCAGTCTCATACAGGGCCTTCAGGCCAAAATCGGCACCTTAAACTCAGGGCAGCATGACAGCTCACTGGTCAAATACCTACTTGGCATGCAGAAAGACCCAGGTGCAGTCATTGGTCTCATAAATAAAAGCCATCAGGTAGTGGGTGATGGGAAAGACTTTTCATAGCCTGAGAAAAACCTCAATGGTCTCATTCAATCAGGGTTGCCAACTTCCAGGTTGCAGCTGGAGATCTCCTGGGATTACAACTGGTCTCCAGGCTACAGAGGGCAGTTCCCCTGGAGAAAATGGCCACTTTGGAAGGTGGACTCTACGGTATTATACTCCATTGAACTCCCCACTCTCTTCAAGCTCCACCTCCCAATTTCCAGGTATTTCCCAACTTGGAACTAGAAAACCTATATTCAATAGAAAGCAACACAAACTGACAGCCAGTATAGCTGTTGTAATACAGAATTTATAAAGGTTATACCCAGGGCTATTTTTGGGCAGGAACGCACAGGAACAGAGTTCCGGCTGGCTCCCAAGTTGGACACGCCCAGCAGGAACACATTAGCATAACAGGCCACACCCAACAACAGAAACTTATTAGGATTGGCTACATTTGGGGTGTGTGGCCTAACATGCAAAGGAGTTCCTGCCACAAAAAAAACCCCTGGGTTTTGACAACAAGCCAGGTAAACAGAATAAGAAGCAAAAGGTGGGTGTGCTGGATGACCACACTCCTGGTAACATGGGGCTGTGGCCTCATATGCTCAGCTGTGCTGTCAGGAGTGTGACCTAGTATGCTAATGAGTTTCTGCTGTTGGATGTGGCCTAATATGCTAATGAGTTCCTGCTGGGCTTTTTCTACAAAAATAGCCCTGGTTATACCTACCACACACAATCAGGAAGCATTACTGCATTTCTGGGTTACTTCAAGGACAGCCCCACGTAGGGTGTGTTACAGTCATCCAGCCTAGAGGCCTGGGTTGGTGCAGTCAAGTCAGCAGAGAGGGAAAATTTCTTAATGAGGTGCAGCTGATGGAACATACTGTTAGCAACTTCACCAATCTGTTGCACAAAGAGCAAGGCAGGTCCATTAAAAAAACCCCTCAGACTCTTCATCCCATTCAGTAGATTCAACCTGACCCTATCTAGGATGACTGGGTCTACCTATCTTCAAGGCCTTCCTGGTCAGCATCACTTCCATCTTGTCTGAACCCTGGTTCAGAACAGAGACACTGGCACCTATCTATCTGTCTGTCTATTGATCTTCTACTGTTCTTGCTGAGACTCAAGTTGGATTACAAAATTTAAAACAATTCAGTAAGAACAGTGTAAGAAATATAATAAACAGTGTTGAGAAGGGGGGAGGGGTTACACAGATTTTGTTTGTTATTATTAGGGCTGCCCACTCTGGGTTGGGAAATACCTGGAAATTTGGGAGGTGGAGTCTGAGAAGGGTGGGGTTTAGGGAGGGGAGGGACTTCAGCAGGACCCTATAGAGTCTACCTTCCAATGTGGCTGTTTTCTCCAGGCGAACTAATTTCTGTCATTTTATGGCTGCCTCTGCCTTCTGTGGCAGCCATTTTGTGGCTGTGCCTGCTGTGTAAAAATTCCGAAGGTGCCTGCAGGGTAGGCTGAAAAAGGGTTGGGGACCCCTGCTCTAAAGCTTGTACCCTGGAAATCCTGTTGGTCTTCAAGGTACTGTTGGGTCAGTTTGGTGTAGTGGTTAAGTGCGCGGACTCTAATCTGGGAGAACCGGGTTTGATTCCCTACTCCTCCGCTTGCACCTGCGGATGTGACCTTAGGTTAGTCACAAGTTCTGTCAGAGCTGTTCTTGAAAAAGAGCAGTTCTCTGTCAGAGCTCTCTCAGCCCCGCCAACCTCACATGGCATCCGTTGTGGGGAGGGGAAGGGAAAGGAGTCTGTAAACTGCTCTGAGACTCCCTTGGGTAGTGAAGGGCAGGGTATAAATCCAATCCAATCTCTTCTTCTTCTTCTTCTTCTTCTTCTTCTTCTTCTTCTTCTTCTTCTTCTTCTTCTTCTTCTTCTTCTTCTTCTTCTTCTTCTTCTTCTTCTTCTTCTTCTTCTTCTTCTCCTTCTCCTTCTCCTTCTCCTTCTCCTTCTCCTTCTCCTTCTCCTTCTCCTTCTCCTTCTCCTTCTCCTTCTCCTTCTCCTTCTCCTTCTCCTTCTCCTTCTCCTCTTGCTCTTCTACTGTGAGCCAAAACAGCTACCCACTTACAGCCAACTTGGCCTTTCTCAGCTGTGCAACTGGCCCTCAGGAAGAGCCTGTAGAAGAGGTTAGGAGGGGTCCTTCACAGGCCCACTTCTGAAAAGAGCCTTCATGGAGGGGTCTACAGATCTCTACATCAGCAGAACTGTTTGTCGCTGAATTTTTTTTTTTAAAAAAAAAGGCATTTAAATGTAATATTGTGCAAGCGACTACCAGCTTTGTAAGTAGACTTGGGATGCTGTTGTCAGCAAGAAAAGTGGGTTATATGTATTTAAATTGCAGCCTGAATAGCCCTGACTAAGCCTGATCTCGTCAGAGCTTGGAAGCTAAGCGGGGTCTTCCCTGGTTAGTGCTTGGATGGGAGACCACCAAAGAAGAGTGGGGTTGCTATGCAAGGGCAGGCAACAGCAATCCCCCTTCTGTGTGCCCTGCCCTGACCTGGATGGCCCAGGCTAGCCCAATCTCGTCAGAGCTTCAAAAGGAAGCAGGATCGCTCCCGGTTAGCCCTTGGACAGGAGACCACCAAGGAAGACTGAGGTTGCTGTGCAGAGGCAGGCAATGGCAAAGCACCTCTGTGCGCCCTGACCTGGATGGCCCAGGCTAGCCTGATCTCGTCGGAGCTTGGAAGCCAGGCAGGGTTGGCCATGAGACGGTTGTGACTTGACAGCACACAATTATTTATTAAGCATTTAAATAAACAGACAGGAACTCCTGGGGGCAAACAAGGGGGTGCTGCTGTCATGTTTTGACTGTGAGGTCCTCACTGGAACATCTGCCTGGTCGCTTCTGGAAACAAGATGTTAAATGAGATAGTCTGATCCAGCGAGGCTCTTCCAATTATTTGTGTAAGGCGCAGGGGCACAAGGTGTGTCTGAATTGCAAATAGAGTTCTTAAAATTAAAAAAAGGATTTCCATGAAAAAATGAAGGCGGGGGATTTAATTCCTATGTCCTCTCCCTGCTCCCCGGTCCTAGAATGATGTGCCTGTCTTCCTTCATCTTCCTTCATCTAGCGATTCATTCATTTCTTGGCACAAGAACTGCTTAACTTGTTCAAAACAAATTTTCAAAAACATCTCGTTTGAATTGGAATGTGGATATGACCGCACAGCAACCGGGAGTGCATGCAATCTAGCTGATATGGATTTTGGAGTACAACCCAGATTTGCTGGTTCTCGGAATAACAAAAGCAGTTTTGTGAGTTGGGACTTTTAGTAGGTGTCTGGCCAACTCATTTGTTCCCGTTTGGATGTCGCTGCAGGGCTACAGTATCAGATTAATTGCCAGGAAGAGCCCAGAAGGCATTTCTGAAGGTGTCACCGTGTTATCGCAATAGTATTTAATTAATTGATATCACTCTGTGGGTGAGTCAGAGGTTTGACTGTCAGCGTGTCTTTATTCTTCTCTCTCAACCTGGCTGGTACCCAAGACAGTCAATGCTTTTCTGTCTTAGGATGTTACGGCACCTTCTCTTTCTGCCTGGCAGGCCCTATGCCAGATCTGGTATTCCATGCAGGCTTTGTGCTGAAATCAAGAAGAACAGATTCCAAGCATAAGGCCACTGTGGCCCGGAAGGCCAGGAGTCTGTTCCCATTGATCAGTTGCCTGACCACTGGAAGAAATCAGTAATTCACAACCAGAATCAGATGGAAATCAAATTCTAGTCTGAAAGGAGCAGGGCAAGAAAGACAGGAATGGACAGGAACAGAAAACTGGGATATGCTCATGAGAGTCTGGAACCAAGTATGACAGAGGTCCATAAAATGGCCAGTACATCCTGAAGGATAGGCTGGGATAAAGTCCTGCCAAGGCCATTCCAACAGACAGAGGAAGTAAAAACTGCCAACATGACATAGATCACCCAGAATTGGTACTACCACTGTTGCTACACTAACCCATTTTGCCCGTCATTACTCAGGTGTCTGTTCAGCCCAGAGTAGGGCTACCAACTGGCACCTTGGGGGGCAGGGACAAAGGATTTGGTGTTGTGCCAATGTAAGCCATCATTTCTAGCATGCAACCAGAAGTGATGTCATTGCCCAGGGGGCACTCTAGGATTTACCCAAAACTTTATGGTTAAACCACAGATTTTGTGTGAATCTTGGATCAGCACCCTGAGGCAATGTTACTTCCAGTTTTGTACTGTAAGTGGCACTGTACACCCTCCCCATTTTCTCCCCACCACCCTGTTGAGCAGTGGTTGGGAAAGGCAGTCCAGGCCAGGAGGTCTCCCACTATAGACTGAAGCGACATAGCAACGCAGCTGACATAGATTTAAAAAATTATTTTTCTCCTGCTCTCACTTCGAGTGCAACTAGGGGTGCTGATGGGACATCTAGCTGACATACCCCTTCCTGTGAGGTCACTTCCTCTTACTAAAATTTCCTGGCTTATATCATTCTCTAGGGTAGCTCGCTCTGGGTTGAGAAATACCTGATGATTTGGGGGGGGGGTGGAACCTGAGGACAGAGGAGTTTGGGAAGGGGAGGGACTTCAGTGGGGTATAATGCCATAGAGTCCACCATCCAAAGCAGCCATTTTCTCCAGGGTTACTATTCTCTGTTGCCTGGATCAGTTGTAAACCCAGGAGATCTCCAGCCATCACTGCCGGTTGGCAACCATTTCATTCCCTGTGTGCATGTATGTGTGCATGCATGTGTATGTGTGCATGCATATTGTGAAGGCGGGTCTTAACTCTGCCCCAGGGCTTTTTTTGTAGCAGGAACTCCTTTGCATATTAGGCAACACGCCCCCAATGTAGCCAATCCTCCAAGAGCTTACAGTATCCCCCATAAGAAAAGCTCTGTAAGCTCTTGGAGGATTGGCTACATTAGGGGCGTGTCGTCTAACATGCAAAGGAGTTCCTGCTACAAAAAGAGACCTGCTCTGCCCCATTCCCTGGATTAGCTGTGGATGAAATGTCTACACAGATGCTCTGCCTGCTGCCACCCCACATTTCGCCTTTGAATTATAAGAGAAAGGCCTGGGAGTCTGGATTGAGTATAGTGTCACATGGAACCCTGAAACACAGCAGGGGCATGATGTGTTCCAGGTGCAGGGAGGGAAACCCCATTTGGAAGCAACCTCAAAAAATGGATTGCAAAAAGTTAACTGATTGAAAAAGAAGATAGGTGATTCCTTACATTTCTGCTGGAAAAATGTTTTTTTGGGGGGACAAAGGGGGCGGGAACCCAGTTTTATTCTGGTATTTTCCCAGGGGGGAAACTGGAAGAATAACAGACAACTCTCAAACAACTCCGCCATTTCTGCCTGGCTGCCCCTTTTGTCTGGAATTGGAACTTGCTTCCAGGACACTTATAAGATACCCCTTCTCTCCTGCCTTTAAGCCCCCAGTTCTGTAAATCCTCTGCTGCCACCCCACCATTCACCACTAAGTATATGTGTAACTGGAAGGAATCCCCCCCCATTGGTCCCCCTGTCTTGCGCCCCTGATGTCACGTTTTAGCTTGCTGGCTGCTCAGGGCCTCCTCACACACCAGCCATCCCATCCCATCTTCCTGTGAGACCTACAGCCAGCTGGGCATCATCAGTGTTGCCAGCCGGGTCCAGGGCCTGTCCTGCCAAGTCCTTAGGTACGTCACGTGCCATTTCTCATCACCTGCTGGAGCCATGGATTGGCCTTTGCTGCCTTTGGGATCGCTGGGACATGACTGCTGGTGGTTCATTTGGTTTGCCGCTATCGAGGCACACTCTCCTGTTCGTGTTATCTCAAGCCTTGTCCAGCACTGGCTCACAGATGCTGTTTATTCTGGCTTCTCACAGTCTGATTTCATTCTCCCAGGCAGTGGAAAGCAGGAGGGGCATCAAGGAGAGAAGACTGGGATGTCATCCAGTGAGAACAGTTTGCCAATAATCTTGCCAAACAGGATCCTTCTGATAGGCATTTTGTGTGAAGACTCTCTACTTTCTACCAGTCATTGTGCTGGCCTGGATCTAACCATCTGTGCACGGAACGTGGAGTTTCCCTGCATTCTTTTCCATTCCTGCTGCCATTCTGAGCCCTGAAAAATCAGGTCTGGGACTGTGGAACCCACTTAGAAGAATAGCCAGATGGGTCAAGGGCTGGTGGGAGGAGGGACAAGGAGGTGAAAACGCTCCTCTACTGTCTTCTGCAAACACAGGTCTGCTGAGAGGAGGCAATCTCGTCCCCTCTTCCATCCTCCTTCCAGCCCCCAATATGTGTGGCTACTCCTCTGCATGTATTCTACAAACCGCAAAACGATCCTTTGTGGGGGATGAAAGGGGCTGCAGTAATGGAGAGGAACATGGGAAAGTTCTGTTTGATTAAGGTGCATGGATGCTTGGGTAGAAGTCATTGTTTCACTGGCTTTAGGAGGGCATTCTGATTCTCCATAAGCATATGTCCTCTGCTTGAAGGAGCCATTTTGTTTTGTACACCTCCTAGGACAACTTAGAACTTGCTTGTACCCACTGGCAGAATGATAGGGGAAAGGACAGAGAGTCAGAAGGTTTAACCTGCCCCCCCCACATAACAGGCACCATAACTGAAAACTAAGAGAGACGATCAAGGCAGAGGCTAGGGCTTCCCCTTGCAACAAACAAGAGCTCCTTTGCTCTGTTCAGCCCTTCCCTGCAGGTAATGGAGACAAAAGTGTTTTTTGCACTTGCTGGCAGGCAGGCAAGGCAGCAGAAACTGAAGACCAGAAGCAGCAGAAGTGGCAGGAGTTGGATATACCCCACCCTTCACTCAGAGTCTCAGAGCAGCTTACAATCTCCTTCCCTTCCTCTCCCCACCAGACACCCTGTGAGGTAGGTGGGGCTGAGAAAGCTCTGAGAGAACTGATCTTGAGAGAACAGCTCTGAGAGAACTGTGACTGACCCAAGTTCACCCTGCTGGCTGTGTGTGGAGGAGTGGGGAATCAAACCCAGTTCTCCAGATTACAGTCTGCTGCTCTTAACCACTACACCCAACTGGTGTAGGCTGAGCAAGGGAAGCAGTGGGAGGGAGCTGGTGAAAGATGAGTGCTGCTCAGGCCTTCTGGGCTGAGTCTGCCTCTAGACCAGAAGGCCTCAGGCTCTCTAGGACAGCACTAGGGTTGCCAGCCTCCCGGTGGGGGCTGGAGATCTGTGATTACAACTGATCTCCAGACAACAGAGATCAGTTCCCTTGGAGAAAATGGCTACTTTGGAGGGTGGTCTCTGTGGCATCATTCCCCACAGAGGTCCCTCCCTGCACCCCCAAAATCTCCAAGTATTTCTCAAGCAGGAGTTGGCAACTCTAGACAGCATTTGGCATCTGGAAACACTAGCTGATGGTGGTGGCATGCCTCTGGCTACCAGCTGTGAACAATAGCCCTCGCCCTCCCTTCTCATCTGGATAGAAGGGGGGAGGCAAGAATGGGAGGAGCAAGCAACAAGCAAGTTGACATTCCAATGCAAGTGGGACATACAAGCTGAGTTCCTTTCAGACGCAGGGTTTTAAAATGTTTATAGTGTGAGGAAACGATTTACTTTAGCATAGTAGCCCATAAATCTTACCACATCAACTTCTTAAATGGTAACAAAGTGGAGAGAATGCTTAGCGGGCTACCAACCAACATTCCACATCTCTTGACATTTAATCGCTCTGTGTGTGAGGAGTGTGTATGTGTGTGTGTGTGTGTGTGTGTGAGAGAGAAAGCACTATCTTTACAACCCACGAATTGCCTGAAGAAACAACAGTATCAAGTAGCAAAACCAAATCCTTATTGCTTCTTGTCAGCAGGCACCTCAGACCAGCTGGAAAAGGACTCCACACCAGCAGAGAGCCGGGCTTCAACCCGCACTTCGCCATGAAGCTCGGTGGCCAGTCCTGACTAAGCGACTGGCCCTTAATAGCAACTCTCTGCAATTACCCCTGACAAAGAAGGGTGGGAGATTTACCCATGGCCCATCCAGGCTCAGTTGGATATGATGCACAAGATGGAAATCAGAAGGGATGTGCACGTTGTTTGAATCAAGAAGGTCCCATCAAGTCACAAGCAACTCCATGGGGACCCCATCCACGGGGCGTTCCAGGCAACAGATGAGCAGAGGTGCTTTGCCATTGCCTGCCCCTGCATAGCAACCCCCGCCTTCCTCGATGGTCTGCCATCCACGTACTCACCGTGACTGACCCGCTTCCAAGCTCTGACAAGTTTGGGAATGAACTTTGTAGCAAAACAACATTCCAGTCTGTTTTTTCCCCCTCCTTGAGTATTTCATGGAAGAAGGGTTACATCATTCTTCTTCCCTTCACCCCTAACTGCTTTCTAAAAACTACACTGGCCAGAATGCTTATTTGCATTACAAATACCCACTTCTGATTCCAGTTCTCTAACAAGAAGTCATATGGCTTGTGTAGGAGATATGTGAAAAGTGACTTTCCTGTAATGTAATTTTAATCTAATCATTGTAGTGTCTTTTAAAAACAACTCTGCTTTTCTTATGTTTTAGCAGGCACATCTTTTCCCCCTATCTAGAAGACTAATAAGGAGAGTTGTTGTTGTTGTTGTTCAGTCGCACAGTCGAGTCCGACTCTTCGCGACCCCATGGACCAGATTACGCCAAGCCCTCCTGTCTTCTGCTGTCTGCTGAAGTTTGCTCAATTTCATGTTCGTTGAATCGATGACACTGTCTAACCATCTCATCCTTTGCCGTCCCCTTCTTCTTTGAATAAGGAGAGTTACATAATGCATAAAACAAACCTTGAACATAATTCGTTATGATCACTTCTCCACTGACCATAAAAAAAATAAGCTCAAATTTCAAGCGATGGTGGTCCTTCTGTCTCAATCACATGGCAAGCTCGGCAGGGTGCCGGGCTAACTCCATGCGTCCATGGGCTTCCAGTACTGGAGTTCCAGGTGTGTAATTTGCCCTGCATCATATTGCTGGCCAGGGATGAAAGCAAGAGGGCAATTGTTGCATTGCGGCTGGGTCTATCAACCAATCATCCTTCCAGTTCTCTGGGAAAGGCCCACCCTCCCTTCCAAGAGATGGGAAGCTATGGAGGGACCTGCCAGTGTTTTAGCCTGGCCTTTAAAAGTCAGAGAGAGAACCAATGAGGATGGACCATCCTTGGCTCCAGGAATTAGAGGAGCCAGCTGTGGTGGGAAAGGATGACCCAGCAACCCCCCTTCCCTTTACAGGCCTGAATCCTTAAGAGGAGTGTGCAAGTTGCCCTCCTGGAAAGAAATGGGGCTGGTGGAGGAAAGCATGAATGAAGAACATGAAACAGAGCACCACTGGTAGGAGGCAAGGGGGAAGAGAAGGTGGCATGGTATAGCCCAATCTTGTCAGATCTTGGAAGCTAAGCAGGGTCAGTCCTTAGATGGGGGACTACCAAGGAAGGCTCTGCTGAGGAAGACAATGACAAACCACAAACCACCTCTGCTTATCACTTGCTTTGAAAGCCCCTCATTGGGTTCACTATAAGTCCATGGTATAGCCTGGTCTCATAAGAGCTTGGAAGCTAAGTAGAGTCAGTATTTGGATGGAAAACCACCAAGGAAGGCTCTGCAGAAGGCAATGGTGAACCAGCTCTGCTTCTCACTTGACTTGAAAACCCCTTGCTGGGGTTGCCATAAGTCAGTTGCGGCTTGACAGCACTTACAGAGCGCGGAGTCAGAGCAAAAAGGGAAGTAAATGTTGGGTCAGTTGGCATGCTTGCTGCTCTCCCAGAAAGAGGGCAAAATATGCTGACTGCAGGGGAGTGTATCTTTCCTGCTGTCCATTGACAGTTTATTCTGTATTTCCTTACACCTATAAAAGAGTAACAGAGGTTTTAAAAAGCAGTCCCTTTCAAATGTCAGAAAGAGAATGTCTTGTAGGGGATCAGGAACCACCAGCATCAATTTGATCTGTGCATGCTTAGGTCTCCTATTGACATCAGCAGGCCTTTGCACTGTTGCATTTCAGCTGGCTCTGGCACCAAGGAAGGAGGCAAAGGAAAGATACTCCAGATCTCACTCGGTACAGGCTTTTCTTGGTAAACCATTATTTAATAATGTAGAAAACAGTAAGATGATATCAGTAGTATGTGCGTGCGCATGCGGGCATGCATGTGTGTGAAGTGCCATCAAGTCGCTTCTGAGTTATGGCGACCCTATGAATGAATGTTCTCCAAAACATCCTATCATTAGCAGTCATTTTCTGGTCTTGCAAACTGAGGGCCGTGGCTTCTTTTATTGAGTCAATCCATCTCATGTTGGGTCTTCCTCTTTTCCTGCTACTTTCAGTTTTTCCCAACATTATTGTCTTTTCCAGTGACTGAGAAGACAACAACCTCAGTTTAGCCATTTTAGCTTTTAGGGAGAGTTCAGGCTTGATTTGGTCTAGGACCCACTTTATTGTCTTTTTGGCGATCCGTGGTATCCGTAAAACTGTTCCCCAACACCACATTTCTAAGGAATCATTGTTATGTATTTTACTTTAAAGATTTTAAAGTTATTTTAGATTACAAGGGGTCCCTGTCAGTAGTAGGAGCTGGACAGCCAAATGGCAGGTCTGGTTTGCAAACACAGAGGGAAAGCATGCCAAGTCGTACCTCCGCGCAGTTTGGCACCGACTGATAAAGAGGAGGATTTCATTGCTTTCAGAGCCTGACAGGTGGAATTTGAAGTGCAAATGCAGGTCAAACAGATACACAGCTTTGTGAAAGAATAAGTGTTTTTCCAGGTTATAAACTGTAGGGTTGCCACTGCAGGTTGGGAAATTCCTGGAGGTTTGGGGGGGATGGAACCTGGGGAGAGCAGGACGTGGGGAGGGGAGGAATGTCAGCAGCATATAATGCCATAGAGGCCACCCTCCAAAGCAGCCATTTCCACCAAGGGAACTGATGGTCTCTGTCATCTGGAGGGCAGCTGTAATTCCAGGGGGTCTCCAGGCCCCACTTGGTGGTTGGCAAGCTTACTGTAAAGGAAACTGGGCTGACTGGCCCTCCAGGCCTCTCCTCAGCCAAGCAGTGTGGGGCCTTCATTTGGGAAAGTTCCCTGAGCTTGCTCTCAGAGCTACAAAAGAAAGAGCTCTTGTGGCTATGCAGCCTACCTTGGCTTCTGAGTAGGGTTGCCAACTCCAGGCTGGGAGATTCCTGGAGATTTGGGTGCAGAGCCTGGGGAGGCTGCGGTTTGGAGTGGGGAGGCACTTCAGTAGAGTGTGGTGCTATAAAGTCCACCCTCCAAAGCAGCCATTTTCTCCAGGGGAATTGATCTGTGCCATCTGGAGGTCAGTTGTAATGCCAGGGGCTTCCTAGGCACTGGCAACCTTACTTCATTCTCCTGGAATGGGCTGAAATTCTCCTGGAATGGGCTGAAATTCTTCTGGGTTAGGTCTAACCTTTACCTGGACAACAGTTTGCCTGGGTCCAAGATCTGGTTCTCATTTTAGGTATGTGAGGACTTGCTGTCTGCTGGATTTTCCAGAAAACTTTGGCCTCCTGTTCCCACCCAATCGACTTTCTAGACTGCATAAAAGTGGGCATCCTAGCTGTCAGGAAATTGCCCAAGGCAATCTCTGATCATCAGAGCACTCTCTGGTGTGAGGGAGAAGGTGCCAATGGCCAGCTGTCTGCGGTTCCCCCTTTTATGCCAGAGTGAGAGTAAAGAACACCATAGCAGCCCCGCCATGACCACTCGGAAACATAGTCCACACCCGTTTCCTTTCAAAGCTTTGTTCCTCTCTCCCTGAGTGAGCTTTTGGGGGCTGAGTCACCAGGCTTGGCCTCAGCGTTACTTCCCCAGCCCTAGAGGCAGAAAATGGGCTGCTGCTCATTAGAGAAGAGTTACAGCTTCTGCTTAAGTGGATGTTCCACTGAAAATAAACACAAAAGTGTCCAGATGACTTCAAAGATGGTAGAGCAAAGCCATCTGGAGCAAATTCTGACAGTAGCTGGTGGCAGGGAGGATGCATAGAAGAAGCAGACCCCAGAAATGAGACACGACTACCTGCCATGGTTCTTTCTCAGAAGAAGCACCGTGCAGTCATCACTTAGGACTCCATATGCACCCACCAAGCTGTGGGAAGGTTCTAGAACTGGGACAAAAGCCAAGGTACTGATAGCTCTGTGCTTCTAGCCAAATGCCTAGGGCTGCCAACTCAAAGCTGAGCAATTGTTGGAGGTTTGGGAGTGGAGCTTGAGGAGGGAAGGGACCTCAGAAGGGTATAATACCACCGAATCCACCCTCCAAAGCAGCCACTTTCTCCTTGGGAACTAATCTCTGCCGTTTGGAGATCAGCTGTAATTCTGGGAGATCTCTAGCCCCCCCCCTACTTGAATGCCATACACTGAATTTCCTTTTTCAAATAGGGGTGTGTTGTGGGTAGGTTTGCCAGCTCTGGATTGGGAAATACCTGGATATTTGGGGGATGGAGCTTGAGGAAGGCAGGGTTTGAGGAGGGGAGGTACTAAAAGGGGGTATAGTATGACAGAGTCCACTACCTTCCAAAGCAGCCTGGTTTTCTCCAGGTGAACTGATCTCTGTCGCTCAGAGATCAGTTTGTAATCCCAGGAGATCTCCAGC
This sequence comes from Gekko gecko, assembly GCA_029375565.1. Classification (NCBI taxonomy): domain Eukaryota; kingdom Metazoa; phylum Chordata; class Lepidosauria; order Squamata; family Gekkonidae; genus Gekko; species Gekko gecko. Next base: position 198,711,393 of record JAPDNY010000005.1, read on the forward strand.
CACCACCTGGCAATAGAAAACCACCTCTCTTTGCCTCTTGCCTTGAAAATCCTGTGGGGTCACCATAACTCAGCTGTGACTTGATGGCACTTCTCCTCCACCACCACAACTCCTCCGCTGTCCCGCCACACCATCTGCAACATGGCAGCACAGCCAGAGTAGGAATCTGCCACGAAGCCATATACAGAGCAGATGCCTCAAGAAAGTGACCCGACCCAATGCCACACGCAAGTGATATATAAGATCTATGAATATCATTTTCAAGTGGCGCAGTGTTCATTTTATGCTGTCTTTAATGCTCTAGTTTATTTTAATGGGCAGTTTGACTTTGTTGTATGGTTTTAGTTACGAGATGCCTTGAGAAGGGGGGAGATGATATGTATAAACTTTCTAAATAATTAACTGCTCCCTCCAACCACAGCATAAACATTCAGCAACTCCAGTTTGGGAAATTCCTGGATATTTGGTAGTGGAGCCCAAGAAGGGTGAGGTTTGGGGAGGAGAGAGACTTCAGTGGAGTAAGATATCATGCTGTCCACCAGTGTTCCTTCTAAGCTGTGTGCGGGAGCAGCCGCTCATTAACATAGGAAGCAATCTGGAGCCGTGAAGGGCCCTACAATGCCCATTGCCCATTTTAAGTTTGTAGCAGTATCTTTTGCTCAGGATCTGAACTGCTCCACTCAGTGGGGGGGAAATTAGAGGGAACATTTCTGTCCACCCTCAAAAGTAGCCACTTTCTCCAGGGGAACTGATCTCTGCAGTCTTGAGGTCAGCCGTATTTCTCTGCCTGCAGGTTTGCAACCCTAGCCAGGAAGCTCTCCTTGAATTACAACTGATCTCCAGACCACAAAGATCAGTTCCCCTGAAGAAAACGGTATTTTTAAGTGGTGGATTGTGTGGCATTATACCCCACTGAGGTCCCTCCCCAAACCCTGGCCTCCCCAGACTGCACCCCCAAATCTCAAGGAATCTCTCAACCTAGAGTTGGCATCCCTACCTGCATGCCCGTGAGAAATCATTTTCTTTCCTTGCAGGTTTCTTCACCCACACGGGAGTCTTGTTCCAGTGCGATAACAAATCTACTTCCTCCCAGGACTCTTTTTGTAGCAGGAACTCCTTTGCATATTAGGCCACACACCTCTAATGTAGCCAATCCTCCAAGAGCTTACAGAGCTCTTCTTACAGGGGCTACCGTAAGGTCTTGGAGGATTGGCTACATTAGGGGTGTGTCGCCTAATATGCAAAGGAGTTCCTGCTACAAAAAGAGCCTTGCTTCCTCCTCTGTTCACTGACATCAGCAGAAGTATACCTGTGGCAAGCCAGGCCCTGCCCCTGGAACCCAGAACACAGTTACTCTCCTGTTATATTCCATTGTGTTCCCTGTTATCCTCTCATCTTTTTTTCAGACATGGTTGATGGCTAGTTTTAAAACTTCAAATTCATTTGTAATACCACCCTGTCCTGTGTGAAAGTCCAAATGCCACTGACTTTTCTTGGGCCTGCTGGCCCTTTAAATTTCACTCCTTCCCTTCTGCTTCCAGTGATCACTTATGTTCCTCTGAACAGGTACATGTGAATATTTCTCCTAGAATCCTAGTGCCACTACCCTTTCATCCAGAGAAAACCAAATCAGGGAAGCTGGAGAGCGGGGGAACATACAACAGCATAATTATTCAGTGTCAAAGACCCTCATGAACAAAGATTCCCCCCATTAGATCCCACATATCTTAGGGAATATTTTCCACCCACTGTTCCAAAGCACCATCCCATTTTGTCAGGAACCCTCCAGGATGGGGGGGAGAGGACTTAATATGTTTCCTTCTGCATAGATTACGATTTGTGCGACAGTTGCAGAGCCTCCATTGAGCTTTCTAACCCCACCAGGAACACCACACAATTGCTGGGGGATTAACATGTCTGGGCAGCAGCCTGGTCCTCTATTATGTTCCTCTGACGATGTGCGGAATCAGCTGACGAGCCTCCCGCTGCGAGGAAGGCAGCGTCGGAAGTTCCGTAATGCAGCTTTGGAACACAAGCCGGCCGCCCTGCCTGCATCTGTGAGCCAGCCCAGGAGCTGTACAACGATGGGGAAGGAGCAGACGGGAGGCTGGACAAGACACGAGCTGAACGCATTTCCCCTTGGCTCCTGAGATCAATCCGCAGCAGCCCCCAATGGCAGAGATGACCGAGAGGTTTCGGGGGATGACTCAGTGGCACAGAGGGGATGCTTTCATGCAGCCTTGCTTGCGGTGTTTGCCTGTCTCTTTTCCAGGCGCCTCGAACGTCTGTCCTGCAAAATGTTGCATGAACTCTCTCTGGGTTGGAATTCTCTTAGGGTGTTCGGACACTGGGGGGATACCACCATCTCTGTAAGATCGGAAGCAGCCAAACTTATTCTTTGGAAGCAAACAGACAGCTCCCAATCCCCTGAGCTGCCAGCTTTCTAAAACCGATAACGTGCAGGGGGAGAGGAAATGTGAAGCAAAGGGCAAAGATGCACAAATGCAGAGACTGCTATGGGAGAGAGTCTATGAAGTGCTGGAACAGATGAGCTCATGGTGGAGGGGAAACCAAAAACCAAAATAGCACCATTCTCAGGCACTGAAATAGGGGGGGGGGGGAATGTCCTGCGACTGTCATCCACAAAGGAGCAAGTGACGCACAACCCTCTGTCTCCACAGCAAAACATTGCCTGTGATTGCCTCTCAATTGTGGTTTTCTAGCAAGTGCAGAAACGTGTGCTTGCATGTGTGTGTGGTGAAGGGTTGCCAACCGGCTGGTGGGGCCTGGAGATCTCCCAGAATTACAACTGATCTCCAGACTACAGAGATCAGTTCCCCGGGAGGAAACGGCAGCCTTGGAGGATGGACTTTATGGTATTACATCCTGCTGAGGTCCCTGTCCTCCTCAGACCCTGCCCTTCGCAGGCTCTGCCCCCAAATCTCCAGGAATTTCCCTGGACCTAGAGTTGGCAACTTTAGGGTAGGCAGACATCAGCGCAGCAAGCGTAACTGGAAGTGGGACATTGGTTTCGGTGAGGCTGGTTTGGTGGGCCCAACCTGCAGCCATAGAGATAGATCAAGATGGGGAGGGAGCCATGCTAGTCTGTCTATAGCAGCAGAAAAGAGCAGGAGTCCAGTAGCACCTTAGAGACTAACAAAATTTGTGGCAGGCGATGAGTTGCAGTGACTCACAAAGGCCCACACCGTGCCATAAGTTCTGTTAGTGTTTGAGGTGCTTCTGGACTCTTACTCTTAGCCATGAAGGCAGAGATGAAGAAGGCAATACATTATGGCAAGGTGGACAACACTGTCCCTCCTCCCCTCTCCTCTCCCCAGAGAGCGCCCTTCTTCCCTGTGCTGACCACCCACCACTTTTGGAAAGGGAAAGGAAGAGACCACCCACCCTGCACCTTGCCTTTACATTCCCCCTTTCTCCTCCCTCTAGTTAACCTCAGGCACCTTCCATATCCATCTTGGTGTTATCTCCCCTTGCAGACAGCAAATATTCCGGGTCTTTCTGAAGGGGTCTGGCCCACCACGGTGTTCTTTCGTAAACAAGGGAACAACTTGTAGCCGGGCAGGAAGGGGGCTTCCTGGGACAGAGTCCCCAAGTCCAACAACAAGGTCCCTGCTCAAAAAGAATTGGAGCCCCGCGAGCACCAGCTTGACAGCTTGACAGATGCAGGTCCTGTCGGGAGGTTCGGCTTGAATGTGCGGCCAGATTGTCCGGATAGTTTGCTGAGGCACAGCCTGGAAACAAGAGCAGCAAAAATGGTGTTTCTCCCCCAAACCAGTTTGATATTTTTTTTGCATACTTGGCATTGACTCTCAACCCCAAATTAAGCAAAAATGTCCATGTCTGCTAAAGGCGAGCCAAGAATGATCTTTTCATGCCACGGAGGTTGGAGAGCTGCTGTCCGGCTTCTGCTAGTGTCACAGGGCAAGACTAGACAATACAGCATCCCCAAGTCCAGCATGGGGACACAGCACCATTTTAGAGCCTTAATTTTTACTTTTCTTGAATCCGCGGGAGCCTGATCTTGCTGGGGACCGCAGAGCAGGGTGAAGAGGGGTTCCTGTCTCCCCCTTCCCTCATGCTGTTTTCAAGAGCCTCAATGGACTCAGGGAGGTGGAATTCTCTGGGGCTGCCAGCCCCCAGGTGGGTCCTGGGGCTCTCCTGGAATTACAGCTCCTCTCCAAACTACAAAGATCAGTTCTCCTTGAGAACGTGGCTGCTTTGGAGGCTGGACTCTAGCATTGTACCCCACTGAGGTCCCTGTCCTCTCCAGGCGCCACCTCCAAATCTCCAGGAGTTTCCCAGCCTGGATCTGGCAACCCTCCCCGTCCCCCACACATGCTGGTGGCCAAGGAGGACCTGGCAACCCTAACTCTGGCCCTGAGTCACAATCAGTCATAGGCCTTTTGCTTCTGCCCAAGGATAGAGTGTTGGACTAGGATCCTGGGAGACCTGGGTTCGAATCCTCACTTCTACTATGGAAGCTTACTAGGTGACCTTGGGCCCATCCCAAACTCTCAGCCTGGCCTACCTCACAGGTAGGGATGCCAGCCTCCAGGTGGGACCTGGGGACCCCCCAGAATTACAGTTCATCTCCAGACTACAAAGATCAGCTCCTCTGAAGAAAAGGGATGCTTTGGAGAGTGGATTCTGTGGCACTGTACCCCACTGAAGTCCCTGTCCTCCCCAGGCTCCATTCCCAAATCTCCAGGAGTTTCCCAATCTGGATCCAGCAACCCTACCTCCTGTCCCCTGTCGGTGCCCAGGGAGGACCTGGCAAGAGGGGGAGAACAGGGTCCCAACTGGGGAGAAAAGCAGGAAGCAAGTAAAACACATGCAAAATGCATGCCTCCATTCCAGCTCTATCTGGCCAGTCGTGGCAGACCGGTTGCCATTGTAGTGAGCCACGTGGCTGAATGCCCCTGAACAGTTTGGCCTCTGGGTCTTTTTACCTTATGAGGCAAAAGAGTAACATGCCTGAAATTAGAATTAAAGCAAAACCATCTTGATTTTGTGTTTTCCTTGCCATTCGTTTCGGAATGTGCCCGTTACATGGCTTGAGTTAAGAAATTGGCAGCCGATTACATCAAGATAGACATAGTGGAGGAGGAATCGAGACACCCAAACACGCCCTCTAGACCCAGGACAAAAGGTGGTGCTTTAGTGTCAGCTGTGATGGTCATCATGACCTTCTCACAGACAGGTGAGTGGCACACTGCTCCGGGCACAACAGGAGCAGCTTCCTCTCGGAGACTCTTTTCTGTTTGATGGGAGCCACCTCGTCTCCAGGCAAAATATGAAACGCTGCAACGCAAGAAGGTAATTGGAAGCGAAATGGCTCCGGAGGCTGCATGCCTTCATGCCTGTGGTAGCAGTCCAACTGATATTACAACCCCTGGAATACTCACCATTTCCCCAGTAAACCACTAGCTGACCCCCGGGGAGCAAAATATCTAATGTGTATTCGTCGGGAACAAAATCTGGAAGCTGCCTGCTATGCATGAGGCTCGTCTGGTGTAATGAAAGCTCTTCTGTGGGGAACAGAAGAAACAAAGCAGTAATCTGGGGCCTTGGGAAAGAAGTGGCATTTCCACGCTCCCATCTTTCTGCATTGCACAACCAGAGGTCCTGGGAACCAAACTGAGGACTGCTTTGACAACTGACGTGGGCAGGATTTGGGAAGAGTTTAAAAACACGCTTAGGAAAAGGGTTTTGATAGAAACTTTCCAAGTTTTAGAATTTTCATGTGGAAATCAGAAAAGTACTGAGGTCTGAGACTCAGCATGGTGAAATCAGCTCAAGTTTATTTGGTTACATCAGAATGAAAATAAAACTAGCTGGTCCAAGGCCGGCTTATATTTGTGTTCACACTCACACCCAAAAGACCCCCACTTCCTGTGACAGGTTCTATTTACAGGGCCCAGGTTACTACAGGTTCCCATTAGGATCTGGGCGCTCCCATTGGTCCACCGCTAGGATCCATGGTGGCTATTGTTCTCGGACTGAAGGTCTGTAGGTCCATTAGACCACATGGCCAGGTGCACGTGGTCATGGCCATCTTGATACATAACACCCCTCCCCCCTTAGTTCCAAAGTCCTAGCATACATAGTCTTGCAAGTACTCTAGGCGCTGCCGTTCTCTCATGGAGTACCGTGGTTCCATTGGGTTGCTGTTTGGCATGGTTGCCCCATTGTGTGGCTCGGAGACTGCGGCTGGTGTAGTCCCAAGTCTGGTTGGGGCCAGTCTGGTGTTGGGCTCTGGCGCAGAATGTGGGGCAGGAGCTGTTGCCATGTCAGACTCCGCTGGTCCTAACACTGGTTCCTCCAGGTCCTGCTCCTCCTTGCTATCCTTGGTGTCTCGTACCTCTTGGTCATCTAGGGGCAGCAGGAGATGGTGTAGTTGGTCTACATGTCTCTAGATGAGCTGGCCATCTTCTGTTGAGACCTCGTAGGAGAGAGATCCTGTCACTCTTATCACCTGGGCTGGAATCCATGGTTTGCCCCATGCATAATTTCGGGTGTACACTGGATCCTCAGGAAAGAACCCACAGGGTGCCTCCCGGGTTACAAGGCCCGGGTTGTGGTCTGGTGCCCAGTCTGGATGAAGCTGGTCTAGCCTGGTTGTTAGGTGCCGGCCCATTAAGAGTTCTGCGGGGCAGTGTCCTGTAGATGTGTGTGGGGTTGTCCATTGGCCACACAAGAAGGCGGCTAGCCTGTAGTCCCATTCACCCTGGATGATCCAGCGCAGTGCTTCCTTGGTTGTGTGCACCAATGACGTCTGAGTTGGGCCAGGTGACGGTGGTGGAGCTGCCCTGCATCATCCTGCACCTCGTACAAGATGGGCCCTGTGGAACAGAGGACAACAGCCATAAGCCAGTGCAGACCATCTCCATAGTTATGGGTGTAGACTGTGTTGCCCGGTGCGAAGGACTTCGTGCTCCTGGAGGCGATGGGGTCGCGGTTGGTGTCTGGTGCAAGGTCTGGGTGGATGCAGCTCAAATGGGTGGACAGCTGGTGTCCCATGAGGAGCAGAAAGTCCATGAGGTTGGCCTGGAAGTTCACTCCACTGAGCCTGCGGAGGGAGTCCCTCATGATCCTCACCATGCGCTCCGCCTGGCTGTTCATCTCCAGATGGAAAGGAACCAAGGTGACGTGCCTGATGCCCTTCTCGTCTACAAACCTCTGGAACTCAGCAGATGTGAATTGAGCCCTGTTGTCCAAGATGAGGCGGTCCGGCAAGCCAAATGTGGTGAATAGGCGATCCAGGCAGCGGGTGACAACAGCAGTAGTCATGGCAGTGACCAGACACACCTCTAGCCATTTTGAGTAGGCATGAATGACCAAAAGGAGCGTTCTGCCCTGAAAAGGGCCAGCAAAGTCAATGTGGATGCGGGACCATGGTCCCTGTGGCTTTTCCCAAGGATGGACGGGGACTGAGGGGATTTCAAGCCTCGATTCCTGGCAGGGCTGACATGTTCAGACCCTGTGCTCGATTTGCTGGTCAAGCCCCGGCCACCAAACATAGCTTCTTGTGATTGCCTTCATCTTCATGATGCCAGGGTGCCCCACATTTAGGGCATCTAACACTCGCTGTCTTAGTGGGGGAAGGACTACAACCTGGCTTCCCCACAGGAGGCAGCCTTTGCTCACTGACAGTTCCGTTGAATGTGACTGGAATGGCTGGAATTTGGCTTCAAGCTTCCCAGGCAGCCAGCCCCTCCACACATAGTCGAAGACGTGTCTGAGCATCTGGTTCCAGGTGGTGCAGAAAGCGACGTCAGCAACTGTGAGCGGAGGTTGCGGCAGTTCTTTGATGAGGAGCGTTTCCTGGGCTTGGGCCTCTTGCTGTTCATGCAGCGGCAGGCAGCTGAGGGCATCAGCATGCCCGATGGTTTTCCCAGGCCTGTGGACAAGGTTGAAGTCATAAGCAGAGAGGAGGATAGCCCAACACATCATCCAAGGTGACAGGATCTGCAGGATTTGGCGATCTTTAGTGAAGATGCCGAGCAGCAGCTTGTGGTCGGTGATGATGTTGAAATCATGACCGTAGATGAAATTGTGAAATTTCTTCACTGCTGCAATGATTGCTAATGCCTCCTGGTCTATCTGGGCATAATTCCTTTCTGCTGCAGACAGAGTCCTTCCATAGAACGCTATGGGGGCTTCTTGGCCAGTTGGCAGCCTGTGGCTGAGGACTCCCCCGATCCCATAGGAAGACACATCGCAGGCCAGGACAAGTGGTTTCTTTTTGTCATAGTGGATCAGCACTCTGTCGGAGACTAGGAGAGCCTTGACGGCTTGGAATGCTGCTTGCTCCTTGCGACCTCATGCCAACGGCACTGTTTTGTCTAAGAGCCGATGGAGAGGCTCAGCAACAGCTGCTTTATTTGGCAGGAAAGAATGATAGAAATTAAGGAGCCCTAAAAAGGACTGCAGCTCTCTTTTCGATTTCGGTGGGGGTGCTTTGTGGATTGCGGCAACCTTCTCTGGCACAGGATGGATGCCATCTTTGTCCAGGAGAAGCCCAAAACTTGGACTGTGGGGATGAAGAACTCACACTTCTCCTTTTTTACTCGAAAGCCAACCTTCTGCAGACGGCGGAGCACCTCTCGCATGCGAGCAGTCAGTTCTAGTTCTGAGGCCCCCGCTATCAATACATCGTCGAAGTAGGGGACAACACTGGTTAAGTCCTTAAGAAGATGCTCCATCAGTCCTGGAAAATTCCGGGGCAGGGGCAACGCTTACCCTGAACTGCAAACGGTTCACCTTGAAGGCACCATGATGTGTCATGATCATCTGAGCCTCGGCTGTGGCTGCATAGACAGGCAGTTGCTGGTATGCCTGGGCGAGATCAATTTTATTGAACACTTGGCCACCAGAGATGGATGCTAGAAGATGACTCACCACAGGAACCAGGTATGCATGCGGCTGCAGGGCCTTGTTAAGGGTGCACTTGTAATCCGTGCACAAGCAGATCGAACCATCTGGCTTGATTGGAGTGACGATCAGAGTTTCCCATTTGGCATTGGGAATGGGCTCCAATATGCCTTAAGCTATCAGCCTATCGTGATTGTCGATGTGTGGTTTGAGAGCGATGGGGCATCGCCGCAGCTTGAGGCGTTTGGGTTGGATTGCAGGATTCAACGAGACTGGTGGACCTTTGTAACAGCCAAGTTCTGAGCTGAAAACATCTGGGAACTCTTCCACAAAATTAGCAATGCTTGACTGACTGGTGTGATTGATGCTGATAATGTCAATAGCAAGAGCGGCGAACCAGTCCAGACTGATAAGACTCATACGGTGACGTTCAATGATGAGCAGGTTAAGGCGACCGTTGAAATTTTTGTACTTGACTTGGACGGGGGCGATGCCAACGACAGGAACTCAGTTTCTCTGGAAATCAAAAAGTTGCAGACTGCACTTATGAAGACGACGTGCAGGGAACCAGGGACAGACTTGTTGGAAAGGGTTCCACGAGATGATTGACGGTGCGCGACCTACATCTGGCAAGCACGATGTTCAAGGAAGACAGTCACCTTGATCTTGTGACAAGTATGAAGACCTTGGGTGATGTACAGACGATTGGTGTAGTCTTCTGAGGCTCTTGCTTTGTTATTGTATTGTGGCCTTCAATTGAATGATTGAGAAGACGGAAAACAAGACGAATGGCGAGATTTACTGGAAGCTCTTCCTGGATGACGGAAGGCTTCAGATGCAGGATGACCTTGTGATGAACGGCAGACTTTAGTAAGGTGGCCTGTCTTCCCACAAGAATGACAGATGGCATCACGGAATTGACAGTCTATGAGCATGCACGCCACCACAGCCAGCACATACTCCTCTTCGCAGGCTTTTTTGAGAACGGCACGGCTTCTGGTTGGCTCCCGTTCTGTGGACTCTATCATCAGATGAGTCTGATTGGTCATCTTGGAAATCAGCTTTGTCTGCAGTATCGCCGTGGTGAACAGTGTCGGTGCGGCTTGACGTGTGACTCTGAGCACCCAATCGCAGTTCGCAAAGAGAAATGTTGGCGGCCTCCACTCACAGTGCTTCTTCGAGTGCCAATTCATAAGTGAGAGTCTTTTGTAATAAAAGCACCCGCCGGATGCTGTTGTCTCTAAGGCCGCAGAGTAACCGATCCATTAGGACTGAATTTAGATTTGGGAACTGACAGTCACAAGCAGCCCTCCTCACTGCGGCGACATACTCAGTGACAGACTCGCGCTCTTTCTGGTTCCCCTGGTGGAAAGTACACCGGTGTACAGCAGCAGATGTCTTTGGCACAAAATAATCATTGAGCCATACCTTGATGATGCTGAGAGGTGTCTCCAGTAATTTGGACAGAGCTACTAAATCCCAAGCAATGTCGAATACAGCCTGGCTGCAGGTACTCAAAAAGGTGGCACGGCAGACATTGCCTCCTTCAATACTGTTTGCTATGAGGAAGCATTCAAAATGGTCAAGGTAGGATTCCCAGTTCCCAACCTTGAGGTAGAACGGTTCAATATGGCCCTTGGATGCCATGCCCATAGTGATTTAGCTCTAGGCACCCTTAGTGATTTCAGTCTGGGCAGGTGGAGAGTGATTTCTCCCATTCGGTTAGGCCTGGGATCCCATCCTCATCGTCAGTTTTAAGTATTGAGAGGCAGGAGTCGATGAACGATAACAAGGTTTTTATTCATGACATTGCTCAGCTCTGATCTGCTCTGGTAAAAGCGGCACCTGAACTTATACCGTTCCACAACTGAACTATATATAATGTAACTATAAACGAGTGGTCTGATTGGACCTAAGCGGAGCTCTCTGATAGGTTACTCTAGGTGGCTTCAGGACCAATAGAAGGTCTTTATTAGACAGCCAATCATAATAAGGGAATTAGGATACTGTAGGGCAATCCATAACTCAAAACAGCATAAGAATGAACCGAGAACATAACAGACAGTTCTTCCCTTTGGGACAAGAATGCTGTGAACTCAGGGCCCACAAGCCCTGTGGGCCAGCCCCTCCCCACCCAGTCTCAAACACAGCAGAGGACTCAGTCCTTACTGGTGTGCTTGGAGACTTTGGGTACCTGTACTGGCCAGTTGGGGAGGACCTCTAGCAGCAGGATCTGGTGTGTGGATGCCAGGTCAGGGTCGCAGATAGGCAGCAGGAGACAGCTGAGGGTGTTGGCCATCGCCTTGCCAAGCCAGTGAAGCAAGGTGTACTGATAGCCTGCAAGAAAGATGGACCACTGCAACACCTGGGGAGACAGCATCTGGGGTGTCTGGAGATCAGGGGCTAGGAGGCCCAACAGCGGTTTGTGATCAGTGAGAACAGTCCAGCTGTACAGGTAGTAATGGAACTTACGTACCCCTGCTATGATCGCCAGCGCCTCCTTGTCTATCTGAGCGTAGTTTCGCTCCGCCGAAGACAAGGTGCGCAAGTAATAGACTATTGGGACCTTGCAGCTGTCTGCCAGCCTGCGTCCCAGGACAGTCCCCACCCCGTAGGGCGATGTATCACAAGTGAGCACCACGAGGAGGGATTCATCAAAATGGGCCAGGACAGCTTTGGAAGTCAGTAAGTTTTTTACTGCCCAGAAAGCCACGGCCTGAGGTGGCCCCCACTTCCAATACACATGTTTGTCCAAAAGGCGGTGCAGGGGTTTGGCCACAGCTGCTTTGTGGGGGAGAAATGAGTGATAAAAGTTCAGCAGGCCGAGAAAGGCCTGTAGCTCTGGTTTGGAGGAGGGTGTAGGTGCGTTGATGATGGCCGCGATCTTGTCCAGAGTGGGGTGTATGCCGCTGGTGTCAACCTTTAATCCCAGGAACTCGATGCTGAAGACACTGAGGAGACACTTTTCTCGCTTGACTTTTAGTCCGGCTGTGTTGAAGCGCTGCAGGACAGCTCACAGTCGGTCTGTGAAGGTTTTGGTTGTGCTCCGGGGATTCCTTTAAGCAAACAGTCCATTAAATTCTGGAAAATCCCCAGAGCTACACTGACCCCAAACTGCAGACGCTTGACTTTAAACGCCCCCTATGTGTGACGATGGTCTGGGCTTCCGCGGTTACGTCGTCTACTGGCAGTAGCTAGTAAAGGTAAAGGTAAAGGTTCCCTTGCTCGAAAGTCAGTCGAATCAGATTCTAGGGTTGCGGTGCTCATCTCCGTTTCAAAGCCGAAGAGCCAGCGCTGTCCAAAGACATTTCCGTGGTCATGTGGCCGGCATGACTAAACACCAAGGTGCACAGAACGCTGTTACCTTCCCACCAAAGTGGTACCTATTTATCTACTTGCAATTTCTTGCTTTCGAACTGCAATTTCTTGCTTTTGAACTGCTTGCGCCAAATCCAGTTTGCCGAAGATTTTGGCCCTGGCCAGGGATGCCAGGACATGGCTGACCATGGGAACGGGATACGCGTGGTCTTGGAGTGCCTTGTTGATAGTGCATTTGTAGTTTGCACAAATCCTGACGTCCCCGTTGGGCTTGACTGGAGTTACTATGGGGGTTTCCCATTTTGCATGGGGTGCCGGCTCCAGGACCCCCTGGCTGACCAGACAGTCAAGTTCAGCTTCAGTTTTGGGCTGGAGGGTGAACGGGGGCCACCAGGCTTTCAGGCATAGGGAGTTGTACTGTAGGATTGAGGGTCAGGGCAACCGGCAGACCCGTGTAGCGGCCAAGCAATCTGTCGAATACCTCCAGGAACTCATCGCATATGTTACTGAAGTTTCCTGCTTGTATATTCTGTACTCTGGTGACGGACAGGCCTAAAGCATTGAACCAGGATAGTCCCAGTAAGCTGGTGAGACAGCCATTCATCACGACCAGTTCCAATGGGCCTTCAAATACTTTGTATTTTATGTGGAACTGGCCCACCCCTTTAATTGCTACGAGGTTCTTTTGGAAGTCCCTTAGCATAAGACCAGTGTCTTCCAGTGGGGGTCCCCCCCGTAGGGCAGAGCATGTGTAGATTATCGAGAGGGTGGATCCTGTGTCCACTTCCATTACGTATGGGGCACCTTCTATTATGACAGTCACTTTAATCTTATGGGTGGACCCCTGGGGCAAAAAATGTACCTGGTTGCGATGTACTGAGGTGCTGTGGAGTTCTGCTGTTTCTTGATGCATTGTGGAATGGCGCTGATATCCCTTGGATTGGCAGGCACAGGCTATGTGGCCTTGCTTCCCACAGGATTGGCAGACAGCATCCCGGAAGTGGCAGGACCTCCATTCATGCTATTACCCACAGCTTGCACAGGCTGTTGGTGTGTGGGATGTGGCTGTGGACGGTGCCGGGCGAGGGTCGTGGCAAGTGGGCTGGCAGACTTGTAGTACCTCGTCCTTGTCTGAGGAAGCTGAGGCAGCTACTGGTGATACCTGGTGAGTCACAGCAGATGGCTGGAAGTCCTGGTGCAATCTTTCGAAAGCAGTGGTGACCTGTAGTGCCTTCTCCAACTTGAGGTCCGCTGTCCCCATGAGTTTTCTGCATACCTTGGGATCGCGGACTCCCCAGGTGAACTGTGTGAGAATGACTTCCTTGACCTCTGGATCTCACAGTCAATGGGCAGCTGGCGTAACTCGGCATAACCTGTTGTGTATTGAAAGGTGAATCAAGCCTATCTTTTCCTATGTTAAGCTTGATTCTGGAATGTGGATTCTAAGCTGTAGCATTCGTATTGGTCGGTTTCTGCGAAACCAGTGTAATAGCCAATCACTGTGTGATAATGTTGCAAAGCGGGAACAGTTGTGATTGGACCTTAACTCTGCACTGCCATTGGTCCGTTAACTATTTCTGGGTGTGGCTTTGACAGCCGGGAGAGTTTAAAAAGGAGCTGTGCTCCACTGTCTGTTGTTGTGTGTTCCTGAGTTGGAGTTTGCTGTTGAATAAAGCTGAATCACTTGTTGAGCTTACTTCGTTGTTGAGTCTCATACTTAACAATTGGCGACGAGGATGGGATGCTAGAGCGGGTAGGCAGCCCCGCTGAACCGAGATCGCAACGGCAGACGAGGACACACACCCGGCCGAGCCGGCTGAGGCTCCACGAGTAGAAGTGGCAGCACCAACAGCCCCAATGGCCGTCAACCCGGCGTTCGAAGCGTTCGACCCGGCGACGGAGGACTGGGACTCTTACCTGGCACGGTTCGAGTTCCACCTCCAGGCGAATCAGATAACAGATGAGGCGAGAAAGAAGGCGATGCTCCTGAGCTCGTGCGGCAAGGCCGCTTTCGACATCGCCCGGTCCCTGGTCGCTCCGACTGAGCTGAGTGCAGCAACGTGGGCTGAGATCACGGCCAAGCTCAAAGGCCATTTCTCGCCACAACCGTCTCGGATCGCGTGCCGGCACGCCTTTTACAAGCGGTGCCAAGGGCCTTCCGAGTCCATCGCTGAGTTCGTCACTGCCTTGCGGAAGGCGGCAAGGCCTTGTGAGTTCACAGATCTGGAAGACGCCCTCCTCGACCGTTTGGTGTGCGGCCTTCGGGACGAGCGCCTGCAACAGCGTCTTTTGCCCGCACCCAACTGACGTATGCGGTTGCCTACGCCGAGGCTATCGCAGCGGAGGCCGCGGACAAGTTGACGCGAGAGGTTCGACAGCGGCAGACCCAGGTCAGCAAGGAGCCTGCAGTTCACCAGCAGTCTGCCTGCGAGTCTGACAGCGACGCCGACGGCGTGTGCCGAACTCGGGAGACACGCCCACCGCGGACCAGACCGAGAACTTCGACGACCCGTCCCTGCGCAGGCTGCGGCGGCAACCACGACAGAGACCTCTGTCGGGCTAGAGAGCTCATCTGCCACTCCTGCGGGAAGCGAGGTCATCTGGCTCGAGTTTGCCGGGCTGCGAGGAAATCGCCACCGTCTTCGCGACGAGCAGACCCCAAGGTTCGGCCATCAGATGACAGCAGAACGTCCGATTGCCACCAGACTGACACCTGCCCTTCAACCGTCCTGGCGACCGGTGACAAGGCAACTCGGAAAATTCACGTCACGCTTCGGCTGGATGGCGTTCCGTGTACGATGGAGGTGGACTCAGGCTCATCCGTCACCGTCATCTCCACCGAAACATGGCAGCGCTTATTTCCGAGGAGGAGCCGACGTCGCCTGTCTCCAGTAACAACGCGTCTCACCGATTTCCAGGGACGACGCATTCCGTTGGCGGGACGAGCTACCTTCCAGGTGGAGTTCAAGGAGCGGAAGGCTGAGCTGTCCCTCCTGGTTGCAGAGGGTGAGAGGGTCAGTTTGTTGGGCCTTGATTGGTTCGAGGCTCTAGGTATTGCCATCTCTGGCATTAACAGCATTTGCAACAATAAAAGGGAGTCTTTGTATCAAGAGTTCCCTGAAGTTTTTGGGGAAGGGCTTGGGTTATATACGGGGCCCCCCGTTTCTTTTGATTTAGACCCTTCAGTGCGTCCCATACGGCTGAAGTACAGGAAGGTACCCCTCGCTCTTAAGGCGAAGATCGAGGCAGAGCTGGACAAGCTAGTGGATCAGGGTATCCTCGAGCCGGTGCCCTATGGTCGGTGGGAGACTCCCATAGTAACGCCCGTAAAGGCAGACGGGTCGATACGCATATGCGCTGATTATAAGTGTACAGTGAACAAAGCGCTCCAGCAGCACTCCTACCCAGTGCCGGTCATCAGCCATGTGTTGGCTTCGCTGGGAGGAGGAAAAGTTTTCGCCAAACTTGACTTAGCCCAAGCCTATCAGCAGTTGCCCGTAGACGATGCAACTGCTGACGCCCAGACCATAGTGACCCACAAGGGGGCATTTCGGGTCAAGAGACTACAATTTGGGGTTAACGTAGCCCCGGGCATTTTCCAGGGCTTGATGGAGGGGCTCCTGCGTGGGCTACCTGGAGTCGTGCCCTATTTTGACGACGTTCTGGTGGCAGGCTCTGACGAGTGCGAACTCATGGCTCGGCTCAGAGCAGTACTAGGCCGGTTTAAAGAAGCCGGGCTGAGGGTCAAACGCTCTAAATGTGTGGTTGGAGCAGACAGAGTGGAGTTCTTGGGATTCCTGATTGACGCGGATGGAGTCCATCCTACACCGGACAAGGTATCCGCCATCAAGAACGCGCCCCCGCCACGGTCAAAGAAGGATCTCCAGTCGTTCCTGGGGATCCTAAACTTTTATCATGCCTTCCTGCCCCACAAGGCATCGGTTGCAGAACCCCTGCATGCTCTGCTCCACAAGAACGCAAAGTGGGAGTGGGGAGAGCGGCAGGAACGAGCGTTCACGGGCGTTAAAGAACTCCTCTCATCTAGTGCGGTGCTGACCCACTTTGACGAGAACAAACTCTTGGTGCTTGCGGCTGACGCGTCACCCTACGGGGTGGGCGCCGTTCTTAGCCACCTCATGCCGGATGGGTCGGAAGCACCGATCGCTTTCTACTCGCGATCACTTACAGCGGCGGAGAAGAACTATGCCCAGATCGACAAGGAGGGCCTCGCCTTAATCGCCGGAATTAAAAAATTCCATGACTTTGTTTATGGGCGGAGGTTCCTCCTTGTAACAGATCACAAGCCGCTTCTGGGCATCTTCTCCCCGGACCGACAGACGCCGAATATACTGTCCCCCAGGATGTTGAGGTGGGCAGTATTCATGTCGGCGTATGACTTTGAGCTTGAGCACCGCCCGGGGAAGGCTATCGGGCATGCCGACGCCCTGAGCCGTTGCCCCGCACCACTGGAAAACAATGAACTCGAGCCAGAGTTGGACATTTTGGCGCTCGAAGAGCTCCCGGAGGCTCCAGTAACCTCCTCAGACATTGCCGCTGCGACGGCTAAGGACCCTGTGCTTGCCCGTGTCCTTAATTGGGCATGGAGGGGGTGGCCGGCAGGGAAAATGGCGCCTGAATTCAAACCGTTCGTTTCGCGCCAGAACGAACTATCGGTGACCAAGGGCTGTTTGCTTTGGGGGAGTCGGGTGGTGATTCCCGCCAAGCTGAGGGAGGATGTTTTGGAGGCGTTACATGTGGGCCACCCTGGCATGGTTCACATGAAAGCCCTCGCCAGAGGGTACGTGTGGTGGCCGAAGCTGGACGAGGACATTGAGGCCTGGGTAAGGCAGTGTATGGAGTGTCAGCAGTCCCGTCCAGAACCACCACAGGCTCCCATTCAGCCCTGGGAGAAAACGAGGAGGCCCTGGTCACGCCTCCATATTGATTTTGCGGGACCATACCATGGGCAAATGTTTTTTATTTGTGTAGATAGTTACTCTAAATGGTTAGAGGTGATACCCATGAGGTCAACAGGGTCCGGGGCAGTCATCAACGCCCTCCGGAGGTTGTTTTCGACCCACGGGCTGCCGGACTGTTTGGTCTCGGACAACGGGCCACAGTTCGTGTCAGCGGAATTTGAAAAATTCCTTAAAGACAACCTCATCCGCCATGTGACTTCTGCGCCGTTCCATCCGGCCTCCAACGGTCAGGCCGAACGGATGGTACGGACGGCGAAGGAGTCACTTGGGCGCCTGACGTGTGGGGACTGGAGCCAGAAGATTGCCTCTTTCCTCCTGAGGCAACACATCACCCCCTGTTCAACAACGGGGAGGAGCCCAGCTGAACTTTTAATGGGCCGTAAGTTGGCTACCCTACTGGACCGACTGCACCCTGACCTTGACAGGTCCAAGCAGCGGTCAGAGACCCCAGAGCAGGGGAGAGTGTTCTTGGTTGGGGACAAGGTGTTTGCCCGCAATTATGCGGAAGGTCACAGATGGCTACCAGCCGTGGTCACAAAGGTGGCAGGGTCCAGGTTGTATGTGGTCCGGCTTCCCAGCGGACGGGAGATACGCCGCCACATTGACCAGCTCAGAGAGCGCTGGGCAGACTCAAGCGCCGAGTCAGTGCCCGAGCCTGAGCTGGTCCCCGTCCAGGAAGGGCCTCCCGGCGAGGAGGTGAGTACTGCGGATCGAGATTCGGAGTCTGGGGAGCCCCCAACTCCAGTGCCTGAGACCCCTGTGTTAGTGTCCCCTGACTCTCCTGCGAGAGAGACCATCGGAGTCCCCGAAGAGTGTGCCGCTCCACCGCCATCGGAGCAGAGACCGCTGCGCCGGTCAAACCGAAGCCGAGGTGCCCCTCCCTACCTGAAAGATTATGTTTGGAAGGGGAATGCTCCATCTTAGGGGGAGGAATTTGTTGTGTATTGAAAGGTGAATCAAGCCTATCTTTTCCTATGTTAAGCTTGATTCTGGAATGTGGATTCTAAGCTGTAGCATTCGTATTGGTCGGTTTCTGCGAAACCAGTGTAATAGCCAATCACTGTGTGATAATGTTGCAAAGCGGGAACAGTTGTGATTGGACCTTAACTCTGCACTGCCATTGGTCCGTTAACTATTTCTGGGTGTGGCTTTGACAGCCGGGAGAGTTTAAAAAGGAGCTGTGCTCCACTGTCTGTTGTTGTGTGTTCCTGAGTTGGAGTTTGCTGTTGAATAAAGCTGAATCACTTGTTGAGCTTACTTCGTTGTTGAGTCTCATACTTAACATAACCCTTCTCTGGACTTCTGCATCCATGTCCATACGTCCATGTGCCTCACCATTTTGGTGGGTTTTGGCGTGAAGTACTCATTCAGGACCTTGAGGATGTCCTCGTACAATTTTTCGGCCAATTTAGCAGGATCTAGCAGTCCTTGGGCCAGGAGGATGGTGGCCACTCCGCACATGCTGAGGAGTAGGGCCCGTTCCTTACTGGCGTTGGTAATTTCCTGGAACATGAGGTAGTTGGTCAGCTGGTCCACCCTTGCTTCCCAGAACTCAGGGTGAGTAGGATTGAAGACTTTGATGTATCCCAGAGCTGCAGCCATGACTCGTTGTGGTGGGTGATGATCTGGGGAGTGGAGCACGGTGCAGTACTGCGAAGGAGTGATGCAGGTTGCGGTGTCCCTCTGGAGATCGGTGCTGGGTGCTGGGCTGGAGTTGGAGTCAGGCTCGCTCATCGGGATCCCACCTTCATCACCAGTGAAAAGTACTAAGGTCTGAGAATCAGCATGGTGAAATCAGCTCACATTTATTTGGTTACATCAGAACGAAGATAAAACTAGCCGGTCCAAGGCTGGCTTGTATTCATGTTCACACTCACACCCAACACCCCCCCACTTCCCGTGATAGGTTCCATTTACAGGGCCCAGGTTACTACAGGTTCCCATTAGGATCCAGGCACTCCCATTGGTCCGCTGCTAGGATCCGCGGTGGCTATTGTTCTCGGACCAAAGGTTTGTAGATCCATTAGACTGCATGGCCAGGTGCACGCGGTCATGGCCATCTTGATACATAACAAAATCCAAAGGCTGGTCCATCACAACAACAACAAAAGGCTGATGCTGCCAGCATATCTTGATGGGGGCAGCTGCCAGGGCTTCTTGTGGGGCCCACTGACACTGACCTCTTGCCCATGTGACTTCCCTGCCACCTGCCAATGTGCCTCCCCCACCCATCTGCCTGGGACTCCACCACCCGTGCTTCCTGCCACATGCAGTGCCCAGCATCACTAGGGAAAGGTGTATAGGCAGTGTAGGGCGGCGGCTTTTTTTGGCAGTGACAAAATGGCACTCCCCAGTTACACACTGCTCGGTGCCCTCAGAGAAAAGTGTGTGGATGAGCTTGCATGCAGAGGAAGAATGCTTAGGCAGGTGGGAAGGGAGATATCAATGAAGGGAGGGGGGGGCTTGCCACTCTCTGCCCATGCCCCCCTGAAACCTGGAACCAACCATGGTTGCTGCGTATTCTTTTGGGAGGCAAGGTGTTCTCCGTGGCCAGGGTTAGGGTTCCATGCGGCCCCCGGAGAAAAGAAGGCAGCCCTCTCGTTTGGGGCTTGGTTTTGTTCCAGTTCAGCAACTCTGGACTGGTTTGAGCTCCTTCAGATACCTTCTTGTCTACAGAATGATTCATGTGACATTTCTACATTGGCAGTCTATATTATGAATTCACGAGAAATGTTTTCCTTAGAGACAGACTTATCTTTTTTAGCCATGCCGTTTGCGTGTGCCAGGGGTGCATCCTCTGGAGCTCTGTCAATCATATTGGACAGCTGAGTGGAAAGAAGGAATTTCCGTGTCCAAATATTCTTTCCAGACTGATTGATGTCTCATACATACAACAGAAAAACAAAACAAAACACCCAGCCCATCCTTTTTGCCTTTTTGAGTACTGAGGTAGAAATGCTGTTATATCCTTCTGTGAGGAGAGCTGAGCTTCCATCATGCCCCAGGCCAAGAGAGATCTCCCCTCTGCCCTGAACTCACTCAGCCTCAAAATGGCGACAATGAAACTGCTGACCTCTGTGGCAGGCAGGGATGGTGTACTTAAGGGCCCCGCCTGCTGCCCATCCTCGGACAAGCGTCCATACTTCACTGGGACCAGCCTCAGCCACTCTAGTGATGAGTTGTTTGGAAGGTCTGGAGGGCCCCAGTTGGAGCCAGGCCTAGACCCTGCAGTGCCATCTATACAACCTCCTGCAGTGCCTGGCACAGTTGTGCGGATACTCCCATTCCTGTCCAGCCAATGCTCCCCACCGGACACCTACCCCTTTCTATGTGGACCCTAGAGTGGCCTTCCTCCTCCCGGTCCGTTTCCCCCTTCTGCTGGGTATGCTGAGGAACCCTAGGCACTTCTGTGCATGTAAAAGCCTCTTGGTGTGCGCCCTGGTCATACCTTCCCATTGCTGGCAGCCATGGGGACTGAAATATCCTGGGTTTGAGATACACATAGTCATCAGCTCCTAGTTTATTAGTGATTTCAGCTTAACTCTAAGGCAACTCTAGCAGGGTCAGAGCCCTGCTTATATGCATGCAAAACACACACCCCTCCCCCTGTGATAGGCTATTTACCAAACATTACTACTTGATTGGTTTAGTCCTGGTCGGCTATTGTTCTTGTGCTCCAAGCTCCGCCAGTCTCTAGGGGGATTCAATCAGGGTGATTCAATCAGCTAGTCTCTAGGGTGATTCAATCCCAGTACATAACAGGGACCCTCCCTTCTCCTAACAGGGGCAAACATGGCATTTCAGCGGGGGCCTCTCATACTGAACTTCATGCAGAAGCCAGATGGGGAGGGGAATAAACAAGGGGTGGGAACCGGGCCTGCTTTGTGAAAGCCAAATTATTAGGGTTAGCAATCTCCAGGTAGCACCTGGAGGTGCTTTGCTATACAATTCATCTCCCAAAAGCCAAAGTGAGTTCCCATGGAGAGAATGGTTGCTTTGGAGGGTGGCATCATACCCCACTGAGGTCCTTCCCCTCCCGAAAGTCACCATCCCCATGTTCCACCCCCAAATCTCCAGGCATTCCCCAACCTAGAGCTGGCAACCCTACCAGTTACACAGGGACAGCACTGGGCTGACTGAGAAAAAGGGAAGAGGCTCGCCCCTTACCTGAGAGAAATGTGCTAGGGTTGCCAACCTCCAGGTGGTGGCTGGAGATCCCCCTCTACTACAAGCAATGCTCCCTCTAAGCTGTGGAGTCTCGTGAGCAAAAATTCTCCTTTGTGAGCGACTGGCATTAAGGTTGTGAGCGAGCGATCTGGCTACTGCATAGATTAGTCTGCTCAGGAGCCATCCTTCCTGAGCAAAGACACAAAATGTGTGAGCCAGAGGCTAAAAAACTGTGAGCTAGCTCACACTAACTCAGCTTAGAGGGAACACTGACTACAAGTGATCTCCAGGTGACCGAGATCAATTCACCTGCAGAAAATGGCCACTTTGGAAGTTGGACTCTATGGCATTATGCCCCAAACTCCACCTCCCCTCAGGCTCTGCCCTCAAAATTTCCAGGTACTTCCCAACCCAGAACTGGCAACCCTATAAGAGACCAGCCTTTGCATCCTCCTGTAGGCCTGGGGTCTCCTTTCCCCTTTCTGCAAAGGTGAACTCAGCTTAGGGTTTCCACCTCTGGGCTAGGAAATTCTTGGAGGTTTAGGAATGGTGGATGGAGTTCGGGGAGGGAAGGGACCTCAGCAAGGTATCGTGCCATAGAGTCCACCCTCTGAAACAGCCATTTTCTCCAGGGGAACTGATCTCTGTTGCCTGGAGAGAAGTTGTAATTCCAGATCTCCAGGCCTTACCTGAAGGTTGGCAACCCTAGCCCTGACCAGTCCTATTTCATCAGCGCTTGGAAGCTAAGCAGGGTCAGCCATGATTAGTACAAGGAAGACCGGCATTGCTACGCAGAGGTAGGCAATGGCAAACCACCTGTGCTCATCTCTTGCCTTGAAAACACCATGGGGGTCACCATAAATCCACTGCAACTTGATGGCACTTCAGTATTATTTTACCTGCCACACATCTGTAGTTTACCATGCTTGTGAAAAGTACTAGTTCACTGTGGTTGTGAAAAATACCATGTTCCGTATTTGTAAGTGTTCTAATGAATGGTTTATTGGGTAATTTAAAAAAATTACATTGGCCTGGGCTGGCCTTAGGAGAATTGATTTTATGTGCGTGCATTGTTGTGGCTAGGGGAGCCACTGGCATTCTTGAATTCCATCAGCAGCGAGTTAGTTCCTCAAAAGTCATTTTGATGGTAGCTGTGCACCACCAGCCACTGGGCCCCATTTTCCCCAACCAAAATGCTATTACTGGTGAGTGAATCTCAGAAAGGTCCTGATCTGGATGTAGGGTTGCCAGGTCCTGGCCATCAGCAGGGGTGTGAGGCATAAGGTTGCCAGCTTCAGGTTGGGAAACCCCTGAAGATTTGGGGTAGAAGCCTGGGAGGACAGGGACCTCAAGTGGGGTACAATGCCGCACAGTCCATCCTCCAAAACATCCGTTTTCTTCAGGGGAACTGATCTCTGTACTCTGGAGTCGAGCTGTAATTCCAGGGGATCCCCAGGTCTCACCTGGAAGTTGGCATCCCTACCTGGATGGCCCAGGCAAGTCTAATTCTGTCAGATTTTGGAAGTTTAGCAGGGTTGGCCTTGGTTAGTGCTTGGAGGAGAGATCAGCAAAGAAGTCCAGTGCTCCTGCACAGAGACAGGCAATAACAAACCACCTCTATTTGTCTCTTGCCTCTAAAATCCTACAGGGGTGCCATAAGTCAGCTGCAACTTGACAGCGCTTTCCACCACAGATCCCAGGAGGTGGATGTTTGCTATTGTGTGAGCTAAAGGCACATGGGGCTGTCCCCCAGATGACCCCACCTCATGCTGTATTCCCCACAAACCACATCTCAAGAGGAGCAGCGACAATTCCAAAGGCCTACCTGGCCCCAGGCTCTTCTGTTGCACATGAATGATACAAACCTGCCAGTTGTACTTAACTTTGACAAATAATGTAAACCACACAATCTGGTTTGAGGGAAACAACTTCGCCACAATTTATTTTAGTGCTTTCAACCTCACGCCAAACTTTGTAGTGGATTGCTAAATTAATGCCGGGCTGCCTTCTAAATAGCCATCTTCAGATCACAAGCATGTTATGGGGGGAATGGTTTCCTTTGAAATGCTTCCCACAGCTTAAAGCCTGTAAGGAGGGGGAAAAATGTGCCCAGGATTCAGCCTCTGCCAACATATGGCTGCCACATTTCCCAGCTGCTGGGCAGGAAGACCAAGGAGGCATCAGCCACGCTGAAGAAAGAGTGGGCTGGATTCAAAGACCAGCCCACTAGTTGCCTCCCTTTCTGCTGCTCTGTTTTGCAAGTAGACCTTTGACAAGTGCCAGTGGTAGAGGAATTCAAGGGCTGGAGGCCTGTGGCTTGGCCCCTAATGGCAGGTCCTCTAGAGGGTCACTGGGTGGTAAATAGGGAGGAAGTCTAAGATGAGCCTCCTTCCACAGCCAGAGAAAACATCATCAGCTATGACAATTGTCAGATTTTTGCTGAAAACATCATGGCTCCCAGAACTGTGTTGATCCAAAGGTTCTTAGATGGTCTGTTTCTTTAAAGTAAAATCCTTCTGGATCAGTGATACATTTTAAGTTTAGAAAGCAAGAGTAGTCCAGAAGATCTTTTAATTATTCAGGCTCAGATTGGTGGTGTTAAGTAGTTCCCTGCCTGTATTCTTGCTTAAGAACATAAGAAGTGCTGTGCTGGATCTGACCAAGATCCACCTCGCAATACCGAATTCTGTGCAATACAGAAGCAGGAGAGGCTCTGTGGTCCCACAAGGAATTAGCCAGTGACCCACAGGTAGAAGAAGAAGAAGAGTTGGTTTTATACTCCACCCTTCACTACCTGAAGGAGTCTCAGAGCGGTTTACAATCACTTTGTTGTTGTTCAGTCGCACAGTCGAGTCCGACTCTTCGCGACCCCATGGACCAGTTTACGCCAGGCCCTCCTGTCTTCCGCTGTCTGCTGAAGTTTGCTCAATTTCATGTTCGTTGCATTGATGACACTGTCTAACCATCTCATCCTTTGCCGTCCCCTTCTTCTTTGACCTTCAATCTTTCCCAGCATCAGGGTCTTCTCCAGTGAATGCTCCCTTCTCATTTGGTGGCCAAAGTATTTGAGCTTCAGCTTCAGGATCTGGCCTTCCAGGGAGCAATCAGGGTTGATTTCTTTTAGGATTGACTGATTTGATCTCCTGGCAGTCCAAGGGACTCTCAAGAGTCTTCTCCAGCACCATAGTTCAAAAGAATCTATTCTTCGGCGCTCGGCCTTCCTTATAGTCCAACTCTCGCAGCCATACATTACTACGGGGAATACCATTGCTTTGACCATGCGGACTTTTGTTGGCAGGGTGATGTCTCTGCTTTTTATCATGCTGTTTAGGTTTGCCATCGCTTTCCTCCCAAGGAGCAGGCGTCTTTTAATTTCATGGCTGCAGTCACCATCTGCAGTGATCTGGGATCCTAGGAACGTGAAGTCTGTCACTACTTCTACGACTTCCCCTTCTATTTGCCAAGGAGTGATGGGGCCAGATGCCATGATCTTAGTTTTTTTGATGTTGAGCTTCAAGCCCACTTTTGCGCTCTCCTCTTTCACCCTGAGCAAGAGGCTCTTTAGGTCCTCTTCACTTTCTGCCATCAGAGTGATATCGTCTGCATATCTGAGGTTATTGATCTTTTCCCCAGCAATCTTAACTCCAGCTTGTGATTCATCCAGGCCAGCATTTCGCATGATGTACTCTGCATATAAGTTAAATAAGCAAGGTGACAATATACATCCTTGCCGTACTCCTTTTCCTATGCTAAACCAATCAGTTGTTCCATATCCGGTTCTAACTGTTGCTTCTTGACCCTTATACAGGTTTCTCAGAAGACATATGAGGTGGTCCGGTACTCCCATCTCTTTAAGAACCTGCCATAATTTATTGTGATCCACACAATCAAAGGCTTTAGCATAGTCAATGAAGCAGAAGTAGATGTTTTTCTGGTACTCTCTTGCTTTCTCCATAATCCAGCGAATGTTGGCAATTTGATCTCTAGTTCCTCTACCTCCAAAGATAAGGCTGAGAGAGTTCTGAGGGAGCTGGTCTCCCAGCTGGCTTTTTGTGGAGGAGTGGGGAATCAAACCCAGGTTTCCAGATTAGAGTCCGGTCCAGATTAGAGCCAGTTTGGTGTGGTGGTTAGGAAAGCAGACTCTAACCTGGGAGAACCGGTTTGATTCCCCACTCTTCCACATGTAGCTGCTGGTCAGTCATAATTTCTTTCAGAGCTGTTCTCTCAAGGGCACTTCTCCAGAGAGCTCTCTCAGCCCCACCTACCTCACAGGGTGTCTGTTGCGGGGAGGGTAGGTTTTTCTGCAGACTAGGCAAGGATACCTTCTGCCCCCCCCCACCTCCGTGCGCTCAACAATTTTCAAACATAAATGCATTTTAGGTATTGCAAGACCAGAAAGACAGACAGACAATGAAATTGCATTGAAGCTGAGCTTGGACCTCCTCCCTCGAGAGCTTTCTTAGACACACACACACACACACACACACACACACACACACACGGATTTCAAGGCAGCATCCGCGGCCTTCCTGACACCCCGACCTTAAACCATGGGTTTCCTGCACTAGAGAAAGCCCCCTTGGGTGCCAGTCAAGTGAAAACCAGAGGTGAGTCGAAAGCTGGGCGCAAGGCCCTTGCTCTTTGTGCGCTGCACTGAGGATCGTGCTTTGCTCTGGAAGGAAGGAAGGAAGGAAGGAAGGAAGGAAGGAAGGAAGGAAGGAAGGAAGGAAGGAAAAGAGAGAGAGAAACAGAGACAGAGGAAGAAAGGAAGAGCAAGAGAGAGAGAGAGGAAGGAGTGGGAAGGAAGGAAGGAAGGAAGGAAGGAAGGAAGGAAGGAAGGAAGGAAGGAAGGAAGGAAGGAAGGAAGGAAGAAGGGAGGGAGGGAGGGAGGGAGGGAGGGAGGGAGGGGATTTTCAGATCGCATCCAAACAGGACAGTAAACCTCACTGGAAAGCAGGGAGACCATATCCAACTGAACCAGACCCCCCCCCCCGGTCCCCACTTCCTCTGGTTTCTCTCCGATGCCGGCCATTTGCGGAGAAGCGGGGCGGAGCCACCACCTCCCGCCTGGTTTCTCCCTGGTTTTTTGGGGAGTGGCTGGAAGTGGGTGCTGGAGGAAGGGGCGTGCCGCCCAAAGAGGCTGGCTCGAGAGGCCTCTGGGAAAGGGAGATGAACAAAAGCACCGGCTCGACTGCTTCAATAACATTTCCATTTCAGATCTGTTCTCCCCCCGCCCCCATCCTCCTCTTATGGCAGCCTTTGGCTGCTGCTGCTGCACGGCTCTTCCATGTGGCTGGTGGCTCCTCAGTTTAACCCCTGCAGAGGAAGGGGAAAAGGTGCCCATCCCCCCCTCCCCCTCAGTAGGAGCGTCACCCAGGCTGCCCTCTGCAGCTCCCAATGGGCTACTTGGGAGGAACACAGCGGGTGGGCGCGCGGGGGGGGGATCTGGTGCGTCTCTGAAGCAGGAGGCTGGAGGTGCCACTGGGTCCCTTCTTCACCCCCCCTCCCTCAAGGCAGCCAGGAGGCAGCAGGAGCCCAGACTGGGCGAGCCCGGAAGCGGGGACCAGCGCCCTTTGGTGTCCTCTGCCACCGCCTCCTCTTCCTCTGCTTCTGCTTTGCATTATGGGAGACCTAATTCCCCGAGTAAGCCCTCTCCATCCCCCAGCCTCACAGGGCGCTTCACAGACCTCGGGAGGGGAGGGTGGCATTGGGCAACGAATTGGCTATGGGCGCATGCAGGAAAGTTTGGGTCCTGTGGGTGGGGTGGGGGTGGCAGTGCGCTTCCTCCCCACTGGGCAAGGAGCTGCCGGCCCTTGGTCCCCCCCCTGCAGTTCAGAGGCATGCCGCGGCAGCCAGGGGCTGAGCAGGTCAGGCGCCAGGAACGCACTCCTCCTCCTCTGGAGAGCAGGGGTGGCAGCAGAGCTCTTGGGGCTGAGCAGCAGCTTTAGGCGGGGCGGGGGCTTTTGGTGGGGGAGGCAGTAGGGCAGTTTGGCGCCCTCCTTGGAGGCCCACCCTAGGCAGAAGTCTAGTTTGCCTAGTGAGTGAGCCGGCCCTGGGGAAGGGGAAGGGAAAGGAGATTGTAAACCATTCTGAGACTTCTTGAGGTAATGAAGGGTGGGGTATAAATCCAACTCTTCTTCCTCTTCTCCTCTTCCTCCTCCACTACACAAAACTGGCTTTGGTAGATCATAGTCTGCTCACTTCTGCCTTCACAAGACATTATGAGTTCTGGAACAAACAGCTCTTGAAACAACCATCTGAAACATCACCTGACTGACACACTCACTGACAGTAATCTATGGAATCTCAGAGCTACTTTGTTCTTCAGACTATTTCACTGCCTTTGCCAGATTACTTCAAAGAAACAAATCCTGTGGGAAAAGGGTAAGGTAATCATTCATATATGTGTGTGTGTGTGTATGTATCACTGCAGAGAGGAAGCTTTGGGGCCCAAGGACTCAGAGCAGGAAGGTCATTGCCTCCCCATAAACAATGAGCATCTTGCCATGGGAAACATCACTCTGACCTGGATGGCCCAGGCTAGCCTGATCTCATCAGATCTTGGAAGCTAAGCAGGGTTGGCCTGTTTAGTACTTAGAAGGGAAACCACCAAAGAATACCAGGGTCACTTGCAGAGGCAGGCAATGGCAAACTACCTCTGAACTAGGGGTGCCATCTTTGGGTTGGGAAATTCCTGGATATTTGGGGGGGTGGAGGGTGGGTTTGGGGACAGGAGGGACCTCAGTGGGGTATAATGCCATAAAGTGCACCTTCCAAAGCATCCATTTTCTACAGGGGAACTGATCTCTATCATCTGGAAATAAGTTGGAGGTTGACAAGGCTACTCTTAACATCTCTTGTCCTGAAAACCCTACAGAGTTACCATAAGTCAGCTGTGACTTGATGGCACTTTCCATCACCACCATGGGAAACATTTATTTCAAGTTGGCTTGCCAACGTCTGGGTGAGAGGCTGGAGAGCATTTGGAATTTCAAGTTATTTACAGATGACAGAGATCGGTTCCCCCGGAGAAAATGGAGGCTGGACTTTATGGCCTCATATTCCACTGAGGTGTCCCCCCCTCCCCCCCCTGATCCCCAGACTTCACCCTCAAATATCCAGGAATTTCCCAACACAGAGTTGACAACCCTTCCTTAGAATCACATTTCAGACTGAATTGGCCTTCTCAGGGCCCAGTTTAAGGAGCCATTGGGCCTAACGCCTCTGTTGAAAACTTCTAGTGGAACCTCTAATATCTGCAGCCTCAGTTCCTGAAGTTAGCCGAGGGAATGTGCGTGCCACTGTTGTAATGCTTCATCACCAATCCACTTTTCAGGTGGCTTGCCAAAGCCTCCTTCTGTGCACACTGGGTCCGGCTCACCACCAGCTGGGGTTTAACAAGCACTGAGATTTCAAGTGGACTCCCAGTGGCCACCACACACCTGAAGATTGTGAGTCTCAGTCTGGAGAAGACACCTTTTGGATTCAGAATCATTCAGGTCTGGAATCCATTATCAGTCTTCTGCCTGAAGAACATCTCTCACACATGGGCCTATGCAGATGCTTTCCATCTGCCAGGCAAAATATGCCTTTGCCACAGGAGGTCCATTCCTGGCTGGTTGTCTACAATTGATCAGGAATACCTTGAACGGCTTAAGGAATACAGAGGTGAATGTTGGGGGGAGGGGTTCCTTCCTCCTAGGGGCTTTTCCAAGTCTGAACTTGGGGTTGCCAGCCCCCAGGTGGGGCGTGGAGATCTCCTGGCGTTACAATTGGTCTCCAGACTACAGATATCAGTTCCCCTGGTGAAAATGGTTGCTTTGCAGGGTGGACTGTACAGCATTATATCCTGAGGTCTCTTCCCTCCCCAGACCCCACCCTCCCCAGGTTCAATCCCCCAAATCTTCAGGAATTTGGCAACCCTATCAGACAAGATTTCCTTTGAGCCTGGAAATCATTAAGGTGGTTCATCCACAAAATTGTGTACTGAAATTAATTATTTTGTTCCATTTATTGACAATTTCTCCAACTCAGGTTAATACAAGATCACAGAAAGAAACTGATTTGTTCATTCCAGTATTTTTTAAGACCTCCTTTGTTAACAAACCACGTGGCAGGTGGATTTTTAGAAAGGGAATTTGCTGGGAGGGAATGGGTACAATTTTTTTGCAACTTTTTATTTCCAACTGCTCCCCATAATTTTTACAAATTTTCCTAGATCCACCCATGTATATATTTATACAACAGCACAGTCTTAAATGGAAAGTTTCACACTCCTTTCTTTGCAGTACCCCTCACACCTTCTGACTGGATAATAAGGACTCAGGGATCCCCGTTCCTGCTTGTACCTGATTAGGGAGCTTTGACTCTTGAAAGCTTTATACTCTGAAAGTCTTCTTGGCCTCTAAAGTGGTACT
Source organism: Gekko gecko (assembly GCA_029375565.1). Lineage (NCBI taxonomy): Eukaryota > Metazoa > Chordata > Lepidosauria > Squamata > Gekkonidae > Gekko > Gekko gecko. Next base: position 198,741,169 of record JAPDNY010000005.1, read on the forward strand.
GGACTCAAATCTATGTCTTACACAGAGTTACACCCTTCTCAGTCCATGAACTTCCTTTCCTTTCTCCCGTCAACACTCCCATGAGACACTGCTCTTGAGCAACAGAAATAACACATCCATTGACTTCAGTAGTCTTAGAAGGGGGTAACTCTAGTTAGAATTGCACTGACAGTTCTATTTAGGGCTGCCAGTAGGCTTGCCATCCCCCAGATCCCAGTGGGGGTTCCCTTGCTTTGGGGGGCTTGGACCCACTGGGGGAAACCCCATCTCCAAACAGGGACATCGCCAGGTGATGTCCCAGATACAATGATATCACCTGGAAGTGACATCATTGTGTTGGGGACATCGGACATGACACTCTAGTTTTCAGGCAAATTCTATGGTTTTGAAGGCAACCATAGAGTTTTGCCCAAAAACTAGAGCATCACCCCTGACATGATGACATCACTTTTGGGTGATGTCATCATGGCGCACGCATGAAGATCTCAGAAAAGAGGCTGGATCCCTCCGCCGGCAGCTTGGTAGGACCTGGCAACCCCAGCTGCCAGACTTCAGGTGGGACCTGAGGAATCCCCCAAAATTACAGTTTATCTCCAGACTACAGAGATCAGTCTCTGTGGAGGAAATGAATGCTTTGGAGGGTGGACTCTATGGCATTGTACCCTACTGAGGTCCCTGTGCTCCCCAGGCTCCATTCCCAAATGTCTAGGAGTTTCCCAACCTGGATCTGGCAACCCTACCCTCATCTCTCACTGGTGGCCAGGGGGAACCTGGCAACCCTAGTTCTATTTAATAAGCCCAAGTGGTCCCATATCAGTTTTTTCATGACGTATTCTGGTGTCTTCCACATGGGGATGGAACGCTGTGGTTCCCTATTGCTGGTGTGGCTGCAGATTAAGCACAGCAGCAATGGAGCTTCTCCATGAGGCAGGTTTCCCTGCACTTTCCCTCCCCCGGTCCCATAGGCCAACTTAAAAAAAAAGCAGTAGAATATAGTTATGTCGATATACTGTTCTACCCATAGATGAAGCGATTTCTCTGCCACAGCTCTTTGAATGTGCCTAAGAGTGTGATCTTTGATGTAATTCCCTGGGGAAAAGCCCCACTGAACCCCATGGGAATTCTGAGTAATAATTCTGCATAGGGCTGCATTTGTAAAGCTGCAGTCCTAAGCTCACTTACTTGTGGAATAAATGCTACTGAACTCAGTTAACATTATTTCTGAGTACATGCCCTCGGGATGTATCTGTCAGTGTTTAGACCTGAACCCAGCCCTTCGAATGATGTGTAACCAGAACTGAGCTGAAGTCTAACCATCCCCTGCGCCTGGGCCAGGATGGTTCTAATTCAGTCTTATCCTGTTCTGCATTCACCTATCCTGGGACAGAGATGAGCCAGGCTCACTTGCCAAGGCCTCCCCCCCACTGCGTGCAACTCCCTCATCTTCTGACAACATTAAAAAGAACAGAATGGCAACTTAATTGATGTCAGGTGCTTTGTCAAGGGATGGAGGCCAAAGACTGAATCCCAACTAACTCGCCCAGCCTGGGCCAATTTCCCCAGCTGAGAAGCACCAGATTCTCCCGGTCAGGCTGACAGCAGGAAGCATCGAAACAAAGAGTGAATGATGAACATCCAAAGCTTTTGCATTTCCCATTTCAATTGACAGTCCAGGTTCTTTCTACGCTCATGCTCCATAGTGCTGCTGAGGACTGCCATTCTACACTCTGCTGAAAACACAACAGAGCAGGATATGCCCCGTAACCAGCGTGGTATGCACAGAGGCTTTAGGGTTGCCTGCTCTGGGTTGGGATTGGGAATTAATTATCGTATGGCATTGTGCATAGTGTAGCCAGGAGAGCCAAAGATTGAGTGGCAGCCCTAAATTCTAACCATTTTGTGCTGAGCTAGACTTATTTTGGGGGGCTGAGAGAGCTCTGAGAGCTGTGACTGACCCAAGATCACCCAGCTGGCTTCATGTGGAAGAGTGTGGAATCAAATCCAATTCTCCAGGTCAAAGTCTGCCGCTCTTAACTATACCATGCTGGCCCTCTGGGTTGGGATATTCCTAGAGATGTAGAGTTCGATCCTGGGAATGGCAGGATTTGGGAAGAGGAGGGTCCTGCTTGGGATATACTACCATAGAGTCCACCCTCCAAAGCTGCCATTTTCTCCCGGTAAGCTGATCTCTGTCACTTGAAGATAATTTGTTAATTTCAGGAGATCTCCAGTCCCCACCTGGATGTTGGCAGGCCTGGCACCGGTACATAATTCTGGTACCTTGGAGGGGAGGTAGCTTCCCCAAGCCCTGGGGTGATAATTGGTGGAAACACATGCAAAGTTATATTGCCCTTTTATTTTTTACAAATAATGGCACTGCACATGAGTCTCACAGTGATGTCCCCATTGTGCATAAGTTTACTCAGAAATGGGTACCATATGACCACAGCCTTCCATCTGTCTCCTCCACTTGTGTTACAGAGTTTTCTGGATGATGCTTTCATCCAGGCCATGGCACAGAGATGGCATTAGTCGCCCTCACGGATGATCTCCGAAGACATCTGGATGGCAATACTGTTGTTGTTAGACCTATTGGCTTCATTTGACATAGTCGAACATCAGTTACTGATCCACTGCCTCACCAATGCCAGAGTTCAGGGGCTTGCCTTCCAATGCCTTGCCTCCTTCCTCCAGGGTCAGAGACAAACAGTAGCACTTGGGGAAGAACTGTCCTGAAGGCATCCGCTGATTTACAGAGTGCCTCCCAATCTTATTTAACATCTACATGTGCCCCCTTGCCCAGATTATTTGGAGCTATGGATTAGATTGTCACCAGTAGGCTGATGACACCCAGCTATATCTGCTGTTGGGCGGCCAGTCAGACTCTGGGCTGGAAGATCTGGATCTGGCATTACAAGCTGTGGCTGGATGGTGTAGACTGAGCCGGCCAAAATTGAATCCAATGAAGACTGAAGTTCTATGCCTAAGTCACGGTGGTCTGGGGACAGGGATCTCACTCCCGACCTTCAATGGTGCGCCATTAGTGCCAGCACCGGAGGTCAGGAGTCTGGGAGTGCTCTTGGATGCATCCTTAATGATGGAGGCCCAGGTAGCAGCCACTGCCAACTCAGCCTTTTACCATCTTCGGCTGATTAGGCAGTTGTTTCGCTTCCTCGAATGTGGTGACTTGTCAATGGTAATCCACGCAATGGTCATTAGAGTACTGCAATGCTGTCTACATGAGGCTGCCCTTGTCCCAGATTCAGAAGCTACAACTGATGTAGAATGTGGCAGCCAGGCTGTTTTTGGGTCTCTCTTCACAAGAACACATCCAGCCTGCTCTGAAAGCAGTGCACTGGTTGCCTATAGCATACCAAATTCACTTCAAGGTGCTGATTCTTACCTATAAAGCCCTTTATGGTCAGGGGCCAGCATACCTGAGGGACTGCCTCTCCCCATATGTTCCCCAGAGAGCACTGTGTTCAGGGACGCAAAACCTCCTAGTTCTCCCTGGCCCTAAAGAGGCCAGACTGGCCATCACCAGTGCTAGGGCCTTTACTGTGGCAGCTCCATGCTGGGAATGAGCTCCTTGAGGATGCCAGGGCCCTGCAGAACTTACTCCAGTCAGGACACTCACCTGGAGCTTCCTTCTAGAGCTCATTGTATTTCTTCCCACAATGGGCCTTACTTCTAGTAATAAATAAGCATTACTAAAACCAACCCTCTAATGGCTTATTGTCTATGCTCCTTCTGAGTGATTTCAGGAAACTACTAATTGAAGGGCCATTCGTCCCAGGAAGCAGTTGTATTCAGCTCAAACACTGATTGGCTTTTTAATTAACCAGTTCCTGTTTCCAGCCATAGGGATCCTACCTGTCCTTCAGACCATTCTTCCTATCATGCACATCAGAGGTACTTTGCCAGGCTGTCCTGGAAAGGATGGTGCTGCATTTGTATTTAAAGTGAGAACATTTCCACCAACTTAGTCTTTTAAAAAGAGGGAAGATAACAAGGGAAACCATGGCATGTTGCCTGGTTTCAGCAGAGTGAAAAGATAATTTCAGAGCAACAGTTAAGTGTGACAGTGGCCCAAAAGTAAAGATAGTATTTTAACTAGTTTTTTTCTGTAGCAATGCACTTGGCTGTCTATGGTAGATGGATCCCAAGTGACTAGAGTTGCCAACAGGGCTAGAGATAAAAAGTCCAGACCTTTAATAGAGGCTTAATGGGGTGTTATTCACCAGGTGATAGTCTTTACCTATCTGTTTTGTATAACTTCAATGGCACTTTTCTGCACAGTATGCCTCCATTAAAGGGATAAGACATTTTTCTCCAGCCCCACTGGCATCCCTACAAGTGATACCTACAGATTCAGAAAAGTGCCTGGTAGATACATAGTACAAACAAAAGTGATTTTACACCAAAAATCAATGGGCCACTCCTTTGGGGGATTTGGAAGGTACAGGGGAAATAAAGGGAGCCCTGCCCTGCTGGATCAGACCATGGTCTACCTAGTACAACATCCTATTTCCACAGTGGTCAACCAGATACTTCTGGGAAGCAGAGAATGAAAGTGTTATGAGTCTAGGCCTGTGTGGTGAGGCCTAGTGGCCCTGGGAAAGCCTGTACTGGAATGACTACAGGGTCTACATTTCCCAGGCCCCCTTTGGACCCTGTGACTGATTAATGTAATTGACAAGAATGTGAGCAAAGCTGAAGGTTGAGAGAAGCTTTGTACTTTGAAGGGAGAATTTAATTATTGGATTTTTGGACTGTCCCGACCGTGAAGAAACCTAGTGGTGAAACGGACACTCCAAGTCAACCTGTCGTTGCCAGGACTGCACTTGGATTAATGATTTACCAGGCATATGGCTGAGATGTTGAGGAATTGGATCCTATCAGAGAATCTTTATGGTACTTCGACATGAATGTGTGGGGCCACGACTCAAGCTGGAGTGGCTTCAGAAAAGAGTGACTTTGAAAATTACCAAGGACATTGCTTCATATTTATACTATATCTTTGTGTATTTTTGGAGTGAACTTTAACAATAATATATTTATCACATAACTTAAATTTATTCAATAGAGATAAGAATTGCACTAGTAATTGGGTTTCTGTTGTTTTTCTTTGAGGCATACAGGGGGCATACCAACACTAATTGTGTTTGGTACTCAAGGGAACCACTGAAGCTCCTATCATTGTCCGGGGAATGGCCAGAAGCTAAGGAAGGGCTAACCTGGCAACAGCATCCTGATTCTGTGCAATTGAATGGCTTAGTGGAAAGGTTCAATGGGACTCTAAGGGAAATGATTAAGAGGTTTGTTGATGGCCATTCTAATAATTGGGATTTAGCTCTACAACAGTTGCTGTTTGCATACAGGGCTGTCCCACACCCTAGTTTAGGATTCTCCCCCTTATTACTGTTTTACAGACGGGAGGCACATGGGCCCCTGGAATTGGTGCAACACCATTGGGAGGGCTCGATACCCTCTCCAGGGACTAATGTTTTGGACTTTGTTGATATACTTTAGAATCATTTAAGAGAGGCTCTGGTTGTAGCTCATGCTCACTTGGGGGAAACACAACGAAAACGAAAGGCTTGTTTTGACATGAATGCCAGGGGATGGGTCTACAGCCCAGGGGATTTGGTAATGGTTTTAAAAACAATGAAGACTAATAAAATGGAAGTTACCTGGGAGGGAGCATTCCAAATTAAGAGTGTCCTGGGACAGGTGAATTATTTCGTTGAGTTCTCAGAAATGGATCTCCCACCCTGAGTTTACCATGCCAACGCCTTGAAGCCATACTACTCTCGAGAAGCCATTGTTTGCCACCTTATCTCAAAATTGGCTGAGAGTTTTGGGAACACCAAAGAAATGTGTGTGGGAAGCCGTGATGAAGGGGTGGGTGTAGAGGAGATTACCTTCTCCCCCTTGTTTCCTAGGGACCTCATGCCATTAATTAAAGACCTCTTGGCGGAGGTAGCCAAGGGAAAGATCTTCTCCAAGCTTGATTTATGCGATGCTTATTTTCATGTACGCATCTGACGGGGAGACGAATATAAGACTGCCTTCAATACCCCTCTGGGCCAATTTGAATATCGGGTGATGCCATTTGGCCTCCAGGGGGCTCCGGGAGTCTTTATGAACTTAATAAATGAAGTGTTACACAAGTACCTGTTTAAGGGGGTGTTAGTATACTTGGGCGACCTTTTTATTGTACTCCCCTGACACGGTCTTTCATGTACAGCTGGTGAGAGAGGTCCTTCAGATGTTACTTAAGCACAAACTGTTTGCCAAACTGTCCAAATGTGAGTTCCATAAGACCAGCATTGATTTCCTGGGGTACCATATATCTCAAAAGGGGATAGAGATGGACCCAAAGAAAGTATGGGATGTATTGGAATGGGAGCCCCCTAAGACCCACAAACAGCTCCAGAGTTTCCTAGGATTTGCCAATTTTTATAGAAATTTCCTGCCACACTTTGCCCAAGTGAGTCTTCCCTTAACTGACTTATTAAAAACCAAGGGGAAGGGACCAGGGGCTGACAAACCTGGGACTAAACTGGAGTGGACCCTCAAGTGTCAAGAGGCATTCGATCAGCTCAAAGCTCTGTTTACAACAGAACCAGTGTTGGTGCACCCAGATGAAACAAAAAAAATTGTGGTTCAGGTTGACGCTTCGGATGTCACTATGCGGGGGGGGCGATCTTACAAGAAGGGTTTGATGGTCAGCTCCATTCCTTAGCGTATGTGTCCCACAAATTCAATAACACAGAGAGAAACTGACCTGTGTGGGATAAGGAAGCTGGGGCAATCCAATTAGCATTAGCCACATGGAGACACTGGCTGGAAGGGGCCCGAGTTCCCTTTGAGGTTTGGACTGATCATAAAAACCTTGAGGTTCTCCGAACACCCCGTAATCTAAATGCCAAGCAGTTCAGATGGGCTGAGTTTTTCTCAAAGTTTCACTTTACCCTGCACCACTTCCCCGGTAAAGCAAACTCCCTGGCTGATGCTTTATCTCACCTCCTGCAACATGAAAGCAGAAGGGAGGAGGTTTGTGACTCATTCTTCACGCCCTCCCAGTTGAGTGGTGCGGTGCTAACACGCAGCCAGGAGCAGGGGAAACGCTCCGGTCTACCCCCCCTCCTGATCACTTGGAGGACAAATTTGCATCAACCCTCTCTGATGCAGACAGGGAGGAACTGAGGGTGGCAGGGGACTTAGAATGTCAAGAAAATGGCTGTTGGTACAAGGGGAGCAAGCTATATGTCCCAGAACTGTTGCAAGGGGATGTATTACAATCAGTTCACAGTTCCAAACCGGCAGGCCATTTAGGTTTTGTAAAATCGTTACATCTCTTGCAACGCCAGTTCTGGTGGCCACACATGTGCAAGGATCTATCACTGTATGTTCACTCTTGCCAAACGTGCATCATGTGCAAGTCTCGGTCAGGGAAGCCCCCGGGTTTCTTGAAGCCCCTGCCAACCCCCAGTAGACCATGGGAGGTCATCTCAATGGACTTCATTACAGATGTACCCCCCAGTAAGCAGATGACCATGATCTGGGTGGTTGTGGACTTGTTTTCAAAACAGGCTCATTTCATCCCTTTCCCCAGTTTGCCCACAGCCCGTTCTTTGGCAAGAGCCTTCCTTCAACACATAGTGTGCCTCCACACGATGCCAGCCAAAATAATTGTGGACGGGGGGCCCCAATTTGTTTCCAAGTTCTGGGGAGAGCTGATGGGCATAATGGGGGTGGAATGTGTCCTAAGCAGTGCTTACCACCCAGAAACTGATGGACAAACGGAACGGGTGAATCAAACCCTGGAGCAATACCTGTGCTGTTTCACTAACTTCCAACAAGACAATTGGGTGGAACTACTTCCCCTGGCCAAATTTTGCTACAATAATGTTTGTCACACCTCAACAGGGGTCTCCCCTTTTAAAGCTGCCTTGGGATATGACAGCCCCTGACTACCGTTCCTCACTACAGATTCAGGAACAGGGGGCGAGGCAACGGTCTGGTGTACAAAATTGAGAGACTCATGGCTCACAGATCTGTGAAGCTCTCGATGCTGCCAAGGCAGCTTATAAAGCCCAGGCTGACAAGAAAAGGGTGGAGGATTTGGTCCTGCAGCCTGGGGGCTTTGTGTATGTATCAACCAAGAACTTAAGACTTTCGCAAGCATCGTGGAAGTTAGCGTGGAAATATATTGGTCCATTTAAGATTTGCAGGTTAATCAATGATGTGACTGTGGAATTGGAGTTACCTAAGAATCTTAAAAATATTCATCCAATCTTCCATTTCAGCTTGTTAAAGCGCAGTCTGCCCCCTAACTGATGGCGTCTGGAGGCAGCAGCCCCTCCTCCCCTATTGGTGGACGGTGAAGAATACTACGAGATTTCGAACATTTTGGACTCTAAAGTAAAATGTGGGCAACTGTATTACCTTGTGGAGTGGGTGCATTTTGGTCCGCAGTATCGGGAGTGGGTAAAAGCAATAAATATCCAACCTCCTAGACTTTTGAAGAACTTTCACCGGCGTCTCCTGGACAAACCAGGAGGTTTCCCAAACAGTCTGAAGGGGGGGTAATTGGGTTTTGAGGGGGCAGGATGTCAGATAACTGCCATGTTTTCTGTATAGCCTTATTCCTGGCTTGCACGCATGCACTTAGATCTGCTTTGCTAAGGCTACCGTGGGAGACATTCCTCTGCCAGACACCACTATCAGTGTAACCTTGACAGAAGGCAGGGCTTGCATTCCCCAGCTGGTGTGAATATATTGGCCCTCTGGAAAGGGGGGGGGGTGTGTCTCCCGTTCAAGATGTAATGTCCCGCTGGGAGATTTCCTGCCTGCGTGCTTAGATTTCATTTGCTTGGCTAGTTGAAGCATCAGAATATATACACGGCCCCCCATGCCATGTCCATTATTCCTGACAATGTACCTGTATTACTTGGCAACAGACTGGTATTCCAATAAAGCATAACTTTCTGAATGAAGTGTGCCTGGACCTGCTTGCTTTTGAACCTGACAATAACCACCAATGGACCTCTGCTCCATATGTTTATCTAATTCTCTTTTGAAGCCATCCATGCTCCTGTGGCAGTGAATTCCATATGTTAATCATTCTTTGGGTGAAGAAGTACTTCCTTTTATCCATTCTAACCCGACTGCTCAGCAATTTCATTGAGTACCCACGAGTTCTTGTATTGTGACAAAGGGAGAAAAGTACCTCTTTCTCTACCTGCTCTATCCCATGCATAATCTTATAAACCCCGATCATGTCACCCCATAGCCGTCATTTCTCCAAGCTAAAGAGCCCTAAGCGCTTTGACCTTTCTTCATAGGGAAAGCATTCCAACCCTTTTATCATTCTAGTTGTGCTTTTCTGCACTTTTTCCAAAGCTATAATATCCTTTTTAAGGTGTGGTGACCAGAACTGTACACAGTACTCCAAACGAGTACTCCAAACCATTGATTTATATAAGGGGCATTATGATATTGGCTGATCTGTTTTCAATACCCTTCCTAATAATCCCCAGCATAGCATTGGCCTTTTTTATTGCAGTCGCACATTGTCTCGACATTTTCAGTGAGTTATCTACTACAACTCCAAGATCTCTCTCTTGGTCAGTCTCTGCCAGTTTGGACCCCATCAACGTGTATTTATAGTTAGGATTTTTGGCTCCAATGTGCATCACCTTGCACTTGGCCACAATGAATCCCATTTGCCATGTTGACGCCCACTCACCCATCCTCGACAGATCCCTTTGGAGTGCCTCACAATCCTTCCTGGTTTTCACCACCCTGAATAACTTCGTGGCAAATTTAGCCACTTCACTGCTTACTCTCAACCTCAAATCATTAATGAACAAGTTAAAAAGCATTGGACAAAGTACTGATCCCTGCAGTACCCCACTGCTTACCACCCTCCAATGAGAAAATTGCCCATTTATATTCACTCTCTGTTTCCTATTAAAGAGCCAGTTTTTGATCCACAAAAGGACTTGTCCTTTTATCCCGTGATTTTTGAGCTTACTTAGGAGCCTTTAATGAGGAACCTTATCGAAAGCTTTCTGGAAATCAAGGTAAACAATATCTATTGGGTCCCCCTTGTCCACATGTTTGTTCACTCCCTCAAAGAACACTAACAGGTTAGTGAGACAAAATCTTCCCTGACAGAACCCATGCTGAGTCTGCCTCAATAGGTTTTGTTCATCAATGTCTCTACAAAGTCTTTTATTTGTTTACTTACCTACCTTTACTGTTCTCATTATTCTACAAATTATTTGAAAACCAGTTGTTACTAGACCTCTTAAATAAAATTGTTTATTATTCTGCCTAGGTCCTCACACCTCATTCAGTCACATATACAGTACAACCTACTGGGAGTGGACATAAGGGGTCGGGTGGGTGCTCTGGGCCCTCCTGAGAAGACCCATACTAGAGAGGTGGCAGGCTACAGAGAGCTTCCCTGATCCCCTGCTTATGACAGAAGGCAAAGTACTTTTCTGTTGTTTGTTCCCAGCATCTGGTTTTCAGGGAAACACTGTCTGAACATTGGCTAATTAGGTGAATAGTCATTCTTTACACAGAATTTAGACAACGTTTTTCAAGAGATTGCATCTATTGCAAAAGAGTCTGAACATTTTCCCCTGTGCATCCACTGTGGCTTTCCTAAATATCTTTTTTCAATATAGCCAAATGTTAGAACCTCAAAGCTGGAAAACACAATATTGTCCACAGCTACTATTTCTGTTGCCCTGACTTGGATGACCCAAGCTAGCTCAGTCTTGTCAGATCTTGGAACTTAAGTAATGTTGGCCCTGGTTAGTACTTAGACGGGAGACCACCAAGGAAGTCCTGGGTCGCTACACAGAAGGAGGCAATGGCAAACCACGTCTGAATGTGTCTTGCCTTGAAAACCCTATGGGGTAGCCATAAGTCAGCTGTGACTTGATGGCAATTTCCACCAGTATTTCTGATGTTACTTAAAGTAGCTATTTTTTTTTATAAAAGAGCATCAGTTTGTTGGCCAAAGTTGGTGAAACCATCCGTGACCCATGACCTAAGTTGGCCAGCTCCAGGCTGGGAAATTCCTGGAGATTTGAGGGTGGAGCTTGGGGAGGGGAGGAGCCTCAGTGGGGTATAATGCCACAGGGTCCAAAGTAGCCATTTTCTCTGGGGGAACGGTAGTCTGGAAAGCAGGTGTAATTTCAGGAGGTCTCCAGGCCCCACCTGGAGGTTAGAAATCCTACCTATGAGGTACTTTGATAAGTTTTGCATTGTAGAAAAAAAATAGCTTTTCATTTGTTTGCTTCCTTTTTAGAGAGACTGAGCAGTCCAGGCAACCACTTCCCCACCCGGGTTTTTTTTTAGTAAGAACAAAAGGGGAAGTTTGGCTTGGCTGCTGTGAGGGATCCCAGGTTCTAATATATTCGTGTTCCTCATCAGTAAAACACTAAACAAATAGCAATCTAACAATGCCAATGTGAAGAACTGCAGCCTAACTCCTAAAAATCTCCTTTGTGAAGAGAGAGAATGCTGATAAAATAAAAAACAGGGAGCCAGAATCAACATTAAAAGGAATCCATCCCCCTCCTTGCCCAACACAAAATAAATCAACCCAACAGGGTGAAATAAACTTTAAAAAAAATCATTCATTCATTTAACTTGCTTATTTAAAAAAGATATCCTGACTTTCCAACATCTGTCAATAGTGTACAGCCAGTGCGGTCAAGTGCTTAAGAATGTCAGACTAGAATCTGGGAGACCCAGGTTCAAAGGCCCGCTTGTGCCGTGGAAGCTCACAGGGTAAACTGAGGCCAGTCACACAGCCTAACCTACCTTACAGGGTGGCTGTGAGGATAAAATGGAGGAGAGAAGAATGATGTCAGCCACTTCAGGTCCCCATTGTGGAGAAAGGCTGGCTACAAACAAATTAAACAAACAAATAAAAGGTTGGCATTCAACAATAACCTTAAAAACAAATGAACAGACATAGTGTAAAATCACACAGAATTTCTCCTGTACCTAAATCTTTCTGTCCCTCCAATACAGTAGAACTTCAAATAATTCACAGAATGCATCAGCGATTAGAAAAAAACATTGAAAGTATAGCTGTTTTATGGGTCTAATACCCAGATATGCCGGATCCCCGTCACAGTTTGGAAGCTGAGCATGGTCAGCCCTGGTTAGTACTTGGATCGGAGACCATCAAGAAAGACTGGGGTTGCTACACAGGGGCAGGCAATGGCAAACCACCTCTGCTCCTCTCTTGTCTTGAAAGCCCCATGGTCCTGGGGTTGCCATGAGTTGGTTGCAACACAACAGCACAACATTATTATCAAATGCTAAACAAGATCTTTGCAAGCTTCTTTGGACATCGTTGTAATTCCAGGGGATTGCCACAGAAGGAGAACTGTGATGGAAAATGCTTCTTTTCTCACTGAAGCCATATGCTTGTCATGGGTCATCCAGGGCTCAAAATAGTGAAGACTCCTCAGGAGGAGAGGAGTCCTGTGTAGCCAGGTCTGAATCAGCAGAGGGGGGCAAGCAGGAAGATGAGTTGCAGGCTTGTCACAGCCAACAACTAGTGCAGAGCCACTGGCACCCTCCAGCCCTGATTCAACAGGTGAAACTCAGTTGGTTGTTTCCAGCCCTCCAGTATCACCCACACCCTTAGAACGCCACAGACAGAGGCTAAGAATAGAGCTACAGGAGACAAAGTACTTGCCTCCTGGCCTGATGCCAACTGCTTGCTGATAGCAAAGATTACTGCAGGATTACACTCAAGCAGTTGGCTGCAAGCATGACCCTTCAGCATATGGCTATAAAAACCAGCCAAGGGAGGCTGTTAGGCATGGAAGCAATAAGCTGAAATCCTTCTGACACTGCATCAAAGCCTGCCTTGTTTCTGTGACTCATCAGACTGTACCCTGACTCTGCCTTCATCTTGCCCTTAAACCTGCTGGTAGATAACTCTTGGACTTCCAGACCTTGCTGTACAGACTGACCCATGGACCAGATTACTGATGGATCTTGATTCTCTGCTTTCACCTTGGACTGCAGCTTGACTATGCTTGAGTTGGTCCCTTGTCTTACTTGTTCCATGCTCTTATGGCGTGGCTCATGCTGCTCCCAGCCCAGCTCCTGGCAATGATTCAGCCTCACAGATGGCACAGCAGAAGCACTCTGAAGTCATGTGGCATAGGAGGCGTATCTTAAGTAGTGAACAGGCCCGTAGCTGGGGGGGGCTGATGACGGTGATGCCCCCTACACATATCCCATCCCCTTCAGGAGGAGAGGGAGGGATGGCCTCAGTTTGAGAAGCCTGCTACAGAAGCAGGAAGGCCCAGCGAGACCGTGCGGCAATCATCCCTTTCCCTCCCCTATGATGGGAGCCTGAGTCATGGAGGGACTTTGTTGGAAAATTTGGTAAAAATAGTTAAATATTCAGAGTTTGCAATGGATCTTTGTTCACTGGAGAGGATGCATTTTCTTTCTGTGTAAAAATCTCTATTTCTAAAGGGTACACAGGAAATCTATGAAGCAATAAACACTTAAGACTACATGCTTGCAACAATATACAGACACAGATAGTAATGGAGATTCTTCTTTCTTCGTGACCCCTAGAAGGAAATAACCTGAATGCATTAACCAATGATTGTTAGTAAGCAGGCTTCAGTTTCCTGGGCTTTCTTCCCATTGGCTTTCTGCCAGGTTCCCTTTCAGGTCAGTCTAAACAATACCACTCAAGGTAAAGCACATTAACCCTATAATGACTGAATTTTAGACCTTGCAACACACATATTTCCAACAAGAGGGAGGACACGTTTCTCCTCCTTTGGCACCATAGATGTTAGATGCCTCTTTGCATCCGCATCCATCACTAGCTAGGTAGAGTAGAATCTGTCCCTTTCTCTGAGCTGCATTATCGAGTATGAACTTCCTAAATAAATCAGTTCTTATTTTCTTTTAAACTGGTGAGTGGCTCTGTGTAGCTTTGTAGTCTTACAAGCATATGCTGTTCAAAGGAGCTCTGCCGCATTCTGAGCCGTGCACTCTGCTAACTTCAACAAGGGTTCTGGCTTAACATACCAGCTCTCCCAACAGAAACTAGGCAGGCGGGGTTGGTAGAGCAGCGTTTGCTCCAAGCACAAGAACAAGAGTGAGCAGATGTGACAGTGACTCACAACCCAAATGTTGGAACAGATGTTGCAGGCACGGCAGCACTTGCCTATGTGTCAATGGCACCGGATGATCCAGAGTCTGTGTGCCCCATTTCAGTTACTCCTGGGGGTGGACAGAACAAGGAGATTAAAGTTACCTGCAGGGGCACTGCCCCTATAGGGGTGTCAACACTGCAGCTCTCTGGTGATACTGAGGCCTTTGAAAGGATGGGTACCAGGCAGGCCAGAGGCACTGTGGTCTGTGACCCTGATACTCTGATCTATGGCAGTAGCCCAGGAGGCTGTGTGATACCCAGATGCTTCATAGGGGTTGAAGACATGCTTGGAGCCAGTTTGGTGTAATGGTTAAGTTTTAGTGTCGTGGTTAAGAGTGGTGGACTCTAATCTGGGAGAACCCGGTTTTGATTCCCCACTCCTCCACATGACATCTGCTAGGGAACCTTGGGTCAGTCACAGTTCTCTTAGAGCTCTCTCAGCCCCACCTACCTCACAGGGTGTCTGTTGTGGGGAGAGGAAGGGAAGGAGATTGTGAGATGCTCTGAGACTCCAAGTAAAGGGCTGGACATAAATCCAACTCTTCTTCAAGCCCCAGTGGTGCTTGCCGGAGTATCAGGGATTTGCCTTGGACTTAACCAATGGCTGAGCAGGTCTGTGAGGTGATAAAGCCTGTGGCTGTGCTATCAGTGCCTGGCTTTCTTGGGTGGAGATCTGGCCCTGAGTAACAAGATGGACAACTCATGGTTGGGACATTCCTTGACGTTTGGGGGATGGAGCCTGGGGAGGGCAGGGTTTCAGGAGGGGAGAGACCTCAGTGGGGCATAATGTCATAGAGACCACTCTAGGATTACCAGGTCCCCCCTGGCCACCAGGTAGGGTTGCCAGCTCCCGGTTGGGATACTCCTGGAGGTTTGGGGTTGGAGCCCTGGGAGGGGAGGGACCTCAGTGAGGTAAAATGCCATAGAGTCCACCTTCTAAAGCACACATTTTTTCCAGGGGATGTAGTCCAGAGATGAGCTGTAATTCTGGGGGATCCCCAGGTCCCACCTGGAGGCTGGCATCCCTACAGCCTTCAAAGCAGCCACTTTCTCCAGGGGAACTACTCCCTGTTGTCTGGAGGCAAGCTGGAATATAGGAAGATCTCCAGGCACTACCCTGAGGTTGGCAACCCAAATGGCAAATAAAATTGTATGTGGTGCCACTGTCATCACATGTGTTGAGGCCTGCCTACCCTGGGCATTATGCGCATAGGGGTCAATACCATAACTCAAAAACTACAGAGTATCATTTCTTAACTGAGGTTTCCTAAGATGATTTTTACAGATGAAGGCACAAACTTCATGTACAAAGTAGTTAAGAATTGTGAAAATTATTGAAAGTCACGCCCTTGAGGACTCTGTTTCATTAGCTATCTATTTGCTTCCAGGCCCAATTCAAAACACTGGTTATTACCTTTGAAGCCCCTTACAGATTAGAAGCCTTAATCCACATCATTTAACACTCTTCAGAGAGCTTCCTCCTTCAGGTGCCATCCCTTTGTACTGTCCGTATGGCTAGGACTACTAAATACTAGGTGGTTGCTGGAGATCTCCTGGGATTACAGCTGATTTCCAGGTGACTGAGATCAGTTCACCTGGAGAAAATGGCCACTTTGGAAGGGGGACGCTATGGCATTACACCCAACTGAAACCCCTCCACTCCCTAAATCTTGCCTTCCTTAGGCTTCATCCCTAAAATCTCCAGGTATTTCCCAATCCTGAGTTGGCAGTCCTAGCGTATGGACACTGTGAGATCCTGGTTCTTTTCTGTGGTGGGCCTAGTCCTTTGAAATGGCCTGCCACAGTGGGTGAGGAGGGCATCTTCTAGAGCTGCCGGCCTCCAGGTGCCACCTGGAAATCTCCCACTCTTACAATTAACCTCCAGATTACCAAGATCCATTCCCCTGGAGAAAATGGCTGCTTTCGAGGGTGGAGGCTATGGCATTATACCCTCCTGAGGTCTCTCCCCTTCCCTTCCCAAACCCCACCCTCCCTAGGCTCCACCTCCAGAATTTCCAGGTATTTTCCAACCCAGAGCTGGCAACCCTAGCATCTTCACTTTCCACATTTACGATGACACGTGAGGTAGCCTTATTCCAGAGAGCATTTGGTAGAGGGTGAATTTCCCCGGTAGATGTGGCACCAGTTTGCTGATCCTGTGTGTTTTAACTTGTGCATATTTTCAGTCTTAATTTGTATTTTGTGTATTTTAATATGTTTAAATTTTCTTGATTTTGTTAACTGGACTGCTACAATTTATGTCCTTGCCACTTAGTTGCTGCCTTGAGTTCCAGGAGAGAAGGCAGGATAGAATTGTTTTCAGTCAATAAATGTCACCTCGGGAGTGGGGGCAGGCAGTTCCCACTCTGGGCAGGGAAATGAAAGACTTAAAGAGGGCAATAGACTGAAAATGTAACAGCCTCATAGGAACGGTGCTTCAGCTCCTTGATTTGTCATCTTCTGCACTTTCCTCAGCTCTGCAATAACATTTTTGGAGGTGTGGCAACCAGAACTGAACAAAGTATACTAGATGAGGCCGCACTATAGATCTAGACAAGGACACTACGGTATTGGCAGTTTAATTTCCAGTCCTTTTCCTAATAATCCCCAGCATGGAGTTTGCCTTTTTCACAGCTGTGGCACAGTGAGTCAACAGTTTTGTTGAGCTTTCCACTAATAGTCCCAAGATCTCTTGTTGCCCATGCACCAAACTTAGATTCTCCTGGAGTTCTTCATAATTATAAACATGGTTGGACTCATTGCTTGAGCATCCTATTAGATCTGAGTTTACAGACAGAGCAGAGAGGCCATGGCTCAACGGCAGAGCATCTGCTTGGCATGCAGAAGGTCCCAGATTCAATTCCCGGCATCTCTCAAAAGGACCAGGCAGTAGATGACGTGAAAGACCCCTGCCTAAGATGATGGAGAGCCTGGCTGCCAGTCTGAGTAAACAATACTGACCTTGATGGACCAGGGGTCTGATTTAGTATAAGGTGGCTTGTGGCTTCATGTGTCTGCATGCTCCCCATGGCATATAGTGACTTTGCCAACTTCAATTGGGGCGCCAGCTGTGACTTTTCCTGCAAAAACAAGATCTGGCTATGGTTAGCCATGCTCTGATCACATCCAGACTGAGCTCCTGCAACGTGTTCTGTTCTATGTGGGGCTTGCCTTTGAAGGCTGCTTGGAAGCTTGCAGAATGCTGTGGCAAGACTGTTGACAGGCCCTCATTATCAGGAACACATCTCTCCTGTCTTAAAAGAACAGCACTGGCTTCCGGTTTTCTTCTGAGCACAAGACAAAGTTCCTGGTGATAAACTTTAAGGCCTTGAACAGTCTGGGACAAGCTTACTCCCAGATGCACCTTCCCAGTTACAATCTTTCTCAGAGGCCCAGCTAGACTGTGCTGACAGGGTGGTAAATCAAGGCAGGCAGGGGCAGTCTTAGTGATGATAGGACCCTGCACAAAAGTCCAAGATGGGACCCTAGAATCAGCCTCTGCTGGGGAGCAGACAGGAGTGGCTCTACATCCCTGGGAGGTGGTGAATGGGAGCCATTTTAGGAAGCTGCCTGCTCAAGCCTTGGACAGAGCAGTGGCTACAAGGTGGAACTTGGGGGTCCCCCAGAACTGGAGCTCAACTCCAGACTACTGAGATAATTATCTTGGAAAAAATGGATGCTTTGAAGGGTGGACTCTGTAGCATGATACCCCATTGAGGTTCCTGTCCTCCCCAGGCTCCATTCTCAAATCTCCAGGAATTTCCCAGCCTGTAGCTGGCAACCCTACCCCAGGGGTAGGGGTAAAAGGAGTAGTGAAGGATGATAGGGAAATGGCTGAGAAGCTGAATGCATTTTTTGCCTCTGTCTTCACTGTGGAAGAGGAGAAGTGTTTGCCCACTCCAGAAGCACCGATTTCGGGAGGGGGTTTGAAAGACCTGAATCAGATTGCGGTAACAAGAGAGGAAGTCCTCCGACTGATGGACAATTTAAAAACTAATAAATCACCAGGCCCGGATGGCATTCATCCGAGAGTTCTGAAAGAACTCAAATGTGAACTTGTGGATCTCCTGACAAAAATATGTAATCTTTCTTTAAAATCTGCCTCAGTTCCTGAGGACTGGAAGATAGCTAATGTCACTCCCATCTTTAAAAAGGGCTCCAGGGGAGATCCAGGAAATTACAGGCCAGTCAGTCTGACATCGATACCGGGTAAGTTGGTGGAAACTGTTATTAAGGAAAGAATTAGTAGGCACATTGATGAACAAAAACTATTGAGGCAGACTCAGCATGGGTTCTGTAAGGGAAGATCTTGTCTCACTAACCTGTTAGTGTTTTTTGAGGGAGTGAACAAACATGTGGACAAGGGGGACCCAATAGATATTATTTACCTTGACTTCCGGAAAGCTTTTGATACAGTTCCTCATCAAAGGCTCCTAAGTAAGCTCAATAGTCATGGGATAAAAGGACAAGTCCTCTTGTGGATCAAAAATTGGCTTATAAATAGGAAACAGAGAGTGAGTATAAATGGGAAACGTTCTCAGTGGAGGGTGGTAAGCAGTGGGGTACCACAGGGATCAGTACTCGGTCCGATGCTTTTTAACTTGTTTATTAACGATTTGGAATTGGGAGTAAGCAGTGATGTGGCTAAATTTGCAGATGACACAAAGTTGTTCAGGGTGGTGAAAACCAGGGAGGATTGTGAGGCACTCCAAAGGGATCTGTTGAGGATGGGTGAGTGGGCGTCAACGTGGCAAATGGGGTTCAATGTGGCCAAGTGCAAAGTGATGCACATTGGAGCCAAAAATCCTAAATATAAATACACGTTGATGGGGTCTGATCTGGCAGAGACGGACCAAGAGAGAGATCTTGGAGTCGTAGTGGATAACTCGCTGAAAATGTCTACACAATGTGTAGCTGCAATAAAGAAGGCCAACGCTATGCTGGGGATTATTAGGAAGGGAACTGATAACAAATCAGCCAGTATCATCATGCCCCTGTATAAATCATTGGTGCGACCTCATTTGGAATACTGTGTACAGTTCTGGTCACCACATCTCAAAAAGGATATTATAGCATTGGAAAAAGTGCAGAGAAGGGCAACTAGAATGATAAAAGGGTTGGAACACCTTCCCTATGAAGAAAGGTTAAAATGCTTGGGGCTCTTTAGCTTGGAGAAACGACGGCTGAGAGGTGACATGATCGAGGTTTATAAGATTATGAATGGGATTGAGCAGGTTGAGAAAGAAGTACTTCTCTCCCTTTCTCACAATACAAGAACTCGTGGGCACTCTATGAAATTGCTGAGCAGTCGGGTTAGAACAGATAAAAGGAAATACTTCTTCACCCAAAGAGTGATTAACATATGGAATTCACTGCCACAGGAGGTCGTGGCAGCTGCAAGCATGGACAGTTTCAAGAGGAAATTAGATAAACATATGGAGCAGAAGTCCATCAGTGGCTATTAGCCACAGGGTATAGATGGGAACTCTCAATCTGGGGCAGGTGATGCACTCTATTCTTGGTGCTGGAGGGGCAGCAGTGGGAGGGCTTCTGGTGCCCTGGCCCCACTGCTGGACCTCCTGATGGCACCTGGTATATTTTGGCCGCTGTGTGACAGAGTGTTGGACTAGATGGGCCATTGGCCTGATTCAACATTGGCTTCTCTTATGTTCTTATGTTCTTATGTTCAGTACTCCCACCAGGAGTACCTGGCAATCCTATCAAATCTCTCCTAAACTGGACTGATTTGGCCATGCCATGCTGATCCATGCTCTTATAATGCCATAGATAGATTGCAGTAACACACTGTACATGGATCCCTTGAAGACAACTCAGAAGAATAAGCTGGTGCAAAATGCAACAGTTTACTTTTGGGCAGGTACTAGGTGGTGCAAATGTAGCCTGTGTTTGAGATAGCTGCATGGTCTGCTGATTTGCTTTCAGGTTCAGGTTGTGGTGACAGCTGTCACCTGACCTCTTAAAGACTTCCACTACCAGCACTGTAACCAGATTTTTTTGTTGTTGGGGGGCAAACTGGACCTGCTGGAAGGGAGTGGGGTGAATTTACTGTCACCACTGGCAGCTCCATCTGCATGATGACTCGCTCTGGAGCTCTCCAAAGGCAGCATGAGCTTCAGGGAAACTTGAGCTCAAGCCTGTTGGAAATATGTGTGTTGCAAGGTCTAAATTCAGTCATTATAGGGTTAATGTGTTTAGCTTGAGTGCTATTGTTCAGACTGACCTGGAAGGAAACCTGGCAGAAAGCCAATGGGAAGAAAGCCCAGGAAACTGGAGCCTACTTACTAACAATCATTGGCTAATGCATTCAGGTTATTTCCAATGGAGGTGGAGAATACTGCAATGCAGAATTTAAAAGATTTCTAGAACTTGAAGGTATTGAACACAAAGTGTCTATCCCACACTCACCTCAACAAAATGAGTCTTGTGAAAGGCTGAACAGAACCATTCAGGACATGTGTAGGGCTAATAAATTCTGGTTAACCAAATACCCTATGGGGTGAAGTTGTCAACACAGTAGTGTATTTGCACAATAGAGTACCCTCAGAAATAACAGGAACCACTCCATTTGAGGCTTGGTTTGGAAAGAAGCCTGGACTAAAGTATATCAAAGCTTTTGGTTCCAAAGGGTATGCTCACATACCAAAAAAGAAAAGGGGAAAACTTGACCCCACATCTGAAATTGGACTTGTATTTTTTAAATAAAGAATTTTATACATAGAAAGAGGGAAAGGGGAAAGAAGGGAAAGGAAAAGATACAGAAATCGGTTTAAAAAGTCTAATTTAACATTCTGCATGCAAATTTTCTCATAAAAGCTTATAACCTTCATTCTTATTGTTCTTCATTTAATCTTAGTTTCTCAGTACTTGTGTCTTGATCAGTCATAAAAGGCCCTCCAAGGTCCCATAAATTCTTCTTCCATTTCTCCTTTTAATATATTTGTCAATTTGTCCATTTTGGCACAATCCATAATCTTTGTTGTTAATTCATAAAGCTTTGGGATTTTCTTTCTTTTTTATAATATTTTATTGATTTTATACTCTACATCCTAAAACCTAAAGGAAAGGGTACAGTGGAATACTACCTCTAACTTAAGACAAGAATTTTGCATTAGGTTACAGATAAATAAATTACTCCTGCAATAACAATAATATACTGAAAAATATAATGATATAGTGAAGATTATAAAAACAAAGAGTCCAAGCCCCTGCAAGATAGATTTTGATTATGCTAAAGTCAAATATTTTGTAATCCAGAGTAAATAGTTTATTTCTTCCACTTCTTCATCTTCACTTTTGATGATTTGGGCGCTGCTGCTCGTTTCTCAGACTCTGAAGTAGAACTGCTGAAGTCACTTAAAGTATTATCCGACTCTTCTTCACTGGATTCCTCTCTTTCCTCCAAATTTGGGTCTTCATCTTTATCTGCACCCAATTGCTGCTTCAAGAATTTTTTGGCCTTTTGGACAGAGTCAATTTTAATTTTCTTATCCTTATATTTGAAGACAAGTCCTTCCGGAAAGTTCTATCTGTAGACTATTTGTTGATTTCTCAGGAAAAAAATTAAGTCTTTATATTGACGTCTTCGTTTCTGGATCTCAAATGGAATGTCTTTTAATGTCCTTGTTGACTTTTAATGTTTTTTCCTGTAGTAGCTTTTAAAACATTGTCTCTCATTGTTCTCTTAGAAAATTTAATGTAAATTTCACCAGGTAGTTTGTTTTTTCTTATAAAATCAGGGTATGTACGATATGCCAGGTCCATGTCACACTGGAGATCCTCTTGTTTTAGGTCAGAAATTGAAGCTATTGCTCCACGTAACATTGTTTTTAAATCTTCTCCAGACATTCTATGGAAGCCTAGAACATGCATAGATCTTTCCAGTTGCAGTTGTAGTAGTTGATTTTTGTCCATATTTCTTTCTTTTTCGACTTCTTCCAGTTCTTGCTTAATATCTGTAGTCTTTGTTTCAACTTTCTCGATCCTTTTGTCTGTCTTTTTGGCCTTTTTTCCCATGTGGGTGAGTTGATTTTGGACGGAATCCAGCTTGTTGTTGATGGTTGACATCTGCTCCAGCAGAGGTTGCAATGCTGCAGCAAGCACATTGGAAAAGTCTGCGCCCACTTCCTGTGTCTGGGGGGGAGTCGTTGGTGCAGAACTTCCTGGAATTGGTTTCTTTTCCGGCGCTGTTCTCCTCCCTCTCCCAGACATCTGGGAGTTTATCTGAATTTAAGGTTTCTTGGCTTAAAATGTAGCTTTCAAGCTCAGAAGGAGTCTCATACAGTTTTTTATGTCTTTTCTAAAACACTTAAGAACTGCTCCATTTTGGGGGGGTGGATCTCCAACCTTTCCCCACCCACTGTTCCTTCTCGGATTGATCTAGCAGACCAAGACTTCTTTGATTTTACAGGGGTTTGATTGACTCACTGTTTAGACAATTTCAGTTGTTGCCAGGGTTACTTTTGCTTATTTTCCTGTCCACTCGTCTGGAGGCCAGCTCTGGTTACCATGTTGGCTCAGAGATGCCAGGACCTCTTGGGGACAGGCAAGCCTCGATCCCTCAGCCATTGCCTCAGGAGAGGCTTATCCCAGCTCCCTAGGCTGAGAGTCTCCTACAGAGACTCTGCGGGGGCCCGGAACCAGCCAAGGCCCCTCCTGATTGACTCAGCTTGGCATGTCCCCACCGGAGAGTCGATGAGATATGTCAAGGTGCAAGCCGCAAAAAACCCGAAGTCAAGCGCTGGGATTTTCAATGTCCTCCATGTCATTGCAAATAAAATTCTGGCTGCTGTTATAACATGTAAAATAAAGTATCTATGGTTCTTATCTAAGTCATCTGGTAAACAGTTTAACAGGAATATCTCTGGTTTAAAAGGTATTGTAATATTCAACACTGACTGTAAGAGAGTATGTACTTCAATCCAATATTTATGAACCTTTTTACATGTCCACCACATATGATAGTATGATCCAACATGATTGTTACATTTCCAGCATTTGTTACTCAAGTTCTTATACATATTGGCTAACCTATCTGGGGTTAGATGCCATCTATAGAACATTTTATATAAATTTTCTTTAAATGAAACAGATTTAATCAATTTAATATTCACATTCCATATTTTACTCCATTGTAACGAATCTATGTTGTAACCTATATTTTGCATCCATTTGACCATACATTCTTTAACTATTTCATCCTGCATTTTCAATTGCATCAGCATACCATACATTTTCTTAATAAGTTTCTCTCTTGAAGTACATAATAATTTTTCTAATGCACCTTGTTCTAAATAAAATCCATCTGTCTGTTTGTCCTTCCTATATCTAGATTCCACTTGCACTCTTGTCCACAAATCTAAGTTTATTTTCCTTTTCTTTAATTCTTCCTGCGATTTTAAATTACTTCCATCATCTAACAATTGTGCGTATCTAATAACTATTTGTTTTGAAGTCAAAGCTGGTTGAGAAACAGCTTCCACTGGAGATACCCATCTTAGAATTTTAGGTATATATCAGTGGATGAATCTTTTCCCAGGTTGTCAATAATGATGTTCTTATCATATGATTTTTAAAATATTTCTGTCCAGAAGCTTTCCCATACCATAAAAATGCGTGCCATCCCAGTTTTAAGTCATGTCCTTCTAGAGTCAGCAGCCTATGATCTTCAAGTAAAATCCATTCTCTCAACCAAACCAAACTTGCCACCCTATGATGATTCTTCCAGTCTGGTACTCCAAGCTCAGCATTATCTTTCGCATCCTGTAAGGTTTTCGATTTAATTCTTGGCTTTTTCCTTTGCCATATAAATGTTGTGTCAGTTTATTCAATTTGTCAAAGAAGCTTTGTTTAATATATATTGGCAAGGTCTGAAATAAAAACATCAGACGTGGTAAAATATTCATTTTCAAAATAGCTGTTCTACCCAATAGTGCTACTTGCAGCTTTGTCCATTTCTCTAGATCTTTTTTAATATCTTGTAGCACTTTATTATAGTTATCATTTATCAGTGAACTACATTTTGCTGTAATATTAATACCCAGATATTTGACTTTCTTTTCCAGTTGAAATCCAGTTAACTCCTAATTCACATCTCTGTTTCAGTGTCATATTTTTCATCATCATTTTCATCTTCTGATAGGTTATTTTCATTCCCTCCATTTTCCCATATTCATTAATCTGATGAATCTGTTGTTGTATCGATTCCATTGGATTTTTCAAGATGTATACCAAGTCATCAGCAAAGGCTTCTAATTTATATTTATTTCCTCTTATTGATGTCCCTTTAATACTGGAATCTTCCCTAATAGTTCTTGTCAGCACTTCCAACGTTAGTATAGCGGAGATATTGGACAGCCTTGTCTTGTCCCTTTTTCAATCTATATATTATCTGTCAATTCATTATTTACTACTATTTTCACTTTCTGCTTTTTATATACAATAGCTTTTATAAAATTAGTCCCAAATTTCATTATTTTCATCTGTTGAATAATAAATTGCCAACTGATATTGTCAAATGCTTTTTCAGCATCCAAAAATATAAAAGCCATCTGTTTCTCTGGATGTGTGAAATTGGACTTGTAGTTGTTTATCCTGTTGGTGGAAAAGGAAACAGGATATACAACCCCCAAAATCACACAGTTGAGGAATGAAATGTTGTATACGTAGATGAGAGCAATTTGCAATGTGCTTCCAATGCAACTGATCCAAAGAGTTCTGAGACTGCTCCCGAAGAACTGGTTGCATGGTTACCTGTGGTGACCACCAGGGAACTGGCAGGTCTACCTTCTGAAGAAACTACCAGAACAGAAGGGGAAGTGGGAACGCACCAGAGGAGGCAACAGAACCCACAACCAGTGTGAGATGATCAGAAAGAAGCACTAAAAGACAACCACCAAAGAAATATGGATTTTATGAAACTGTACAATCTTCAAAAGAACCTAAGAACTGGAAAGAAGTATGCAACCTGCCTGCCAATGAAACAGACATATGTATTGAAGCAATAGAACAGGAAATACTATCCATATATGAGAAAGAAGCATGGACTTTTACAAAGTTACCTCCAGGCAGAAAGCCTGTTGGATGCAAATGGGTATTCAAAATCAAGTATAAAAAAGATGGGACTGTAGAATTATACAAAGCACACCTAGTAGCCAAAGGTTATTCACAAGAATATGGGACTGACTACTTTCAGACTTTTGCTCCAGTTATCAATCATGCACCATTCAGAACACTTCTTAGTGTTGCAGCATCAAGAGACATGATTGTAGAGCATCTTGATATAAAGACAGCATTCCTCAATGGAGA
The DNA here is from genome assembly GCA_029375565.1 of Gekko gecko. Classification (NCBI taxonomy): domain Eukaryota; kingdom Metazoa; phylum Chordata; class Lepidosauria; order Squamata; family Gekkonidae; genus Gekko; species Gekko gecko. Next base: position 198,766,727 of record JAPDNY010000005.1, read on the forward strand.
ACTATCTGAGGAAATATTTATGGAACAACCTGAGGGTTTCAAAGTCAAAAGACAAGAAAATTACCTTTACAGACTCAACAAAGGACTCTGTGGACTAAAACAAGGAACAAAGGTTTGGTATGACAAAATTACAGGACTATTGCAGAAGCAAGGCTTTGAGAAAGGGAAACCTGAACCTTGCCTGTACGCTAGAATTAAAAATGGACAATTCCAGTATGTTCTTGTTTATGTTAACGACTTGATCATGTCTTGTCAAAACAGAGAGGATATTAAAGAAATAGCTGATGGACTGAACAAGGAAGGAGAAGTCAAACAGCTTGGAGACGTAAAACACTACCTCGGAATACAAGTTGAAAGACTCAAGGACAGAACCTTTCTTCTATGCCAGAAATGAAAAAATATGGACTTCATAGAATCTGTTGGTATGAAAAACTGCAAAGCATCATCCATACCACTTGAACCTGCATATCTAAAGGAAAAGGATGGAACACCTCTCAGAGACATTGGAGAATATAGAGAAGCAGTTGGAAAACTTCTCTACTGGAGCAAAACCATGAGGCCTGACATCACAGCAGCAGTTGGCATCTTGTGCAGAAAAGTGAGTTTGCCTAACCATCATGATTGGAGTGCAATAAAGAAACTAGCATGGTATCTAAAAGGAACAATGGACTTAGAACTGAAAATTGCACCATCTGAAGGGTCAAGACTAGTTGAATACATGGACGCCAACAAGTGGATCTATTCTTCTACGGAGATGGATTAATAGACTGGACTAGTAGAAAGCAAACTGTTGTGGCACAGTCTACAGCAGAAGCTGAGTGTGTCTCAGCAGCCAGTGCCTGCAGTGAACTTGAATGGACTTTTCATTTGTTGAAGGACTTTGGAATAAGAGAACCTGTACCTGTGGGAAACTGTTTTCCTTAAGAGTAGCAATCTGCACATCGAAGGGTTACGTGACAGAAGAGTAAACAGGAAGATGCTTAGTGTCTGCCTATCTAGCTGTAACTCTCTGGTCACTTGCTTTTTGGAGGCCAAGGCACAGGGACATCGCATCTGGTTCTTCCAACAGTTTCAGACCCCTCTGCTGAGGTGAGGTGGACCTCCATGGGCATGGCACTTGCATTCTTGAGGCCAGGAAAAGTGGAAGGTGGCAGGAAAAGAGGAAGACCCAATGTGAGATGGATGGACTCCATAAAGGTAGCCACAGCCTTCAGTTTGCAAGACCTGAGCAAGGCTGTCAATGACAGGATGTTTTGGAAGTTGTTAATTCATAAGGTCACAATGCATCAAAAATGACTTGATGGCACATAACACATTGGGTAGCAGAGGCCCATAGAATACCCCCCATGGCCCGATAAAGAGGCCCAAGATACTTGTTGTGTCCTGAGATCAGAGGGCTGAGCTGGCGAAACACTGCCAAGCTTCGCTCTCTGAGAACAATAGGGACTAGGTTCCTGAGCTCGCCAGTAGGGAACCAATGGCAGCATTGGCGGGCGATTCAAACCCGCCAATAGGAATATAGGGCCGTCCCCCCTAACTGTATATAGTTGGCCTCCGGCCGTTACTGTGTGTTCTTTGTCTTATGTGAAGTACGAATAAACGCGTCTTCTCTTATGTCGTCGTCCGAGTCATGAGGCCTGAAACCCAGTACTTTACAGTGGCGACGAGGATGGGATTCTAACGCCTTCTGTGACTCCATGAACGACGAAACGGACACCGCCGAGCAACGCATCGCTGACCCCGAGAGCAGCACCGCACCGCTCGCCGAGCATCGCATCGCTGACCCCGAGAGCAGCACCGCACCGCTCGCCCCGGCGCGCGCCGTTCCTGACAGAACCATGGCCGCTTCCCACGTAACACTGGAGCACTTCGACCAGTCGCAGCCAGAAACCTGGGACGCATGGGTCGACCAGCTCATCAGCTACTTGGAGCTCAACGAAATCCGCCACCCCGACCAGAAACGAGCGATCCTCCTGAACGCCTGCGGCACCCAAACCGTCCGCCTCGCCAAGAGCCTCTTGGTGCCCCGCACGGCCTTGGAGAGCTCGTTTGGGGAAATCCTGGACGTCCTAAATGGCTACTTCAGCCCCCGGCCGACCTTCCTGGCCAAGAGGATGGATTTCCAGAGGCGAGTCCAGACCCGAGGGGAATCCATTGCCAACTTCCTAGCCGCGCTAAGGGCGCTAGCCGTGGACTGCGGGTTTCCGAAGGTGGAGGACAACCTGCTGACACAGTTCGTGTGGGGCCTGGCGGACTCCAAGCTGCGGCGCAAGTTGGTGGGACACCGGAAGCTCACCTTGGACGAGGCCCTCGACGCCGCCACTGCCCACGAGGCCGCAGAAGGGGATCGGCCGGTCGCGGCCGCGCAGGTGGTTGGAAGGAGCCCAAGCCCCGGAAACGAAGAGACGGACGAGGTCTGCGCCCGCAAACCCCAACAACGCCGGCCGGCGCCGTTCCAGCAGGCCAACAGGGAGCAAGCCAAGTACTCCGGCAACCGAGCCGTCTGTGCCAGCTGCGGGGAGGGCCACGGACAGAAATCCTGCAGGTTCCGGGACGCTGTCTGTCACGGGTGCGGAAAGCAGGGACACCTCGCCCGGGTCTGCCGGTCCAAGGGCTCCCGGAATTCGAGATCGTCGGTCCCCCAGTACCGCGCATCGTCCACCGCACACGAGACAACGGAAGAGGTCGCCGAGTTGTACCACCTCACCGACCAACCACTACAGGTACTTCGCCTCCCCAACCCCAACCTTTCCTCTGCCCCGAAGATCCAAGTAACCGTGCGGATCGAGGGGTCCCCCTGTTGCATGGAAGTGGACTCGGGATCGGCGGCGTCCATCATTTCCCTGGACACTTTAAAAAGACTTTGCCCACTAGGGGGACCCCCTCTACGTCCATCGCCACTAAGCTTGGTGGACTTTCAAAAGAACCCTGTCCCCATCCGGGGAGTCGGCACTTTCCGAGTGCAGTACCGAGACTTTGAGGGGAAGTTGGACTTGGTGGTGGTAGAGGGAAATCTCGCGAGTCTCCTGGGGCGGGCGTGGTTCGAGGCCCTAGGCATATCGATTGGGGGAGTAAATAATTGTGGGGTGCGGGACTGGGGGGCGGTGTGCAAGGAATTCCCAGAGGTCTTTGACGGGAAACTGGGATGTTACAAAGGGCCCCCGGTGTCGCTCCACTTAGACCCCACCGTGACGCCCATCCGTCGGCGCTTCCGCACCGTGCCCCTGGCCCTCCGCCCTAAAATAGAGACCGAACTAGACCGGCTGGTGGCCCAGGGAGTCTTAGAGCCCGTCCCGAACGCTAGATGGGAGACACCGATAGTGACACCCGTCAAGCCAAACGGGGAGATCCGCATCTGCGTGGATTATAAGTGCACTATTAACCAGGCACTCCAGGCGCACGCATACCCCGTACCAGTGGTCAGCCATGTCCTAGCAACACTGGCAGGGGCGCGCATATTTGGAAAGCTGGATCTCGCACAGGCGTACCAGCAACTCCCGGTAGATGAGGCCACGGCCGAGGCACAGACCATAGTGACCCACCGGGGAGCTTTCCGGGTGAAGAGGCTGCAGTTCGGGGTCAGTGTGGCCCCAGGGATCTTCCAAAATCTAATGGACGATTTGTTAAAAGGGATCCCTGGAGTGACGCCGTTCTTCGACGACGTCCTCATCGCCGCGACCACCCCGGAAAGCTTCGCCGCCCGCCTCCGAACTGTATTGGAACGCTTCCAAGCCGCGGGGCTGAAAGTGAAGCGGGAAAAGTGCCTCCTCGGGGTGCCGGAAGTAGAGTTCTTGGGATACCGGGTAGACGCATCAGGCCTGCATCCGGCGAGGGACAAAGTGAAGGCCATCGTGGAGGCCCCCGCCCCGAAGTCCAAGGCCGAGCTCCAGGCGTTCTTAGGCCTCCTGAACTTTTACCATTCCTTTCTCCCACACAAAGCCGCCGTGGCCGAACCCCTACACAGGCTGCTGGATAAGGCGACACCTTGGGCATGGGGAGCGAGGGAGGAGGCGGCGTTTCGGGGGGTGAAAGTCCTCTTGATTTCAAACGCAGTACTCGCGCACTTTGATGAAAAGCTCCCGGTCATCCTGGCGTGCGACGCATCACCGTATGGGGTCGGGGCAGTCTTGGCACACAAGCTACCGGACGGGAGGGAGGTCCCGGTGGCTTACTACTCCCGCACGCTGTCCCCCGCGGAGCGGAACTACGCCCAAATCGACAGGGAGGGCTTGGCACTGGTGGCGGGGGTAAAAAAATTCCACAATTTTGTGTACGGGCGGCCCTTCACGCTCGTAACAGATCATAAGCCGCTCCTGGGACTGTTCGCGGCGGACAAACAAACGCCGCAAGTTTTGTCGCCCCGGGTGTTGCGCTGGTCCTTATTTTTAGCGGGTTACCAATACCGACTGGAGCATCGGCCGGGCAAGGCGCTGGGTCATGCCGACGCCTTGAGCCGCCTACCGCTGCCGCAGACAGGGGAAGATCCGGCCCCAGCCCCCGCTGTCTTGCTGATGGAGGAACTGCCAAACCCCCCTTCAGGCTGCAGATGTGGCCGCCCGCACGTCCCGAGATCCCATTCTCTCCCGGGTCCTAAACTGGGTGGTGAGGGGGTGGCCAGCGGAACAGACAGGGCCAGAGTTCACAGCGTACAAGGCCAGGCGGGAAGAGCTGTCCGCATTGAAAGGGTGTTTACTATGGGGAGACAGGGTGATCATTCCGGGGCCCATGAGACAAGGGGTGCTAGAAACGCTGCACGAGGCCCACCCAGGCATCGTACGAATGAAAGCTCTGGCAAGGAGCTACGTGTGGTGGCCCGGGGTGGACGCAGAAATTGAATCTTGGGTCAGAGGGTGCACACGATGTCAGGAGGTCCGCCCCAATCCACCGAGAGCGCCAACCCAAAGCTGGGAGTCTACCCACAAGCCGTGGTCACGCCTGCACATAGACTTTGCGGGGCCGTTCCAGGGGCTCCAGTTCATGGTAACGGTAGACTCTTATTCAAAATGGGTGGAAATAAGCCCAGTGTCTACCCCCTCTACCAAGGCGGCAATAAGGGCCCTGCGGAAGATATTTGCAACGCACGGGTTACCCGACACAATCGTGTCGGACAACGGGGCAGCATTCACATCTGCGGAGTTTCAAGCGTTCCTCGAAAGGAACCTCATCAGGCACATACGATCCGCGCCTTTCCACCCGGCAACTAATGGACAGGCGGAGAGGACGGTACGCACCGCCAAAGAGGCCCTGAGCCGCATAACGGGGGGGACTGGGAGTTCCGGCTGGCCCGCTTCCTTCTCACATACCGCACCACCCCAAACCCCATCTCCGGACACTGCCCCGCAGAACTATTAATGGGCCGCCGCCCTACCACTTTATTAGACAGACTCCACCCGGACCGAGCCCCCGAGAGAAAGCTGGTCGAGAACAGGGAGGCGCCCCGGAGCTTCCTACCGGGAGACCCTGTCTACTTCCGGAACTACGGAGCGGGGCCGCAGTGGGTGGCAGGGCGCATCCTAAAACCCACCGGGCCAGTGTCATACGAGGTCCTAACCGATGGGGACCGGGTCCTCCGCAAACACATCGACCAGCTACGGAGGCGTCAAGACCCCGATAGAGAGATCGAGTTACCGGGAAATGCCGCCCCTGCCCCATCATCCGATCAACCGCAAGCACCGACAGCGGAGCCAGCGCCAGAGAGTCCACGGAATCCGGAGGGGGCCCCGGTAGCAGCTGAGCCGCCGCCGCCGCGGCCGCCACCGTTGGCCCCGGTAGCAGCCGAGTCGCCGCCGCCGCTGCCGCCACCGTTACAGCCGCCACCGTCACCGCCTCGGCGACTTCCAGAGGCCCAAGCTCCGTGTGCGGGCGGAACAACCGATAGGGGCCCCGCCAGTCCGGTATCGGCCCCCCGACGTTCGCTAAGAGAAAGGAGGCCACCAGCATACTTAAAAGACTACGTCACCTGATAGGGGACGAACCATGGGGGGAGGGGTGTTGTGTCCTGAGATCAGAGGGCTGAGCTGGCGAAACACTGCCAAGCTTCGCTCTCTGAGAACAATAGGGACTAGGTTCCTGAGCTCGCCAGTAGGGAACCAATGGCAGCATTGGCGGGCGATTCAAACCCGCCAATAGGAATATAGGGCCGTCCCCCCCTAACTGTATATAGTTGGCCTCCGGCCGTTACTGTGTGTTCTTTGTCTTATGTGAAGTACGAATAAACGCGTCTTCTCTTATGTCGTCGTCCGAGTCATGAGGCCTGAAACCCAGTACTTTACAATACTCATCTCTGTCCAGCATATGGTTTCTTCAGGGCTTCAGCCAATCTATTCCTTCCCTGAAGGTGCTCAAGGCAGTGATGTCCTTCTTTCCTGAGCACTAGAACTCCCTCTAGGGAATTTCTTTCTTTGGGGGGGTCCTTTGAGCCTTCTCTCTGGCCAGAGACTTCTGCCTCCTCTGGGGCTTCTGCTCCCCCCTTCTCTTGTCTTTCATCCATGCTTTCTACTGCCTTTTCCCCCTCTGGCCTTCAATTCACTGCAGTCTGCCTCCCCAGCCCCCTTTCTGGTTTCTCCTCTTTTTGCTGCCCCCTCTAGGATTTCCAGTCTCCAGGCAGAGATCTCCTGGTATTGTAACTGATCTCCAGACTAGAGAGATCAGTTCTCCTGGAAGAAAAGGCAGCTTTGGAGGGTGGACTTTTATGGCGTTATGCTCTGCTAAGGTCCCTCCTCTCCTCTAGGCTCCACCTTCCAATCTCTAGGATTTCCCAACTGGCAACTCTACCACCCCCTCCTCTTGTTCCTTCTTCGTCTTCTCTGATCCCTTGTCTTTGCTTTCTCCATTGTCCTTGTTGTCCCATCCCATAGGAGGCTGTATGGAGTTGGTGCCAATTATGGAGTTGCTTGGCCAGTGCTGGCAGCTCAATGCCTGCCCTCGAGTGCCAGCTGGTGAGTGGTGCAGCCCTCCTTGGCCCACTCCTGACCTATGGCCACCTGCTCTTCCATCACTGGTGCTGCTCCCCATACACCTTCTCACTGCAGCCAGCAGCCCGGTGGGTTCCCTCTGGCAGATCCTCACACAGAGTGACTACTCAATATCCGCATTCTCCTCGTCAGTGAGGTTTCCAGTTGATGAGTCTTGTGGCTGACAAGAAACATATTGGCGTACTTTCATTTGTTTTTCTTCACCACATCTGTTGCAATGAGGGTTTTTTCCTCTCTCCTTTTTGTTCCCCCGCACCACTCAATTAACATTTTATTAACATATCGTACGATCAAAAAATACTCAAATGCTATTTTTAATTTATGGCACGGAAAGTAAAAACACAGTCTTTCCTACAGCACTGAAGAGGGTTTGTGCGTGAACGCCTTGTAGATATAACCGGAAATATCAGCCCTGGTCACTCAGAGACTCACACTCCGAGTCTGAAGAACAAAATTCCAGTCCAGTGGCATTTTTAAGACCAACAAAGTTTCATTCTGGGTGTAAGCTTTTGTGTGCCTGCACACTTCATAAGATACTGAGTCTGAGTGTTCATAGATTTAGGTGCATGACAGATTGAGATGTTAATAGGGCCGGAAGACTGTCAGTTTATTTATCTGATGACACTTCAGATTCATTGATTGACGAAGTGAGGGACAGACAACAATGATTAAGGTACTTCCACAACAGATCCCACATTGAAATGGGGTATACTTGTAGTCCCAAATGCAGCATATTATAAGTAAATCCACCCACAGGCAAAAGCAATTGAAGTGGATGAAAGAAACAGAAAATGGGTATCTTCTGGCTCTCATGTCCTCTAGCCTAATATTGCTGATGGTGGCTCTTGAAGACCTCTTGAGAAGATCATTTTCCATAGGTACATGTGTGCCATCAAGTCACAACAGCCTTATGGTGACCCCAGCAAGGGGCCTTCAAGGCGAGCGAGAAGCAGAGGTGGTTTGCCATTGCCTTCTTCTTCAGAGCTTTCCTTGGTGGTCTCCCATCCAAGCACCGACACTGCTTAGCTTCCAAGATCTGACAAGGTTGGACAATGGCCAGGAGCTCCAAGGTTTGCAGAAATTCCAAGGAATCGATACACACAATCCAGTTTTGCTCATAGGGAGATTTTTAATAAAGCATCAGAACTTACACACAAAATGAAGCTTGCCAGAATCCGAGACCAACATGCATAACTAAAACTAGGTGTCTTATACCCTAGATGTTGTCTACCAGTCAAGTAATCATTAATTAAGTTATCCCAAACACTTTGATGAGCCGGGCCATGGTCCTGGCATCTAATGGTGGGAAGAAACAACTCAGGCCTCTGAAGATAAAGGTTGCTAACAAGTATGAGAGAGAGGGAAAGTTCCCTTGAGAGCGGCTAAACACCATCCTCTCACAAGACTCAGGGCAACTAAGCACCAGCATATAACAAAGATGGAGTCACCCTGGCCATACAGGCTATACCATTCTGCCTTGCCTCCAAGACTCTTTCCCAGTCTTGCTTTTTGGCGAGAAGCACTGTGTGCTTCCAATATTGCTGCCAGAAGCCAAACATCTTGTGGCTTCTGATTCTACAGAGGGTGTTTTCTGCTGTGTGGGTTGTGGCAGAGTCACAGAAGGGAACTCTTGCCACGTTCGGCAATGTGGACTTCACTCCCTGCATCAGGACAGGTGTGGCAACTGTAAGCCTCAGCATCCATTGCTGGCTTGGTTAGTTGCTCTGTGTGTACCCAGGGTTGCCTCCTACAGGAGGTGGGCAGGTGAGCAGCTGTGCCACAGATGGAAATACCGGCAGGTGCATCCTGACCAGCTGGATGCATAAGCTCATCTATGGTCCACCCTGTATATTTTCTGGCTCTCTGGGGCCAATTGAGATCAGAAAAATGGCAAGAGGGAGAAGATTTCATTCCCCCCCTTTCCTTCACAGTGTGGTCCCAATCCAAATCAGGGCCCTGAATATTTGATAACTGGGTTTTTTTTTTCATAATGCTGGGGGTTCTGGACACAGGACCCCCAGTGTTTGCCATCAGGCTGAGAGAGAAAAAGGAGAAGTGATCTGGGAGCAGTTTCTGCCCTTTGAAATCTGGCTGGGTTTGGAAATAAGCTTGGACTTGCCATTTTTTACATCAACAGTTCTACGGATCAAAAACATTACACTGGTTTTTTTTTAATTTTCCAAAACTAGATGTTCTCACTAGAGTTTTCAGAAATTTGTTTTTGTTTTAGTGTGTGTCTCCTTATTTTCTTGAGAACTGAAATTTGCAGTTTGCAAATAATTAATAATAATTGGAGATCCTTGCCCCATCGCCATTTTGTCATGTAACATAAAGTACGGTAAAGTTTGAGTCCAGGGGCACCTTTAAGACCAACAAAGTTTTATTCAAAGTGTAAGCTCTCGTGCGCAAAGCACACTTCTTCAATTCAAGTGCGTAGCTGTGTTGGTCTGAAGCAGCAGAACAAAGTCTGAGTCCAGCACACAAGAGCTGACACTTTGAATAAAGCTTTGCTGGTCTTAAAGGTGCCACTGGACTCAAACTTTGTTCTGCTGCTTCAGACCAACACAGCTACCCACCTGCATTTTTCATGAAGCAGGTTGTCAGGCTATCCTTCAAGGATCTGCATTGAACTCTGGCTCTTCTCACTGGAGGCACTGCTGGGCCACAGGGAAAGGGTGAGGGAGGACTGTGGCCGTTTGGCCCAAGTGTTATGTAGAGTTGCCAACCTCCAGGAAGAGCCTGGAGATCTCCAAGAATTACAGCTGATCTCCAGGCTACAGAGATCAGTTCCCCAGGAGAACATGGATCTTCTTCGTGATCTCTGTGCATCACACCTCTGGGATATGGTGCGCCTGCACCGACCTTGATCGGTTCCTCTTGAAAACGAAAGGGATTTTTGCGCCCACTTCCCTATCACGCGCCAGCCCCACTGCACATGACTAAGGGAGGGGCACGACAATCCCACCAGTTCTCTTCTGACCACCGCGCTGGTAGGATCCTCTCTGCTTCGTTCGGTAAAACTTTGGGCTTTTAGGCCTATTCCTCTTTTTCTTTGAACTTTCTTTGTGTTTTTTGTTTTGTCTAAGCGAAAGGACATTGTTACTATGGATTTATTTCTTGGACTTTTTTCGTTTGGTCGTCTTCTTTTCGAGACCGTGTGTTTCCCCCCCTCCTCCGGCCTACGACCAAGAGGTGGGGCTTCTTCAAAAGGTGCCTTAAGTGCGGCAGTAAAATTGCCCCCCCCCCCAGATGGACACTCACTTTGCCTCTTGTGCCTCGGGGAACTGCACCGAGTGGACTCTTGTGCTCGTTATGAGAAGTTCTCGAAGCAGACGAGAAAGAACCGAGCTGCCAGACTTCGTGTTGCACTTTTGGAATTAGCGCTCTCACTGATGTCGTCACAGGACACTTTGGGGCATGCGTCAATGTTGACTCCTGCTTCAGCATTGACGGCTGCGCTGTCTCCGATACCGGCTCATTCAGATGTCAAACGCCCGATGCTGAAACGCTCGGCTCAGACATCTCAGTCCGAAGCTCATACTCCCTCTAAAAAATGTAGGGACGGCAAGGACGATCGGCCAGTTAAAAAAGCATAAGAAAACTCCCCCTACGCAAACTCCATTGACCTCTCAGAGGGCCGTGGAACCGAATCCTATGGGGACTGCTTCACTTGACTCTTCGAGCCGAGAGCAGCTACAAGGTGTACCTCAGTCACCTTTGCTGCGTCCTATCCAGCTCACCGATTCTGAGCACGATATGGACTTGACACAGGTCTCCCAGTCTTCCAGTGTCGAAAGCCTACACTCCGACTGAGGAGCCGAAGCCTTTGTCCATCCTCCACAACTCTGACCTGACAAGCAAGAACGGCCATCAGCACCAATCCACCCACCACCCTCCTGGGATCAACAACAATGGCAATATATGTACGGGGCCCTATCCGTTCTTGGGCAACATGCCGTGGTTCCCACCCCAACCAATGGAATGGGACCATCAATCCACCTCCTCCCGACTCTCCCGGTATCGAGATCCTCCATCGATGCCAGGGTTTGTGAGGCCGCATCCGTCGAGACCGGCAGGCAAACCTCCCACACCATTGAGCCCAATACCCGAGTTTAAAGGTCCATCGAATCCAGTCCCATCGACACCGATATTGCCTATGTCTTTTTCCGAACTGTCTGAACATTCTGCCTCCCCCAACATATCTTCCCAATCAGGAGATGAAAACCCTGATCCTCCGGTGGAACCCTTACCACCTCAACAAGTCAGCGATGACCTCCCGATTCCCCCTTCGGAAGATCTAAAATCTTATGGGGATTTCATCAAATGGATGGCCAACACACTGACTCTGTCTACGGTACAACCCCCATCTACTGTGACAGATTCCGTGTTTGATATCATCCAAATGGACACTTCTATCCTGATTGCCTTACCAATGACTTCAGTCTTGCTTCAGGTGGCCAAAGTCCCATGGTCTCACCCGGCATCTACCCCTGTCTCAAGCCAGAGAGTAGATCATATGTATAAGGTGTAGGAGCAAGGTGCTGAGTTTTTATTCACCCACCCTAAACCCAATTCAATCATAGTCACTTCCTCTTCCAAAGGCAGACACAGTCATTCCACCCCACCCCCCCAGAGAAAGAAGGGAGGAAACTTGATTCATTCAGAAGAAAATTTTATTCTGCCGGAGCACTCAGCATCAAGACTTCGAACTATACAGCATGTATGGGGAGATATCATTTTGCTCTTTGGGAGCAGATGTCTGCATTCATTGCTACCCTCCCTGAGGACTCTAACCGCCAGGCTTGTAGAATTCAAACAGAAGGAATGCTTCTGGCCAAACACCAGCTCAATGCTGCTAAACACACATTGGATGCGGCAGCCAAAATGCTAACCTTGGCAGTTACCGTCAGAAGACATGCTTGGTTATGTTTCATGGACTTACCGCAGGATACCAGGACTCTTGTCAAAGATCTCCCATTCCAGGGTGAAGGCCTCTTCAGTACCACGACTGATACAGTCCTGCAAGACTTAGAAAAGAGCATAAAAACATCACAGAATTTAGGGATTATGTCAGCTCCTAAACCGTCCAAAGCAAAATCCTGGAACAAGCCATGACTTCGGTCCTGCTTCAGGCGGCCTCACAGATCATCTTTTAAGTCGTCCCTGGAAGCACAGTGGCAACACTCTCCCTCTGTGTCTTCCCGTCCCTATGGACACAAACCAAATTTTTCACCTGTCGCTCCATCTGGGGCTAAAACTCCCAAAGCCCCCAAGCAGAGCCTTTGACTCCTGTTGTCCCATCCCCACCTGCCTGTCTCCCTACCTGGCCGCTTGGTAGCAGATCACTTCAGATCGGTGGGTACTCTCCGTCGTTGAGAAGGGGTACCTCACAGAATTCATCCAGATACCCGAGGCCCCCAACTTCATACCTACCCCACCATCCATCACGCTCCTGGAAGAGATCCAGAACCTTCTTCAAAAGGATGCTATCAAACCAGTCCCAACAACACAATGTCAACACGGGTTCTACTCCCATTACTTTATGGTCCCCAAAAAAGACGGAGACTTCTGTCCTATTATGGACCTCAGGAGACTCAACAGGTTTATCTCATACCAGAAATTCCATATGACAACATTGCAAAGTATTCCCCTCCTCAACAAGGGTGTCTGGATGGTAACTTTGGACTTGCAAGATGCATATTTTCATATAACTATCCACCCGGTCCACAGGAAGTTTTTGCATTTTGTGGTCGCGGGAGACCATTTGCAATACAAAGCCCTCCCCTTTGGACTCTTAACAGCACCCAGAGTCTTTACAAAAATGATGATCGTCATTGCGGCATACCTCCGCCTTCAGGGTGTGCAGATCTTTCTGTACATAGACGACTGGTTACTTATAGCAAGCTCCAGAGAGACTTTGCTATCAATTTAACACTGGCCACCCTAAATGGGTTGGGTCTGAAGGTGAACTTTAAAAAATCATGCTCCTTCCTTCCTTGAGAGTCCAGTTTATTGGAGCAATTCTGGACTCAACTGTCTGATGAGCCTTTCTCCCCCCCCAAGAGGGCAAGCGACATTATGGCTCACTTCAGCCTAATGAGGACACAAGGAGATGTGTCCGCAAGGCAGGTTCAACGGCTGTTGGGTCTGATGGCCACCACCACAATGGTACTCATCTTCACCAGACCACAGATGAGCCCACTTCAGCGGTGGTTCCTCAAATGTTTCCATCCACAGCGGCAGTCCCAATCTCAACAGTTCATGCTCTCTGTAAAAGTACTGGATTCCCTACAGTGGTGGGAAAATCTGGACAACCTCCTTCAGGGAGCCCGATTTCGTGCACCCACCCCCGAAATGACCCTGACCACGGATGTGGGGATGGGGAGCTCATCTCCAAGGTGTTTGTGTGGGCACCCAGTGGGAACCGCATCTGACCCATAAATACATCAACTTCCTGGAGCTACTCGCCATCCAGTATGCCCTGAGGTCGTTTCGTCATTTTATAGCCCACCACATGGTGGCAGTCCTGACAGACAACACCACTGCGTTGTGCTACCTGAACATACAAGGCGGGACAGTGTCCAGGGGACTTTGTCAATTGGCCCTGGAAATTTGGGCTGAGTGCCAATCTTGGGGTGTGTTCATCATTGCCACTTACTTACCCGGATCGCTCAATGTCCATGTGGATTTTCTGAGCAGGGGAGGCACATCCCTTCATGAGTGGGAACTCAACTGGACTTACCTCCAACCAATCTTTCACAGATGGGGCCGCCCAGAAATAGCTGTGTTTGCAACGCATCAGAATGCGAAGTGTCGCCTGTTTTGCACCAGAGCAGGACAGGACCCCCTGTCCCTGGGGGACGGCCTCCTTCTCCCCTGGTCCCACAGGTACGTGTACCTGTTCCCACCAATTCCTCTACTTATCAAAGTGATCAGCAAAATCATGAGGGAACACCCTCAGTGCATCCTCGTGGCACCCTGGTGGCCACGTCAACACTGGTTCCCGACACTGCATCACATGTCCCAAGGTACCTATGCGCATCTCCCCCTGGTACCAGATCTTCTCCTGGCTCAGGAGGGCCAAGTGCTGCACCACGATATACCACACCTCAAACTCACGGTGTGGAAGATCCCCTAGCACAGCTTAAAAGCAGGACAGACCTTGTCCTGTTGAACTGTCATAAGCCAAAGTACACGTGCTTCCTATGAGGGAAGTGGAGAAAATTCTTGTCTTACCATGAGTCATTGTGTTTGCCACAGCCCCCTCCAGACTTGGGGGCAATCTTCAGTTTCCTGTTGACCCGCCTAGACCTGGGTCTTAGTTGCTCCTCCTTAAGAGCCTATTTAGCCGCCATCTCCACCAATCATCCTGTGGTGGACGGCTACTCCATTTTTTCCCACCCTCAAATGAAACAGTTTCTGAAAGGCCTCACTCGTTTTTTTCCTCTGGCTCGTGGGCCGACTCCCTCCTGGGGCTTACCCCTGGTGTTGTCCAGACTCATGGGCAAACCGTTCGAACCCAAGGCCACGTCTAGTCTGCAGCTTCTCTCCTGGAAGACTGCCTTCCTAGTAGCCATGACCTCAGCAAAGTGAGTGAGCGAATTGTCTGCACTCTGTTGCAACTCTCTGTATTTGGTTTTTCACCATGATGGTGTCACCTTGGCCCCGGATGTCTCTTTCCTGCCCAAGGTTGTTTCTGAGTTCCATTTGCAAGCTGACATTGCCCTCCCAACATTTTTCCCATCTTCTACGAACAACGAGGAACGCCGTCTCCATACTTTAGACGTCAAAAGAGCCACACTCTTCTACCTTGATAGAACAAGGTCATTCTGGCAATCACCAGCCTTGTCACCTATGGCACACCTGTGCAAGGGAGGAAGCTCTCTTCACAGCGTCTATCCAAGTGGATTGTGGAAACCATTAAACTATGCTACTTACTGGCCAAAAGGCCACTCCTGAGCCCACTCTGGGTGCATTCCACCCAGGCAGTAGCTACATCCACAGCCTTCCTGAGAGGTTCGTCACTCACTGACATCTGTCAAGCAGCAACCTGGGCTACCCCTCACACGTTCGTGAAGCATTATGCCCTGGATGTGCATCTTCATCAGCGTTCCATGGTGGGATGGGCAGTGTTGCAGGTGGCGGAAGTCTAGGACCTTCAGCTCCCTCCTCCACGTAGGCCTGTTTTTGCTTGCTAATCTCTCAGAGGTGTGATGCACAGAGTCCATGAAGAAGATAAACAGGTTGCTTACTTGTAATTGATGATCTTCGAGTGGTCATCTGTGCATTCATACGACCCACCCTCCTTCCCCTCTGCTTTTGGTCCTCTCCTTTTTTATTATTTTGAGACTGATGGCAGCAGTCAGAAGGAACTGGTGGGATTGTCATCATGCCCCTCCCTTAGTCATGCGCAGTGGGGCTGGTGCATGATGGGGGAGTGGGCATGAAAATCCCTTTCACTTTCAGGAGAAACCGATCGAGGTCAGTGCAGGTGCGCTATATCCCAGAGGTGTGAATGAACAGATGACCACTCGAAGATCATCAGTTACAGGTAAGCAACCTGTTTTTACTTTGGCGGGTGGGTGCTATACTCCACGGAGGTCCCTCACCTCTCCAATCCCCGCCCTCCCCAGGTTCCACCACCAAATCGCCAGGAATTTCTGACAAACTTTGGCAACCCTATGGCAGTTTGGGTTTGCAACCATTTCAGTTCCATCTGCCCATGACATCCTCTAGGATCAGTGATGTGGACAACCCATTTGGGATCAGCTACCTCCAAGCCCCAGATTCCCAGCCCTGTAGCTCCTTGAAATCATCCCGAAGCCTAATTAGCAGTGGGTGTGGCCCAGCTTTTCAAAGGTTAAGGTTAATTGGAATTGATTCTCTTGTTTAGATTCTTTGTAGGTTTCGTGATTCCCGTTATTGCCACATGAAATCACTTGCAGGCGGCTCAGCTCTCTGCTGGAGGGGGTGCTGGGGGGGTGTATTGGAACCATAACAGATATGAGCTAATTAGAAGCAACACAGCAGCTGCAGCAAGTGTGGGATGCCTGAGCGGGGCAGGAAGTGCAGCCAGAAGGAATCGGCAATGCCAGAGCCTTGTCTGTGCTTAAAGGATGGAGCCAGGACACAGGTGCCAAACAGGAAGTGTGAGTGACAGATGTCAGCCTCTTGCTCCCTCCTCCTCTTCCTGCACTCCTTTCCCCGACACATTTACTTATTTATTTTACACCTAAGTACTTAAACATATGTTTTCCCAGCATCTGTTCAAAATGGCTTAAAACCAGAAAGAAAAGCGCTATGGTGTAATGGTTAGAGCAGGGGTCCCCAACTCAGTGCCCGTGGGTAACATGGTTCCACTGACACTTTTTCTGGTGCCCACCCCCCAATATTTTTAGAAAGTGAGTGAGTCCAGGTGGGGCTTCTTGCCCAGCAGGACTTCTGATTTGCCACTGAATATTGGGTTGGCTACTCAGATTCACATAACGTTGTTTCAGAGGCAGCTGCCTCCACTGTTTTATTCTCTTCCCCCCACCCCGCCACCTCTTTCCCAGCATATTTTCTGATTACCACTCTTCTTCCCTGCACTTGGGCTTCCTCCGTGCATCTGTGGCTCCCCCTCCTATGATAGCCATTTTGTGGTTGTGCCCCCTCCACTGTGTCCATTCCAAAGGTTCCCGCAGGTTCAAAATGGTTGGGGTCCCCTGGGCAAGAGTGTCGGACTCGTAGTAGGGATGCCAGACTCCAGGTGGGACTGGGGATCCCTTGGAATTACAGCTCATCTCCCAGCTACAGAAATCAGTTCCCCTGGAGAAAATGGATTCTTTGGCAGGTGGCCTCCATGGCATTGTACTCAGTTGAACTCCCTACCTTCTTCCCCAGGCTCCATCCTCAAATCTCTAGGAGCTTCCCACCCTGGATCTGGCAACCCTATCCCCCCATCCCCCACCGTTGGCCAGGGGGGGAGCTGGCAACCCTACGTACCAGGGATAGTCAGGTCCGAATCCCCACACTGCCCTGGAAACTTGCTGGGTTCAGTGACTCGCTGGGTCCCGAAACTTGCTTGGTCAGTCACACAGTCTCAGCCTAAGCTACCTCACAGGGTTGTTGTGTAGATAAAATGAAAAAGAAGAGAGTGACATAAGCTACTTGGGGTCCCTGTAGGGGAGAAAGGCAGAGTATAACAGCTCAGTCCTGAGAGCTACCTGTGCCTCAGTGGCTGGCCACTGGCACACTTCTGGCACCATCAGTCTGTTCCATGTAGAATTTTGGCAGAAGTGGGGCCATATGGGCTGCAGCTGCACCCAGAAACCACATTGTTGTGGCCTGGACACATCACAGGGAAGTCCATGAATGAGACACGCCCAACCCAGGTGGGTGCCTACAAGTGCATGTGCACTGCTCTATGACCTGTGGAAGGAGAAGAAGAAGAAGAGGAGGAGGAGATTGGATTTATACCCCTCCCTTCACTACCCAAAGGAGTCTCAGAGCGGCTTACAATCTCCTCCCCTCCTCACAACAGACACCCTGTGAGGGACATAGGGGTGAGAGAGCTCTTTTGAAGACTGATCCTGAGAGGACAGCTCTGACAGAACTTGTGAGGAGGAATGGGGAATCAGACCTGGTTCTACCAAATTAGAGTCCATGCTCCTAACCACTACACCAAGCTGGCTCTCAAGCTGGCTGAAACTGTGGCTCCCAACAGGATGGGGATGCAGCAGCCCCTGAGCTTGGGAAGATCATCCCCTTCCCTTTGCATTAATTATTCATGCCCCTGATTAGCTATTCCAGGGGTCCCCAACGTGGTGCTCGTGGGCACCATGGTGCCTGCCAACACCTTTTCTGGCACTCACCAAGTGTTTTTAGAAAGTGGGCAGGGCCAGGTGGGGGTTTTGCCCAGCAAGGCTTCTGACTGGCCACTGGAGAGTTGATTGGCTGTACAGATTTTTTAAAACGCTGCTTTGGCAGCAGCTGCCACCACAGCACAAGGCTCTTCACTGTGTGGCTGAAGATAAGCCAGGGCAAGCATTACATAGCTGGTTCCACTTCCTGCAGCAGCCATTTTGTGGCTGCAGCCACCACACTGTGCCTGAATTCCAAATGTGCCTGCAGGCTGAGGACCCCTGATCTATGCAGATAGAGTCGGACCAGAGAGGTTATTTTAAGGAGGCAGCAAACTCAGGACACCAGGGCCGATTTCCCACAAGTGCTGCTCTGCACTTGCTCTTCCCTTTTGCCCTGATGGAACATATTTCACATTAAGTGCTGCTCTGCTGCATTTTGCCCCACAGCTTCACGTGATTTCCCCCACGTCTACTCAATCCTCAAAAAACAGGTTTGAGTAGATGCTGGGGAAATAGTGTGAAGCTGCAGGGGCAAAATGTGGCCGGGCAGCACTTTGTGTGAAATTGACACGTACCATTGGGGCAAAGGGAAGAGTGAGCGTGGAGCAGCGCTTGTGGGAAATTGGGTTTCCCTTTCAGTCAGAAGAGGATGCAGAAACAGCTTATACTGAGACTATGGGCCCCGCCAGGGCTGGCCCTCATTCTAATATAACTAACTCTCACTGTCGCCCACCTGCCCACCAGTGATAGCGGACAAGTTACTAGGATTATGGGAAGGGCTTAAATGTTTCCAAAGTAAACACTTTTCCCTGCAAGTTAAGCCTTTTTTGATCCAACCAGGAACAGATGTCCAAACCAACCAATGAATTGGAAACATCTGAAACTACTTGCCACAATGGAGTACAATAAATATGCCTTTCATCATAACTCTTGCTAGATGCTCGAGCGGGGCTGCCTTGAGCATGGCGTAGGGGACCAGTCTAGGGCTGCAAAAGAGGCCTGTTGATAAAGTAATCTCCAGGGGCAGACTGGGAAGTGAAAATGACCCCATCATCATGGCCCTGTGGGTCCTCATATAATATACTGGGTTCAAGATGCGTTGGTAGTGAATCAGTTCATAGTTTATTTGGGTAGAGAAACTGAGACGACAAAGCAGGACCGGAGGCCTGCTTAAATTCCCATTGCAAACCATACCCAAACACACACACACAGTGTCCCCAAATCCCATAGGTCATTCCTCGGATCCTGACTACCTGATAGGTCCCTTCTAGGATCCAGGCTGGCTATTGTCTCTGAATGCAAAGCTTTGCTACTTCGCATGTCCACGTGCTAACCCGACCGCATGTGCGTTCCTCAGTTGGTACACATCACCCCTCCCCCCATGGTTCAGACCTTCCCTAGCATACAAAGTCTTTTAGGTATGCAGGCTTCTTTCATTCCCATGTCGAATGGTGTAGTTCAATGGCCGGGGCTGCTTGCTCTGGTAGGGTCACAGGCAGCATGACTGGGGTCTCTGGGGGCCCCGCCGGGCTTGATGTACCGCCAGCTTCTTGAATGTGAGCCGGCTCCCTGGAACTTCCTGTGTCTGCTTCAGGGGATGCGCTTGTTTGTTGCGGCACTTGGCTGGATGCTGCGGCCTCGCCTGCATTGCTGGCATCAGGGTTGGTGTCTTCGTCCTTGCAATCATCCGGCCTGCTTGGGTGCACCAGAATGAGTTGGCAGCATAATTGATCAATGTGACGTCTCAGCAGCTGTCTGTCTTCTGCGGAGACCTTGTATGACAGAGGGCCTGTGACTCTGACTACCCTGGCCAGAATCCAGGCAGGACCTTGGGCATAGTTCCAGGCATACAGGGGTCCCCTGGGAAGAACCCCTGAGGGGCTTCCTGACTTTCTGGTGCTGCGCTGTGCTCGATCTGGATGGAGATGGTCCAGATGAGTTGTAAGGTGGTGTCCCATCAGGAGCTCGGCTGGGCTGCACCCGGCTGTGGTATATGGTGTTACTTGCTGGCCAGCTTGTAGTCCCAGTCCCCCTGGTTCATCTGACACAGGGACTCCTTGGTAGTTTGAACCATGTGTTCCACCTGGCCATTGGTTGCAAGGTGAAATGGAGCAGAGCAGATGTTCCTGATCCCATAGTAGCTCATGAAGGCCTGGAATTCCAAGGAGATGAATGCCGTCCCATTGTCAGTGATTAGGGAGTCTGGGATGCCATGGGTGCTGAAAATCCACCACATTGCACAGAAGGCAGATCGGGACGAAGTGGAGGGGACCAGGATTACTTCCAGCCACTTGGTGTAGGCATCCACAAAGATGAAGAAAATCTGCCCCTGGAAGGGCCCCGCAAAGTCCAAGTGCAGTCAAGCCCATGGCTTGTGTGACGACTCCCATGGCCACACTGGGGCTCGTGGAGGTTCCGGCCATGATTCTTGGCATGTCTGGCAGCACTTTACTCAGTCTTCAATTCCCCCGTCCATCCCAGGCCACCACACATAGCTCCGGGCCAATGCTTTCATGAACACAATTCCCAGGTGCGTGTTGTGCAATGCTGTGAGCACCCACTGGCACAGTGGGGCAAGTATTACCACCCGGTTTCCCCAGAGCAGGCAGCCCTTGTGGGATGACAACTCATTCCTCCAGGACAAGAACACTGTGAATTCTGGGCCCACCGGAATGGTGGGCCATCCTCTCCCCACCCAGTCCAAGACATGGGACAGGAGATGGTCCTGGGTGGTATGGTGGGACACCTCAGTTACCTGGACCAGGTGGTTGGGGAGTTCCTTGAGGAGGACGATGTGGTGTGCAGGAGTCAGGTCCAGATCGCTGGATGGCAGGGGGAGGCAGCTGAGGGCATCTACGTGGCCCATAGCTTTACCGGGCCGGTGGACGAGCACATACTGGTAGCCAGCCAGAAAGATGGACCACCTAAGCACCCAGGGGGACAACATTTGGGGACTCTGATGGTCCGGGGCTAGGAGACCCAGGAGTGGCTTGTGGTTCATGACCACTGTGAAGGGCTGACCGTAAAGGTAATCATGAAATTTCTTCACCCCTGCCACAATCACCAAGGCCTCCTTGTCAATTTGAGCATAGTTGTGCTCGGCCGCAGACAAGGTGCTGGAGTAATAAGCAATTGGAATCTCCTGGCCATCTGCAAGTCGGTACCCCAGGACTGCCCCCACCCCATATGGGGAAGCATCACAAGCCAGAACCACCGGGAGGGACTCGTTGAAGTAAGCGAGGACTGAATTGGATGTTAACAGTTCTTTCACTGCCCAGAACACGGTCATGTGCCGGGGGGCCCAGGCCCATGGAGCATGTTTGTTGAGAAGGCGGTGCAGGGGCTCTGCAATGGTGGCCTTGTGGGGTAGGAACGAGTGACAGAAATTCAAAAGGCCGAGGAAAGCCTGGAGCTCGGCCTTGGAGGAGGGGGTAGGTGCTTGCACAATGGCACGAACCTTGTCTGGAGTGGGGTGGATGCCCTGTGCGTCAACCACGAACCCCAGGAATTCTACCGGTGGCACCCCAAGCATGCATTTCTCACGCTTCACCCTTAATCTAGCATTGTTGAAGCATTGCAGGACAGACCACAGCCACATGGAGAAGGTCTCGGCGTCAGAGGCCACGATTAAAACATCATCAAAGAAGGGCTGGACCCTGGGGATACCTTTAAGCAAACAGTCCTTTAGGTTTTGGAAGATCCCCGGGGCAACACTAACCCCAAACTGCAGCCTCCGAACCCTGAACGCCCCCTTGTGGGTCACAGTCGTTTGGGTTTCGGCTGTGTCATCATCCACTGGTAGTTGCTGATAGGCTTGTGCCAGATCCAGTTTGCCAAAAAAACCCGGCGCCCAACAGGGAGGCGAGGACATGGCTAATGACGGGGACCGAATATGCATGTTTCTGGAGTGCTTTATTTATAGTGCATTTGTAGTCCACGCATATCCTGACTTCCCTGTTGTTACGATGAGCGTTTCCCAGCATGCGTGGGACAAGGGTTCTAGGACCCCCTGTTCCACCAGGCGATCCAGCTCGATATCTATTTTAGGGCGTAAGGCAAACGGGGCGTGCCTGGCCTTCATGTGGATGGGCCGTACCGCGAGGTCAACATCGAGGGAAACCAGAGGTCCAGTGTAGCAGCCGAACATCCCATCGAATATGGCTGGGAACTCGTCACATACTGCATTAAAATCCTGTGGCCACATGTGGTTCACTCCGGTCACCCCAAACCCCAAGGGCCCAAACCACAACAGTCCCAGTAAACTGGTGAGCTTGCCTTCCACCACCAGCAAATCTAACCATCCATTAAAGTCCTTGTATTGAACTCTGAATTTGCCCCACCCCTTGAAAGCCATCAGGTTCTTTTGGAAGTCTCATAGGGTGAGACCAACTGGTTTATCTAAGAAGGGCCCCCTTGGGGGCAGAGTCTCTCTCTCTCTCTCTCTCTCTCTCTCTCTCTCTCTCTCTCTCTCTCTCTCTCTCTCTCTCTCTCTCTCTCTTTTAACCCAGCAAAAACTGGGCCATTTGGAAAGAAGAAAAGATACTACACATTGAGACAAGAAAACAAAGAAATACTACAACAACCACCACTACAAAACATATACTACAGTAGTGGAGCTCATACTTATTATCCTGTTGAATTTGTACATTCTATTAACATCTTATCTAGTTTTAGACATCTTTTCTTGATTATATAATCATTTTTACATAGAACTACCTATTACTCAAACCTTCATAATTTCTGTATATAGTTCTCAATCCATCTATAGAGTTCACCCCAAGTATTTTTGAAAGATCCTTCTTTTTTGCCTTGTAACTGGAGAGTTGAACTGTCCATTTCTGCTGCTTCAAACAGTTTACTTATGATTTCTTCTTTTGTAGGCACTTCTTTTTTCCAATACTTTGCATATAAAATTCTTGCTGCGGTTACAACATGTACAATTACATATGTACATATCTTTGTAAAGGAATCAGGAATAATGTTTAATAAAAATAATTCAGGATTAAACGGTATGGTTGTGTCTAACATTTTTTGTAAGATTCTATGTATCCATATCTAATATGTTTTAGCAATCTTACATGTCCACCACATATGGTAATACGATCCAATTTTACTTTTACATTTCCAACATGTATTTGTATATATTCTGATATTCTGATATCATTCAGCTAAATTTTCAGGAGTTACATGCCATCTATAAAACATTTTATATATTTTTTCTTTATAAGAGCTTGCCTTTGTGAATTTTATGTTTAGTTTCCATACCTTAGACCATCCATTTGAATAGTATGACCTATATTTTGTGCCCATTTAATCATAGCTTCTTTTACCACTTCATCCTGCATTCTCATATCTATGAAGACATTATAAATTCGCTTTATATATTTACAATCTTTCTCAAACATGATTTTATCAAGCTCTACAGGTGAATCATAGAAACCAGTTACATTATCTTTTGCAAATCTAGAATCTAATTGTGCTCTTTCCCACCAGTTCATCTGTATGAATCTTTCTTTAAGTTCTTCTTGAGTCTGAAGTTGATTTTGTTTATTCAACAGATCTTCATATGTCCAGGATAAAGCTTTTGAAAATATATTGGGATGTATAAATGTTTCTAATGGTGAGACCCATTTAGGTATTTTAGTATAATATAGGTTCTATACTTCATCCCATTGTTTCAATAATGCTGCTCTTAGTATATGCTGATTAAAATATTTATGGGCCTTGCTTTTCCTGTACCACACAAAAGCATGTCAACCTAATTGTAGATCATGACCTTCCAGCCTTAATAATCTTACATCCTCCAGAGTGAGCCATTCTTTCATCCATGTTATGCTTGCTGCTTTATAATATAATTGCCAATGAGGTAGGACAAATCCTCCTCTTTCTTTTTTACCTTGCAATATTTTCAGCTTAATTCTGGTTTTTTTCCCTTGCCAAATAAATTGTCTCATTAGTTTATCAAGTTCTTTAAAATATTGTAGATTTTTTATTATAGGTATTGTTTGAAATAAAAAGATCACTCTTGGTAAAATGTTCATCTTCATTGTCTCTATTCTTCCCATAAATGAGAGGTTCAACTGTTTCCAGTTTTGTAAATCCTTCTTAATCGTTTACATTAGTTTCACATAGGTAAAGGTAAAGGACTCTAGGGTTGCAGTGCTCATCTCCGTTTCCAAGCCGAAGAACCAGCACTGTCCAAATACGTTTCTGTGGTCATGTGGCTGGCATGACCAAATGCCAAGGCACACAGAATGCTGTTACCTTCCCTCTGAAGCAGTACCTATTTACCTACTTGCAATTTCTTGCTTTCGAACTGCTAGGTTGGCAGAAGCTGGAACCAGAGACGGGAGCTCACTCCGTCATGCAGCATTTGGGTCTTGAACTGCTGAACTACGGACCTTCCAGCCTGCAGTTCAGCATCTTAACCACTTGAGCCACCGCAGCTCATAGTTTTCTTTAAATAGAGAACATCTGTTTGTTAAGTTTATTCCCAAATATTTTATTTTCTTCTTTACTTCCATTCCAGAGCATTCCTGTATCTTTTGAGCTTGGTTTTTAGTACTTTAATAGTATTTTAGTCTTTTTAAGGTTGATTTTCAATCCAGCATGCTGATCATATTCTTGTATAGTCTGCAGAAGAGGGTCTATTGTTGTTTGTGGCTCTTCCAAGATAAAAACCAAATCATCTGCAAAGGCTTGAAGTTTATATTCTTCTCCTTTAATTCGGAGTCCTCTAATGGAATTAAATCTCCTTACCCTTTCACATAGCACACTAAAGCAAAGATGAACAAAAGAGGAGATAGGGGGCACACATGTCTAGTTCCTTTTCATATTTCTATATTTTGTGTAAGATCCCTATTCACCATTATTTTAGCAGACTGATGTGTGTATATTGCTTTCACCATTGTGAAAAAGTAGTTGCCACATTTCCATGATTGTAATTGTTCCAACATAAAGAGCCAAGTCAGATTATCAAATGCCTTCTCTGCATCCAAAAAGACCAAAGCCATTTGTCTTTCAGGATGAGCTTCAAAATATTCCAGTACATTCAGAATTATTCTTACATTGTGTCTCATTTGCCTCTTTGGCAAGAATCCTGATTGGTCCTGCTGTATTATCTGTATCTGGACTCTTTTCAATCTTTTAGCTAATAAATCTTGTAGTCCACATTCAACAATGAAATTGGTCTATAATTTTGAATTTCTTTTTCATCTGTGTCTGGCTTATATATCAGGCCAATCAATGCTTGATTGCATGAGTCTGGTAGTTGTCCTTTCATCTGCTGTATTCTGTATTGTCATTTTCAAGCCTCTCCGCCCCCTGTCCCTGCAGCTGCTTCTCTGACCCCCGTGGCACCACCTCCCGCCAGCCTCTCTCCGCCTGGCCCCATTGCTCTCTCGTGTCTCCTCCCACCGCTCTTCTGCCTTCTGTGGCTGCGGCCCGCTGCTTCCATCGCCCCCAAAATGGTTCTCCTCCTGCGCGCTTCGCCCCCTCCTCCCGTCCTCATTCCAAACGGGCAGCCCGTCTGCAGCAGTGAAAAGGAACATTAAAATCAACGTGGGATGCGGGGAACCGTGAAAGACTGTGGATTTTATTCCTGCACCTGATGACCGTGCAAATAGAGCTTAGGGAAACTTGTGCGTGGTAAAGGGGCCAGCCCCCAGAATGAAACTTGACTGAGGACCCACAGAGAAATTTCCGATCTGTATATTATGAAAAAGTGGGCTTTTGTGGTGTGGAAGAAAAGAAGTCATTGGAAATCCTTCTGAAAGATGATCGATTGGATATCGAGAAGCTTTGCACATTTAGTCAAAGATTTCCACTTCCGTCCATGTATCGAACCCTGGTGTAGAAGGTGCTTTTAGGTATCCTTCCTCCCCATCATGAATCTCATACATTTGTGATGAAGTACCGAAGAGAGCAGTATAAAGACGTATACCACGCCCTCCAAGTAATTCACTTTATCAGTGAGTCAACCCCACAAGTTGAGGTTTTCCTCCGGGTATATCAGCTGGAATCGGGAAAGCTACCTCGAAATCCATCTTTCCCGTTGGAACCTGAAGATGAAGTATTTCTTGCTATTGCTAAGGCTATGGAGGAAATGGCTGAAGACAGCATCGACTGCTATTGGCTCGTCAGTAGTTTTGTGAACCTATTCAACAATAAATACGCTTTACCCCAACAGCCAAAATATCTGGAACAAGCTTTGAGCCTTGAAGACAGCAGACTCCTAACACATTTGAAATCATGTTCAGCAATGAGCCAACTTCCTTACAACCTCTGGTTTAGGAAGTGTTTTGCTGGGTGTCTACGTGAATCGAGCCTACAAAGGGTTTGGGACAAAGTTATCAGTGGTTCCTGCAAAATCCCTGTCTTTGTTGCTGTTGAGATTTTGCTAACTTTCAAAATGAAGTTGATGGTACTGAACAGCGCCAAGAAGATTGCCCAGTTTTTGGAAAACGTACCTCAAGATAATACTGATACAATTGTGAGCAAAGCCATTGAGTTGTGGTACAAACATGGCGGGACCCCTGCTCATTCAGTCTGAGCCCTTGCTGACCCCACGGCATAGGGTTTTGTGTGTGGGGGGGGTTGTACACCTTTCCCTGGTAATATTTGATATTTAATTTGATTGTATTGTCATTTTCAGTGGAAGGGTCACTTGGTCTTTAAATGCTTGATAGAATTCTGCTGGAAAGCCATCTGGTCTGGGCAATTTCTTTTTCTTTTGATTTTTGATTGCTTCAACCACCTCCATATACGATATCGGTTCATTTAGTATCTTCCTTAGGTCTTCTGAGAATTCCTTATAGCTATAATTTCTTAAGAATTCTTTAATCTGATCTTGTTCAATATTTTCTTGTCGGTATAGGTTTTGGGAAAAGTTTTCGATATTTTTCAAATCTTTATGAACATTGTTTTCTTCTCCTTTTAAATTTTTCAAAATTTTTATATGCTTTTTTCTATCTCTCTCCTTAATTTATATGCTAGCCACCTTGTTGGTTTATTTGCATTTCAAAGAAGTATTGCTTTGCATATGTTATTTTCTTTGCTATTTCCTGAGTAAGCAGACAATTAAGTTGATGTTGCAAATTTAATCTTTGCTATTTCCTGAGTAAGCAGACAATTAAGTTAATGTTGCAAGTTTTTAATCAGTGAATAGTCACTGACGGGGTTCATTTTAAGATTTTGTTCTTCTTGTTTAATCTGTTTTTCTATCTGCGTGTATTTCTGTTTCCTTTTTCTTGTTTCTTATATCTTGATTCAAACACCATCCTCTTGCATAGGCCTTAAAAGCCTTCCATACAATATGCATGGACATATCCGGTTGAATGTTCTGTTTTAAAAATTCCTGGAATTCCTTTTTAGATTTTTTAACAAAATCTGGATTTTCCAGCAACCATGTATTCATTGTCCATCTGTTCTTTTTGGGCGTATCTTGCAGAGTCAATAATAACGGATTGTGGTTTGCAAATGTTGAAGGCAAAATTTCCACTTCTATAATATCATTAATCATAACTGTCGAAATCTATGCCATATCCAGTCTTGACCAGAATTTGTGTCTTGCAGAAAAAAAAGGTATAATCCTGTTTATTTATGTTTCTGATTCTTCATGCATCAGCTAGTGATAATTCTTCCACCATGCTTATAAGTGTGTTGGGTAGTTCATTGGCTTTTCTCTATCCATGGCCTTATCAAACACTGTATTATAGTCTCCTACTATACAGATTTCTTCATACGTTAGATTGGAAAGAGTCTCGTGAAACATATCATAGAAATTTTCTTGGTGTTGATTTGGTGCATATATGTTAGCTATTACTGTAGATTTGACTTGCCTTGTAATTTTAACTATTAACAATCTTCCATCTTCAGAATCGTAAATTAGTTCAGGGTGGAGGTGTTCTTTTACATAAGTCACTACCCCTTTTTTCTTTTTTTGTTTGTCTGCAGATACAAAACATTTTCCGATTTTACTTCTAAAAGTTTTTTATCCGTTTCTTTAATACGTGTTTCTTGTAAGCAGACTATATCCGTTTGTAGTTTTTTTATCCGGTGAAAAAATTTCCTTCTCTTTTGTGGAGCATTCAAACCGTTTACGTTAATAGAAAGTATTTTCAGCTTCCTTTTATTCATCCTTATCATCTTTTTTTTTTTGAGCTGTTTCTGTTCTTGTTGTAGTATCTCATAGCCATGTGACATGGGGGAATTTTGGATCTTTTCTTACCATAGGTTGGTTTATGGCCTGTGGCACCTTGTGGATTCTCCTGTTCCTCAGGCTTTTCCTCTTCTCCTTCTTTGTCCTCATCTTCTTCTTCCTCCTGATATCTGAGTTCTTCTCCATATTGTTTTAAGAAGTCTTCAATTTTAAATATGAAATTAATTCTGAATCTTTTCCCGTTATGAGTAAAAAGTATACCTTCTGGAAGTAGCCATCTATAGTTTATCTCATTTTCTCTTAGCAAATTGGCAAGTTGTGAGTAGCCTCTTCTTTTTCCTCTTACTCTCCAGGGAATTTCTTTTAGGATCTTGACATCTGTCTCTTGCAGTTTCAACTTCTTTTGATTTGCCATTCTTTATATGTCATCCCTTGTAGCTCTCTTGTGGAATCTTACATGAACCTCTCTGTGCAATTTAAATCTTCTTGCATTGGAAGAGTTCATTCTAAATGCAACATCAATATCTTCAGGTATAAACTGTTCAGTTTCTCCTTCCAAGTAGTCTGTTAGCAATTTTGCCATGTTAACTTTGCTATCTTCTCCAGTTTGTTCCGGTATGTTTTAGAATCTCAAAATAAAGCCTGCTTTCTCTAATTCAAGTCACATCACCGAATCCTCTAGAGATTCTTGTCTGGTTTTTAGTTCTCAAGTTCTTTGATCAAGTTCTTCCATTTTATCATGCGGCTGGATTGTAGTCTTTGTCAATGTATTAATATTTTGAGTATGGTCTGAAATCTGTTGCCCAAGTTTCTCTGTTTGCAAAGTAATCTGAGTAGTTATGGCGTCAAGCTTAGCCTGGATAGGCTCAACTGCTGCTGGGATTGCTCTGCTTACTGCATTGTCCACTGCTTGAGGGATAATACTATTAGCAGCAGCTGAAAGCACAGTGTTGATAGCTTGAGGCACTGCTGACTCTATTGCCTTGGCCACCACATCATGTATCAAGGTATGAATTTCGTGTGTAGCCTTCTTGCCTAGGTTTGCTGCCACAGATTTAGAGAGGTTAGGTGAAGGTTCGGGTTTGCCAGAAGACATGTTCCAATACACTTCAATAAGATCAGTATTCAGTAGGGAAATTCACAATAAGATATGCAATATGAAATAGTAATTTCAACACATTATTCTAAGTATTTTCAAAGACAACCCCTCTTTCTATATAAACACCAACTGTACCTACTGGCTAAACAACTCTGGTGATTTTTCCCCTTTATATATCCAAATAGTGTATTGCAGTAGTGCTAACTTAATCTCAGTGTTCCCAAAACAATCTCTCTTTATACTGTCAATCAAGAAGCAGTTCCTTTTTTATCTCACCCACAGTTACAACAATTCACAAAATGAAAGAGCCTTGTTTTGTTTCTTGCTGGAACCAATTATTTCTGTTAAAAGAAGTACAAGTTAAAAACTAAGAGGGGAAGATTGCTTAGAGTTCAATGTTCAAAGGTCAAAAGTCAGTTTCAATCTTACCAACAATTCCCAGTTTATAGAGTCCTCAATATTACAGTTAAGGATGGTAAAAATAACACAGTTAATGCCCTTATAATTCCATAAGAGAGATTTTTAGTATATCCACTGATTCCAGGGTTCCTGCACAAATCATAAGAGCCAGTGTTCCATCTTTTATAAAGTTTTTATATATCCACAGGTTTGGAAAAATCTCAGTTTATGATGTCTTCAGTATAACAGTAAAGGTGGTAAAAATCACTCCATTTTTTAAAAAATAAAATTTTATTTCAGTTTTGCAATATGCAACAACAAAACAACAACAGAACCTTAGAGGAATATCACGAAAACCATAACAATTATGAAAATTATTATATATATTGTTTACAACATGAATGATATCATAATATTTCTTTGGAACCTGAACAGTTTTAGATGCATCATTATTAAAAATACTAGGAGTAAGGCCCATTGTGGAAATAAATACAACAGGGTCTAGAAAGAGGCTCTGGGAGAGTGCCCTGGCTTCGGGCACACAGTGTGAATTTGCTGTGGTGACCTCAGCAGGGTATAATGACAGAGACCACCATTTTCTTCAGAGGAACTGATCTCTGCTACCTGAAGAGCAGTTGTAGTTTTGAGTGATCTCCAACCGTCACCTGGAGATTGGCAACAATTGTTACCCAGGAAGAAATGGCTGGTTGGGAGGGTGGAGTCTATGGCATTCTACCTGCCTGAGGTCCAACCCCGCCTCAAACTCCACTCTCTCCAGGTTCCGCCCCTCAAATCCCCAGGAATTTGCCAACCTGGAGTTGGCAACCCCATCTCCTTCCCAGCTAACCATCAATCTACTGTTATCTGCCCCTCTGACTTCAGCTGACTTTGGCCCTCTGTCCTGCAGAGCAGTTGTAATTCTGAGTGGTCTCCAGCCCTCACCTGGAGATTGGCAACAATGGTTCCCCATGAGGGACTGGCTGGTTTGGAGGGTGGAGTCTATGGCATTGTACCTGTCTGAGACCCCACCTCTCCTCAAACCTCACCATCTTCAGGCTCTACCCCTCAAATCTCCAGAAATTTCCCAACCTGAAGTTGGCAACCCTATCTCCCTCCCAGCCAATTGTCAACCTACTGTTATCTGCCCCCTGACTTCAGCTTTCCATCTCCTCCCCCCTCCCTCCTGGAGAGCAGTTGTAATTCTGATTGATCTCCAGCCCCCACCTGGAGATTGGCAACAATGGTTCCCCAGGATGGAATGGCTAGTTTGATGGGTGGAGTCTATGGCATTCTACCTGTCTGAGGTCCCACCCCTCCTGAAACCTCACCCTCTTCAGGCTCCATTCCTCAAATCTCCAGGAACTTCCCATCTGGAGTTGGCAACCCTATCAGGACTGGCCCCAATGAGTTTTCTCTCAAAGGCCAAAACAGGTGACAGGACCAAGCTTGGTTGCCTACCAACAGGCACTGAGGGGAAAGTAGGGTTGCCAGCTCTAATTAGGGAAATACCTGGAGATTTGGGGGTTGGATCCTGTGGAGGGCAGCATCGGGGGGAGGGGGTGGAAGGACTCAGCAGGGTATAATGGCATAGGGTCTACCCTCCAAAGCAGCCATTTTCTCCAGGGGAGAACAGCAGGAGATCTCCAGGTCCCACCTGGAGATTGGCAACCCTAGGGGAAAGACAGCTGCACAGCAGGGGGTAGAAGAGAATGGTTTGATGGCCACTGGGCCAAGATTGGCAACAATAGTTCCCCAGGAGAAAATGGCTGGTTTGGAGGATGGAGTCTATGGCACTGTACCTGTCTGAGGTCCCACCCCCTCTCTGGGCTCCACCCCTCAAATCTCCAGGAATTTCCCTACCTATAGTTGGCAACTTTATCTCATCCCCTCTCAACAGCCTCTTCCTAGGCAAAATTCTGTCTTTCTCATTAGTGGGGAGCAAAGCAGTTTACTTCATTCTTTTCGGCTTTGTGATCTGTACAGCAACCCTGTAAGGCAGGTTAGACAGAAAGTCTCCGGCTGGTCCGAAATCACCCAGGCAGTTTCCATAGGGATGCTCCTGCTGAACAGGAGCAAGCAGCCAAGCCTAGGGTTGCCATTGCCAACAAAGACAAATTGATGCAAAGGAGGATGGGAAAGTCTCCATATCTCTATTTTGCCTTCAATTGGTTTTGATGCCAGCAGAGTGAGAAAATGCCAGAGGCTCTGGGTGGGTGCCCCATGGTAAATGCACCAAACAATTCCTAAAGATTTTCCAGTGTGTTGATAAATCATTTTCTACAATCACAGTGTCCCCCGCCAGAATTAGTACCAGAGCTTTTTTTGCCTTGTGGTATTCTGCTTGGGGTGTGACCTGTCTTTTTTTGTGGTGTGGCATGGTTGTGTTATTGGGTTTGTTTCTTTTGAAGGGGAAGTGTTGTGAGTGAGGACATATTTCACCTCAGAATACAACAGGTTGCATAAACAACTAACAATTCCAACTGTCTTGCGGGGGGGGGGGAGTTTGAGGTGCAAAATGGAGTGAAGTCCAATCAGCTTCCATATGCAAATGAGCTTGAAATGCTGGCCCAGTCAAAGGAGAGTGGCCTAGGCTGCAGTGGGTGGGAGAGAACTCAGGCAATGCAGCTAGTGGATAGGGACAGATTCTGAGCGACATACCAGGGAGTGAACTAATTTTTCCAAGCATAGAATCTTGCCAGACCACTACCCTTTTATATAATAGGACAGGATATTCTAAAAATGGAAACCATTTTAACTGGAAATCACTATGCCCGGAAGGCCTTGTCCAAGTTGAGATCTTTGTGGTCGATGAGTTTCCTTTGGAGCTTCGGTTCTCAGACACCCCCAATGAACTGGTTCAACAGGGAGTCCTCAATGGCTGGGAATTCGCAGTTGATTGCAAGCCTGTGAATGTTGACCATGAAGGCGGCGGTTGATTCTCCAAACTGTCAGTTTCGCACAAAGAATACATTCGCATCACCATCTCGGAGGGTTTCGGTGCAAAGTAGTCATTGAGAGATTTGACCAGTTCATCGTAAGAGGTGGTGTCCAGGGTCTTGGGTGTGATGAGACCCTGGACTAAGCAGATCGTGGTGACCCCACACATGCTGAGCAACCAGGATTTCTATGGATCCTTGGTGCCTTGGATCCTGAAGAAGTGCTTCAGCTGTTCCACCCAGGCTTCCCACAGCTCCGAGCGAGTCAGGTCGAAGAAGGAAAGTTGTCCCGGAGCAGCGGCCATGACCAGAGAAACGATGCAGGGCGTGGTGACCTGGTCCTGGATGCGCGGTGCGATGCTTGGGGCAGCGATGGTAGCCT
This sequence comes from Gekko gecko, assembly GCA_029375565.1. NCBI lineage: Eukaryota > Metazoa > Chordata > Lepidosauria > Squamata > Gekkonidae > Gekko > Gekko gecko. The sequence continues at coordinate 198,799,520 of JAPDNY010000005.1, forward strand.
CGGACTCGAAGTGGTCAGTGCTCATGGGGATCCCACCTTCGTCGCCAGTATAATATATTGGGTTCGAGATGTGTTGGTAGTGAATCAGCTCATAGTGTATTCGGTTAGAGAAACTGAGACAATGAATCAGGACCGGAGGCCTGCTTAAATCCCCATTGCAAACCACACCCAAACTCACACCACACCTGTGATAGGATTATTTACAGTGTTCCCAAATCCCATAGGTCATTCCTCAGATCCTGACTACCTGATAGGTCTCTTCTAGGATCCAGGCTGGCTATTGTCTCTGGATGTGAAGCTTTGCTACTTTGCATGACCATGTGCTAACCCAACCGCATGTGCAGTCCTCAGTTGGTACACAACACCTCATCAGGTAGAAGGTTGGAGCCCAGGGATGCCAACCTCCAGGTGGAGACTGGAGTTCTCCTAGAATTACTATTGATGTCCAGGCTACATGGGAAATGGCAGCTTTGGAGGGCAGATGATGTGGCTTACCATAGATTTTAGGGAAAACATGAGCCCTAGAGTGATATCACTTCCCCATTGAGCTCCTTTCCTATCCAGGGATGCCAGCCTCCAGGTGGGACCTGGAGTTACAGCTTATCTCCAAATGACAGAGATCTGTTCCCCTCGAGAAAACGGCTGCTTTGCAGGATGGACTCTGAGCATTGTACCCCACTGAGGTCCCTCCCCTCCCCAGCCTCCAACCCCAGATCCCCAGGAGTTTCCCAATCTGAAGCTGGCAACCCTATTCCCACCCCAGACTTTCTATGGTTGCCAGGTTCCCCCTGGCCACCAGTGCGGGATGGAGGGGTAGGGTTGCCAGATCCAGGCTGGGAAACTCCTGGAGATTTGGGGATGGGGCCGTGGGAGGACAGGAAACTCAGTGGGGTACAATGCCATAGAGTCTACCCTTCAGAACATCCATTTTCTCCAGGGGAATTAAGATCTGTAGCCTGAAAATCTTTTGCAAAGTTTTTTTTTTTGTATTTTTTCGTGTGTGTGTGTGTGTGTGTGTGTGTGTGTGTGTGCGCGCGCGCGCGCCTGGAAGTCATGGTGAACTCTGGTGACTGAACTGTACTGGCAGGCTGGAGGATATTCAGAGAGGTGGCTGAGTAAGGCCTGCCATTGCCTCCTGCCTCTGGTATTCCAAGGAGGTCTCCCATCCAAGTACTTGCCCAGAGTCGATCCTGCTCAGCTTCCAAGATCTGATGAGATCAGCTTTCCTGGGCTACCCAGGTCAGGGCTTGTAGCCTAGAGATTAAATATAATTCCGGGGGATCCCCAGGTCCCACCTGGAGGCTGGCATCCCTAGTCTGCCCTTCCCAGGCACCGCCCCCACACCTCCAGGAATTTCTCGTGGTGTACTTGGCCTCCCCAATGAAGCCTGGTAGCCTCGAGGAAGTGCTGGCTGCAAAAGGGTGGTATGACATATTAATTAGGAAATAAGACACTTCTATTGTATTTCAGGAAGGACATTAAATATACTGCATTTCAAGTGTTCTAGTGAAAATAGTCTTAGTGCCCTACCTTGCAAGGCTTTTATATCCTCTCCAGATAACAGCAGGGGCAGGGCCCAATGGGCCATTTGCAGTAGCTGTACTGCACAGATCAGTTTCCCAGGGGGGTTGTCAGGACCCCTCTGGCCACCAGCGGTGTGTGTGGGGGGGGCTAGAGCTGCCAGATTCAGGCTGGGAAACTCCTGGAGATTTGGGGATGGAGCCTAGGGAGGAAAGGGAATGCAGTAGGGTACTGTGCCGTAGAGCCCACCCTCCAAAGCATCCATTTTCCCTAGGGGAACTCATCTCTGTAGTCTGGAGGTGAAGTGTAATTTCGGGGGATCTCCAGGTCCCACCTAGAAGCTGGCATCCCTATTTTTGCTCAGAGGCCAGTTTTGCCCCTGGGCCAAAGGTGGGAAGATAAGCCTGGAGGAGAGGCTGCCCCTTCCCCTTTTGGGGCATGCCCCATGCCCTGACATTTCGGAAGGCGCGGCGGCGCTTCTGGCAGGGAGGCCTCTCCGCCTGGCGTGAGAGCGATGAGATCAGTGTTGTGGGCAGCGCAAGCTTTGTTTTCAACTTCAGTGGAAGAGGCAGCTGCATAAGCACGGACTGGATCGGAGGCTGACTTTCTCATTTAAAAGGAAATAGTTGGGAAGCTGCCTTCTCCCTCCTCTTGCCAGGGTGGTTAGGGTTTCATAAAGGCAGGGCACTAATCACTTACAAATGTACCTATAATTTTTTTACATTTGTTTCCATTCAGGAGTTGTGAGCTGTCCTCAAAAATATCAAGGAAAAGGTCTCAATTGTGCAGCCCTCCTCCCCTCCAATTGCTGGGGTTATTTGGGCACCCAGAAATTAATCTTGTCAGAAAACCAATCCTCATTTTAATGGTTTCACATGGCTACTACATGGTATCTCTTGGGTTTCTGTGTTTGTGACCCTGCCCAGGAACTAGGATTGTCGACCTCCAGGTGGGACTTGGTGACATCCTGAAATTAGCAGTCATTTCCAGGTGACTGAGATCAGTTCCCCTGGAGAAAATGGCTGCTTTGAAGGGTGAACCAGGGCTATTTTTGGCCAGGAAGGCACAGGAATGGAGTTCCGGCTGGCTCCTGAGTTGGCCACACCCAGCAGGAACTCATTAGCATAATAGGCCACACCCAACAGCAGAAACTTATTAGGATTGGCTACATTAGGGGTGTGTGGCCTAACATGCAAAGGAGTTCCTGCTCCAAAAAAAAGCCCTGGGTTTTGACCACAAACAAGGTAAACAGAATAAGAAGCAAAAGGTGGGTGTGGCTGGATGACCTCACTTCTGGTAGCACGGGGGTGTGGCATAATATGCTAATGAGCTGTGCTGTCAGGGGGTGTGGCCTATTATGCTAATACGTTCCTGCTGGGCTTTTTCTACAAAAAAAGCCCTGGGGTGAACTATACCCCACTGAGGCCCCTCCCTAGTGCCCACCCTCAAAATCTCCAGGTATTTCCCAACCCAGTGTTGGCAGCCCAACCAGGAACTTACTAGTTGCTGCAGGAGAAAATGCTGTTTTGAGTCACAAATTGAAGCTGGCTCGTCTCCTCAATCAGGTTGCCAACCTCATCTTGGGGAAAATTTGATGATTTGTGGGTGGTATCTGGGCAAGATAGAGTGTGATGAAGGGAGAGATGTGAAGTCACTGTAGGACTTCCATTTCTCCTAGACTCTGTGGCAGCAGTTCCCAGACTTTTCATTATGTTGACCCACAAGTCCAAATTTACTTTGCGTGGTGACTCATCCAAGGCTGGCCCCAGTTTTTTTTAGCACCCTAGGCCAACTATGGTATTGGCACCCATCTAGTTTAGCATTCCATTTTCACATGTGGCTAAAAAGATCTTTTAGAGAAACTAACAAGCATCACACACAGGGTACAGCTGTCCCCACTACAAATCCAATGCAAGTGGCGTTCTGACATGCACAGCATTTGCGTGTGGAGGTTATATTCCAGGCTTTGACCACCCTCTCCTTCTCCATCACTCCTTCTAATCCCCCCCACAAGATTCTAAGGAACTCACTCTAGTAACCATCAGGATAGGTTTTGCTTGATTAACATGCATATACAGTGAAGAAAAAATACCAACTAATGTATGACACGGAAGATACTGTTTCCGGGGTCGAGTCTTGGTTTCCAAAACCCCTGAGAGCAATGGAAAGAGCAGGGGCGGCCTTTAGGGCGGGCTGGCCCACAACCCACTTTCAGAGGCTTTGCTACCTACTTTTGGGTCCTGATCCAAAGGTTAGGAAATGCTGTTCTGTGGTATATTATAGTATATCAAGTGCTAACCAGGGCTGGGCCCACTTAGTTTCCTAGTTCTGATGAGATCAGGCTAGCCTGGGCCATCCAGGTCACTCAGGAGTTGGACTGTAGATTCTAGGATAGCAAAGAAGAAGAAGAAGAAGAAGAAGAGTTTGGATTTATACCCCGCCCTTCACTACCCAAGGGAGTCTCAGAGCGGCTTACAAACTCCTTTCCCTTCCCCTCCCCACAACAGACACCCTGTGAGGTAGGTGGGGCTGAGAGAGCTTCAGACAGAAACTGTCCTTGAGAGAACAGCTGTGCCAGAGCTTGTGACTGACTCAAGGTCACATCAGCAGGTGCAAATGGAGGAGTGGGGAATCAAACCCGGTTCTCCCAGATAAGAATCCGTGCACTTAACCACTACACCAAACTGGCTCTCTCAAAGGAAGATCAGACAAGGAGCAAAGCGGCATCAGAGGCTTCTAGAGGTTAGAAGAGCCAAATGTGGTGTCCCTGTGCCTCGGCCTCCAAGAAGCAAGTGACCAGAGAGTTACAGCTAGATAGGCAGACACTGAACACCTTCCTCTTTACTCTTCTGTCACTAAACCCTTTGATGTGCAGATTGCTGCTCCTAGGGAAACGACTTCCTTCCATCTCCTTCTTTCTCTTCCTGCACAGGACACCCATCTTTGGCACCATGGATGCAGAATGCCTCTCTGCATCTGCATCCATCACTAGCTAGATAAAATAGAAACTGTCATTGTCTCTAAGCTGCACTATCCAGTATGTATTTCCTAAATAAAGGCATTCTTATTTCCTTTTAAACTGATCAGTGGCTCTGTGTAACTTTGTAGTCTTACAAGCATATGCTGAACAGAGGAGTTCTGCTGCATTCTGAGCCTTTAGTATATTCTGCAAATTTTAGCAAGGCATCTGGACTAACATACCAGCTCTCCCAATACTAGATTCCTCGTCCAAAGTAGAGTAAGTAAAGACCACAGTGCCCTTGGCCCAGCAAGCAGTGGTGGTGAGGTTAGAGGCAAGAAGCTCAGTGTTCCACTTAAATGAAAAATATTTCATGTAATGCAATCGTTTGGAAAATAAGGTCTTCATTGGCCTGGCTCCCCCCACCCCGTAACTAATAAACTGTCAAGTGTTGGAGTCTCATTTGTTTAGAATCTGAGAGCTGCCTGGGTGCCAGGTCTCAAGTGTTTTCATCCCTTTCCAGAATCAGCAAAAAGCAGGAGGAGGGCTGTCTGCATCTGACCTCCACTGCCATTACAACGAGAGGAGGCAGGGCATCCGAATGCGGAACAGGGCCTGAGTGGCAAAAGCCTGGGGGCAGAGACACATGGGGGCAGGGAGCCCTGACGCCTGCCAGGAGCGGAGCAGACAGTTTTATTTTTAGCCAGTAGCTGAAATAAACCCTGATTTGGATGGCCCAGGCTAGCCCAATCTTGTCAGATCGCAGCCACTAAGGAGGGTTGGCCCTAGTTGGTATTTGGATGGGAAACCACCAAGCAGTGTCAGGGTTGCTACACAGAGCCAGGCCATGGCCAACCACCTCTGTTCATCTCTTGCCTTGAAAACCCCAACCTTAAATTGGCTGTGACTAGACAGCACTTTCCGTCACTGCATTTGCAGAGGGCTTTAGAGGTTTTCATTTGCCCTGACTTGGATAGTCCAGGTAGGGTTGCCAGGTCCCCCCCCAGCCACTGATGGGGGATGAGGGACCATAGGGTTGCCAGATCCAGGCGGGGAAACTCCCTGGATATTTGGGGATGGTGCTCGGGGAGGACAGGGGCCTCTGGAGTTTGGAAGAACGATCGTTTTAAGGAAAATCACACTCAAAGCATGGTTGCACTCCATGTGGACGTGAAGGCACACACTTTTGAAAATCCTGCCCACAGTGCCAGTTTCTTTACCCCAAACCCTGTAGCCAAATTTGACCCCTCCAATATCAACATTGCAAGGCCTCTAAAAACCAGTAACTGCTAGTTAGTCACCTGGTAGCCCAGACTAGCCTGAGCTTGTCAGAGATTGGAAGCTAAGCAGGGTCAGCCCTGGCTAGTACTCGGATGGGAGACCACCAAGGAAGTCCAGGGTTGCTGTGCGAGGCAGGCAATGGCAAACCACCTCTGCTCATCTCTTGCCTTGAATACCCCATGAGAGATCACTGCAAATCAGCTACAATTTGACAGTGCCTAACTATTATAGTTGCTAGATTGCTGTAGTGTTATAACTGTTAGAAGTGAAGGGTTTATGACATTATAACTGCTGGAAGTGAAGACTGTTTCAACATCTGTTTGCAGCCGATGGGATGGGGAGAATTAGCAAGGTGGACAGGTTGAATCACTATGTCTGCTTTCCACTTGTCTGTTCTGCTGTTATTCCTTTGTTACCTAGACTGCTAATCTTAGGGGCTTCCTTCTTTCCAGCTGCTACTGCCCCTCCTCCTCCTCCTCCTCCTCCTCCTCCTCCTCCTCTCTCTCCCCACCCATTCTATCTTCAAGAGGACAACAGCTGCTCTCTGTCCCTCTGCATCTCCTAATCAGACAGCTAATAAGAAGGCCTCTCTCACCTTTCCTACCTCTGTACAGATCTCTTTACCAATAAAGAATATCCTCTCCTTTCTTCAAGCAACAAGCCTCATGTGGACTTTATCTTAAGGCTGCCTCCCCTCCCCTTGCACACAGCCAGCTCAAGCTAACAATAAACATCTGTTGTTACAATCTACTAGTCTGAATTCCTTGGCTTTCATTTTTTTAAAAATTAAGTCTCTCACCCCTACAGTTGCTGACATATAAGAGGATATCTTTGCAAGGAAATGGGTTTACAGGCTTACTTTTTTTTGGTGAAAGCCCGGAGGTCAGAGGAACTAGGAGACTGTGACAATAGATTGTTATTGTGAAATAGCAGTTGTTGTGTATTAGGTGTCATCAAGTCACTTCTGACTTATGGCGGCCCTATAAATTCATGACCTCCAAAATAGGGTTGCCAACCACCAGGTGGTGGCTAGAGATCTCCTGGGATTTCAAGTGAGCTCCGGGCGATAGAGATCAGTTCACCTGGAGAAAATGGCCACTTTGGAAGGTGGACTCTATGGCATTGCACCTCACTGAAGTCCCTCCTCTTCCCAAACCCTGCCCTCTTCAGGCTCTACCCCCAGAATCTCCAGGCACTTCCCAAGCCGGAGCTAGTAACCCTGGTCCAAAATGCCCTCTCATTAACAGCCTTGCTCAGATCTTGCAAACTGAGTGCCGTAGTTTCCTTGACTGAGGCTGCAGTCACATGTACTACAGTGGCATTATCTAAGTGGAATAAATGGGCTCCTCCAGATGAGGACATCTGCTTCCCATGGTGCAGTCATCACCAGCCCCTGCTGTCCCACAATGGAACAGATATGGGGAAAGTCTGGTATGAATGGGGTGTTCAGGGTTCCCTCCTGAATATTTGAACTTTCCTGCAGTGAAAAGAACCTGGAAGGGATGTCTGAACTTGCAGATCTGTTTCCACCACTTTTTTTTAGTTACAAAATACAACAAGCAACAGAGTCCCTGTAACACATGTAAGGCAATTAACAATAAATAAAATAGGACCGAAACTGGGATGTTCCAATATGGAAATGAATGACGCACACCAAAAAGTTTCTATTTGGGGCCACAAATATATCTGGCCTTGTGTCGGAAGTAGTTGTATATACTGGAACTAATATGTACCTTCCAGTTTAGGTCCTAAGAGTGCAAATAAAATTGCCTTGTCAGGGATAATATGCCATCGATATGTATTTTGCACTATTTGACCTCTGAAGAAGGCTCTTGTGAGCCGAAACACGTCAGATCATATACTGTCCTTTTTGTGTGCATTTGTAACTTTGAACATTTTATGAGGCTTTACTTGGGCCCCTACTAGGTGTTTATATGTCTTTGCAAAGGTAAAGGTAAAGGTTCCCTTGCTTGAAAGCCAGTCGAATCCGACTCTAGGGTTGCGGTGCTCATCTCCGTTTCCAAGCCGAAGAGCCAGCGCTGTCCGAAGACGTTTCCGTGGTCATGTGGCCGGCATGACTAAACACCAAGGCGCACGGAACGCTGTTACCTTCCCACCGAAGTGGTACCTATTTATCTACTTGCAATTTCTTGCTTTCGAACTGCTAGGTTGGCAGGAGCTGGAACTAGAGACGGGCGCTCACTCCGTCATGTGGCACCCGGGTCTCGAACTGCTGAACTACCGACCTTCCACAGCCTGCAGTTCAGCGTCTTAACCACTTGAGCCACCGCAGCTCCTTTATGTCTTTGTAGTAAACACTATTTTGTACACTTACTTATGGGAGGGCTTCTAGTGTCCTGGCCCCACTGCTGGACCTCCTGATGGCACCTGGTATTTTTGGCCACTGTGTGACAGAGTGTTGGACTAGATGGGCCATTGGCTTGATTCAACATTGGCTTTTCTTATGTTCTTATGTTTTTAACTTTTGGCCCTTAATAAGTTTTCTAAACTTCCTTTGAAGGTTTGCAAAATTATTAAACATCCCCAGGAGTACCACTCCCTCTTCCCTTCTTCACTCTTGCTACGCTGTCTAATTCCCCAAGGGGGAAAAGAGACAGTTCCCCTGTGGTGGGCCTTTGTCTTCATCTAAGGAGAGATCTTTGTAGGCAGAGGCGGTGGGTGCTGCTCAGCATGCCTGGAGAGGCCAGAGACATCCTGCCCCAAACTGCTCTCCAGAATGCTGCTGAGTCCATAAAACCTGCCGTCTTCCTCTGCTGACAGTTGGACTTGTAATTTATTACCCTGGAAGAATGCTTTGAGCATTTTTTTAAAAGGCTGAACCTGCCAACTTCAGCAATGTTTCAACAGATGCTCATGCCACAGCATCAGGTCGTTGGCTCTAGGGTAGCCAGGCCTGTAGCCAGGATTCTGTAATTCGGGGGGCCTTCAAATAAGTTGGGGGGCACTGACATCATTTGGGGAAGCAAGCCGTGCTTGGGGAAGGGATAGTGGCAGTGGATGGCTAGATGGAAGTCATGGGGCCTTGGTAGGAAGTTGGGGGGCCAGTCCCCGAAATGCCCCACTGTAGCTACGGGCCTGAGGGCAGCCAACTCTGGGTTAGGGAATTCCTGGAGATTTGGGGTTGAAGCCTGGGGGGCGCAGGGTTTGGGGAAGGGAGGGACCTCAGCGGAATATAATGCCATAGTTTCTAGTCTATAAAGCAGCCATTTTCTCCAGGGAAAATGATCTCTGTAGTCTGGAGATCAGTTGTGGTTCTGGGAGATCTCCAGGCCCTGTCTGGAAGTTGGCAACTCTGGACAGCCTGCAGAGCTGCCAAAAATAGCACACCCTACAATGTTGGGTGAAAAGATGGCTGACCTCAGAGTGAATTAATTGAGACAGGAATTCTGACTGACTTCAGGAGGCAACCGTGGAAGCTGTCCAGAGTGATATTGACAGAGCTGAGGACAATGGTGCCTAGAGCCACTGAGAACACTTCCTTTCAGGCAGAGACCGTACAGTTGCCCAAAGCAAGTGCTTGTCCTCGAGTATGCGGGTGTCTGTCATGTATGTTTCCCACCCCCTGGCAAGGAGCCCAGGTCAGCTGCCAGGGTCCGCATCCCTACCAACTGACTTTATTCTCATAACAGTTCTGTGAGGTGAGGTAGCTTAGGTAATAGAGAGCGACTGACCCAAGGAAGGATTTGAATGTCGCTCTCCGGAGAATGAATCCAGTATGCCCACCAATACCTTACAATGGGTTTAACAACAGTAGAAACACAGACTGAATCAGCTGATACTTTCCCAGTTGTACCTGAGCGTTCCATTGGAGCTTTGAGCATTGCAGATTGGACCTAAGAAGATCCAGGGGCAAAGGAAATATTTTACATCTTGATGAGTTGCCTATGTTGTATCTCAAGAATATTTAGCACCACATATTCTGTGGGTGAACATCTCAGTGTGAGTAATGTCTATTATGTGTATGATCAATTTTATGTATGTCTTTAATTAATGGAGTGCTCAGTGTGAATTGTACCACTGAGGAAAGCTTATTGCCGAAATCAGTTTGGTATTGGTTTTTGCATATGGAGACATTATGTACCTTTTAAGTTATGCTCCCTCTAAGCTGTGAAGCCTTGTGAGAAAAAAGTCTACTTTGTGAGCTCCTGGCATTGCTGCAGGTGAAAGTAAACAAGCCCTGGTTTGTCTGGCCTCTCCTCTGGCTCCCTGCAAGGAGGACAGCCTTCCTATTCTCTGGGCTGTGGCCAGGCAGTTGCAACAGACAGGGTTGCCAGGTTCTCCCTGGCCACCAGTGGGGGTGGGTGGGAAGTAGGGTTGCCAGCTCCAGGTTGGTAAACTCCTGGAGATTTAGGGCTGGAGCCTGGGGAGGACAAGAATGTCAGTGGGATACACCATAAAGTCCACCTTCCAAAGCATCCATCTTCTCCGGTAGAATTGATCTCTGTAATCTGGAGATGAGCTGGAATTCTGGGGGATTCCCAGTTCTTACCCGGAGGCTGGCATCCCTATCTTGCTTATAGTGAGGACATTGGCACAAACAGAAGAAGGGAGGGGCGATGACTCAGTGGTGGAGCCTCTGCTTGGCAAGCTGCTACCAATCTGAGTAGACAAGACCAACCGTGATGGAACAATGGTCTGTGTTAAATACTGGGTTCTGGATGCATTGCAGTGATCAGCTCTAGTTTATTCAGTGATTTCAGGAACACAACAAGGACACCCAGCAGGGTTTGAGCCCTGCTTATAAAGCATGCAAACACCCCACCCCACACACAGCCACTCCCTAGGATAGGCTATTTACATTACACTGCTTATCTATAGGTCACTTCCAGGATCCTGGTTGGCTATTGTTCTTGGGGAGCAAGCTCACCCAGTCCAAGGTCCACATTCAGGGATGGCTTAGGCTCAATACAGAACACCATAGTTCCAAAAAACCTTAACAGACATAATCTCTTAGGTATGCTGGTTGGCGACATTCTCGGGTTGAACGTTGTGGCTCTGGCTGAGGGGTCGCAGTTATGGGATCTGAGCCTGCTGTTGATGGTGCGGTGCTGGCGGAAGGCTGAGGGGATGGTGTGAAGTCTGGAGCGTCCATGGCCGATTGGTCTGGTGTTTTGCTCCTCTGGTGATCGGGCTGTGCGCTGTCGGGCTGAAACTTGTGGTCTCTGGCTCCTGTGGTCACGGCAGTCCCTCATCGTAGTCTTCCGCCACTGCTGATGGTGACTACAGGTCAACTGGAAGTAGATGGTGGAGGAGTGGGTCTATGTGTCTACAGGGAACCTGACTATCTTTGGTCGATACCTCGTATGACAGAGGCCTGATGACTTAGACGGGAACCCAGGCAGGACCACTGGAAAAGTTCCTCGTGTAGACAGTCTCCGGGGAAAAATCCTATGGGCACTTCCTGATTCTCCATTGCCTGGCGATGCTCCAGGGCTCTATCTGGGTGTAGCCTGTCCAGTCAGGTGGTTAGGTGACTGAGGGCGTCAGCATGTCCCATAGCTTTCCCTGGGCAGTGGAGGAGGGAGTATTGGTATCCCGCCAGGAAGATCAACCAGTGCAGCACGCAAGGAAAGAGCATCTGGGGGGTCTGGCGATCCAGAGCCAGCAGACCAAGCAGGGGCTTGTGGTCCGTAACAATAGTGAATGGCTGTCCATAGAGGTAGTTATGGAATTTCTTCACCCCATGACAATAGCCAGCACCTCCTTGTTGATTTGTGCATAGTTGCACTCAGCTGAAGACAGGGTGCGGGAGTAATAAGACACGGGGACCTCCTGGCTGTCCATTTGCTGGCATCCAAGGACAGCTCTGACACCATACGGGGAAGCGTTGCATGCCAGGGCAATGGGCTGCATCTGGTTGAAGTGGGCCAGGACGGCGTTGGAGGTGAGCAGCTCTTTGACAGCCTGGAACGTGGAGGCTTGCTTCTGGCCCCAGACCCACAGGGCCTTTTTGTCTAGGAAGCAGTGAAGTGGTTCTGCGAGTGCAGCTTTGTGGGGCAGGAAGGGGTGATAAAAGTTCAGGAGCCCCAAGAAGGCCTGGAGTTCCAGCTTGGAAGCTGGCATGGGAATGGAGCGCACTTTGCCTGGGACCGGATGGATGCCCTCCACGTCAACTGAGAACCCCAGGAACTCGACCCGCGGAACCCCCAGGAGGCACTTTTCCCACTTCACCTTGAGGCTGGTTGACTGGAAACGCTGCAGGATGGTGCACAGTCTACTGGCGAAGTCCTTGTCCGTGGGTGTGGCAATCAAAACATCATCAAAGAAGAGTTGGACCCCAGGAATTTCTTTGAGGAGAGAGTCCGTTAGGTTCTGGAAAATTCCCGGGGCTATGCTGACCCCGAACTGCCGTTGCCATACCCGGAATGCACCCATATACATCACTATAGTCTGGGCCTCTGTGGTCACATCATCCACTGGTAGCTGCTGGTAGGCCTGAGCCAAGTCCAATTTTCCAAAGACCTTGGTGCCCACTAGAGAGGCCAAGACATGGCTGACTACCAGAACTTGGTAGGAGTGGTCCTGCAGCACCTTGTTTATGGTGCGTTTGTAGTCCACGTTGGGCTTAATGCGTGTAACAATCGAGGTTTCCCAGAGCGCATGCGGAACTCCTCATAAATTTTAGGCTTCAATGTGGACAGGACGCGCCTAGCCTTTAGCTATATGGGCCGCACCTCTGGGTTGAGCTGGAGTGAGACGGGGTCTGGTGTAGTGACTGAGTATCTCAACAAAGATGGCCTGGAACTCATCACACACACACTGAAAGTCTTTTGTGGCCATGTGGTGCACCCCAGTCACTTAGAACCCCAAGGGCGTGAACTAGGCTAGTCCTAATAGACTCATGCGCCTACCCCCCCACCCCCAGCAAGTACAAAGGCCAACAAAATTCTGGTACTGTACTCGGAACTTGCCCACCCCCTTCACAGCCACTTCATTCTGTTGGAAGTCCTTCAAGGTGAAACCAACAGGCCTAAGGTGAGGGCCACCCCTTGGACAGAGTCTCCTAAAGGTGTCTTCTGAAATTATGGAGATGGAGGACCCGGTGTTGAGCTCCATTTTACAGGAGTTTCCCTTGATAAGGACAGTCACTGTAATTTTGTCAGGGGTGTCCTGTGGCAAGTTCAGTCCCTGCTGCTGCTGGATGGAGGTGGTGTGCAATTCTGCAGTGTGCGTGGATGCTGGGTGTGCTGTCAGTCACCTCTGGTTTTCCTTGGAAGGGCAGGCTTGGGTGATGTGGTCAACCTTTCCACAGCTCCTGCATGTGTTGTCCGGGTAATGGCAGGATTTGTGGGGCTCCCCGTAGCTGGCACATGGTGGAGTGGAGGGGTGAGTGCTGCGGCGGGTAGGTTGCTGTAGTTGCAGGACCTCATCTTCCTCCTCCTTGGATGTGTCCACGTGGTGGGCCACGGAGGTAGGTTTCCTCGATGATGGCGGGCTTTTTGCTTGCTGGACCTCTGAGGTGAACTGGTCGGCGGCTTCCACGGCAAGGGCTAATTCCATGGCCTCCTTGAATTTGGGGTCTCCCTTAGTAAGGAGCTTCCTTTGAATCTGCTCATCCCGCAGGCTGCATACCAGCCGGTCTTGGAGTGCGTCCTCGAGGTCGTAGAAGTTGCAGTGTCTTGTGATTTGTCGGAGTGCTGTAATGTTGGCTGTGATCGATCCATTCAGGGCCTGGTTCCTGATGTGGAACGCGTGGTGGGCAGTGATGACAGATGGCTTCAGTAAGAAGTGCTCCTTCAGTCAGTCCAAAATCATCTTATATTCAGTGTTCTTGAGTTCCACAAGAGCAATCAATGAGCGAGCGATCTTGAAGATTGAGCATCTGTAGACTTAGAAGAAGGTGGCATGCTTCTTTTCTGCCTCCTCGATCCCGGAAGACTCGAGGAAAAACTTGAACCAGGAGATGTAAGACTCCCAGTCTTCCGTGGTGACGTTGAATGCATCGAAGTGTCCTGGAGCAGCAGCCACGGTCCTGGGAGTGAAGTGATGTGCGTGGCACTGGAGCTCGATGCACGGTGCAGTGCTGGTGGGCACTGGGCTGGCTCAACAGGATCCCACCTTCATCGCCAATGGTAAATACTGGGTTCTGGATGCATTGCAGTGACCAGCTCTATTATATTTAGTGATTTCAGGAACACAACAAGGACACCCAGCAGGGTCTGAGCACTGCTTATAAAACATGCAAGCACCACACCCCACACAAAGCCACTCCCTAGGATAGGCTATTTACATTACACTGCTTATCTATAGGTCACTTTCAGGATCCTGGTCAGCTATTGTTCTTGGGGAGCAAGCTCAGCCAGTCCAAGGTCCACATTCAGAGATGGCTTAGGCTCAATACATATCAGTCTGATTCAGTATAAGGCAGCTTCATATGTGTCCAGTGGCTTAGAGCACAAACGGGTTCAGAGTTTTGGTGACCCAAAACAGTGCCTTGAAGTCTGCCTGCCTTGGAAGCAGGAAGGATCCTAGAGAGTTCTAGGTGTAGAGCAGTGGTCACTGTGGGTGGTGGTGGGAGGTATTTGTGAATTTCCTGCATTGTGCAGGGGGTTGGACTAGATGGCCCTGGGAACCCCTTCCAACTCTGTGATTCTGTGATTCTGTGGCTAGCCACCAGGGCTGACTATGAAGCAGCAATGCATATTCCCACTGATCTTTGTTTCTCTGTCTTGCCCAGGCAGTGTAGGAGATCCCCGAGTGACAAGTCTGTCCACTCCAAGTCACTCCAGGACAGCAATAAACTGTGGGTTTTGTGGAGGAAGGGTTTGCTCTGTGACTTCTGGGTACCACAGCTGTCCCACCGCAGCACAGAGCTCCTTGACTGTCTCTGGACTCAGCAGCCATAGGAGACATTGTTGCCAAAGGCAGATCCTTCGGAGAAATCTCTTTGAGTCCTTTCCAAGAAGCCTGGTGAATCAAATGTGGAATAGATTAAGCATGTAAATGAGGGACTGATTTATCTCCTCCTCACATGAAATCTCCTTCCAGTGCCCCCAAATTACTGGATTATTTATAAACTTTAAACCATCTAAATTAAATATGTGGGAAAACATACACGTACATAGAGTGTTTTTTCCTCCCCACAACATAATATTAAAGTCTTAATGCAAACCATGTTGTTTCAAAGGGAATGGAAATCAATCCTGGAGCAAGCACATGCAAAAGCATTTCTGTGCTGGATGAGCCCCACCCCCCATGCAATTCCTATGCAATGGCTCAGACTTTTTTGATGGGATGCAAAGGGCAATAGTGTAGGGTTGCCAGCTCCAGGTTGGGAAATTCCTGGATATTTGGGGGTGGAGCCTGGGAAGGTTTGGGAGGGGAGGGACCTCAGTGGGGTATGATGCCAGAGAGCCCACCCTCCAAAGTAGCCATTTTCTCCATAGGAACTGATCTCTGTCATCTGGAGATCAGTTGTAATTCTGGGAAATCGCCAGGCCCCAGCTGGAGGCTGGCAACCTTAGCAAGGAGTGACAGAGTCAGGCCCAGGACTTTTGGTGTGAAGGAGCTTCTCGGGATAACCAGAGCCCTGTGCATCAAATGCAGAGCCATTATTTAATTGTCAAGGAGATTTGTCTAAATTGCATTTCCCCAGACAGAAATGTTTCTGCCGCTTTCCCCCTACTGGACATTGCATTCGTTGAAGCTGGAAGTGCTTCATCTCTTGTGAGATCTCACACTATTACAATTGATCTCCAGACAAGCTGAGATCAGTTCCCTTGGAGAAAGTGATTGCTTTGGGAGGTGCACTCTATGGCATTATATCCTGCTGAGGTTCGTCCCCTCCTCAAACCCCACCCTCCCAAGGCTCCACCCCCCAAAACCTCCAGGTAGGTATTTCCTAACTCAGAGCTGTCAACCCTGCTGGGGAGAGGCAAGTGGACAGGGCTCTACATGGCTGCCAGGGGGCTTCCATGGTTCTCCCATGCAAGTCCACCACCTTGCCTTTCGAGTGGCCCCATTTTGTGCTAGCCTTTCTTTCTCCCCTCCATCTTGGATGCTGAAACCAGCTCTCCTTTGCTACTCTTGAGAGGCCCTGAAAAATGAGTTCAGGCCAGACCGTCTCCAAGACAAAGGCTGAAAACTAACAGAGAAAGGGCAGGACTGGAAAGACACCCACCTTGATCTCTTCAGCCCAACCCGGAAACAAAGGCAGACCCAGAAATAAATTGTTGGTCCCCGTGCCCAGCCACATATGACTCAGAAATTAGTCCTGGTAACAAAGACCTGAGCCCATATCAGCATTTTGGACTAAAAGATTTTCCTCTCACAGCTTCCAGAATTCCCCTTCAACATGCTTCCTTCCTGCCACGAGATTTGCCCTCTTTTCTTTATTTGGAAATGTTCCCAGGGCCTGGGAATGTCCTCCTTTTCACCTCATGCCAATCAGAAAGCATACCAGTTCATTCCCATGGATTCCCTTCCACTGTACTGAATTAAAAGGAAACTTTTGTATCATTAAAACCCCCAGCCCTATAACCAAGACCAGAATCTCCCCCACAGGGTTTATTTTTGCTGGTCTCATCCCTATGTGTTGCTATACAACCTTCTCATTTTTATTTGGGCTGCTTCCTGGATGACTGTTTCAAGCCCTGTTTTGAATTCCTCCCCGCCCTCCCCCCCGTAAGATTCCTTTTGCTTCTGCCATCTGCCTGTCTAAATTTATGAGATACACTCTTCTTTTGTCTTTGAACCTCCCCTGGCCACCCTTCAAATTGCCCTGGCTGAAGGAGTACCCTTGGAAGGACCGCTTGTTAGATTCATTCAGATCCAGGCTGGAGTCTTCTTACCTTCCTTAGGTACCTTGAGATGCAGGGGCCAAGTTGGGATTTATGTGGATGTGGACAGACCACATTGAAACTGGTGAACGTTGTTTGTATTTGCAGTAGAGGTTGAAAAAGTAAATGAGCTAAAAATTGCACAAAAAAAGAGTCTAACTACTGAATAAATTGAAAATAAAACAAGCCTTTAAACTTCTTCGGACTACCTCCCAACCTCCCTATGGGAAACTGCTAGCTACTTTCTCAGATTTGAGTCCATGGCTCGTGAATGCAGAGGCCATGGGAAGCAATGTTTTCATTCGGTTGGCTACCATTCTTAACATTATCTGCTTGGCGTTGGATTCTGATCACTGTAGCTCAGTCCATCCAACAGTGTGCTCTCACGAGTCATGATTAGACTAGGATCTGGGACAGCCAGGTATGAATCCTCACTATGCCACAAAGCCTGATGGGTGTGACCTTGCATCAGTCACACACTCCCATCCTACCTCACAGGGTTGTTGGGATGATAAAGAGGAGGAGAGGAGAATGATGTAGGCTGCTTTGGGTCCCCATTGGGGAGAAAAGCAGCGTAGTAGAAATGAAGTAAAGAAATAAGTCAATAAATACCAGAAGAAATTACAATGGTTCTTAACAAATGTGGATATCCCTTCAATGGGCCTTAATGGGTCTGGCCAAGCGGCCGTCAGGGCTCCGTGGTGATTCTTCCTTTTCAGTGGAAGGGAGTGGACAGGTATGTAAGTGTGCATCAAAGGAAGACACAGTCTTGAGGTTCATAAAGACAGAGGAGCAGAAAGCCACTTATAAGAGTGGGCTAAGTACTAGGAGAGGTAGGGCTGATAACCTCCAGGTGGTGACTGGAGACCTCCTGTGATTACAACTGACCTCCAGGTGAAAGAGATCAGTTCACTTGGAGAAAATGGCCACTTTGTAAGGTGGACTCTATGGTGTTATACCCCATTATACTCCATTATATGGCATTCTACCCCTCCACAAACCTGCCCCCAAATCTTTAGGTATTTCCCAACCCAGAGCTGGTGACCCTAGGTGGAGAGGTGCTTTCTCTGGGAATATTGTGTAGAATAGTGGACCTGCAACCCTGATGTGGGTGGCCCAAGCTAGCCGGATCTTGTCAGATCTTGAAAGCTCAGCAGTGTCAGCCCTGGTTAGTACTTGGGTGGGAGCCTGCCAAGTAAGTCTGAGGTTGCTGTGCAGAGCCAGGCAATGGTAAATCACCTCTGTTCATCGCTTGCCTTGAAAACCTGGGGTGCCATACGTGCAACTTGATGGCACTTTCCGCTTCCTGTGGATCTGCTTCAGGGTTAGAGTGCCACCGGTGCTCTGCATATGTATTTGTAAATAAAGCAAACACGACAAAAATCTTTGTTGCGGCTCCAGTGTCTACACACACACCCGCACCAAGCTGTGGCCAGAGACTACATCGGAGGAACTCCTTGGAGTGTACTAACTCACTCCAAGCCTTCTGCCACTTGTACCACTGGCCTTCTTGGGAGTTGTGAGGCTGGCAGATCTTTTATCCCTGCTGTCTGGTGCTCTGCCTGTGGATGGAAGCAGCATGACATAAGGGGACCGTGGACACAGCAACTGACAGTGGCTGCCAACTTCCAGGTGGTAGATGGAGATTTCCTGGGATTACAACTGACCGAGTAACAGCGATCAGTACGCCTGGAGAAAATGGTCACTTGGAAGGTGGACTCTATGGCCATACACCTCATTGAAGTCCTTCCCCTCCCTAAACCCCACCATCTTCAGGCTCCACCCCCCCAAATCTCCAGGTATTTCCCAGTCTGGAGCTGGTAACTCTATATTCTATATCCTTGTGTGCCAACAGACAGTGGTGTGCTGCCAGGGACTTTGGTGAAGTCACTATGCAGTCTAGGGTTTGCGGGGGGTGGGGGCAGTTATCATTGCTTTACCCTCCCTGTAATGGCCATAGAATGCCAACTGTCTCTGCCCATGCCTTCCTGGTGCCTCCCTGGCACAGAGTAAGACTGTAGTGCAAAGCGGCTGTTTGACCCAGGCCTGGGAATTGGCGGAAAGTCCATTTGGAGATGTGGCTGGTACTTTTGGCCAGCCCAGTGCTAATGAAAAATGAACAAGAGGAAAAACTGAAGCGCCCTCTGAGATAACTGAGTGTACAGCAAAGCAAATAACATTCTGAACCTAGAATTTTACAGCTCATCTCCATAAAGCTGTCCAGAATCCACAGATCTGTCTTGGATCCTCATGTTAAAATAATTTTCGTTCTGTTAAAATGAAAAAGGAACCCTTGAAATTTGGCAGTGCTCGAGCGGCTCATGATGAGCTCACCACTTCATCAATAACACTTGGCAATAACAGTTTGGAACACATGCCCTTGGGGCAGGGGGAGCCAAGCGCCTCTCCGAGCCTTCTGGTTGGGCCATAAATAACTCTTGGCCATGGGTCAGCTTAGCCAAGTGGTTCCTTCGCATCCAGATCTGTTTTCTGATCTGAACTCTTGGCCATGATGTCAGAGGACACACCAGGCTTGATTGCTAACACATGTAGGCCAGGACAATTGGCTTCCTCAACCTAAGCCAAGCGGACTAGCACAGCTCCCCGCAGCCTTGATTGTTTATTTTATTTATATTCATTTCACTTCCTTTGTACCCCACTTTTCTCCCCTACAGGGACCCAAACTGGCTTACAACATTCTCTCCTTCTCCATTTTACCCCCACAACAACCTTATGGGGTAGGTTAGGCTGAGAGCATGTGACTGACCCAAGGTCACCCAGCAAGCTTCCATGGCAGATCATGGGATTTTAACCTGGGTTTCCCAGATCCTAGTCTGACACCCACCCCACTACACCACACTGGCTCTGTAGTCATTTGTGGGGAACAGACAACACAATCCTGAGGTCTGCTAGTTCTCAGCCCATCTGTTCATATCCCTTCCTCATTTACCTATTTTTCACTGTAATGGGGCAAATCCCCCTTCCCTATTGGTTGGTGGAAGAGCAGGAGTGGTAAGAGAACTGGAACTTCCAGACAATTGGGGCGGGGGGGAGGTGGAAGATAATTTTTGAAGGAATAACCATCTACTGAGAGACAGCGTTGAAACTGCTTTCAAGAAAGCGGCATGTGGAGGGAGCTTGGCTCTACAGGTTTTTTTGTGCCATGCCTGGAGGGCGAGCTGTAGTCCCTTCTTTGAAGATGTGCTTCTCAGCAGGGAGCTGCACAAATCTGGGTGATGCAGAGGAACCAGCTCTCCGTCCTCCGACCCCCGCTCAGGCACAGACACTAATTTGATTACTTGGATGTGAAGTGCAGCGGGTCAGAAACAGCCCCCGGCCTGAAGAAATACAAAAGTCCTCTCAGGCCGGCAAACGGATTTGTTTTCATGATGCAAGAGGAATCGCCTTCCACTTCGGTCTCTCTCTCTCTCCAGTTTGGCAGCAGAGACCCACTTGCTGAGTGTTCGCCTGCCTAATGGTTAACATCCTTTCCTTATTAAGCAAAACATTTGAAGTGATTATAGTTTATTTACAACCGAAGTGGGCTTAAATGAGATTTAATTCCTCTCCCTTCTCGGCTGCTGGGCCTTCCGCCAGCAGACACGCAGCTGCCTTTGGCAAGGGGAAAACTGTTGGGAGGGGAGAGCTGGGGAAAGAAGCCTTATCATACCTCCACCTTGTGGCAGTGAAAGCCCCTCGCATGCGAGCACGAGACATGGCAATGGGATGCCCTGTGCACACACCAGCCACTCCTCTCTCCCTCTTCATGGCTCCCTTTGGGGCATGAACATTAACAAGCAGAGAGCCCCCCCCTTTCCAGCTGTTCTGATGGGCAGCAGGCTTGGGCCATGGCAGACAGCTAACAGATACGGAGGAGAAGCTCCCTTATACTGAATCAGACCCTCACTCCAGCCTTTCGTATTGCCTACTCAGACTGGCAGCGGCTCTCCAAGGTCTCAGGCGGAGGTTTTTCACATCACCTACTGCCTGGTCCTTTTACCTGGAGACGCTGGCAATGGGACCTGGAACCTTCTGCATGCAAAGCAGAGGCTCTTCAACTGAGCCACAGCCTCACACACACACATCCCGGCACACAAAATCTATCTATTTATTTGATTTGTACCCCGTCCTCCCCACCGAGGCAGGCTCAGGGCAGATTACATAAAAATAGCAACAGATAAAACAACAATTTAAATATCAGCATAATACACACAAACATAGATACGCAAAGGGTTCCTAGGTCTGTCACTGGCAGGATCACCAGTTAAAAACCTCAAGGCTAGGAGGGCTCTCTTTGTGCTTGAGACCTGCCAGTCGCCATAGACAAGACTGGGCTAGAGAAGGCCTGGAAAAATTGTGGGGGAGGGGACTACTTTTCCTCCTTGTGGGTTTCCCCAATATTTTTTCCTGCAGGAAAAAAATAGAAGTTAGGGAGCACTGAAAAACAACACATCTATCTATCTATCTATCTATCTATCTATCTATCTATCTATCTATCTATCTATCATCTGCCTGCCTGCCTGCCTGCCTGCCTGCCTGCCTACCTATCTATCTATCTATCTATCTATCTATCTATCTATCTATCTATCTATCTATCTATCTATCTATCTATCATCTATCTATCTATCTATCTATCTATCATCTATCTATCATCTATCTATCATCTATCTATCATCTATCTATCTATCTTTAATGAGGGAATGCTTTCTAAGACAAGGGTTTACTCATTCAGAACGATTAGTATGAAGATTTTCATGTAAGACCATCCACAGCCTTGGAGAATGTTAAATAGTGGGGGTTCCATGGATGAGCAGACTCAAGTCCAGTGATCAGCTCATCTTTATTTGTGATTTTAGCAAGAGCAAGACAAGGACCCAGAGCTGCAGCTCTGTTAAATAGCATGCAATTGCCACACCCAAACACACCCCACTCCCAGAGATAGGCTATTTACATTACATTACTACTTGGTTACTTCCAGAATCCTGGCAGGCCATTGTTCTTGTGCTCCAAGCTCAGCCAGTCTCTGGGGTGATTCAATCAGGAATGATTAAATCACAATACATGTTGTTGTTCAGTCGCACAGTCGAGTCCGACTCCTTGCGACCCCATGGACCAGACTACGCCAGGCCCTCCTGTCTTCTGCTGTCCACTGAAGTTTGCTCAATTTCATGTTCGTTGCATCGATGACACTGTCTAACCATCTCATCCTTTGCCGTCCCCTTCTTCTTTGACCTTCAATCTTTCCCAGCATCAGGGTCTTCTCCAGTGAATGCTCCCTTCTCATTTGGTGGCCAAAGTATTTGAGCTTCAGCTTCAGGATCTGGCCTTCCAGGGAACAGTCAGGGTTGATTTCTTTTAGGATTGACTGATTTGATCTCCTTGCAGTCCAAGGGACTCTCAAGAGTCTTCTCCAGCACCATAGTTCAAAAGAATCTATTCTTCGGCGCTCGGCCTTCCTTACAGTCCAGCTCTCACAGCCATACATTACTACGGGGAATACCATTGCTTTGACCATGCGGACTTTTGTTGGCAAGGTGATGTCTCTGCTTTTTATCATGCTGTTTAGGTTTGCCATCGCTTTCCTCCCAAGGAGCAGGCGTCTTTTAATTTCATGGCTGCAGTCACCATCTGCAGTGATCTGGGATCCCAGGAACGTGAAGTCTGTCACTACTTCTACGACTTCCCCTTCTATTTGCCAAGGAGAGATGGGGCCAGATGCCATGATCTTAGTTTTTTTGATGTTGAGCTTCAAGCCCACTTTTGCGCTCTCCTCTTTGACCCTGAGCAAGAGGCTCTTTAGGTCCTCTTCACTTTCTGCCATAAGAGTGGTATCGTCTGCATATCTGAGGTTATTGATCTTTTCCCCAGCAATCTTAACTCCAGCTTGTGATTCATCCAGGCCAGCATTTCGCATGATGTACTCTGCATATAAATTAAATAAGCAAGGTGACAATATACATCCTTGTCATACTCCTTTTCCTATGCTAAACCAATCAGTTGTTCCATATCCGGTTCTAACTGTTGCTTCTTGACCCTTATACAGATTTCTCAGGAGACATGTGAGGTGGTCCGGTACTCCCATCTCTTTAAGAACCTGCCATAATTTATTGTGATGCACACAATCAAAGGCTTTAGCATAGTCAATGAAGCAGAAGTAGATGTTTTTCTGGTACTCTCTTGCTTTCTCCATAATCCAGTGAATGTTGGCAATTTGATCTCTAGTTCCTCTACCTCTTCGAAACCCAGCTTGTACTTCTGGCAGTTCTCTATCCATGTACTGTTGGAGCCTAGCTTGTAGGATTTTGAGCATGACCTTGCTAGCGTGTGAAATGAGTGCAATTGTGCGATAGTTTGAACATTCCTTGACATTGCCCTTCTTTGGGATTGGAATGTACACTGACCTTTTCCAATCCTGTGGCCACTGTTGTGTTTTCCAAATTTGTTGGCAAATTGAGTGCAGCACTTTAACAGCATCTTCTTTTAAGACTTTGAATAACTCAGCTGGGATACCATCACCTCCACTAGCTTTGTTGTTAGTAATGCTTTCCATTTAACTTCGCTTTCCAGGATGTCTGGCTCGAGGTCAGTGATTATACCGTCGTGGTTGTCAAGGACATCGAGGTCCTTCTTGTATAGTTCTTCTGTGTATTCTTGCCATCTTTTCCTAATCTCTTCTGCTTCTGTTAGGTCCCTACAATACATAACATAGAACAATTCAGGTGTGGACGTAGCTTATTGGAAGAGCATTTGTTTGGCATGCTGAAGGTCCCAGCCCAGGTTCAATCACCAGCATCTCCAGTTCAAAGGACCAGGCAGCAGGTGATGTGAAAGACCTCTGCCTGAGACCTGGAGAACCACTGCCAGTCTGAATGGACAATACTGACCTTGATGGACCAATGGTATAAGGCAACTTTATAATAGCGCAAACTGACTGATGTTCTATTACTTGGTTGGGAATAACTTTAATTTCTCTGGGTTTGATTTTATGGGCAAAACTGCCCAGTTTGGGAATATCTGAGGTGTTTAAGGATTTGTACAGTGTAATATTGGGAAACACATATCCTAACATGCAAATACATTAATACCACAAATAAATAAATAAATAAATAAATAAATAAATAAATGTTTCAGGAATTTGGACTGACAATAATGACAGACTTTCTTTTGTTGGGTTGTGGACAAAAATAGCCTTATCATACAACATCACACATTCTAACATTTCCTAAACCTTCTTATGTGGTATACCTCTACCCATTGATCCTTCTTACACACACACACCATTACTCTGTGAAGCATTTCAAAGGCTCCTCTTTTGACAAAAATGGTTTTCTGAACGTGGTTGCAACTGGTGTTAAGTACACTTGACTGGTAAAATGATCATGCTCCTCCCCCATTTGTTCATAATACACCTCTTGTAAGGTCTATATGGATGTTCAGTTCCAGTAGCAAAGCATGTCAGAGAGACCAATGAGAATGACATACCCCTACCATCTTTTGACTTACTGTTTCTTTCAAATTAGACACTTAAGACTGACTCCTAAATCTGATAACAATTGGCACAAACCCACTATAACAATTCTCCTACTCCTTCAGATGCCTCTGAATGTGTGGGGTAGAGAAGAATAGTACGGAGAAGTAAAGTGTTGTTACTTCCTTCCCTGTCTAAACCCTCAAATTCCCACAATCCAGTGAATTTGAGGACACTGTGTACTTTTGGCCCATTAAAGCTTGTTACACACTAAATTTGTCTGGGTCTTCTGCACAAAGATGATGGCTACATATTTAAAAAATGGTCACAACAAGATGAAATTTAAAAAAATACTCTTCTGGTCCAGAATTGCCTAAATGAAAAGGTTTAAAGAAAAGATCAAAGTCGTCTGCTGTAAGATCAAGAGAGTCAGTATCAGTTGAAAGGCTAGAATTAGAACCAATGGGAGTGTTGTAGTCTTCTGGCAGGGTGATTTCTACAGGAACAATTGGAAATAGTTCAGTAGTGAATCTGGGCTCGCTTGATTCACTACTGTCAGTACTAGAAGTCTCTAATGGGGTGAATGGAGAAAGTTCACTGGAAAATCTAGGCTCACTAAATTCAAAATCACTAAAATCACTACTGCTATCACTATCACTAGAGTCTTGAGCTGGCATAAGAATTCTGTGTCGTCTGGAGGCTTGCAAATTTTATTAGTCAGGAACAAAGTCAGAGTTCAGGTACAAGAGCTGGAACAAAGCTAGAACAACAAAATGATGGCTGGAACAACAAAATGCTGGCTCTGCACGTCAAGATGGCTTGTGCAGTGGCAGTCGTACAAATGTTGTCTGCTAGGATGCAAACACAAGGGTTCCCGCTGAACTGGAACGGCTGGAGCACTGACATTGGTGGCTGTGTGTCAGGTCTGGGGTAGGGCCTTGGCTTCTGTCGCTTCCACCTGCTGCAGGTCCAGAAAGGCGTCTGGAGCAGTTGTTGGTAGTTCAGGCTTGGGTTCCACTGAAGACACGACCCGTCTTGTGTGAGAGACGTGAAGTCAGGTTTGGTTTCCTCGACCCTTGGCAGGCAGTGGTGGTGGCCAGAAATGTCACAGGAGGCTTCCCCAGTAATGGACAAACAAAGGCTTTAGTGCTGCGTGAGGAGCCAGACTGGATGGTCAGGTTGGCAAGCCCTGTCAGCCGAGACAGAGTGTGAAGACTGGGCTCTCGCACTGGACATCCTTTTGAAAGATTGTTCAGAAATAAAGATATTTAGTTGTGTAGTCAGGCTGTATAGTCTGATGGAGGCCATTAAATTCTTATACTAAAAGTTCCTATACTAAGTTCTTAAACTAAAAATTCTTAATTGACTATTTTATTAGTACATTTTAACCATTAAATAATAAACACTTTAATAAAACAGTGTAAAGCTATTAAAACAACTTTGCAACCCCAAAGGATTTGTTCTTATTTTCCCTTGTGGTTCCAAGGTACACTTTCTTTAGGCAAGTGAGACATGCTTGGGTCTCCTGTTTAGCCTCTTGATAGCATTTATTTAGGGCGTGATGATGCTATTCACTCCCCCCTTCCCAGGAGGGTCACAAAGTGGGCCTCATGGGTATTCTCCCGGTCTCCCAGTCGCGAGGACAAAGATTGTAAAAATGAATATATTCTTTTTCGGGGGGGGGGGGTGTCACTTATTATACTTTGGCAATACTATAAAGAAAAAGTTGGGGAGTCCCAGGGGTGCCTATACCCCCCTTTGTAGCACTTCTGATGTTTTCGTGTGTTATGAGTGCAAGCCCCATCAGCTGCTGCATGGCATCCAGCAGATGTGCTATGACATACTGTGCTGAGCCTCCCTTCCCCCACCAGTGGTAAGAGAAAGGGGGCGGGGTTCCAAAACCCTCGCTCCCTTACAAGTGAATGGCTGGATCAAACGACAAGCTGCACCAAATTAAACTTCATTAAACTTTGAATCATCCAGTTGCAAGGGGCTTGGTGGCTGTCTGTTAAAAAAAAATGTGGTCCAGAGTGCTCCACCATTGACTTCATGTCCTAGTATCTTTCACCCAGGTAAGCCAAAGCAGCCTTTGCACACAAGCAAAGGAGGAAATCCCCCTGCTCCGGGATCCAGCTTGCTGGGGTCCCACTGTTGTAATTTGGGCACACCCAGAGCCATTCTCTCTATTTCCGCACAAGAAAGAACGAAGGGCTGATCCTAACTGGGGATGAATTTTTTTTTTAAATTTAACTGGTACAAATGGTGCTTCTCATTTAAACTCCTGCACCTCCTTCCCAGTTTTCAAAGTTCAAACAGCCAGCAAGTCTTGCTCCTCTTCCAGCCGAGTTGCTGAGAAAGGACCAGGACAGTGGCTGTGGGAAGGCAGGAGTTGCTATGGCAACCAAGAATGTTATTGTTGGAGACTTGCCTGCAGCTGCTACTAAGCAGGCTGGCTGGAACGGAGGGTGACTGGGTGACCTAAAGCCAGTTGCGGAGTTCCTGGAAACTCCTGGATTCTCCAGGAAAAGCTCCCAGAGAGGGTTGGAGAAAGTTCCCAAATTTGGTACAGGTTCATTGCTATGGCTAATTTGACCGCCACAACAAGATCAGAAAGGACTTATCTTCTTTAATAAAGTATACACATGACACAGCAATAAAATAACTAAAAGGCGTACATTAAAGCTTCTTTTTGGCACAGCTGTTATCTAGGCAAACTATACCTACCACAAAGCATTTAAAAAGCTGGCTGCAATGCTCCCCGGAGTTCCAAAGCTGTCCAGAGGGCATTGCTGCCCTCACAATCAAATTTAAATTACTTACGGGAAAGTCATCATTGCTACAATGACAAGACCGGCTTCTTAATAATTATTTCTCCTTGCCGCAATGGTCAAAACGATTTCTCTGTGCAACAAGGGTTGGTAGCAAACCATAGGTCCAGCACTCCCTCACCAGCACTGGTGCCTTGTGGGGCGGAGGAGACTGAAGCTTCTGTGGAGGGGGGGCAAGTGCAGAGGAGAGAGGACTCTCCTCTCCCACTGTCGCACCCTCCAGGGGCTGCTATCATAAAGCCCAAATGTGGCTACTGTTGGGGCTGCCTAATATATCATAAAATATCAAAGAAACACACACTTGGGCACTCCCCCATGAATTGGCATGGGAGAGGCACCTGATAATATAGCAGCATGGATAAAATCTGAAATCACTATTGTCTTCCCACTCTTGGTGTAATTCCCAAGGGGTGGGTCTCACGTGTTGTTAGTAAATGTTCCCACCCATTATATAAAAAAAAATCCCGTTTGACACGACAGACACTTGACATAGCAGACATACTGCACACACATACTGGGATTTATAGAATGGCTTGGAAAAACAATAAAATATGTAGTGTTAAATGCAAACTGAAATGTCAGCTGAGTCTTCACTCACTAGAGAAAGTGTTATTGCTCACTTCTCCTTTGTGAGGGGCTGGGGTGTTTCCACGATCACCCCAGACAGCTGCCCCAAAGGTTGGCCAGTAATTGGAAAGGATCCACACAAACCACAAAAACAACAAGACAATAATGACCTTGCACACACAAAAACTTATCCCACCCAAACACTTAACAAGAAGATTTTGTTTTCCTAATTCCTGTGGGTTACCTACAAGGGGTTGGGTTAGGCCGATCTGATTCTGGTAGATGGGAAAGACGACTCCAATCCCTTGCCTCCAAAGGGGCAATCACGTGCCATGTGGTGTTTCACTGGTATTAATTTCTGGTCCAGAAAATGCCTTCCTAGGATTGTTCAGCCAAAGTGTCCTCAATGGAATTGTCCTTAGGCAAAGAGCAGTCACAACTGGCACAACATCTGAGAGCTGCACTTCTTGGAGACTTACATCCCGTACGCGAGCTCTTCTATCAGCTGCACATCTTGGATGGGGGCTCATCGCTCAGTGGCACTTCTGGGATGCTGGCACATGGGTTAGCTGCCCTCGCATGCTTGCAATACCTTGGATGGATGCTGATGTATCTGTTGTACCTCCTGGACTCTCGTTCCTCTCTCGGTGGCACAGGGGGGGTGCTGGCACATGTCTTGTATCCCCCCCTTCTCACAAGGACACGGGGAGGTGAGTGGAGGTCTCTTTTGGGGGGACCATTTTGTGCTGCCTTTCCTTGGGTCACTGGGGTCTGCTTGGGAGTTTCGTAGGGTCACCGGGTGGCTCATCTGATTTTTGGGGTCTGGCTTCTCAATCTTGTCTTTTTTTAAATAACTTTTTTATTATAGAGACAAAATGAACATAAAGACAGAACATACATAAAGGAGGGGAAATTGTTTTTATATTTCCTTGTTGAACAAACGCATGCCTAATTAGACGTTATGTTTATATAATATACCTTATATCATTATGTATATCTGTTGCAAATGTATCAAAGTTGTACTTTGTATAACCTTAAAAAGTTTGAAATGTCTGGTTGTCCTTTCAAAGTGAAAGTTAGTGTGTCCATCTCCGCAGTTTCCAAAATTTTAATTAAAAATTCTTCTCTCGAGGATGTTTCCCTTCTTCTCCAAAATTTAGCATAAAGTATTCTAGCAGTTTTACCATTTTCAGGTAAAACAGTCAACAAAAATATTTCCGGAGCAAAGGGTACAGAACGTTTTAACTTTTTTTTTTAATTTGCAAAATTTCATGAATCCAAACCCAATTTTATTTTATTTTTTGCTTTATCACATAACCACCACATATGGTAAAAATATCCGGCATTGTCTATCCATGTTGCAGTTTACTGCAGCCCATCACCTCCAGGGTAGGAAGACATCACTAAAAATGGAGATTTCTTGGCCATGCCTGTTCCGATTCCCACGGGGCATTTGCTGGAGTGTTTTGGAGCAGAGGAAACCCTCACCCCACTGACTGGGAGTCAGTCAACTCCATGTCCATCTCGTGGTCTCCCCCGCTGCCTCACCTGGCCAAATCCTCACCAGAAAGAGCATTGCCAGGGGGTGGGTCCTGGGGGTCGAGGAGGGGCAAGGAGCAGCAGCCAGAGGTCAAGGGGCAGAGCCAAGAGAAAAGGCTCTGTTTCTCGGAACGGGAGGGCCTTCTTCACTTGCCTCGCCAACCCTGCCACTGAGCAATTCAGGCAGGTGTGGCATGAGGCTCCTGCACAACAGGTCACCACCATCTCCACACAGGGGAAAAGGGAAAGGGTGGAATTCCAACAGGAGCGCCCAACTGCAGAAACACAGCAGAGTCCCCCGGCAGGTTCGGCAGGAATTCAGCATGCGTGTCAAACGCGTTCTAGAAAACGACATGGACGTTTCACAGGTGGGAAACACTGAGAATTAATGTTTGTTGGAGCTTCTAGGAGAATCTGTGAGCACACGACAGGCAGCTCAAATACCCATACTTTCCATTCCCTTTCAATCCGCTTTGCAACTGGATTTTACTATGTGAAATGGCAACATCCACTAACAAACGGTTGCTGAAGTCGATTGAAACTGCATGATTGAGCATGTGTGAAAAGGGCCCAGGGCACTTCCCAATTGCCACATTCCTTCCAAGCAAAGATGACTGACAGAAACTTGTAATCATTGTTGCCTTCTTTGCCTGATCCCACGGGACACCAGTCCCATTGACACTAGGGCTCTCTGGAAGAGTTTCTGTCCACCCAGGAAAGCAACCACTCCCTCCCCCCCCTCCCTCCCTAACTCCCTCAAAACACTTTCCCCCTGGGGCAACTCCCATGTCCTGTGTCTGACCATGTTTTTTGTGCATTTGAGAGTTCGGTGCTTTAATGTACTCAAGTCTTCCTTTGGATGCTAACCTGTCAATCAGTTCCTGCCACACCCGCTTTTTTGGATTACTCTATTCTAACCAGGCCTCATTTACTGCAGGAGTGCGCCAGAGTGACGCTCCGGCAGTAAGGAGGCCAGGGGAAAGGCACATGCAGCAAGGCCCACCCCCTGCTCCAAGCAGCTCCCTGCCTTTCCTGCCCACTGGCCGACCTAGCAGAGCACTTCGCGAGCTCCGCCTCAGCCTCCTGCACCTTCTCCTGCGCCACTCACTGCAGCAACAACAACTGGCCCCGCTACCACCGCTGCTCGCCACCGCATCATCTTCCTCCTCCCACCAGGCAGCACCCACCTCTTTCTCCCCCACCACCCCACTGGCCTCCCTGGCAGTGGCCAGCACCTCCTCCGCCCCTTGCCAGAAGATGCCCCGGGCGCCCCACGCAGCCAGCGCCTTGCCGGTCTACGCGACTGCTGCTGCTCCTCCTCCTGCCAGCATCTCCCTCCACCTGCTGACCCCACCACTCCTCCGACTCTCCTACTCCCCCAGCTCTCCTGTGCACAAAGCATGCAAAGAGGTGGGTCCCCCAAACACATAGGAAGACTGGTGTGGCTTCTCTAGGGGTTTCGTAGTAGGGCTGTACATTTACTTGAGCACCTGGTGCACAAGCATGGCTGCTCCACATGAGCCAGGTGGGGGGTGGTCTGAGGAGGAAAGTTTCTCTCTGAGCAGCCAATCAGGGCCTTTGGAATACTGGGAGAGCAGGTGGGTGGTGGGAGTTAGAGCCCCAAAGACAATCAAACTGCCGTTTTCCTTCAGACCCGGCTGAGCCGCCAGGGAGGCAGGTGGTGGGACGTCCTTGGCAGCAGGAGACAGGGCTGGCCTCTGGGTCTCTGTCTTCAGAGGGAGAGGGTGGTGTCCAAGCCAGGCTCACACCTACTGTACATCCTTTAGTCTAGCAAGACCAAGGGACGGACGGTGGTTCCAGTGAAAAGTATCCTAGCAGCAATCCCCACCCCCCCCGGGACTCATTCCAGCTGGATTCAAAATTCTCACTCAGGGCAAGTGCCGAGGAGACTCGGGAGAGCTCCTGCTAGTCAGAGCAAATGCCCTTGAGTCCGATGGACCAGCGGAACTTCTTGTGGGGAACACCCGGAGAAGTGCTGAGAGTCACGTCCCTCAGCCTGCAGCTGAAAAGAGGCAGCAGGTCAAGAGCGGAGAGGCGGAGGCAGAGAGCATCTTCAGGGCCCGTTGAGGTTTTCTTCAAAAACTGCACCAGAGGAGCATAAAAAGGACACAGAAGGTCTCTTGGAAGCAAGTTCCACAGGACCCCTGTCCCTTCAAGGACCTGGCCCGCCCTGCTCCCACAACAGGATCCGTGAGGCTCATTTCCGCGGGGAAGAAAGAAGGTCCCCGCAGGAGACTCCTGGGCACCTCTAGGAAGCCCTCAGGTAAGCTGACCAGCCCCCCATGGGACAGGAGAACCGAAGAGAGATGACGAGAGAAGCGAGTAGAAAATAGTCCGTGGCAACCGCGATCTATTTATGAAGGGTGTATCACTCTTTTATAATTTTTTAAAAATAGATCACTATGAATGCTAATGCAGATACAAATACATTTCTGTGCATTTGTACAAGAATAAATATGAAAAATGATTCCATAATGTTGACAAGCACAGTCCAATAACCCAAAGTTCTTACAACCCGTAAATTTCCTTTGTGTCTTTCTTGTACTATTCTTGGGCTGCAGACAAGTAGCAGAAAGGTCAGGAATCTGCAGACAGGCTTGCTCCAACACCTGTTTCATAAGGCTTCTTCAGAGCAGGAGACATGTAGACCCGGGGAATCCTTTCCCACTCAGCTTTCCTCTCTGCATGCGGTCTCTCTGCATGATGCTCTCACCCTCAGTGAAATCTTCTCTTATCCCGTTTTTCACCTGGGTCCTGGAGATCTTCAGGAATTGCTGTTGCTGTCCAGATGACACAGATCTAGGGCTGCAAAGTCCCCCATGGGGTGGGGAATCCCTCGCCCCCAGGGTCCTGTGGTCCACTGCCCCATGGATTTTTGTTTTCAGTGCAGCATTGGATACTTCCTGGAAGTTCTCAGCGAAAGTGACAACTGGGTAGGGTAGCTTTGGCAATTGCTGGGAACTCTATGGGCCAGTGATTCCTAGAGCCGACCTTTGTCACTTCCACTAACAACATCCAATGAGTACACGGGGCTGTGGGTTTTTTTTATAAAAAGGAATCATTCTCCCGTAATGCTGCCTCCACCAACTGGTCAGGTGCTTCCTGGGACCCCGTCACAGCTCAGTTCCCCCAGAGAAAAGGCTCCGTTGGAAGGCGGACTGTACGGCATGACACTCTGAGAAGGTTCCCACCCTGGCCCAAACTCTGCTCTCCCCAGGCTCCACTTCCAAATCTCCAAGGGGGTTCCCAGACCGATGGCTGGCGTTCTACCATCCTAAGGCCGGTTGGGAAAGGGACACACCCATATAACGTATATGCTGGACCTGGTCTTCACTGCTGACAGGCCCATCACAACTCCAACCCGATGAACCCAATTTATGAAATCTGCTAGGTGCCCAATAACTACAGAGAATAGGGGGTTTTTTGTGGAGGTATTAATTGCCAGCTAAAGTCTAAAGGAGTTGGATTGTGTGGTTCTGCTGACGCCGATGCAATCATTTCTCCCTACCAGGCTCGCCTCTGCTTCCCAGCCTCCAAAGAGACCTACGTTCTCCACCATCATCTCTCCCACATGCTTACGTCAAGGAGCCCCAGCAGACACCCAGCAGACGGGACCTCCCTCAGCAGCTCCTGCAGGAGCACCTGGAGACCTTCCTTGGCTTCCTCTGAAAGGAAGGTGGAGCCGGTGTGGGGGGCGCTGAATGCCCTGCCCCCTGCAGAAAGCCTTGGAGGCCAGCTCGTCACTCTCCTTCTGGAAGGAGGTCCAGGGATTCAGTCACTATCAGGGAAAGGCTGGTCATCTAGCCCTCAAGGTGTGCTAAGTGAGCCCGCCCCCTCCAGCTACCTCCTCAGGCCAAGAACTGACAAACACCCAGCAGAGAGTGGCGTCCTGGTGATTGTTTTGGGGGGGCAGCAGTCCATCTTCCGAAAGAGAATGAGAGCCTCCAGGATGCATTACTCCTAGTTGGAGAAGGGTGTTCAGTCCTGAGGCGCTCTGTCCACATCCCCTGAGGGGAGGCAAACTGCAGCAATGACCTCTGGGAGCCTCCAGCTCCTGCCCGGCATCTCTCCATTGGGCTGGTTCTGCTCAGCATCCCGTAACCCTGAGATTTCCTGCTTCATCCCTCTTCACAGAGCTCTGTGTTTTGTCCCCAGGGGAGAGGCAAGCTGCTCCGATGCTGCTGAGGGCCAGACTTCCAGCATGGGGTCCTACAGCGGCCAGTGGGTGGGGGAGTGGGGGCATTTCTGCTGACCCTCCTGAGGGGATACTTTCTCCCCGCTAGGCTCCCGTTGGTTCCCAGCCTCCCGGGGGGACCAGCGTCCACCTCCAACGTCTCTCCTGGGAACTTACATTGAGCAGGGTGTAGAGGTGGCCTGCCGAGGGATCCTCCCTCAGGAGAGCCAGCAGCATCCGGCGGAGGCCCTCCTCTCCTTCCTGCCGCAGACCCTGGAAGGAAGGAAGAGACAATCTGTGTTGGGGGGCGGACTTCCCCTCCCCCAGAAGGCCTGGAAGGCCAGCCACTCCCTCTCCTGCCAGAAGGAGGCCCCTGGATTCAGGACCCAAGGAAGGACAGGGTCTCCTGGGACCCTTCCTACCGTCCCCAAGGGACACAGCTCTCCCCAAAGCTGCTCCTCAGCCCTCCAGGAGAGAAAGGACCCCAGACAGGCATGTTTGCCACACTCTCTACGGAGGAGGCGATTGGCCTTCAGCATACCTGGCCTCCAGCTTGTTCGTGGCCTGGGCTGCCGTTGAGGACCAGCCCCAGAGCCCAGGCCACCATTGAGGTCCTCAGGTCCTGGCTTATGGGAGGCTGGAATTTGCTGGGAGGAGGGAAGGGCAAGGATCAGACTCCGTGGTTTGAGGGAGGGGCTCGTCCCCCAGCCCTCGGGGTGCCCGGACTGAGTCATCCCCACTGCCCCTTCAGTGGGCCAGGAACAGACAAACGCCTCAGCAGGGAGCAGGCTGGCGGTGATGGTGATACTTTGGGGAGGGGGGAGGAATCGCGGTGCAGCTGCTGAAGCAGAGCAAGAGCCTCCAGGATGCACCGCTCCCGGATAGAGGACAGGGTTCGGCCCTGAGGCGCTCCGGCCGCGTCTCCCTGGGGTGAGGCAGGCTGCAGCCATGGCCTCTGGGAGCCCGCAGGGCCTGCCTGGCATCTCTCCCTCGGGCCGCTTCCGCTCATTGTCCCGCAGCCCCAACACTGGCTGCTGCTTCAGCCGCTCCTCCCCCAGAGCTCCCCCACCCCGGACTCCTGGGCACAAAGGCCCCCTCAGCCAGAGACGTACCTCAGTTCACCCACGGCCCTCATGGCCAGCAGGAATTTGGGCTCCACGCCAAAAAAACTGTCCATCATGATTTCCTGGGAGAGATGGAGGGGAGGGGCAAAAGAGAGGGCGGTCAGCCCCTCCTGGACTCAGGCAGGGCGGCTGTTGCCCCCCCACATGCCCTCCTTCCTCCCACTGTTTGGCATCCCCGAGAACTGCACGCAAGTCCTTGGCATGATGTTATGGGCTGCGAGTAGTCCCCCCCCCCCGCCTTTCACCAGGAGTTCCCAACGCCGTTTAAGTGCAAAATCAGTGAGGTCTTAGCCTGCCATCAGCACAATGGAGGAAAAAGCGATAAAACGGCAGGCCAAAGAGACAGTCAAATCCACCCCCCACCATCACAATCCCTCACCCGCCCCCATCCCGGAGGGGTGTGTGTGAGTCTCACTCACCTTGATCTTCAGGGCCACGGCCTCCTTAGGGAAGGGCAGGGTGGCCGTTCCTCCGCTTTCCTGGGCCCCGCAGACCCCGCAGATGGCATTAAAAAAATTGGCGTGGTGCCTCCGGCCCTGGAAGTGGCGAGAGGGAGGCTGTGAGCCTGGCCGGGGGAGCCCTGGAGTCCCTGCTGCCCAGGAGGAGAGGAGCAGCCGTCCCGACGGAGAAGCAGCCAGCCTTTCTGGAAAGAGGAGCCTGGCCCAGTCTGGACAGCTTGCGGGCCCATCACCTCTGGCCTGCCCCAGCGGCTTCTGGGCAGGGCCTCCTCTAAGGCCACTCAGAGCTCATAGCATCCTTGACAGACGGAGGCAGGCTGGAGAACGACGCCCCCCCCCACCCCCAGAGGGGCTCGTGGTCCAGCAATGGGGCTTTTGGAACCCGGGGGAGTGGGATGGCGTGGAACCCGTTCCCTGTTCTAAAAACATCCCATCTCTTTGGGGCGGTGGGTGGCCAGTGTGGGATCTGTGTGGCAGGCCTCCCGAACTCCCTTTCTTTGGGACACGCATCGGCCTGCAACTCCAGCCAGAGAAATCAGCGAGGAAGCAGAAGTGAAAGGGTGTCTCTCTTTCTCTCTCTTTCTCTCTGTCTCTCTCTCCGTCTCTCCCCCTCTCCCTCTCTCTCTCTCGGTGTAGTGGTTAAGTGTGCAGACTCTAATCTGGGAGAACCGGGTTTGATTCCCCACTCCTCCACTTGCACCTGCTGATGGGACCTTGGGTCAGTCACAAGCTCTGGCCCAGCTGTTCCTGAATGAGTTCTCTCAGCCCCACCGACCTCGCAGGGTGTCTGTTGTGGGAAGGGGAAGGGAAAGGAGTTGTAAGCCGCTCTGAGACTCCAAGTGAGCGGTGGGGTATAAATCCAATCTCCTTCTTCTCCCAGAAGAACCAATCGAGAGTCCTGTGGCACCTTTCAGACCAAGAAGGGTTTCTTCAAGGTATGAGCCTTTGTGTGCAGGGCCAACTTTTTCAAACGCCTTGCCCACGAACGCTCATACCTGGAAGAAACCTTTGTTGGTCTTAAAGGCACCACAGGACTCTCGATTGGTTCTACTGCTTCAGACCAACACGGCTGACTACCTGGATCTCTCGGAGCAGCTTTGGGGCCCTCCCGC
This sequence comes from Gekko gecko, assembly GCA_029375565.1. Taxonomy (NCBI): domain Eukaryota; kingdom Metazoa; phylum Chordata; class Lepidosauria; order Squamata; family Gekkonidae; genus Gekko; species Gekko gecko. The sequence goes on from JAPDNY010000005.1 coordinate 198,835,371, forward strand.
CCAGGGAACGGGCCTTGCGCTGGGCTCTGGAGGAGGCCCCTGTGCTCTACGAAGGGGTTTACCTCATACAGGCCGCTGAGGACGCCCGCCACGAACCCCGAAGCGTCCCTTTTGGGGGGCCTCCTTCTGGCTGCTGCAGCTGAGGAGAGAGGACTTGGTGAATACCCAGAGAGATGCCTGTTTCCTTCCACCTTCCGAGGCGGCAACTCTGTGGCTTCCACCTCCCCTCTCTGTCTGCCCTTCCACCAGAGCTGGGAGCCTCTCCTCACCTGCTGGCTTTTGCTGGGGCTCCTCCCGGGCCAAAGGGGCAACTTTAGCTCTTTGAAAAGCAGCCCGAAGGCGTTGGAGGCTAGAAGAGAGCAGAGAGAAGGGGAGGAGTGGGCCTCGCAGCACCCAGTGCCTCCAACACCCCCCCCCAGCTAAAGGATAGCGCTTGGGGGAGTTTGGCTCTGGGGTGAGAGCTGACTCCTCCGTCTCCCGGAGCATAACCTGGCCTTTATGGGATCCCCATTCCCAGGAGCATCACGCAGCTCTTGGTCACCTAAAGCCAGAGAGGAGGAGTTTGGAGTTCAGACTGCCAAGCGCCTCCTACGGAAGGGGGATTGGGGAAGAAAGGCTGCACCACCACTTTGGATGTGTCTGGGAGGCCAGGTGACATCAGGGCATTGGAGGGTCTGGAGGGAATCTTCTCCCCTGAGGCGAGAAGCGTCCTCTGTCCCATGGGCACCAGGGGATTCAGGGGTTCCTCCTCTTGCAATGGAGGGTGGAGGGGAAGGAGAAGGAATGGCACACCCTTTCCCCTTCCCCCTCCCTGATGCAAGGCTGAACATTCGGCTGACTGCATTGCTTGGAGCATTGGAACCCATCCCGAACATCACTTGTGGGATCATGCGGGGGGTTGGGGAGTGAAATAGTGGGGGGAACAGAATGCAGATGTCCTTCTTACATTTTAAGGTGCCGGACTGCCATCCGGACAATATAAATATCAGACAAATACTAATAACTAAAACTGTATGGAATATATCTGGTATGTATATATATATATATATATATATATATATATATATATATACATATATATCTAAATAGGAAAAGCGATGGGATATGATTAATAGATAAGCTTAAATAAATATGATTAATAGATATGATTAAATAGATAGATATGATTAAATATGATTAATAGATATGAAATAGATAAATAGATAGATATGATTAATGGATATGATTAAATAAATAGATATGGTTAAATAAATATGATTGAATATACATATATATATAAATAACGGATAATCTGCTAAATAATACGATTAAATTTGGAAAGAACAGCAATTAATGCTCAAAGGGTGGGTTTGTACGAGAGACAACTCTCCAGCCACTCCTCCAACCGCTCTCAAACCCACAAAGCCCCCCAGGGGAGCCCTGGCCCAGAGCCCCAGCAAGGCGGTGAGGTCACAAGGGAGGCCTGTTCCTTGGCTCACAATGGCCCAGCTGGGCTTTCCCCGGCTTCCCCTCCCCCTCCCCCGGAGTCGGAGGAGTCACTCCCATGGGTGGCTCTGGAGGGGGGAGAGATCTTGTTCTCCAGCAGGGCGAGGGGGCAGCTGTAGCCGTGATCCCTGTTAGCCGAAATGCTTATCTACGCATTGATCGGTCTAAACTTACATTGAGTTCTGGTCTATGTATACAGAGAAAGTAGTTTCGCCCAGAAAACCAGTTTCCCAAAAGAGAACGTTTGACAAGGTTTCTTTAGTAAAATCAAATATTCTCTTTACTGAATAAAATCTTTTGAATCACAGGCAAACAAAACAGATGCATACACACCTACACACAAGTTCCTTTAGGTACAGTAGTAATGGAAAACAGTATTGGGTTTTATGCTAGAAGATATTTAGGAGGGGAATACACGTAATACTTATCTATTTCCTGAAGCTCGACCTTCACAGTGAAGAATGCAAGAATTGTTTCTAACTAAGGTTACTTTTACTGCACACAGTTGGAGCCTGCCAACATGTGTGAGGAATAAATGACTTGCTAGCGAGGTAGGTGTACAACAAAAGGATGTTAGGCGAAAGGAGGCGCGAGGCGCTTAACAATAGGTGAACCTTACTTTTATCAGCTATCTTGAGGGCTGGCTCTGGGGTCTTCCAGTCCGTCCCATCCCTATACCATTGGCTATAGGATGTGGGGTACCCTCCTACCAAGGTGGGGCAATATTGGAAATCTACACCTTTCACTAAGGGGAACATTTGGTCCAAGGTGCAAAGATGGGTTGTCATGGAAACCTTAGAAGTGTCGGTGACTCTGGCTTGGTCCAAGTCACAAACAGGAAACAGTCTTAACACATGCAAAAACCTGGCATCCTGTGGGTTACGTGTGGAATTCAGATTCCTCGATGGTGGACAGGTTGTCGTTTATAACATCCTTCTAGCAGACCATAATGGAGATGCTTTCTTGTTCCCAGTGTCTGATGGGTAGAGGTATGCATATGTGTGTGTGTGTGTGTAACTTCATTAGCATGAAAGTGCAGACTGCAAGCAGCTTTCTAGTGCATGTGGTCACATCAAACAAAGCACACAGTTCTCCCAAACCAAAGACACTTGCAAGCACCATTCAGGTGTGTGTGCAGGTCAGAAAATAACAAATAAAAGCATTTTCAAAGTACATCTCCTAACATCCCCACCCAAGACAGATTTCATGTGGTCCACCCAGTGACATGCATTTCAGATGGTTCCCGACATTTCACACCAATCGGGGTCTGTGTGGAGAAGGATTCTGGGGGTCTCCTTGTCTCTCGTGGCCTCTCTCAAGATGGCGGACAAACACCAAGAGGTGCTCGGCTTGTCTTTCGGATGGGGCAGGAAGAGGGTCTCTCTCTAACCCTTTGACCCCTGAAGGACAAGAGGAGAGACATCAGGGAAGAAGGCTGAAGGAGAAGGAAATAGAAAGACCAGCAGGGATGATGGGAGAGAGAGAGGAAGGAAGGATTTGGAGAAATGGCTTTCAGTCCCATGAAACCCTTGTTAAGAATGCAAAAGGGGCTAATTTGAGAAGCAGGAAGAGTTCTGCACATAGCAGTATGAACCAGGGACTAGGGAGAAGGTCTTCACTTCCCTGGCTGCTTTTGCAGTGCATGGATGTGGAGTTCTCTGCGGAGAATCCCTGGGTATGAGGCCACAAGGAGCACGTGGTTGGATAGACTCTATTCTGCCTGGGTGTTTGCATTGCCTGTCATGTGCTCACAGATTCTCCTAGAAGCTCCAATAAACACTCAATCTCACTGTTTCCATTCTGGGTATGTTGTTTTCTAGAATGTGTTTGCAGGCATCCAACATGTTTAAGCATACTTTTTTATGCCTCCATTGTTCACTACTAACAAGCAAGGTGTGATAACCAGTCCCCCTAAAAAGAGAAGCAACTGCAGAGAGTCGGACTGCAACATCCCAGGCCAAAACCCTTTGTTTCCAGGACAAGTCCATTTTCTTGAAGTCCGTTTCCATATCAATGGAGAGACCTCAAACTGCCCTGCAACCCTGTGGTTCCCTTCTGCAGGCATAGAAGCGATGCCTTGATGTAGGGACTTCCGATTCAGTTCCCCTTTTGCCCGGAAACCCCGAAGGAAGAGTCTTTCTCTAGCCGCAGTCGACACCCCCACTGAACGTTGTGAGTCTCAATTCAGCCATGGGAATTCCATCCGTGCTCCTGCCCACTTCCTGGGGGGTGGAGAAGGCGCTCACCCAACACTCACATCTCTGTTCGGGGAAGCGGAAGAACCACCGAGCAAGACTGTCACGGTGCGGCAGCATTTGGTGAGCGGAACTGTCCATTGAAGGAGGTACTTCCTAGTTCCTAGCATCTGCCTTGTGGGGAAAGTAGGCAGACTCACTTCCAGAGAAGCCCTGGCAGAGGAGACTAGCCAGACTGGAGTCCAGGAGGCGCCCACGGAACCCAGGAGATGTTCAGGGTCCAGGGTCTCGGGAGTCAAATCTCCCTTTGTCAGATACGATTTGGAGCTTTAGACCCCAAGATCTGCCTGGTCTCCAAGGCACTACTGGACTTCCATCGGGTTGTTCTGCTGCAGACCGACCCGGCTGCCCTCTGGAACAACCTGGCCGAGGACCAGAGCATCTGCTTCCCATGCAAAAGCCCCCAGGCCCACCCACCCCCTGCCGCTTCTGCCACCTCTGCCTCTCTCTCTCTCTCTCTCTCGTGAAAAGGACCGGCGATTCTGTGATGAGGAAACAGGAGATGAGCCCAGCAGGCGACGTGACCAGTGGCTGTATGCAAAGGTGCCTCGTGCCAGGCTGGCGTGATGGGCTCTTCTCCAAAAACCTTGAAGGGAAAGAGCCAGTAGAGTGTGTGTGAAAGCAGCCCAGAGGGGATGCCCAAAGGAAGCTTAGCTGACTGGAAATATCCAGAGCCAGAGGTGAAGAGCCGGGGGTGTATGTTTGCAGCTGCAATCCTGGGGATCCTTTCTTTGGAGTAAGCCACCATGGGACATGGGCCTCGCTTCTGAGCAGACCTCCTCAGGTCCCTCCCCGTGCCAGGCTTTCCATTGCACAGGGCAGTGTCTCTGTCTGTCCGGGGTTTCTCACCTAACTTGCAGGTGAGCTGAGAGGAGAGGGGGCTCGAGACGCTTGTGTCAGGAGCAGTTCCCATCCCAGCGGTGGAGACAGACCCGCAGCTGTAAAGTACTGGGTTTCGGGCCTCATGACTCGGACGACGACATAAGAGAAGACGCGTTTATTCGTACTTCACACAAGACAAAGAACAAACAGTAACGGCCGGAGGCCAACTATATACAGTTAGGGGGGACGGCCCCATATTCCTATTGGCGGGTTTGAATCGCCCGCCAATGCTGCCATTGGTTCTCTACTGGCGAGCTCAGGAACCTAGTCCCTATTGTTCTCAGAGAGCGAAGCTTGGCTGTATTTCGCCAGCTCTGCCTTCTGATCCCAGGACACAACACCCCTCCCCCATAGTTCGTCTCCACTCAGGTGACGTAGTCCTTTAAGTATGCTGGTGGCCTCCGTTCCCTTAGTGAACGTCGGGGGGCCGGTACCGGACTGGCGGGGCCCCCATCGGGTGGTCCTCCCGCACAAGGAGCTTGGATCTCCGGTAGTCGCTGTGGTGGTGACGGTGGCGGCGGCAACAGTGGCGGCAGCGGCGGCGGTGGTTCAGCTGTCTCTGGGACCCCATCCGGACTCCGTGGTCTTTCAAGCTCTGGCTCCGCTGGCGGTGCCTGCAGCCGATCGGATGCTGGAGCGGCTGCGGCGTTTCTCGGTAACGGGGCCTGGATCCCTGTGTCGGGGTCTTGCCGCCTCCGGAGCTGGTCCACGTGTTTCCGGAGGACCCTGTCCCCATCTGCTAGGACCTCGTAGGACACTGGCCTGATGGGTTTTAGGATGCGCCCGGCCAACCACTGAGGCCCCACCCCGTAGTTCCGGAAGTAAACAGGTTCCCCCAGGAGGAAGCTTCGGGGCGCCTCCCGGGTTTCGACCATCTTTCCCTCTGGGGCTCGGTCCGGGTGGAGCCTGTCTAACAAGGTCGTGGGGCGGCGGCCCATCAATAGTTCTGCGGGGCAATGCCCGGAGATGGGGTTTGGGGTGGTGCGGTGTTTTAGGAGGAAGCGGGCCAGCCGGAACTCCCAATCCCCCTCCGTTATGCGGCTGAGGGCTTCTTTGGCGGTGCGTACCGTTCTCTCCGCCTGTCCATTTGTTGCCGGGTGGAAGGGCGCTGATCGTATGTGCCTGATTAGGTTGCTTGCGAGGAACGCTTGAAACTCGGCAGATGTGAACGCTGCCCCATTGTCCGACACGATGGTGTCCGGCAACCCGTGCGTTGCGAATATTTTCCGCAGGGCCCTTATTGCCGCTTTGGCAGAGGTGGTAGACACTGGGCTTATTTCCACCCATTTCGAGTAGGAGTCTACCGTCACCATGAACTGGAGCCCCTGGAATGGCCCGGCAAAATCTATGTGTAGGCGTGACCACGGCTTGTGGGTAGACTCCCAGCTTTGGGTTGGCGCTCTCGGGGATTGGGACGGACTTCCTGACACCGTGTGCACCCTCGGACCCAGGTTTCAATTTCTGCGTCCATCCCGGGCCACCACACGTAGCTCCTTGCCAGAGCTTTCATTCGTACAATGCCGGGGTGTGCCTCGTGCAGCGTTTCTAGAACCCCTTGTCTCATGGGCCCCGGGATGACCACCCTGTCCCCCCATAGTAAGCACCCTTTCAAGGCGGATAACTCTTCCCTCCTGGCTTTGTATGCCGTGAACTCTGGCCCTGTCTGTTCCGCTGGCCATCCCCTCACCACCCAGTTTAGGACCCGGGAGAGAATGGGATCTCGGGACGTGCGGGCGGCCACGTCTGCAGCCTGAAGGGGGGGGGTTAGGCAACTCCTCCATTAACAATACAGCGGGAGCCGGGGCCGGATCTTCCCCTGTATGCGGCAGCGGCAGGCGGCTCAAGGCGTCGGCATGACCCAGCGCCTTGCCCGGCCGATGCTCCAAATAGCTGATGAGCTGGTCGACCCATGCGTCCCAGGTTTCTGGCTGCGACGGATCGAAGCGCTCCAGTGTTACATGAGAGGCGGCCATGGTTCTGTCTGGGAAGGCGTGCGCCGGGGCGAGCGGTGCAGTGCTGCTCTCGGGGTCAGCGATGCGATGCTCGGCGAGCGGTGCGGTGCTGCTCTCGGGGTCAGCGATGCGATGCTCGGCGGTGTCCTTTTCGTCGCTCATGGAGTCATGGAAGGCGTTGAGATCCCATCTTCGTCGCCACTGTAAAGTACTGGGTTTCGGGCCTCATGACTCGGACGACGACATAAGAGAAGACGCGTTTATTCGTACTTCACACAAGACAAAGAACAAACAGTAACGGCCGGAGGCCAACTATATACAGTTAGGGGGGACGGCCCCATATTCCTATTGGCGGGTTTGAATCGCCCGCCAATGCTGCCATTGGTTCTCTACTGGCGAGCTCAGGAACCTAGTCCCTATTGTTCTCAGAGAGCGAAGCTTGGCTGTATTTCGCCAGCTCTGCCTTCTGATCCCAGGACACAACAGCAGCCATGTGGACTGACAGGCAGCAGAGCTGTTCCGTGGAGGACAAGGAAACTTTTGTTCCTGCGTGTTCTTCCAGGCCTTAGTAGCGACAGGAAGGAGGCCCCGTGGGAGAGCAACCAGGGTTACCAATTCAAGGTTGGGAAACAGCTGGAGATTTGGGGGGCTGAGTCTGAGGAGGGCGGGTTTGGGGAGGGGAAGGACTTCAGAGGGTTAGATCACCCCAGAGCCCACCTTTCAAAGCAGCCCTTTTCTGCAGGGGAACTGATCTCTGCTGCCTGGGGATCAGTTGAGATCCCAGGAGATCTCCAGGCACCACCGGGAGGCTGGCAACCCTAAGGATGTCCCAGAGCAGCCCTGGAGGGAAAGAGGGAGGGAGGGAAGGCCCCCTACGCCTCATCTCTGCGGAAGAGGAAAGGAGAACCTTCTGTGGTGCTGCACAGGCATCCTGGAGAGGGGGAGGGGCCGGGGCAAAGGGCCTCCTTCTCCCCCCTCCCCCTCCCGGAAAGATGAGAGCCCCCCAGGGGGATACTTTCTGTGGTGGCATGAATGAAGAGAGACAGTCGTCTCTTCCCTGGCCTTCGGAAGGCCACCCTTTATGGGGATTTCTTTTAAGGAGTGGGGAATCCAGCCCCACGCACTTCACCACTACACCAAACGGGTGTAGCCGATCCCAGGATTCAGGGGTTTGCCCTTCTGTATCTCTCCTCATTCCTCCAGGGCTAGGGACAGAGGGTGGCAGTTGAGGAACTGGTATCCAGAAGGCACCTGCTAATTTTCGGTGTGCCCCAAGGAGCACTGCTTTCCCCAATGCTCTTTAAAACCTATATGTGCCCCCTTGCCCAGACTGCCCGGAGACATGGACTGTGCTGTCACCAATAGGCTGATGACACCCAGTTCTATCTTTGTTGGACAGCCAGTCCGGGAGATCTGGACCCGGCGTTGAAAGCTGTGGCTGGTTGGCTTAGACTGAGTGGACTGAAATTGAATCTGACGAAGACGGAAGTCCTGTGCCTGAGTTGGAGTGGCCCAAGGTTAGGGATCACTCTCCCGACCTTTGCTGGGGCACCATTGGTGCCAGTGCCTGAGGTTAGGAGTTTGGGAGGCCCAGGTAGCAGCCACTGCGAAGTCTGCCTTTTTACCATCTATGGCTGATTAAGCAGTTGGCTCCCTTCCTTGAACGCAATGACCTGGCAACCGTGATCCACACATTGGTCACCTCGAGACTGAATTACTGCCATGCTCTCTACATGGGGCTGACCTTGTCCCAAATCTGGAAGCTGCAGCTGGTGCACAATGTAGCGGTGAGGCTGTTGTTGTTCCTTCCTGTGTGGGAACACATCCAGCCTGCCCTAAAAGCACTACATTGGCTGCCAAGAGCATACTGGATACGGTTCAAGGTGCTGAGTCCTACCTTTAAAGCCCAATATGGTTGGGGACCTACTTACCTGAGGGACCGCCTTTCCCCACATGTGCCCCAGAGAGCACTAAGATCTGGATCCCATAACCACCTGGCCCTCCCGGGCCCTAAAGAGGCCAGGATGGCCATAACGAGGACCAGGGCCTTTTCTGTGTTGGCCCCTCACTGGTGGAATGAGATCAGGACCTTTGACAGTTCTACAGGGATGGCAAAATGGAGCTCTTCCACCAGGCATTCAAGTCGGGGCTGCCTGGACATAGAATCATAGAATCATAGAATGTTAGAGTTGGAAGGGACCTAGCAGGTCATCTAGTCCAACCCCCTGCCCTCTCCAGGAACATAGCCGAAACCCCTACATACCTACAACATACCCAAAAGATGGTTGTCCAGTCTCCTCTTGAAAACGTCCAGCGAAGGAGCATCCACCACCTCCCGAGGCAGTCTGTTCCACTGCTCAACCACTCTTATAGTCAGGAAATTTCTCCTGATATTAAGCCGGTAACCACTCCCTTGTAATTTCCACCCATTAGATCTAGTCTTGCAATCCAGAGCAAGAGAGAATAGATCCACTCCAACTTCTACATGACAGCCCTTCAAATTCTTGAAGACTGCAATCATGTCCCCTCTAAACCTTCTCTTTCCCAGGCTAAACATACCCAACTACCTCAGCCTTTCCTCATAAGACTTGGACTCCAACCCTCTCACCATCCTGGTCGCCCTCCTCTGGACCCGCTCGACATCATGGCCCTGGCCCTAACATCCACATCATTACCAACCTGGCCTTAACAACAACATCCGGATGACTAACAGCCTGGCCGGAGCCTGAAGGCGGCCATTCAAATGGTGACAGAATGTTGCCATCTTGTGCAGTAGTTCTGTGATGCATAATTATGGTTTTATATTGTAACCTTAACACAATGTTATTTTTAAAGATATTTTGGAGTTTTAATGTACAGATTAACAGGTATGCTGTTAGCAGCCCTGAGCCTGCCACGGTGGGAAGGGCGGGATATTATTGTTGTTGTTGTTGTTGTTGTTGTTGTTGTTGTTGTTGTTGTTGATGATGATGTTGATGATGATGATGTTGATGATGTTGATGTTGTTATTATTATTATTATTATTCATCTGGCTCTCTCACAAACAAGAATGGAGGAGAGGAGAACCCGCTCCAGGGGCCACTTACTCCAGGGCTGTTTTGATGTCCCAGTCCTATGAGAGAGTGGCTGTCCACACCATCAAGTGCACCGTACCTTCCCTCCATGCCATTCCTTTCCATCCCTCCCACCCTCCCCGAAGGAGCTTGAGGCCGTGATCAGCCCCTGCCCCATTTCCTCCTGGCAACAGCCCTTGGAGAGAGGTGAGAGATTGGCCCAGGGTCCCTCTTCCCCCTTCCTTTTCCCTCCGTGAAGAGACCACTGAGTCCTACTCTGGGATTGGCTCTGTGGGTGGGGGTTCCAGCTCTGGGTACGGGAAATACCTGGAGATTGGGAGGGGGGATACCTGTACAGATTAGGGCTTGGGGGGGAAGGGGAGGGACTCTGACAGGTTCTAATGCCCCAGAGTCTACTTTCCAAAGCGGCCAATCTCTCTGGCTGAACTGGGATCTCCTGCCTGGAGATCGGTTGTAATCCCAGGAGATCTCTCGCTGCCACCTGGGGGTTATGACGCCTGAGTGGTGGAGTGCAGCTGGGAACAGAGGAGAAGCCCTTGTGCGCATCGGGCACGAGTTCCCTCAACCCTTTCCCGAGTGAATGGAGATGTGCTATCAGGGAGTCCATGCACATCCAGAGGGGAAAGAGCGGTGGTTGACTGCTTATGCATAGGCCCAAATGGCAATTTTCTTAAAAATGGCACCCGCGGGTATGCTCCACCGTTACAGCGCAGGAAGTGTGACCACTCAACCAGAGAGTGACTGCAAAAACAACCCAGAAAACACTAGAAAGCAATGGATAGACTCCGGAGCCATTTGGACAGTCGTAGCAACTGAAGGGACCAATCATGGCAAGCCACACCAGCCAGGGCCAGAAATGAGGGGATGCTGGATTGCCAGGCCACCCTCCTTCAAGTCCTGAGAGTCATTGGGCTGGGTCGGTGGGGAGGACCTGGTCATGTCCCACAGGGAACAATAACTGTATCTGTAGCAGTGTGGCTGCACACCACTAGCCTTGGAGGGTAGTCACAACCCAAGATGGCCTTGAAGAGGTGGATCATATCGCAGATGAAAGACTTTAAACACTGGAAACTGACTTTCTGTTTAGTGTGAAAGGTCACTGTCAGACTACTGCCTCCTATCTCCAGCTGATGAGTAGGAGTTGCCACAAACAGGCAGGCACAGAGATCTTCAGACAGCCACATCTCTCTAACCTGGCTGAGCATCAACTGTCAGGGGAAAAGGGATTTTTTGCATTTGGATCTTGCCCTTCCCACAAGCGGGCTGAGGGCGGGTAACATCAACGTTTCATCAGCATTACAGTCAGTTGTCAAATATTAAAACATCAAACTGAAATCAAATTTAGATTAAGATGAAGTGAGCTAAAAATGGTGACATGCTTTTCTAGATTAGCCCCGGCAGCTGGATAGATGGTCATCATGGGCAAACACAGATGGGCTGCATTGCATCGGTGGGCATGTGATTGGAGGTCCGTTCACCTCAACCAAAGGCCTGGTGGAAGAGCGCCATTTTACCGGCCCGGTGGAACTGTAATAAGTCCAGAAATCACTAGATAATAACCATATGAGGAGTTCTGTGTTTCTCTGTTCTTCTTCCAAGAGGTGTTGCGGGACAGGAAGCATTGATGTGTGTGTCTGAGTGGTGGTGGTGGTGGTGGGTGAAGATCAGGGTTGCCAGACCCTGAGTGGGGGCAGGGGCTCCTGTTTCCCACAGAAGTGAGAGGAAGATAAAATAACAACAACAACAAAGCATGGCTGACAGGCCTCTTGCATGAAGTCTCTTCAGGGGGAGCCCAGAAATGACATCACACTTCTCTAGGAATTGCTGAAAACCCTATGGTAACACCACAGAGCTTCCAGTGGTTTTTAGAGATGTATACAGGGCTCTTTTTGTCGCAGAAACTCCTCTGCATATTAGGCGACACACCCCTAATCTAGCCGATCCTCCAAGGGCTTACAGAGCTCTTCTTACAGGGGCTACTGTAAGCTCTTGGAGGACTGGCTACATTAGGGGTGTGTTGCCTAATTTACAAAGGAGTTCCTGCTACAAAAAGAGCCCTGGATGTATGACCTCACTCTCATGTTTCCCTCCAGAAATTTACACTGAAACCTCTATGCGTTTATGACAGAGTTTCTGGGGATTCCTAGAGAGGCATGACATCACTTCTGGGTTTTCCCTGGAAGTGATGTCCCCCTGTTGACAATGGCTTCCCCCTCATAACCCCCCCATCTCCCACTGTTTGCCAAGCAACCCTAGTTAACCTGCATCAATAGGATAGGAAGGTGGAGGGTCAGGGGAGAAAATAAAGAATCAGTGCCGGAACATTCCAGAATTGCAGCAGCCTGCAGATCTCACCCTTCTGCCTAGAAATTCAGCCTCAGTATAAGTGGAGATGTGTGTTTTCTATATGGTGAGGGACAAGCACTCTGGAAACGTCGAGAGTGTCTGCAGTCTCAGCATTCACAGAAGAGATTGCTCATGGCTCAGATATATTTCATTCTATACCAAGAGTTCCATCTATCTGTCGCCAGCGGTGAGGGGGATTGAGACTTCCTGGATATTAGGCCTCCCAAAGCCTTTTGGTCTTCGGCAGTGAAGGACTCTTGTGTTTCCCTGTAGTTGGAGGTTCCTGGCCTCGAAGTCTCAGAGCAAAGGCAAATCACAAAATGTTTGATATGAAATATTTTATCAGATCAGAAACAAGAGAACACTTTATAAGACTGTTGAAGAATGTGTTTTAAATTTCTTTATTGTAAACATATATTGATTTACAACTTTACAATGACAAGTAAATAAAGGCATCCTATTATAGTAAAGAAGAAAGGGGAACTCTCGTAAAGTCCATATCCTCAAGTGAGCACCTAGTGATAACATTTGCTGAGCATTATCTAGTCCGAGCATTTGATTCCTATAATTAATAAAAGGATACCATTGTTGTACAAACGTTTCTGGCGTATAGTTTTTCTTTCCTCTTAAATACCCCATGGGATTACTTTGTTCATATACATATCCACACAGCAGCTGCATGGAACTGCTTCTGAAAGAGAGAGGATCCAAATAGGCTCAGAATGGTGCTGTGGGGGGGACGAACAATTCCCGCCTCTGCCCCCAAATGGTCTTTTTGGGTGAAAACCCTGCTGAGGTGCAGTTATTTCACTATTTCCCCTACTCCATATGTACAGCGACTCATGGCACAGCAGAAATAACTCCTCCCCACTATGACTTCTGTGGAAGAAAAGAGCTTGTGGGGGAAACCAGAGCCCCGCCTCCCCCTGCAGGGCCACTCTGGACCCATCTGGACTCTCCCTTTTTGTGTGTTTGCTGTTAGAAGCTGTTCCTTACGGCTGCTGTGTGGCCACAGGGAACATGAAAAAACACCCATAAACAATTTGGGGGGGTGGGGTTTGAAGAAACATATAGTTTAGTTCTGGATTAAACATTTGTGCCAGTCTGGGCAGCAGCCCCGTAGTTAGGGACGTTTTTGTGAGGGGACCTTGGGGGGGGCAGCTAATTAAATCCTTCCCCCCACAACAAGGGCAGCACTTCCCTGTGCAGCGTCTGGATACCTCCCTCCCTCCTCCCTCCCTCCCGCCCTCCCAGAGGAGCCCCAGGGCCATTCCTGCCTCAGTGCACCGGGGCTCCCTTTCGGGGCCAGGAGAGGCGAGGTGTGCGGTGGCTGGTCTGGCCACGAAGGTGCAGTGGGTGGGCGCATTGGCACACAGGAGCACAGCTGGGCGTGGCTGGCCAGGACCAGACAAGGAATCCTCTTGCCTCCTGGCCTGGCCTGGCCTGGCTGGGCTTAGCTGCTGGCTGGCTGGCTGGCTGGCTGGGCGGCAAGCATCTCTCAGCCCAGGCTCGCCACCTCTGCTGCTGCTTGTGCCGCTCTTGTCCTCTCACCGGCCGGCCATCTGGGGGAGAAGCCCAGGCTCAGGGAGGGAGGCCCATAAAACCACTAGGGGGCCAGGCCCCATGGGCCCCATGGCCTTTGGTCTAGCAACATATTTCAGGGAGGGTAGGCTCTGTGTTTTCATCCTTACCAAGAAGAACTCAGTCTCCCTGGAAATGAGCCACCCCGTTCCCAAAGAGGCTCTGAAGGGGAGCAGAATTGCAAACAGTCACAGCATCTCTGTTCCGGAAGGTCAGCCCAGCCCAGCCCAGCCCAGCCCAGCCCGGCCTGCATGGTTTGCAGGCTTGATCATTCACCCTTCCCATCAGCCCGCGGATTGACTCTGGTCTTTGCAGCTCCTCTGCAAGGTGGTTCTTTTGCGGTTTTCATCTTTTCCCTGTCCTGGGTTGCTGGTGAGCCAAGAGGAACACAAGGGATGGGCCAGGAGGGAATCCCCCTACAGCGGCTTTTCATCCAGTTCTTGAGCTGCTTGACAATCCGCCAAGAGAGGCAGCCTGCTTCACGACAGCAACAGCAGGACGGGTGAGGCTCCTTCAGAAATGGTTGTGGCTGGAGGGTGGAACACCAAGAGCCATCAAGACTGGCAGAGAGGGCACCACCTCGGTCTCTGCCTGCAGCATTTGGAAGCCCCTGTGGCTCCCAGCACCACCAGCTGACCCAAAGATAAACCCAGGAAGCTGGCAGGGGAAGGAGAAGCTGCCTTATTTATTTATTTATTTATTTATTTATTTATTTCCTTAAATTTGTACCCCAACCTCCCCGCCAAGGCTGAGCCTTCCCAAGTGACCTCGAGCCTTCCCAAGTGGGACAGAAACATAGAGCTGGAAGGGATCTCAAAGGTCCTCTGGTCCAACTAGGGTTGCCAGACTCCCCCAGTCTGGCGGGGTTTACCCATTTGGAGGGGGCATTGCAGCTTGGAGGTCAGGCATGTAGTGCCACCAGCTGGAAGTACTTAAAGGCACCCCTTTAAGTGCTTGCAGCTGGCAGGGGCCAGACCCTGCACCGTGATCTCCAACCAGTAATGCCACTCAGAGATTGGGTGTGTGGGGCAGCTGCTTGGAAGCACTTGGGTATTCATATTACAGCAAAATGTAGCTCTCTGATGAAAGATAACTATAATAAAGTGTTCAAGACATTAAAAAGGATTTAGAGAAATGGACAAAGCGCCACGTATCACTAATGGGTAGAATAGCAGTTTTGAAAATGAATACTCTACCACATTTGATGTTTTTATTACAGACCCTGCCAATATATATTAAATTGAATTAACCGACACAACAGTTTTTATGGCAAGGGAAAAAACCAAGAATTAAATGGAAAGCCTTGCAGGTGCAAAAGATAATGCTGGATTTGGAGGACCAGACTGGAAGAATTACTATAGGGCAGCAAGTTTAGTTTGGCTGAGAGAATGGATTTTACTCAAAGACTGGAGACTGCTGACTTTAGAAGGATATGACTGAAGACTGGAATGGCATACGTTCTTATGGCATGGGAAAGCTTCTGGACATAAATATTTCAAAAATCATAAGAAGATCATTCTTGACGACGTGGGAAAAGATCTGTTAGATCATATATACTAAAAATCCAAGATGGGTATCTCCAGTGGAAGCCTTTTCTCAACTGGCTTTGACTTCCAAACAAGCAGTTATTAGATACGCAGTATTGCTAGGCGATGGAATTAATCTAAAGTGTCAAGGAGAACTAAAGAAAAAGGAAATACATTTAGATTGGGGGACTAGGGTAAAGTGGAATCTAGATATAGTAAGGATAAACAGACAGGTGGACTTTATTTTGAACCAGGTACATTATTATGTACTTTAAAAGAGAAACTTATTAAGAAAATGTATGGTATGCTGATGTAATTGAAAATGCAGGATGAAATAGCTAAAGAATGTATGATTAAATGGATGCCAAATATGGGTTATAACACTGATTTGTCACAATGGAGTAAAATGTGGAATGTGAATATCAAGCTGAAAAAAATGTGTATAAGAAAATCTGTATAAAATGTTTTCTAGATGGCACCTAACTCCAGATAGGTTAGCTAAAATGTATAAACATTTGAGTAACAGGTGATGGAAATGTAATCGTCATGTTGGATCATATTAGCATATGTGGTGGACATGTAAAAAGGTGCATCAATGCTAGATTTAAGTACATCCTTTTTTACAATCATTGTTGAATATTACAATATCTTTTAAACCAGAACTATTCCTGTTCAACTGTCTACCAGATGACTTAGATAAGAACCAGTGATACTTTATTTTACAAGTTATAACAGCAGCTAGAATTTTATTCACAATGACATGGAGGACATTGAAAATCCCAGCGATTCGTGAGTTGATAAAGAAGATGATGGGATGTGCTGAACTGGACATATTGACAAATATACTAAAAGGAAAAACGGAAGAAGAGTTTATGGGCCCATGGAGGGCTTTTTACAACTGCTTAAAACAGAAGTACTGAGAAACTAAGATTAAACGAAGAACAATAAGAATGATGGCTATAATAGTTGTGAAACTTGTATGAGAAGATTTGCAAGCAGAATGTTAAATTGGATGTTTTTTATAGATCTCTGTAATCTCCCCCCTTCTTTTCCCTTTTCCCCTTTCTGTGTATAAACTAATAAAACTCTTTCTTTTTAAAGGAAGAACTGAAAGGGACCACTTGAAGTGCTTGCAGCTGGTAGGGATCGGGCCCCATGCCCTGATCTCCAAGCGATCATGCCACTCAGAGGTCAGGGCCATGGGGTGGCCGGTTGGAAGCACTTCAAGGGGTCCCTTGAAGTGCTTTCAGGAGGTGGGGACCTGGCCCCACGGCCTTATCCGCAAGTAGTAATGCCACTCGGAGAACAGGCACATGGAGCTGCCGGCTGGAAGCACTTCAAGGGACCCCTTTAACTGCTAGCAGTTGGTATGGACTGGGCCCTGCACACCTGACCTGCAAGCAGTTATGCCACTCGGAGATTGGGTCCACCGGGCTGCCAGCTGCAAGCACTTAAAGGGCTCCCTTGAAGTGCTTCTGGCCAGTGGTGAACGGGCTCCCAGGGCTTGGATTCCTAGTGGTACTGCTGCTTGGAGTTCAGGTACACAGTGGCAGCTGCCCCTTCCCCTCTTGCAAGATTTAAAGGGGTCTCCACCTGATCGGCGGCCCCTTTCAATCTTGCCGGATGTTAGCGAGGGGGTGGACGACTGCGATGGTTCTAGGGGGTGGGGCTTGGAGCAGGGACATCCCCAAAATGATGTCATCATCTTGGGGATGCCCCACTCTCTCCCGGAATGCCCCCAAAGTCCCCCACCGGGGACGAAGATGGACTTGGCAACCCTGAGTCCAACCCTCGCTCAACACAGGATATCCCTCTCTGTGACAGGGTTGCCAGGCCCCAGGGCCAGGCCGTGCTTCCTCCACTGGCTGGTGAGGGAAGGCCCACCTTAAGCCCCACCCCCAAGAGTGACCACCCACCCGGCCAACCCTCTCCCTCCACTCCTGCCCAATTTAAAGGGCTTCAGCTTGTAGGCGGGGACCATGTGGCCTGCCGACCAGTTGGAGGCCCTTTAAATCAAGCTGGAGGGGGGAGAGGAGCAGTTGCAAACCCCTCGTTCAGCTTACCAAAAGTCCCGTTTTAAAGGTCTTTTTGTGAGCAAAGTGTGTAACCTGTGACTGCCCCCCTCCCTCTGTTCTGCTAGATTTAAAGGGCCCTCCAGCTGGACAGCAGACCACATAGTCCCCGCTGATTGGCTGAAGCCTTTCAAATCGAGCAGGAGGGGAGTGAGAGGGGTGGCCTGGTAGGTGGTCGTTCTTGGGGGCAGGGCTTGGGGGTGGGCTTGGGGCATTCCCGCCCATCTCCAGAATGCCCCCCCCAAATCTCCCCACCAGAGGGATGATGGGACCAGGCAACCCTACTCTGTCACCCTTGCTCTGTGTCCCGAGGAAGGGACAAACTCTCCAGGATCCCTGGCCAGGATCTCTTCCTCTCCTCATGCTCACAGCCGTCCCCTGGGGTGGGGGGTGTTCCCTGAGGCTGAGAGGCACCAGCTGGCCTCTCAGTGACCCACTCTGCTGCAGAGGGCCTTCCCTGAGGGGGGGGCATGCTGATCTGACCCCTGTCCCACTAGAAGCAAGGGCAACAGGGCCCGGAGAGGACGGCCCCTATCTCTCTGCCCGAGGGGCCAAGATCACCTTGGGCACAGGCGGGTATCCCACAGGAGCAGAGCCCCTTTCGAGACAAGAGAGATGTCTCCCCGCAGGGGATCTCTCTGCAGAGGAGCAGAGTCCTTGGTGGGCACAGCTGCAGGTGGTCTGGCCAGGGCCCATGCTGCCTCCTGGCCAGGGATGCTGAGACGAAGGGACCGCTTCCTCCCACAGCAAATCATCTATTGGATGCGAGTGGAGTGGCCTGCCCCCGAGCCAGGGCATCCGGCTTAATGGCCTCCCTCCTGGATACCACCAGGCTGCCCTCCTTCAACGTAAGTCCCCTGCTCACCTCCCCCCCCCCACAGATATGGCTTGTCTCCAAGGGCTAAGGAGCAAAGCAAGAGAAGCAGAGCTGCCCTGGCTCTTGGAGGGAGAAGCTGAGGACTGGGCCTCCTCTGGTCTTCCTTCCCTCCCTCCTTCCTTCCTCCCGCCCTCCCTCCCTCCTTCCTTCCTTCCTTCCTTCCTTCCTTCCTTCCTTCCTTCCTTCCTTCCTTCCTTCCTTCCTTCCTTCTGACTTCTCCCAGGTGCTGGAGAGTCTGACCCTGAGACATTCTCCCCTCTCCACTCAAAGGACCCCCTTGGATTTGGGGTGGGGGTCAGGAGGGGAAGATTCAGACGCTCCAGAGCTCCTGTGCTGCCTGTGGATTGGCAAGAGAGGCCTCGTCTTCTCCTTCCCTCAAGATCACCGGAGAGGACTCCTGGGGCAGCCTGGTGGCGAAGCTGGCCATCTCCCTGGCCGACCCGGAAGTGGACATCCGGGAGAAGGCCAGGGACATCATGGGCCAGCTTCTAGGCATCGTCCTCGGCCAGCAGGGTGAGTGAGCTGGGCAGGAGGAGTCCAGCATCCCTTCGCTCTAGTTAGTCATCTCCTCTCAGAACCCACCGGCCCACCACCTCTCGGGGTCAGGCCAGGCTGTGCACCCCCCTCCCTTTATGGCCACCAGAGTTCCTTCGGACACCAGAGGCATCTTCCCCAGAGCTGACAGCCCTAGACATCCGCAGCTGATTCAGCAGCATTTCCAGGTGCTCTCCACTCGGGTCCCGATGGCCCCAGCCCTCGTCCGATGCACGTGGTGGAGGGAGGGAGGGAGGGAGGGAGGCCCAGCAGAGCAAGGACAGTCCCTCTCAGGAGTGTCCGGGTCAGCCTTGAGGGGCGGGGGGCTCAGAGACCCTTGTCTCAAGGGCAGTTCTGGTCCCAGGGGAAGAGACACGAGGCCAGAAAGCAGCATGGCAGTTCTGTGCAGGTCAAGTCCATTTGAGCTCCTCCTGTCTTCTTCTCAGGCCTCAGCCCAAAGAGCTTCCACCTTCCCTGGGAGGAGGACCCCGAGCGCCCCTGGAGGGAGAGCTACCTCCACCTGATCTCCACCGCTGAGGTAAGGAGGACCCTCCCTGGTGCTGGACGGGCAGCCTTGAGAAAGGCCTCGCCTCTCGGGGCCATTGCTTCTTCCACAGGAAACAGGAGAGCCACCCGGTGAAGAGAGACTGGGACTCTTCCCTCGCCTGAGGAATGCCACAGCTTTGGGCGATTCCTGTAGGGATCCCATCTTCCCACAATGCACCTGGCCCTGACCAGAAGAGCATGAAGAGGAGAGGAGAGGCCCTGCCTGGGGTCTCCCTTTGGAACGGGGGTGAGGGAGGGAGGGGAGGCAGGAGGGCCGGGCTCTCGAGGGAAGAGGTGCCAGGGTTTCCCTTGGGGCAGGGCGGGAGAGGACTGAAAGGGCATCTTGTGGGTTTCAGGTGTTCCAGGTGCACCTCAGCCAGGGGCAGAGGCTCTCTTTTCAGGCGGCAGCTCTGGAGGACGCCTTGAGCCTGGCCAGGCCATGGGTAAGGGAGGAGGCCTCATCCTGCTCTACTCCCTCCTGGGCCAGGCTCATAGGCTTGTGGAGGAGGAGGAGGTGAGTAGACGCTGGGGAGAGCCAGCATCGAGGGGGAGGCCAACTTCCCAGCTCCTGGCTGAGACTCCCAAGAGGACAGGAATCACTTGGGGCCTTTCCCCGTCTCCCCAACTAGAAGATCTGCGGCAAAGCCTCTCCGCCCTCCTTTCCAATCTCTGGTGGGGCGGAGAGGTCCCAGATGAGATTGGGGCACTCCTGCCAAGGACAGGAAAGGTCCCTTTCCAGGGACATGGGGGTGGACAGAGATGTGGCTTTGGAACCACGAGAGGAGCCAAAGCGGTGCCTTCTCCCCAACGCAGCCCTTCTTCTGCCGAGGGGCCTTCCGAAAAGGTGGCTGCAGGGGACCCCGCAAGAAGAGGCTGGGTCTTGAGATGCCAACACTGCCCCAGGGACAAGAGGGCTCTTTCGGAGAAAGTCCATTCAGACAAAGGGCAGAGGCACCTGCCCACTTTGGGAGGACAACCCGGGAGTGATTCTGCTAGCTCTGGCATGTGTCATTGTCCAGCCCAAGAGGGTATGCCTGACTTTCTGCTCTTCCATCCAGATGACTCAGAGTAAAGAAGACCAGCAGGAGTGCCACCCCCCTCCTCCTCCTCCTCCTCGTCCTCCTCCCCCTCCCTTTCCCCTCCTCCTGGGCACAGAAATGGAGCGGCCGCTCCTCGGGACGCTCCCGGAGGCGGTTAGCCCACGCGCAGTTAGGGGGGTCTTCGCATGTGCGAAAGACCCTAGTGAGCCTTAGGCAAAGGCTCCGAACCGGGGGCGCTTGGGGAGTAGCCTCTTTGCCGGCAGACAGCCGGGAAATTGAGGCTTTCTCCCCGCCCCAATCGGCCCCCTGCGGCGTGCCCGTAATGGGACTTAGCGGCGCCACCGATTTCCAGGAGTGAAGACAGCGCTATGGTTTAACATAAAAGAAGAAGTAGCATCGAATCGTGAGTTGAAGATCTATTTTGAAGCATAAATCGGAGCCCCCTGCATGCGTATAAGCGTTGGGAGGAGGGAGGAGTTCCCACCCCCTTTGAGAAGCAAGATCTACAAAGGGAGCGCGAAGGGGGCAGAGAGAAAACAAAGTGTTGGTGAAAGTACCGTTGGGGTTGCATGGAAGACTGCGATCATCTTAGCTTCCTGGGGGATGCGGCACGAACTTTTTAAAAGTAAACAAAAAAACAAAATGCCGATAATGGAAAAAGTCCTGCAGACACCGGAAGAGAAGAGAGGAGGGACTTCCGGTCCAGACAGCCCCCCAAGAGCTTGCTGTCAATCAACAGGAAAAGGAGATGCTGTGCCCCCTGCTGGAACAATTGCAGAAAATCAACGAAACTCTGTTCAAAATGGAAAGTGTTCTCATCAGTCGACAGAAACAGATATCGGAAACAACTAGAAAGATGATGGAGATCGAACAGAAATCGAATCTGATTCTAGGTTTCCAGGGCGTTAAAGAAGAAGAGAAAGAAGATCTCGGATTTACCTTGACAAATGTCTTGGCACCCCTAACTGGCAGTGAAGCGATAAAGTTAAAAGAAGAGGTGGATAAGGCTCCCAAAGCCTATTCCGCTTTTATAAAAGAAAATACTCTGCCAGTAGAAGGGGATGTCGAGCATAGCAGGCGACAAACTGGAGATCTAATTTCATCTGAAGAGTTTATGGAGCCCTGGAAGCTTGAAGGCCAGAAGTTTAAGGAAAAAGAGAAAAGAAAGAAGATGGATTTCATCTTCAAAATACGGAAACTTCTGAAGAGACACGCCAGCAGGGAGGAGGATGCAGCATTCAAAACTGGGATAAGTGAAGAAGACAGCAGCCCAGGGGAAAGTGGTGATGGAACGGAAGACTTCAAAGTTAAAATGGACTCAATCCATAACTGGAAGAAAATTAAAAAGAAGATACTTTGAGGACTGTTCGTGTAGCATCTGGAAGGAGCTGTTTAATTACTAACCCCAATGGACTTTCCTAACTGCATTAACAGAGTGACTTTGGACTTTGCAATAGTTAAAAAGAAGATCTTCTAACCATGATGGATGCCAAAATTGGTATTGGTTATTAACCTAAACTAACCCTCACTAACAGAAAAAATTTTCACTCCATCTTTCTCTTGCTCCATCTGTCCACCCTTCCCTTTTCTTATAAAAAGAATAAAATTCTCTCTTTTTTAAGAGAGTTTTTACAAAAAAAAAAAAAGAGAGAGAGAGAGAGAACAGATTTTCGGAACCAATTCATGAAATCAGAGTTCATGGCTGGTTATCAGATTGTGCCTGGTGTATTAACGTGGCCTACGACTTCTGAAGTTATCAGAGAAACGTGGCCAGAAAGATTACAAGTTATGCTGGAGGACTGCATCGAAGAATGCTAGTTTCCTGCAAAATCAGATGCAGTCTGTCGCTATCAACACAAAACCGAAATATATTTTAGTGATCCAGATTTCAAGGATTTTACACGTGCTACTCGCTGTGAACAGTGTACAGTGGAGTTTCATGTCAGCTGTTGGGAAAAGCTGAAATCTACACATTTCAATGAAAAAAATGACAAGAATTTTCTTCACTAAGTCTGCTTCACTCCAGATTGCAGAGGCCTCATTCCAAAAATCGTTGTCTTCAGTTCATCTGGCCTCATAAAATGGGACTTCAAGCATAAAACAAAAAACAAGAATCCCTCAAGGTCCATTGTTCAAAAGTGTTCAGAAGTGCTTACCTTCTGGTGATACTGTCCTGCAGCTTATCTGGACAATACGGTGTAATAAGCCAGTGTGTGAGCTGCAGAAATAGTGTGGTGTGATTAAACAGACCCCTTTTGCCCATTTTTACTGGAACATAGACATAACCTCCAAGAAAAGTTGAATGGAGATCTCAGCGAAACTCACTTCTGTGAGCTAAGTTTGGAGAGCCTGAGCGAAATGGAGACTTCAGAAGATGTTACTGATCTGGCCAAAAGATATGCAAAGGTTCCACAGTTCATCAAGGGCGTACTGGAAATTGGAAATGGAACAGACAGTAGACTCTTGAACATTACGGAGGCCCTTGGATGGTGGAAATATGCAGATGACATTGGGGTTCTATACAAACTGGAAACTCTTGGAAAGTCTTGTTGGCCTTTTCTAGAAGCCTTTTTTGGTGAATACAAATATGATATAAGTAAAGTTGTATTGGAGGATTACAATTTAGGAGAAGAATTTGAATCTCATCACTGTGAAAGTTGTCTAAAGAAAAGTAATGATATGGGGGCGGGGAGAGAGGAAATGAAGAATTTGCCAAAGAGAACTTTGAAATTGCTATTGGCCTTTATGGCAACCGGGCCCTGTGTTTTATACAAACGGGACAGTATAAAAATGCCCTGGGTGATAGGAAAGGCTCCATTCTTTTGAAGCCCCCTGGCCAAAGGAACACTACTGATTCTGTGATGCACCATCACATCTGGGGAGAACACAAAAAGGATCCGGAAGCCAATGAGAGAGGTTGAGTACTGTGCAGGGATAATCGTGAAGGAACTAAGGATCTTATTCAGCAACGTGAGAAATTTAAAAAGCAGAAGGAGGAAATTACAGGCATTAAGCAAATATAGACACAGAAGGAAGACAATTTCAGAAAAGTTCTTCAGAGTCTGCTTCAGTCAGCAGCCAGCCATCAAAAAATATCTGACAAAAAGAAAATGCAGTTTGACGATCACAACCACCCCAGTCATGAAGAAACAAATGCAAGTGTCTGCCGATGTGGCAAAAAAAAAGAACACAAAGACTGTTTTTCAGCTTTAGGGCCCAATGAAAACATGGGGGGGGAAACCCAAGAAGAAAATTTGTCAATGAAACAGCCTTGAACTCCACAACAGATATTGCAGAGGAACGTCAAAGAGAAAACCATGTACCCAAACATAATACGCCTAAAGGAAGTGTTCTGAAGTGGTTAACTTCTGGTGATCCTGTCCTGCAGCTTATTCTACAGAGCACTGAGAAAATAAAGACCGGTGTCCGTGATATTCCCATGCTTCTGAAAGAACTACTTTCATGGTGGGCAATTAGCAAAGAGGACTATGCTGAGTATAGTACAAGTAGTACTTCATCCAGTGAAATAATGGAAGAACTCATAAACTACTTAATTTAGCAAAGACAAGAATTTTTATTCATATTTTAAGTGAGTTTGAAGAAATGGATCCCAAACGGCGCGATTGGATGACTCACCTTAACAGAAAAGGCTCAGAAGCTTCAGAAGGGTTTTTCTCTCCTTATACACCTTCTTTTCTGCAGCTGGACCTCAGCCTCAGCTCTCTGGAATGCGACGTACGGCATTAAACGGGATCGTATTCTGAGCTGCTCACCTCAAGATTACAATCAAATCTTGAACTTCTTTTGTAACTCAGCTGTTCTACAGCTGCACTCTTTTCTATGGCGGTTAGAGAATAGAGAGCATTTCCCATCTTTTCATCCATTTTTAGATGAATACGTTGATAAAATGGATAATCCCTTTACTGAATTAAGGAAGCAGGAAACTGAAACTACTTCAAATAAGGGTATCAAAGTAAAAAAGAGAAACCGAAAGAAACCGAAGGAATCAAGGGCTGTTTCAGCTCTCTCTGGAGGAGTTGGTGCAGCAACTCGAGAGGAAGACAGTGTATTTTCAGAAGAAAATGCATTAAGTTTTATGAATCCATGGGAGCCTTTCAGAATTCCAGCTTCCGTTTATGATCAAGTTGAGGAATCTGAAGCTTTATTTAGTGCTACTTCCAGTCGCAGTTATCAGAGCTATCCAGACCCAACTTGTGAAAACTTGTATGAGTATTTCTCTCAAATCTTGGAAAAACATGGCCCGATGGTAGTCCACTGTTAATTGGAGAATATGAATACTGTCCTGTAGCCACCCATAAGATTGTAGAAAATGCTGGTGGTCTGAAATCCTTCCTGCTGCAGTCTTTACGTTTTCTTGTGATGGGTGACCTTATTGGTTTGATGAAACATGCCGTTATGCTGAATGAAAATGTAGATATCTCTGGAGTTTGAAAAAAAAAATAGAAATGGAGGAGATTATTCAACCTGCCTGACTAATCAAGAACAGAATTCCCAAAGCAAACCACGTTTAAATCCAGCTGCTAAGGAGTTTAAGCCTATCTCTCATATTAATAAATTGTAAGTGCCCATCTTTGTTGTAAGACTTGTGTCCCTCTCTTTATTTACCTTGGATGAATGCTGATGTATCTGTTGCACCTCCTGGACTCTTGTTCCTCTCTCGGTGGCACAGGGGGGGTGCTGGCACATATCTTGTATCCCCCCCTTCTCACAAGGACACGGGTAGGTGAGTGGAGGTCTCTTTTGGGGGGACCATTTTGTGCTGCCTTTCCTTGGGTCACTGGGGTCTGCTTGGGAGTTTCGTAGGGTCACCGGGTGGCTCATCTGATTTTTTGGGGTCTGGCTTCTCAATCTTGTCTTTTTTTAAATAACTTTTTTATTATAGAGACAAAATGAACATAAAGACAGAACATACATAAAGGAGGGGAAATTGTTTTTATATTTCCTTGTTGAACAAACGCATGCCTAATTAGACGTTATGTTTATATAATATTAGGAATAAAGCCCGTTGTGGAAATAAATACAACGGGCTCCAGAAAGAGGCTCTGGGAGAGTGCCCTGGCTTTGGGCACTCAGTGACAATTTGCTGTGGCAATCTCAGCAGGGTATAATGACAGAGTCCACCATTTTCTCCAGAGGAACTGATCTTTGCTACCTGAAGAGCAGTAGCAATTTTGAGTGATCTCCAGCCCACCCCCAAGATTGGTAACAGTGGTTCCCCAGAAGGGAGTGGCTGGTTTGGAGGGTGGAGTCTATGGCATTGTACCTGTCCAAGGTCCCACTCACCCTCTCCAGGTTCGACCCCTCAAATCTCCAGGAATTTCCCAACCTGGAGTTGACAACCCTATCTCCCTCCCAGCCAACCATCAACCTACCTTTAGTTTTCCATCTCCTCCCCCATCCCTCCTACAGAGCAGTTGTAATTTTGCTGAAAGTCCTTTGTTTTTTTGCTCACAGAACCAAGCTTGGCTGCCTACCAACAGCCACTGAGGGGACAGTCCCTCACAGGAGTCAAGAGAACTGTCTTCCTCAGGAGAAAGAGCTGGTCTGCCAGGAGGAGTGGGTGGGGAAGAGGAGCAGACCCAGCACCTGGCCAATGGCACGCGAGTACTCTTGAGTGGCGGCTGATGGGCCAATGGCTGAGGGAGGGCATTTTACAGCCAATGGGAGCGCATGGAATCTTGCGAAACCAAAAGATAAATATTATAAGGAGAGATGCCTTATATCATTATATATATCTGTTGTAAATGTATCAAAGTTATACTTTGTATAACCTTAAAAAGTTTGAAATGTCTGGTTGTCCTTTCAAAGTGAAAGTTAGTGTGTCCATCTCCGCAGTTTCCAAAATTTTAATTAAAAATTCTTCTCTCGAGGATGTTTCCCTCTTCTCCAATATTTAGCATAAAGTATTCTAGCAGTTTTACCGTTTTCAGGTAGAATAGTCAACAAGAACATTTCCAGAGCAAAGGGTACAGAACATTTTAACTTTTTTTTTTGCAAAATTTCATGAATCCAAACCCAATTTTATTTTTTTTTTGCTTTATCACATAACCACCACATATGATAAAAAGATCCGGCATTGTCTTTCCGTGTTGCAGTTTACTGCAGCCCATCACCTCCAGGGTAGGAAGACTTCACTAAAAAATGGAGATTTCTTGGCCATGCCTGTTCCGATTTCCACGGGGCAGTTGCAGGAGTGTTTTGGAGCAGAGGAAACCCTCACCCCACTGACTGGGAGTCAGTCAACTCCATGTCCGTCTCGTGGTCTCCCCTGCTGCCTCACCTGGCCAAATCCTCACCAGAAAGAGCATTGCCAGGGGGTGGGTCCTGGGGGTCGAGGAGGGGCAAGGAGCAGCAGCCAGAGGTCAAGGGGCAGAGCCAAGAGAAAAGCCTCTATTCCTCGGAACGGGGGGGGGGCTTCTTCACTTGCCTCGCCAGCCCCTGCCACTGAGAAATTCAGGCAGGTGTGGCATGAGGCCCCTGCACAACAGCTCACCACCATCCGCACCCAGGGGAAAAGGGATAGGGTGGAATTCCAACAGGAGCGCCCAACTGCAGAAACACAGCAGAGTCCCCCGGCAGGTTCGGCAGGAATTCAGCATGCGTGTCAAACACATTCTAGAAAACGACATTGCCGTTTCACAGGTGGGAAACACTGAGAATTAATGTTTGTTGGAGCTTCTAGGAGAATCTGTGAGCACAGGACAGGCAACTCAAATACCCATACTTTCCATTCCCTTTCAATCCACTTTGCAACTGGATTTTACTATGTGAAATGGCAACATCCACTAACAAACGGTTCCTGAAGTCAATTGAAACTGCATGATTGAGCATGTGTGAAAAGGGCCCAGGGCACTTCCCAATTGCCACATTCCTTCCAAGCAAAGATGACTGACAGAAACTTGTAATCATTGTTGCCTTATCTGCCTAATCCCACGGGACACCAGTCCCATTGACACTAGGGCTCTCTGGAAGAGTTTCTGTCCACCCAGGAAAGCAACCATTCCCTCCCCCCCCTCAAAACACTTTCCCCCTAAGGCAACTCCCATGTCCTGTGTCTGACCATGTTTTTTGTGCATCTGAGAGTTCGGTGCTTTAATGTACTCAAGTCTTCCTTTGGATGCTAACTTGTCTCTCAGTTCCTGCCACATCCGCTTTTTTGGATTACTCTACTCTAACCAGGCCTCATTTACTGCAGGAGTGCGCCAGAGTGACGCTCCGGCAGTAAGGAGGCCAGGGGAAAGGCACATGCTGCAAGGCCCACCCCCTGCTCCCAGCATCTCCCTGCCTTTCCTGCCCACTGGCCGACCTAGCAGAGCACTTCGCGAACTCCGCCTCAGCCTTCCTGCACCTTCTCCTTCGCCACTCACTGCAGCAACAACAACTGGCCCCACTACCACCACTGCTCGCCACCGCCTCGTCTTCCTCCTCCCACCAGGCAGCACCCACCTCTTCCTCCCCCACCACCCCACTGGGCTCCCCATGCAGCCAGCGCCTTGCTGGTCTAGGCGCCTGCTGCTGCTCCTCCTCCTGCCGGCATCTCCCTCCGCCTGCTGACCCCGCTGCTCCTCCGACTCTCCTGCTCCCCCAGCTCTCCTGTGCACAAAGCATGCAAAGAGGTGGGTCCCCCAAACTCATAGGGAGACTGGTGTGGCTTCTCTAGGGGTTTCGTAGTAGGGCTGTGCGTTTCCTTGAGCACCTGGTGCACAAGCATAGCTGCTCCACATGGGCCAGGTGGGGGGGGGGTCTGAGGAGGAAAGTTTCTCTCTCAGAAAAAGTTTTTCTCTAAGAAAAGGTTAGGGTTAGGGGGCTGGCACCTGCTGCACATAGAGTCGGGGGGAGGTTGCCTTTGGGTAAAGATGTGTCTTAGCTCAGGAAGGATGGCTCCAGAGCAAACTAATGGATGCAGTAGCCAAATTGCTTGCTCACAACCTTCATGCCAGTAGCTTCCAAAGTAGAATTTTTGCATCCAGGCATTGCTTCGATGACTTCTGACTATCTCTTGCCTTGAAGAGCCTACAGGGTTGCCATAAGACAACTGCAATTTAATGGCAAGAAATGTGCGAAACACAGTAGTCTCCAAGATCTCCATGACCGCAGCCTTCCTACCCAGTACTGCCTCTATCAGGATTCAGTTTCACCTTTAGCCATCTAAGTGCTACAGCCAGGCACTGCCTCAGGACTGCCACAGCACTGCCAGGCAGTCTGAACAAAGAAATACAGAGCTGGGTGTCATCGGTACATTGGTATCACTGCTACATAAGCCCACGGGTGGGTCCCGGGGCATAAGCCTGTGTGGAAGAAGGCCTCATGCTCCTTCACTAACCTTTCTCAGCTTTACAGCCTTTCAGCCAACCTCTTGCTTTGTACCTCTTTGTACTCTGGCCCTCAAGAGAAATAGTGGGTGTGTCACCCAATATATCACAAATAAAACTAGCATCCAGGTCATAAAAAAGAGAGAACCTTCCTGGAGGAATCTGTGTTTATTCAAGAGAGGAGAGGAGACACACCGTGGGATTCCTACGGCCTCCTTGCAGCAGAGCCAAAACTCTGGCACGTTCCTCCAAGCCAACTCTTCTTGCAGAGAAATCGGTTGAGAAAACAAGGCTAAGCGAAGAATAATAACCACGATAGATGAAAGAGTTGTGAAATTGTAAAGAGAAGATATGCATGCAGAATGCTAGATTGGAACTTTGAATATTTCTGTAATTTTCTCTTCCTCCTTCTTTTTCCCTTTCCCTACTTTTTTTTAATATAAATAAAATTCTTTTTAAAAAAACCCAAAAACAAGAGGAATAGCTTCTTGTGAGCCAGGCCGCCAACGCCTCAGAATTTCTACTGACCACAAGCTCCTTTCGCAGATAGGTTTTGTCTCCACCTCCTGGCTGCTCGGACTTGGCTGGGCATGGAAAGAGGTCGCCCCAGAGAGTGCCTCTCCCATGATCTGTGAAGGTGTCAGGAAGCTCCGGCCAAGAAGCTGAACCTTGGCTGCAAGGAGGAAGTGAAGTCAGCACAGGAAGGGAGAGGCTTGTCAATCCACTGAGGCAAGCAAAGCTGCTTGCAAAGTTTGAGTCCAGTGGGGCACCTTGAAGACCAACAAAGTTGTATTCACGGTATGAGCTTTTGTGCACCTGCACCCTTCCTCAGACAGCTGTTTGCAGGCAGGCTGTCTCCTTCTTCGGACAGGGAGGGAGGAATCTGCTCCCCCCCCCATTACTGCCAACTGTTGTAGCAAAGAAGAAATGGAAACAGTAAAACAAAGGCACCTGCTGTGCTGAGTCCCTGGAGCAGGTGGTCAAAGACTAAAGCAGCACCTCTGGGCTCCTCACTGCATCTGACAAGGATGGGAATCTCCTTATAGCTTGGGCTTTGCAGAACAGGCCCAGAGAAAACAGAAACAGAGTGAGGACAGCAGCAAGCAGTCTCCCTGCAAACTGGCTGGCCCGGAGGCAAGACCAGCCCTGAAACAATCCTGATGGCCTGGTGGTCAATCCAGCACAGTAATCTGCACCTCCAGCACCCCCAAATTGCCACTGTGGCTCTGTTCGTACATTACAATAAACCACTGTTTATGAACTGTTGTTGATTCTAAATGCAAATGGTTGGTCTAAATGCGAATGGTCCAACCGACCAGGATTTCCAGTTTGAGTTTGCAGCTGTTTATAAGCCACAGTTTGTATTGACTGTGAATCCACATTGCCTGTCTTGGCTCGGACCCACCAGAGCTGCCTGACGGTGGAATGCTGCTTCCTCACCTTCCCCCTCCCACTGCAACCGAGGATGTGCCCTGAAATGCTGTTCCTGGGAGAAAGGGAACAGGCGGTGGGGCGGGCAGAGCTGTGCAGCAGGAAGGGGGGGAATTCATTGAAACTTCCCACCCACGTGAAGCTGCCTTATACTAAAATAGATCTATGGGTCCATCAAAGTCTGTATTGTCTACTCAGACTGGCAGTGGCTCCCCACGGCTCAGCCTATGGGCTTTCCCATCTGATCCTTTTAAACTGGAAATGCTCAGGACTGAACCTGGGATCTTTTCCATGCTTAGCAGAGCTTCTACCACTGAGCCATGGCCACTCCTACCTCTGTGCCACTGTCCCGGTTATAGCCAAGCCTTTGGTGAGGAGCACTGCCTGTTGTGACTGCCTGGCCAGAGCCCACAGAATACCGAGGCTCTCTTCTTTGTACAGAGACAGAGAAGTGGCCCAACGAACCAGGGCTTGCACCTGAGGGTGGCATCTTGGGGTCCAGGATTCCCAGGGGCAACATAAATATCCTGGCACAGGGAATGCACATGCTGAGGGGCAGGCATAAGAGCACAAGAAGATTCCTGCTGGGTCAGACCAGTGGTCCATCTAGTCCAGCATCCAGTCTCACACAGTGGGCAACCAGTTTCTCTGGAACGTCAACACGGCATAGAAACTGGGACTTTCCCAAGATGTTGCCTCCTGGACCTGGTATTGAGAGGTTGACTGCCTCTCAGTGTGGAGGTTCCCTTTAGCCTTCTGCAGAAAAAACCCTACTCTCCCTAGAAGTACAGGGGGTAAGAGAGAGAGAGAGAAAGGCAAAGGTACTCCAGCCTCACACCGTATTGCTTGGGTCTGGGAAACAGGCGAGCAGCGTCCTGCTCATCTCGCCCCAAGGAGGACAACCACACACCCATTCAGGGTTGCAGAGGCTCGTGGTGAGGGGAACAGGAAGTGCTTATCCAGGCCTGGGAGCGGTTTTTCAATTATTCATCCTTGGCTGGGATTGACATTCCCAGTGAGCCCTTCATCTGCACCCACTGGGTCAGTTCAAAAAAACAACAACAACAACACAGAGAGGGGATTGGTTGAGTTTGGAGTCATGGGGGAGGGGACGAACTACTTCAACATTCAAGGGCACATCATCAGTTTTCATGCACGCAGAGAGCCTCCCCACCGTATCCTAAACTGTGGCGAGGAGCCCAAAGGCAGCAGCCCACCACTGCCGCTGCTTTCAAAGGCTGCTCGCCCCCAGCCATGTCACAGGCCTACGGATCCAGGCTTGCTTGTCTTCTGACTGCAGGGCGGGAAAGCCCAGTGCAAAGGGGCCGAGAGCTGCTGGGGCCATACTGCAGGGGTAGATCCTCAGCTGGCTTCCAGGAAGAAGGAGACCTTCCACATCACATCTGAGAAGAAAGATCAGAAGAAAGTCCCAACAAGCCCCAGCAGCCGAGCAAGTTAAAGCCATAGAATCAACTCTTTCAGACACATGCAGACTCATAAAGGATCTCATGACCACTAACCCCCAAGATCTAGAAAGCTGATAAAAGACGGTGACTAAGAGACTGGGTCAAAAGTTTGATCTCTGCGGTGTACTCTCTCCCAGCCTTAGCTCCCCCTCCCCGCACCTGCTATATGGAGACTACACTGCCTTACAGGACTGTTAACAAACAAACATATACTAAGTGCTGTAGACATTCTACACTGCTATACAGTTCATACCATTTGCTATACAGTTGTAGCAGCCTTAATAACTCTGACTAGCCAGAGCTTGTCACATCTGAGAAGCTAAGCAGGGGAAGCCCTGGTTAGAATTTAGATGGGAGACCACCAAGGAAGTCTAGAGTCACGATGCAGAGGCAGGCAATGGCAAACTGCCTCTGTTCTTTTCTTGCCTTGAAAACCCCACCAGGGGTCAGCATAAGTCAGTTGCAACTTGACAGCATTTAATTATTAATTATACAGTTTTGGGGCCTTGACCTGGATAGCCCAGCCAAGCCCGATCTTGTCAGATCTTGGAAGGTAAGCAGGGTCGACCCTGGCAAGTACTTGGAAAGGCGCCCTCCAAGGACCACGGCTGGGACGCAGAGGCAGGTAATGTCCTAGCCCCACTAGGGGTTGCCAGAAGTCACCATGACTTCCAGGCTCGCAAACACGCACACAAATACAAAAAAATATATACAGTTTTTGCTATCATAATACACAGGGATAAGTCTTGACATGTTTGGGAGCAGTTTCTCTCTAGTGCTCAGATTCTAGCGTCCTGCACAGTTCTCCCTACCCCCAAAGGCAAGATCCTCCCCATGGCTATGATTACCTTCAACAACGTTTTGGAGGCTGTGCTGCAGCACCTGCTCCCAGGCCTGTGGAAGCGTCTCCATCTTGGGCAGGTCTTCATAGGTGACCTGGAAAAGCAGCATCTTGACCTCCAGGCAGCTTTTCCAGAAGTTAAGAACGCTAGAGGAACAGGAGCCTAGAGAAGCTGGGATACAGGAAGTACTGCACCCACCACATCCTGTACAAATCGGAGGGGCAAACAGATCAGGAAGGAAGAGATGGGTGGAGCCATCCAGAAGCCCTGAATCCTGTCACTGCTGAAGGGAAGGTTATTCTGAAAGCACTCTGACTCCCCCTCGCTTTCTCAGCTTGTTAACGGTGAACAGTGGAGAGGAAGGATCCATGGGTCATTGGCGGAGTACATGCGTTGGGGCTAAGGGGGAGCTGGCTGAAGTTGAATCCATCCAAGACAGAGGTCATGGGGCTGGGAAAGACTAAAATGCTAGCTGGAGGGTCACTCCCAAGACTCGACAGTTGTCTAGTTGACAGCTGTACTCTGTAAAGAGCCTGGGTGTGTGGCTGGATTCTGCACTATCATTGGATATGCAAGTGCCCATGGCAGCGTGGTCAGTATTTTTTCACCTGCACCAGGTCCGCCAGCTGGCTCTTTATTTGTCTGGGTCAGACCTTGCCACATTGATCCATGCATCGGTCACCTCCAGATTGGACTAGTGCAATTCACTCTACGTCAGGCTACACTTGAAAGCGCTTCAGAAACTCCAGGAGGTCCAGAATGCACCTGTCAGGCTACTGACTGGAACATCATGGTCAGTTCATATAACTCCAATTCTGTGGCAGCTGTACTGGCTACCAATTAGTCTCCAAATCCAATTCAAGGTGTTAGTGTTTACCTTCAAAGCCCCCAATGGTCTGGGACCAGTGTTCCCTCTAAGGTGAGTTAGTGTGAGCTAACTCACAGTTTTTTAGCCTCCTGCTCACACATTTTTGTCTTCGCTCAGGAAGGATGGCTCCAGAGCAAACTAATTTATGCAGCAGCCTAATCACTTACTCACAACTTTAATGCCTGTAGCTCACAAAGTAGAATTTTTGCTCACAAGACTCCACAGCTTAGAGGGAGCATTGTCTGGGACCCGCATACCTACGAGACTGTCTCTCCTGTTGCAATCCTGTTTGGTCCTTGTCTAGAAGCCTCTTGCAGGTGCCTGGCCCCAGGATGGCTTAGTTTGCTATCACCAGGGGAAGGGCCTTCTCAGTTGTGGCCCCTACCCTGTGGCATGCACTCTCGGACGACACCCATGCCCTGCTGGACTTTTAAAATTTCTGCATGGAATGCAAAACTGAATTATTTAGGTTGGCCTTTGAAGGGTAACCATGTTTGGGCTGTTTTAAAAGTGGTATGGTGATAGTCACATATTTCAGTATTTTAATGCTAATATTTTATGTGCTTTTATGTTGTTTTTTCCTTATTGATTTTAATGTTGTACATCACCACGAGACCCTTCGGGTGTGTGGTGACTAAAAAGAAAATCTAACAAACAAACAAACAGTTCCAGTTCCAAACATCTCCAGTCACGAGGTGCCAGGAAAAGCATTTCTCTACCCAAGACCTTAGCCAGCTACTGCTAGTCAAAGCAGATGATACTGGGCTCTAGTCACATTTTCAAACTGCTCCAGATGTTCCAGGTGACAGTCAGGAAGGGCCTGAGGGCATGCAGCTCCCCCCAGCATGGCACCTAATCTACAATCCCTCAGCACAAGATAGACGTTGTTTCCTTTCCCCTTCAGTCAGAACACAGTCTGGCTTCAAAGAACATCACAGGGAGAACTTGCTCAAAGGATACATGCGGTGATAAAAACCTTCTACGTCCAGCAGCCACTCTAGCATATCCGCCAATGATGGGCAAAGCACAGAGCGCTGGAAAGCACTCTCCTGGCACAGGCCTTCTTGCTGCTCATAGAGCTGGAAAATAGAGGCTAGGTGAATGCCAATTGTGTCCCGCACTTTCTGCAGCTCAAGTCTATGTACGAAACAGAAAACACATCATAAAAATGCAGCTATATGGAGCAACTCTGGACATTGCAGGAAGTTCCTACAATCACATACTGAAACACCCCCCCACCCCTCCGGGTACATGCAAGCTCAAGTAGGGGATCAGGTGTGCATCACTTCCTGGGCAAGTCCAGCTGACCCTTGTGGGCAATGCTTACTAGCATTCCTTAAGGAAAAAGCTTGTCAGAACTTCAAAGCTAAGCAAAGTCAGCCATAGTCAGAACTTCCACCAAGAAAAACGGGGGCTGCTATGCAGTGAAAGGTAATGACCAACCACCTCTGCCTTGAAAACCCCATGAGGCATTGCCATGAGTCAGACTGCACCCTGAAGGCACCTTCCACCACCTCAATGAGTCTGTGTTGGTTCATTGTGTCCCTCCGCAGCAAGTGGGACTTAGATTAACATCAGACTCCCAGCCCGGCTGATCTTTGGCTGGAACACCCTGTGGATGAGCTTGACATGAGTCAGTTGCAACTCAAAAGCGCGTTCTTCTTCTTCTTCTTCTTCTTCTTCAAGAAAAAAAATGAAGTCAGAAGTTGTGAAATGGCTCAACGTATTGTAATGGGCTTGGACTGCTCATTGAGTGGCCAGGTGCAAAGTCACTGATGCTCAGTAAATTGTGTCATGGTGAGACTCCTAAGCACACTAGAAACTGCTGTAGAATAAGCAGTCAGATTTACCTCAATACTGCCATAGTGATGTACCCTGACAACAGAAGTAGTAATGAAATAGTTTATGATGCCAGTAAAACTGTCGACTTTCAGGAGTTGCCAAATCCTTCTGACAAATGTGCACCAGCCCCTGAAATCCCCCACCCTGCACTGTACATCACACCACACGAAAGGTAGCCTTACAGTTTTCCCCACAGCTCTTCCATCAAAGCTTCCACTGCACATCGCTGGCGGCATCTGAGTCTCTCTGGCAGACTTGGGAAGTCTCGCAGTGGAGTGTTGGCAAAGGCCACTTTTTGGGATGCCTGCATCTGCTCTGCCAGGTTGCTCAGGGAACCCAGAAAAGATGTACACGCAGCCAGTGCACTCTTCCAGGTTTCATGCTGTTCCTGGAGGGCACGAAAACACTTCTGCAGGGAGCAGCGTAGGGTGTAAGGGAGAGGTGAGTCGTCTGAGGCCATCCTAGGGGCAAACAAACAGAACTGGGGCTAAAATGAGCCATATGCAAAAAGCTGCTGGTTATAATAGCAGAACATGCAAGTTGTGGTTTTCTAGATTTGGGTTGATGTTATCCCCATTTGCTTCTGAATTACATTTTTATTTCCACTGATTTCTAAAGGAAACATTTCCAGGTTTGACTTTGTTTCCTATCAATCTGAGATTTTTTTGCAGAGATGGTGCCCCCAACTCCTGGGTGCCACCTGCCAAATTTTAGATGGGCAGCACAATGAGCTGCACTTTTAAATTTAAATTACAAGTCTGATTTGCAAGGCAGGCACAGAGAGGCATCTGGCAACCCAAGAAATCAGCCATGGCTGGCAACCAGAAGCCTCAAGTCAGGGCAAACCACAGGCATTGTTTGTGTCTTGTGGAAGAAACAGGCATCTTTACAACTGCTGGCATTTGGGCATCCAAGGCAGGGAAGGCAGCACTAAAGGCATTCTGGTTGCACCCTGGAAGACAGCAGAAGTGCAGCAGCTCACTAAATTCTGATTTACAGAATTTACCTACTGCTAGATAGGAAGCAGGGCACCATCTTGCCTTTATTAAGTTCCCCAACTTAGTATATTATTTTAAGTTAATTACTATAAGTAAATATTAATAACAAGGAAGAGGGAAGGCAGAGGCTGACACTTGGGACTTTTCTGTGACTTTAATATCATATATGAAGCTGACATGCAGAGTCAGGCCTCTGGTGCATCAAGGTCTGCATTGGCTAGTCTGATAGTGATCATTCCTGTACATACTGTAATACATACACAACATATTTTCAAAGATATGCTTGTTGTTTAAATGTGACTAATTTTGTCCACACTCGATAGGAAAAATATTTTTATTGCTAGAAAAGTTTTACTCCTAGAACTCTTATGACTGCATGAGGCAGTTTGCTTAACTGTTTGCTTCGTTTGTTTACTGAAGGCAGCATCCTGGCCAAGCTAACTGCTCCAGCAACTCCAACCTTGAACCACGGATACTCCTACTGTGGAGAACATTCTGGTCACAATCTTCCAGATTGTCCCTTCTGTTCCCAGGATGTCAGTTCACTGGAGGGGCTTAACCAGAAAACACTTTACTGGGCTCTGCTCATCACTGTCGCCCTAACAAGTTCTAGAAAAATAGATTACTGTCTTCCTAAAACACAGCACCAGCTGGAGGGGCAGCTTGAGTGCTGCGAGATCTGCTGCTAGGACAGCCATCAGATTCCACCCCCCCCCGCCTCTCCTATGCCTGAAGCTGTGCCAGCTGATGTGCCCACGGGCTGAGGAAATGCAAACGCCACCCTCACAACCTCTGATTCGGGCAGAAAGCTTCCTACACTCACCGCAGGACAAGCTGCCTAGTGGGATGCTGGGCTGAACTTTCTTGTCCTGAACGGTGAAAACACCGGAACCTTCCACGGTGCATTACATGTCGACCAGGGACAAAAGCATCCCAGCCTCGCCGCTGCCCAGACCTGCAGGACGCCGAAACTCAGGGCGCGAAGGGGCTGAAATCCCGGGAGCACCCCAGGACCAGGCCGCCGAGAACCCTCGCCTCACCTGCCAACACCCGCCCGGCGCTGTCCAACATACAGACACTACTTCCGTTGCCGCAGTCATGACGCTCTTCCAGAGAGACCAGAGAGATGAGCAGTATAGAGCGCCGTTTCGCGCTGTCTTGCTTAAGCAAAGGGGCCGCGTCGGCGAACCTAGACCTTGTCTTGCCGCCGGCTCGCGCGCAGACTGCTCCCCCAGCGGCGTCTGGGCTCAGGCAAGGGCGCCTTTGCGTGGCAGCTCGCCGGGCCAGTCCCCAGCAGCGTGCATCCCGCGACCCGGTCGTGCCGGAGGAGCACGCCGGCCGGCTGAGAGCGGTCGCCCTCCGGAAGGTGGTGCGGCGCGCCGGGGAGCAGGTTCTGTTCGAGAGCCTAGAAAGGCGTTTTTTAGCACCCGGGAGGGTTCGTTCTCTTTTTACACCGGGGCGGGGTTTGACATCCAGCCTGAGAATTCAGGCAAATTCGTACCGTTTTATATTGTTTGGCTGGTGCTAATAATTGGGCTGTAGAACGGTGTGGTATGGTCCGTTCTTAGCAGCGAAGCAGGGTTGGGTGGGAAACCACCAAGGAAGGCTCTACAGAAGAGGGCAACGGCAAACTACTTTTACTTCTCGCTTGCCTGGAAAACCCGTCTGGGTTCCCTTGCCATGCGTTGGTTGCGACTTTATGGCACATGCATAATAAAAGATATTATGTGGATTGTGACCTAGTCTTTTGGGTTCAGGAGCATTGCTCCCGGCTCTTGCACAGACAGCTTTGCCGAGTGCCCTTTGTGCCCACTGGGTTGCTGCTCCCAGGAACATTCATTTCAGTCTAGTGCTGCAAGGGATCCCCTAGTCATTCCCCTATACTAAGTCAGAGCCCCTCATCTGTCTCTAAGTACTAGTAACAAAATGAAAAAGGCAGAAATGGTGGGCGCACAGAAGGGGGGAACACACTGGTGTCTCAAGGGACAGTATTTGAGCCACTGTGGTACTAGGGCAATTAATATGCCTTTGCTCACTTTGACTCTTGCCAGCTGCCTTATAGCAGTCAAAAAGAGCTCCTTCTTCCAACAGATACATTAATGGCAGAGGGATGAAGCCTCTGCTTAGAACTGTGACAAACCAGATAATTGTCACCAAAAACAAAAGTCTACATGAAGCTTCTTTCTTGCGCAAGTCAGAGCTCACTTCCTCAGATACAAGAGGAAAAAAATAATTTCCCTCATTTTTACACAGAAAAGGGGGAAAGGGGAAGGAGTTAAGCAAAGAAAGGCCTGGCCTGTGGGGTTCTGCAGGTGTCAGTTTTATTCCCCATGCTATTTAATATCTGGGCTGTGGTGTCACCAATATGTGGATGATACCCAGCTAATCCTTTCTCCATCCCCCACCTAATTCAAAGGAAGCTGTTTATGTGTAAAACCAGTAATGGGCTGGATGTAGGTGAACAGGGTGAAACTTAATCCTGACAAGACAGAGGTGCTCTGGGTTAGTAGTACAGACCAGGGATTTCAGATTTCCCAGCTTGGATGGGGTTACACTCCCCTTGAAAAACAGCTCAGAAGTGCTGCTTGACACATCAGTCACCTTAGAAAATCAGGTGGGTGCTGTGGTTAGGACTGCTTTTGGCCCAGCTTCAGCCAGTGTACCACCTGCACCTATTCCCGGCGCAGCCTGATCTAGCCACAGTGACATGCCTTAGTTACATCTAGACTGAACTGCTGCAGCGTGCTGTACTTAGGGCTACCCTTGAAGAGTGTTCAGAAGCTGCGGCTGGACTGCTGATCAGAGCCACGTACTGGGATCACATGACTCCAATACAACAGCAATTACACTGGCTTCTGATCTACTCCCAAGCCTAATTCAAAGTGTCGTTTTTGATCTTTAAAGTCCTAAATGGCTTAGGACTGGGTTATCTGAAGGACCCTCTTCTGCCGTATGTTCCTACCCAGGAATTCTTGTCTGTTCTATTGACCAAAGAAGCTCATGGTGGGTACGTGCGAGAGACGGCCTTTTCAGTGGCAGCATCGTGCTTCTGAAACCTCCTCCCCAGGGAGCCTCAGGAGGCAGCTGAAGATGATTTTATTTGTGATGGCTGTTGATTAGTTTCAGTTGTTATTGGTAGTTTTAAATTGTTGATTTTAAATTGGGTTTTTTAAGGTATTTACTGTGGGTTTTTTGCTGTTTGCATTTTAAGTCACCTCCAGTTCCTGTAAGGCAGAAAGGCAACTAATTTTAAATAAATGATACATAAATCAGGTGCCCTGCTATATGTTGGGGGCTTGAGCCACTTGGGTAGTTTAATGGATAATGAGAGAGGTCAGAGGTTCCAGCTTCTCTCGCGTGTGGTAAAGATAAAGTGCAATAAAGTTAAGGTACATAACAAACTAATTAAGGAAGCAGTGTGAAGATTTAAACATTCCCATGTCCTGGAAAAGTACACACCTTTGCAGCCAAAGAAGTGACTTAGTGAGATGGAAACAATGAGTCTCTGTTTGTGCTAGGGGGAGTCAAGGCCTTGGAAAAATAAACCAACGTCCAGCATGAAAATCTGTGATGCCTCAAACCACTGTACCCTCCAAACCTTGTTATCCTGACCTGGATCCAAGTATGTAGACCAGGATGAATACCAGGCAGCTGTTGGGCACATACAGTCACGTGTGCTTGTTTTATCAATAGTTTCTAGGCATCATCCTAGCGCCTCACGATTGAAAGCCCAGCACATTAGGCCAGATCACATTTCAGCACCTCTTAGTCTTGGGCAGCACCTCTAAAATCACCCTTCCTGCGGAATACATTTCCCATCTGCCCAGACTACAGGCATTTCATTTGTGATTCCACAGGGAGGAAGGGAACTTAATGAGGACAAACAGTCACAGAAACCCTGGGCATTAAGGGAGCTAAGCAGGAAAGCATGATTGTCTCAGAGGCAGCAGAGGCGGCTAGAGGAATGACAACAAAGAAGAGACCTAATTTCTCAATGGTTTTGATTAAAGCAGTATCAGTGAAGTGAATGGGACGAAAGTTAGTTTCCAAAGGCTTGAGAGAAGAGTTAAGAGAGAACTGAGAGAGTAAACAATATGCTCTAGAATTTTACAAGAAAACTGAACAGGGAGTATAGGTCATTTGATGGATTTTGGTGAATGGAGGAAAGCAGTAACATGATTGAACACGGTAAGGAAGGCCCCAGAGGAGAGGGCATTCAGAAGTCAGGAGGATCCAAGGGAATACATGAAGGGGTGTGATGAGGGCAAAAAGAGAGTCCACTGATCGAGTGAGAAGAGGGAGCCACCTTAGCTGTGGGTTTCTGGCACACAGCTCGCTCCAACCTGGTGAAGCTGGGGTGTGATTAACAGCAATGGGGGTGGAGGGGAAGCTGCATGTCACACTGACCTGATCCAGAGCTTTAGATCACCACCTTTCATCA
This sequence comes from Gekko gecko, assembly GCA_029375565.1. Classification (NCBI taxonomy): domain Eukaryota; kingdom Metazoa; phylum Chordata; class Lepidosauria; order Squamata; family Gekkonidae; genus Gekko; species Gekko gecko. The sequence continues at coordinate 198,875,762 of JAPDNY010000005.1, forward strand.
CCATGTGGCTGGAAGAATGCAGACAGAGGCAACTTTCCGCACAGAGCTTCCATTTTAATTACAAATGTAACCTGTTACATGCTATAGACCACATCTGCTCAGCAGATGTGGGGTTAAAGACAGACTGGTCCCTAACTAAGGGGCACACTCCCAACCCACCTTCCATTTCTTTGCATCTCTCCAAGTTGCACTCGCTATCTCTTCCCCCCCCCCAATTCACACATGCCCAAGGAAACAGAGCAGTTAATAAAAAAGACTTCTGATAGACTCCCTCAAACTCTGGCTCATACAAATCATCAGTTCTGTCAGTGGAGAGAACTGACCACTTCATGTTGGAGGATTCTTCCATTTTAGTTGTGTCCAATACTAACAACTCCACATTTCAAAAAGGTCCCGTTACCGATGGGGTCACTGCCTGAGTCACAAAATGGGTATTTTTAAGCCATAAGGAGACAGGGGGCTAATGGAAGAGGGGGGGGAGAAGGTTTCCTTTTTACCAAACAGCTTTTCCCTGGGCAGAATTAACCCCCTTATCCCTTCATAAACAAGACCGCTGAGAGTGGTTTCCTGAAGAGCCAAAGAGCACTCAATTGCACCTCCTCGTGAGTTTTATACATCAGGATATTGCTGTCAAGCCATGCTTCTTTACCAGGATTTCAACAGTCTGGGTAAGCGCACTGTGGAAAGACAAATATAGAGAGAAGGGGGTGAGAACTGAGTAACCTTCGTTTCACATTTATATTATTTTTGAACACTGACAGTGCCGGTTTAGTGCTAAATTCCTATATCAGTGCAAATCTGAACTCGGGTCTCCCAGTCCCAATTCCATGCCAATGGAGCAAGCTAGAGGGAAGAGTGCAAGATTTGTGTCAGTTAAGATGGTTTCCCACACTACAAGTGAGAGCAAACACAGTGGTTCATAATTAGTCATTTCAGAGGGCTCTCTTGGGGCCCCAATATTCTGGGGACTGCAGGATTCCATCCTCTTCATTTGCAGGGCAAGGAGCCAGAAAGGAGTCCTTAAGGTCTCCAAAAGTCAATACAGGAGAAAAGGGCCACAACAAAGATGAAGCAAAGAAAAAAAATTCACTGGGAAAAATAACTGCACTATTTCTTTGTTCTCTGCTCCAAAAGGCAGCTCATGACCACAAGCTCTGCGTGGCCTTACCAGCCTGGACGAATGACCCTGAACTTGCCAGGGACAGAGATGTCAACCACCGTGGAGCCCAGACGGCACTCTGGCCTCTGTAGGTCCCCAATCGGGCCTCCATCCACCACCAGTGCTAGATGAGGCCAAAGCTCTTGGAATTCCTGGAAGGAAGAAGGGCAGAAGCATTCAATGTACAGGTTGAGAAGAACAAAGAAATGACAAAAGAAACAGAAATATTAATTTGGAAGAGCATCCATCCAAAGCTACTGAATGACACAAATAGTTTTTGCAGCGAAACAACTTTGCTGCAAGTGTTAAATGCGAGCACTTGCCCTTCTCAGTGGCTCACTATGGGATTGAACAGAGATCCATACTGCACCTAGAGACACAACATTTTGGGGATTTTTTGAAGCCATGAGAAAAGGGCAATATTCTAAGAGGAGCAGTATTAAAAATTTGGAGGAAATTAAAGGATAAATACTACTCAAAAATACCAAGATAGGTTTCACCGCTGGAAGCCTTTATAAAACCTACTCTCTTAATAGATAATAAGAAAGAACCATACAATATTTTATTAGATAAAAAGAATAAATTAAAAAATGCAGAGAATCTACAGATACTTAATATAAATCTGACATGGTGGGAAAATGTGCAACTGAAATTGAGATTTAGCAAAGACAGTATAATTGGCTTTTATCAGATGCAAAATGAGCTGGATAAAATCTGGCTTTCATCAAGTGATAAAATGATCCAGAAAATATATAACTTTTTACGAGAAGACTATATGCAAGATGAAATGGTTAAATCAGCCATGATATCCTGGATGCAAGACATAGGACGTAATATTGATATAGATGACTGGGCTAAAATCTGGAAAGTAATAAAATATCTAAGAGCTACATCATATAAAGAAAATATATACAAAATATTTCATAGATGGTATTGGTCACCAGATAAAATTGCAAAATAGTAATGGGACAGAATCCCAGGCAAAATCAGTCACAACTAAATCATATGTGTTGTAAATATATTGTGTCTATAGTACACAGGAATTAATGTTCCTTAGTGCTGCACATTGGTACAGTTCTTCACCCTACACGTTAAGGAGAAGCTTTTCATTGATTCCAAAAAACCCAAAAATGAGTATGTTTTGAGTTTTTAAAAATGTTCTCCTGAGAATTTCTCCTCCTTCTTCTCCAGGTCTTCTCTCTCTTTCCACCTTCAGCCCACACCTAGGAGTTCAGAGGGCCCTTACCGTGACTGCCAGGCTGCTTGCCTGGGCACTGATGTTTGCGCTGGTTAAGGCCAAGGGGGCAGCACACACCCTGGCCAGTTCCCTGATGAACCAGTGACTGGGGACGCGGACACCAACCAGCTGCGAGGGAAGAGGAAAGGCACATTCACAGCCAAGACTGCCAAGAGCGTTCACAGCAACCACCTCCCACTACCCCACCCCCGCAAGTGGGCCAACTGGCTTCATGGTCCCATGTCAATTATCACTTGGGTTGGCCCGATCTGAAAGGCTGACCCCACCCACCCACCCCGCAAAATGAGACTCACAGGCGTGAAGGGATTGAGGTCTGGGTTGAGGGTCTGAGAGCGCTCTAGGACCAGCGTGACGGGCCCGGGCAAGAGATCGTGAAGGAGCTGATCAGGCACGGCCACCTTACAGTATCTGCCAGGGAGAGAGGGAGGGAGGAAGGATGAGGGGGTCAGTCAGCAGCCAGGCAATAAGAGGGGGAGGAAATAGGGGAAGGGATATCAACTTGCAGGCTTGGCCTTGAGATCTCCCTGATTATGAGTGATGATCTCCAGCCTACAAGGGTCAGTTTTTCCGGAGGCAAGGGCAGCTTTAGAAATAAGTTCCCAAGGCATGACATTCCTGATGAGAGCCAAAGCCTCCCAGGAGTTGGCAACCCCAGCTGCGGGACGCCCGTCCCCACCTGTGCACCTGACCCACGTCGGCGAGGCAGATGGCCAGCGGCTTGGCGCCGTCGCGTCCCTTCAGCCGGTAGACGGCCCGCAGGGCTCGCGAGTCCTGCGCCAGGCAGGCAACGCCGTAGACGGTGTCGGTGGGCACGGCCACCAGGCCCCCCTCGCGCAAGGCGACGACAGCGGAAGACAGGGCGCGCTCCCCGCCTGGCAGAGACAGAATGAGAGAGAGCGAGCAAGAGGGCGCCGGTCGGATGCCTATCCCCCGCCCCCCGCCGCGCCGAAAGGGAGCAGGGAGCCCGCCCGCGTGTCTCAGTCTCACCAACCTTCCGCGCTCGGCCCGGCCAGCGGTAGAAGGGGAATGACGGCTGCTGTAGAGCCGCCCCGGGCGGCCCCTTCACCGCTCAGCGCACCTGCCACCGCCCGCACACCCCGGCGCCTCACGCTGCCCAGCATACGAACGCCCCTTCCGGTGCCGTATACACACTTCCGGCGGAACCAACAATAGCCACACTCCTGGCGTGCTCGCTCCAGCATACTCTGAGCAGGCGCAGAAAGAGCCCCTCACTAGCAGCGGGGCGGTTTTGAGTTTCGCGCGCCCACTCGACCCACCAACCCCCGTTTAGCCAGAAATGACTTCCCCGAAGTCGCCAGGTTTAAATAAGCGTTTAATTAGGATTCCATTCGTATTAATATTGCTTTCAATTAAAAAAAATTAATTTTCACTTCCTTGCAGGTATTGCAAAGTACAATATTAATGTTTTATACAAAATCGAGTAGTTTTAAGCAAACACTGTTATTTCACATTTTACATTCTTCAAAAATACAAATTCATGTTTACACTGGGGGGGGGGTGTCGGGAGAGACTCTTCCTTTGGAAGTACTGTACCTGTAACTAACATCTTCACATCACTCAATGCAAGGACATTTGTTCCCATGTTCAGAGTTAAATTAAGTTTGTTTAAACACAATACACACAACTCCTGAGAGAAGCTGACCTCAAATCATCTCCATTTCTAGTGTCTGTCTGGAGATGCAGGCAGCAGGAGACTTAAGTTCTGGGCCTCAGGGAGGGAGCCAGAGATGTGCTGGGTCTGCAGGATGGAAATGGGTGCAACCAAAGTCCCCTTGCAAGGTATCTGACAGACTTGGGGGGTCCCCAGTCCCCCCTCTAGTGTGACAGCAATAAGGGGTCTTCTTCCCCAATTTTGCCCTCCACCTCACACTTCCAGGATGGGGGATAACAGCTTGTCATCTCCCTGCACAGTGAGAACAGGCAAATTTCCATGACTGTCTTCAAAGGACAAGGCAATCTCTCTTTCTTATATGCCCCAAGCTATGCAAAAGGGAAAGTCAAAATCCTCTCAAAGGCACCGCATCTGGCCTTAGCCCCACTCTCCCAGCTTTTCTAGCCAGTGCTGGAGAGAATGGAAGCTCCTCTTTCCCTGCATAAAAAGCTTCAGTATCTCAGTGGATGGGAAGAGACAACAGGGCACAGCAAAGAATGGAGCCTTTTCTGTTAACAGACAACGCTGTCCTCCTGAAGACTTCCCCTGGGGCTTTAGCGGGGAAAACTGAAGGAAGGGAGAAAATAGCAAAACAAAGGGGAGGGTAGAAATTTGAAAGCGTCTCCTGCATAGAAACCTTTCTTTTTTTGGCCAGTGTGCACACCACTAAAATAGTTTCCACAAATGAGCACACATGGACCCATGTGCCCCACATAACTACCCAGTTTCCTTGGCATTAGGCAATGCAGAACCAGAGCCCAAACCCTAGAAAGAAACAGCAGAACAAGCTGCAAAAGTTTAAAGGTTAGCCCTGTCCCCAACTACAGAGGATGCTTGTGAAGAATCTGGAGAGACCACTTGCAAAAGAGGATACCAAAAATGCCCCTTAAACACCTGTGATCCACAGTAAGGAGTATCTTCTTCCCAGCCCAATTAACCCAATCACCAAGAGGCTTTGGTGGTGGTGGTGGGGTTTTGCAAAGAAAAGGGAGCTGTTCAGTGAAATGGCTGGCATCTCCTCTACGTCCGTCAAATAAAACTCCTTTTGTTGGGTTCCTTTAGGTCCCTTACAGATCAACCTCCTGGCATGTTTGTGAGAAGGCGCCAGAAGAGGCTGCGAACTCTTTGAAGGATTTTGCCACTTTGGATGGAAAATCCCGTATAGTGAAATAAAGCCAGAATATGATACCCAGAAGAGCAGAAGGTGCCACAAACCCAATAAAAGACAGCCTTCTTCCTTTCCCCTCTGGCCCCTTCCTTTCTGGGAGGCTTTTAGAAGAGGAAGTATCAAACTAGAGTCTGTATCTCAACAGTGGCCAGGGTCACCTCAGAAAATGCGAGTGATCCCAGCCTGATTCTGTACAGTTGAATCTCCCCCCCCCCTTTTTTTTTTTTGCATAGACTGGACATTTGCTTAAGAATGCATAAATCAGAAGGGGGCAGAGCGCACATCACTGAGCTGATTCCTACACCAGTCCCATCCGTCTCACACATGTGCAGTCACACAAACACCCGGAGTGCATGTGAATGCCGCTTCTAGATACACGTATTGCACTGAGGTTAAGTGCTCTTCTTTTTGCACAACCACATTAAAGTCAGACCGAAAAAAGGGAGACAGGAGAGGGGAAAAAAAACTTTCTGAAAAATATTTACAAATGAAAATTGCAGCAGTCGGTTTTAAAGAGAACTAAAGTGCATTATATAGCCCAGCATGTCTGTGTAAATGGAGCAGCCCCTAGCAAAGTAACTGTCCTTCTCTAGACTCCCATTAGTAGCTTCCAGCAAATGCAGCAGATTCCAAAAACATTCCCTTCAGCCCCCCACCATGATGCTATTCCTGCCCAGGGACCTTAGCACAACCAAATCACCCAGCCCAGGGCACCCAGCAGAGCAGCAAGGTCAGTCAGGCTCTAAACACGTCAGGCGGCAGCAGCATCCAGGCTCATTAGAGGGCCCCCAACAGCCATTCCGAACAAGGACAAACCTACAATCCCTGACAGCCCAGCATGGGGGCCTCTCCCTGCATCCAACCAAGAAGCCCTCCAGCCACACCAAGCCTCACCCTCTCATGGGAAGGAGATGGCGATTCTCAAAGTGATGGGTTGAGTTCAGTTTAATAATAACTAAAATTAAAGAAGCAGAAGAGAGAATACCCCCAAAAAAGGAAATTTCCCAACAGCTGCTCTGCTTTCCACCACTGGAAAGAACCAACCGCAGTAGCAGCAATACAAAGCCTGCTTGTGAATGTCTGCCGCCCTAAGCCTCTGACTAACTGCCAAAGGAGGCAGTATAGCTAGCAACTTTGTAGGCTGTACCAAGGGGGCAGCCTGAAAGGTTGAACCCAATTCTGCTGTAGTTGGAGGACCAAGGAGGCCCTTTGAGAAACCAACAGCAGATTGCAGCAAGGCCGGAGAAAAAGAGCTCCGCCTCTGTGCTGTGTTGTGTGGGACTCCAAAGCAACCAATACAGCCCAACCATTTCCAGGCCAAGGACTGCCCTCTCTGCTCTCTACTGTGCTATAACCTCACTTAGGTAATGCTTCGAGACAGCTCTGTGCAACCCAGGCTGTCCCTTCCTACACTAAAAACTGGGCACTTTCACTCATGCTGAATAATGCACATTCAATCCACTTTCAAAGCACTTTGCAACTGGATTTCACTGTGTGAAACAGCAAAACCCACTTGCAAATTATCACTAAAGTGCATGGAAAGTCAAGTGAAAGTGCATTTTTCAGCATGTGTGAAAGCACCCTAGAGGGCACTTTTACACACACTGAATAACGCACTTTCAATTTCACACTGAAAACTGGTTGCAAAGTGCACCGAAAGTGGATTGAAAGTGCATTATTTACAGTGTGTGAAAGCATTCCAAGAGCCAGAATCCATTCTTCTGGTGCAGATAATCTCTTCCCCTTCCCAAGGTTGGCTCAGACCTACCAAAATGCTCAAGCCCCTTCTTAATGGCTGGCTGTAATGAGGTTCACTGGAAACTGCCCACCCCAGGCTGCTAGAAGTGAGGGTCACTAGCCTCCTCTTTCCTACACCAGGGCAAATTCCAGAGAAAGCTTAAGGAAGTCCCAAGTCTGCCCCCAGTTTCCTGGAACAGCCAATGTCATTTGGCCCTCAGTAGGCAAGAAACTGCCCAATAGCCACCTTCTGTCAAACTATTCTGCATGCAAAATGAAGTGCCTAGAACAGAAAAGGACTAGCCACAAACCCAGACGCAATTGGGCAAGAACCCTCAAAACAGCACCTACTTCCTAATAGTGACCAGATATTAGAACGCTAGAAAAGAAGAGGATTCTTCCCAGAGCACTGCAGGCTTTGGTGTGATGGGAATCTGTGTTACAATTTTACCCTGAGTAAAGTTAGAAGGAAAGGAGGATGCGATTTCCACAGCAGCATGCCGAGGGCAGAACTGAGCAGGAATGGAACTGCCTGACAGCCTGTCAATACCTACTCCTCCCTGGAGAGGGACTGGCATTCACTTGCCAAAAGGCTGGGCAGCATCGTCCAAGAGGGCTTTTCCCCAACGGGCCGGACAATTCCTATGTGGCGAGAGCAACATCTACCTGAAGGACAGATGGGCTTCCAGTCAAAGCTGCCCACCTACAGAAAGAAACCTGCCAAGCGCCTATGGCTGTGTTTGCTACACTGCAAAGCGACTGTGCTTGGGCAAGTGGTTCTGGTAAAGCTGAAACAGTGCAAATGAGCCACCGATGTCTGTGTAAACACCCAGGCCGCTGCTCCTGAGAGTGGCACTCAACTACCAAGCAGGAGAGAGAGAGAGAGAGAGAGAGAGAGAGAGAGAGAGAGAGAGAGAGAGAGAGAGAGAGAGAGAGTCTGAAGACCTGGCTGCCTCTACAGAGCGTTTTACTCCAGTGCAAACTCTGAGGAGATGTGCCTCGCTTAGACCTCTAGACCTTCCAAGCAGGGAGGAAAACTCCTTTGGGAAGGAGCGGGAGCTCTCTTCCTCCCTGGCCCTGAAAGTTGGTGACACCATCTTGAAAAGTGCAGTTGCCTCTCGAATGGAAGCCCATCTTGCCATTCCCCTCACCCCCCGATAATAGTGCACACTCCGCTGAAGACTGTAACAAGGGCTTCAACCTGCTGCCCGCACCATTCCCCAACCTCCACCAAGCTATGTGCAAACAGGCAGCGCCAGCCCCAACAGTCCTCTCCACACGACTCCGATTCCCCTGTTCATTCACAAGGAGCTGAAGGGGGCAAGACAGAGAGCGCGGCCCAGCGGTTCAGACGCATCTTTGCCTTTTTCCTCCAGACAGGCCTCTTCTCCTAAGGACAGGACTCAATGGCCAGGGAGCAGAGCAGGCTCTTGCTGAACCTTCCCCTCGGGATCAGGAGGGCGTCACTTGGGGAAGCTGCTGCCAAGGGCAAGCTCTTCCTCCCCCTGCAGCAGGGCTTCAATGGGGATCAGTGGGGAGGAGGCCTCCCGGCTCTGGAGGGAGAGGAAGTCGGAAACATCCATGGCACTTAGGGATTGGGTCTGCGAGTCCGATGGCTTCCCCGCCAGAGCACTCTGCTCGCAGGAAGGAGGCAACGTGGAAGAGAGGGCAGCAGTGGAGGGGGCCGTGGCAGCGGCCACGGGGAAGGGCTGAGGCTGAGGCCCTGGCGCAGGAGGCTCTCCTGAAGGCTTGGAGTCAGACGAGGAACAGTTCTTCCTGTTGCTGCTGGCTTTCTCCTTGCCCATGTCCCGGCAGGCACACTGGCACTGGCAGGCTTCCTCTTGCTTGATGATGATCACGGGTACGCTCAGGCCGATTTGCTGCATGGAGCTCCCTGGAGACAAACACCAGGCAGGTCAGTACAGGGGCCAGCACAGGGCTGTGGGGATTCCCTAAAGCATTCTGCTTCTGCTCCTCACATGGCAGCAACGTTCTGGACAAACTCAGTAGCAAAGAAGCCTCCAGCAGCCTCTTTCGACATCCACATTGCTGCAACCCGCCCACACGCAACAGGATGTGTCTTCTCCTGCCCGCCTCCCTCCCCCAGTATGCCTGATGGCAAGGGGAGAGCCAGGATACTGCTGGTGCAGAGCACAGCCCTGGAAGTGGATAATTGATCAGGCAGCAGCAAGAGGCAGGTAGCCAAGCACCACAGCGTGGGTGCAGAGGTAGGAGTGTTGTCTCAGAATCTGGGAGACCCAGATCCGAATCCCCCACTCTGCCACAGAGGCTTGCTGGGTGGCCCTTTGGGCCAGTCACATACACACTTAGCCTAACGTATCTCACCGGGGGGGGGGTTGCGATGATGAAACGTAGGAGAGGAAAACAGTGTAAGATGCTTTGTGTCTCCCACTGGGGACAAAGGTGGGGTAGAAATGAAATACGTAGATAAAAGCCTAGGGGTTACACTGGACCCAGGGCATTACTGCTGGAGAAGCAAATTATGACAGCTGTAAGAAATGCTTTCTTCCAACTTCATTCAGCCCAGAAGCTAGCCCTCTATCTTTCCTCAGCTGATCTGTCCACCTGGATCCATGACATGGTTAACACTGAGACTGGACTACTGTAATGCACTCTACTTGGGTCTGCCCTTGAAGTCAAGTAAGAGACTGCTGTTGGGGACTGCTGTGGTTACAGAATGCTGCAGCTCCACTATTATCAGGAGCTAGGTGGAGCATGTGTATTACTTCCATTCTGCAGTCACTCCGTTGGCTGCCCATCAGTTACCAGGTTCAATTTAACAAAGTTTGAGTCAAGCAGCACCTTTGAAACCAGCACAGTTCTATTCAGAGTGTAAGCTTTTGTGCACAAAACACACTTCTTCAGACAAAAAAGGTTTGTTTTTTGTCTAAAGTGTGTTTTGTGCATGAAAGCTTACACTTCGAATAAAACTTTATTGGTCTCAAAGATGCCGTTTGACTCAGCCTTTGTTCTGCTGCTTCTGACCAACACTGCCACCCACATGAATCCAGGTTCAATCTAAGGTACTGATAATCACAAGCAAAACTCTTCATGGCCGTGGACTCTCCTGCTTGTCAAACCACCTCTACTCCTATACTCCTTCACAACAGTTTCACTCATCTGGTCAGGGCCTTCCACAGGTGCCACCCTGCAAATGGGCAAGATTGGCAACTGCCTGTACACACGCGTCTGCTATTGTGGCCTTGTGGAATGGCCTGTCTGAGGAGGTCAGGAAGGCTCCCCACCCTCCTGGCATTCTGCAAACGATGCAAAACTGAATTATTCAGGAGGGCATTTCAGTACATAAAATAAGGCTATACTGTAACAAAAACATTCAGGAAGGAAGAAGAGGAGCAGGAATGTGAACTGCACAGAGCACTTACAATCTGCTCGCAGTGTGTATTATCTTCCTCTCACTGCTGTTTTTAAACATATGTAATACTCTTTTCTGCCTTGCTTAACATATCATGTCCAACGCTTTGCTTCAGATTACTGTAATCCTAGTCCTATTACACTGCTTATTAAAATGTCTCATCCTGCTGACTGCATTGACTTATATCCACAACCTTTCTGACCCAGTGGGCATGTATGGAATTTAGAGAAGGGGTGGTGAGTGCCACCTCAAAACAGCTGCTGCAGAATGCAGAGCTGAATCCAAAACAGCTGCCACAGGAGACAGAGCCAGATGCACCCCCTGGGAAAGCCTGAAGAAAGGATGAAACCATACACCGACTAAGGAAAGCCCTGGTGCTTATCAGTCCTCCTGACCCTGTTATCACAGCCACGGAAAACCCTTTCATTTGAATGAAGGCAACCAATAGCATGCCCTGCCTTACAAAGGCCTCACCCACTCCTGAAAAGCTTTGCAGGTGGCCAAGGGAAGCACGGACGGGTGCCACGTTGGGGAACCCTGGCTTACACAATGAGAAAGGCGGACTATAAAGAGAATGCCCACACACAGAAACACAATCAAAGCACTGAATAATCTCAGCACTAAGGAACATGTATTTGAGAGAGACAACACCAGGTGCCAGATCCTGACATGGGCAGTTTGCCCAGCCACAGTGGCTTGGAACTGTCATTACACCCCACACTGGTTTCCTGCTTCAGGGGAATGGTTGTCCTCTCTAGCTCAGCTGTCTGCCCTACTGCCCTAACTCTTCCATACTGAAGCAGTGTTCAAATCTTCTGGTAGCAGACAGCTGTCAGGCATTTGTAGGGAGGCAGACAAACACACGTAATTAACAATGGAAGGTAATCTCACTAAGAAAGGAGGTTCCTGGGGTGGTGATCAGTGTGATACCTCGGAAGAAAAAAAAATGGGATGCAACTCTCTCCCGGACAGGTCCCTCCCTTCCTCAAACCAGCTTCAGAGCAGGAGCAGGCTGATCTGATGAGAACATCCCACTTGGCGGTGGTGGAAAGTGCCGGCTTAAGACAACCCCATAGTGTTTTCATGGCAAGACAGTTTGCCATCGCCTGCCTCTGGGCTTCCTTGGTACTAAACAGGACCAACCCTGCTTAACTGCTAAGATGTGAAGAGACTGGGCTAGCCCGGGCCACCCAGGTCAGGGCACATCCCACTGAGCGTGTCTTTTTTCAGTGTCAGGAACCATGAAGAAAGTGGAGGACAAGACTCAGGCGTCTTAATAACTACTTACCTGCATTAGCAGTGACAGGCAAGGCAGCAGTAAAGAAGACATTCTCCACCACTGGGGCCTGTGGCTGTAAGAGAAGAAACCTTTCAGTGACTGAATGGGTCCGAGCCAGCAACAGATTAGGAAAAAAACCATCAAATGGACTCAGGCAAAATCCTCCCCCCACTGACTCCCACAGTGAGAGCCACAGGCCTTGAGCTCCCCAACTATAAGGGTGGTCGGTTTTCCCCCCTGGCATTTTGGAATGCGGGGCTGACACAAACCATTTGCTCTTGGTTCTGGGACATCCTGCTGGCACCGTTGAGAATCCACTGGAGGTTCTGCTCTCCCATGACAATGCTGGACTGTAGAATGGCCGCGCTTTGCGAAGGGGTGATGGTGATCGTTGGACTGCCAGACAGCACAGAACTCCCTCCGAGAGGCATGGTCTGAACCCCCCCGGACAGCACCTCGGGAGCACTTGGTGCGGCTTGTGCGGGGGCACCCGTGACAACGGGAAGCCCAGTCCCAAGGGGCTGCAGAGGTGGCTGAACAGGCTGCAGGAAGTTCTGAGGGTTCGCAGCAAAGAATGTGCTGTTAGGAGCAGGCACTTCTGGGGGCTGTAAGAGAGCGGCAGGGGGTCCGTATGCATCCCGTGGAGGACTGGCAGGGGCAGGGGGTGGTGGTGCTGGGTGAGCGGGCTCAGAGATACCGAGCTGCAGAACGAGCGGCAGAGATAAAGGTCTGGCCTCTCCCGTTGACGGCTGGCTGGCAGGGGCCGAGTCTGAATCACCACCGACACCTTCAATCAAGGCGGCTGCCAAAAGAGAAGCAGAGTGAGAAAAGCTCCGTGGGATCTGGAGAAGCGCTTCATGTATGAGTCCCCAGCTACAGCTACTCAGTCTCTAGTGGCCCAGGGACTCTGGCTTTGTAAGGAGGACCCGCTTTTAACCCCAGTCTGTTTCTCCACTGACTTCAGTTCTATATGCTGTTCTTGCCGCCTGGGCTCTAGTGATTCAGGAACTGGGGGGGGGGGGATCAGAACATCACATCAAGACAATTTCCCCCCAATCTGATGTAGCCCTGGTTTCCTGGGACAAGCCAAGGTGACTAGTCCTGCCACGCTGAATACCAGACTGACTATAACAGCACTGTGGGACATACAAGGAAAGATGGGTATTGAAACGGCCTCTAAGCCAGGAACTGACTGATGGCCTTCTCCTACACATTCACAGACACGGGGCCCCCTTTCAGCCACAGATCCCTGCTGCAGCAGAAGCCTGCTGGGCATCCCTCTTTCCCAAGCTGCAGTGGGCAGTGTGGCTGCTATCCTACCTGAGACAATGTAGCCATCACAAGAATATAAGAACATAAGAGAAGCCAATGTTGGATCAGGCCAATGGCCCATCCAGTCCAAAAACACCAGGTGCCACAGTGGCCAAAAACACCAGGTGCCATCAGGAGGTCAATGTGGGAAAGGGGGAGATGACACAGAATGAGCCCGTACCTGTCTGTTGAGAGTCTTCCTGAGTAGCAGGAGGCTCCGGGCTCTGGAACATGGACTCAAAAATGCTGGCAGGTGATATGGTGCTCAGGTCTTGTCCATGCATCTGGAGAAAGGAGGGAGCAATTAGGGGAACCCAACAGTCTGCTCTCTGTACCTGGACCCACCTTTGGTGGCCCTGCCAGTCACTTGCTCAGACTCGCAGAGCAGGCATCTACTCTCAAAATCTATTTCCTGGCGCAATCAGCTCACAGAGATTGTAAAAGTTTGCTTTCACCTGCACAAGAGAAATCCACCACTAAAACAGAGAACATTAGTCCTTATCTGAAGAAGATAGCTGGGGATTGTGGCTGTGTCTCAGACAAGTCCACTGTGCTGTCAGCAACTGAATGCAAAGAATACTTACTGGATTAGAATTATCCCGCAGTTCTGAATCCGTGGATATGAGGCTCAGGTCGCTCAGGCAGAGCGAGTGGTTTGTATCCTGCAGAAAAAAGATGGGAATTCTTTTAATCTGTGGAGCACTTAAAATTACGAGGGTAGTTTGGCTCATCCTTTCCAAGTGCATCAGTCTAGGGAGCCAAAATATTTGCTGGCCCTTTTAAAAACAAAATTAATAAGCACTAGTGAACACGCCAATAGCCTGTAGCCAAAGTACAGCAAATGAAGCACTCAATGGTCACTTAAAGGCATCTTAGGCTGCATTTTCCACCCAAACGGCACTTGAGTGTCCAGCAAGACAAACATTATTAATAACACAAGTGTGAACAGACAGGCCAAGCTAAACCAGCACTGCATGAATACAAATAAAGCTCAAGGAAGACTATTTCCAAGTGAGGAGAAAAGAATACATGCCACAATCTTAGGCATGTTTACAAAGAAGTAAGACCCACTTCTTTCAAAGAGACCTTCTCCCAAATTGGATCAGGCTGACAGGCTTGTTATATCTTGAAGTTTATAGGTGGAATACTCATAACCATTCATCCCACTGATAACTGCCAATGGGATGGGGGAATGGAAGGAGGTGGGATTATTGCCATCGAGAATGCCAGATGCTTGGCCTTCCCCCTTCCAGTGCTCCAGGACATAGGCCCAAATCCTGCAATAGGCACTGGAGGGGATATTTGGCCTCCAACAAAGCCACAACATTCTGAACAGCAAAGCAACCACATTTCCATCTCTTCCCTTCACCAGTATCCACGTCTTCTGCAAACCATTATTCTGAGGGGACTGATTTCTGTTTGGATTGGATCTTGTTTTAAACTGGTCTCTCTTTGTCATACCCCACACATAACCTTTCAGTCTGCCGCTTTTAATCTAAATTAATCGGCCTTAAGGAGGGCCATCATATGCATGATGAGTGAGAATCAACTTTGTTAGTCTTTACAGTGCCCTTGAAGTCCTGCTTTTAGATTGTTACTGAAGTTGCTCAGATCTAGGCATCGGCTGTTCCAATAGTAGAGAATCGTCCTGACTATAAGGAAAAGGGCACATTTTTGCTCATTCCCTATTCTGCAAATTCACCTGCAAAAGACTCCTAAGGAGCTGGACTTCTACAAGAGTCCCAGCCTTGGATATCCTAGACATTGACAGACAAAGAACAGAGTGTGTTCTTTTTCCGACAGAAGAAGCCACCCACCTCAGAGATGTTGCTGTTGGCAAGTACAGTGTAGGAGGGCCCTTTCTCATGCCCCTTCATGTGACTCTTGAGGCTGTACTGTGTGCTGAAGGTCTTCTCACAACCATTGCTGGGACAGAAGAAGGGTCTCTCGCCTGCAACAGCACAAATTGGTATAAGCTTGTGCACAGCCAGCTGCTTCTAGGTTGGTGCCAGTACAAGAGCTCCTTACTGCTCAGCAGACCTGAGATTTCCTTAGGGGGGAGCTGTGGCTCAATGGAAGAGCCTCTGCTTGGCATGCGGAAGGTCCCAGGTTCAATTCCTGGCATACCCAGTTAAGAGAACCTGGGTGTAGATGATGTGAAAGACCTCAGCCTGAGACTCTGAAGAGTCACTGCAAGTCTGAGTAGACAGCAGTATCCACATCTTCTGCAAACTATTATTCTGAGTGGCTTGATTACTGTTTTGATTGGATCTGGTTTTAAACTTGTATCTCTTTGTAATACCCCACACATCCCTTTCAGTTTGCTGCATTTAATATAAATTAACTGGCCTTAAGGACTGTACATCATATGCATGATGAGTGAGCTCTGACTCACCTCAGCCTAAGCCCCTGGAGAGCCACCACAAGACTGAGCAGACAACACTGACCTTGGTGGTCTCGTTCAGTATAAGGCAGCTTCATGTGGTCACATGATTTCAAATGCCCAAACAGGATTCATGTGTGAACTGTACAAGAGTGGACAAAGGGGTTGCTAACAGACTTCAGTAGCCTGGCTGCTTGTTCTAGTGTGCTGGGCTTCTTTCGAGTTGATTCAACGTTTAACCTGCGCTTAATTCTCAGGCATTAACTGCTAGCCGCTCGTCACTGTTGCCCTGCAGCTTCTCCAGTGACAAGCGATACAGCGTTACAGAGGTGACTCCAGAGCTGCTCATCCCAGCAATGGTACCTGTGTGTGTTCTGACGTGCGTTTTCAGGTGGTGACTCGCAGCAAAGGCCTTTCCACAGCCATCATGATCACACCTACAGTGAAAAGGAAGAAGTATCAAGCCCCTTGCCTCCTACTGGGTCAGAAGCCTGCACATTAATCTGCCCTCAGGGCGGTGGAAGTCCCGCGGAGGACACAACCCCACTTGGTTCCCAGCCTGCCTCTGGACACGGCAGCAGTGCAAAAGAGAAAGGAACAGGAATAAGGTCAGCCCATTGGGGTAGCTCATGGACCAGCCAGGCAGTATTCTAAGTCATGTTTCCAGGTAGACTCTGTTCCTGTGCTCCTGTAAAGGGAGGTACAATTTCTATCACTGCTGCAGCTCGATGACTGATGAAACTCTCCTCCGTAAGGAACTATTAAGGACTACAAAGCCCAGTCCCACACACTGGTTCCTCTAGGCAAAAGCTATGTGAACGCTGAGAGATAACAGGGTTTAAGGTAAAATTATTTATTTATGAAACTCATACTGTGCTTTGCAAACTTGCACTTCCAAAGCAGTATACATATAAACAAAAGAACAGGCTAACTTCCAAAAGCTCTAACAAAACAAAAAGTAAACTTCAAGAGGGGGGCTCGTTGGCTAATTCGAAGATTTGGGGAGCTGTATATGGAAGAAGGCATTCACCAATATACTCCAGACCAAGATCTAGGGCTTTACAGGTCAAAACTAGCAACTTGAATTGAGCTTGAAAGGAAACTGATAACCAGCACAGTTGTCTCAACAGCAATGGTATTCTGTACTAGTTGCCACATTTCTCATCCATCTTTATAGGAACCTAATGTGGAGCGCTGTGCCAACTCTGCTTGATCCCCCTGCAGCGACTCAAGAGCTCACCTAAAGGGTTTCTCGCCCGTGTGAGTCCTAATGTGTTTCCGTAGATCGCTGAGCGTGGTGAAGTACTTGCTGCAACCTTCTGATTCACAGTTGAATGTTTTCCCTGTGTGAAGCCTCTGATGGGCTTTCAACCTACAGAATGGGAAGAAGGAGACTCCGTTACTGACGGCATCTCCTGAACTGGATCCACCCAACAAGGCAGGCCCAGGGTAGCGAAGGAGGCTCTTCTCTCAGACCCTGCAGGTAGCCTGGAACAGCCGACCCGTCCGACACAGCCGCAGTCTTGAAGGAAAAAGTTTTGGCGAAACTATTTTCACATAGAGACTTTCAGAAGGGCTGAAAGCATGAGTGTTTGTGAGAGCAACTGTGTTCTTCAGGAAGAGAGAGAGCCCTCCAATATTTACCTGTACAGTGTATTAAAGGCTTTTTCACAGCCTTGAACATCACATTCAAAAGGTTTCTCCTTGGTGTGGACACGAACGTGGATTTTGAGACTATAGGAGGTCAGGAAAGCCTTTCCACAGCCCTCCTGGTTACACACAAAGGTGTATTCCCCTCGGTGTGTCTTCTGGTGGGTGCGCAGGTTGCCTGCAGTGCTGTAGGTACGAGGACAGCCCTCAAATGTGCACTGGTAGCGTTTCACCTATCAGGAAAAACAAAGATGGCAGTGTCAAATCTACCTGCTGCAGACATTCTTACTCCTCTTGACCTGGACAAGTTACTTTCTGTAAGCCCAACCTACTTACCAAGAAGAGCCAGACAGGAAATGTTCTTTCCAATGCAAAAAACCACAACATGCTTAATGTGAAGGTTTTGTTCATTAGGCTGCACAACCAAACCTCACATTAGTCAAAGTTTGCTATATACTTCATCCAGCTTTGTGAAATGGCCAGGAAAAGGCTACCTTGGGTATTAACTCAGAGCATACCCCACTGGATGAAATCAACTGCTTTGCCAGGGCAAAGAGACAATGGCTCTCCAGGCTAATTTATTTATTTATTTAGATTTATATCCCACCCTCCCTGCAAGCAGGCTCAGGGCGGTTCACAACGGTAAAGTTACAAAACTATTAAAAGCAAGTATAACAATAAATAATTAAAACAGTTAAAAAGGCAGGAACTATTTCATTTGAGGGTAACAGTAGGGGAACTTCCCAAACTGTCCCAAAAGTAAAAAGGTGTTTGCTGAGCAGAACCTAACAGCAGCAGAGAGAGGCAGTGTCAAGACCCAGCAGGAAGGAACAAGCAGCATCTGTTTCAGAAAGACAACTTGGGATGACATCATGTGGCCTTCTCATCCATCTCCACTTAGTATGCTGCTCAGTAACCAGAGCTCTCCTTAAAGGGGAAGGACTGGTGGAGCTGCTGCAGCCACATGTCTCACAGCTCCATGCCCATCCACAGCAGTGTGTTCAAACTACCAGCCCTTTAAGAGCCCCAAAACCAGCTGCACCAAGGCAAGGAGTGGGACAACTGGTCAGTCTCACAGAGCAGCAAATTTGTCCCAACTACATGAGCTGCACTCAAAGAGTCACACGCAAGCCTGCATCTGATAAAGCAGATTCTAGTTGAGTCCATGAAAGCCTCTGACAGAATTAAAATGGGTTATAGCCTTTAAAGGTGCCAAAAGACTCCTGGATTGCTTTTGCCGCTACGGACTAACGTGGCTAAGCCTCTGGAATACAAACTTGATGCTTCTTTCTCTGCCTAATTCTGCCAAAGGTTTGGGGGGGGTAGTCGCCCACTTAATGCAGCTGAACGTGGTTAAGTGAAGGATTTGAACAGGTGAGCTCTGGGAATGAAGACTCCAAAGATCCTTCCAATCTTGCATGCTTCTTTTCCTGAACAAGATAACTGAAAGGTCAGGGGATGAACACACACTGCCTAAAAGGCTTAGGAAGGACTTCCAGGTATGCCAAGAATGACAGGCCGTCAGAACAGAAGCCAACGGCTGCCAGGAAAGGGAGCTTTAGCATGAAGCCAGTTCTCCTGTGTGAAATAAAGGGGCATTGGTGAAGCTTACTCATAGGAGTCATATTGGATAGTCTAGGCAGTTAAAGCAGTGCTTTAAAATGCTGAGGCTGGCTTTTAAGTGAATTTTTTTTTTAGTCAATCTGGAGTTTAAATTTACTCAGTTGTTATTGGCCTCAGAGGCCTTTGGAAAGGCGGTTCAAAAAGGTTCACCAACCACTAAAGTGGGCCAGGCTAGCCTGATTTCATCCATACTTGGAAGTGAAGCAGGGCCAGTCCAGGTTAGTACTTAAGACAGGAGACCACCAAGGAAGACCTTGGCTGTTACACAGAGGCAGGCCACAGCAAACCTCCTCTGTCCATCTCTTGCCTTGAAAAATCCACAAGGTTGCCATAACTCAGCTGCAACTGGATGGCATTTTCAATCATCAAAGTTTTTACTAGCCCGCCTTTCCATAAGAACTGAACCATGGATCTGGCAAACTGGAAGGTAGCTACGAGACAACTGCAGAGAGACTGCCCAGCAAACACCAACTTGTGTGCTAAGCTTTCTTTTCACAACAGGAAGAAAGCAAGGAAACAGGATGAAAGAGCAAGCCAGTTTTGTAATGATCAGTGGTACCGACAAGTGGCCAGTCTCAGTGAAAGTTAATTCTGGCACTGTCGATCAAGAGACATCTTTTATTTGGTTTCTCAGCAGGGGTAAGAAGAGAGATTGCCACTTCATCTTCCTCACGCAGCTATACCTTTTGCCACAGAAGACAGACAACAATGACTACCAGAATCTCAGGAAAGATTTTTACCATTGTACTGCCTTTCAAAGTAGCCAAGTGATTACATGGTATGTAAACACATATTAAAGAAAAAGTCACCCTGTGAGACTCATCTATGCTCAGCCACTGTTGCCGGCTGCTGATTGAAAAACAGACTTTTCAAAATATGTATTGGAATAACTAGGGTAAAGAAGAGGTCTGGCTATATGGTTTGTAAAGGTAGAGAATGAAAAATATTTTTTTAAAAAAAGCTGCATGTATAGAACTGTACATTCTATTACTGACTGGCCAGACCTGCAAAACTTTGTAAAGGTAAGAAATCAGCATAAACTCTAGTAAAGAATTTGAAGGACAAAGGACAGAGGAGCCAGCAACGGCTCCAGCATCTGCTGCCAACAGTTCTGGAACTTGGCCAGTGTCAATTCTGCTGGCAACAGGAGCACAGGGACAGAACATTACCTGTCAGAAAGCCAAGCCGTGTCACTGTCTGAGATGAGTCACACTGCAAACAGAGCAGGAAAAGTTCTGTGCCCCTCAAAACCTGAAATGAGATTCAAGCACCTGGGCATTCACACCTTTCCAAGGTGTACCAAAACTGAAAAGGCAAGGATTTGCTGAACTGAAAGAGAAGAACAAGACCGGAGCTTCTACAAAAGAGGAGATAGGAACTGGATCATGTCCAACAATCTGGGTGGTGAGAGAACGTTCTTGGTGGAATCTGCAAATGAGTGATTTAGGGATGAAAGAGTTATAGGCGAAGTTTTGCTGCTGTCAAAACTTCCACTTCCATCAGTGGGACTCAGGGAATGTGTGGCATGCAGGTGAGGTCTGCGTGCTTGAACTCCTGGGCTTGCCATCTCCCTCAGAACTTTGCACAGGCCCTCCTGCAACTCCAATACTTTGAACCACCATTTCTTGGAAACGCCATAAAGGCTTTCTTGCTAATTCACAGAGGAAGCAAAGAGCTAGCCCTACACTTTCCTCCAAACTGCTCTAGCACCCTAAGGAGAAAACCATCCAATGTATTCTATGAAGGAAATGGTCCAACTGCATGATTAATCTTTGGATTGATCCCTTGAGTTGTCAAAGTATGAAGCATTCATATGTGCAAATGGAACAGTGGTTCCGCCATGTATCCCAGAAAAAGATAAATAGGAAATGGACAGGACGACCTCTAATGCTACAACAATGGCATCTTCTGGGATTTTTCACACTACCCAAATGCCTCATGCTTCAATAACGATTACATGAGAAGGCGAAAACTCAAAGGGCACTTGGGCTCTTCTGTTCTTTTCTTGAGCAAATCCATAGGGCAATTACCAACTTAAGACAACATACTGCTCCCAAAAGTATCAAACCGTTAAAAAAAGGCATAAAGAACTGTGTGAAACAGCAGTCTGCCATTTCTGATAACACCCCCTCCTTTCACCCTGGTAACAGTGAGATAATATTGTTGGCCAATCCAGATTGATCCTGAAGAACTTGGGAAAGAAAAGGCTGCAGGCTCAAGATAAGCAATAACTGAGGATAAGGGTGACTCAATAGCAGCTTAAAAGTTCTCCAGAATTACCAGTGAACATTTTATAAGTACATGTCAGAAAAAAATGAGGATGGGTTGGCTGTATTTAAATTATTAAATTCAAGCTTTTGCCGCCAGTAGCAATCAGAGATGATTAAACAGTTCACATTTTTAGTCTTCTAGGTGAGTTTGAGCTGGCAAAATTTTTCTAGCCTGTGTCTTACCTTCTAGCAGAGAGGAGCACTGGAGCAGAATTGCAAGAGATACACACAACAGCTACAGTCAATTTACCTGTCAAAGATGGCTGATAATAGGAGATGTTGTACCAAGAGGCAACAAAACTGAGCTCCTTGTGCTTTGCTGCAAGCCAAGATGACATATGGACAAGGCAAAGCAGATTCAATACAGACACAAAGTGGAAAACTGAAATTTTATTAGCTAAGAAAAAGAGTGCTTCCCTCATTGCCAAGCAAAACACTCTGGCCAAGCATGGCAGCAAAGTTCACTTGCCTGAGTTGGAAGCTCTATTCTGCCGAGATAAAGTTGATAGCTGAGAGATTCAGCTTAGCCTACTTAGAATCATATAATCACAGAAGCAGAAGGGACCTCCGGGGTCATCTAGTCCAACTCTCTGCCCAATACAGGAAATTCACAAATACCTCTGCCCCACACACCCAATGACCCGTGTTTCATGCTCAGGAGATGACAAAAAACTTCCAGGATTGTGACGTCCTCGCTTACTGAGGAGACGGTTTTACCTTTAAAACACTCTCTGTGTACCTAAACTTGGCAGATTTCAGCTGCCACCAGGAATTAAAAATTCTAAATCTCTCTCTTTTGGTAGAATGACTTAGGGTCTGGGCACTTCAGAGGACTATGTGGCCCTGAGGAAGGAATATTCTGATTTCTGGGATAAGTTTAAACAAAAAATGATTTATTTAATAAAGAACAAAATAGGTTTCTGGTTATTTTGAACTGTCGCTGATGAAAGGAACTTGTAAATATAACTGGCAAAGCTTGGTGTCACAAACAGTCTCTCAGACTCCCAAAACTCCACTCTGACAGGCATAGACACTCAGTCTAATCTCTCTCTCTTTCATATATATATATAGCCACACAGGCTGAACTCTTTGTCTTATTCACACAGAATAGACTCAAAAACTCCAATAGTCACACAGACTATGCTCTCTCTTCAAACTTCACACACAGAATCTCCTCATAGACATCTCTCCTCCCACACTCTCAGTCATCAGCCAATCACATCACAATTGTCTCCCTCTATCACTCTTCTTACATTACTACAGTCAAACCAAACATTTAAAGAAACATACACACCAAAACATGAAATCATTACAAGGATCCCTGGCCAAACTGGCCTGGAGAAAAATTGCTTCCTTTCCCCAAAGTGGCAATCAGCATTCCCCTGGGCGTGTTAAGAAAGGGCCACAAGAACTAAGCACTGATACAGCCCTTCCTGCCCTCTCTCTCATGATCTGCCTAAGTTCACAGAATCAGTATTGTTGTCAGATAGCCATCTAGCCTCTGTTTGAAAACCTCCAAAGAAGGAGAGCCCACCACCTCCCAAGGAAGCCTGTTCCACTGAGGAACTGCTCTGTGAGGAAGTTCTTCCTTGTATAAGGTGACAAAATACTTTTGCTCTGAGGGAAGCTAATAGCCAACCTTGTACACAAAGATAACAAATTCCAGAGGGACCAACCCATTGCAAAACAAAAGAGTCTTGAGTAATCTTAAAAGCGTTAGATTGATGGTGAAGTAAAGTTTTTATGCACATACCTGAAGTGCACGCTACTCTGTGAAACCTTCTCATACAATAAATCCATTAGTCTTAAGGCACCCAGGATTTCCTTTTGTCTTTACAATCAAAGATGAACTGCATTTTGACTTCAACTGGAGTCAGCAAGTGCCAACAGTTTCTGCACTGTTCAGAAATACACAAACTAAGGTCTCTGTTTCTTCTAAACTATCTCTTTCTTGAATAAGTAGTAATATCAATTTAAGGCCTGATTTAAAATAATCACTTGAATATACAAAGGTTAAAATGGAAATACCAGGTGAATTTTATCCCCAGTAAAGTCACAGAAATGAGAGAAAATTTCTCCTGTTCACTTTTTTGGGCAAGAGAAAGGCATTTCAGAGGGCCCATCAGCCCTTCTCCAGAGCTGCAGAAGTCCTCAGTTTATTTGACATGGAAGTAATAAAACTACAGACCAGTAATCATACTGAAACTAGCAGGTCTGCTTTTTAAGACTGCAGACTAAGATTTTGAAGATCCAAGTCAGTATTAGATAAATCCAATTTCTTCATGAGTCAGGTGAACAGCACTTCTGCCATTAGCCATCTAAAGGCTTCTTCCTAAAAGAACAAAACACTTGCTTTTGCAGTTGTGAAAGTGACAGGAAAGGTATATTTGAGGAACTGCCTCTTTATTAACAGAACAAAAGCTAAAGGAGAACCCGTTCATGCCAAAAATTCCATGAGCCACATTGAAAAGAGAATGAACTTGACTTCTATGTCCTGTTTGTTGGCCTTTCTGAGCAACTGGTTGGGCACTGTGTGAAACAGGATACTGGACTAGAAGAACCACTGATGTGATCCAGCAGGGTTCTTTCTTATGGTATGTTCATATTTACAGTCAAGGATTAATGTTTTACATTTTTAGGGTCTTACATTTTAATAACAGCATGGAAGAATGACAGAATGCACACCTTAAATCAGGAGAGAGCAGGCATTACTATTCGGCCTGCTCACAGAAGCACAGTGCAAAACTTTCTCTGCTAGGGTGTACTCTTAATGGGAATCTAAAGTCCACTTTACATTTTGCTTTTAAGAGAGACAGTTGTATGCCTTGTGAATCACCTTATACATAAAGTACATGGATGCATAATGGTAGATTTCTACTCTACAAAAGTTTACCTTGGAAAATAACGAAAGGCAAATATCTAAAATCAGTGCAGAAGCTCAAGCAAATCTTAGTAAAGGCAATTAATTTCCTCAGTGGCTCTGCAATGTAAGTATAGGATCCAGAATTACATTTTTTGTACATGACACTCCAAAAGTGATCTCATAGCTTTACAACGTAACACAAAAACAACACATTGTGATGGAGTTCCAGACTGCCAGTTAAGAGCCTGCAGAAAGGGGAAAGTAGCCAGATTTGAGTCCATTACTTACTTCTTTAAGCTTAGTCTCAGGGCACTCTGATTGCAATGTGAGGGTGGCTCCTTCAATATTTCGTGGCATCGGAGTCGAACCAGGATTGATAGTCAAATGAATCTGATCCGGAGAAATAATGTGCTGGACATAACCCTGGGACATTCCTTCATGGTCCGCTATCAAGTGAAACCTGTCCTCATGACCTTCAGGTAGAAAAGGCAGAGGATCACCACACTGCCCTTCATCATCATCTTCCTCCAGCGACCCATGGTCTTGCTCAATGAGAACTGTTGTTCTGTCGTACACCGTCCGTGACAAAGATGAGACAAGGCCATTCTTGTCTACAAACCTTAATGGTTTATCCTCCTGTGTCAAGTCATCTTCCTCCACTTCATAATAGATGACACTCTCACGACTGTGTTCCCCCATGGTTCAGAGGAATTCAGGGTAGAGTCGCAGGATAAATAAGCAACAGCTTACCTTAAGCAGAATAATACAAAAGACAATGATGACAGTCTAAGCAGTGCTTCACCACAAACCAAGAAATCCAATCTTCTGACAATTTAGTGTGCTGCTTTATTTTTCTTGGATGTTACCTCATATGGTTATATACTTTAACTCATTTGGGTGGTGCTTTATTCATTTGTATTAATATATCTGCTTTGCAAAAAAAAGTGGCTTATAAATAACAATAAATTCTAACAGAATAATCAGAACGTAAACTTGCTTCCAGTAGCATTCAGTGTGCAGGCCCAACCTTGCATCCAGGAAGCCTCCACAACAAAGCATACTCGCTTGAAGTATTTACGTCCCACCTTTCTGCCAAGGGCTCTCAAAGTGACTCGCAATGCAATTAAAAACACAACAACACACACAACTCAAAATAAGCTGGAAAGTTTATTTCACAGACGTCGGAGCTAGGGCCGTCCTGTCAGGAGACAGTGGGGCACGGGGCGACCCAGCCTGGCCCGTGCAGGAGGAAAGCGGAGTCCTCGCGCCGGGCTGTGGGCAGGCACAGGCCGAGCGACGCCTCCACACGGCTGCCTGTCTTTGCTGTGCCCAGGCCTGCCGACAGTTCGGCCGGCGTTGGGAGGGGGAGCCCCGCCGTGTGTGGGAGGGAAGGACCCGTTCCTACCTGTCCCTCCTCTCACCGTCGCCACTGCCACCACCCCCCATTACAAAGCGCAGAGGTCCCAACGCAAAAGACCCTGCCTCCCTGCGCAGCTGCCTCACCGGCTCCTAGTAAGGCCAAGCCGACTCCCGCCCGCGTCGGTGCCATGGCACCCGCCGGCAGGCCCCGCGCAGCCCTGGCTCCGACTCGGTCCGCCGGGGGCTTCCTCAGACATCGACGCTTCCGCTTCCGCCTAGGCGGGGGTAAGCCAAGGCCCCACTTCCGGTCACTGGCAGGTGGCGGGCTAGAGCGGCATCTCTGCCAGGTCTCCGCCTGCGCGCGCAGCTCCTACTCGATGGCACGTCTCACAGCGCTAGGGTTAAGGAGCGAGGCTGGAGCTCCGCGCCGCGGTGCCAACCGGGAGGGACTGTTCTGGCGGCAGCGGCTTTTGCCTCGCTCCTTCCAGGTTTTCCAGACCCAGAAGAGAAGCCTGGGCCGCCGGAGGCACTGTTTCTGCCCCTCCCTGGCTTGTGCAGTCACGGGAATACAGTCACCAAATGCGTGTCATTCCTTCCTTACGCCTCCCGTATTCCTTAAGCACAACTCAAATGTTGGGTCGCTCTGCAGGTGGATGCAAAAACAGGCTCTTTAAGACAATAGCCCAAGAAAAGACCCAACATGAGATGAATTAACTCAATAAAGGAAGCCATGGCTGTCACTTTGCAGAACCTGACCAAAACTGTCAATGA
Organism: Gekko gecko; assembly: GCA_029375565.1. NCBI lineage: Eukaryota > Metazoa > Chordata > Lepidosauria > Squamata > Gekkonidae > Gekko > Gekko gecko. The sequence continues at coordinate 198,901,659 of JAPDNY010000005.1, forward strand.
TAGGACGTTTCAAAGAGGTGATTCATTCACAGGATCGTGATAAGAAGTGGCTTGGAGCACATAAGGCACACATTAAGCTGGCTTCTCATACAAGTCATTGGCTATTTCTGCTATGCTCTATACTGTAATAGTAGAAAAAGAGTCCCAGTAACACCTTAAAGACTAAGAAAATATATGTATGAGCTGTATCCGAAGAAGTGAGCACTGACTCACAAAAGCTCATACCCTGCCACAAATTTCGTTAGTTTTTAAGATGCTCCTGGACTCTTGCTTTTTTCTACTGCTACAGACAAATATGGCTACCCATCTTGATCAATCTATACTGTCATGTGGGGGGAGGGGTGGCATTTTGGAGCAATGGAACCCAGGCCTGTAGCTACAGTGGGGCGTCTTGGGGCTAGGCCCCCTGACTTAGTTGCAAGGCCCCACGACTTCCCATCCAGCCCAGGGCCCCCAAGCAGTGGCGGATGCAGGGAAGGAGACGGGTATTCCTTTAATTTGATTGGCCAGTGCCCCCTAAGAAATGTAAATGCCCCCAACCCAAAAAATCCTGGCTACGGGCCTGATGGAACCTCTGGCTCTGAAAGGCTGTGGTGGCAAGCCATGTTATGTTACTTCTTCTGCCTTTATTTCAAGCTGCGTGGCATTTAGCTCTCCCTGTTGGTGGTAGAAAGTGCCATCGAGTCACACAGCTGACTTATGGCAAATCCATGGCGTTTTCAAGGCAAGAGCCATTAAGAGATGGTTTGCCATTGCTGCCTTCATATCAAGATTGTAGGATACAAAAGACTTGTCCCACAAAGAAATCAGGCAAAGTCAGCAGTGGAGATGATATTAAAAAAAACCCTTTTACTGTCTGTTGTGCAACAGGGAAGCTCAACCTGAGTCAAAGCACTCAGGTTAAGGAGTTCAAAGATCCTGAGGTTACATACAGTTTTTATACAATAGTATCATTAACATATGCAAACCCTAATGCCCTATCCCGATCGCGAAAAAGTCACTGTCTGTTACCTAATTGGCTCTCAAACTTAAAATCTAACTTGCACACCTTTATTTGTTTTAATTAAATCACATCTCTCTTTCCTGTTGTGCTAATTCTGTATATTGTACATATGTTCCAAATATGATTATATGTCAAGGTAAAAGCTAGATGCTTTCTGTTGCCAAGCATGACCAAGATGTTATCTCCTTTTCTTTTCTTCTTGTGACATAACAGATGTTTAATTTTTAATTTATAGTAGTCTAGGTTTCGCTTTTATCAGAGTCTGGTCTTGCAGATATCTATAGTACCCTGCCTTCTGCTTTTAGCCTGTCAATTAACCTTTTTTATGGCAGAGTTCACCTTTTTGTGTGTTATGTCTTAAAAGCAAGCCTCTGATAATCTTGTTATAGAATACTGGTAATGGGTCACCAAAAGTTCCCTATGAATTTCTCCCCTTACAAGATCCTGGTATTCCTTGGTGGTTTTCCATCCAAGTACCAACCAGAGATGACCCTGCTTAGCTTCTGAGAATCTGACAAGATCAGGCTAGCTTGGTTATCCAGGTCTGAGCTGCTCTTTCTGTTAGCTTCCCAAATATCCTTCTGTGTCTAAAGCCCTCTGGAGCAAAAAAAAGGAGTTTTCATCAGGCAAGCCTGGAAATCTTATTGCTGTCTAAGGTGCTAGTAAAGGTAAAGGTTTCCCTTGCTCAAAAGCCAGTTGAATCCAACTCTAGGGGGATGGTGCTTATCTCCGTTTCCAAGCTGAAGAGCCAGTGCTGTCCGAAGACGTTTCTGTGGTCATGTGGCCGGCATGAATAAACACTGAGATGCATGGAACACTGTTACCTTCCCACCAAAGTGGTACCTATTTATCTACTTGTAATTTCTTGCTTTCGAACTGCTAGGTTGGCAGGAGTTGGGGCCAGAGACAGTCTCGAACTGCCGGTCTGCAGCTCAGCATCTTAACCTCTGAGCCACCGCAGCCCAGTCTAAGGTGCTAGTGGACTTCAATCTAGCTCTTCTACTGCACACCAAGGCAGCTACTCTCCTGAAATTGTCTCCCTCAGCTCCAGCACCCCTGCTATTACATAGAGGGTATGCAAGGGTAAGCCACAACAGATGAAGAATGGGCCCCATTGACTACAGGGCTGACAGAAAGAGCATAAAGTTAATAACTTTAATATACTTTTTTAAAAAATGTACCTTTAATGTTATTACAAAAATTCACTGATTTAAGTTTACAAGCAATTAACCGAGGGGGCAGCAATACACAGGCTAGACTGCTTTATCACATAAGCCTGCAAGTAGCTGCGAAAGCAGTATGTCATACTGGACCTGTATTCCAGAAAACATGCTTGTATTCGCATGAAGAGGTATTAATGTTCTATCAGTTCTAATACTTGGAATGTATAAAATGTTATCATTGCAGCAATCTATAACCGGGCATGTCCATGACCTTCACATTGTGCTTTCTTCCTGGCAGAGGAACTGCTGGATAAACTGCTGAGCCTTCTGCTTCTCAACTGTGCCTGGTTTGGTGTGGCCAGGGGGTGGGCGCAGCAACAGGCCTCCAAAGATGCTAGCTGCACAGGAAAGCCAAGAATACGCGTTCATACTTTAACCAACAAAAATGGCCATCCAGGCCCTGAGAAAGACTCTCCCCCTTCCTACACCCCACCCACTGGATTCAAGCAAGAAGCTAGGGAGGTTGGAGCATGGTGTCCTGATTATGTGAATGCTTCAGAATTAAGATTATGGTTCACCATTCCCTTGCTCAAGCCACACAATAAGTGTTTCAGGGCTTTGAAATCAAACATCGTTGTCTCACTCTTTTGCAACTGTGAGACTTCCCCTTTGCTGTACTGGTTTGCCTGCCCTGTAACATCCTGGATGGATCTGGGCCACCTTCCCTGCCAGCCTCAGAATGGGAAGGAGAGGGGGTTCAGGCACCCTGGCCCTCTTCCTTCCCCTAAGTGAACACAACTTTTCACTCTCTGGCCCTGTTTGATCCACATGATATCCCCCCCCCAAGGCCTGGCGTGGAAGCATCCCTTATATACCACCCTTGGCCCCACCCCCTGGACCTTGGCCCCAATCAGGGTTTGGCCCCACCCCTTCCTGGAAGTGATAGAAGAAGAAGAGTTGGTCTTATACCCCACCCTTCACTACCAGAAGGTGTCTCGGAGTGGCTTACAGTCACCTTCCTTTCTGCTCCCTGCAACAGACACCCTGTGAGGTAGGTGGAGCTGAGAGAGCTCTGAGAGAACTGCTCTTGAGAGAACAGCTCTGAGAGAGCTGTGAGTGACCCAAGGTCACCCAGCTGGCTGCATGTGGAGGAGTGGGGAATCAAACCCGGTTCTCCAGATTAGAATCCACTACTCTTAACCACTGCACCGGGCTGGCTCTCAGAAGGGTGGATAACATTGTTAGGGCTGTCGGTCCTTTGCTGCCCCTCCTGGGCTTTAAAGGTATCAGGCCCAAACCTCCTTCCTCTATCTTCTTCTTACCTTGACCCTTCCCAGCTGCTGGCCTTCACCCCTGCAGGCTGCTGTGGTGCTGTCCAGCTCTCCAGTCTCCTCTCTTTCAGTGGTGGCGGCTACTACCTGATTGGGGCCTGTCACTACATGCGCCGCCAAACTGGCCACTGTCCCTGGGTTCCCTGCTGCCCCCCTCTGAGTAAGGGCCCTCAGGGCACTGGGTCACTCATGGCTTGCCCAGTGGGAGAGGGGCTGTCGGAGACAGGGGACAACGCTGGACAGCAGCCTAACCTACCCCACAGTGTGAATAAAACAGAGGATCATGGACACCACCCTGAGCTCCTTGGAGAAAGGGATGGGATAAAGTGTAAGGCATACAGATACGTGACTGAATTCTTCCTGTCCCTTCCCTCTCCCCCACAACCCTGGTAAAGACCATGTAGCAAAAGGGGTGGCTTCGTCCCTCATTCAGTTCTCCTTACCAAGAATATTCACATCCAAATGATTCTTCCCAGAGTGTTTCAGCAGCTCCCGCAGAAACGCTACCAGGTAACGGAATACATTTTGATGGCACTTGGGCAGCATAGAAATAACCTGTGGGGGATTGGGAGCACTTTAGTGTTGCACGCCTGTTTCCGCATGCAGGCAAGTGGTGTGTCTTGCCGCTCAGCCCTGTCCCTCTCTGAGCACCTGCCTTACTTGACTGCTCATCTTGTAGCTGTTGGCACATTCCAGGCTGCTTCTGTACAGCTTGTAACAGACGACCGGTTCAGGAAGACTCTCTAAGAAGAGCAGCAGCGCTTCAGCCACAGAGTGGTTGCTGCCCACTGTCCCTGGGAAGGGCAGGTTAAAGAAACAACCACCAAGATGGGACCCTCCGCTTCCACTGTAGCTAATGCTAAGCACTCCTGTCGTGATCGCCCGCTTGTAGTGCAAGGCGGAAGGGTCCAGGGAAGGGCATCATGCCAAGGGATCACTTGAGGCTGCCTTACACTGAATCAGACCCTTGAGTCCACCAAGGCCAGTATTCTCTACTCAACTGGCAACAGCTCTCTAAAGCAGGGATGCCAGCCTCCAGGTGGGACCTGGGGATCCCCTGGAATTACAGCTCATCTCCTGACGACAGAGATCAGGTCCCCTGGAGAAAATGGACTCTTTTGGTTCAGGTTTGAAGCCTTCCTCTGAAGTGATTCTTCCACTAGAGGATGAGCCAGTTGAGTTGGAGGAAGGGTGAATCCACCTCCATGTGACTGTTTTATCTTTTGTTTACTACCATCTTTATGGCTTCTAGCTTCGATATTTATCTTTTCCCTCGTTCCCACATGGCAAGACCTTCAGTTCACCAAGCTCTCTCTACATCCATAGGTATGTACCGCCTAGCTGCAACTGACTTATGGCAACTCCAACAAGGGGCTTTCAAGACAAATGAGAAGCAGATGTGGTCTGCCATTGCCTTTCTCTGCACAGCCCTCCCTGGTGGTCTCCCAAGTACTGACTCTGTTTAGCTTCGGGGATCTGATGAGATTGGTCTATACCATACTGCCTTCCCTCTCTGAGCAATCTCTAGCATTAGGTATATTTAGACTTTTGTTTGAACATAACTGCAGCATACCTAGGGTAATTTTATATGCTTACAAAATTATGAGTGATGTATTTAATATTCTTTACTCAATACAGTAAGTAGAAAAGAACAAGAGTCTAGTAGCCCTTTGAAGACTAACAAAATTTGTGGCAGGGTATGAGTTTCTGTGAGCCACTGCTCACTTCTCCATCTTGATCAGTGCAGTAAGGATTTCTAAGATGTTTTCTTAGAATAGTATTGCACATATTTAAATTTACCCCAAATTTCCAGTTTTGCCTACAAAATTTCTAGAAAATGTACTTTTCTATATTTTAAGTTGTTAACAGACTGCCGGGGACAACATTACATTATGCTTAGAGATTGCTGGGATGGTGTTGAAGGACTGAATAGAAAGGCCAGAGAGCTCTAGATCTCCCCATGTGTTTGCTTTGAAACCCATATAACATTTCTGTATTTAATGTTGGTGGAGAATTTTATGGATACCATGGACTTCCAAAAAGACAAATAAGAGGGTTCTGTATCAAATCAAGCCTGAATTCTCCCTAGAAGCTAAAATGACTAAATTGAGGGTAACGTACTTTGGGCCCTTCAAGAGAAGACTCACTGGAAGAGACAGTAATGCTGGGGAAAGTTGGACAGTAGGAAAAGAGGAAGACCCAACATGAGATGGATTGACCCAATAAAGGAAGCCATAGCCTCAAGTTTGCAAGACAGTTAATGATAGGATATTCTGGAGGTCATTAATTCATAGGGTTGCCAGAAGTTGGAAACAACTTGATAGCGCATAAACAAATGAATAGATATTTTACAAAATTATATACACCTCTCTGCTGCAGTGGGACATCCAGGCAATTTACAGTATATTAAAAGTATACAAACAATTAAAAAGTGCTCAAAATTAGAAAAGCAGGAGAGACCTTTCAAAGATACTCATCAAAGGATACCGAGCACATCCAGGGTCCCTGTGTCCAACCAGTCACGGATCTGTTCAAACTCTGGCCTCAAGCCTGGCTGTTGAAACAAGTCTTCCTGCAAGAAAGGATGTATAAGCAGCTACATCACGGGGAGGGATGAGAAGAAAAACAGCTTGTCTCACGTCTCCATCCCTGGGTCAAACAATATCTCCTGTGTTCACACCCAGATCCCCCTTGGCATAGACCCCTCTGCATAACATTTCAAATCAGCTGGGCTGCCTGGCACAGGAGGATCCCGGGCACAGAGCAAGCAAAAGAGTTGAAAACACTAATGCATGAATAAGATCAGAACCTTGGCATGGTACGTAATCACATGATACCACGGAAGCGTCCTCCAGCACTGCCCAATGCATCCTGATGCGAGCTACTGCAGCTAACTACTCGTGGTGGAAAGTGCCATCGAGTCATAGCCAACTTATGGCAACCCCATAGGGTTTTCAAGAAGAACAGAGGCGGTTTACCATTCCCTGCCTCTGTGTAGCACCCCTAGTCTTCCTTGGTGATCTCCCATCCAAGCACTAACCAGAGCCAACCCTGCTTAGCTTCCAAGATCTGATAGAGATCAGACTGACCTGGGTTATCCTGGTCAGGGCAGCCAACTACTAGCCCTGTTGAAAAAGGAATGCTAAAATCCAGACCCAGAGGCATCCTAACCTGTTGGCAAGCATTGCGGTAGAGGTGGTCCACCATCATCCACAACTCCTTGGGGATGTCCAAGGGCTTCTCGTCCCGAAAAGCATCGTCTGTCAACAACGGCATCAAGGTCTAAAAGGGAGCACTGCTTTAAATGGGCATAAATCCAGGCAACGCAACATCCTAGATGGATGGATGGCTGCTCCTCATCATGTGTAACCCCCCCCCAAAAAAAAGGTGCTGCCAGTGCCACATCCAAGGTGGCACACAATCAACTACTCAACAGGAGGAACCCACCAGCTCCCTGATGGCCTCTGGCAACATCTCGCGGATGGGGTCCTTCATGTAGCAGAGGGTCTGGATGGGGCACCCAAAACAGCTGGGCAAGTAGTTCCCTGATACAGACAGGAAATAATCCTTCCCCCTATCCAGGTGGAGCACCAAGATGTCCTCCAGCTTGTCCTCTCCAGAGTTCAAGGTTGTTGCTGTTGATTTGTTCACAAATAGTTCCAACTCGATCACCACCTTGGAATCTTCAGGGAAAAGAAAGATGCAGGTTATTCCATTCAGAGTTTGGGGGAAGAACAGAGATTCTTACTATTTGGTTGGTTTTCCAGTTTTGCTTGGGTAGCTCTTGTCATTTAAACTATTGTAAAATCGCCTTTTGAACAGTTATTTTGTTGACTCACCATTTATAATATTTCTTTTTTATAAATTCTTTAAATTCTTTAAAATAAAGTACAAAATTTAATTCTTTATACTAAACAAATGCTTACTAACACAACCACCTAGGGGGGGAAATGACATTCGTTCTCATGTTTGCTTTGAAAAGTATGAGATGCAAGATAGAATTCCATAAAACTCCACAGGGAAGGATACAGATGGAAGACAACCAATCACATTCTGTGACCTTCCAAAAGAAACAAATGGAAGCAATCCCAAGAACATGCCCCCCGCCCCCAGCTCTTCCCAGATCCCACTGAAAAAGACACCCACATGTTAAGACCAATGGTATCAAAGGCCTCAGCAATTCAGCATGGCCTAGTGGTTGGAGCCTCAAGTTGCTTTTTGTGTGTGACTATTTTGTGTGTGTGTGTGTGTGCTCGTGCGCGCTTGCGAATCTGGAAGTCATGGTGGTTTCTGGTGACTCTTAGTGAGGCTAGGATGTTTTTCAGAGAGGTAGCTTGATTACCTGCCTCTGTTTCCTGGTATCCAGGTCACGGCTGGGAGCCTCAAGTTTGAAGCCCTACCCTGCCATGAAAGTTCACTGGGTAACCTTGCACCAGTCGCACATGCTCAGCCTACCTCACAGGGTTGTTGTGAGGATAAAATGGTGATGAGGAGAATGTTGTAAACCACTCTGAGTCCCCACTGGGGAGAAAAGTGGAGTATAAATGAAGTAGTTACATTAATTAATTAAAGGTCTAACAGGATCAAATGAATCCAGGCTCCACAATTTTTGCCTTAGAACCAGTGGCTTAGTGGTAGAGCATCTGCTTGGCATGTGGAAGGTCCCAGGTTCAATCCCCAGCATCTCCAGTTGAAAGGACCAGGAAGTATGTGGAAGCCTTCAGCCACAGATCCTGGAGAGTGGTCCGATTCAGTATAAGGTAGTTTCATGTGTTCACATGGAAACTCAAATTTGTCAGCATCCAAAACTTAAGCTGCTCACACAAATAAGTTCTCCAAGAAAGTTAACTACAAAGGGGTAGCCATTATTTATCTGTCACAGCAAAACTGAATGGGACTCTTAGAGCACCTTGAAGATGAAGAAGAATTTTATGCCAGCAGTTACACATTCAGGGATTTGAGCTACTTCTACAGACAAACTGAGTGGGTCTTCACTAAATCATTTAATGTAAGGGTATAAAACAACAGACAGCAGTGTCCTGGGGTGACAAAGGGCAGGAAGTACAGAGTAAAATGTAATCATATAAAATTAAGTCTTTTTTGTGGGTTTGTGTGTGTGCATGCTCGCATGCCCTAGTGGAGTTTGGACATTTCAGAGAGGTGGCTTGATTGCCAGCCTCTGCGTCCCAAGCCCTGGTATTCCTTGGAGGTCTCCCTTCCAAGTACTTGCCAGGATCAGCCCTGCTTAGCTTCCAAGAACTGACGTGATCAGGCTTGCCTGGGCTATCCAGGTCAGGGGCAGGGCCATAGAAAACTAAATCTTACTGAGTGTCGGACTCGGGCGTTTTTAACAACTGTACCTGATGTGTTTCAACCTAGTGTAGTCACACCTAAGCAAGCCCACTTTGTTCCATGCAAACAAATACCCACAGCCAAGCAGCTTGCCTCTATGTTCTTGCAGCACGTGATACGGCTACATGGCTTGCCAAAAAAGGTCATATCCAACGGCGGGACCCAATTTGTTGCCAAATTCTGGAAGGAATTAATGACACTGTTGGGGGTGGAATGGGGCTGAGTAGTAGCCACCACCCTGAGGTGGATGGACAAACAGAGCGCCTTTACCAAATTCTTGAACAGTTTTTGAGGTGTTATGTTAACTACCAACAGGATGACTGAGTACATCTCTTGCCTTTTGCAGAATACAGTTATAATAATTCACTTCATAGTTCTATAGGGATGACCCCTTTCATGGCGGTACATGGCTATGAGGGAGGTCCCCTCCCCATTGTGGATATAAGCAAACTAATTAAAGGGGATGCTCAGATGTGGTGGTCTAATGTGGCTAAGAACTGGAATATATTACAAAAGACTTTAAAAAATGCTAAAGAGGACTACAAACATTATGCAGATGGCAAACACAGTCCCGAGTGGGAGCTAGCCCCTGACGATTCTGTGTATATCTCAACCAAGCATATTAAGGGGCTACAACCAAGGAGAAACTGGGGTGGAAATACGTGGGTCTGTTCAAAGTCTTGCGGGTAATCAACAAAGTTGCTGTTGAGGTAGAATTACCTAAATCTCTTTGTTCTTTGCACCCTGTATTTCATTTCAGCCTCTTGAAAAGGGATCTCGGACCCTCACCCTGGACTTCTCATCCACCGGTTCCACCTCCTCTTCTGATCGATGGGCAACTCTACCATGTAGTAGAAGCTATCCTTGACTCATGGGTCAAGAGAGGCCAATTACAGTACTTAATTAAATGGAAGGACTTTGGGCCAGAACAGAACGAGTGGGTTCTTGCTAAACATGCTAAAGCTAAACGTTTGATTAAAGAATTCCATCGCTATCATCCTCATAAGCTGGGGGGGAGGGCTTGAGGGGGCAACATGTCAGACTCGGGCATTTTAAACAACTGTACCTGATGTATTTCAACCTAGTGTAGTCACACCCGTTATGTTTCAACTCACTATAAGCATGCCCTGTGTATCCCGTTTCCTCCCTGCTCCTAACCATTGGTTATTCTTACATTCTTATTGCTTGCCCTTGCCTGCCATTGCATTCTGGGGGTGGGGTGGGGGGGTGAGTGTCTGTAGTTTAGGGAGGCCAGCTTTGATAATTCTTCCCATGGCGTCTGAAGAGACATCGTTTTACACGGGAGATTTCCTTGAAGTAGAGTCTGTGCTTGGCTAGTGATAGTGTCTCTCTCATGGTCTTTGTAGTAGAGCTGATGTGTATGAATGGAATGTTGAGATTGTAACTATATTCTGTTTTCCCGCCTTTGTACCCCAATCCTGACAAAGAGTTTGAACCCATGAACATCTCAAATCTCCCAATAAACCTTTCCTTATAGAAAGCGTGTGTGGAGAGTGATTTGACTGGGAACCTTACATTGAGACAGAGAAGAATGGAAAGAGGTCGTGAGTTGGTATGTGTGTGTGGGTACTCTACATGGTACCTTGGGTGGTTATCCATCAGGTTAGTCAACGGGCTGTGCTTGCACCCCTGGCCACACCCAGGCTAGAAATACTTACAGCTGGAGGGGGAATTAAGGGAAGATGGCTGTCAGTGTGAAACACCTAGATTGAAGGTTTTTTCTCTATTCTGCTACAGATATGTATAGCCTGTGTTTTGCATTGAAAGGGAGGGATGAGCACAGCTCATAGATTAACCTGGTGGACAACTGCCGAGGATGCCATGCATACTTTTTTGTTCTTTGCTTGCTTCTTATATTTTGCTTCACATAAACTTGTTTCAAACCCACTTTGATCCCCATAGGGGAAGAAAAGGATGATTAAAAATATGTAACCTCAGCCTGTGCAGTGAGATTACAGACAGTCAAACCCACAACCTTTCCATTTGATGGGAATACACAACATGTCATGCAGCAATAAATTACTAGTTTCAGGTGCAGCAGATGCTGCCCCCTTGAAATAATGGAAAATGAGAGGATGAATAATGAATGCAGAGGGGAAGGGGTGATCTTCCCATGTGCAGAGGCTGCTGCATCTCCATCCTGTTGAGAGCCCACAACTCTACAGGTCACAAATTGAAGCACTGTGCATGCAGACATAGGCACTCAGACATACACACATGGTAGCCAAGTCACCTGGCAACAGGAAGCCCTCCCTTGGTTTTGTGATCATCCATGGCTTGCAATAGGTGTCTTCATTGGGCTTCTTAATAAACTCAAACTTGCAGGCGACTGGGCCATTGCAGATGGTGAAAGACTCCACCTGAAGCTGTAGGTACTTCACATCCTTGAAAAGGAACTGAAGGGTGGAGGGGGATAACACACAGCAAGAATGGTCACAGTCTGCTCTTGCCTTTGCCCTAGGGTTGCCAACCTCCAGGTGGCACTTGGGAGATCTCCCACTATTACAATTGATCTCCAGGCAAACAAGATCACTTCCCCTGGAGAACATGACTGCTTTGGAGGGTGGACTCTACGGCAGTATTCCTTGCTGAGGACCCCCCTCCCCAAACCCTACTTAGTGAGCCAACATAGAAACATGTGACCTAAAAAGGTACCTAAACTACATCTCCAAGCATGCGAAGGATTTAAAGACACAGAACTATTGATCTATTCCTGACTGTCTTACCAGAATCTGCTATGGGTAGTACACTACTGTCCCCCAAGTTCCACCCCAAATCTCCACATATTTCCAAACCCAGAGCTGGCAATCCTCCTTTGGCCAGAGCTCTCGGTGGCTCTCGTTTTGTCCCGTTGCTCAGCCATTGGCCTCCCAAGCAGAGAGGTCACAAACAACCCAAAAGTCCAAATGCCTGTTCCAAAGCCTCCTGCCTATGGTTGCCAATCTGCAGGTGAGGCCTGGAGCTTTCCTAGAAATTATAACTGATCTCCAGACTATAGATATGAGTTCCCCTGGAGAAAATGACTGCTTGGAGGATGGGCTCTATTTCAATATACCCCACTGAGGCCCCTCCCCTCTCTAATCCCCACCTTCCCCAGGCTCCGCCCCCAAATCTCCATGAATTTCCCAACCCTGAGTTGGTAACCCTGCGCCTGCCGATGCTCTGCTTTGACAGACAGCGCAGAGCTGTACAAGTCTTGCCTAGATTCCTCCATGGAAGGAAATGGGAACCCCCCACGCCCATGCAATCCTAGACAGGCCAAGCAGAACCCTTTGAGATTCTCTCTCCAGGTTCTTAATATGGTCAGACTCAGGGCTCTTTTTGTAGCAGGGCTCTTTGCATATTAGGCAACACACCCCCTAATGTAGCCAATCCTCCAAGAGCTTACAGTAGCCCCTGTAAGGAGAGCTCTGTAAGCTCTGGAGGATTGGCTATATGAGGGGTGTGTCACCTGATATGCAAAAGAGTTCCTGCTACAAAAAGAGCCCTGGTCAGAATCTTCAGAGAGAGAGAGCACGGAGTGGATCATGCTGGACAATGGAGATGGGCAGCCATGTTAGTCTGCCTGTAGCAGCAGAAAAGAGGAAGAGTCCAGTAGCACCTTAAAGACTAACAAAATCTGTGGCAGGGTCTGATCCAGGCCCGTAGCCAGGATTTTTTAAGTCAGGGGGCATTTAAAAATCTTAGGGTGCACTGGCTAATCAAATTAATCCAGGGGAGAAGGCTGTGATGCCCTGGGCTGGATGGGAAGCCAGGGGGCCTTGCCAGCAAGTTGGGGGGCCTAGCCCCGAGATGCCCCACTGTAGCTACGGGCCTGGTCTGATCTTTTATGAATCACTGCTCACATCTTCAGATATAGCTGTATCTGTATCTGAAGAAGTGAACCGTGACTCACGAAAGCTCCTACTCTGCTACAAATTTTGTTAGTCTTTAAGGTGGTTTTGAACAAGGCAGCACATCCTACCTCTGTTTTGGACAGAGTCACTGATGGGATGCTGGCGTTCTCCATCTTATCCAAGGAACGCACGATTTCCTCGAAAGTTCTGCGATAGCACTTCTCATCCACCACCTTTACCTGGAAGACAGATCTGGCTTCATCAGTGAGCCTTTCGACTGCTGGGAAGACATCTGCAGAGCCCGCCATGTAAAATTAAGCGCCCAACATCTGGGCTGTGGAGAAGACTGAGCAACACCCACACCTGTCCCGAGGGGAGCCATACTAAACGAACTGGAACACAAAGCAGTCCTCTTCCAAGTTATCCTGGTTACACAAGAGGCTGCCCACAGAAGCCTGGCTCCCCTGCCTGAGACAGTGGTCATGTGACTGGCAGCAAAGAATGTTACTGAAAAGGAGAGCCCAGCCTTTTAGGGCCTGGTCCTGATGCACACATGCAGACAGGGCTTTTTTTGTAGAAAAAAACCAGCAGGAACTCATTAGCATAATAGGCCACACTCAATAGCAGGGACTTATTAGCATATTAGGCCACACCCCTGACCACACAGCTCATTAGCAAATTAGGCTACACTCCCATGTTTCCAGAAGTGTGGTCATCCAGCTGCACCCACCTTTTGCTTCTTATTCTGTTTACCTTGTTTGTTGTCAAAACCCAGGGCTTTTTTTGTAGCAGGAACTCCTTTGCATGTTAGGCCACACACCCTTAATGTAGCCAATCCTAATCAGTTTCTGCTGTTGGGTGTGGCCTATTATGCTAATGAGTTCCTGCTGGTCGTGGTCAACTCGGGAGCCAGCCGGAACTCCGTTCCTGTGCGTTCCTGCCCAGAAATAGCCCTGCATGCAGAAAGGAAAGCCCCCGTTACTGGGGCAAAACGCTTCCTTGGACATCCACACCTGGCCCACTCCAGAGTCAGAAGCAGGGTGGGATGAATCAAGGTACCCCCTCCAAGGATCCCTTCCCCCCACCCCAGTTCAGTCTCGACACAGGATGGGAGCCTACAGGGCCAGTGTCAGCACACCCAAAAGCAGGGGAGCTGCCAGGGCCCATGGCTTCTGGTGGGGTCTGCTGTTGCTGACTCACGTGCCTCCTTTGATGCCCGCACTCACACCCCCTTCCATTGCCTGCTCATGAGTGCTTTGCCACCTGTGCCTCCAGCTGCTGCGTATGTTGCCTTAGAACTGCTGGAGAAGGGCATGCAGACGGTGCACACATCGTCGGCGTTCCTGGTGGCCATGGCAATGGTGTTCCTAACTGCACCATCAGGGAAAGGTTGCTCAGGCAGTTGTGGGCAGCTGTCCCTGCAGATGGTGGGAGATCTCGCCAGTGGGCAGGAGAGCAATGCACCAGTCAGTGAGGGCCCCTGGGTGGATGGGTAAGAAGAGGGGCCTTGTCTTGGGCACAGCCTAGAACCAGCATCGGGTGCCTACCCCAATGTCAAAGACCGCACTGACAGGCTTGTGGTCACTGTTCTTCAGGGCCATGTGGCTTCGGTAGCTCAGCTGAGAGACAGTCTTCCCTCTCCAGAGGATCCTGTCACACCAGGCTGGGACACAACACTTCTCACTGTAAGGGAAACGGAGAGAGTGTGTAGAGCCCCCTCCCAGCCGTAAGCAGGCATTTTGCAGCCCAACAAAAAGAAGCCTCCCTCTCTTTGGGCTGTGGAAGCCTTCACGTCCCTATCACTGGTCCACAGGGCAAAAGGCAGAGAGACTGAAAAGCATTCATAGCCTGGGCTATCCCCTTGTCTGCTTCTCAGCGAGGTGGTAACACTGCACTATTGCAGGGCGGCCCTCTCGCTCTCCCCGCCTCCCGACCCTCCTGATATAGAACTAGGAGACAGGATCCAGATTAGCTCTGGTGGAGACTAAAGCACGTGCAGTCATGTGCGTTTGAAACCACACAGGTCGGAGATGCGCTGAACCCCTCACTGTGCCTTTTGTTACCAGGGGAGACTAATCACATGGCTCATTGGTACTGATGGCCCACAGCTCAGTGCTAAATGAACAAGAATGTTCCTACTTAGGGGAGGTTGTGACTCAGCGGGAGAGCATCTCCTTGGCAGGCAGAAGGTCCCAAGTTCAACACCTGGAATTTCCAGTTAAGATGATGAGGTAGCAAGTGATGCGAAAGGCCTCAAATAGAGACCCTGGAGCGGCGCTTCCAGTCAGAGGAGACAAGACTGACCTAGATAGGCCAATGGTTTGACCCAGTAGAAGGCAGCTTCCTGTGTATTTGTGGGTTTTTTTAGGTATTTGTGTGTGCGTGCCTGAAAGTCATGGTGACCTCTTGTGATTCCTACTGGGGAATGGAGGACGTTCAGAGAAGTGGCCTGATAGCCTGCCTCTGCCTCCCGTCTCTGGTATTCCTTGGAGGTCTCCCATCCAAACACTTGCCAGGGTCGGCCCTGCTTAGCTCCCAAGATCCGATGAGACTGGGCTTGCCTGGGCTATCCAGGTCCGAGCCTGAGTACTTATTATTGATGAAATGCTAAATGAAGTGGCAGAAAAAAAGAGAAAGAGTCCAATAGCACCTTGAAGACTAACAAAATCTGTGGAATGGTATGAACTTTTGTGACTGCGTCACCGCTTATAGTGAGCAGCGACTGACGAAAGCTCATACCCTGCCACAAATGTTGTTAGTCTTTAAGGTGCCACTGGAATCTTGCTCTCTTCTACTGCTACAGACAGACTTACATGGTTACCCATCGTAAATAAAGTGGGTAACGCTTGTTTGGGAAAGTCCCCTGGAAAGAGCAGATGCTGCCTGCAGGTCACTTCCAACTATCTCAGCCTTTCCTGGCTTGGATAAATATTTATAAAGCTGTATGTAGATTCCAAGTAATTAACCTTGAATATGGTCAGTTTTGAGCGGCCCTGGAAGTTTTCCCTGGCAAAAGGAAGGTTTGTTTAGAGGCTGCTGCTAGGGCGTTCGAGCTCCTGACTGGGAGGCTTGCAGGGCTAGTAGTTGTAGAATTGCCAGCTGCTGACCTGCATGTGGCAGTTAGTCAGGGGAGATACTGCTGGCTGTTCCCTTACAGCCAGCTAGTGAGATGAGTGGCCATTGGTAGAGCTTTACTGGTTGTGGCCAAAGCTGAATTCTGATTGGTGCCTTCTGTGGATGGCTAATAAGGCCATATTAACAGTATAGGTCACCATGATGGAGGGTGGCAGAAGTGATTCTAGGGGCACATGGAAGTGGCTATGAATGCTGTTGTGTTGGTTTTTGTTGGCACTCATGGACTTCCCTAATTTGAAAGCATAGGTGATATAAAAATTAGCCCTGGGCTAGCCATAGCAGAGGAATTTGCCCATTTCATCTCCCTGGGCAAAAGCAAACAAGGTGCAGATTTACTCCTGGGTGCAAATCCTTACTGGTGACCTGGATGGCCCAGGCTAGCCCCATCTTGTCAGAGCTGGGGAACTAAGCAGGGTCAGCCCTGATGACTACTTGGATGGGAGACCACCAAGGAAACCTTAGGGTTGCTTCACAAACAGGCAATGGTAAACCATCTCTGTTAGTCTCTTGACTTTATGGCACTTTTCACCACCAGCAGTGAATTTTGTCTGCTGCAGCATAACATATTTTATTTCCCGTCCTGATTTTGAACTGTCCCAGTGAGTCTAGACTAGCCCTATCTCATCAGATCTTGGAAGCTAAGCAGGGTTTGCCCTGGTTGATTCTTGGACTGGAAGACCACCAAGGAAGTGCAGGGTGGCTATGCAGAGGCAGGAAATGGCAAACCTTGATTGAAAACCCTATGGGGTCATCATAGGTCAGCTGTGACTCGAGGGCACTTTCCACCAGCAGGAGGCTGCTGTAAGCTCTAGCAGGAAAGGCCAGCCTCCCACCACCAAGGATGTCACTTTCAATGCACAGCATTTGTGTTTCTGTCTCTCAGCTTCCCTTTCCCCCCACCCCACCCCATCAGGGGCACCACAAGCTCGCTTGGCGCTTCCTCTCCAGAGTGGCATTTAAACATCAAGATTCCAACTGGGTGCAAGAACTTGGCTGTTGCATTAGGACCTCTCTTGCTTTAAGTCTTCTTTTCCTGTGAAAACACTGCAGTGACTCAATGCCATTCTGACCATCTTATGGCTGTTCTCACGTTTTGCCTTTTAACTGGAGAAGGCAACACTCAAAAAGCAAAGTAGCCATGATGCTGCGCCACACTCCAGCTCGGCCTACCTGTTGTCCCAGTCATCAGAGCCAGGGTTGTATCTGTAGGTCGGCTGGAAGGAAATCTCTCCCTCCTGGAAGCCTTCAAAGACCAGCTTGGCATTCATCTGAATCTTCAGCTAGGAGCAGGAGAGGACAAAATGATGAGGACCGGAAATACCAGACGGAGCTCTGACCTGCCCTCTTCTCTTGCTCTAGAGGAGAATGGCCAGCAGGCTAAAGCCCACTCCAGCTGGAGGAATATGCACTTTCCCTTCTACTGGCCTCAGTTGGGAGGCTGGAATGCAAATACATTTCCCCAAGACATCCATACCCTTCCAATTTGAATTCTTCATCATTGTACCTGTTCTGCAATCTCCAGGATTTAATAGCAGCAGCATGTAGTTCACTGAAGTTTACAAATTCATGGAGGTCTGTCAGTGGCTACCAGCCATGGTAACTAAAGGGAACCTCCACATTCAGAAGCAGTATATCTCTGAATTTCAGTGCCAGGAGGCAACATCGGGGGAAGGTCTCAGCCTGTATGCCCTGTTACTGGCCCTCCAGAGGACCTATTTGGCCACAGTGTGAGATGGGATGTCCGACTAGATGGACCACCGGTCTGATCCAGCAGGGCTCTTCTTATGTGTCAGTGTGCCGGTCTGACAGCCATCGGTCTGAGAGTATCCCAGAGCTGTTTCTGGTCCATTCAAGCACCTTTAGAATTTGTCTCCGAGACTCAAGAAGCACATCAGTGGTCCCACACTGGAGACCGCTGCTCTAACCCCTACACAAGACTGGTTCTCTGGTCCAGGTTAAATAAAGCAAAGAAGCCTTGAAGCAGCCATGGCTCTCCAGCTGCTTCCTAAGTAGCCTCCTCTGCCCTGCACCCAAGAGGGAAGCACAGCTGCCCGCCCCAGAAAAACTCCTTGGGTACCTGGTCGTGCTGATGAAGGACTTGAAAGTCCCGAGCCTGGATCAGCTTCTTCACCTGCTCCATGTCCTGCTTCTCCAGCCGGTAGTTCAGGTCTCCCAACCACAAGACAACACTGAGAAAAAGAAAGGCGCTGAAGACAAGCAATGCGTTTGGCAGGCTGACAGTGAACACACTGCACCACTAGAGCAGGCTGCTGGGGAAGAGAGGAGGCAAAGCAGGAAGGGAACCCACCCCCCAAGCAGCCCCTAAGGCCTTCTTCCTTCATCCATCATTCCTGCCTGTGGCTGTAAGTGGGAAATGCAATGGGGGTCCAAACTAGGCTTTATACTGCAAATGAATCCAACAGTCTCTTGTTGGCTTTTTTAAAAAGTGAAAAGCAGCTGAAAGAGGCTGAAATCTTGAGTGGAGGACGGCATCACCCTCTTTCCTCAGGCAGTTTTACTGCTAAAATATCTTCTCTCCAAGTGGCATTTTGCCCATGGGGAGATTGCCATGGAGGTGGGAAAGTACGGGGGCATTTTGAGCCATTTAAACCCCTGCTCTGAGCCATTTAAACTCCTGCTTTCTGCTTCCCACTGCTCAGCTGTTTTTTTTCCTGAAGAGCAGAAAGCAGGGGTTTAAATGGCTCAGAGCCCTAAAATTCATGGAAGTTCATGGCAGCTCTTCACTTCATGAACTTCCCAAAATTCGTCATGAACTTTTGTTCATGAGCTGGTTCATGCCCATCCCTAGTGAAGAAGTACTTCCTTTGGACTGGCGCTGCTTAGCTTCCAAGATCTAATGAGATCAGGCTAGAGCCTGCCACCTTCCTCCCCAGGCACATCTAGTGCGGTTTTGTGTAAGCAGGAGGAGGCAGGGGGAGAAAGAGTTATTGGAGACATCAGGGCTTTTTTTGTAGAAAAAGCTCAGCAGGAACTCATTGGCATATTAGGCCACACTCCCATGTTACCAGAAGTGTGGTCATCCAGCCACACCCACCTTTTGCTTCTTATTTTGTTTACCTTGTTTGTTGTCAAAACCCAGGGCTTTTTTTGTAGCAGGAACTCCTTTGCATGTTAGGCCACACATCCCTAATGTAGCCAGTCCTAATCAGTTTCTGCTGTTGGGTGTGGCCTATTATGTTAATGAGTTACTGCTGGGTGTGGCCAACTCAGGAGCCAGCCGGAACTCCGTTCCTGTGCATTCCTGCCCAAAAATAGCCCTGGGAGACATCATTTAAAAGGGAGGGGTGGCTGTTTGCTCCCACATTCACAAACACACTTTTCAATTGCCTCCTTGCAAGCAACAGCACAGCATCCTGAAGCAATCTAATAAGACCCCTCCCCACTTTCGCCAACCTACTCATGTCCATTAATGGCAAGCAGTGGGCGGCCAGGCTCCAGCTGGTGGAACTGCATGCGGGCACAGATGTCTTGGACTTCCTGGTTCCGCCGCTCATACTCCTCAGGGTGGGCTGCCAGGTGGGCGTTGAGCACGCAGATAGTAGTGTTGTGGAACTGGAACCTGATGGCTACCCCACCCTTGTTGCCCTGGGCAGCAGGATCGGGGTGGGGGGGAGAGACAGACAGACAGAAGGCCAAATGCTTTTCCCCTGCATGCTACCATGCAAGAATACAGCCTTGGGTGGCTTCTAAATGGATGTTTTTCCTCTGCCTTTGTTTCTAGCTTGGAGTACTGTTTTTGGGAACACCCACACAGCACCGTCCTGCAATTCTCCATTTTCCTGGGTTTCCCCATCTTTGGTGCACCTTCTATCTAACTTGGTCTTACTAACAATCTTGTCTGAAAGAAAGAAGTCCAAGCATATTGGCATGTTGCCTTAATGGGAAGGTGGCACTAACGTCCATATCATGCCACCAATAGTGGTGGAAAGTGCCATCAAGTAGCAGCTGACTTATTGTGGACCCATGGGTTGTTCAAGGCAAGAGACATTCAGAGGTGCCTTGCCATTGCCAGAGACTCTGGACTTCTTTAGTGGTCTCCCATTGAAGTACTAAATATGGCCACCCCTGCTTAGCTTCCAAGATCTGCCAAGATCAGGCTTTCCTGGGCCACCCACAGGTCATTTAAAACACACACACAGTAATTGGCATAGCATGATATCACTACAGCCAAGGCTCTTTTTGTAGCAGGAACTCCTTTGCACATTAGGCGCCACACCCCTAATGTAGCCAATCCTCCAAGAGCTTACAGAGCTCTTCTTACAGGGGCTACTGTAAGCTCTTGGAGGATTGGCTACATTAGGGGCGTGTAACCTAATATGCAAAGGAGTTCCAGCTACAAAAAGAGCCCTGACTACAGCAATGACTGATATTTTTTAAAAAGCTCTCAAAAAGCTCTCCAGTGGTGTGGTGAGAAAAATTGCAGGAGAAATGGTGGCCAACAGAGGGGGGAAATGTGCAGAAAACTCCTTTGTGGTTACTCCATTGGCAGCATGAATGGCTGTCTGGGATTTCCAAGTGCCTCTGAAGTATGCAGGAGGGTGCATGGAGGGGCCTAGCAGAGGCCAGAGAAAACCCAGAGTGCCTTCCACACAGCAATTGACACCTGTCCCCTATAAGACTCAACTAGATCCCAGCCACTATTGGGAGCAATTAAATATGTCCAGTGATAAATGGCCCATAATGCACATGAAGGTCTTGTTCCACCCCGTCATCCATCCACATGCCTGCATCTTCCGTGCCTACTTTGAGGCAGGGTCTACATACAGCATTGCAAGCAAGGCCATCTTGAGCAGCCAGGACTGAGACCCTGCCACCCCCAATCCCTGCACACGCACTGCCTGGCAGCCCTCACCATTCTGCCCATGATGCCTGTGCCGACCGTCTCAGCCTCCACCTCTGAGATGTTCATGGCCAGGTCTGTCCTCACGTACAGCAGTAACAGGATCCCAACCAGCCGGACAAGCTTCACCTGTTAACATGGAAGGGAGCAGGGAAGGTTTATGCTTGCTGCACCTCCCTCCCCAGGAGAAGGGCGCAAAGACCCAGAGTTCTGCTAGGGATTATGGGTCTTTACAAGACAACTCCAACTGCCTGCAGAGTCAGTTCATAGACGCTGTATTACAAACCCCTAGGCTTCTTTGCCAGCTAGAGGCAGGGAAGGAGGAATCAGTCTCATGTGCCCTTCTATGCAAGCTTGGAATGGCCGATAGGAAAGAACACGTTGGAAGTGGAGGAGGGTATGCTGTCCTCAGACTTCAAATACAGCACCATAGATTTAGATAGAGAGGGTCAGGATCAGGGCCGGTGCGCTCACTAGGAGAACTAGGCATTCGCCTAGAGCACGCTGGCCCTTAGGGGCGCCAAAAGCCCCCCGCCCCCGCCAAAAAAACCCGCTCCTTCCCTGGCTCGCCGGCGCATCCTGCAGCTGCAGGGCGCGCAGGCAAGCCGGCACTCAGAGGAAGAGACAGGAGTTTTAACCCCCGCCCCTTCCCTGGCTTGCCAGCAGAAGAGACCAGCTTGTGGCGCCCCCTCCCTGTCTCCAGGCCCCACTGAGAGGTTGGCATCACTGGGGGGGGGCGCGGGCACCACAAGCTGGCCTCGCCTAGGGCACCCAGACACCTCGGGCCAGCCCTGGTCAGGATACACTGAGCATCCTTTCCTTCCTGCTATCTGATTCTGTCCCTTTGAAGTAGAATGCTGTTCTTAGGGATGAGACTTCCTTCCCTCCAGCTTAACACATCTCTCTACACAAACAAAGAAAGAACATGCATCTTTAGCACCATGGATGCAGGACAGGCATTCTGCATCTGCGTTCATCCTAGCTAGTCAGAGTAGACTCTATCCCCGTCTCTCTCACCTATACTATCTAAAATGTAGTTCCCCTAAATAAAGGATTCTTGTTAGTCTGAAACTGACAAGTGGCTCCATGTAACTATGTAACCTTGCTAGCACACACAGTACAGAGAAGCTGCTGCTGCATGTAAGCCTTGTGCACTCTGCTACATGATAGCGATTCCTGGCTATACCATACCAGTGAATCTAACAGAAAATGCTGGCATGCCACAATGACACTGCAGCAAGGCACCTTTTTCTAACCCCCTTTTGTGGACCTCATGCTCTTAAGACACTCCCCCTGCCCCTGCTTTGGTCAGAAATGTCAACTTTCTCTTGCACTCTATATGCAATGAAATGAGTGGGTCACAGGACACCAAAAGGAAACAAGGTAATCCTGCCCACTCAGCAGCCTAACTGCAATTTACCTTGGCATATCTGGCTCCTGGGTGAAGGCTCTGTGTGACAGCCTTGAACCACTCCTCTTCCTTGGGTGTGTCATTGAAGAAAAAGGCCTCTTTGCTCAGGTCAAGCTCTTGGAAGCTGCATCCAGGAGAGGAAGCTGTGGGTGAGAAGCCCTGGCACATGCATTTCCCCCCGCCCCCATCACTTCCTCAGTAAAAAATAATCTGGACTGTCATCTGTCCACTGCATTATAGATGTGCAATGCAGTTTGGGGGCCACAAAGGCGACACAGTATAGTCTGATATAGTCAAATCTTGGAAGCTAAACAGGGTGAGTATTTGGATGGTGACCACAAAAGAAAACTCTGCAGAGGAAGGCAATGGCAAGCCACTTCTGCTTTTCGCTTGCCTTGAAAACCCCTTGCTTGAGTTGCTATAAGTCAGTGGCATGTATGCAGGGCCTTTTTTGTAGAAAAAGCCCAGCAGGAATTCATTAGCATAATAGGCCATACCCAACAGCAGAAACTCATTAGCATATTAGACCACACCCCCAGGTTGCCAGACGTGTGGTCATCCAGCCACACCCACCTTTTGCTTCTTATTCTATATGTGAAGTTTATTTATTATTTTTCCAAGTTACAACAAACGTTCCTCCATTTTTAACTTTACAATAATATGTCTAAATTTTCACATCATGTTCACCCAAGTATAGACACGTGCCCATCTCGCATAGAAGACATCATCACTTTTGCCCTGTAAAGCCAAGCTTAGCTTGTCCATTTCAGCCATCTCCAATAATTTGTAAATCACTTCTCCCTTGGTGGGGAGCTCATCTTGTTTCCAATATTTAGCTAAAAGTATTCTGGCAGTCGTCATAATATAGACCAACAAGTACTTTTCTTTCTGTTTAAGGCTACCAGGAATCATATTTAGTAAAAATATTTCTGGGGATAAATTTATACTTATATTCAATATTTCTAAAATTAGTTTCTGTATCATTTTCCAATACTTAAAGACTCTTCCACAACGCCACCACATGTGAAAAAAAGTTCCCACGTTTGATTTACACTTCCAACAGTTGTTAGATAACATCGGGTTACATTTTGCTACCCTATCAGGTGACTAATACCACCTATGGAATACTTTATATATATTTTCCTTGTAATTGGTCGCTTTCATATATTTTAAGGATTTCCAAGTCTCTGCCCATTTGTCCACATCCAGACTATGTCTTAAATCTTTCATTCAAGCTAACATTGATGAATTAATTACCTCTTCCTGCATATAGTCCTCTAATACAGTGTTTTTCAACCTTTTTGTGCAAAGGCACACTTTTTTCATGAAAAAAATCACGAGGCACACCACCATTAGAAAATGTTAAAAAAAATTAACTCTGTGCCTATATTGACTATATTTAAAATAATTCTCTTGAATAGGAATCAAATAAACACAAAGAAATTATTTTATAATTACTTTATTATGAAATAATAATACTTTATTTTATAATTGTTCATATGTTATGGATGAAATTGGAATTTTTCCAACGGCACACCAGACAATACCTCACGGCACACTAGTGTGCCACGGCACAGTGGTTGAAAAACACTGCTCTAATAATAGCTTATACAGCTTTTGTATTGGTTTATCATTTGTCGACAACCAGATTTTATCCAGCTGTGTTTTAGAGTCCTGGAAACCTACCATCGCATCCTTGACATACCTAGATTTAAGTTGTATATTTTCCCACCATGTATATTTTATATTATAAATATTTAACAAAACTTCCTCTGATTTCAGATTATTATGCTCATCCAATAATATCTCATAACATGCTCTATCCTCCATGCTGGTAAGGGAAGGCTTTACAAATGCATCTAAGGGTGAAACCCTTTGGCATTTTACTATAATATCTCTCCTTAACTTCATTCTAAACTTTTAGAAGCGCATCTCTAACAATATGATTTTTAAAATAAGAGTGGATCTTATCTTTCCCATACCATGAATAGGCATGCCATCCCATCAGTAGGTCGTGGCCCTCTAAATTTAAAGTCCTAATATCTCCTAACGTTAGCCAGTCTTTAATCCAACACAAAGCCGATGCTTGATAATATAACCTCCAATTGGGCAACCCACACCCTCCTTTTTCCTTTCTATTCTGGAGTATCTTCCATTTAATCCTAGCTCTTTTAGGATGCCATATAAAATTTTTGGTAAGTCTATCTAGTTGGGTAAAGAATTTTAAATTTTTTAGTATAGGTAGATTTTGAGTTACAAAGAGGAACTTCGGCAAGATATTCATTTTAATGGTAGCTATTCTTCCCATTAGGGATAGCTGTATACCTTTCCACCTCTCTAAGTCTTTCTTTATTGCCTCAAGCAATTTATAATAATTATCTTCTACGAGCATATTGTTGTTTCCTGATAGTATGATTCCTAGATATTTCACTTTCTTAACGACTTCTACTCCTGTAATTTTTTGGATTTCTTGTACTATCTTAGGTCTACAGTTTTTTGTTATCATTTTAGTTTTCCTCTGATTTATCTTAAGCCCGGCTACAGAACCAAATTTTTGTATCAGCTCTAATAGGGGTCCCAATGATTCCATCGGATTTTCCACTATAAATACAACATCATCTGCGAAGGCTCGTAACTTAAATATCTCACCCTTCACCCTCAAGCCTTGAACTAATTCACACTTCCTAACTTCTTCATTCAGTGTTTCAAGGGCAAAGATAAATAATAGAGGTGATAGAGGACATCCTTGTCTGGTACCCTTTTGGATTTCAATAACTGATGTCTTATCTCCCTTAACCACTACATTTTTTGCTTCTTATTCTGCTTACCTTCTTTGTTGTCAAAACCCAGGGCTTTTTTGGTAGCAGGAACTCCTTTGCATGTTAGGCCACACACCCCTAATGTAGCCAATCCTAATGAGTTTCTGCTGTTGGGTGTGGCCTATTATGCTAATGAGTTCCTCCTGGGCGTGGCCAACTTGGGAGCCAGCTGGAATTCCATTCCTGTGCGTTCTTGCCCAAAAATAGCCCTGCATGCATGTATATAAAATGCTATTTGATTAGAATTTAGGTGACTGAAATGAGCCCCACCTCTACATGTGGGGCATGAAGGAACTTGACCAGAGCTGAGCCTCCCCCCACCCCACCCCGCCCACTCATGTTGTCTGCTTCTGGCACAGCCCACCCAACTCTTTAAGTGAAGAAGTTTGCGGGGAGGGGGGCGGGCTTGAAAGTTGCCTGTCTGACCTTCCCCTCCCCAGGATGGGAAATTTCCTCATCGTATCCAAGGGACTTTGGGCTAGACTGAAAAGCATGCCTTGGAAGCAACAGAAAAAAATCTTGTTGTGGAGGGCAGCCAGAGAGCTGGTATTATGACTTCCCCTTCCAAATGCAAAATTCCTCCATTGCATCCCAGGGACTTGCAACTGAGCCCGCCCAGAATGCAATTCAGAACTGGAGTGTGTCAAAACCCGACTTCCCTCTGAAGTCTTTCCCCACAACGCAGGAGATCCCTCCCTCTTCTGGGAAGGATCAGGAAACTTTGGTGGTGGTGAGGACTCCCAGCTTGGGCCACACCTTGCATACCCCAGCTCCACAGACTGCAACACACAAGCACTACCATAGAGAGCACCCACTCTGGATCTGAGGTGCTCCCAATTCCCCTGAGAGTGTCTGAAAACACATGCCTACAAATGGAAGGCGAGGCTTACGTACCCCACACAGTAAACATCGGGAGGCTCCCCTCTTGGCTGAGCCAGGGCTGCAGGCCCTCTCGAGGTGACTGACCATTCACATTGTACGTCCCAACAAAAAACCTGCAGTGAAGCAGAAGAGCTGGCCAGAGTCACAAGCAGCAGCAGAGTTCTGCCCACACCCACTGGCAGCACGACAGACCCAGCAAACAGCCTCTGTTCTCTCCACACCAGCCTCTGCTGTGCCTAAGCAGAACAGCCACTTGCTACTGGAGAGGGGGAAAGAATCATTCTCCCTCAAACAGCCTTCCCCTCTTTAGGCACAAAGCCACCTCCCTCCCCACCAGCCCCTCCAGACTGCCGTTACCTGAAGCTCTGGAGGTTTGTGTATGAATCTTCCTTCTGCTTGAGCCAAGACTGGATGAGGCCGTCTTTCTGCCCACACAGCTGAGTGGGCAGGCCCTGTGTCCTCTCAGATGCCGGCACATGGGACAAATGGACCGTCTCCCTGGCAGGCTTTGGTCTGTCAAGGGAGGGGGGCAGAGAGGAGAGGAGTCAGATGCTCAAACTGACAGAGAGCTGGGGCCGACAAGCCAGGCCCAGTCTGGGTCCCACAGCTTGGTGCAGCCCAGAGACAGCCACATTTTCTCTTCTCTTCCATACAGCCAGGCTGAGATGCGAACAGCCTGCCCCTGGGTCTCCTAACCCGGAAGGATGGAAGTGGGGTGTGGGCAATCCACGACAAATAGTGCTCTCCATACACACAGACACACCACATCACATGCTTCTGGTGCCCGTACCTGGGGGCAGCCTTGACCTCACCACTGGTGCTCCGTTCTGAGTCCACTGCCGTTGCCTCTTTGTGCCCTGCAACACCCAAGAAAGCCCTCAGTGGGTTTTTCTGTGGTATGTAGCTGTTTGCCAGAAGGGTTTTCTCCCAGGGAAGGCTGTTTGCTCTGCTCACCTCCCAAGAGGCCTGCCATCCTGCAGGGACTCAGCTCTCCAGGAAGGCCACAGAGAAAGAGGCATGCAGCTGGACAAAGAACTCCCCCATGACAGACCGGAAGAAGCCGCAAGCCCCGCCCAGGCGGTTTGCAGAACCCCTTTAATTAGAAAGGAAGGGTTGGGCGGCACCCGTCTTCAAGTTGATAGCTCCTTGTGTTGCCCCAGACAAGCTGCCAGCCCAGGGCTTTTGTTCCAGAACTGGTTTTGGTTGCAGCCTTAGACTGGGCGAAGTATGCAGTGCTTTTCAGCATGGACTTAAATGTCTTTACTACTGAGCCAGTAACATCCGCCCACTCTCGAGTGTCCAGATTTCGACACTGGACAGTAGAGTTTCCAGACAGGTGTGAACCTCAGAACCTCTCATTAAAGGGTAGGGGTCGGGGGCAAGCATGAGCTCAACACCTCCTAGAAGTAGTGAGGAATTCTACCTGGACTGCAGCGCTTCCTGACCTCCCGCAGGAACATCTGGGTGTGTGAGCCGAAAGGCAGCCGCACCAACAAGCTGGTACCGCCTGAGGTGATCTGGACTGTAACATCAGAGCCTGCACATTGAGGAGATGAGAAGAGAGTAGCATGCACATAATTATAGTTGGCACTTGGCAAATGCTCATCTAGCTTGGCAACACAGCAGTAGCTGCCCACTGCAGGCTAAAATGACCTTCGCTGAACACAACTGCAGATCCAAAACTAAACGGTGGGGCAATGCTGAATGAAGGCCCTTGAGCTTGTCACAAGCAGGGGCCATGTAGCACCTTCAGCTATGAATCTGCAGCTGCCTTGCGGCAAGCCCAATCTCATCAGATCTTGGAAGTTAAGCAGGGCGGACGCTGGCAAGGCAGCTGCAGATTCTAAGGAATATCAGGGCCAGGACGCAGAGGCAGGTAATCAAGCCACCTCTCTGAAATGTCTTATCTCCCCTAGGGGTTGCCAGAAATCACCATGACTTCCAGGCTCAGAAGCACACACACACAGAAGATACTCACAAAAAATAGGGGGGGGGGAATTAAGAAGAACAAGCTGACTTGAATTGTTCCTACAGTACAATCTGGGTTTCTTTTTGTGCAAAATGTGTATTTTCTTTTGTTTATTTATTTACTTCATTTATACCCCACTTTCCTCTTCAGTGGAGATCCAAAGTGGCTTACATCATTCTCCTCCTCCAATTTATCTTCACAACAACCCTGTGAGGTAGATTAAGCTGAGAGTGTGTGACCGGCTTTCATGGCAGGAGTGGAGATTCGAACCAGGTTCTTCCAGATCCCAGTCCAACACTCTAATCCTGGATCCCCAACCTTTTTGAGCCCTGCAGGCAAATTCTGCCACAGCGTGGTGGGTGACTTACCTTCAATACACAGTGAAGATCCCAGGGCTGGAGTAGCAGCTGCTGCCCAAGCAACAATCTTTAAAAATCTGCACAGCCAATCAAATCTCCATTGGCCAGTCAGAAGCCTTGCTTGACAAAAGCCCCACCCACTTTCTAAAAACATTTGGTGGGCACTGAAAAAGGTGTTGGCAGGCACCAGAGAGCCCAGGGGCATCCCCTTGGGGAGTCTTGTTCTAACAATTCCATCACATTGGCTCTCAGTGGAGAATGTGTGTAGCCATATAATTCTTGCAGCCTAACCTAGAGTGAAAGATTCTGGGGGCATTACCCTTCTTAGGAATCATCCCGTTAGAAACCACAGTACTAAGCGAGCCACTCACCTGGAATCTGCAGGTCGTTCTCCGGAGTGACTGTCAAAAGATAAGGAGAAAAGCAGTTACTGGGGGGGGGGAGCTACAAGAGAGTTGCTCTCATCAATCATTGCCTTGGGGTGAAGCCTGCCCCAAAAACCAGAAGAATGGAGGATGCCTTCTACTGAAGCTGCTGGGCAAAGAAAGGCATCTACCCGCTGCCTGTCAGCTGTTATTTGGCATGGATCCCTCTCCTCAGCTGAACTGAATCATTTGAAAACTTCACCAAGGCAAAAGGGAAACAGAGGAAGCTCCCCCAGATATCCGCTGGGATGTACGGCAGCCACATGGGAGGAGGCAAACATTTTTGGCCACTGTGTGACAGAGTGTTGGACTGGATGGGCCATTGGCTCCTCTTATGTTCTTATGGAGGGGCCGAACAACCTCTACCTTCTTCCACTGCAAATCCTTCCTGGATGAGGAGAACCCTGTCCAGGCCAACGTCCCCAGCAGTGATGGCCATTCTCCGGTGAGTGTAGAGGCATAGCCTGCAGGCACAGAGAGGGAAGGAGAACCCAGCCAGTCCTCAGTACCAGCAACCCCCGCCATCATGTACACCAGCCCCCCCCCCAACCTTTTTGAACCTGCAGCCGCATTTGGAATTCTGACACAGCATGTTGGGCACAGCAACAAATCACACGTCCCAGCAGTGCTTAGAACACCAGCTTGTGTCTACAGCCCATCACAGTCCTACTGTGTACTGTATAAACCCAAACCAAGACACCCTTAGGTCCAATAATGGGTGGGGTCATAGCTGCATCAGCATACACTGGTTGGATATTTCTGAGTGTCGGCCACAGGGGCGTTGCTGACATGCCACAGCATGATTGGTGGGTTGCAGCAGGGTTGTGGAGGACTCTGGTGCAATTGCTATGGCCTCTGCAATCTGGGATTAGGCGATCTTTCCCACTCTGTTTCTCCACTATCGAGTGAGGGTAGCATACAGACTAGTGGCACTGATGCTGAGCCAGCATCAGTACCTTAGGATGGGACTGGCTCGCCGTGTGCTCCTCAGTTGCAACATGATGCATATAAGAAGAGGAGGATATTGGCATAGGAAATAATCTCCTCCTCCTCTTCCTGCAGTCCCCCATGTGGTTCTTGTCTTCATGTGTTATCAAAGCAGCACCGGACTCTATGACAACACCTAGGCAACGTACATGAACTTTCCATGGCTCTCAACCAGGCTCAACAGTCGGCTCTCCAGGCCCTCCTCGGCAGCCAGGATTCCTTGCACAGTGTGCAATTGATGGTCAAGGAAGTGTCAATAAAACTGCTGACCCCCCGCAAAGGGCTGGAGCTGGCAGCCTCCCAAAGGGTCCCAGGAACATGCGCCTGCACACACATATATTAGTTTGGCCCTCTTGCACTCTCCTCATAATAAGCAGCCAGCTATTCTCTGCCCCACTCCATGCCGGCATGAGGGAATAGCCCAGCAAAGCAAAGCACCCTTCTGGCATTCACGATCTCTCCTTTCCTGAAGGATATGGCCAGGCAAGTCTCCCCTGCAGACAGTGTCTCCTGGACAGCAAAAGATTGATCCATCCTGTAGGTCAGGAAGGAAACAGAAGAGGCTCAGAAGACAGAACTCAAATAGGAGTCTTTTTCTTAACTGGGCATGATGGACACCAAAGTCACCCAATTTTGACAAGAGCTTCATTTGGACCATGGAGCAGAGGGAAGCTGTCATCATTGTGTGTTTTGTAAGTTAATTACTTATTATTTAATCTCTCTCTATAATAATTGTGTTTAAAGTGGCACTCTCCAGAACATTCCACACGCTCCCAAATCAGTTGGTTCCCTGATGTGTCACTCAGAATGTCTCCCTATCCACTGGCTGGGTTGCCTGAGTCCCGCCCACAGAAGAAGAAGAAGAAGAAGAAGAAGAAGAAGAAGAAGAAGAAGAAGAAGAAGAAGAAGAAGAAGAAGAAGAAGAAGAAGAAGAAGAAGAAGTTGGATTTATACCCCGCCCTTCACTGCCCAAAGGCATCTCAGAGCGGCTTACAAACTCCTTTCCCTTCCCCTCCCCACAACAGACACCCTGTGAGGTAGGTGGGGCTGAGAGAACTTCTGACAGAAACTGTCCTTGAGAGAACAGCTGTGCCAGAGCTTGTGACTGACCCAAGGTCACATCAGCAGGTGCAAGTGGAGGAGTGGGGAATCAAACCCGGTTCTCCCAGATTAGAGTCCGCGCACTTAACCACTACACCAAACTGGCTCTCCAAACTGCGCACTTAACCACTATACCAAACAGAAGCGGTGCCAGCCACAAAATCCCTCAGAAGACAGTTGCTTCCCATCCCCGAAAGGCCTCGTGTTTGTCATGATGTGGCAGCAGCAGCGGCAGCCTGGTTTCCCCACACCTGGCCCTGGCGGGGTCTCCACAAGGTGGCGGGTGGGAGGTGACCTCGCTCAGTCCAGGGAGACAAACGCTCTGAGCGTGCAGGCTGGCCCAGCCCGAGCAGGTCTCGGTGGAGCGGCAGAAGCCCGGAGGCCGGCAACACACACCTGGGAAGCTCTGGCCAGAGAGAGAGAGGCAGCAGTGGCGCTGTCAAGGATGGTGGAGCGCTGGATTACATGCTGGGTGACGCCACTCGCCTGTTTGCTGTGGCTCGCTCGGAAGAGGCAGAGCCAAGCTGGAGGTGGTGGTGGCGGCTCCGCTGGCCTGCTGCAGCCAGAGGGATCCTGTGTGGCATCCCCAGGTGCTTCCTGCCTCACCTGGGGTAAGTGAGCCCAGCCCACCATGGCAGGCTCCGCTATCGTCCTCCCCGTCTCCCCACACCCCAAGCTAGCTGCACCCCTGCCCCGTGGTAGGAGGGAGGGATAAGGGAGCCGACCGGCGGGCAGTCTCCCTGGTTCGACAGCCGCCCGCAGCCCAGTCTAGAGGTATTTTGTATTGCTTTTACAACAGGCTTGGCTGCTAGCAAGCTTATAATTCACATACCTACTGGAGGGAAAAGCATTAAAAAACACAGCATCTCAAAATAGTTTCACAAGATGGCAGTGCCAGTATAAAAATTAGTAACACTATGAGTTCCCTCAGTACGGGTGGGTGGGTGGAAGAGAGAGCAAATGAGAACACTTCCTCTTCTCCTGTTTTGGATTATTAGGAAGGGTATCGAAAACAGATCAGCCAATATCATAATTCCCCTTATATAAATCAATGGTGCGACCTCATTTGGAATACTGTGTACAGTTCTGTTAATACACCTTAAAAAGGGTATTATAGCCTTGGAAAATGTGCAGAAAAGGGCAACTAGAATGATAAAAGGGTTGGAACACTTTCGCTATGAAGAAAGGTTAAAGCTTGGGGCTCTTTAGCCTGGAGAAATGACAGCTGAGGGGTGACATGATCGAGGTTTATAAGATTATGCTTGGGATAGACCAGGTAGAGAAACGACCATTGGACTTACCGTGAGGGGTCCTTCTCCTCTGAGGTCAGGAGGACATCTCCAATGGGTTATTCCCACCGTGCCTGTAGGGAGGCAGGAAATAGTTTTTTCCCCTTCCTGTTGGCGCCACCGGAATAGCCCATCTCAGTTCTGGGACTCCGAAAGCAGTACTAGCAGCCTAAATGAAGTAGCCTTGCCCTAGAAAAAAGTAACTGCAAACAGTAACATTAACTGATGAAACAAGAAAACTCTGCAACTATGAACAAAGGCAGAGTACAACCAGAGATACAAGAGAAGAAATCAGCACAGAAGGATTAGAAAGAAGGAAGATGAAAATGGGAGGGCCGAGATGTCCTCCTGACCTCAGAGGAGAAGGACCCCTCACGGTAAGTCCAATGGTCGTTCTCCCTCTGAGGTGGAGGACATCTCCAATGGGACCTCCCCGAGCAGTGTCCCTCATGTGGGTGGGTCGTCATCTTCCTCCATGTTAACGACGTGCTGAAGAATTCTTCTCCCAAAAGCCGCGTCTGCAGATGCAAGCGTGTTGATATGGTAGTGTCTTATGAAAGTGGAAATGGATGACCACGTAGCCGCTTTACAGACCTCTTCCACCGAAGCTCTGTTGGTAAAAGCGGCGTTGGTTGCTGCGCTCCGCAGAGAATGAGCTGTGATGCCACTGGGAACTTCCTGACCCGAGGCCCGATAGGCCTCTGTGATGCAGGTCTTCAGAACCGAACTGATTGCCGAACTAGACATCTTCTCCCCCGTCCTAGGTGGAGATATATTGACGAATAAGGACTCTGTCTTCCTGCAATCCTCTGTCCTTGCTATGTAAATTTTGAGGGCTCTTTTTACATCCAAGGTGTGCCAAATCCGTTCCTTGGGGTGCTTGGGAGTAGGACAGAACGTGGGTAAGCAGATCTCTTGAGAGCAGTGGAATCTAGAGCCTACCTTTGGCTGGAAGGTAGGATCTGTGCGAAGCACAACCTTGTCCTTATGAAAAACGCAGAGTGACGATTTCACTGACAGTGCCCCGAGTTCCGACACTCGTCTCGCAGACGTGATGGCGACCAGGAACAGCGTCTTCATCCTCAGCCATTTCAACCCCACCTCTCTGAGAGGCTCGAATGGTGATCTGGTAAGAGCATTGAGAACTGTATTCAGCCTCCAAGTTGGGAAGCGATGGACCTGAGGCGGAGATTTTGCCACCGCTCCCTGCAGGAAGAGTTGAATGTGAGGATGCTTGGAAATCTTGTATCCTCCCAGGGAAGGGAGAACAGTGGAGAGAGCCGCTAACTGTCTCCGAAGAGTAGCAGACTTCAAACCCGAGGCCAGACCATCCTGCAGGAAGGCCAGCACTGAAGCAATCGAGGGGGATAGTGGTTGCACCTTCTTGCGCCTACACCAGCGCACGAACGCCTTCCATGTGGTATTATATATACGGACCGTGGACTGCCGTCTGGAGGCTAAAATGGTGTCTAGAACCTGGGGAGAATAACCTAATTCCGACAGGTTGCTCCGCTCAATCTCCACGCGGTCAAACACAGCCAGGCCGGGTCTGGGTGCCAGACCGGACCCTGCAACAGCATGTCGGGAGACACTGGAAGGGCTAGAGGTGGAAGTATGGACAGCTCCTGTAATGCCGAGAACCATGGGCGACGAGCCCAATTCGGGGCCACTAGGATGACCTCTGCTCTGAGCTCCCGGATTCTGCGGATGGTTCTGGAGATCAGAACAAACGGCGGAAACGCGTATAGGAGACCCTGGGGCCAGGGCGTCGTGAGTGCATCCGTTGCCTCTGCCTCCGGATGGAAGAATCTGGAGAAGAATCTCGGAAGAGTGTGATTCGTGGGGGATGCAAACAGATCCACCTTGGGACGTCCGAATTGCGTTACTATTCTGCTGAAGAGGCGTGGATGGAGGGCCCATTCTCCCTCCTGTATCTCCACCCTGCTGAGCCAATCTGCTTGCACATTTTCGGTCCCCTTGATGTGCTCTGCCCATAGGGAGACGACGTGTCTTTCCGCCCAACGGAGGATCTTCATCGCCTCCCTGTGAAGCTGAGACGACCGAGATCCACCCTGCTTGTTGAGATGTGCCTTGGCCGAAATGTTGTCTGTTCTTATCAGCACTTGTCGACCACACAATTGGGGGGCAAAGTGAAGTAGCGACAGTCGGATCGCTCTGAGTTCCAGAAGGTTGATGGGCAGGGCTTTTTCTACAGTCCGCCACGTCCCCTGGACCGGAACGCCGTTGAGCGTCGCTCCCCAGCCCAAGAGACTGGCGTCGGTGAACAGTTCCCTGGAATGGCTGACATAGTAATTCTTGCCTGCTAAGAGATTGTCCATGTTCGCCCACCACCGTAGGCTCTTTTTACTGTAAAGGGCACCTGCAGGTTGAGGACCTTCCTTTCCATGATGGAGAGCTGATGAGGGCGTAAAAACAGCTGTAACGGTCTGGAATGCAGACGTGCCCATTGTATCATATCGATGCTGGCAATCATGAGACCCAGCAGTTTGGCTAAGTCCATGAGGAGAGCGGACCTGCAGTTGAAAATTCTGGTGGCAGCTTCCTTGATCTTCTGAGCTTTGGCCAGCGGGAGAAAGAGGGCATTTCGAGTGGTATCGATCACCGCTCCCAGATGCTCTATACGCTGCGTCGGTAGTAACGAACTCTTTTCGAAGTTGATCAGAAAACCGTGTTTCTGCAGACACTGGAGTGTTCGCTCCGTGTTCCTGACGGAGTCTGCCTGTGTACTGGCCCTGATCAAGAGGTCGTCCAGATACGGATGAACATGGATCCCCTGAGATCTGAGATGAACCACGGGATTGATGATCAACTTGGAGAAGAGGCGTGGTGCCGTGGATAGACCAAAGGGGAGTGCTCTGTACTGGAAGTGGTGGTTGTAGATGCAGAAGCGAAGAAATCGCTTGTGTGCTGGGTGAATAGGCACATGGAGGTATGCTTCCGTCAAATCTATGGAAGTGAGGTACTCGTTGGGAGATAGAGAGTCTGCTACAGCCTTCAGAGTTTCCATGCGAAAGTGTCTCAGCTTTATGAATTTGTTCAGAAATTTGAGATCCAGAATTGCCCTCCAGTCTCCGTTCTTCTTGGGGACCATGAACAATATAGAGTAAACACCCCTTTCCCTCTCGTTGTCGGGAACAGGTTCGATGGCCTGGATCTCCAGTAGGTGCTGTATAGCCCTGTTGATGATGGCTCTCTTGTTCTCTGATCTGCTGGCTGGTGATTTTAGGAAACGCTCTGGAGGCTGGTGCAGAAATTCTATCAGGTAGCCCTGTGACACGACCTCTACAGCCCAGGCATCTGCCTGTGTGTCTGTCCAAACCTGTGAAAAGTGTAGAAGACGGGCACCCACCGGAATGGGAGGATAGTCATGCCTGCTTGGGCTTGGTATCTCTGTCTCCCCGATCACCTCTGTTGAAAGGCCTGTGAAATCTGGGTGTGAAGGAACCACGTTTGCCAGATTGTTTGGACGCTTCCCACGAGGTCTTCCTGGCGTCCTGACGGAATCTAGGGAGAGAATGCTGGGTACGAAAGGACTGCGGGTTTCGCCGATCAAAACGTCGCAGGGATCTGGGCATGGCTTTTTTCTTATCCCTGGTTTCCACCAGGATATTATCTAGGGCCTCTCCGAAAAGACGATCTCCTTGGAAGGGATACGCCGTTACAATAGCTTTGGAGAGAGAGTCAGCTTGCCAAGCGCGAAGCCAAAGTAGCCGTCTGGCCACCGCTGTGGACGCCATGGCCCTTGAAGCAAAGGAGATAATGTCCAGAGTGGCGTCTGCTGCAAAGGAACTGGACTTAAGAACACGAGAAATTCCCTCCAGCACAGCCCGGTTGTTCTCTGGAACAATATGCATTAACTTACGTAACCAAACGATTGCCGCCCTGGAAGCGATGGAAGTTGTGGATGCCGCTCTTACCATCATGGCGATTGCCTCATGGATTCTTCTGAGCGTTGCCTCCACCTTCTTATCAGTTTGGTCTTTAATGGTGCCCAAGCCGTCCTCGGAGACGAGCCCTGTCGACTGGATGGCTGCCACAGGACCTTCCACGGGAGAGACCTGCAATAACTCATTGGCATAATTAGGTAAGGCATATAACTTTTTTGCAAAAGCAGGAAACTGCTTATTGACCATGGGCTTGTCCCACTCTGCTCTGAGCTGTCGCTCAAAGTATTCAGGGAAGGGAAAGACCTTCTCAGTAAATTCCTCAGGAGGAAAAAATTCTCGATTGCCCCCAGACTTTGATTTAAACTTGCTTTTGGCCGCCTTCTGGTACTCTGAAGGTGGTAAGTCATGTAACTCTAGGGCCTTTATGGCCTTAGCTAAAAAGAATTGGTAATCCTCAGGTTTGAAAAAACGACTGGATTGCTCTGGGAGTTTTAATTCTTCCTCCTCCTCATCAGACAAAAATTCACCCTCTTCCCTTTCCTCAACTGAAGAGGTATTGGACTCAACTTCCTCCCTCCATGGTTCCTCAGAGGGTCTCCCAGGGGCAGGGGGGGGGGAGCTTTCTTAGCCGCCTTAGTTGGCCACCCAGGGGGGGAAAACATAGGGCTGTGAGGATGAATACCTTGTGGAGAAGGAACCCCAGGTCTAGGCTGAAGCTGTGCCATTTCTTGTTGAATGGTCTTTTTAATAACAGCCATGAGTTCTGCAGAATCAATCAGAACTCCTTGTTCTAAAATCTTACCCCGTTTGGAGCCTGTCTCCGGATCATGCTCCTCCTCGGACTGATCAGGGGGGCTATGGGGCGGGCCTCCTTCCGCCCCCAAGGCTCCAGAAACGGCTGCAATACAGGTCCCAAGGCTCGAGGCCGGACCTTCAAAATGGCCGCCGCCGCACGAGCGCGAAAGCGCGGGGAAAATGGCGGGCCCTTCTTGTTCCGGTTGTCTGCGCCGTTTGGGCGCTCGGGGCATCGCCGCCGAGTCCGCCGCCAGCATCGGGGTGTCACGATCATGCCACGAAGGCAGATCGGCCCCGGAACGATCCCGTGCCGCCGCAGCCGCGGCGCACGCGTCTCCCTCGTCGCCCGAGGAAAAAACCTCGGGAAGTTCCTTCGCCGCCATGGCGATTGGCGGTGAGTCCGTCTTCGGGTCCTGAGACCCCTTTGCACTTCGCTCCAAGGCAGGAGCAGAAGAACAGTAGAAAGAATGAAAGGTGAAGAAGAGAGAGAAAAAGGGCAAGGCAAAAGGCTAAATTACAGGAAGAAAAACAGATAGAACAGTGGGAAACAGCTAAGCCTAGTAGATTCGCTGCTTCTCCCTACTGAGGCAGGAACAGAACTGAGATGGGCTATTCCGGTGGCGCCAACAGGAAGGGGAAAAAACTATTTCCTGCCTCCCTACAGGCACGGTGGGAATAACCCATTGGAGATGTCCTCCACCTCAGAGGGAGAAGAGGTACTTTTCTCCCTTTCTCACAATATAAGAACTCGTGGACACTCAATGAAATTGCTGAGTGGTTTAGGTTAGAATGGATAAAAGGAAGTATTTCTTCACTCAAAGAGTAATTAACACATGGAATTCACTGCCACAGGAGGTGGTGGTGGCGGCTACAAGTATGGATGGCTTCAAGAGAGAATTAGGTAAACATATGGAGCAGAGGTCCATCAGTGGCTATTAGCCACAAGGTATAGATAGGGACTCTGGGGCAAGTGATGCTCTCTATTCTTAGTGCTTGGGAGGGTCAACAGTGGGAGGGCTTCTAGTGTCCTGGCTCCACTGGTGGACCTCCTGATGGCACCTGGTATTTTTGGCTACTGTGTGACAGAGTGTTGGACTGGATGGGCCACTGGCCTGATCCAACATTATCTTCTCTTATGTTCTTATACATCTTCTAATGGGATATACGTTATCATGTGTCAGCAATGTCTTCCTGGCATTTACACTGGCCAAACCCAGCTGTCTCTATGCAGGAAAACAAATGGATGCAAGTCAGACATTTAAAAATGGAAACACTCAGAGACCAGGGAGGAAACTTTCCAGCCTCCTTGTCTTTCACTAATAAGCATAAAGGTTGTCATACTCCATCAATGGGAGACTCTGGCATAAAGCTGGAATTCGTATGTGACCCTGACACTATCAAGATGGGACTCAGTAAAGACTGGGGAGGCCAGCTCATTATAAGAGCCACTGGATTCTTGTCTTATTGAACTCGCTATAGAAGGTCACTGTCCCCATTTACATGTTCAGGAATACTGTTTACTTGCTGGCAAACTTTATTGGCAATTGGGCATGGTTCATATCCACTCTAAATCTAGCCAGCGTCCTTCTGTCTGTACATGTGCATGCGCTGAGGTTGCCACCTCAGGGTTGGAAAATTCCTGGAGATTTGCAGATGGGGCCTGGGGAGGGCAGGGTTTAGGGAGGGAGGGAGGGACCTCAGCACATATACTGCCATAGAGTCCACTCTCCAAAGCAGCCATTTGCTCCAGGGAAAGTGTTCTCTGTGGGTTGAAGATCAGTTGTAATTCTGGGAGACCTGAAGGTTCGCCACTGTAGAGTGGGTGCATGTATACCAGTGACCTCCAACCTTTTTGAGCCTGGGAGCACCTTTGGAATTCTGATATAGGGTGGTGGTTGTAGCAACAAAATGGCCGCTGTAGGAGGTGGAGCCAGCCACAAAAAAAAACACTACCATAGCTTACCTTCAGTCACAAAGATCCTTGTGCTGTAGTGGCAGCTTTTGCCAAGCCAGCTTTTTAAAAAATCTGCAGAAGTATCGGGTTGCCAGAATCCAGATGGTGGCTGGAGATCTCCCAGAATTACAGCTGGCCTCCAGGTAAAAGAGATCAGTTCTCCCTGAGCAAATGACTACTTTGGAAGGCAGACTCCATGGCGTTATGCCCCACTGAGATCTCTCCCCTCCCCAAACCCCATCCTCCCCAGGCTCTACCTCCAAAATCTCCCAAGCTGGTAACTCTAACAGTCAATCAAATCAATGTCAGGAAATGGATGGAAGTGGTTCCAGTTCCTGGGCCCCAAGAGAGAGGATATAGACCTCAAGGTGGTGGTGAAGTCTCATCTGCTGGCCGGGAGCTATTGTACAGGACTTTCTGGAGCAGCTCAGTTTGCAAGACCTGAACAAGTCTGTCAATGACAGGAGGTGGGGAGGTCATTAATTCATAGGGTCACCCTAAGTTAGAAGTGACTGACAGCAAGTATCACCCACACAGGTGGAAGCACCCGTACATAGTGGGCATTCTAGCAAGGGGCTGCTTTGTGGTATGAGACCCCGCACTGCCCCGGCTAAAGAGGTGGGAGGGAGGGATGACTTTTCAAAAGTCGACGCGGGTTTTTCATCAGCAACACCCGAACTTCGAAAAGTAACGGTGGGTATCTTCAGCCATGTTTGCTTCCTCAACCCAGATTCCCGGGAGGTGCGGGGTGGGGATTCCTTTCGGGTCGGGCGGTCCTCTTTTCTTATGACGCTAAAGCCCTTGCCCCGGACTCTGGCAGGCAGAGGGAGCTCCTGAAGGGCTGGGAAAGGGTCTTGCCTAGCCCCCACCCCAACCCCGGACAGCGGCATCTCTTCTGCCCCTCACCCAGCTGGCTCTTCAGCACGCAAAGAACGCCCCACCGCGCCCCGCAGAAGGATAAGCCCCCCCCCCCCGCCTCCGACTCCCAGCTGCTAAACCCACCCCTCTCAAGCCCGGAGGCTTCGGGACTGCAGATAAGGGACGCCCCCCGCCCCACCTCGCAGGCAGGGGCTGCCTCGCTCCGACGGGCTGTGCTTGGTTACCTGCCGCCCCCTCGCAGGCGGTGGCCCCCTCCTTCGCCCGGACGCCGCCCGCGCTCCACATCGGCAAGCCCAGCGGCGGCCCCTCCTGCCTGGAGGCAGTGGCCTTGGCGTAACCCTTGAGCAGCCGAGCGAAAACAGCGGGCCCAGCTATCTTGGCTCTGGGCTGGAGTGGGATTGTCGAGGCCTAGAATCAATCCCCGGCCCGACGTCTATAGGGACCCCCCCCCCCAAAGAGCTTGGGTCGGAGGGGTGGCTGGGCTACGGAAATGATCTCGTTTCCTCTTTGCCTCTCCCATGATCTGTTCTTGATTTTTACAAAGTTATCTTTCCGTCCCGTTATTTCATTGCTGGTCACTGATTGAACCGAAACTAATCTTTAAAATCCCATCTGCAGACAAAAAATTCAATACATGAGTTCTTGCCCCGTCTCCATACCCAAGATAGTTGGTTCTAGTTAAACCTTTATTGACTTCCTGTCCTCTTTGCAGTGCTGGCTGCTTAGAATGATGACAGAAACATCTAAATGGCAAGATATGCCCAAAGGGCTGTGTCAGTAAGCTTGCCAACTCCAGGCTGGGAAATTCCTGGAGATTTGGGGATGAAGTGTGGGGAGATTGGAGTATAGGGGCAGGAGGGATCTTGGATTGATATAATGTCATAAAGTCTACCCTCTGAAACAGTCATTTTCTCCAGGGGAACTTAAGTTTGTAATCTAGAGATTAGTTGTAATTCTGGAAGATCTCCAGATTCCACTTGGAGGCTGGCTACCCTAGTAGTGTGACCAGGAAACAGCATTATTGACCCAGCCATTTCTGCATCTGTGCTTTGCCAGTCTAGACTAGACAAGGTAAGAAGTGGTGCAGTTCTATTCAAAGTCCGAAATATTGCCCCAAACCAGTCTGAAAAAAAGATGGGAGGACAATACACAGAACAGCAGATAAGTTTAACAGCAACAATCAGATTCATCCATGAACCAGTGCCAACTCCATGCAGGGGGCAGGGCTTGGATAAGATGCTTGGAGTTCGTCCCCCGCCTCTTTGTTTGCATTTTCTCTTTGAGACATGCTGCACTGTTGCATCTAGGGAGAGCATGAGGCTTCTTCAGAGTACTCAAATAAGCAGGCAGCTGCAGCGCACAAAAGCAGACCAAAGGGCACCACCAATATGGCAGTGGGACCCTTAGAGGCATGTGCCACTCCTTGCCTAGCCCTCTCAGATCCACTTTTTGAGACCCCTAGCCTTAAAATACAAATAATGATCCACGAAAACAAACCAAAACACCATGTGAAACTGTTTGATTTTTTTTATTTAGCTGAGATATGCAGCAATCCTAAGCAGGTCTACTCAGAAGTAAGTCCACTGTTATCCAAAGGTGCTTACTCCCAGGAAAGTGCTTTTCAGGATTGTAGCCACAGTATGTCACAGTTTGGTCCAGCAGGGATGCACGTTACATGTCGTGAAAATTATCAAGTGCCCCAAAGTTTAAATTAGAGCCCCCTCCCCTTTGAGCTTAAGGGCCCAAGCCTGTCCCCCCTCCCCTTTTCTGCTTGGCCCTGTTCTTCACTCCCAAACAAAAGACTGCAGTTCCAAACCAAACAGCACGCAAACAGCCATTCTTGCATTATGGCCAGCCTTGGAAAGGGGATGATCTCACTTGTGCCTCTTTTGCTTGAAAATGCAGCTACAGAGCAAGAAGAGGAAAGCTGGACATTGTCCTGCATTAAAAGAAGTTGGTCTGTAACTCCCATAGACCAAATTTCGAGTCCAGTGGCACCTTTAAGACCTAGAAAGTTTTATTCTCAAAATTTGTTCTACTGCTTCAGACCAACACGGCTGTCTACCTGGATCTAACTCCCAGAAACCATCACAGGGATTTCACAGTGAACACAGTTGCAGATGGGTAACCAAGTTAGTCTGCAGCAGAAGATCAAGATTTGAGTCCAGTAGCACCTTCCAAGGTATGCTTTTTGAAGAGTCAAAGCTCCCAAGCAAGATACATATCTGATGAAGCAAGCGTTGACTCATGAAAGCTTATGCCCTGGAAATCTTGTTTGTCTTTAAGGTGCTACTGGTCTCAGACAGAGTTATCTCACAAGGAACAGAATCCTGACATTTTATTGTTCAGAACAAGGTCCAAGAAGAAGTATCACACAATCAAGGCTGAACAGATGCACAACATTCTCCCGGGCAGCAAGAAATTAAGAGTCACCTCTTGAGTTCTGCTGCCATTGCTGAAGTAGCCACATCTAGTCTCCCAAAAGAGCTTTGCTGGACAAGTTCATCAAGTTCCGCATTATCCTTTTCATATCAGCCAACCAGGTAGTTCGAAGAAGTCCAGCAGCTCTCCCCTATATTTCCCCTCCCTTCTCTTCTAACTAACCCCTGATCTCAGAGAAATTTCCATTTTGCCGTATTTGATTTCAAATGTTGGATCTTCTGGTCAAGTTGCTAATACATATATGCTACATTTAATAGGTGTGACCTCCTTATTCTTAGCTCTATCCAGTAACATCCTATGTCAGGTCCTGGGGGCTTGTGGCTATTGCGGTCCAGGGTCCTTTCCTCTTAATCGAAAGGCATTAATATTTGCACCCAGACTATCTGCTCCATTGAGGGTACCCAGAAATCTTGTTGCTGGCACAAAGTAAACATGTACATGCAGCCAGCCAGTGGGAGGGCAGTCTATCTCCCCCTCTTTCAACCATTAAAATAATTATTCATCGCCAAGGAAATGATCAAATAGGATAATGTCAGTAAGTAATATAAAAGAGAAATTCCTGGCAGTATAAGCAACAGAGTGTAATCTTGGTCACAAGCCCAGTGGGGCAGCAGTGACAGCCATTGATGCCAAAGACTCCTAATTCCTAGAAAGCAGCAAGGTTTGGGTGAGGGGCGGGTAGTAACGCAGCTCCCTTACCCTTTGCCACTAACTGTTATCCAGCCAGAACTTCAGTCTCACTTATTGCTTCCTATGGGCAGCTAGTGAAGGAAGGATGGCTGAAAATTCTGTTAAGTAGCATTAAAGGGATGCAGGTGCTGCAGTGGGGAAGGCAGAACCCCCAGCCATGGAGGGGAAAACAACGCACCTTCCTTCCCACACATGAAGGAGGAGCCAGCAGCATGTGGAAGGGACTCAGCTTTGCCTGGGCCTTTTCTTCCTCCCCTTTGCGACTTCAAAGATTTCTCTCTCACCTTCTCCCAAATCAGTCCTCCACACTGCTCGGCTCTGGCAAATCATCGGACTGGTAGAGCAACCGGATTGACCACCGGTGCGGGAAGGGGCTGCTACTTCACACAAGCCTGCCAGGGCCTGTTGTACGCAAGAAGCAGTCCCACCCCACTTCCAGGATCCCAGCTAGAAAAAGCCCGGTTCCTGGGGCACTGCTGTTCTGACCCAGAACACTTGCTCCAGCCCAACTCCTGGTCCAACTAGAGCAAAGCAAGAGGCAGGTAGAGAGATGAACTCCATTGCCAAAAGATACAAGCCAAAGGTTTGGGACAGAAAGCATAGTGCGTAAGCTCTGCCCAGCATAGGATGAAAGAAGGCGGGGGTATTTTCCTGAATGCCTCCCCCTTCTTTTCTGGAGAGGGGTCCTAACCCAAAAGAGGGAG
Organism: Gekko gecko; assembly: GCA_029375565.1. NCBI lineage: Eukaryota > Metazoa > Chordata > Lepidosauria > Squamata > Gekkonidae > Gekko > Gekko gecko. Next base: position 198,944,975 of record JAPDNY010000005.1, read on the forward strand.
TCACGCTAGGCCACAGGCATGGTCTCAAACCCAAAGACCCACTCCTCAACCTCAGAGGCCCAGCTGTCAGTGGGACCCCAAGGAGAACAACAGGGCGTAGTTCAGGCCCAGTAGCGCTGCCCCAGTTAGGAGCTGAAGCAGGGGGGCTGGAGCCAGGGACCCGGCCTGGTTGAAATGCACTTTGCCGTCCAGCTTGAGGCAGCTGGTTTTGGGCATGGCAGGGCAGCACTCCTGGTAGCAAGGCTTGGTGGATCCTGCAGTGCAGGGCTGGCCAGATGTTTTGCAGAGCTTGCTGCAGCCAGCCACATAGTGGGCTCCTGTTTTCTTCATCTGGAAAGAAAAGAAAATGCAGTAGTTACCAGCCCTGTGGGATGGAGAGCTACAGCCCTTCCTTATGAGGCCTCCATGAGGGGCTGAGGAGTGCCAAGGCCCATTAGGGTTGCCAACACCCAGGTGACACCTGGAGATCTCCCAGCATTATAATGGATCTCCAGACTACAAAAATCAGTTCCTCTGGAGAAAATGGCTGCTTTGGAGGGTGGACTCTATGGCATTAGACTCCTCTGAGGTCTCTTCTTTTCCCAAACCCTGTCCTTCCTCCACCCCAAATCCCAGGAATTTCCCAACTTGGAGTTGGCAACCCTAGCCCAGCAAGGACTGGGGGGGGGTGTCTTTTAACAAAGCTTGAGTTCAGTGGCACCTTTAAGACCAACACTGTGTCTGAGGAAGTGTGCGTGCATACAAAAGCTCACACCTTGAATAAAACTTTGTTGGATCTTAGAAGTACTCACTGCTTCAGACCAACATGGCTACCCACTTGAATCTATCTTCAGGGAGGGCTTTTTGGCAGGGTGGTGGTGGAAGCCTGGCCCATTTAAAGGGCAACTGGAACAAGAGGCAGCAGAAGGGAAGGTGCTAACAGTTGGCTTGCTAACCTCCAGTTGGAGATCTCCCGCTATTACAACTGACGTCCAGGCAACAGAGATCAGTTCTCCTGGAGAACATGGCCCATTTGGCATTAAACCCCATTGAAGTCCCTTCCCTTCCCTCCCCAAACCGCACTGTCCTCAGGCTCCACCTCCCAAATCTCCAACTATTTCCGAACCCAGAGCTGACAACGTTAGTTAATAGATTCAATTCTTTCTTAGCCTTTAAAGAGCAGTCTCTAGTTTGGGAGTTTAGCCAATACCTAGCTAATGATTTTCAGGGCCGCCAACTCCAGGTTCTGAAATTTGTTGATATTTGGGGGTAGTGTCTTGGAAGGCCAGGATTTTGGGGAGAAGAGGAAACTCAGCAAGGTATAATTCCTTAAAATTCCTATCCTTCAAAGCAGCCATTTCCCCCAGGGTCACTGATCTCTGCCATCTGGAGATCCGTTGTAATCCCAGAAGATCGCCAGGTCCCACCTGGAGGTCGGCAGTGCTCTTTGACTGTCACCCCTCTTCATGTTCTCATCAACAAGAAGGGAGGCCTGGAACAAGCCTGCTTGACTCCTGCTTCTGAGGTGCCATGGCAACCGTCTCACCGGGACTCATTGGACAGCTGTTTTGTTAGGGGGTGTGGGGAGAGGTCATGGGAAGAATGGATTTCTGAAACAAGCTCACAAGTCAGGCCCAAAAGAAGGCAGCACAGCATGGCAAGAGCCTGATGTTAGGCCTATGTGAGGGGACAGACAAGAAATGGTACCTCACAGAAGTCGAAACCCACGATGCAGCCGGCTGAAGCCTTCTTGCCCTTGTAGCAGCCATCTCCGTGGCAGGTGAAGGTTGAGCACACTTTCCCCTAGAAGGAATGAAGACAGGCAATCTCAAAGTCCAGAGAAGAATGCCCGTTGTTGGGTAAAAGAAAGGCACAGAACAGTGAGAGGCAAGAACGTTACTTCCACATCAGGACAAGAATCCTAGGTGATCAAGGGAGCTAGGGAAATGTCACAGCTTATACAAACACAATGCGACACCTACATTTTTGGGGGGTGCTTTTGTGGTGGTTGTCGTGGGAGCCGGAGTGGTGGTGGGTGGCAGGTCACCTGGAAGAGACACGAGAGGGTGGAGACAGGGTTTGTAGCCTCAAGGGGAAGCTATAAACAATAAACTGCTGTGGTGGAATCCTTCTTAGACAGCTCTTAGTTCCAGGGATCTAGTTATAAGGGGCAGTTGTGCACCCAGAGGATTGGGAAAGGCCTGCCTGAGAATACAGCTGTGCCCAGAAGCCCCACTATTCACCACTGGATGGAAACCTCGAACAGACAGGCCACATCCTAGTGCCGGAGCTATCATGGGTAGCAAGGAAAAGACTCATCATTTGCTGAGGAAATGGCTCCCTGTTAGGTTCACTTACCGTAGGCTGTGGCATTGAGGCTGAGGCAGTTGGGCGAAGCACAGCACTCCACTGTGCACAGGCTCATGCTCACACTGCCATTGGTCATGCACATCTCGGTGGCGTTGCTGTTCCCACACTCACTGCTGCACTGGGCTGTGTAGCTGGTGCTGTTGAACCGGTAAAGCTGAAAGAGCCACGGAAGCATTTGCTGGGGCAAGCAAACAGCCAGCCATTTCCCCAGGTTGCCTTAATTGGGGGGGGAGGTGTATCCCACTTCCTGCCCCAACTTACCCACCCCCCTCCTTGGCTCTTCTGCTCAGAAGGGCCTGCAGGGTGTCCTGGGGCTCCCTACCTCACAGTGAGTTGCGTTGTGGCAGGGCTCTGTGTTGTTGCCATGAGCTTCATCCTGGTAGCATCTCTCCCCAGAGCACTGGAAGCTTTGGCATGTGAGCTGGAAGGAGAGGAGGCAGTAGGGTCACCAGCTCCAGGTTGGGAAATCCCTGAAGATTTCGGGATGGGGCTTAGGGAGGATGGGGTTTGGGGAAGGGAGGGACCTTAGCAGGGTATAAAGTCATAGAGTTTGCTCTCTGAAGCTGCTGTTTTCTCCAGGGGAACTATGTTGTCTGGAGATCCATTCTAATTCCAGGAGGTCTCCAGGCCCCACTTGGAGGCTGGCAACCCTAGAGTGACAGTGACCTTGCAAAGTCTAAAGGTGTTCCTTGGCCACATGCCCAGTGCATTGCCAGCAGACTCAGCTGCTGCCTGAGCCCTCCTCAAGCTCTGCCACCTTGCCTTCCAGTTGCCCTTTACATCTCTTCTGCCACCACCTACAGACTTTCCTGTCCCACCAGAGGGCTCCCCTGGAAAGTCTTCCCTCCCTGCAGTTCCCACCCTGCCTCCCATGCTGCAGCTACTGGCTGGGTTTCCTTACAGGCATCATGCCAGTTTTGTTCATTGTGCTGTCCAACACCACGGGTGCTCCTGAAATGAGCCCAGGATCTGGAAGAGAAGAGGGGGTGAGCATAGGCAGTCTCATCCCTGGGGGAGATGAAGATCTCAGGGGTGGGAAGTCCTGATGGTTAGTGCACCCTACCAAGGCACTAGCCTCACAACAGACAGGCCCATCCCGGGGAATGACCCCTCCTTTCCCTCCCGGCATGCACCTCTTTCTCTCACCTATTGGCATGCAAACGTTCCAGGTGCTGAAATGCAGAGCAGCCCAGAACAGAAGGAAGCCTGCAGAATGAGATAGGTAGATCAGAACAGACAGAAATCCCAAAAGCTTCCTGTCAGGAGCTTCCAAGCTTGGTCTGAAGGTATCTAGAATCCTTCTTCAGCCTGGGCCAGGTGCCTGCTCCATGACAGGAGCCTGGGACCCAGAAGGCACCCCCTACACAAGAATCAAGGCTCTTACCTTGGGCTGACATGATCCGGTAGCCAGGACATGTCATTGCTAACCACAAGGACTTGCCACTACTGGGGCTTCCAGCTGAGGAGAGTAACATGTTCCCTTTGAGAGAGAAATCTGAAAAACAGCAAGGCAGATCCCACGAAGATAGGAAACCTAGCAGTAAAATATGTTGTTGCCGTTGTTGTTGTTGTTCAGTTGCACAGTCGAGTCCAACCCTTAGTGACCCCACGGACCACATCATTCCAGGCCCTCCTGTCTTCTGTCATGCTCCAGAATATACCCCCATGCATATACACACAATCACCTAGGACCATTTGTCTACCAAGCAGCCTGAACTCCACTTTGCAATTCATGTCACTCTCTCTTGGCCTCTTCCACCAGGACTAAAAGAGATAAAAAGGCACAAAGTGCTCTCTTGGGCTGTTGAACTGTTGCTCCATCTGGCCCATATACCCTGGGGCACAATCACTGGATAAGGAAAGAACTGGGCAGTCTAGGAGCAGGTGATCAGGCAGCCTGGCCTCTCCAGAGTGAATTCTGGTAAGAGGAACATATTCCAGAGCTTGTGATGCTCTGACCATTACCTCCACTCCTGGGGGAGGAGAGGCCCAGAAAGGGACAGCCAGCCAGCTAGAACACTCATTAGCCTTGCTTCCCCAGAGGAAATAGCTGCCTCTTTCTTCTCCTTAGACCAGGATGACCATACGTGGCCATCTGTTTCACAGGGCACCTGTGCCACTGGCAGCAGCTCACTCCCCACAGGCTGGTGCCAGGCCCCGACCAAGCACCTAGTGGACCCACAGAGCTCTAAGCATCCACAGCATGCTCCCTCTGTTCCTCCTTTATGTTTCACAGCATTAGTACTGATGCCAGCCACGACCACCCAGTGCCAAGCTGGTCATCAAGGGCCCTTCCACAGCCCAAAGACACAGGAAAACCCACACCTGGATCTCCCTGGGAAGCACTCTCAGTGGAGGCAGAGAGCAACTTGATTTCTCCCTAGGAGACTGCTTCCACCTTTGCCATCCTTTCCATTGCTTTGATTTTGGTGTTGATGTGAACGGCCTTGGGGATTCTGAATGCAGAAGGAGCCAATCAACTACAGGACCATTCACCATGGTTGCTTCTGCCCTTTGCACTTCCCTTCCTTGCTTAAGGGTTGTGAAAGTTCAAGCTAGTTCCAGTAGTCCTGTCTCTGCGGGGAAAGCTTTCAGTAGCTGGGATTTAGTAGCTCATGTCAATCATCATCTTGGAGATCTATTTTATTTCACAACTGACCTATAAGCTCCACTCTAGCAAGAACATATTTAGAGTAACAACTGTTGTTGCTAACCTCTGTGTTCATGAGAGGGGTCTCTAGGAAAGACCTTCATGAAAATACATTATCACTTTGTGTCTCATAGAAGACAAGACTCATCGGAAAAGGCAAAAGTGCTTGGAGAAATTTAAGACAGTCATAAAAGGCCCATCTGAGATGGTCTGACTCAATAAAGAAACCTGGGGCCCCTAGTTTGCAAGACCTGAGCAAGGCTGTCAATGATAGTATGTTTTGGAAAGGTTGAAAATTCACAGAGTTGCCGTAACTTGGAAGCAACTTGATGGCATTTTACACACACACACTTACACAACGCCTGCAAGGTACATGCAGTCCTCCAAGGCTTGGGCTCCTGAGATGTGGCCAATGCAATTGAGAGGATGAGAAAACATCAGGAAGTGACCTCAATGCGGAGAGAGCGATCCTACAAGCCTGACAAGACAGCGAGTTTCAGAAGCTCTGTTCTAGGTTTCCCTACAGATCCCCCCAGCGGCTGGTGGCTGCCATGGAGACTGGAAAATGACAAGCCCCGAGGCCCAGAGCTGCTCACTAATGACACACGCGGTTGGCCCAGCAACAGCCTGTTTAGCAGAGCCTCAGAGGGGAAAGAGTGGAGCCACAGACAGACGTCAAAAACAGCAACATACAGCCTATTCTAATAAGGGCCAGCCAACGCCCAGTCAACAGCTCTGGACGAAGCTTTGTCGGAGCAGACTAGATCATTCACAAAACCATCCCCACCCCTTTCAGGGGCTTCTTTGAAGCTCTTCTTTGGAGGGTGAGAGAGACTACCCTCATTTGTTGTGAAGGTATGCAAAAAGAGCCCTTGGACCCTTCCAGCCTCAGCCCCTGAAGGTACTGTTTAACATCTGCTAACCTCTGAGCCCAAGCGATGCTGCTGGCTGTACCAAAATGGAGGCCCTTCTGGAAGTGCCGGGGGCTGTCACCCTGAACAAAAGACCACGGCTGCACCCCTGGTGTCTGGTTCCACTGCATGGTTGTCACCCTCTTGCGATCAAAAGCACCTCTTGTAGTTCAGGGGTGTTTGTCCCAAGCATTCAAATTCTCCATGGTTTATAACCAAATGAGCTGTTCAGAAGCTACCAGCCTCCAAACTACAGAACTGGGCAAGGACGAGAGGGCAGCTTCCCACAGATTGGTGTTGCAAGAGAGAAATCATCCATCCATCCGTCCATCCACCCACCCACCATTATTGCTCAGAGTTCCATCCTGCACTGAGGATGCTGGACAAGCTGTTTTAGCTTTAAGCAGGACTGGAACTTCCAGCCAGTCCCACTGGCAGAACATTCACCCGACCAACCATTCAATCTCAGACAAATCACACCACTCCCCCAAAGGAACCCACCTGGTTCAGCTCACTCACTTGGCTCACCTGACACCTGCGGGGAAGCCCTGCTTGCCTGTCTGAGCAACTTCTGATTGCCTTCAACACTGGCAGAATAGATGCCCCTTGGGGAGCCCTCTTCCCCGCCCAGGCAGAGACGGCACCAACCAGCAGGCAGAGATGAGTGGTAGGGATGGAGGGATTCAGTTCCCTGATGCTGCCTGTAAGCAATACGTATTCTCTCCCTACCTGGGGCTCAGCTAGAGAAAGAGGTTTTTGTGTGTGTGTGTGAGACACAATCTCAAAAGCTTTGCTTCATTGAGAATTTCAGCCTTCCTGTCCCAGAAAGCTCATCTGGAAATGCACTACTTAAAAGACCTACATGAAGAAAAATAAACTATTAACCTTTGAATAGCCCTCAGGAAGTCTGGTTCAGATGTCTCACATTACGCCCAAAGGGAAGGCAGGCAGGCAAGCCAACTGTTTCCTAACTTCTAGATCAAGGCCTTGAGAAAGTGGCTGTGTTCCCCTTGATAGAGTTACCAGCTCTGGCCTAGGAAATACCTAGAGATTTGGGGGGTGGAGCTTGGGGAGGGCAGGGTTTGGGAAGGGGAGGGGTCTCAACAGAGTATAATGCCATAGAGTCCACCCTGAAGTCCACCCATTTCCTCCAGGGGAACTGATCCTGGTTATCTGGACATCAGTTGTAACAGCAAGAGATCTCCAGGTGCTACCTGGAGGGTGGCAACCCTATCCCATGGTGTTAGCCTTGCTTATACAGAGGAGATCTGAAGGATGCCCCCTTCTGCTTACCAAATGTTTTGCAACCAAACAGATGGTGGGCAGGCCTGACCATTTTTTACATGTGTCTGAGAGAGCGTAATACTTTGCAACTGCTTCCAAACAGACACAGCTCTTAGTCAAAAGGGTTTCCAAAAGAGGCAGATGGAAACTTCCAGCCAGGTCAGTGCTACTAGACAGCCAGGCCTAGCCTGGGGGGAAAGGGCAGCATCAAGGATGATGGTTGCGAGCATAAGCAGCTTTGCAAGGGTATTAGATTCACGGAGGAATCTATTGGTGGCTAGTGGCCATGATGACTAAAGGGAACCTCCCCATTCAGAGGCAGTAAACCCCTGGATACCAATGCCAAGAGGCAACATCAGGTGAGGCCATAGCCTCTTTGCCCTGTTGTTGGCCCTCCAGAGAAACTGTTTGGTCACTGTGTGAGACAGTATGCTGGACTAGGTGTGACCACTGGTCTGATCCAGCAGAGCTCTTCTTATGCAGCTACCCCCTTTGTTTTTATTTTTGGCAGTCTCATTTAATGTTAATAAAAAGCAAATTTGCATATTCTTCAATAAAAACGTGTGTAATATTTCTTCATGTCTTGTGGCTCTCAAACATCTGATGTGTATTCTATGTGGCTCTTGCGTTAAGCAAGTTTGGCCACCTCTGATCTGGAGGAAGCCCAGCCCTCCCTGCTCAAGGTGACTTGTGACCAACTTCTGTAAGGATCGGGGACGAAAACAAGGTGGAGCCAATGCAGATTATTTGGGGGAAGGAAGTGTTGGACTCCTGGAGTTCAAGCGAGTTGAGGGTGGGGAAGGAAGACTGCTGTTAATCCGATCTCGTTGGAGCTTAGAAGCTAAATGGGGTTGGCCATGGTTAGTACTTAGATGGGAGTCCATCAACAAAGATTAGGATTGCTATGCAGAGGAAGGCACTGGCAAACCTGTGCTCATCTCTTGCTTTGAAAACCCCATGCTCCTGGAGTCGCCATAAGTTGGTTGCAACCTAACGGCACACAGTTATTATTAGGGTATAATATCCCATTTGAACTCTGTTCAGTAAACATTTGCTCACAGCCTGTCCCCCTATATTCCGCCTGGTCTCAAAAGTCACAGCACGGCTCTGCTCATGCCCAGTTATTTCAGGAAGACTTTACCAAAACAACTTCTGCTCTGCCTGCTACTCCCATCTCGCCACTGGGGCGGTTGCTTCCTGAGCCCAAAGCAGAGCTGGGATAATTGCAGTAACAAGCCCGCCCCAATTAGATTAATTATTCACTCCCTCCCTCCCTCCCAAAGGAATGCCAGTCACTGGGGCCCCAGAAGAGCATAGAAACCACCAACAGATCACACTGACAGCTGGGAAGCCAGTAGTGGAGAGGGAAATACAGCCGACAGGTAGCAAATGCAGTTGTGTGGTCTGGTCTTTCTGTTCTGGAAAGCACAGTAGCAACCCCCTTTTAAAGTAATCTTTTCTAACTAGGCTGCAGACTTACATGCACTCCCTCATCGATCACTGCCTTGACATGGTGAGGGGGCTTGCGTGGTTCGATGAGGCTATGCCGTGGAGGGCCACCCAGGATGGACAGGCCACAGCAGAGAACTCAGACCAGGTGTGATCCACTGGAGAAGGAAATGGCAACCCACTCCAGTTTGCCAAGAAAACCCCATGGACGGTGACAAAAGGCTAAAAGATACGACGCGGGAAGATGAGCCCCTCAGGTCGGAAGGTGTCCAATATGCTACTGGGGAAGAGCAGAGGGCAAGTACAAGTAACCCCAGAAAGAGTAAAGCAGCTGGGCCAAAGCCGAAAGGATGCTCAGCTATGGAGGTGTCTGATGGTAAAAGGAAAGTCCAATACTACAAAGAACAATACTGCATAGGAACCTGGAATGCAAGATCTATGAACCAAGGTAAGCTTGACATGGTCAAAAATGAGATGGCAAGACTGAACATTGACATCTTGGGAATCAGTGAACTAAAGTGGACAGGAATGGGCGAATTTAACTCAGAAGATCATTTTATCTACTACTGTGGCCAGGAATCCTGTAGAAAAATGGTGTGGCCTTTGTAGTCAACAAGAGAGTGCAAAAGGTAGTAATGGGATACAATCTCAAAAACAACAGAATGATCTTGGTCCAAATCCAAGGCAAACCATTCAACATCACAGTCATTCAAAGCTCTGCCCCAACTACTGATGCAGAAGAGGCCAAAGTGGACAGGTTCTATGAAGACTACAACACCTAGAACTAACACCAAAAAAAGATGTCCTCCTCATCACAGGGGACTGGAATGCTAAAGTAGGAGGTTATAAGGTAACTGGAATAACAGACAAGTTTGGCCTTGGAGAACAAAATGAAGCAGGGCAAAGGCTAACAGAGTTTTGTCAAGAGAACACGCTGGTCATAGCGAACACCCTCTTTCAACAACCTAAGAGGCAACTCTACACATGGACATCACCAGATGGGCAACACCAAAATCAGATTGACTATATAATTTGCAGTCAAAGATGGAGAAGCTCTATCCAGTCAGTAAAAATGAGACCTGGAGCTGACTGTGGCTCAGATCATGAGCTACTCATTGCAAAATTCAGACTTAAACTGAAGAAAGTTGGGAAAACCACTAGGCCATTCAGATTTGACCTCGATCACATCCCTGATGAATATACAGTGGAGGTGAAAAATAGGTTTAAGGGACTAGACTTGAAAGAGTGCCTGAAGAACTATGGACAGAGGTTCATGATATTGTACAGGAGGCAGCAATCACCACAATCCCCCCAAAAAAGAAATGCAAGAAAGCAAAGTGGCTGTCTGATGAGGCTTTACAAATAGCAGAGGAAAGAAGGAAAGCGAAAGGCAAAGGTGAAAAGGAAAGATTTATCCAACTGAATGCAGATTTCCAGAGAAAAGCAAGGAGAGATAAGGAGGCTTTTGTGAATGAACAATGCAAAGTAATAGAGGAAAACAAGAGAATGGGAAGGACTAGAGATCTCTTCAAGAAAACTGGAGACATCAAGGGATTGTTCCATGCAAAGCTGGCCATGATAAAGGACAAAAATGGTAGGGACCTAACAGAAGCAGAAGAGATTAGGAAAAGATGGCAAGAATACACAGAAGAACTATACAAGAAGGACCTCAATGTCCTTGACAACGACGACTGTGTAATCACTGACCTCAAGCCAGACATCCTGGAATGCAAAGTCAAATGGACCTTAGAAAGCATTACTAACAACAAAGCTAGTGGAGGTGATGGTATCCCAGCTGAGCTATTCAAAGTCTTAAAAGATGATGCTGTTAAAATGCTGCATTCAATATGCCAGCAATTTTGGAAAACACAACAGTGGCCACAGGATTGGAAAAGGTCAGTATACATTCCAATCCCAAAGAAGGGCAAGGAATGTTCAAACTATCGCACAATTGCACTCATTTCACACGCTAGCAAGGTCATGCTAAAGATCCTACAATCTAGGCTCCAGCAGTACGTGGATAGAGAACTGCCAGAAGTACAAGTTGGGTTTTGAAGAGGTAAAGGAACTAGAGATCAAATTGCCAACATTTGCTGGGTTATGGAGAAAGCAAGATAGTACCAGAAAAAGATCTACTTCTGCTTCATTGACTACACTAAAGCCTTTGATTGTGTGGATCACAACAAACTATGGCAAGTCCTTAAAGAGATGGGAGTATCAGACCACCTCACATGTTTCTTGAGAAACCTGTATAAGGATCAAGAAGTGACAGAACAGGATATGGAACAACATTGGTTTAGCATAGGAAAAGGAGTACAACAAGGATGTACATTATCCCCTTGCTTATTTAATTTATATGCAGAGTACATTATGCGAAACGCCAGCCTAGATGATTCAGAAGCCGGAATTAAGTTTGCTGGGAAAAACATCAACAACCTCAAATATGCAGACGATACCACTCTAATGGCAGAAAGTGAAGAGGACCTAAAGAGCCTCTTGATCAATATGAAAGAGGAGAGTGCAAGGGTTGGCTTGAAACTCAACATAAAAAAAACGAAGATCACGGCATCCGGCCCCATCACTCCTTGGCAAATAGAAGGAGAGGTCGTGGAAGCAGTGATAGACTTCGTATTCCTGGGATCCAAGATCACTGCAGACGGTGGCTGCAGCCATGAAATTAAAAGACGCCTGCTCTTTGGGAAGAAAGCGCTGGCAAACCTAGACAGTATAACAGAAAGTAGAGACATCACCCCGCCAACAAAAGTCCACATGGTCAAAGCAATGGTAATCCCAGTAGTACTGTATGGCTGTGAGAGTTGTACTATAAGGAAGGCCGAGTGCCGAAGAATAGATTCTTTTGAACTATGGTACTGGTGAAGACTCTTCAGAGTCCCTTGGACTGCAAGGAGATCAAATCAGTCAACCCTAAAAGAAATCAACCCCGACCATTCCCTGGAAGGGCAGATACTGAAGCTGAAGCTTAAATACTTGGGCCACCAAATGAGAAGGGAGCACTCACTGGAGAAGACCCTGATGCTGGGAAAGATTGAAGGTCAAAGAAGAAGGGGACGGCAAAGGATGAGATGGTTAGACTGTTATCAAGGCAAGGAACAAGAAATTAAGCAAACTCTGGAGCACGACGGAAGACAGGAGGGCCTGGCGTGATGTGGTCCGTGGGGTCGCGAAGAGTCAGACTCGACTGTGCGACTGAACAACAACAACTAGACTCTCAGTGGGACACATCTGACCTGTCACCAGCTAGCATGGGTGGTGGGGGGAGAGGAATTGCACCAAGCAGACTTCTTATATGAAAAGCAGCCCTGGCTGCTCTCCAAAGGGGAGTCCCCCTCTGACCACACATTAGGCTTCCAGGAGAGCGTGAAATCGGTGCCAGTGTTCCCTCTAAGCTGAGTTAGCATGAGCTAGCTCACAGTTTTTTAGCCTCCAGCTCACACATTTTTGTCTCAGCTCAGGAAGGATGGGCTCTAGAGCAAACTAATTTATGCAGTAGTCAAATCACTCACTCACAACTTTAATGCTAGTAGCTCACAAAGTAGAATTTTTACTCACACGGCTCCACACCTTAGAGAGAGTATTGATCGGGACCCGAGTGAGAAGAGCCACATGATCAGCAGTTGATGCAGACAGGAGCTGGCTCTCAAGAGGCCAGAGGAACGGGGCTAGCTCAAGCGCCTCCTGTCGCAGGCAGGCCAAATAAGGTTAGCATAGGACACATCCCCCTCCAAGACAGAAGAACTACGGCAAAAGCACAGAAACATGCCTTCTGAGGCATCAACCCATCAGTTGCCTTCTTTTTTCGCCCATCACAGAAGCAAGCTACTTAAGGCACTGATAATCGGCAGCAATTCTCCATGTTCCCACGAGAAAAGGAAGAACACCTAGAGCTTACTGTGTGGAACACTGGAGCCCCCTTGTTTGGGAGAACAACACTGCCATTCAGTTCCGTTGCCTTCTGCTGCGCAGCAAGAGAACTGCAAGAGACGGGGGCACAAAGCTTGTCAGAGTCAAGGAACTCCAGGACCCTGATGCCCTAGCACCCCCCACCCCCACCCTAGGGGAAAAAATACCGTAGATTCTGGACTAGATCTTAGCTGGAACTGGGTAGCATAACTATAGGTGGCAACCGATGGCTCTTAGGATTAAATGTCTTTTCTTAACCATGCCCCCCCCCAAGAATTTCTGCTCATAGAAAACTAGATACAATCAAATAACAAAAAAATATGGTTTATTTCTCGATGGTATTATGATGTACCTTCCACAGACTTCATCTATGTGTGGTGGTTTTGTAAATGTGCAAGGGAATATTGGACCATGATTATTAAAATATGGGATGTGGTATTGACATTTGGGGCTCTCCAGTGCCCAAGTAAGCTCCAGGTTATTCTCACGTATATGATTACTGCTGCTGCATTAGTACTTGCAAGACACTGGGAATCCATCAATTGCCTGCACCTTGGGATATAGTAAAGGATATAGTAAAGTATACTTGTAAAGTATGCTTTCCTTTTAGTTACTTGGGATATAGTAAGTTACTTGGGATTAGTTACTTTAGATACTTGGGATATAGTAAAGGATACTTGTAAAGTATGCTTTCCTTTTAGTTAAAATCACTATGCTACAAGGAGGTGAAAGTTTGCAACAGTTGGAGGTGGAGTGATCTGGCATAATTAATCGTAGCCAAACCTGTGTTTAAAGTTTACCCGTGCTTATGTTTATATACACAGATGTATAATGGTTTCTTCTGTGTATTTGGAGATACACAGTTTTGCTGTCTCTCTTTGAGTTAAAATCAAAAGTCACGTAAGAGACATTTAAAAAAAAAATCCTAGATACAAGCTGAACTTAGCATTCCATGGAGAGGGAAAGCAAGGATGGCCAAACTCACTGAAGTTCAAATGAAACTCTTCTCAATGGTAAACAGTTCTGTGTAGGGGGAAGGAAATTTGGCCATCTAATGGAGAAGGGGGGTCCCCTCTAAAGGCTATTTGGAAGACATGCTCTGGAGCACATCCAGAACAGAGCCCCCGAGGAACTGGAAACAGGCCTCACAACTTGACAATGGTCAGTCTTTCCCAGGATGGTTGAAGAGAGATGTGGGGGGGCAGATCTTAGTTTACCAGGAGGAACTGATGCACATGCAAGTCTGGGAAAGACTCTGAGGTGCTGCATTAAAGCAGGCTACAAACCACACCAGATGCCCATTCTCTTTGTCTATAATACTAACATTTATTTCCATAGAAAAACAAAAAAACTTGTTTCAGAATCCACCCTGCTAGCATCCTGGAAGTGTCTGTTCACAAAGAAGAGGGAAATTCAGCATATTGGGTGTGTGTATGGGGGGGGGTAACAGGAGAAGAATGACAATAGGGCGCACTGGGCCAGCATCCTCTTCCATCACAGCAGGCCCTGGCGTTTCAAATCTTCGTAGGTCTTTTTGTTGACGACATTCCCACTGGAATCTTCGTACTCTTCCTGCAAAGAAAAGAAAAGAGCTTGTTGGGTTCTGTGTAAGGGACGGAACAGCACTGAGCCAAGAAGAGGTTTGGTCTGATTCTGTGTTCCTCTTTGCAAAGGAGGATGGGAGAGGAGAAGGGGGCACTGGCTTTCCTCACTTATATCCATCTCCTGGTTCTGTTTGATGGAATGCTGAGGTCACAGGATAAGTCTGGCATCCACGCATACAAGCCATTAACCTTCGGCATTCCCCTCCCCACAGGCACCAATAAAGCACCCTTGGTTCCAGCTTACTTCTGTGTCTGGTTGCCACCTCTCCGACGCCTTCTGTTGCTTCAGCTTTGCCCACACTGGAACACACACAGAGAGGCACGAAGTCAGACGCTCTCACTGGCTCTGCCAGCTCCCCAGACCTCACCCTCTACACCCCAGAGCAATACAAGTGTGCCTGGGTTAGACATTTTGCTGCTTTATTTATTCATTATGCTTCTAGCCTGCCCTCGGGGCGGGTTACAACAGCAGTCGATACACAACCCAACTTTGAAACACAACCAGTTATTAATGGCAAAAAAATTAATCGTAACTTTGCTAGCATAAAAAAATGGCATCAGTTGATATATTTATAGCACTTAAAAGTGTAGGCTAGCTTTCTATAAACAAAACTGCAAACACACCCGATGCTAAAGTGAGATAGTGCTGAAAACTGCAGCACCTAATTGCTGCTTTAGTACATTCCGCTCATTCCAAAAGGGAAAAACCTTGTCTTAAAAAGCGTTTCACTATTATCACCAAAGGGGGGGGGACATGGGGTAGGAGTTTTTTTCAGTATTCCTCCAAATTTCCCAATTTTTCAACTGGAAAACTGAAGCAAATCTTTGGGGGGGGGGGGGGGAATAAGGGAAGGTTTTTTTATTAATGAATTTTTCTGTTCGTTTTTCCAGATCATATCTCTAGTGTTGGTTCCTCAAGAGGAAAGTTTTGTTCTGTGCCTAAACTGGCAGCTGCTGGCAAGGACAGAGCTGATCTTCTCACATGCTTGAACACACCCGACCAAAGAAAAATGGAAAAGCCGCTAATCCCCTTGACAGGACAGGGGTCAGTCACTGCCCAGTCCCCAGTCCCAGTCACTGTACCCAACAACCCAGACATGGCCAAACACCCCCAAGAGCACCTGCATAGCTACTTACATGAAACGGCATCTTCAATCTGTGTGACGTTTGCAAAGTGAGCCGTGTTGGGGATACCCAGGCATCGCATCCCGTGGGCGTGGCGCCACTCCTACATAGCAGAAAATGGCATCAAAAAGATAATCGAGCCCAAAGTGAATCAGCCATGTGGTTTCTCTCCTCACTCCCACCGAAATGGCCCAGGACACCGCTCATGAAATGCTTCTGTGTGGAATGAGGACACCGGGCCAAGGACAAGGGCTGCTATTAACTGGTTTAGTAGCTGAACAATGGGATGCTCCCCCCCCATCCCTCTTTCTTCAACAGCCATAACCTGGAACTCCTGCTGTGCAGCAGTCAAGACACACCAGCTGATGGGCCACCTCTTCTCCTCCCAGAGTGACTCTCAACTTTGCAGTGGACCAGGGAAAAGAATCTGATAGCACCCTTACCGCAAAGTGTCGCTGAAATGCTTTGGGCCCCCGATACGTATAGTTTCCACAGATCTCGCAGTTGTAATTTATGTTCAGGCCATGGAGCTTGTAGAGCCAGTAAGGGATGGGCTGGAAGGCAAGAGAGAATGTAAAGGGGGGGGGAGGAGAGAGAAGAGGATAAGAACACATGAGCCTTCCTGGATCAGAGCAGTGGTCTACCTAGTCCAGCATCCCATTCTCACATAGTAGCCAACTAGTTACTATAGAGGGCCAACAACAGAAGAAGAAGAAGAGATTGAATTTATACCCGGCCCTTCATTTGGAGTCTCAGAGCAGCTTAAAAACTCCTTTCCCTTCCCCTCCCCACAACAGACACCCTATGAGGTAGGTGGGGCTGAGAGAGCTCTGACACAAAGTGCTCTTTCAGGAACAGCTGTGCCAGAGCTTGTGACTGACCCAAGGTCAAATCAGCAGGTGCAAGTGGAGGAGTGGGGAATCAAACCCGGTTCTCCCAGATTAGAGTCTGCACACTTAACCACTACACCAAACTAGCTGTGTTTGGACACAAAGGCTACGGCCTTCTCCTGATGTTGCCTCCTGGCAGTGATATTCAGAGGTTGATTGCCTCTGAATTGGTTCACTTCAGTCACCACGGCCAGTAGCCACCAATAGGTCAGGATGCCCGAGATGTCAATGAGGGACCCTTGCTTGCCCTCTGCTGCACCCAAGCCCTTCCCCCCCTTACCTTCCCATCCCAGCCCAGGGGCAAGTTCTTGGGATTGTATATGATCTCGTTCTCCTCATCCTCGCTCTCGCTCTCACTGATCTGCTCTTCCTCTTCTTCCTCACGCTCCTCGCCCGTCCGCGCCTGCTTGCGCTGCACATTCTCATGCGTCAGCTGACGCTGCTCCTGCAGCAGGAAGCAAGAGAACGGGAATGCAATTCACTCATTGCTGCTGCTGCTGCAGGGCTGCAACGCCATGACGAGGGAAAGTGAGGCAGGTGCTTACCCCAAGGATTTCCACATATTCGTAGATCTGAGCCTCCAGGAAGGCCAGGTCCTTGTTCCTCTCAGTGTCCCTGTTGAGACAACAGCTCCATAAACACCAGCCAGGCTCAGCTGCAGCTAGTGAGAGCCAACCCCCCCCCCTTCAAAAGCCACTGAGAGGAATCTGAAGGAGAGAAATACGGAAGTGAAGGCGGTGAGTGGTGGCCAAAGGCAGCCATGCCAAGCTCACCCTGCCTGGTAATAGGAGAGCAAAGGACTCAACTCACCGCTTGCTGCCTTTTGTCTTTGGGTTCTTAGCAAACAGGGAGGAGTCGAGGGCTTCCAGGGACTTGCCCTTGGTGCTGAACAGCCTCTGAGCACGCTCTTCCAGTGTTCTGGGCAACGTTGGGAAGCAGGGGAGAAGAGGAAGATGTCACCAAGGAAGAGTCTGTTTGCGGAGTTAGCCTGGACTCCTGGGTCACTACAGAGCTTTCCCCCCTTTCATGAGAATTTGGAGCCTCTCCCCCTCCCGGAAACAGCAGCCAAGCCCCCAACTTACCCACCACATTTGAGTCCCAAAGCCAGAAGCGCAGATTTCAGCCTGTCCAGTCCCAGGGAGGCCAACTCCTGTGGATGTACCCAAAGACACAAGTGTCCAGAGTTAAACACAGCCCTACCTGAAGACAACCCAGCCCAAACAGGAAGCTCCTTGTGTCCCGCTACCACCTTTCCACAATGGAAGGACAGCAAAACAAAAGACAAACCTCCCAGGAAGAGAAGGCTGAGAGGTCCAGATGGGCACCGGCATGAGTGAGGGCGCTGCTGGTCTCTTTCTGTCAAAAGAGGAGAAGTGTGGGCTGAAGACCTCTGGGGAATATATCAGAGCTTCCCTGGCCAGACACACAAGCAGCTGTCAAGGTGTCTACAAGGAGCAATCTCTGGAGAGCCCTGATGGAAAAACCGCCCTCTAGGTGGCGGTCATCCAGGCCCAATCCCAAACCACCAGATTATCCCCAGGGAACTCACTGGCCAGCCAGGGAATGTGCCGTTCTCCCACTTTTTTTCAAACTCGGCCTGGATCTTGCCGAACAGCTCATTCTGATCTAACAGTGGCTTGACTCGGTCTGTGTAATCCTGCAGATACTCCAGGAGCATCTCCAGGTACCTGGAATGAACAAAGAGTGTAAGAAGAGGGGATGGGGACTGCTATCTCTGTACTCAAGTGATGTTCCCCTGAGACCCCCAGGAGCAAGAGTTCTGCACCACTCACAAAGAGAGCATGCTCCATACCAGCAGTGTTTGGTTCTGGTTATTGCAAGGAAGAAAGAGAAACTATGTCCAGACATAGTCGCTTAAAGTGGCATAGAAGTACAACACACAAATGAAGGCCAGGCAAGGCCAGTATTGACATACTACAGTTTCTCCCCCGTCCCTCCCCGCTGAGTGCATTCACCTTCTGTACTCCGCATTTTTCCTCTCCTTGGGAATGTCAAAGAGCTGGTCAAAAGTAGACAGGTATGTGATATAGTCCAATTTCTACAACAAAAGGATGAAAGACAATCATCAGCTAACAGACACAAGATTTTAGGGCTTCCATAGAATCGGTTCCTTATCACTGCTCTCCCCAAACAATCATTACAAGCCGTGGCAGATAAAGAAACTAGGAAAGTTACTAAAAGTTTGAGGGGAGACACCAAGCAATGTCCCCAAACAGCATTATCAGAACCTCTTACCTCCGAGGACTTGAGATTAATGTATTTAAGGTAACAATCATGCAGATCCAAGTAGCGGCCATATCCTTCTTCATCAGTGAACTCCACCAGGTCTACAGAAAGCAAAGATTGGCCAATCAAAGCTGCACCAGAATCAAATTGAGTTCTCTACCAACTTAATCCATCTACTTCCAGAACAGAGAAGAGAAGACCCAGTTTAACTCACTCTGAGCCTCTTCACTTGGGTTCTCTCGTGCCTTCAAGAGCTCCTCAAACTCCACCGACATTGGAACACAGATCTATAAAGGAGAAACACGGTATTATTGCAGTTCCGAAGTAGCATGCAGGCAGCAAACAGATCACAGAAATGATCCCCCCCCAAAAAAACACTGCAAACTGTTTTGTTTAACAAGGCAAAAAGGCAAGAAGAAAAAGTTTACACAGGAGAAAAAGGAGAAGCACAATAAGACAACAGTAATGAAGTTTCACAAGCAGATAGCAAAGCCAGAATGCCCAGGCAAAGCTTTCTGGAAAAGGTGGGTACCAGGACAAAAAGTCAAGTGGCACCCCTACAGAGGGCCTGAGACCAGCACAGCAGAAGGTTCAATGCCAGGGGCAAACAGGGGGCAACAAAGGAACTGAGGCATCATCCCACCCTGCCCTCTTCCTGACCCATGCGAGGCTCCAGGGTGACCTCCTGCCCTCACCTCATTGGGGTGCTTCCGATGAAACTCCTTGATCTGCTTCAGGCGGTTATAGAACTCTGCAAATTCGTTGGGCCCTGAAATGGCACTGAGCTCCTCCTTCCGCAACCTGGTGACCCAAGAGACTACCTGAGCAGTGTGAGGAGGTCATGCCAACCAGCCCTAGGAATGGGAAGCTGAGGCAGACACCCCCCACACACACACCCATTGCCTGGAAACAGGAAACTGAGGCAGTTCCCCCCCTTTTTCAGTTTTTGGCAGACCCCCACCACCTGGCTTACCCGTCCTTGTCGTCGTACAAGTCTCTCAAGTTGCCGCTCACCTCCATGTAGCGCTGGAGAAAGAAAACTGTTAAACTCACCCATGACCATCCCACCCTCATCTCTGTTCCACCCTCCTGACCCTCTACTCCAGGGGTCTCCAACTTTTATGAGCCTGTGGGCACATTTGGAATTCTGACACATCATGGTGGGCCCAGCAACAAAATGCCTGCCATAAAATGGGCGCCACAGTTAGCAGAGCTAGCCACAAAATGATTGCCACAGCTTAACTTCAGTAACACAGTGCAGATTATTGTGCTGTGGGGGTAGCTGCTGCCAAACCAAAATTTTTAAAAAATCTGCACAGCCAGTCAAATCTCCAAGACTGAATCAGAAGCCTAGGTGGGCACAAGCCCTACCTAGCCCCGCCCACTTTCTAAAAACATGGTGGGCACCAGGGCGCCCAGGGGCACCACGTTGGAGACCCCTGCTCTACTCACATCCTGCATGGCTCTCGTGCGGTGATCCGAGTTGATCTGATCTCGCAACTATACAGAAGGAAGAAGAGAGACAGAAATGAGGGAGCGGGAGAAACAGGGGAACCCTACCGATCGCCTACCCCCTCCCCACCCACCCACCCCGAGGTGGACCCCGGGTTCTCACCGTGGATTTGCGCGTCAGCATCTCCTTGACCATGACGTCCATCAGCCGCTCCCGCTCCTCATGGTAGCGGCGCTGCTGCTCTAGAATGGTCTCCATGGTGGAGGTGAAAAGAGGGAGACGGTGGCCGGAAGTATTCCTGCCGGGCGGAAGTCGTCCTGCGAAGCACCGCCCGGACGCGAGCACGAAAGTTCCGGTTCCGGCAGCGTGGGGAGGGGTGGTGGCTGCTGTTTGTTCCTTCTCGCTGCCCCGTGGGCGGCCCTGAGTGCTCGTGAGGGGAAAGTCTTTGGCTGGAGTCGACGCGCTGCTGCTTTTCGTTCGTTACTGGGATTGCCCTTTGCTTAGCGCCGAGGCAGAGCCGCGTGGTTGCTTTCCACTAGGTTCTTACAATTTGCCCCGCTTCCGTGGTGATGGAAAATGGGTTTGTTTGTTTTTTTGCCTACTTCCCTGCAGCATCGTGGCGCGTTTCCCTAGACATAATTTTTGCGAAGTTTGGCGAAAGATCGTAGCAAAGCCTGGATGGCTGCTGTGCGGCTGGGAAAGTTTGGGTTTTATTGGTTCTGCCGCCATAGAATCTGTTTTACCTGCAGCTCCTGTGTATGTATTGGCGATTGAGTATTTTTACAACAATAGGTCTATCGGGTTCTCTGGATCCCAGCTTTCTTTTAAAAAGAATACTAGCTCAAGGTATTTAGTCTCTCAGTACACCCCGGTACCTAAATACGGGTTCATGACAAGTCCTATACTCTTGAATTATTTTTTTTTTAATTTGTGTGTGTGTGGTCAAGTGCCATCAAGTTGCTTCAAGCTTTTGGCGACCCCATGAACTCCTGACCTCCAAAACGTCCTGTTGTTAACAGTCTTGTTCAGGTCTTGCAAACTGAGGGCCGAGGCTTTCTTGACTGACTCTAATCTGGGAGAACCGGGTTTGATTCCCCTCTCTTCCACTTGCACCTGCTGGATGACCTTCGGCAAGGCATAATTCTGGCACAGCTGTTCTTGAAAAAGAGCAGTTTCTGTCAGAGCTCTCTCAGCCCCACCTACCTCACAGGGTGTCTGTTGTGGGGAGGGGAAGGGAAAGGAGTTTGTAAGCCACTCTGAGACTCCTTTGGGTAGTGAAGAGTGGGGTATAAATCCAATCTCCTCTTCTTCCTCTTCTCCTGCTGCCTTAAACTTTTCCTAGCATGATTGTCTTTTCCAGTGACTGTTGTCTTCTCATAATGTGACCAAGTAGGATAGCCCTCTTGTTTAGTCATTTTAGTTTCCAAGGAGAATTCAGGTTTGATTTATCCTAGAACCCACTTATTTTTTAATGCGTCTATAGTCTCCGTTAATGTGTGTGTATATTACAATTGCAAGGGATCATAGCTTTGTGGCCTAATGTATTTCAGTGAGTGTCACAATTGCTTTCCTTCCTTATAGTAAAAAAACCTGAGATTTGTCAAAATACATGTAATTGCTGAATTAGGATTTAACAATAAACCTCACTGAATTAACCAGGGTTTAAGCATCGTTAACTGCTGTTGAGAATGATCATTGTGCTCATGGTCTTTACTTATGAGTTTTGCACAGAACCATTCCACCCCCCTTCCCATGTACAGTTTTTTCCCATGGGCATAGTTGTATCTGCTGACTGAGGAGTCACTTCATCTGATGAAAACAGGCTTTAGTCAAGTAAGCAACATATGCACAAGAGGAAACACTTGTGATCTAACACGTCTCGGCCCACTGAAGGCACATTGGCTCTGATCAGGTGGTTTTACCTGTATTTTCCAGATGAAAATTGGAAGGCATACACATGCAACATTACTCAGCTTGTATGCACCTGTAACTGACTCAAGGCTAGTTTCAAGGAGGCCTCACAGATAATATTTTTCTTGTGTCATTTGATTCCATATTGGAAAATTCCTTTTTTGGTCCTATATCAACTTGTTAATTGCCTTTTGATTGTAACAAGAGCCTATATGTACCTTTTAATGTTTGACTTCTGAGGAAGGCTGAAACACGTTAGATCCTAAGTTGGCTCAGGCTGAGCTGGCTGAAGTTGAATCCAGTGAAGATGGAGGTCCTGTGCGTGGGTTGGGGCAGTTTGGGTGTGGGGGGCCCACTTCTGACCTTCAGTGGGGCACCATTGGTGCCAGAGTTTAGGAACTTGGGAGTGCTCCTGGATACCTACTTAACAATGGAGGCCCAGGTAGCAGCCACTGCTAAGTTGGTCTTTTACCATCTTCAGCTGATTAGGCAGGTGGTGCCCTTCCTCAACTGCAACGACCTGGCCACAGTGATCCACACGATGGTCACCTCGAGACTAGACTACTGTAATGCTCTCTACATGGGGCTGCCCTTTTCGCAAATTTGGAAGCTGCAGCTAGTGCAGAATGCCGCAGCCAGGCTTGTGATGGGCCTTCCCAGATGGGAGCACATCCAGCCTGTGCTGAAGGCATTGCACTGGCCACCAATAGCATACTGAATTCGTTTCAAGGTGCTGGTGCTTACCTTTAAAGCCCTACATGGCCAGGATCCAACATACCTGAGGGACTGCCTTTCCCCATATATACCCCAGAGAGCACTGTGGTCGGTGTCACAGGATCAACTGACTCTCCCGGGCCCCAAGGATGCCAGGCTCACCACTACCAGGGTCAGGGCCTTCTCAGTGGCGGCTCCTTACTGGTGGAACAAGTTCCCGGAAGAGATCAGGGCCCTGCGGGATCTTCTAAATTCCACAGGGCCTGCAAGACGGAGCTCTTCCACCAGGCTTTCAACTAGGAGCCGCCCTGATTATTGCCTTCAATGAGCCTGGCCCTCAGTCTTATACCATTGCATGACTCAAGAAGCTGGACTGTCTGCTTGCAAACATTCTTAGTATGCCACCTTATGTAACTAGCACCTTACGATTTTATGATTCATCTGAATTGTTTTAACATGATTTTATGTGGTTTTATTGGTATTTTTGTGCCAACTGTGTAAGCCGCCCTGAGCCTGCTTGCGGGGAGGGCGGGGCACAAATTGAATAAATAAATAAATAAATATATATTTCACTCTTATGTTATGAGACCTGATTGGGGCCCTTGTATGTTTTTAAAGTCTTTGCAATAAATACATGTATTTTTATTTTTACTTATGCTATATTTAAGTTTTAACTATTGGCCCCTTACTTGTATTCTGACTTACCTTCGTGGTTCTTGATTCCATTTGTTGGGTTGCGTCATTCCCCCCCCCCCTTTTCTTCACTTTAGCCAAAAAGCTTCTGCTACAGTAAATCTCTTAATCTTTAAATTGGCACAGGATTCCTTTTTGATTTTACTAACGTGGTTACCTCTGTCTATTGGTCTTCGGAACTTAATTCATTTATTTGGGGCCCAATGGGGAGCCAAAGCATTTTACATCATTCTCCTTTCCTCCATTTTATCCTCCCAACAACCCTGTCATGTTGTTTAGGCTGAGAAAGTGACTGGCCCAAGGTCACCCAGCAAGCTTCCTTGGCAACAAGTGGGGATTTGAGCTTGGGTTTCCCAGACCCTAGTCCAACACTTTTAAGCTCTATACCACCCTGGCTTTGAATGACTACCTAATTCATGCCGAGATTTCACCAGGACATAGCCCTATAGGACACTGTTTTCAGCCTGGAAGACAAAATACTTCTTAAAGGTGGTTTCCCTTCACACAATAACTTAATTTTCTCACATCATGCTTTGCTTTATAAGGTGAACCCATTTTCACAGTTGTGAGTCTGGGAGTAGGCCTCATTGAATACTGTGAGACTTGTTGTTGTTGTTCAGTTGCATAGTCGAGTCTGACTCTTCGCGACCCCATGGACCAGATCACGCCAGGCCCTCTTCCTCTGTCCTCTGAAGTTTGCTCAATTTCATGTTTGTTGCATTGGTGACACTGTCTAACCATCTCATCCTTTGCCGTCCCCTTCTTCTTTGACTTTCAATCTTTCCCAGCATCAGGGTCTTCTCCAGTGAGTGCTCCATTCTCATTTGGTGGCCAAAGTATTTGAGCTTCAGCTTCAGTATGTGGCCTTCCAGGGAACAGTCAGGGTTGATTGCTTTTAGGATTGATTTGATCTTGCAGTCCAAGGGACTCCCAAGAGTCTTCTCTAGCACCACAGTTCAAAAGAATCTATTCTTCGACACTTGGCCTTCCTTATAGTCCAGCTTCTGAGTAGATCTGCTTAGGATTGTACCATGACACAGCTACTTGTCTGGAATTTCTTTCTTCCTCTGAGCCGGATCCCATGCATGGTTATGTGGGTGTCCCACTGAGTGCAGTGGGTTTATGTCAAAAGCCTGCATAAGGTTACAGCCATAGGAAAGCATCTTTCCTTTTGCAAGTTTGGGCTGGTTTCTCACACACACCTGTTCCCAGTCCACTCACTCTTCCCAGTCTCCTGAGTCCCCCTTCCCCCAGCTGCAGTGGGAAGGCCTCATCTCCATTTTTTAGCCAAGTGAAGAGTGGCCAAGGATATGGAATGGTGTGGTGTAATCAGATCTCAGAAGCTAGGCAGGGTTGGTACTTGGATGGGAGACCACCAAAGTAGACTCTGTCACTTGGTGTGAAAGCCCCTTGCTGGGGTTGCTATGTAACAATTTGACGGCACTTATACACATAAGTAGTGGTCCAGAGTTATACTTAATTCTCTATACCAGTTTAGGAGTGTAAAGGACATGTTTTTTTTAACTCTCTAGAATCGGTTGATGCATAAAAGTCCATCCATAGAGCAGGGATTGGGCTGGCTAAAAGTCAACGAAAACCAAAAAGATAAAAAGTTCTAGCAACGTGCCTTTCCCCACGGACCAGACTGGCCCTGACACCTCTGAGTCATGATACTGTCACTGCCTGCCTTTATCAGGAGGGCATATGCTCCCCCCTCCCCCATTCTTGTTTTCTCTTGCTACTGCTTGCAAAGTCTACTTCTTTATCTGGCCAGGGGGTGGCGCTGCCCAGTCCCCCAGCCTGGTACTGCAAAGAAACGGCACAAGCAAGTAGCCCTGGTTGCAAACCAGACTCAGCCGCAACATTGGAACTCTCTTTTGCATCCAAGTCTGGCTCTGGAGGCCTCTGCCCAGCCAGGGCCAGGAAGAGCAGGGTTGAATTCTCCTCTGCCTTTTCTTAAAGGCACAGGCGCAACAAGTTCCTTGCCTTTAAAGAGTCTTTTGCCAGAATGAAAAACCCCCTTGCAGTTGACTTTTATGGAATACTGGAGTTGAAGTTGCCCCTGTGCCACTCCTCTACCCTGAAAAATGCCCCAGAGCTGCATGGGGTGAGGCGTAGAAACTCTCCCCTCCCCTCCTGATGTGGGCCTCATCCTGGAATGCTCCAAGCCTTTGGTCTGGCCCAGTCCTGAGTGGGAAGAAGAAGGCACCTCTAGGCACTGCATGTGCGAGGGTGGGAGAATGATAGTCCTTGCCAGGTGCGGGGCCTTCCAAGGGCAAAGTGAAGTCCCAGCCTTGGCAGGTGATGGTTGGCATAAAATGGGTGTCTCAGCCCGGAGCACCCACTCCACAGCAGTTGGCCATGGGTAGGCCATAAGGAGGCAACCTGCATAGCCTGTTACTGAGGACTAGCCCTGAATGTGCAGCCAGAAGGATTCTACATGGCTCCTTCTGCCCCCTCGCTAGATAGGGGAAGGAAAGGCGGGGCAGGCTGTGGTGCCTGAAGGGCTTGCGTGCCTGGGGCTGCTTTCTCCCCCCACCCCCACTGCCCCCCACTCTGGGCTTTCTCACTCAGCGGTGCTGGGCCCCTTTCCAACTTGGCTCCCTCGCCCAGCAGGCGGCTGGGTCCACCCCCGCCCCGCTCCAAGCCCTCCTCGCATTACCTCACCCCTCTCCCCCTCATTAAGTGAGTCACCACCCCTTCACGTTGGGATGGAATCCAGATGTTGCCGGCCACATACAGATGGGCCGTTTCCTTTTTTGGAGAACAGCACCAGTTACTGGATCCCAGGGGCAAAACCTGCAAGCCAAGCTGTGTGAGTGAGTGTGTGTGTGGGGTGGTGGTGGTGGTGGAACTGATCGTTATCTGGGCCAAGCGCTCCCCCTCTCCTCAAAAAAGTCTCAATGGCAGCCACATCTGGAAAGAGGATTGTGAATAAAAGGGAATGCAGCACATGCACAGAATCAAAGGGAGGGGGCTGCTACAGTCACACCACCATCAGCGCCAGAATGCATCTTGGGGGACTTTAAGAATGGGCAGAGGGAGGGGCTCTGCTTCCAGAGGGCTGGCGGGAGGGCACGCAGGCAGGCGTGGGATTTCAAGAAGAGCTCAGCTTCTGTTTGCAACGGAGCCTCACGAGAGATGTTGACTGTAAGCCCAGAAAGCACCAGGCCGACTGGACTGGGCGAGGAAACCGGGGGGGGGGGGAAGGATGGCGACAGTCCCTTTTCCATCCTTATGGCAAAACCCAGGAAGCGGCTTTACGAACCGCTCAAGAAAAAGGAGAGACCACAGATTTCAGAGGAACCAAAGGCAATGTTAGCCACCCCCTCCCTGCCCAAAACACCACTAACATTCATGGTCCATTAGCATGGTTTATTATTCAATGCCAGAAGTGGGAAGGGCACATACAATTACTGGCAGTGAACAGGGCTATAAGGAAGCAACACCCACCCCCCACCCCCGGGAAAACCTTGAAACATCTGGTGCTTGACCCCCCCACAAAGGTTCTGAGGGCTGGTGACATGCAGAACCTTCCTCCAGAGGGGTGGGAGGGGACACGCACTGCTTCATCTCCCCACCAGGAGAAAGGAAAGAAAGAAACAACCCCCCCCCCTCAAGAAAAGGAAGCAAACCCTGGGAGCTCTGCTCAGGCCAGGAGGTTCAGCTTTGCATGTTCTCCTGGCATGGCAGAACTGCCATGGGCGCCCCCGCCCCCAGCCACTGCTGGGCCGAGGCCCTCTTGCCTTGGGTGGAAAGGCCAGCGTTTGGAGCCTGACAGGTCTTCTCTGTCTGCTCCTCTTTCCCTTTGCATACCCCTCCAGCACAGAGGTTGGGTTGGCAACTCAGACAAAAGGGCCCAAACCTTCCAGGTGTCCTCAGGTGTCTGGCCTCGCTTAGTGAGACGGGTGGAAGGAGAAGCAGCAGCAGCCCTCTCTCTCTGAGTGCACACTGGGAAACACACACTGCCGGGGGTGGGGGGGAGAGCATTTTCCTTTTCGTTACCTCCCTCCCCTGCCCGCAAGCCAGCTAGGTTTGACTCTTGCTGTGGGAAAAGGAGTTGTCTGCATCACCAGCCGGGGGATTATTTTGCCAAAACCTCAAAAGGCGGGGCAGCTTTGGATTCCAGAGGGTCTTCTCTGACAGTTGAGCCAAGTCCTGCCTGGCCCACAGCCCCCTCCAGATTGGACATTCCACCCCCCTCCAGCCGGGACCACTAATCACAGACTTGCGGAGACCTGCAAAAGGCCTTGCTGGCCCTCGGGGTGGGGGGTGAAGGGGGAGTGCGATATCACAGGGACAGCCGGCGTGAGCAAGCCTGAGATCAGCCGCGCAGGCCAGAGGGAGCAGGGGGTGAAACCTTCCTGGGGAGGGGCATCCGCCCGTCCCCTCCTACCCCGTCGCTCCAGGACGGGACTTGGGCACACACAAAGCCTGTAGGACAGGTGCCTGATGGCATTCAGAGGTCGCTGCTGGCACAGTCACGGCACAGGATCTCCTCATTCTCGGGGATGAAGCCCTTCCCCACCAGCGAGGTGGCGCAGCGGGAGCAGCTGAAGCAGTTGTGGTGCCAGTGTCGATCCTCGAAGGAGACGTATTTGCCTCCACCAAACCCTGCAGAAGAGAACGCTCAGAGGACGCCTGGGCGGAGCTGCCTACTGGCTCCACCCCCACCCCACCCCATGGCAACTGGACAGCCCACCTTCCAAGGGGGCACCTTTGCCAGGCTAGCAAGTAGGAGGGGGGACCCCCACTCACCCGTGATGGGTTTTGTGCACGCGCTGCACTTCTTGGCATAGAGGTTCCCAAAGCATTTCACGCAGTACGGCTGGTCATCCTGGGAGGTGAAGTGCTGCCCAGCCAGGGGCACCCTGCAGCTGGTGCAGACAAAGCACTCCTTGTGCCACGGCTCGTCCCGATAGGTCACGCCGCCCTTGGTCAGCGACTGTGGGCACAGGAGCCGTGTTGGCATTGGAAGTTCTGCACAGATTCCCTCTCCCTAGGGCCGGCGAGCCCCTGGTGGGGACGAGATTTCCTAACCCCCAGGTCCTGGAGTGGCAGCGGGATAAAAATTAAGGAGGGGAAAGCAGCCTGGTGTACTTACTGCATGTTCATATAGGAAGTGACATGGCGTTTCCAGCAATTCCTAGACCTACCGGAAACTATAGTTTCCTAGAACTATCCTTTGCGACTTTCTAAATGAACTCCCGATAGGTTTATGAGACTGTATTTGCTTTTAATTTTTCTTCTGTGAGCTTGTATCTCCCCCCCCCCCAGCAACCTAGTTACCAGGCAGTGCCAGGCAGCCGTGCTTTCTAGGGTTGCCAGCTCTGGATGGGAAATACCTGGAGATTTGGGGATGGAGCCTGGAGAGGGCAGGATATTTGGGGAGGGGAAGAACCTCAGCCGGGTTCAGTGCCATAGAGACCACCCTCTAAAGCAGCTTTTTCTCCAGGGAAACGGATCTCTGCCGTCTGGAGGTCAATGGTAATAACAGGAGACTTCCAGACCCCACGTGGAGGTCAGCAACCCTACTGCACCCCACCTGAAGGCCTGTGGGAACACCCCCCACCCCCACCCCCACCACTGACCTTCTTGCAGCGTGTGCAACGGGGGCGAACTTGCTCTCATAGCAGGGGACGCAGTAGTAGTCCTGCTGGTCAGGGATGAAGGAGTGTGCCCCGATGGGCTGCTGGCAGCTGCTGCACAGGAAGCAATGCTCGTGCCACGTCTGCCCGTTGTACTCCAGCTTCCGGGAGCCTGTGAGGGAGGAAGCACCAAGGGATTAGAGCACCGCGGGGATGCGGTGGACCCCCAGTGAACCTGCCCACCGATCCCTTTCCAGTTGGCTGGCATCGTACCCGGCATGACTATCTGCTGGCAGGCCACACACTGGGAGGAGAACTCTCGGCAGTAGCAGTCGTTGCAGAGGAGCTCCTCCCCCTGGCAAGTGAAGGGCTCATCGGCCAGGGAGCGGTCGCAGCGGAAGCACCGGAAGCAGCCCTCGTGGTAGTGGCGGTCTTCGTAGTAGAGCTCCTGCGGGGGGGGGGGGAGAAAGAGGGGATTGAAGAGGCTCCCCCACCCTGCCTGCTCTGGCAGCCAAAGTGCAGAGACTGAGCCACAGCCTACTCTGTCGCATAGGACAAGCCCCCCACCCCACCCCCGGGCTCTCTTTAGCGGGCTACTGCAAGTCAGGGAGGCAATCTAGGGTTGCCGACTTCAAGTTGGGAAATTCTTGGGAGATTTGGGTGAGGTAAAGCCTGCAGAGGACAAGGTTTGGGGAGAGACTTCAGTGGTGCATAATGCCATAGAGTCCACCTCCCAAAGCTGCCGTTTTCTCCAGGGGAACTGATCCGTGTGGTACAAATACCAGTCCAGAATGTGGTGACATGAGTCCTGGCCGGAACGCCATGGACAGCACATATACAACCTGGTCTGCGCCAGCTACACTGGTTACCGGTAGAATACCGAGTTAGGTTCAAGGTTTTGGTACCGACTGCTAAGGCCATGAGCAATCAGGGACCTATGGACCTGAGATCAGAACAAGTTGCTGGTGATCCCTGCCCCTAGGGATCAATTCGGCAGGGCCTGATGCAATTCGGCAGGGCCTGTAAGGCTAAGATGTTCCACCAGGCTTTTAGTTGAGGGCAGCAACGGTTAGGACTAGCACCCTCTTTTTCTTCCTATGACCCTCACATGGCCTTCCCTGCCCTGCTGCACAGACAGCACTGTAGCCAGCAAAAGGGGTTTATATCGCCATCTGGACTGGTTAATTTATTGGTTTATTGTGATAATTAATGCTGATTGTATTTTTAACTACTTTTAAGGCTGTAAATCGCCCAGAGCCTGCTTGCAGGGTGAGTAATTCATAAAATTTAATAAAATAAATAAGTAAATAAATATTTCTGGGAGATCTCCAGGACCCACCTGGAGGGTGGCAACCTTATGCCCTCAACAGAATGGCACTGCTGTCTCTTACCATTAGCATGGGCGCCAAGGAACAATTCTGCAGAGGAGTGGCAGGGCGGGGGATGGGGAGGAAATCAGGCCTGTATCAGTGCAGAGCATCTTGCTACGCAGAACAGGCCAGAACGAGAAACCTGTATCACTGGCACCCGCTGCCAAGCCTCAGGAGGGTGAGGAATGCAGCGCTGATGGTGGGCTGATCCATGGCAACCTTTTTGAGGTGGAAATGCTCTTAAGAGCCCCCAAGCAGCCCTGTTCTACCAGACCAAACTCCCAGCATGCCATCCTCCAGAGTGGTCAGGCTGAGCCTTCAGGAAGTGCACAAACGGCACCCTCCCTGGCTCCCTCCATTGCCACAACTGGTCTTCAAAGATACACTGCCTTGGACATGGAGGCTCCATTTAGCTGTCGTGGATAAGAAGAGCTGCCTTGCTGGACCAGAGAAGGTTCTCCCAAATTAGAGTCCACACTCTTAATCACTACACCAAGCAGATGTGATCCCCCTGCTGGTGGTGTTCGCTGAGAGATCTCCCTAGCAACAAGGGACAACTGACTCCTTGATTAATCACTGAGTGATCTGAATCCAGTAGCCCCTTAAAGACCAACAAGTCTGTCCAGGGCAGGACTATTTTTGGGCAGGAACACACAGGAACGGAGTTCTGGCTGGCTCCCGAGATGGCCACACCCAGCAGGAACTCATTAGCATAATAGGCCACACCCAACAGCAGAAACTCATTAGGATTGGCTACATTAGGGGTGTGTGGCCTAACATGCAAAAGAGTTCCTGCTACAACAAACAAGGTAAACAAAATAAGAAGCAAAAGGTGGGTGTGGCTGAATGACCACACTTCTGGTAGCATGGGGTTGTGGGCTAATAAGCTAATGAGATGTGCTGTCAGGGGTGTGGCCTAATATGCTAATGAGTTTCTGCTGTTGGGTGTGGCCTATTATGCTAATGAGTTCCTGCTGGGTTATTTCTACAAAAAAAGCCCTGGTCCAGGGTATAAGCTTTCAAGCTCCCTGCCTCAGATCCAGCATGGTGTAGCAGTTAAGAGTGTCGGACTAGTATCT
Source organism: Gekko gecko (assembly GCA_029375565.1). Taxonomy (NCBI): domain Eukaryota; kingdom Metazoa; phylum Chordata; class Lepidosauria; order Squamata; family Gekkonidae; genus Gekko; species Gekko gecko. Next base: position 198,976,213 of record JAPDNY010000005.1, read on the forward strand.
GGGAGATCCGGGTTCAGATCCCCACTCATGCTGTGGAAGCTCGCTGGGTGACCTTGGGCCAGTCACAGTTTCTCAGCCTACCCTACTTCACAGGGTGGTTGTGGGGATAAAATGGAGGAGAGGGGAATGATATAAGCTGCTCTGAATCCCCACTGGGAAGAAAGGAGAGGTATAAATGACTTGTGGGCAACGATGACTCAGCAGCCACGGGGCTGGCCTTACCCTGCAGTCATGCCCAATGAGCTCCTTGCACTCGTCACAGGTGTTGGCAAAACGGGTGTCGTAGCAAGGGATGCAGAACGGCCCTTCTTCCACCTGGATGTACTTGCGCCCGTAGAGGGTCTCCTTGCAGCTCGCGCAATCAAACCCTTCCGTCATGATGCCGGCCAAGATGCCGCCCGCCCACGCACCTTCTGGAGAGAAAAAGGTAACATGGTCAGCAAGCCACTGGGAAGACTGCGGACAGCCTGCAAGGGACAGAAGGGCTGGCATCTGGGACGTTGGTCTCTCTCCAGAGAAACTGATTCTAAACTAACAAACTAAACCCCATGAAAGCCAAAAAAATGGCAATTTGGAAAGTTGCTGGGGAGGGGAGGAGAATCACACAAGTGAAAGGCCTTTCCCCCCCTTTGCCAATTTTATGAAGAGCGCCCTCCCCCAGTCGCTCTCTGTCCCAGGAAAGCCTGGTCTCAGCTGGGTGCATCAGAAACCCCAAGTCACGGCCAGTGCCACATACTGCAAGTCCAACGGAGGGGCAGACAGAGTGAGTGAGAGAGCGAGGGCACTTGGCTGAAAGAAAATGGGAGAGGCTGGTGGGAACTGGAGGGGAGAAAGAGGGCAGAGCACAAGACCAGCTTCAAGGGCTCAGCCAACAGCTCTTCTCGCCTCTCCATCCCACCCATCTGTTGCACCTACATGAACACAAATGAAGCCGGCTTGCACTGAATGGTCCATCAAGATCAGTGCAAGACCTTCCACAACCAATTTCTGGGCCCTATAGAATACATAAGGAGGGAAGCACGAAGTATTGCACAAGAACTAAGGATTGCACACGTGGAACTACACTCCTGAACACGTGAAGCTGCCTTATACTGAATCAGACCCTTGGTCCACCCAAGTCAATATTGCCTACTCAGACTGGCAGCAGCTCTCTGGAGTCTCAGGCAGAGGTCCTTCACATCACCTACTGCCACATCCTTTAACTGCCGGGAACTGAACCTGGGACCTTCTGCTGAGCCACAGTGCCTCTCCAATCCAACTTTGCTTAAATTGGAGGCCCCCAGTTGGGCCCTCTTTGAGCTGCACTTCTTCCGAACAGCACACAGACACGCTCTGTGACCTTCACTCTGGTCACCCTGGAATCCCAGCCAGGTGCTGCCCCCAAGAACTGGGATTCCTGCCACAGGCAGGATGGGGAGAAGAACAGTCAACTTCCCTGCTGGGCAAGACTCCCCTTGTTCCTGCTCAGCAGCCGCAGGATGGGGCCTCTGCCTGGAGCTGGAAGGGAGCCCTCTTCCCCGCCCCTCCCCCTGACCCAGCCCCTGCCTCCAGCATCTCCTTGTTCGCTGCACTGCCAAGGCCTCAACGCTGTCTGACTGATCAGGCGAAGAGCTTGCGGGATGTGCCCGGGCTAGCCTGCCAGAGACCTGCAAGGGCAAGCTGTGAGTCGGGTCAGCGGGAAATGGTGACGGTGCAGTCCTTTTAAAACAAAGCCAAAATGTGGGAGGGGAAAGAGGCAACTGCAATCCTTTGGTGTCGGAGGGTGAGTCAAACGCCAGTCTGGCTCTCACTAATACAACTGCCATGCCAAAGAGTCCATGACGTACTTTGTGGTGCGACGGCAGCTGGGAGTGAGGCAGAGCGACGTACCTTGGGTCTGCCAGGCAGGGCGCTGAGCAAGAGGCTGTGCACGGGGTTGCCAGCTTCCAGGTGGTAATAATCAACCACCCGTGGATGTACATTGTATGCAAGAATGCAAACCACCAAACAAAACTGCCTAGCTTGCTGTCTCCACAATCGCATTTTGAATATGTATACATGATCTATTTTATATAGTATGGAATTTGTTTATAAGCATCAATATGCATTCACAGCTCCACCATTAAGGCAGCGGCCTGAAGAAGTCAGAGGAAACAGACAGCAACCTAAGCTGCTTCTTTTGTGACTATGTGACAAAGGATTGTAACAGAAAATAATAATTCATTTTAAAGACACTATTTGTTGTCTAATACTTTTGTACAGTTTTGTTTGGTGGTTTGCAATCTTCCAGGTGGTAGCTGGAGATCTCCTGGAATTACAACTCATCTCCAGGCTACAGTTCTCCTAGAAAAAATGGCTGCTTTGGAGAGTGGACTCTATGGCATTGCACCCCACTGAGGTCCCACCCACCCCCAAATCTCCAGGACTTTCCGAACTCAGAGCTGGCAACCCTAACTGTACTGCCCCTGCCTCGATGGGGACCTCCCCCACCCCAATTGCCTGCATGCGCATATATATGCATATATATATATATATATATATATATATATATATATATATATATACACACACACACACACACACACACACACACACACACACACACATATATGTAAATACCTGGCAATAAACTTTACAGTACGGGTGGGGGCATATGTCAGTAAAGGTGAACAACATATGCTTCTAGTTTAACTACTTCTGAAAACCTAGGGTTGCCAACCTCCAGGTGCTGCCTGGAGATCTCCCAGTATTTCAACAAATTCCCAGATGACAGAGATCAATTCTCTTGGAGAACAGGGCTGTTTTGGAAGGTGGACTCTTATGGCATTGTACCCCACTGAGATCGCTCCTCTCTTCAAGCCCCGCCCTCTCCAGGCTCCACCCCTCAAGGTACTTCTCAACCTAGGGCTGGCAACTGTGGTCATCCCCCAGAGCCAGAAGCTGTTTTCAGAGGAGGACAGGAGGAAACAACTCCCCAGGCACACAGAAAAGGCATTTCCCTGCAACACTCACGTCAAGCAAACCCAACCAAGAGACCAACTGGTCTTGGCTTTGGGACTCAGAAAAGGCCCACTGGTTTTCTTTGACACTGCTTAATGCACACTGGGGCACACGACACATGATGTCCCAGGTTCATGCCCGGCTAAGCTCAAGAGCAAACTTCCTTCTAAGCAGCTCCCACCAGCAGAAAAGCATGGTCCAATGGGAAGTAAATTATGGGAAATTGGCTCTTTAGCAGGAGAGGCTAGTAGAAAACAACACAGCCACCCCACAATGCTCTTTGCGTATGGGACATGGGTGTGCTGTGGTCCTGATGGCCAGGCTGAAACCAAAGGATGACTTGTTGCGGGTTTCTCATGTCCTTGTGCATAAACCTATGTGCAGCTGGGGGGTGACTGTCCCAAGGAAACTGGGGACAATACACCACCCCCTGGGGGTGGACGAGGAGTTCTTGCATACAGCTGGGCTGTGGGGGGGGCATATAGCTTGCAGGTCTGACCAACAGGCAGAAACGGAGCAGGCAGTTTAAGATCTCCCCCACCCTTTGCTGAATGACAGTCTCCACACTGAATACCTGAAGCTGCCTAACCCTTGGTCCATCAAGTTCAGTATCATCTACTCAGACTGGCAGTGGCTCTCCAGGGTCTCAGGTCTCACCTACTACCTGATCCCTTTAACCTGAGATGCCGGGGATTGAACCTGGGACCTCCAGTCTTCCAAGCAGAAGCTCTACCCCTGAGCCACAGCCCTTCTCTCCAAAGGTCTCCCCTTGCGTCAAGTAAAGAATCACGAGCTGAGGCAATAATAATCAGATCCAGCCCTTCCTGTGAACCATGTCTGGAAACACTCCTCAGGTCAACAGGGCTCGGGACGGGACGTAGATCAGTTGCGTGTGTGAGAGGGAGCTGGTGTGCTACAATTGTGCAATCGCACACACTGTGGTGTGATAAATAAGGCAGCTTGCTGGCGCAAGAAAGGGCCGTTGCTCTCCATGTCTGCACAAAGGCGAAAGGGAACTCTTTTTTTCCCCAAATTTGGTCAAAACAGTTGCTCTCTGGCTTGCGGCTCTTTGTTTGGAGAACTGCCTCTCCAGAGGGAGCCTTTCCAAGGGGGGAGGGACGTGGATCAGGTATCGGAGAGAGCAAAAGCGCTTGTGGCTTTTGGGGGGCTAGAGGCGCCTTTTGTACTTGGACTCTGTCCAGCTGACACCACGGCAAGCAAGAGGTCAAGGGAGGCCATGGGGGGGGGGAAGAGAGGAGAGAATCCTGGTGCATTTAATCTGGAAGAGAACTGGAGTTCCCTCTCCCGCACGCTTCATGATTTGGGAATGTTTCCTACCCACCGAAAGGGATGCTTCTCAGGTTACTGTGCCCCACTGTGGGCTGAGAAATCCAGACCATCTGTTTCGCAAGGGGCAGGCAGACACACCCCCTTTTTAGAAGCAGCACGGACCAGAGCGCCCCCCCTGCAGCCAACAAAGGGAGCACTTCCTCCTCCCCCTCCTCAGAGTAAAACTAGATGGCATTTCCAGCTGTACAGCTGAGATGTTCCAGTCCTGGAGAGAGAGCTGGGCAGGCTCCATCTGCTATCAATTACGCTCCCAGGGCAAGCTTGAGCCAACTGCAAATCCCTCTGTACCACTGCAAACATTTCCCTGTGGGAATTGGAGACCCTTGCTTCTTGCCAAGTTCTTTCTCCAAGACCCATGCGGGGGGGGGGGAGAAGAGCAGTTCATACTTTTAGGCCTTCATTATGCCTTCATAAGTGATCCGTGAAGCTGTTCTGAACGCAGCCGCTCTTCTTGAAGAGCTGCTCCCCTGGCAAACACAGACTTTGACCCCCTTGGTTGGCCCAAGCCAAAACATTCAGTTCCTCTGAGAAATCAGTGAAGACTCCAAAAAGGTGCCTGGGAGCCCAGGCTCCAGAAGATTAGCAGGAGACATGCAAAGACAGCCCCCCTTCCCTAGGCAAGATCTGAGAGGGCAAAGGCCCGATGGAGAAGGCCAGCGATCTGAGTTCCGCCAGAGACAGCCTCTTCTTCAGCAGACGGCAGGGCAATGCACTCTGCCCTACTTAGAGAAGAAGCCACTCCACAGACACGTCAGGTCTGGTAAACCAAGGCAGATCTGGAGTTGCAACAGACCTTCAGAGGAGAAAGGCACTCAGCACAGGCCAGACAGCTGGCCCCGATCCACACGCCACATCCGCAAACAACTGATGTTTGGCCAGAGAGAATTGGCCCTTTTTTTTGGTTTTGTACCCAAGGCATTCGAAGTTCCCAACTCTGGGATCATCAGCTGAAATGGGATCCCTGGGCCCCGAGCAGTTCCGAGCCAGTTTGGTGTAGTGGCTCAGTTAAGTACACGGACTCTAATCAGGAGAACCAGGTTTGATTCCCCACTCCTCCACTTGCACCTGCTGGATGACCTTGGGCAAGCCATAGCTCTGGCACAGCTGTTCTTGAAAAAGAGCAGTTTCTGTCAGAGCTCTCTCAGCCCCACCTATCTCACAGGGTGTCTGTTGTAGGGAGAGGAAGGGAAAGGAGTTTGTAAGCCGCTCTGAGACTCCCTTGGGTAGTGAAGGGCGGGGTATAAATCCAATCTTCTCTTCTTCTTCTTCCATTCTTCACCCCCTACCCTGATCACCGGGCACTGAGAATCTCAAGACACATGACTGAAATCAGTACTGAATTAATGCAGCAGGGTGGGGGTTTGGTGGACAGGGCCTTCTTGGGCCAGGCACAGCAAACGGAAGCTGTAGCAGTGGCAGCACTCCATTAGCAGGGTCAGTTCCAGTTTTGGGGGGGCCTGGCATGCCCCCACCTGCTTGGATGTCCTTCTTCCACCACTCATGCTCAGTTACCTGCACACCTTTTCCCTGGCAGCACTAGCCCTATATGCAGCAGGGAAGAAGATGGAGGAAGTGGAAGAGGAAGAAGAAGAGTTTTTCAGTACCCAAAGGAGTCTCAAAGCGGCTTACAATCACCTTCCCTGCCTCTCCCCACAACAGACACCCTGTGAGGTAGGTGGGGCTGAGAGGACTGTGACTGACCCAAGGTCACCCAGCTGGCTGCCTGTGGAGAAGTGGGGAATCAAACTCAGTTCTCCAGATTAGAGTCTGCCGCTCTTAACCACTACACCAAACTGCAGCATGATGCAAGCAGGGAGCACAAGAGCCCATGAAGACCCTGCTACACAGGCATGGGGCAACAAGCTTGCTGAAACTACCTGCAAGCCTGCATTCTTTTTCCAAAGGCCAGAAATATTAGAACAGGGTCAAAAACATACCCACTGGGTCAAACCCAGTCCCCTTCCCTCCCTGAAATCCCCAGCAGCAGCCCCAGCAGTTCTGCTTGCTTCAGTGAAAGCAACCCACACGAATATTAGTGATATCTCCCGCCACCTGCCATACGCACAAATGGCAAGGTGCTGTTAAGTCAGGTGTTTTGCTACACATCAATTCTGCCGGGCACAACTGCCACCCACTAGCATTCCCTGGCCGAGCCAAGTTAAGGCAAGCTGGGAACTGTCTTCAAACGGTAGTGTGACGGAAACGGGTGTTCAGTTGTCTGTCCTCTTCCCACTGCCTCTCTTAAACTGCTTTCACACGTTGGATAATGCACTTTCAATATACTTTCCATGCACTTTAGTGATTGCTGGATTTTCCTGTTTTGTACGCTCAGGGCACTTTAGTGCTTGTTTGCAAGCAGATTTTTCCTGTTTTGCACAGGAAAGTCCAGCCTCAAGCGATTGTTAAAGTGCACTGAAAGTGCATTATGCCATGTATGCGAAAGCAGCTCAAGAGAGGCAGTAGTTGGATGGTAGGCAGCTAGCAAACAGAATACTGATTTTGGTTGAACTACCTTTGAATGCACTTTCAAGGCACTTTAATGATTTTCTGCAACTAGATTTTCCTGTTTTACACTTTCAGGGCACTTTAGCACTTGTTTGCAAGTAGATTTTCTTGTTTCCAAACAGGAAAATCCAGTTGCAAACAATCGTCAAAGTGCATTGAAAGTGCACTTTATCCAATGTGTGTGAAAGCAGCTACAGGGAGGCAGTTATGAAGATGGTGGGCAGCTAGCAAACTGAACACCCCTTTTGGCCGTACTACCTTTGAGTGCACTTTAGCAATTGTTTGCAAGTGGATTTTCCTGTCTCACACAAGAAAATCCACTTGTAATCACTAAAGGGCACTGACAGTGCATTCTCCAGTGTCTGTGAATGCACACATCAGGTCTCCTCTCTTGGAACCAGGTGCAGTAAGGCATAATCAGTTACAGCAGTAAATTGCCTTTGCTTCTGCACACCATGCACAGGCAGTTCTTTGTGCGCCTCTCACAAGTGAGAAGGGGAGGGGGGAGGGAATGGAGGCTCTGTTCCTGCCTTCCCAGAATGCTCAAGGACAGGCTGGCAACAAACAGGCATTTGAAAGGGAGCCACGTGCCTGATATTTTGGTCCCTATCTTGCTGGAAGTCCTGACCTTCACCCCTCCCTCATCCTTCCCAGCTATCAGAAGAGGCTCTTGTCCAAATAGAAAGACTTTGCAAGTTTGGGATTCAATTGGAGTCGAACCCAGATTAGTCCTGAGTGCTGACAAGTCAGTGAGTCATCCAGGGTTTTCTCGGAGATCCTCTGGCACCTCTCCGAGATAGAGACAGAGGGTTGGTGGCAGTTTGAGCCCGAGGTCCCCTTTGGGCCACCTGCTGCCCTGCCAGTGAGTTCCTTGTTGAAGGCTGCCTGTCTCCATGGCTCTGAAACAGCTGCGAGTTTGCTCTCCGCTGTGCCGTGGTTCAAAAAGACACCCGCCATCCCGGGCGGCTCAGACACAAACCTCAGACAGTTTTCCTAGTCTCAGTAACAAAGCATTTTTCCAGGATGAGGTAAGCTGCTCTGGTTGCCAGAACCCCGCTCTCCACGAGGATTGCTTAAGATCCCAGGTGGGTCATGAGCGCAAGAGGCACAGTGGTGTGCAAAAAGCAGGCAGCTGTGCAAAGCAGCTATCACTGAATCCTGTGCAAAGCCAGCACCGGTGGGTCCCCTGTCTGAGTCGATGCGACAGCCCTGGAGGCCTTGCTTGCGGCAGGATCAAGGGCAACTATCAAGTGGAAGGGAGGGCAGGACAAGAAGGTGAAACCCTGAACAGTGCAAAGTTGTCTCTGCAAGCTGAAACATACACATGAGAAGCTGCCTTATACTGAACCAGACCCTCAGTTAGGGCTGCCAACCTCCAGGTGGGGTCTGGAGATCTCCCACTTTTACAGCTGATCTCCAGGCAGCAGAGATCAGTCCCGCTGGAGAAAATGGCTGCTTTGGAGGGTGGACTCCATGGCATTATGCCCACTGAGGTCCCTCCCCTCCTCAAACCCTGCTCTCCTTAGGCTCCACCCCCCAAATCTCCAGGTATTACCCAACCCAGGGCTGGCAACCCTACCCTCAAGTCCATCAAAGTCAGCCTTGCCTACTCAGACTGGCAGTGGTTCCCCCAGGTATCCGGCAGAGGTCTTTCAAATCACCTACTGCCTGGTCCTTTTCCATCCCAAAGATGCCGGGGATAGCAGCAGGGACCTTCTGCATGCAAAGCAGAGGCTCTTCCGCTGGGTCCAAGACTGCCACTCCCAGCGCTTGGTAGGGCACGAAGGCAGATGTCACAGCTTGGAAAATAATGGGAAGGCACCTCATGCCAGCAAGCAGAAAGAGCAGGCCGTAGCATGTGCAAGACATGGAGATAGAGGCCAGCTGCCTGGGGCATTTGGGACACCCATGTGACTGGACACAAAGGGGACCCCTATTCTGCAGCTTGTATTTTTAGTCTCGAGATGCCGAACATTCAACAAGAGCAGAGACCTTGAGGCAACAGCTGCTCTTGTATCACACACAAAGTGAAAGCTGCAAGATGGGTCAGTTATGCCAGAGAAATGGGATGCCTGCAGGAGGTAACCTTTTCACAGGCATCCTTTAAAGGGCTGCTTCATTGGACAAAGTGCCCCTGGGAGAAACAGTTTAAGGCGAGTAGTTCTGCATGGGGAGGGGGCATGGTTATGTGGTCAGAGCATCAGTTGAAATGCAGAAGGTCCCAGGTTCAAACTCCGATATCTCCAGTTATAGGATCAGGTAGTAGGTGTTAAGAAAGGCCTTTGCCTGAGACCCTGGAGAGACACTGCCAGTCTTAGTAGACAGTGCTTCCCAACCACAGTGCCATAGGTGGCAGACATCTTCTGCATGCCCTTAGAGGTCCCCTGGCAAGTGGCAAGGATTCTGCCTGGGGAGCTCAGAACTGCTCAGGGCCAGAGGAAGCCCAGGGCATAGCCCTCCTTCAGCTGCTGGTGGTGGAAAGTAGTATCAAGTCACAGCCAGCTTATGGTAACTCTGTAGGGGTTTCAAGGATCCATCCCCAAAGGGCTTTGGGTTGGGACTTGGAGGCACTGATTTGAGGAATCTGATGCATGAACTTTACACCTCACCTGTGTCAATCCCCACATGTCTATACCAGTAAGTTGTTCCCACCATTCTGCAAAAGCGTTCAGGGCAGAAAATTATGCATTGCATGATGCATTCTGTGTGCTTAAGAGTCCGCATGTTCTTGCCCATGATCTCTGATCAGCTGAGGGACTCTCTTGTGGGAACTGATCTCAGGAGCATTTAGTGGGGATTGATGTGAGGGCTTTCCTGGTAGCTGTTGAGGAACAACCCAGGGATCTTCCTCGCGGCCCTTCATCACAGGACTTTCAACAGCTATTTAAAAAGTCATTTATTCTTGAAGGCCTTTAAGTTCAACTGAGCTTTTTACACATTTTCAATGAGTTGGTTTTACTTGCTGTAGTCAAGTCTCTTGTTTATGGTATTTTTTATAATTGTGTTGTAGCAGACTAAATAAACTAGTCCAAGCTTAGATGCTAACCAGGGTTGGCCATGGTCTGTACTTGGATGGGAGACCAAGAAGGAATACGGGCTTGCTATGCAGAGGAAGGCAATGGCAAACCACATCTGTTCTTCTCTTGCCTTGAAAACCTCGAGGTGGAACTTCATGAGTTTGCTATAAATAGGTTGCAACTTTACAGCATATAATTATTATTCATTATGACTGCACTGTAGCAGATTTATTTCCTAGCCATTTTGAGCATGCTGTCCACAAGAAGGAAGCCCAGATAATTATGCAAATGGAGAAGGGCTGTGGCTCAGTGGAGCAGCTTCTGATTTGACATGCAGAACATCCCAGGTTCAATTCCTGGCATCTCCAGTGAAAAGGATCAAACCGCAGGTAATGTGGAAGACCTTTGCCAGAGATGTTGGTGAGCTACTGCTAGTCTGTGTAGACAATATTGACTCAGATAGATCGATTTAATATAAGGCGGCTTCATGTATTCAAACAAAGAAATAAATAGAAATGTCCCATGCAGTTAACTTTTGCACCAGCAAAACCCAACTGAGACAGCTATTGCCTATAAGTGACAACCAAACTGTTAAGCCCCCTGGAATTCAGGCTCTCACATTCAACCCCCTGTGATTACAAAAGAGCACTCCACATTTCCAAAGGAGAGGCACCATTGCCTAAAGGCACATCACGTGGAGGTCCCCTTTACTCACTCACACACACAAACACACTTCATTACAGTACAAAAGCTTCCTGCCAATTCTTGCTGGCTCTGAAGGTCATCAGCATGGACTTGCTTGTCTTACAGCCTTTGGGAGCCATAATGCGATGTCCAAGAATTTGGCAATGTTTCCCTTCCTTCAAAGGGCAACAGGACGATATCAGATCTCCAGGTCCTCTTGTTCCCAAAAGGGTACCCTCAAAATAGGTTATTCCTCATGCAATTCTTTGTTTTGTTTATCTTTAGTGACACAGCAGCAAAAGGATAGAATATCCAGGCCTAGTGCCACAGCTTAGCTGCTATAGAGTTGAGGGCGGCCTTGCAAAACACATATATGCTCATTCCAGAAGCGGTCTTTCCAGCTTCACCAAATTGAGAGTCAGATCAGACTATCTGCTAGCCCTGGACCTATCCCAAAGAGAGTGGCTAGTCAGCAACAACTGGCCAGGACCTCTGCAAAAACCCAGCAGCAAGTCCTTAAGCAAAGGAAAAGGCAACAGTCAGAATCCACATTCATAGGTCGTCAACCTCCTGAATCCCAGTGCCAGGAGGTGGCATGACGGGAAATCTTGGCCTCCATGTCCTGTTGTTGGACCTCCAGAAGAACTAGTTGGCCCCTGCATGAGACAGGATGTTGGACTAGATGGACCGCTGGTCTGATCCACCAGGGCTCTTCTTATGTTCTTATCCAGTCATGGATCATCAGCTCTATCCAGGGCCACATTTCATTCTAGCTGCTGCTCAGAGCAAATTAGCAGGGCCTGTGGTAGGCAAGGAAGGTGAGTTTATGGCCCTGTTACTTCAAAGATGCTCTCTCCCTGTCAACAATCTCTGCTGCCTGCCCTCTCAAAAGACAAAGCCAATGCAAGGCAGGACACAGGTTATTTATTTTATTTTACTTCATTTATAGACATAAAGCTGCCTTATACTGAACCAGAACTTTGATCCATCAAAGTCAGTATTGTCTGCACAGACTGGCAGCAGCTCTCCAGGGTCTCAGGCAGAGGTCATTCACATCACCTCCCACCTGATCCTTTTAGCTGGAGACTGCAGGGATTGCACCTGAGACCTTCTCCATGCCAAGCAGATGCTCTACCTCTGAGCCACAGCTCCTCTCCCCACCTTTCTCCCCAGTGGGGACCCAAAATGGCTGACATCATTCTCCTCTCCTCCATTTTACATTACCAAAGGAGGCCTGCAGTTCCAGATTGCCTGGGATTCTGTTTGTAGAGGTTTGATCATTTAGCTGCTCTTCATCCAATACAGTGATCTTCCATCACTCACCACAGAATCTGTGCCAAAGGATATCCTTCCTTCTAAGCTGGAGGGCTCCCCAGAAGCCTATCAGGGGTCCTGTATGTAGGAAGGGGATCTTAATGGGAGGAAGTTAAAGTCCTTTGTTGCAAACCCCTGACACAAAGACAGATTTCCTTGTGATACACCATCAGAGGCCTGATCTCTACCAGACAGACAAGAGGAAGTCCCTCCTCCTTCTCTGCACAGCTGGCAGGAGCAGATGCTGCACACAGAATGACTCCCCCCCACCCCCAGCTCTTTCCGGAAGCTGTGGAAAGAGGCCTGACAAAAAAACAGGGGCAGACTTCTTTTCCGGTCACAAGTCATCCAGCTGCCCCTACAAAAAGCTAAAATAGCCCTTGGAAAAGCAAATCAAAGGAAGTGTTGTCAATTTAACACATCTGCAGACTCTGGAAACTTGTTATTCAGATGAGAGGTGATTTTAAATATATATATATATATATATACACACACACACACATACATACATACATACATACATACATACATCTGCTGCCTAAGAAAATATTGACAGGGTCTCTGGAACAGCAAAAACAAGCAAATAAAACATTTTTAAAAATCAGCACAGGTACTTTTTGAAGACCAGATGTCAACAAAGGAATTGATTAACTGAATAGAGGAACAAGAGGCAGACAACTTTTGCTAGGTTAACTTCTGGAGATACAATAATCCTGTCATCAGAGTAGCAGTGGAGCCCAGGTCGACACTGGCGCTTTCCCTTAAAAGGGAAAGAAAGGCTTCTTGCCAGCTCTTACGAACACACTTTTAAGGGGTTTAAGCAATTCAGCTCTTAAGAATACTATCTAGAACCCATTTCATTGAATTTTAGAGCTACATCAATTCAGAGCACATTTCAGTATCTTTGGTTTGGAAATCAAACAGAGCAAGAAGTTGCATACTGGTTGCAGGAATGGATTAATGAATACCAAAAATTAAGGGGGAGTTTGAACGGCTATGTTGATTTCACATCTATTTGCCACAAACGCCCTTCAAGGTCTCTCTCACTGGCTTGCCTTCAGAAAGACGCGACTTCCCAGCTTTGTAGCTCCCACACAATAAACACACACCAGGGGGAAGTATGATGCCATTTCACAACATATAAAACATTAATGCGCAGGTATAAGCCCAGCCCTGACCCAATAGCCCAGGTTAGCTCGATCTTGTCAGATCTTGGAAGCTAAGCAGGGCTGTCCCTGGTCAGTGTTTAGAAAGGAGACCACCATCAAGGAATACCAGGGTTGTGACGTGGAGCCAGGCCATAGCAAACCACCTTGAAAAAACTCCATGGGGTCGCCATATGTCAACTGGGACTTGATGTCAAACAAACAAACAAACAAATCCAGGTGAATATGCACAAATACTCTGTAACAAACACTTAATCAACAAGGGCCTCACACTGGGTTGGAAATGGTCAATGGCAGATTCAGCCCACATTTCAGTCTTCCAAACAGAGCCCACAGAAGGTAGAAGCTCCCACCCCACCCATCCACCAAAAGGAGAAAATGCAAAGCCGGGGATCAGAGAAGTTTGCAAAATCTTGTCTCACAAACTAGCAACTCCTCTGTCTCATGGAGGGAATTTCATGGAGAGGCAGGGCTCACCCTACCAGAAGGGAGGGAGGGAGAAGCAGCTTGCCCCAGGGTGCAAATGTTGGGGTACATGAAAGCACAACAAGCTGCCAAGTTTAGGTTATGATTATCCTTTCTCCTGCCCTGAGGAAGGCAGCCGGCTTATTCTGTCTCAAGCACCACTATGCCAAGGGGAGAGAACAGAGTCAAGCCAGGGCTCCGGCTTGCGGTCTCCTTATTTCTTAATGGCAGGCCTGATTCCCCCGCGCTGGAGCAAGAGGGGGGCAGAAAGACTGTAGGGGGGAAAATCACTTTCTGGACCGCTCCCTTAAAAGCAGCCCTGCAAGCACAGAAGTGCCGGCTTTCTCTCTGCTCTGCCGGTTCTCTTCTTTTAAGGCAAAGGGACATTCAAAGCTGGAATCTACCACCACCCATGGTTTGAAGGGGAGGCAGCCCCTCTTCCTCACTAGACTCCTAAGCGCGGTGCCTTAGACGACCATTTAGTTCCAATTCCCAGCAAAGGCTGAATTCAACTAAGAAGCGCATTCACACGTGCGTTGGGGGGGGGGCAGTCTTCGCATCCCCGTTTCCACACAGTTTCTGGAGGCTAGCACCCCCCCCCGAAGTCATTAGTAACGTCTCGCTGCACTTTTCCAGCGGGCGGGGGTCCCACAAGAACAGTTCCAGCGAGAAAAAGTTACGGCTGTCCAGCCGGCGATCCGCGGGAGCTCCCCCCCCCCGAGTGTCCGGGCACCAAGAGTGAATCGAGCCTCCCAGTTGTGCCCCCCCCCCCCGGCCGCTATTTTGCTTCCGCGCCTAGCAGGAGACCTGGCTCCCAGCCGGCCCCCTCCGTCGCCTGGCCCGGCTGCTTTCTGCCGAAGAGCGGACCCAAGCCCCGCGTGGTGGGGGACCGGGACACGGCGGCCCGGGAAAAACTTCCGACGAGTCGCAAAGCGCCTTCCCTCCCCATTAGCACATACCCTGGCCCCGGGCCGGGGGGGGGGGAGCCAACCGAGCGCCCGAAGCCAAGGGCGGCGAAGGGGCTCCTTCCCTCGCGACGCCTCGCCCCGTCGGCGCTCCGCTTGTGCCCGGCTCCTGGCGGCTGCGGCTCTCACCTTCCCTCCAGCCCCTCAGGCTGCCCGAGTCGGAGTGGCCGCGCCCTCTGTCTGCCCGGCCCTCGCGAGGGCGGAGCCGCTGCCCACGAGGGGACCTGCCCGGCTGGGCGCGCTGGAGGGGCGGCCGGCGCGCTTCTGCTACATGTGCGAGGGCCCGCAGCCCGTCCTGTTCCTGGAGCAGGCTCGACGCTTCCGAGCGGCCCTTTAGGAAGGCCCCGGGTCTGCCCTGTCGGGACGCACTCCAGTGCCTGCCGGGGGCACTCGCCAGGGGACAACGGAGAGGGCGGGGCAGCCGGTAAAGACGAGAGCTTGCGGGGAGGCCGGCGCCGAGGACGCTTTGTGCTGTGCTTGCCTGCTGTTAGAGACAAGCAGCCTTTAGATACGGCCGGTGTCTCTGAGTCAAACCAGACAGCCCGGGCGGGCCCTGTGCCAACTCTAGGTTGGGAAATTCCTGGAGATTTGGGGATGGTGCGTGGGGAAGGGAAGGAGCTCAGCGGGGGGGGGAGAGTCCACCTTCCAAAGCCATCATTTTCTTCAGGGGAGCTGATCTCTGTTGTCTGGAGATCAGCTGTAATTCCAGCAGATCTCCAGGCCCCACCTGGAGGTTGGCAGGCTTAGGTGGAACAGGCCAGCATCCCAGGTTGGTGGTGCTCTCCCTGGCCTGCTGTGCAGTACAACCACTGCCCCAGCAAGAAGGACCAGGCCAGCAGCCCTCAGATGTGGGCAGCAGGCTTTCTTTACTCATAGCTGCTGCCTCCCTTGGCCTGAGATCAGGCATAGTGGAAACATCCTGGTTCTCAGTCCCAAAAGATACCTCATTACTAGGTGATATTTATTTAATTCATTTGTACCCCACCTTTCTCCCCAGTGGAGCAGAAAGCTGAGCTGGGACCTCTGCAGTTCCTGTATCAGCAAAGATTCCTGTTCAGGGGGTTGGGGAAAGTAGCCATCAAGCTCCTAGCACAGTGCACTCAAGCACATGCTTGTGTTAATGACTGAGGCTGTAGCAGGAACAATAAGGGCCATTTTGGGGCAGGAATGCACAGGAACGGAGTTCGGCTCCCAAATTGGCTACACCCAGCAGGACTCATTAGCATAATAGGCCACACCCAACAGCAGAAACGCATTAGGATTGGCTACATTGGGGGTATGTGGTCTAACAGGCAAAGGAGATCCTGTTACAAAAAAAGCCCTGGGTTTTGACAACAAAGAAGGTCAACATAATAAGAAGCAAAAGGTGGGTGTGGCTGGATGACCACACTTCTGGTAGCTTGGAGTGTGTGGCCTAATATGTTAATAAGCTGTGCTGTCAGGGATGTGGCCTACTATGCTAATGAGTTCCTGCTGGGCTTTTTCTACAAAAAAAGTCCTGAGGACAATAGTTTACAAACCCACACTCTGCTGGAAGGTGACACCAAATGGTCAGAGAGAAGGCCCGAGGCTCATTCCAAATGGACAGCCAAATAGCTAGAATGTATTCTCTTCTTCTTTAGGCAGGAAGATCTACATTACCATGGGGTCGATTGACTTTCCCAAGGGAAGATTATAAATTCTCAGGACACTGAGAAACCCTCTGCATCTTGCTTTTTACTTAGGGGGTGCACAAGCCATGAAGGACTAAACCTTTACCTACGGGATCCTATCTTTCTTGCCTGGCCAGGGACAATAGGGAGAAGGCCAAGCAGTTAAAAGTAAGATAGAGCTGAACTACTGCAACTTCAGGTAAAACTGGTGATGGAAAGTGCTGCCAAGTCCCAGCCAATTTACAGTGACCTGAGAGGGCTTTCATGGCAAGAGACGAACAGAGGTGGTTTCCCTCTGTTGCCTGCCTCTGCATAGCAGCCCTGGACTTCCTTGGTGGTCTCCCATCCAAGTACTAGCCACGGACAACCTTGCTTAGCTTCTGAGACCTCACTGAGCTAGCCTGGGCCATCTGGGCTATGACCCAGGAAAAACTAGCCTGCCCTATTTAAACTTTGAGAATAAGTTCCAAGTGTAGGGAAAGGGGACTGCATGTTTTCACCTTTTCTTTGTATTCTTGCTCAGCCTGGTGCATGAACAGATCACGTCTACTCTTTTTATTTTTGTTTATTAAACTTCCTGACCTACTCTAAGTCTGATCTTTGGAAATACACCATCTTTATTCAGTCTTATTATCTGAAGTGTGGTAATTGGGACGGGCAGTGGGAAAGCTCATAATCCCTGGAGCACGATAGCTTGAAGCTGCCCTCCACTCTAGCTTGCCAGGAATGTAGTGGGAGGCATGGCAACTAGGTGGAGACCCTAAACAGCAACACAGTAACAGCTTGCTAGAAGTATGACTCTGTTTAGCAAGATATAGTCTCCAGAACACTGTTTCTGGCACCCGTAGGGAGTATGGGGAAGGGGTGTCATTGCCAAGCGGATATTTGGGACAGCTGCAGGGTTTTTATGACCTCCCAGGGGGCACCCAGAAGAAATGTATGTCCATTCCTGCACAATGGTATACTCTCCCACACATTGGTATGGCTGCGTCTGCTCGAGGATGGCGGGGCATCCGTGAGGAGGGGAGTGGTGTTTCAGGAGCTACAGGCGATTCCCAAGCCTTTGTGTCCCGAGCTCTGCCAGAGGGGTTCAGCCTCACTCCTGCTTGTTCTGTGCATCTTTCACGTTTCAGTTGTTTGCTGCCCCCTGTCTGTAGGCCTGGGTATCACACTGCCAAAAGAGATAAAAGCTTGTCTCCAGGTGCCCTTCTAAACCACGTCCCCAAATAGTTTAGATAGGAGAGCAACTGACATTACATTAGTGCAACTCCAGCACTGACATAGAATTGGGTGGCATCAAGGGTGTGTCATGGGCTCTAGCTTAGCCCCTGTGCACAACGATTGTTTGTCCTGCACAGTTTTCCTTCTCATAACCCCTCTACCTGTGCCCCGGAATTAAGTCAGTGCAGCTTGCAAAGGCTTGGGGGCGGGGGCTTGCTAAGAGAGGTGGCAACCCCATTCCTCTGATTTGCTTTCAGTTGCTGATGCTGTTCAGTGACCATGGTGTCAGTTTGATTGGGGTCTGCCAGATGGGAATTGGCTCCCGCTCCTGCTTGTTACTGATTTTGGCTGTCTTTAGCAAGCAGCTGACATTGAGGAAGGGGAGGACCCATACCATTGGCTCCAGCTGTCTTTGTGCTCCATATACCCCACCCCAAGCCCTGCTCTGTGGCTTATCAGATTGAGGGACCCTTCTTCTCCCCACCTGGTTAGCAGCATGCTGAAGACCAGCACAGTGGTCCCTGTCTTGCACTTACAGTGGTTGAGACAGCTCTATCAGTCAATGGAGCGTGTAACAAAGGCGGGGGTGTGTGTCTTGCTGTAATGAGATGGCAACTGATCAGGCAGTTGATTCCCTTCCTCGAACATGACGACCTGGCAACAGTGATCCATGCGATGGTCACCTTGAGATTAGACTACTGTAATGCTCTCTACATGGGGCTGCCCTTGTCTCAAATCCAGAAGCTGCAGCTGGTGCAAAATGCTGTGGCCAGGCTCTTGATGGGGCTCTCTAGATGGGAGCACATACAGCCTGTACTGAAGGCATTGCACTGGCTGCCAACAGGATACTGGATTTGTTTCAAGGTGCTGGTTCTTACCTTTAAAGCCCTACATGGTCAGGGACCTACATACTTGAGGGACCGCCTTTCCCCATATGTCCCCCAGAGGGCACTGCGGTCAGGGGCTCAGAACTAGTTGGCCCTCCCGGGTCTTAAGGAGGCTAGGCTGTCGGCGACCAGGACCAGAGCTTCCTCGGTGGTGGCCCCAACCTAGTGGAATGAACTCCTGGAGGAGATCAGGGCCCTGTGGGACCTTTTACAGTTCCACAAGGCCTGTAAAATGGAGCTCTTCCACCAGGCTTTTGGGAGCCACCGCCACCACCAATGAAGAACATTGGAGAGGGCCCTGGAGTCCGGAAACTGCCACCAGCAGCCTAAAGAACAACAAGTACTGCTGGAACAACTAAAACGAATACTGAGCTGATGGTGAGCTGAGAACTGTGAATGATGGTTGCTACCGTTTATAGATAACAAAGATAACAACGATCACTAGCACTTTATTATGGTCTTAGAATTGTTTTAATTGTAAATTATGTTTTTAATGTAATTATCTGTTTGTAAGCTGCCCTAAGCCGACTTTGGCTGGGAGGGCGGGGTAAAAGTTCAAATAAATAAATAATAAATAACAGATAACTTGTTTTTCAGTACTGAATATATGAAACTGCCTTATACTGAATCAGACCCTTGGTCCATCAAAGTCAGTATTGTCTACTCAGACTGGCAGCAGCTCTCCAGGGTCTCAGGCAGACTTCTTTCACATCACCTACTGCCTGGCCCCTTTTTAGGCAGAGATGCTGGGGACTGAACTTGGAACCTTCTGCTTGCAAGGGAGATGCTTTACCGCTGAGCCACAGTCCCTCGATGCTGCTCAGTAAATGTGGTTTGCTCTTCTGCTGTGTCTCTGTTTGCTTGGGGTCCCACCCCCTGCTCACTCCTAACCTCAGATGACTTCATGCTGGGAAGGGGCTGAGGCTGTGGCCTGCAAGAGGTAAGGGGGAGGGGAAGGGTCTCCAGGCTACACATTCCCCCAAATCACTGCTGGCATCTGATAAACCAGGCAGCCTGATTGGTTGGGGGTGTGGAAAGTGCAAAGATTGCTGGAACAAATTGGGAGTGGATGGTAGTTATGAGACTCTTGAGTGCAGGAGGAAGATGGCTGTGTTCGGGGGGGGGGGGTGCTGGCCAAAAGGATGGGCAACCAGTCAGCATTAGCAGCCTACTCCGTGTGATTCGGTTTGGTGGAGCAAAATGTCAGCTTTGGTTGGGACCCTGGTCCAGACTGTCTCTGGGCTCTCTTTCCGTGTGACAGTCAATCTATGTTTTTTGCCCGGCAGTGCCTTTCTGCACAGCCTGCCCTGCCCTATATGGCTGGTTCTGGAATTACAACTGATCTCCAGACTACACAAATCAGTTCCCATGGAGAAAATGGAAGCTCAGAAGGCAAACTCTATGGTATACCATAGATTCTAGGTGATATTCTTCAAATTCCCCCTTTACAGGCACCACCCCTCGAACTTCCAGGAATTTCCCAGACTGGAGTTGGCTACCCTAATGCTGTTGGTCCAGCTAGGGGGTGGGGGTGATTAGAAGCAATGCTCCCTCTAAGCTGTGGAGTCTTGTGAGCAAAAATTCTACTTTGTGAGCTACTGGCATTACGGTTGTGAGGTACTGCATAAATTAGTTTGCTCTGGAGCCATCCTTCCTGAGCTAAGGCAAAAATGTGTGAGCCAGAGGTTAAAAAACTATGAGCTAGCTCAGGCACTCTCAACTTAGCGGGAACACCAGTTAGAGGCTAACCACCCCTCAAGGTATGAGGCCTAGCCCCTCTCTCTCGCTTTGCCGATGCTCTAGGCCTATTGCTGGGCAAAAGCTGAGCTTTGCCTTCTGACCAGTACCTCCTAGTAGCAGGAACCATGCCTCCTGACTGCCTTTGTGAAGTGACCGTTCTGAGTCCCCAGAGTCTAGGGTTGCCAACCTCCAGGTGGGTCATGAAATTCTCCTGGAATTACAACTGCTCTGAGGAATGTAGAGATTTGTTCCCCTGCAGGAAATGGTGGTTTCAGAGGGCAGACTCTGTGGTATACTACAGAGTTTAGGAGCAACAGAAGCCCTAGAGTGACAACATGTTCCCTCACTGAGCTTCCTTTCCTCCCCAAAGTCTATTCCCCCTAGTTGCTGTCTCCCAAATCTCCAGGAATTTCTCAAGCCAGTGTTGGCAACTGTTATGTTCTGGGTTTATTATATGTTGTGTTGGTTATGGATTGCCTCTGGTATCCTAATTCCCTCATTCTGATTGGCCGACTAACAAAGACCATCCATTGGTCCTGAAGCCACCCAAGGTAACCTATCAAAAAGCTATGCTTAGGTCCAATCAGACCATCTATATATAGTTACATTGTATACAGTTCACTGATGGAATCATATAAGTTTTGGTGCCCCTCTTGTCAGTCCAGTTCAGAACTGAGTAATGTTTGGAATAAAAGCCTTGTTATGGTTCATCGTCTCCTGACTCTCAATACTTTTTTAAAAAAATAATTTTTATTTTTTCAAAAGATACATGAAATACATTACACACATCGCGAAACAACAAAGTAAAATAAAAATAAAGAGCCAAGGCTCTCAATACTTGAAAGCAACCCTGCTCCACATGTCACTGCTCCCAGCTTCTGCCTGGTTTGGTTGCCTGGTAAAAGTCAGATGCTTCTGGGCCCAGAATTCTTGTGCATATAACAGTTGGGCTACTATACAGGCTCATGTTTGCTGAAGGAGTGTCTTGTTGCTACTGCTGCCAGAAGATTTCAATCCACATCCACAGAGCTCCACCTGGCCATGCTGCGGTGCCCCATATACTCAGGGGAGTTTGCCCGACACAAGGAAGCTATCATACTGGGCTGGCAGCCCCATCTACCTCCCTTAAGGTACCTTCTTTGAAAGCCACATTTTATTAGCCTGTCTAAGGCCTTAGGTAATTCCCGTTTTGAACTGTGACACTCTTATTCAGCTTGGTGAACTCTGTCCACATTTTTGAATAACAGACATCTATGTCGTGCTTCGGCTTCACTGGATTATGGAGAAAACAAGGGAGTACCAGAAAAACATCTATTTCTGCTTCATTGACTACGCTAAAGCCTTTGACTGTATGGATCACAACATACTATGGCAAGTCCTTAAAGAGATGGGAGTACCAGACCACCTCACATGTCTGATGAGAAACCTGTATAAGGGTCAAGAAGCGTCAGTTAGAACCAGATATGGAACAACTGATTGGTTTAGCATAGGAAAAGGAGTACAACAAGGATGTATATTGTCACCTTGCTTATTTAATTTATATGCAGAGTACATCATACAAAATGCCAGCCTGGATTAATCATAAACTGGAATTAAGATTGCTGGGGAAAACATCAACAACCTCAGATATGCAGACGATACCACTCTAATGGGAGAAAGTGAAGAGGACCAAAAGAGACTCTTGCTCAGGATGAAAGAGGAGAGCACAAAAGTGGGCTTGAAGCTCAACATCAAAAAAACTAAGATCATGGCATCTGGCCCCATCACTCCTTGGCAAATAGAAGGGGAAGTCATGGAAGCAAAGACAGACTTCACATTCCTGGGATCCAAGATCACTGCAGACAATGACTACAGCCATGAAATTACAAAATGCCTGCTCTTTGGGAGGAAAGCGATGGCAAACCTAGACAGCATAATAAAAAATAGAGACATCACCCTGCCAACAAAAGTCCATATGGTCAAAAGCAATGGAATTCCCAGTGGTAATGTATGACTGTGAGAGTTGGACTTATAAGGAAGACTGAGCACTGAAGAATAGATTCTTTTGAATTATGGTGCTGGAGAAGACTCTTCAGAGTCCCTTGGATTGCAAGGAGATCGAATCAGTCAATCCTGAAAGCAATCAACCCTGACTGTTCCCTGGAAGGCCAGATACTGAAGCTGAAGCTCAAATACTTTGGCCACCAAATGAGAAGGGGGCACTCACTGGAGAAGACCCTGATGCTGGGAAAGATTGAAGGTAACAGAAGAGGGGGATGGCAAAGGATGAGATGGTTAGACAGTGTTATTGAGGCAATGAACATGAAGTTAAGCAAACTCCGGAGCACAACGGAAGACAGGAGGGCCTGGCGTAATGTGGTCCACGGGGTCGCAAAGAGTCGGACTCAACTGTGCGACTGAACAACAACAACAAAAGTGTAATGATTCCATTTTTGGTGTTTGTCTTTAAATGTTTAGTTTGACAGCAGTAATGTAAGGAGAGTGATAGAGGGAGACAAGTGTGATGTGATTGGCTGATGACTGAGAGTGTGGGAGGAGAGATGTCTATGAGGTGATTCAGTGTTCATGAAGAGATGAGTATGGAGAGTTTCTGTGAGAGTCTGTATGACAGAGGAAGCAGTTGGAGTTTAGTTTAGCCTGTGTGGCTATGAGAGAGAAAGTTCAGCTATATGAGCAAGAGAATAGCCTGCGTGGCTATATATGAACAAGAGAGTTCAGCCTGTGTGGCTATATGAGAGACTGTGTGTGATGCAAAGCCTTGTCAGTTATGTTTTCTTTCTTCAACAACAGTTCAAGAATACCCAGAAACCTATTTTGTTCTTTTATAAATAAATCATTATTTGTTTAAACTTATCCCAGAAATCAGAACAGTCGTTCCCCAGGGCCACATAGTCCTCTGAAGCGCCCAGACACTGGGTCATTCTACCAAAATAGAGAGATTTGGAATTTTTAATTCTTGGTGGTAGCAGAAGTCTACTAAGTTCTTGTACTCAGAGTGTGTTTTAAAGGAAAACAGTCTCCCCAATAAGCAGGACGCCACAGTTGTGCTTGAGGTTGGGATGCCTACCTGAGAGAGTTAACCTTGCTCTGCTGGAATTGCTTACACACATCCTTAACTGGCCTGGGGTGTTACGAGAACTTCAACTGACTTTTGCTTCCAAAAATGATGGACTTGAGTGCTGCCGAAAGAGAACCTGAAAACCATGCCATAAAAGTCATTTTTGCTTTTTCCATGCTTGCTCCTTGCCTGCGTCCCTTTTAAAAGAAAATTTAGGAGAACTTATTGCTCTGAGCCCACTTGTATTTTCTGATGGAGAGTTCATTCTTATTAGAATTCTTCCACTTTTCTGGTGAATGAAGAATGGCCTGTTTAAGTAACTGGGAGACTAGTGATAGACCTGTTGCTCCCTATGCCCCTGGGATGGAGAGGATCTGCCCCTTTCACTGCCTGCAAACTCAGCCACGGGCCTCTGCAAAGCCGGGAAAGGACTTATAGAATCATAGAGTTGGAAGGGGCCATACAGACCATCTAGTCCAACCCCCTGTCCAATGCAGGACCAGCCTGAAGCATCTCTGACAAATATTCACCCAGCCTCTTCTAGGCAGCTGATTCCACCTTTGAACCACTCTGACTGTGAAAAAGTTTTTCCTAATATCCAGCCAATGCCTTTCTGTATGTAATTTAAACCCATTGCTTTGGGTCCTGTCCTCTGCTGCCAACTGGAGCAGCTCCTTGCCCTCCTCCAAATGACCTTTCAAATATTTAAAGAGAGCAATCATTTCCCCCATCAGTCTCCTCTTCTCCCAACTAAACATTCCCAAGGCCCTTAGCCTTTCCTTGTAGGGTTCAGTCTCTGGACCCCTGATCATCCTCGCCGCTCTCTTCTGTACCCTCTCGATTTTGTCCACATCCTTTTTGAAGTGAGGCCTCCAGAACTGCACACCGTACTCCAGGTGCAGCCTGACCAAGGCAGTATACAGAGGGGCTATGACCTCCTGCGATTTCGATGCTATGGCCCTTTTAATGCAACCCAAGACTGAATTTGCCTTTTTTACCACCGCATCACACTAACTGCTCATATTTAGTTTACAGTCCACTCTTACCCCAAGATCTCTTTCGCATACACTACTCCCCAGAAACATATCTCCATCCAGTATTTGTGCTTGACATTTTTGTGGCCCAGATGTAATACTGTGCATTTATCTTTGTTGAATTGCATCCTGTTTGCAAGTGCCCACTTCTCCAGAGTACTCAGGTCTTGTTGAATTTTGACTCTATCTTCTTGGGTGTTTGCTACTCCTCCCAATTTGGTACCATCAGCAAATTTAATGAGTAGCCCTTCTACCCCTTCATCCAGATCATTGATAAAGATATTGAAGAGTACCGGGCCCAAAACCGAGCCCTGCCACACCCCGCTGGACACCTCCCTCCTATCTGATGAAACGCCATTGACCACCACTCTTTAGGTGCGATTCTCTAACCAGTTCCCTATCCACCAAGCTGTCCTATAGTCCAGTCCCCAGACTTCCAGTTTGTCCATCAGAATGTCATGGAGAACCTTATCAAAAGCTTTACTGAAATCCAGGTAAATTACATCAACAGAGTTCCCAGGATCTAGCTTTCCTTTCTTCGGCGTCTGTTCTCTTTATTTTATTTTTAAAAAACTTTATTGAAAAAATTAAACAATAGCACAAAGAACAATGAGAAGACTGTAACAGTATAAAAATGGCAATTACAAATAAGCAGATTAATTTTGTCTAATATTGAAGAAGTTAACCTCGTTCATCAGTTCTGTAATGGCCAGGCTTAGAGAGAATATCCTAAAGCAGCTGAGTGTATAGAGAAAGAGAAATAAACAAATTCCGCATCTCCCGGCCGTTCTCTTTACGTAAACGACCAATCGATCGGTTTTGATTGGCTGGCTCCCGCGTCTAACTTCCGCCCCCACTTCTCCGAAGGGGCATGTCCGGCTGCCGGAAGCGGCTTCCCCGCTGCTCCGGAAGCGGCTGGCAGGCGAGGTTAGCAGCATGGCTGCGGCTTTCAAGAAAGCGGCTAAAGCGGGCCAGCGCGAGCACCGAGAGCGAGCCCAGGTGAGGAGATTATGTCGTCTGGAAGCGCTTCCCGTTTGCCTAGGGCGGAACGGGCCTCCCGAACGTGTGAACATCGCAGTGTGGAATAACGCATGTTCATATAGGCATGTATGAAGCGCGCTCCATTCTCGGAGTTCCGCCCTGGCCTCGGGAGTGGGAGCTTTTCTGCGTTTTCCAGCGCCGGAACCCCCGGTGCACAGAGCGTTCCTGGTGCGCTTTTCGGTTTTCTGGAAAGTTGCTTGTTCTGAGATGAAGAACCGACAACCTGATCATTTGCCCCTGGAAAAAAATGCAGAGCGGTCCTCCTCGCCCTCTCCCCAGGCATAGGGAGGTCTCCCGGGGGGCTAAGCCGCCCTCCTGATGGGCTGTGTAAAGGGTGGGTCGCGCAAGCAGGAAAATGTATGGGATGGCAGGGGAGGGGCGAACGCCCCACTGTTTGGTCTGTATGTAAAATTCTTCGTCCAAATAGAAAACTAGTATTGGGGGTAGGGGCCTTGTCCTTCCTTGTTTTAATCGCAGACATTGATGGAAGGAAGCCACTGCAAAGTGTGGACCCTCCAGTTCAAAGCAGTGTGTTTCATTCTGACATTTTGGGCATCTGCCCTGCACCTGAACCAGGCCTGTGTCAGTTGTCTGCATCATGAAGTTGGTGAGATCCTGGGCTGGTAGAAGAAGGTGTCTGTAGGCACTCTTAAGCCTTCTGTCTGTTGGCAAGTACTATTTAATAGTGAAGATAATTATATCTGTATTTGGACAGTAGTTGGGATTGGCATTCTCTGCAAATAGCCCTGCAGTGTTTCCCAATATGCAAAAGACGCACTTGAAACTTTATTTTGTATACTCAGTTATGGTATAAGCACCATTGGTGTCCAGTACCACCTTAACGGCCAACAAGATTTCCAGGGTATAAACTTTCAAGAGTCAAAGCTCTCTTCACCAGGTACGTGACACAGGAAGCTTTGACTTTCAAAAGCTTATGCCCCGGAAATCTTGTTAGACTTTAAGGTGCTACTGGATGCCAGCCTTGCTCTGCTACTGAAGACCAGCACTGCTGCTTGCCTGAAACTATCAGTTATGGTGTATTCAAGATCCGAGGTTTGACAAGTTTGATTTGTATGCACATAGACTTTGCTTGTTTCAAAAATGATCTTTGTCATTTTGGTGTCCTGGGTAAACTGTCTCCTGTTGCTAACTTGTCATTTATGTGTCTTTCTCCTGCCTCCCCCAGCTTGCATCTCGGAAGCATCTGGGGATCCTTGAAAAGAAGAAAGATTACAAGATCCGTGCTGAGTAAGTCATTGCTGCTTTCCAGGGCCCACTAGTGTGCATGTCTTGCAGCTTGGATCCTTTACTTCCATGTAGCTGTGCCTTTTTGGAAACACAGTAGAGTCAGACTTATTGAGAAATGTCACGCTGTATGTACTGTGGCCAGATCTGAAGGCTCTGGGAAGGTGAGAGTGCAGATCTTTGTTAAACTGTTGTGGACCCTAAGGGGGAAGCTGCCACCATTGGGCTGTGCTCTTCTTTGCTGCTCACTTCTAGGTTTTAGGAATGCCAAGGCAGCCTAAACACTGAGAGGGACTCTCACAGTGTTTTGAATGTTTTGTTGTGCCTGTCTGGAACTATGCCTAAATATTAGTTGCTATATTGGAGAGGCACAACACTGTCTGTAAAATGACTTGTTTTGTCATATGCTGTGTGTATGGCAGTGGTCAGCCACAAGTACCACCGTTTAGTGAAAGTATAACTGTGCCTTGAGAAGAGTCTGTGGCTCAGTTATAGAGCATCTGCTTGGCATGCAGAAGGTCCCAGGTTCAATCCTCGGCTTCTCCAGTTAAAGGACCAGGCGGTAGGTGATGTGAAACATGTCTGCCTGTGATGTGGAGAGCTGCTGCCAGACTGGGGTAGACAGTACTGACTTTGATGGACCAAGGGTCTGATTCAGGGTAAGGCATCTTCATATGTTCTTCGTGTGTTCAGTTTCACTCCCCATCTTTGAAGAGGTCATTGTTATATAGAAAGGTTGTATTAATGCTGTAGTTTTGCCCTGCAGTGACTACCACAAGAAGCAGAATGTCCTCCAGGCGCTTCAGAGAAAGGCGCAGGAGAAGAACCCAGATGAGTTTTATTTCAAAATGACCCGTGTACAGCTTGAGGTAACAACCTGCTTTGGGGGGCACAGCGCTGCATGGATGGGGCTTTTTTTCTTGTTATCTGTTTTCTCACATAAATGAGTGATTTGGTAGGCGTACTGAACAGGCTGGAGTTTTGGGGAGCATTCCATTTGTGCATGTGTTGGAGATGGATGCTTGTGGACTAGCTACTGCTGAAGCCCTCCTTTCTTGATGGAATGGTAATGAGAGATGCTGTTGCTTGGGCCCGAATCCCATGTTCCTGTGTATTGTTGGAGGGCTGGACAATCCATCCCTGTTTGAGTTTATTTTTTGGAACTTACTGGCCAGTCCTGAAGACAAATGTGCCATTGAGTTGCAAGTGACTCATAGTGATCCTATCTGTGGGGCGTTCCAGGCAACAGACAAGCAGATGTTATCATTGCCTTCCTCTGCATAGCAACCCAGATCTTCCTAGGTGGCCTGGCATCCAAACAAAAACTGTGGGCAGCCCTGGTTAGCTTCCAAGCTCTGACAACTCAAGCTAAGCTGGGCTGTTCAGGCTGTAGTTAAACATCATTAGGCTAAGTACCTAGTGTAGGGTGAGAGGATTACATGTGTTCACATTTTCTTTGTATCCTTGCTCAGTCTGATACTTGTATGGACCGCGTATGCTCTTCTTATATCAATGTATTAAACTTATTTTGAAAGTTCGAAGCCTGATCTCTGTATGAACACTATGCCTATTGGTTCTTGCTATCCAGAGAGCAGAAAAGGGGAGGGGCAGTGGGTGAGCTCACCCTCCCTTGAGCGTAGTAGCTTGAAATTGCTAATGTACAGTAATCATCCCCAGGTTAGCTGATACGAGTGAAGTGGGAGATTTGGTAAATAGGCAGAGCTTCTAAACTGCACTATGGATATAGAGAGCTGAATGTGCAAATCAGTCTAATAGGGGATGCTTTGACTTGGTGGTGGAAGCATTTACTATTCAAAGAAAAGTCTGATATCCCCTGGGAATAAGGCACAAGGTCTCTGAGCACAGACGTGGGATGGCCATGGGGCTTTTCTGATCTCTCAGAACCAAAAAGGGAACACGGCTTGTGAGTCTTTTCCTTCACAAGGGCATTTATGTAAAAAGATTAGAACAGTAGTAGAATGAATAGCCCAGGAGATAATGGAATAGGATTGCAATTTAGTGTGATGATAATTATAGGTATTTGCTTTTTGTATTGTTTATAATGTCCATTGCCTTAGGTGGTAGTTTGTATTGTTCTCTAACTCTGCAGTCTTAGTCCTGTTACTTTGTTCATTGTTTATCTTCTGCTGTCTGGCTGCACTGTTTATATCTGGTAATCAGCGGAGATTGAACATCCTTGTCCATCTGCAAACAGTTCATCCAACAGAACTCTCTCTACCTCACAACTAGGCATGACTGTGTCAAAAGAAGTGTCATTCAGGTGTGTCTGCAGCAGTTATCACATGAGTTGCTCACTTTGCTCAAAGAAGGCAGGTTGAAACTAGTTTATAATCGGTAAGTTCATTTGTAGGGCTTCCCCACCCCTCAAATAGTAGCCTAATCACTATCTTCAGGGAACTTGGACGTTTATTATATTAGGAAATTGATATGGCGCCTTTCCAGGGTCTTGCTTGAAGCAACTATGTCCTTTGGCAAAAGGTAGATGAAAGATCCTAGGCAGAGGAGCCTGATCTTATCCTGGCCTGATATAAGAAGCCAGGAAGGGCAAGGCCTTTGCAGTCTCCAGTACCCTATCAGGGAGAGAACTTGGAAAAGCATCTGCACAATTTTTGCAAATGAATGCTTCTGAGACCTCCAGAAAAGAAACTGTGTCAAATCCAGCATGTAAGAAAGCGAGAGGGATCCCAGTCAGTGTTTGAGGCTCTGGCCAGGAGTTCCAGGTTTGCAGAAATCCCAAGAAAACCATATGCAAGATCCAAGTTTGCTTACAAGGAGATTTTAATAAGCAGTGATCAAGCTTACAGAAATAGCAGGCTAAGCTTCCATCCACTGGATCTCAAGCACACACGCACAAACAGTGAAACTTGGCCAGACCTCGAGACGAGATGCATAGCTAAAACTAAGCATCTCATACACTAATTGCTGGCTACAAGTCAAGAAATCATTAATCAAGTTATTCCAAACTCTGAGATGAGCCAGGCTGTCTTGCACCTGGCGTCTAGTGGTGAGAGGAAACAAATCAGGCTTTGAAGATAAGAGCTGCTAACAAGCATGAGAGGACTATTCTCTTGGGAGTGACCAGCCTGTAACAAAGATGGAGTTACCAATGCTGTACAGTCAGTAAAGTGCTTGGGAACTGTGCTGCAGCCACCATCCCCATCTTCTAGGTCAGCAGATCCTAACCTTTTCTATATGCTGACCCACAAGTCCAAATTTACTTATTATGGTAACCTGTCCAAGGCTGGCTTAAGGGGTTTTGGCGCCCTTGGCACCCATCTAGCTCAGCATCCCGTTTTCTATAGTGGCTAAACAGATGTCTTGGAGAAACCAACAAACATTGCACAAAGAGTGCAGCTGCCCCCACCACAAACCCCAAGCAAGTGGCATTCCAAAGTGTGCAACCTTTGCCTTTGGAGGATACATTTCGGCCTTTGACCACCCTCTCCTTCTCCGTCACTCCCTCTAAACCCCCCCCCCAAAAAAAAAAAGATTCTAAGGAACTCACTCTAGTAACCATCAGGACACATCTTACATGATCAACATGTGCATGCAGTGAAGAAAAAAAATACCAACTGATGTATGACATGCAAGATATTGTTATCAGGGTCACATTTGGGTTTCCAAAATACAGAAGAAAGCAATGGAAAAGGCAGAGCCAGCCATTAGAGGGGGCTGGCCCACAACCCACTTTTGGGGCCTGACCCACAGGTTTGGAAACACTGTTCTAGGTGTTAAAAGACTCCAGAGTACTCTGAGTGATTTCACTGGATGAGGTTCAGCAGATGCAACAAAGTTGGTGGAGACTTTCTTGCTGTCACCACCAACTCAGAGGCCTTCAGCAGTATCTCCCAGCTCACTTCACTTATCAACATTCAACCATGAGCTGTGGAGACTTATTTATAGTCTCCCTTTGTTTGCTGAGACTCAAGGTGGATTACAGCAGGACTGGGCTAGCTGGGGCCATCCAAGGCCTTTGCTCATTATGCTTTTAATGGTCATTATGCAAGCTGCCCCTGTCTTAGGAAAGGTGGGGAAAACTTTTCAAATCAAATAGGAATACATTTTACAAGTAAGGCCTGGCACTGTTTCTCCCACTGTGCTCAGTGCATGTTTTCACTTCCTGACAGGATGGAGTTCATGTGATTAAGCAGCAGGAAGAAGAAAGGACACTGGAACAGCAGAAACTGATGAAGACGCAGGATTTGAAATACATTGAAATGAAGCGAGTAGCTGAAGCGAAGGTCAGAGCACATTATTTTGGCCGTAGCTTTTCCCACGGTCATTGTCTGGTCTGCTGAATAGCTTGTGGCATGCTGTCCCATGGCCCCTTCTTATTAGATGGCCATCCCCTTTTTAAGCAGCGCGGTGCTCCTAGCTATCAGGAATGAGGGCTTTTTTTTGGCTCTCTTATAACAAAATGGGCTTCAGGTTTATAATTTTTCTGGCTTGGCAGCTAAAGGGGAGTGCTTTGGGAACTCTTTAGCAAATAAAAAAAGAGAAGTATCTCTGTGTTATGCAGCATATTTTGGGAGTGCATGGCTGTAAAACAACCTCTGTAAGCATTTTTGGTATAAATTAACTGTGGGCAGCTTTATTCTTGTTTATTTTAAGGACATAAGAGAAGCCATGTTGGATCAGGCAGTCACCCATCCAGTCCAACACTCTGTCACCAGTCCAGAACTCCAGAAGCCCACCCCAAGCGCCAGAAATACAGAGCATCACTGCCCCAGACATAGTGTTCTATCTATACCTTGTGGCTAATAGCCACTGATGGACTCCTGCTCCATATGTTTATCCAATACCCTCTTCTTTTGTTTAAATTGATTTTATTTTAAATTTTTAAGGGGATATAGAAAGAAAAAAGGGAATAGGGAAGAATTGATAGGAATTATAACTCCCAAACACACAATTTAAGGGTAATTTTACAGATATTGAGGACATTCCTTGATCAGAATACACGTGTATATAAAAAAAACAGTATATGGTATAATAGCTTAACAAATATATAACACAATATATATGACTAGGAATAAGGCCCGTTGTGGAAATAAATACAACGGACTCTAGAAAGAGGCTCTGGGAGAGTGCCCCGGCTTTGGGCACTCAGTGACAATTTGCTGTGGCAATCTCAGCAGGGTATAATGACGGAGTCCACCATTGTCTCCAGAGGAACTGATCTTTGCTACCTGAAGAGCAGTAGTAATTTTGAGTGATCTCCAGCCCACCCCCAAGATTAGTAACAGTGGTTCTCCAGGGGGGAGTGGCTGGTTTGGAGGGTGGAGTCTATGGCATTGTACCTGTCTGAGGTCACACCCCTCCTCAACACTCACCCTCTCCAGGTTCGACCCCTCAAATCTCCAGGAATTTCCCAACCTGGAGTTGACAACCCTGTCTCCCTCCCAGCCAACCATCAACCTACCTTTAGTTTTCCATCTCCTCCCCCATCCCTCCTAAAGAGCAGTTGTAATTTTGAGTGATCTCCAGCCCCCGTCTGGAGATTGGCAACAATGGTTCCCCATCAGGGAATGGCTGGATTGGAGGGTGGAGTCTATGGCATTAGACAGGTACCTGTCTGAGGTGCCACCCCTCCTCAAACCTCACCCTCTCCAGGCTCCATCCCTCAAATCTCCAGGAATTGCCCACCTGGAGTTGGCAACCTGATCAGGACTGAGCCCAATGAGTTTTCTCCCAAAGGCCAACATAGGTGTGGAAAGGGCCTTTTACTGACAGAGGATAAAGTACAGGTGCCAACTTTGATTAGGGAAATACCTGGAGATTTGGGGGGGTGGAGGGCAGCATTTGGGGGGGGGTGGAAGGACTTAGCAGGGTATGCCATAGAGTCTACCATCCAAAGCAACCATTTTCTCCCGGGGAACTGATCTCTGTCATCTGGAGGTCAATTGTAACAGTGGGAGATCTCCAGGTCCCACCTGGAGATTGGCAGCCCTAGGGGAAAGTCAGCCGCACAGCGGGGAGTTGAAGAAAATGGTCTGATGGTCGCTGGCCCACCTCGTTAGCCAGCCAGCCAGCCATGCTGAAGCTAAGCAGGAGAAAGAGCCTTTTCCCATTTATTCTGACAGGAAAGTGGCCGTTGGGGAGGAGGTTATGGGCGGGGGAGGGGGTTATGCTGAAAGTCCTTTGTTTTTTTTACTCACAGAACCAAGCTTGGTTGCCTACGAACAGCCACTGAGGGGACAGTCCCTCACAGGAGTCAAGAGAACTGTCTTCCTCAGGAGAGAGAGCTGTCTACCAGGGGGAGTGGGTGGGGAAGAGGAGCAGACCCAGCACCTGGCCAATGGCACGCGAGTACTCTTGAGTGGTGGCTGATGGGCCAATGGCTGAGGGAGGGCATTTTACAGCCAATGGGAGCGCATGGAATCTTGCGAAACCAAAAGATAATTATTTATAAGGAGAGATGTCATGGCATAAGAATATATATTTAAAATATACATGACATAATAACCTAAATATCCAGTCCCCTCTTGAAGCTGTCTATGCTTGTAGCCACCACCAATTCCCGAAGCTGTGAATTCCACATGTTAATTACTCTGTGGGTGAAGATCATGCCTATGTGTGATCCTTCCTGTTTTTCTCCTGCTGACTCTTCCCCTGTTAGCACACATGCTGTGGTATGTAGAAGGTCCCAGATTTTATCCCCAGATGCTCTACTTTTGTTAGCAGAGTGGCTCAAGCAGACAGTGGGCCCAGCAACCATCTTCCCAAGACGCTGCTGTCTAGGAGAGGATGGCTTCTTTTGGGAGACCTGATTTCCTTAGATGAATGGAAGCTGCACAGCAGGATTGCTTAGTGAATTGTGCCCCCTGGGTTTCTGCTTCCTAGTCCAAGATGCAGAGAGAGCTGTAGCTTCCCAAAGGCACCCAGGCCTTGCCTGTCAGGATCTGGGTGCCCTGCCTAACCTTTTGTGTTCAAAGGAAGACCTTTTATAATTAATCATTGTGTGCCATCAAGTCACAGCCGACTCATCATAACCCCAGGCCCATGGAGTTTTCCAAGCAATAAATGAGAAGGGAATGGTTTGTCATTGCCTTCCTCTGTGTTGCAGCCGCTGTCTTCCTCAGCAGTCTCCTATCCGAGTACTAACCAGGGCTGACCCTGCTTGGCTTCCAAGACTGATGAGATTGGGCTAGGCTGGTATATCAGGCTGACTGCTTTTATGATTACTTAGATCTAAAAATGAGGGGTTATCAGGTGAAGCACTGCATGATGATATTGGAAAGGAGATCAAAATGTATTCTTGGCATATTGTTCAGACAAAATCTTGAACAAGACGATGATGAGAAGGAAGCTTCCATTCTTCCTCTGTTTCCACTGGATCACTGGGATTTGTCACAGCCGGGGCAGATAAGTTGTTGAGACGTACCCAGTTCAGTTGCCCTGAGTCTGATAGATTGAGGCGGGGGGAGAATAACATGTCTTTGTTTAGTGGTTGATTGTGTGTGGGGAGGAATCGTCGTGTCCCCCCCCGGTCAGAGGGGTTGTGGTCATGTGGGTTTGTTCTTTGTATGACCGGACCTGCTCATGACAGAGCCCTTTTGAGTTTTGCCCTCTAGGCAATTATTTGCAGTGCTCTTGTTCTGCACTTGTGGTGGCACTTTGCAGCCAGGATTGCAGGAACGTGCTGAGGACCGTGGGTGGCCATGCCTCTGGCTAGGAGGGTCTCCTAGGACGCCTCTGAGTCACTTCCATGTCTTGCAGTTCTATTGTTCTGTTGCTGGTTCACAGCAAGAAAGCTAAAGGTTTGAATCCTTTCTGTGTCTCAGAAAATAGAAAGGCTGAAATCAGAGCTCCATCTTCTGGAAGCTGAGGGAAAGCAGCCCAACAAGCACACATTCTTTTTTGACTCGAAGAAAGAAGGTAAGGGTTTTGTTGGTCAAAGAGGAGAGAAGTGTGTCTGTCCGTCTTTCTGTCTTTCAAAAAAAAGTCTTTTTCTGACTGTGCTCAAAAGCGGTAGAGATAGGGGCCATGTGTGGGCAAAGAGATGATAAAAGCACCCCAGGCTTGTTCATCTGTGTTACTAAATATGAGTTTTGTGTTTCTGTTGAACTACATTCCTCTGCCACCTCTGTGAAAGCAAAGGCTTCTTTTTCCCCCCCAGTGCAAAGTTTTGACCCTGTCACCCACCTGAACACAGTCCCAGAGCTGATGGGAAGAGTGTACAACCGACCAACCCTCGAAACTCTGCAGAAGAAAAGCATCCTGGGAACCACTCATCCTGATCAATTACAGGCATGTATAGCTGCTCTTTTTGAAGTCATGCTTCATGAACCTCC
Organism: Gekko gecko; assembly: GCA_029375565.1. Classification (NCBI taxonomy): domain Eukaryota; kingdom Metazoa; phylum Chordata; class Lepidosauria; order Squamata; family Gekkonidae; genus Gekko; species Gekko gecko. Next base: position 199,010,848 of record JAPDNY010000005.1, read on the forward strand.
CCCCCTTTCTGTTTGCTAGATGGATTCTGTAGTAGCTGTCACTATGTAAAACTCTTTGCATATAATTAAGTGCCATCAAGTCTTTTCAAGGCAGAAGACAAGCAGAGGCAGCTTGCCACTGCCTTCCTCTGCATAGCAACCTTGTTCTTCCTTGGCGGTCTCCCATCCAAGTACTGACCATGGCCCACCCTACTTAGCTCCCAATCTCTGACAAGCTCCAGCTAGTCTGGGCTATTTAGGCTGCTACAAATTCTGTCTTGAGATGCAGAGAAGAAACTACGGTGTTCTTAGCATCATCTGAGATGCTCTAGTGGATTGTTTTTTCCTTCCCTCGGACATAAGGTTAGCAAGTTAGCATGCACAGCGTAGTGCTCAGAGAAATCCTCTCAAGGAATCCTCATTCCAGGTACCTGCTGCCACCCCGATAGATTATAATATAATACTTGGGCTGATACAAGGCCCGAAGCTAGTATAAGTTGGGAGATGGGACAGAGAAGCCAAAGTCCTTATTCAGAATTAGGCTCTTCCACTGCTTGATATCTTCCCCTCTTCACTTTACATGTCAAGGCAGTGTGGGCAGGCTGGAGAACTGACTTCGCTGTGTCTCTAAGTCAGATGTACGTACGTGCCGTCAAGTTGCAACTAACTTACGGCGACCCCAGAAAGGAGCTTTCAAAGCAAGTGAGAAGCAGAGGTGGTTTGCCATTGCCTTCCTCTGCAGAGCCTTCCTCGGTGGGCTCCCACCCAAGTACAAACTTCTTTTAGCTTCTGAAATTTGACAAGATCAGGCTGCAGCATGCTGCCCTCTCATGGTGGGAAAAAAATTGGGTCAAAGAGCAGGAATCACCTTGAACTAAGCCTGGCAGTATAGGTTGAGAAATTTTAAATTGAGAAATGTCCAGGAACACAGAGACTGCTATAGATCTTCTAAGTCCCCCCCCACCCTGTTGGCTTCTGTCTGAAGCAGCTGGGCTAGTTCAGACTGGTAGAATTTCTCCTCTTCCAGGAGACTTGAGTCATCTTCTCCAGACGGCTTGCAGGTTTGGATCCATACTGTTCGATAGTGCCAATTAGCTCACCCCTGCTGTGATCTGACTTGCTCAGTGAAGCTTGCTGGGGTTTGGCGGCCTGGGGCCTGGGTGCTGTGGGAATAGGGAACCTGTTCCCCGGGGCTGGCATCTGGCCAAGGGGAGAGGCCTGAACATCCTCTGCACCTGCTCGGCTTCTGCAGCAACCCCTCCCCCCTTCACGCATTCCCAGTTGGCCTCCCTGTATTTTCCACCTTCATGTAGGCACGCTGCTGGGCCTGTCAGCATGAATCATTCTGGAGGGACTGTTTTCAGTAGTTCAGGTACCTGGGGGAACTCCCCATCTCCAGGGAGTCTACGACTTCTCTCTAGAGCCTGCCAGCATAAGAATAGCTTTAAAGGGGGAAATTAGACGGATTCATGGAGGGGAGGTCTATTAGTGGCTTCTGCTAGCCACGGTGACTGAAGAGGACATCCACATTTTGAGGAGATAAGCCTCTGAATCCCAGTGACAGGAGGCAACATCAGGGGGAAGTCCTCAGCCTCTATGCCCTGTTGTTGGCCCTCCATAGTAACTGGGTAGCTGCCATGTGAGAGAGAATACTGGACTAGATGGGCCACTGGTCTGACCCAGTAGGGCCCATCTTATGAGTCTGTGCCTTCCCTCTAGAGCTGGCCTACAGAAGAACAGCTTCAGAAGGGAATTAGCCAGACTGATGGAGGAGAGGTCCATCAGAGGCTGCTCGCCATGATGGCTAAAGAAGACCTCCACATCCGAAGTCATTCAACCTCAAAGGGCCAGTGTTAGGAGGCAGCATGAGGGCCCCGGCCTCTATGCCCTGTTTTTGGTCCTCCAGAGGAACTGTTTGGCCGCTGTGTGAGACAGGAGGCTGGATGAGATGGATCCCTGGTCTGATCCAGCAGGGCTCTCCTTATGTTCTTATGAGCCTGTGACTTCTCTTCAGAGCCCACCTGTGGAAGAATACTTGGGCAAGTGCCAGTACTGGCTCAGCTGAAGTTTAGATGCAGGAAAGCTGTGCCTAAAGCCTTTAGAGCGGCACTTGGGCACACTAAGAACCCTTGCCTATCACAGGTCCCAAGCTAAGAGGCAGATCAGTGCCTCCCTATACATCACCAGCCTGGGAACAACGTCCACAGGGCTTGCCTCTATAACTATCTCTGCTAAAAGGTGCTTTCTTTTTCGTTTCTAGAAATTGGCCCAACAGAGGAAGGACCAGTATAACCTGCTGATGCAACGCATAGAAAGGGAGCGGAAGTTGTTCGTTATCGCCCAAAAGCTCCAGACCCGGAAAGACCTCTTGGTGAGAGGGCCTAGCTCTGTCCTCCTTTCTCACTTCTGCCCTCTGGTCTTCAAAGTGATCTGATGGCTCAGGAAGGGTGACTTTCCCCAGCATAGGCTGTGTTGAGGAGTGCAGCGTCTGCTCCGGGTAGCCTTATTAGTGGGCCTGGAATTGAGTCTAGGAGCACCTTAAAGCCCATCAAGATTTCTAGGGTATAATATAAGCTTTCTGAGTCAAAGCTCCCTTTGAAAACAAATCAACCAGTATCATCATGCCCCTGTATAAATCATTGGTGCGACCTCATTTGGAATACTGTGTACAGTTCTGGTCACCACATCTCAAAAAGGATATTATAGCATTGGAAAAAGTGCAGAGAAGGGCAACTAGAATGATAAAAGGGTTGGAACACCTTCCCTATGAAGAAAGGTTAAAATGCTTGGGGCTCTTTAGCTTGGAGAAACAACGGCTGAGGGGTGACATGATCAAGGTTTATAAGATTATCAATGGGATTGAGCAGGTTGAGAAAGAAGTCCTTTTCTCCCTTTCTCACAATACAAGAACTCGTGGGCACTCCATGAAATTGCTGAGCAGTTGGGTTAGAACAGATAAAAGGAAATACTTCTTCACCCGAAGAGTGATTAACATATGGAATTCACTGCCACAGGAGGTGGTGGCAGCTACAAGCATGGAGAGTTTCAAGAGGGAATTAGATAAACATATGGAGCAGAAGTCCATCAGTGGCTATTAGCCACAGGGTATAGATGGGAACTCTCAGTCTGGAGCAGGTGATGCACTCTATTCTTGGTGCTGGGGGGGGCAGCAGTGGGAGGGCTTCTAGTGTCCTGGCCCCACTGCTGGACCTCCTGATGGCACCTGGTATATTTTGGCCGCTGTGTGACAGAGTGTTGGACTAGATGGGCCATTGGCCTGATTCAACATTGGCTTCTCTTATGCTCTTATGTTCTTATGTCTGACTCTAGAAAGCCTGTACACTTGGAGATCTTCCCAGGTAGGTAGCCGTGTTGGTCTAAAGAGGTAGAATAAAGTTTGAGTCCAGTGGCACCCTTAAGACCAACAAAGCTTTCTTCAAAGTATGAGCTTTTGTGTGCATGCACACTTCCTCAGATGCAGTGAAACAGAATTTCCTCAACCATTACATATAGAAAAAGAGAGGCTGGGTGGGTGGGTTAGTTGCCAGGAAGGGCCAATGAGAGTCAAGACAGACAGAAACAAAAACCAGAAATTACCAGTCTGTACATATAGGTAGAGGGTGAGCAGTAAATTATCATACAGCACAATGAAGCCGTTTAACAGATACAAGGCTCAAACAGGAATTATAACTTTAGTTTATATTGTAACCATTTATTTGGGTTCAATCCTGGGGCAAACACAGTGAAGGAAATAAATACGTCAAAATTGGAGACTGGCGTATCCTTAATTGCAGAGTGCTGAGAGTAATTAATAGATTAATGGTTACCATATAAACTAAGCTTATTCCTGTTTGATCCTTGCATCTGTTAAAACATCTTCATTATGCTGTATGATAATTTACTACTTATCCTCTACCTATATGTAGGACTGGTAATTTCCAGTTTCGTTTCTGTCTCTCTCTTGACTGTAATTGGCCCTTCCTGGCAACTAACACCCTCTCTCTCTCTCTCCATGTAATGGCTGAGGAAATTCTGTTTCACTGTATCAGAAGAAGTGTGCATGCACATGAAAGCTTATACTTTGAATAAAACTTCATTGGTCTTAAAGGTGCCACTGGACTCAAACTTTGTTTTACTGGAGATCTTGTTGGTCTTTAAGATGCTCCTGGACGCAAGTCTGACTCTTGTCCTGCAGACCAACACAGCTGCCCACCTGTGATTAAAAGGTGTGAGGTGGGGCTGTGATTAAAAGGCGTGAGGTGGGGCTGCTTTGGGAGATGACAGATGATCCCATTTCTCCCCTGGAGAGGCTGGTCCGTAGCCTCTTGCTTCACACTGGTGTTTAGAGAAGAGGGGAGGGAATGGAGCCGGCCACGTTCTGTTGGAGAAGCTGGATGTGGATCACGTGACCCCTCCTGTCCTCCTTTGTCAGCTTGCCTTAATTCTTCTCCCAGGGTGCGCTGGATTTAAGAAGATTCTTTTTTTCTCTCTCACCTTTTAGGACAAAACTAAGAAAGTGAAGATGAAGAAAGAAACAGTGAACCGGGCTGCTGTTTACAAATTCCAGTTCAAACGGAAACGCTGACCGCGCCATACCATTGAGGTGTGAAGGACGTGGCTGCGGGCAGTCAAAGGCTTAGAGAAGGGCCTCTCCCCAGATGGGTTAAAGAGAGAGAGTTCTGTTCGTTTGTCTGCTTCTTGGCGTCAACATCACCCTGTCATAACCACTTTTTCAATAAACCCCAACATGATTCATTCTAATGCTGCTGATATCAGGCAGTGCATTGAAAAGACCAGTCATTTCAGCCAGACCTATTGCCCGTGTGCCCTTCAGCAGTTAGAAAAGGTCACCTCTGCGTATGGCTTCCCGTTTTGAATGTTCACAAGTCTTGGCTGAATAAAGGGGAAAATGACTTGAGTGCAAACACCCTGCAACGAATGTGCAGCTGGCCTGGCCTGAGAACACACATACAGAAGAAGAAGAAGAGATTGGAGTTATGCCCCGCCCTTCACTACCCAAGGGAGTGGCTTACAAACTCCTTGCCCTTCCCCTCCCCACAACAGACACCCTGTGAGGCAGGTGGGGCTGAGAGAGCTCTGACAGCAACTGCTCTTTTTCAAGAACAGCTCTTATCAGAACTACAGCTTTCCCGAGTTCATCCAGCCAGGTGCAAGTGGAGGAGTGGGGAATCAAACCCGGTTCTCCCAGATTAGAGTCCGCACACTTAACCACTACACCAAACAGGTGTGGACACAAATGAAGCTGCCATATAGTGAATCAGATCATTGGTCCATCAAGGTCCATCAAGGTCAGTACTGTCTACCGGCTCTGGCTCTCCAGGGACTCGGGTGGAGGTCTTTTAACATCATCTGCATGCCCGGTCCTTTTAACTGGAGGTGATGGGGATTGAACCTACAACCTTCTGCATGCAAAGCAGACGCTCTTCCTTTGAAACACAGCCTGAAACACAGAAGTTGTCATTTGGTCAGCAGTGGGTATCCCGCTGGTTTCTGGCTGAGTGCTGCTACCCAAAGATGTTGACTTGGAAGGAGAAAGCAAAAAGGTCCGGGGAGGGGAGTTCTAGCTATTTTCCTTTGTGGCACTGGGAAATGTGGGAGCTGGGTTTGGAGCTGTCCTTCCCCCTGTTCAGAGAAAGCCTTCTCCGCAAAGGGGAGGGACTGTGTTGCTGCCCCCTTCAGACCCAGATGAGCAGAACTCCTGCAGAAGCCGCTGAGGCCGAAAGGAGTAACAGAATCACAAAGTTGGAAGGGGCCACACAGGCCATCTAGTCCAACCTCCTGCTCAGTGCAGGATCAGCCTAGAGCAGGGGTGATGAGCTCATTTGTTATGAGGGCTGGATCTGACATAAACGAGACCTTGTTGGGCCGGGCCGTGTGTGGCATAAAATGTAATGCCAGGTAGCAGAGATATAAACTTTATATATAAAGGACAGAAACACAAAGGGGTTTTTTAAACTTAAAAATATGCTTAAAACATCAGCACTCTTGCAATATTTTGTTTATTTAACAGTGCCTGATAACTGATACCTCTTGCTCTGAATGATTACATCAAAATGTCTGTGCTGTTGCAATCTTGAGTATGCTGTTCAGGTGTGTATCCGTAAGCTGCAAACCTATGATGACGCAGCAGCAGCAGCAGAACTGGAAGAAGAAGCAGAAGACAGCCAGTTCCACTGTGGGCCTGATAGAAGCCCTCCCAGGGGCCTGATCTGGCCCCTGGGCCGCATGTTCAACACCCCTGGCCTACAGCATCCCTGACAAGTGTTTGTCCAGCTGCTGCTTAAAGACTGCCAGTGAAGGGGAGCTCACCACCTCCCTAGGCAGCTGATTTCCACTGTTGCATAACTCTTATGGTAAAAAAGTTTTTCTTAATATCCAGCTGGTACCTTCTTGCCCTTAATTTAAACCCATTATTTCAAGTTCTACCCTCTGTGCCAACAGGAACAGCTCCCTGCCCTCCCCCAAGTGACAGCCCTTCACATGCTTAGAGAGCAATCATGTCCCCCCTCAACCTTTTCTCCAGACTGAACATTCCCAGGTCCCTCAGGTTTTCCTTGTAGGGCTTGGTCTCCAGGCCCCCGATCATCCTCATCATGCTCTTTGGCACCCACTCTATTTTGTCCACACGAGGCCTCCAGAACTGCACACAGTATTCCAGCAGGACTCTCTTGCAATCTGGATGTTATTCCTCTGTTGATACCCCCCAAGATCACATTCGCTTTCTTCTTCGCCGCTGGCGAATGCTCTGAGTGTTTCTCTTCCAAAGAGATCAATCTGCTGATCTTGTACCCTCTGCCTATTTAAGGTGTGTTCATTGATGGGACAGGCAGGGAGGTTTCCTGAAGAGTGAGTGGAACTGGCATTTCTGCATAATCAGTGATCTGGCCCAGTCTGGCTTCTGACACTCGATGATTAGGCTGACGCAGCTGAGGCTTGCCCGGTCTCTCCAACCCTCAAGCTGCAACGGCGGAGGCTTGTATTGAGGGCCCAGCAGGGGGCAGTGGTGCTCCATGGCTGGCTGGCTGGCTGTGGAGCCTGGTGTTGAGCAGGACATTCCAGCCACAGCAGGCAAAAAGCACAAACTTGGCTGTTTGAAAACTTGGGCCGCCAGTGGAGTTTCCAGGCTCCCTTCTGAACAATAATACCTTAGAGGAGACCAACATTTCTTGCTGGAGCTGCCTTTTCCGGCTGGGCACAGACCAACGATTTCATCTCTTGCCCATCCAAGGATTTGGTCTCTGGAGAATTGGGGCTACTGGTCGCCACATAGTTTTACTGATGTGATTGTATATCCTTGCCATGTGTGAAAGCAGCCCCTGGGGAGGTCTTGGTGCTGCTTTGGAGGGGCAGGTGGTGTCATTCTGGCCACTTCCTCCTTTTGGATGCTTTCTGCCGCTTTGTGTTTTATCTTTAGGTGGCTTGGAAGGTTTCTGCCTCACATGTGCTTCCTTGCACCAACAGGTCTGTGAAGTGCCGCCTACCCTTCCCACCACTCAGTGTATGCTGACCCCTTACTAGCACTATGTGTTGGGGATAAGCAGTTCAGGGGGGCCTATGTGTATGGGCTGGAATGTTGGAATGTGCTCTCCTCTTGTCACTGTAAATGAAGGTAGGTGGGTCAGCCCCTTTTAGGCTTAGTGCCCCCAAAGCTTGCTTGGCATTCAGCAGGTCAACATTCCTGATCTTGAACTAGGGGAGAGGGAGGGACCTCCTCATGAAAACTGAATTAGAAAACTAGACTGAATTAGAAAACTAGACTGAATCAGACCCTCGGTCCATCAAGGTCAGTATTGTCTACTCAGAGTGGCAGTAGCTCTCCGAGGTCTCAGGCAGAGGTCTGTCACATCGCCTCCCACCTGGTCTTTTTAAAGTGGAGGTGCCAGGGGACTGAACCTGTGTTGGGATTCTTAATGAAAATTGTATTTAAGCCGAGTAAAAAAATCGTTAGTCAGCAGAGCAAGTTTTGAGAGACTGAGTCCATGTGTATATAAAAGTATAAAAGTTTACTATAACACTAACATGGGGAAAAGGTACACAGGATATAAAACAACAACAAGAGCTAGGTACTACATCCTTGCAGCTAAAGAGATAAGACAGGAATGGCGTCTCCTCCTTCAACAAGAACAAAGAGCAGGAAGGAGCACCCCAATATGCTAAATACCTGATACATTGATTTCCAATCAGAGAACTACGGTTCTTACAAAATTCCCGGGCATTCTATTCAGTAAATAGATTGGTTACAAACAAACAAACATGTGACTTCCTGTTTACCAATACTAACAACATTAACCCTATAAATACTGAAGTGTTTTAAACTTGTTATACCCAACACCCCTTCTCAAGTTATAACACTGAAGTCATGCAAGTTCAGTCTTTTACGTAGAGTCTCGAACTTCCCTTTGTCGAGTGGTTTGGTGAGGATGTCTGCAATCATCTCCTCAGTAGGGCAGAGTTGGAGTTCAATCAGTCCTTGGTCTTGCAGGTGTTCCACATACTTAGATTTGAGAGCGATGGTCTCATTCTTAGATTTGGTGCCCTCACCTTTGCATATAGCGATGCAAGCTTGATTGTCTTCAAACAGTATTATTGGTTTTGGTTCATCTATTCCAAAGTCCTTCAGTAGATGAATAATCCAGTATAGTTCATAGCTGGCACTTTGTGCTGATACACATTCTGCTTCCGCTGTAGAAAGAGCTATGACAGATTGCTTTTGACTAGTCCATTCAATCAAACTGTTGCCATAAAAGGACAAGTATCCCACTTGTAGATTTGCCATCAGGTGTATTTTTACCCCAGTTGGCATCCATGAATCCAGTCAGTCTTGGGTCATCACAGGCTGAGATTTTAAGTTTGTAGTCCAAAGTTCCTTTTAGATATCTTGCCAGTCTCTTTATAGCTTTCCAGTCATGGATATTTGGTGAGCTGGTCTTTCTGCATAAGAGTCCAGCTGCTGAAGTTATATCTGGTCTGCAGATTGTGCTCAAGTATAAGAGCTTTCCAATTGCGTATCTGTACTCATGGTTGTCTTTAAGTACTTCTCCATCTGTATGGTTTAGATAGTCCTTTTCAAGTGGAGTGCTTACTGGTTTGGAATGTTTCATTCCCACAGATTCAATAAAGTCCATGATCTTTTGTTTCTGGCTCAAAAGAAAACTTCCATCCTCAGTTATTTCAATTTGTATTCCAAGGTAGTACTTTATGGTTCCTAATTGTTTCACTTCGACTTCTTTGTTCAGTTCATCTGCTATTTCTTGTACATCTCCTTGGTCTTGACAACAAATAACCAAGTCGTCAACGTAAATGAGTATGTATTGATATTGTCCATTTTTAAGTTTTGAGAACAAGCAAGTTCTGCTATTCCTTGTTGAAAGTTCTGTTTTTGTAACAGCTTAGTCAGTTTGTCATTCCATGCTTTTGCTGCTTGTTTTAATCCATAAATGCTTTTGTTGAGTTTGCACACTAGGCCTTCTTGTCCTTCTGTTGGAAATCCTTCTGGTTATTCCATGTAGATCTCTTCAGTCAGGTCTCCATTGAGAAAAGCTGTTTTGATGTCCAAATGTTCAACATGCATACCCCTTGAGGCTGCTATGCTTAGAAGTGTCCTGAAGGATGTGTAGCTGACAACAGGTGCAAAAGTATCAGAAAAGTCAATTCCAAATTTTTGTGAGTATCCTTTTGCAACTAGGCATGCCTTGTACTTGTCCACCTTGCCGTCAGGGTCATACTTCACTTTGTACACCCACTTACAGCCGATGGCTTTTCTTTCAGAAGGCAACTCAGTAAGAGTCCAAACTTGTTTGTCTTGTAAAGATCCAAATTCTTCTTCCATTGCTTCTATCCACTTGCTTCTCTTTGATGCAGGTAATCGATTGACTTCCTTCCAGTTAGAAGGTTCCTTCACTGGTTGTACACTTGCACAAAATTCGAATCTTGGTGGTGGTACTCCTTTATTACTTCTTGCTGATTGTCTCACAGTGGTTGTCTCTCCTTCCCTTGGCATAGGCTCTCCTGGTTCCCCTTCTGAGTGAGAACTCTCTTGTGGAGATGGACTTGCCTGTTCACAGGTAGTCCGTGCAGATTGCCAAGCAAACAAGTCGTTGAAGGAGACTTCTGTAGATTTTTGAGCAGCAGGTTGCATTGTGGACTCAGCTTGGTTAGAAGCTTGTAGGATGTTGCTCTCATCAACGTGTACCACATTGCATTCCTTGACTGTGTAAGTTTTAGGGTCTAGGATTCTGTATCCTTTTCCTCCAAGACCGTATCCCACGAGGATACCAGGTTCTGCTCTAGGGTCAAGTTTGCCCCTTCTCTCCTTTGTACATTTGCATAGGCTTTAGATCCAAAGGCTTTTATGTGTTTTAAGTCCAGGCACCCTATTATGCCATAATTCAGAAAGGACTTTTGCCTGTAATTTTGATGGTACTCTATTATGAAGGTAGACAGCTGTATTAACTGCTTCAGCTCATAGAATTTCTGAAAGTCCAGACAGCATTAGCATAGAACGCGCCATTTCTTTTTTTAAAAAATATTTTTATTTATGGTTTTTTCCAAGATATACACACAAAAAAAAACAAAATCCAAATCAAGAACAAGAATTACATAAAATTGCATAAATCCTTAGCAGATTTTCGAGCATATACCTTGATTAAATCTATTTATGTTAAAGTAACTAGATAAAGTAGGAGTGGTTTTGGGACGATTTGTCTATTTGTTTGTTTTTCATACCTTCTTTTCAATCCAATCATAAATTTTCTTCCATCTATTTACATAAACTAGATCATCTCTTCCGGAAAGTATAAGATTTAGCTTATCTAATTCGGCTATTTCCAGTATAGTATCTATAATTTCTTCTGCATTGGGGGTATTTTCTTTTTCCCCACATTTTGCTATCCTAATTCTAGCTGCTGTAATTATATACAGAATGATTCTTTGATCTTCTTTATTAATTCTCATCGGTATCATATTCAGCAAAAAAGTCTCTGGTTCTAGTTCTAACTTCATTTTGGTGGAGTCTTCAATTATCTTTTTAATCATTTTCCAAAACTTTCTTATTTTTTCGCAGTTCCACCAGATATGCAAATACGTTCCCACCTCTTTTTTGCACCTCCAGCATACATCTGATGCTCTTTTGTAACATTTTGCAACTTTCTCCGGAGTCCAGTGCCATCTGAAAAACATCTTGTAGATATTTTCTTTATAGTTTGTGGCTCTGAGCAACTTAAGAGAGTTCCATAGTCTGGACCACTGTTCTAAAGTGATGTTTTGCCCTATATCTTTCATCCAAAGAATCATATTTGGTTTCACAATTTCATTTAATAAATCCTCAGTTAAAAGAAAGTTATACAATTTTTGTATTAATTTATCTGCTGAGGAAAGCCAAATTTTATCTAATTGGGAGTAAGAATTCATGAAATTAATTTTTTTATCTTTAATAAATCTGGACTTTAACTGTAATTTTTCCCAAGGGGTTAAGTTTGCTTTTTGGATTTCTTGTGAATCTAATGGTTTTAATTCTTTGTTTTCTGTCAGTAATCTTTCGTATATTAATTTTTTTCCCTTGGACCATAGAGACGGTAACGTAAAAGCCTCTACTGGGGAGATCCAATTCGGGATTTTGGCGTAATACCTCTTTTTAATTTCTCTCCAAATTTTCATCAACGGGCCTCTTATTGCATGGTTTTCAAAAATTTGTTGGCTTTTATCCATGTTGTACCAGAAATGGGCATGCCAGCCCATAGGTAAATCATGACCTTCTAATTTCAAAGTTCTTTCGTCTTCTAATTGGATCCATTCTCGTATCCATCCCATTGCTGCCGCCTGATAGTATAGACTCCAATTTGGTAAGCTTAAGCCTCCCCTTTCTTTCTTATCTGTTAGTAATCTTCTACTAATTCTTGGTTTTTTAGCGTGCCAAATAAACGTTTTAACTACTCGATTTATTTCTTCAAAAAAAATTTATTTGTTAATATAGGAATACATTGGGCCAAGAATAGAAAACGTGGTAAGATGTTCATTTTAATTGTGGCGATTCTGCCCATGAATGAAATTTGTAAGTCCTGCCATCTATTAAGATCTTTTTTTATCTCCTCTAAGAGTTTTATATAATTATTTTTATAAAGATTTTTATTATTTGTCATGATGATTCCTAAGTATTTTATTTTCTCGACTACCTGAATATTTGAAATGTTTTGAATCTTGGCAATTTGTGCAATCATGCAGTTTTTAGTTATAATTTTTGGTTTTTTTATATTAATTTTTAAGCCCGCAATTTGACCATATTCATGTAAATCTTCCCATAGATATGGTATAGTTTTTATTGGTTCTTCCAGGATGAATACCAGGTCATCCGCAAAAGCCTGTAATTTATATTGTTCTTTTTTATTTTTGTTCCCGTTATATTCTCATTATGTCTCACTATATCATTTAAAGTTTCTAAACCAAAAATGAATAATAACGGTGATAACGGGCAGCCCTGTCTCATACCCTTTTGAATTGGAATACTGTTTGTTAGCTCTCCATTGATAATAATTTTTGCGTATTGATCTTCATATATGGCTTTGATTGAATTGAGAAACTTTTCACCACAATTCCACAAGGTAATCTTCTGTTTTAAATATTCCCAATTAACATTATCGAAAGCTTTTTCTGCGTCTAAGAAAATTAAGGCAACCTGTTTTCCGGGATTTTGCTCATAATATTCTAATATGTTTATTATATTTCTTATATTATTTTTAATTTGTCTTCTCGGAATAAAGCCTGACTAGTCTTTATGAATTATTTCTACCATAATTTTCTTAAACCTATTTGCTAAAATTGAAGCAAAAATTTTGTAGTCTACGTTTAGCAAAGAAATAGGTCTAAAATTTTTGATATCTGTATTTTCGGTATCTGGTTTATGGATAAGCGTTATCAGCGCTTCTTTCCACGTCGGGGGAATTTTACCCGTCACCATAACATTATTCACTACATCTTTAAATAAACCTGATGTTTCGTCTTCTAAAACCTTGTAAATTTCAGCTGGGATAGCATCTGGACCTGGTGTTTTCTTAGACTTTTGAGATTTAATTGCATTTATCAATTCAAACATGGAAATATTTTCGTTCAGTTGTTTTCTTTGTTCCTCTGTACATTTACCTGTTTTGTGTTTCAATAAAAATTCTTCAATTTTCTGATTATTGTATGGAGTCTGTTTATATAAACTTTTATAAAAATTTTCCACAATTGTTTTTAAGTCATATGCTTTATGTTTTATTTCCTGATTTTTGTCTTTTAACGCTATAATACATCTTTTTCCCCTTTCTTTTCTAAGTTTATAGGCTAACCAGCGAGAAGGTTTATTCGCATTTTCAAAGAAATACGCTTTTGTGTATTCAATTTTTTTTGCTATCTTAATCCTAAATTTATTTGATGTTGCTTCAATTTTATCCTTAATCTTATCTCTTTTAAATTTTCCTTATTTTGGCTTGTCTTTTCTAACTTCTTAATTCTGAAGTTAATCTTTTAAAGTTTTCTCTTTTTTGTTTATTTTTCCCTGCTTCTTGATTTATAAATAAACCCCTAATATATGCTTTAAGAGTGTCCCAAATAATATTCAAATTGGAAGTGTTTTAAACTTGTTATATCCAACAACCTGGGACTTTCTGCGTGCCCAGCGGATGCTCTTCCACTGCGCCACAGCCCATGGATTGGGTTTGGTGTAGCACCTCCAACGGGCACTGAATGAGAATGTGTTAATGTCCAATTGCAGGGTGAAGGCAGTGTCCTTGCTGGACAGCTGTCAGAGACGGTTCCTGAATCCAAGTATGTCCACCACCTGACCTTTGCCAGTAGAGTGGCCTCGAAACCAGGCCCTCCTTGGACTTCTGCTGCCAGATGCATGTAAATATTGCTGTTCCCCAAGATTGTTCTTCAGCACCTTTGATTCTTCAAGGGCGGACAAGGAGTGGGGCTTCCACTCAAAATGTAGGAGCTAAAATTACTTTATAAAGCATGTATAGTCAATCAGTATAACCAGTTTGCGGGGCATAATCAAATCAGCTGATGCTATACCCAAAGGGCCAACATGCAGATTCACCACATAATTAAAGTCTTGCCTGAACAGAAAACCCTGTTGTGGCCTGTAAGCGAAAAGACCTAGGTGTTAGGTGATCAGCTGGCCTTATCCCAGGTGGGCCCCTGCCTTTTCTCTGTTGGTGGTAGGGTCACTTGAATCAGGGCTTCTGCTGAAGATCGTGACTCCCAGTTTAAGAGAAAGTGCTTCCTCAGACCACTAGTCCCTGACCTTTCAGGGTTTTCTTCTGCATTCCTTGAAAGCTGCAGGATATCTTGATCATGGAAACTATAAAGCTGTTGTCTCCTCTGAGACGACTGTGTGAGTCAAGTGCTGTCAAGTTGCGGCTGACTTCTGGTGACCCCAGTAAGAGGCTTTCGAGGCAACTGAGAAGCAGAGATGGTTTGCTATTGCCTTCCTCTGCAGACCCCTCCAAGCACTGGCCCTGCTTACCTTCCAAAATCTGATGAGATGAGGCTATACCACACTGCTTTTCCACACGTGGGACAACTCCGCACCACCACCAACTGCTGTGCAAAGCCTCAAGCTGGATCAGGGAGATGCCTCGCTGCAGGACCCATCTGTATGCCCCAAGCCTGGTGCAGAGTTCAGAGTAGAGGAATGAGGTGGGGTCTCTGAGGCTCCCAGGGTGATTCATGGAGCAAACGAGGTAGCTGAGGATAATTATAGCGAAACAGACTAACGAGGCAGGTTCTGGGGCTGCTGTGTGGTGGTGCTACAGTCCAGGCTGGGATGTGGGTGAGGCTGCTAGCTCCCACCTGGGAAATTCTGGGGATCTGGGGGTGGAGCCTGTGGAGGGGAGCATTTGGAAGGTGTGATTTCTGGTATATCAGAGTCCAGGCTCCAAAGCAGCCACTTTCTCAAGGGGAAACTGATGTTTGGAGATCAATTGTAATTCCAGAACTCCAGGCTCCACCTAGAGGATGGCAACCCACATGTCAAGGTGACTCACCCTCATAAATCCCCCCCACCCCCAGTTATATATTCCCTTCTATTCTGATGCTACAAAAGCTATAGTGCCAGTTATATAAGTTACTGAGGCTTAAAAGAAGCTAATGTGGGATATATTCTTTTATATGATCACATTCTCCTCCCAAGAGCTTTACTGTACTTCCTTCTCCAGCTCACTCAAATGGGGGAAGCCACTCAGGGGCCTCAGAAATTTCCAGGGGTCTCTCAGACATCTTGTTCTACCACCAAGAATGTGGCATGTGCTCAGCTGGTATGGGTCTGAAGGCTCAGGAAGGGTTGCCAGGTCCTCCCTGGTCACCAGCAGGGGATGGGGGAGGTTGGGTTGCCAGGCCCTGGTTGGGAAACTCCTGGAGATATGGAGGTGGACAGGGACCTCAGTGGGGTGCAATGCCACAAGTACGACCTCCAAAGCATCCGTTTTTT
The DNA here is from genome assembly GCA_029375565.1 of Gekko gecko. Taxonomy (NCBI): domain Eukaryota; kingdom Metazoa; phylum Chordata; class Lepidosauria; order Squamata; family Gekkonidae; genus Gekko; species Gekko gecko. Next base: position 199,026,314 of record JAPDNY010000005.1, read on the forward strand.
TCCAGGGGAACTGATCTCTGCAGTCTGGAGATGAGCTGTAATTCAGGGGGATCCCCACATCCCACCTGGAGGCTGGCATCCCTAGGCTGTCCCTCCTTCCAAGTGTCTCCTAAACAGCAAGGCAAAGGGCAGTTTTCCCAGCTGGCTTCCAGTATCAACATCTGAATTGTTCTCCTAACCCAGCTGGCCAAAGGCCGGCTAGAAAGACTGATGTGCAAACTTTTGTATCCCTGGGGAAGAAATTTTGGCTTTGCCTCCAAGTGATCACAGAGCACAAATCAAATGCTTACTTTGCACGGCTATGATTTTTGCAAATACCAGTGGGGTGACATTTCATTTTGTCACAGAGATGGTAAGAGTTTGACTAAGGGAAAGGGTTTCTTCAAGCATATGCTAGGATGCAGTAGTGGCAGCACTACCCACCTAGCACTGTGCTGGTGGAACTGGTCTGCTGGCACACACCAGGCCAGCATTAGGGGTATGGAGCAGAAATTAGTTAGCTTGTTTTTGTTTTGTATTTATGTATGTGTTTATGCATGTGCACACACACACACCGGGAAGTCATGATGACCTCTGGTGACTGACCCCTACTGGGGGCCTGGAGAATATTCAGAGAGGTGGCTGAATAAAGCCTACCTCCTGACTGCTGGCATTCCAAGGAGGTCTCCCATCCAAGTACCTGCCAGAGTCGACCCTGCTTAGCTTCTGAGATTTGATGAGATCGGGCTTGCCTGGGCTATCCAGGTCAAGGATTAGCTGACTTCTTAACACTCTTGCATACGTCCTGGAGATTGGTGAAGTCTGTTGACATAGCTCAGGTAAATCCCATGGGGGCCCACGCAAAGAAAAATGCCAACTCCCTCCATACCCCCCCCACAGCACAGTTTAGAATGGCAGTCACACCCCTCCATAGCCACCAGTCCCAGCCCCTCCGCCCTCGGTAACCCCCCAACTCAGAGAACACCAAGCATGGGCATGGGGGCTAGATCTCTCTGCTCCGTGCGGGCAGGCTTAGAATACAGAGTCTGGCATGCTGGTGGTGAAAACTACACCTCAAGGACACTATTTAGAACTATGGGGGGAGGGGTTTAAAACATCCAAGGGAGAAAACAAGCATTGTTGCATTTGCCCGACACTCCCCTGCAATGCTACCTTTATGCTGCGGAATCTTGTGAGCAAAAACTCTACTTTGTGAGCTAGTGGCATTCAAGTCGTGAGTGAGCAGTTTGGCCACTGCATAAATTGGTTTGCTCTGGAGCCATCCATAAACGTGTGAACCAGAGGCTAAAAAACTGAGCTAGCTCACACTGACTCAGCTTAGAAGGAACACTGCTCCCCTGCTCAAAACCTTTACGAGTATTCCATTTCAGGACAGAGACCCCAAAGGGGCCTGTTAGTACGCTTTGCAATGGCACAGGAGCCTCACTAGAATCAGTCGGCAACCGCTTCCATCTGGCTTGGCTCTCGTTTCCCTGATGCTGCTTGGCTGTATCTTGGTTGGACTGGGAGTTCCATGGATTATGGTTGGGTCCCACTGCTAGCTGCCATCAACCTCTGCTGTCTTCTGCATACAGTCCATACTGGGAGAGGGTCAGAGATGCTGCTGGTGTCTGGTACAAGTGGCAACAAACTTGGGGTGACCCCATGAAGTTGTGCCTCATGGGGTGTTCAAGGCAAGGTGGTTTGCCTTTGCCTTCCTCTGCATAGCAGCCCCAGTTCTCCTTGGTGGTCTTCCATTGAAATACTGACCCTGCTTGGCTTCCAGGCTCTGATAAGATCTGGGCTGTTAGGGTTTTTAATTTCATTGCTTTTAAATTGCAGTGTTTTAAGTACAATTTGTAAGCTGCCTTGAGCCATGAGGAATGGTGGGCTATAAATATTTTAATAAGTCAATGCTGCCAGGTGGGGCTGGCTAGGATTGCAAAGGTCCCAAATGGGAACTACTACCCCCTTGACTGCAGGAAGGAGGTGATGCGTGTGGTGGTTTGCTGGCCAAAATGATGGGCATCTGGGACAGTCAACTGGCATGAGCGAGCCATCCCCCATGATGACGCTTGAAGGGGCCTGGGGCATTCTGAATCAATGTCTTTCTACGGCAGGGTGCCCTTTGCAGATCTTTCCTGCCCTGCTCTATGTGACTGCTGGGGGATGCCTGCTCCGTGCCTCAATCCTGGTGTGCCCATTTGGGTGTAGTAAGGTTGCCAACTCCGTTTTTCTACAAGGGAGCTGATGTCTGGAGGTCACTTGCAATTCCAGCAGATCTACAGGCCCCACCTGGAGGTCGGCAACCCTAGATGTGGGCACTGTATGGGTTCTAGTCTGTTCTCTGCCTTCTCTTTTGCTGCTGAGCAAGATGGGAGCTTTGCCTCCTGGCCAACATTCCCCTGCCTGGGAATGAAACCCATGGGAGGGGCTGTGGCTCAGTGGCTGACCCTCTGCTTGGCATGCAGAAGGCCCCAGGTTCAATCCCTAATCTCTCCAGTCAAAAAGCAGGCAGCAGGTGAAGTAAATGACTTCTGACTGAGACCCTGGAGAGCTGCTGCCAGTCTGAGTAGGCAATACTGACCTTGATGGACTGGTGGTCAGATTCAGTATGAGGCTGCTTCATTTGTGTGGGGAGGCAGGAGACTGCAGTTACTCAGTGGTAAGTGGAAGAGACTCTCTGTAGGCTCAGAGTTATTTCCCTTCCCATAATCCAGGACCCAACCCTCCTGCAGGAAACAAGCTCCTAGGCTAAGGTTTGGTGAGATCTAAAGTCAGATTAGGCAGCGCTGTGGAGAAAAAGAAAATAGAACTTTCTGGGAAGTGTTGCCGGAGATGGAGGAGAAAACGGGGAACGGATTGTTACTTGAGTGGGAAATCACATCCCTATGTCCTCTGATGACAGCTGAGTGGTGGTGGTAGGGCAGTCAGTACTGCATTTCTAAATAGTGAGGTGCTGAGGTTTAATATGGGTGGAAAATGTGCCATTACTCGGGGAAACTTGCTTTTAATTTCTGAACACGGGGAGTTGTCCAGCACTCTGCATACACTCAGAGGTACATTATTATTAGCCAGCTTCACTCTGCTGAAGAATTCCACACGGTGGATGCAATAACTGTTGTCAGGCTGGTCGCATTGCTCTCTCTGGGTGCTCCTCAGCTGTAAAACAGTGCCAGTGTTCTGGCAGTGCAATTGAGGGATGTATACATGTGAGCATTGTTTGACTTGGCTCCCTGCTTTTGTTATCTGGAGTCACCCCCTGGCAGCCACTTCTAGTTCCTGCTTTCATCCCACGGTGTCTTGGCACCTGGATTGGGTTGGCCGACTGTTGTGCGCCAGCTTGCACTGTCCACTGCCAGGTCCCACCCAGTGATGCCCAGGACTGCCCCTATTATCATCTGGAAAATGTTGGGTTGGTGGTGTCACTAGTAGCCTTCACCCAATGTGTTGTCCAAGGGGGTCTTTGGGCCAAAAGCAACCAAATTGCCTGTTGTTCACCACTGGCAATGACCACGATGACAACAGATACAAGGGCTGCCTGTGCTTGGAAGCAGGGCTTGCAGCTACAAAGGAAATCCTTTCATTGGCATACCTGAGGCCAGAAATTTGGCAGGATGCTTTTGCCATTTCTGTGCCTCAGATCCCAAAGATACATGTGCAGTGCAACCTGGCTATACTAATTCAGCCAAAAGCATTTCCCTTTTAGGCCAGGCAGGTCATTGGATGGGAAGTGGCATCAAGTTGCTGCTGATCTGGCGGTAACCCCACAGGCTTCTCAAGGGGAGAGAGAACAGAGGTGGTTTGCCATTGCCTGCCTCTGCGCAGCAACCCTGGGCTACCTTGGTCTCCCATCTGAGTTTCCAAGATCGGATGAAATTGGGCTATCCTGGTCTGCCCGAGTCAGTCAGCCAAGAATGATCACTGCAGTGAATTAATTCTAAGAGCTCCAGCGTCACTTGGGTATTGACAGATCTTTCCCACTGTTGCAGCCTTGCCCGGGCCCTGCTGCCCATGTCTGGCTGAACGATGAGGGTTGCCCACCATGCCCACCACTGTGGGCTCCAGTGCCCCTCTGAGAACGGGCCAGCGAATCTGGTCCCCAGGTGAGAGCTACGGAGCTGTTTCCCACCTTGGGTGGAATTGATTCCCCACTCAGGATTCCCTGTTTGCTTTTTGCAACGCTGCGGGCAGCAGAAATTAGCGATCACACAGCAGCCCCCGGAGGGGCGGTGATGGGGAGAGGCGTCTGCAGCTGGATGGGAGCGCCAGCCCGCCCCGTCAAGCCTGTCCCTCCGCAGCTGGGCTGGGACTGCTGCCCTAGTCAGGTTAGGCTCCTTTTGGGTGCCCCGGCAGGAGCTGGAGCCGCCCCCGCGCCCCGCGCTGTTCCTTCATTCAACCTTTGGCTGCGGTGCAGCGGGCGGAACAGGGTGAGCGCTGGCACAGAGGTCTGTTTGGGCTGCCTCATCAGCATCGGGGAACTGTGTCCCTGCGAGGTTTGATACAATTTAATTAACCTAATTAAAAGCTCTGATTGCAGAGAAGATTGGGGCAGAGCCAGCCAGCGACTGCATACGCCTAATGAGCTGGAAGGTGTGGGCTCCGCGCCAAGCCGAGATGCATCTCTAATGAGCTGGTGCGCGCGGAGCGGGCCTTTGGAACGCTCTCGCTTTATTTTTGGCAGCGCCGGCCGGTTTCTCTTCCAGATAAAAAGTGCGGGAAGCTCCTTCCTCCCCAGGTAGCAGGGAGCCGGGCGAGGCCCTCCCGTCCTGCCCCAGCCCCGCAGCGGCTGGTGTGCGCAGGCAGAAGAGGAAAGGCGGAACAGCCCTCTGGCCGGGGCACGTTGCGGTGCTCTCTGCCTGGAGCTGAGGATCTGGCTCAGTGGCAGAGCATCTTCTGGGCATGCAGAAAGTCCCAGGTTCAATCCCCAGCATCTCCAGTAGGTGATGGGAAAGACCTGAAACCCTGGGGAACTGCTTCCAATCTGAGTAGACCATACTGACTTAGATGGACTAAGGGTTTGATTCAGTATAGTGCACTTCTATGTGTGCGTGGCCAGGTGGCTGGCACTCAATATGGCTTCTATGTGGCTGAAAGAAGGCATGTGTATTTGAGTATGCTAGAAGGCCCCTGAGATCTCCCCTCCCATGTTTATGTCCCAGGCCTTATGAGCCAGTGTAGTGTAGTGGTCAAAATGTCACACTAGCACTGGAGACCACTGGAACCAAATTCCCACCTTGTCACAAAACTCCCCGGGTAGCCTTGGGCTATTCTTTCTCTGTCTTAGCTTAACCTACCTTGCAGGGTTGTTGTGAAGATAGAATAAAGGAGGGAAGAGCCGTGTGATGCCAACTTGATCTCCTTGGCAGACTGTGAACTTGAAAAGGTGCTTGTTGAATATGGGCCTTTTCTAGACTGTTAGGGGGGAGGATTGCTAACTCTGGGTTGGGAAATTCTTGGAAATTTGGGGGTGGTGCCTGTGGAGGGCAGGGTTTGAAAAAAGAGGGACCTCAGTCGGATAGAATTCCAGAAAGTCCACCCTCTAAAGCAGCCATTTTTCTCCAGGGGAATTGATCTGTCATTCGGAGATGAGTTGTAATTCTGGGAGATCTCCAGGCCCCATCTGGAGGTTGATAAAAAATATGGCCAAGGCTGATGATGCAAAATCAGGTGAAAATATATTTTATTATTCAGCTACTTTTTAAAAATTCCCGACGCGTTTTGCCAACAGGCTTTATCAGGGGAATCTGTTCATCTTGCAGTAGTTCTTCAAAAAGAGTAAAAGATCAGTAGCACAACCACCTGGCGATTGACAACACCAGTGGAAGAGGTGGGGGGGGGCGTGAATTTCTCCGGAGTATGTTAGGACAGGAAAAGGGCACGTGTGTGTCCTCCAGTGACCCCGTTCCTCCAAAGTGACGCAGGGGTGCTAAATGCCACTCAGAGAGTCACAGATTGCCCGCATGTCTCAGGATGCAGAGACAATAATGTTTTTTGTGAGGGTCTCGGTTTGAAGATCAAGTGTTCTTTGTCGGGCACCCTGGCCCAACACATAGATTTGTCTCTCTGGCCGAACATTCCCAAAGCCCCGAGGGAAGAAAAGGCCCCACTGAGGCCCCACACTGGGTGCTTTGTTGCCGGCTGCTTTGGAGCCCTGTGGTCCATGCCCGCATGGTGAAAAGTGCCCCGGAGACCTGCCTGGCAAGAGATAATGTTTCCCTCTTATCTGGTGCTGCCCACCTACGGGCTTGGATGCTGACCTTCTGAAACAAGCCGTTATTCTTTCCTCGCCCGCTGGCCCCTCCCCGGGTCCCTCCTGCTCACAGGGTGGCTGTTGTGTTCCCTGGGCGAAGGGACCCCAATCCTTGCCCCGGCCTACGCGTGCTGTGGCCACACAAAGAGAGCTTAGCAGCCCGGCTGCTCCTTGGGCACTTGGACAAGAATGTTCCATGCCCTGTGTTGTTTTTTTAAGCATGAGACTTGAGCTGGTTTCCTCTTTAGGGCCTGTACTGGGCTGGGGGGAGCAGAGCCCTACCCAGCAGCGGTGGCAACTGGTACAAAGGTAGCAAAATATTCTCAGGTAAACAGCCTGAATACCCTGACCTGGATGGCCCAGGGAAGCCTGCTCTCATTAGACCTCAAAAGCTAAGTAGGATTGGCTGTGGTTGATATTTGGATGGGAGACCACCAATGACATCCAGGGACTTTATGCAGAGGCAGACAATAGTAAACCACCTCTGAACACCTCTTGCCTTTAAAACCCGAAGGAGTTGCTGTAAGTCAGTTGTAATTTGGCTTTTTCCATCACCATCAAGCAGCCTGCAAGTCCAGGCTGGAAACTGGTAGACACACCACTGGAAACTGCCCTGTGGTATGCCCTCTGCCCTTGCACTTATTTATTTATGTCCTGCTTTTCTCCGCAGTTGGATCTCAAAGCGGCTTAGAACGCCATTCTCCCCTCCTCGGTTCTCTCACCAAAGCCCTGTGAGGTAGGCCAGACAGAGAGCTTGTGACAGACCCAGGCTAGAAGCTGGGACTCAAACATGGCTTGCCCAGAATCCTAGTATGAATGGCTATCCACTATGCCTAGGATTGCCAACTTCAGGTTGGGAAATTTCTGGAGATTTGGCTGGTAGAGCCTGGGAGGGGCGGGATTTGGGGAGGGAGCTCAGCAGGTATGTGATGCCACTCTAGGACTTCAGTTTCTCCTAGACTATGGTATAGCTATGGTATAACATAATGTGCACTGATCTCTTCAGTCTGCTCCACAGGCAGGCCACCAGGACAGGCCACTGTTGTAGCTGCTTTGGCCACTAGCTGTCTCCTTTCCTTAACCCCCTTCCCAACATCTGCTGCTAGGCCTTGCTCCCATCCACAGAGTTTAGGATTGCAATCTCCAGGTTGGGAAATTCCTGGAGATTTGACGGTGGAGCCTGAGGAGAACAGATCTGAGCAGTCTGGAGACCAGTTGTGATTCCAGGAGTTCTCCGGTCTCCACCTGGAGGCTGCCTCTTCACGGTATCCCTCCAGTTGGCTAGCTACCCAAGGCATGCATAAGGAAAACATTAGGCCCCAGGTGTCAAAGTCATTTATTACAATGGCAGAATCTGACACAAATGTCGCTTTGTTGGGCCAGGCCATGTGTGCCATAAAGCATAATGCCAGGTACTGGAGATAGAAACTGTACAAAGGACAGCAGCTGGTAAGCTCCAAGTTGGTGTGTCCTCACTGCAGGGCCTCATGGGCTGGTGTGTGTGTGTGTGTGCATGCAAAGGAAAATCCACATGGGTGGACTGGAGAGCCAGCAGTGCAGTGCTGGGCAGATGGTCCCACAATTCTTGGCTGCTGCAGACAAGGTTGTTCTGCCCTGCTGAAGCCAAAATGAAGTGGTTCTACCCACTCCCTCCCAGTACTCCCTCTCTTGCACCAGTTGCTCGCGGGCTGCATTGGGCGAGTTCCGGCCCCTGGGCCTTATATTTGACACCCCTGGATTAGACCGTCTGGAAACCTGGACAAGAAGAAGCTAGCCTTGCCTTGCTCTGTTGGGTTCCTTCAGGTGGAGCTGGGAGGGCAGGGGCTGCCCGGATACCAGGCTAATTGGTCTCTGCTGTTTTCCTCCAGGAGCCTTTGCTCTCTAGGACAAACTAGATGTTCTGTGCGGATGTTATTTCACTTTCTCCCATTGTTTAATGCAAAGAAGCCTTCAGGAGCTTTGGTCTTGAGCAAGGCGTTGGTGTGCATGCTAAAAACACGAATGTCAGATGAGCGTAAGGTTGCCAACTCCAGGTTGGGGGGTTCCTGGAGATTCAGAGGTGGGGAGGGGAAGGGACCTCAGCATGGGATAACAACACAGAGTCCAACCTCCAAAGCAGCCATTTCCTCCAGGAGAACTGATCTTTGTAGTCTGAATTCTGGGAAATCTCCAGGTCCCACCTGGAGGTTGGCAACCATGGGCAAACATTATCCACATCTGTTAGTTTGGTCCCATGTTTCCCAGGTTGCCCAGCAAGCCACATATGCATGACAAGGATTTCGACAAACGTGTTGTGGCCAAGAACCCCTTTGAATCCTGTTGCTGTTCAGTTGCACAGCCAAGTCCGACTCTTCGCGACCCCATGGGCCACATGACGCCAGGCCCTCCTGTCTTCCGTCATGCTCCGAAGTTTGCTCAGTTTCATGCTCGTTGCATTGATAACACTACCAAACCATCTCATCCTTTGCCGTCCCCTTTTTCTTTGACTTTCAGTCTTTCCCAGCATCAGGGGCTTCTCCAGTGAGTGCTCCCTTCTCATTGGGTGGCCAAAGTATTTGAGCTTCAGCTTGAATCCTGAGTGTCACCCAGATTTCAGCTGATAATTGCTAATGTGGTCATTGATTCCCGAAAATCCGAAAAACCATAAAGGAAGTGAATTTTGTGCAATTTCCATTAATCTTTCCAACAGGGCATCAGCCCCACTTATATCTTGGCTTGAGATCAAAGGGGGAAATGACAGTGTGCATGGGGGGGGGCTCGCTTACAGAGAGGGTTGCTTGCCAAGCCCTAGGTGGGGCCATAGAGATCTCCGGCTATTACAACTGGTCTCCAGAGGACCACGATCAGTTCTGCGTAGCAAATGGCTGCCATGTCAGGTGGGACGCTAGGGCATTACATCTGGCTAAGGTCCCTCCCCTCCCCGCGCTGTGCTCCGCTCCTGAATATCCAGAAATTTCCCAATGCAGAGTTGGCAATCCTACTTGCAGGGCATCTTTGCCAGCTCAAGGCCCTGCAGGCAAACTTGAGGAGTTTCCTGTCTCCTTGCAATGAACAGCAGAAGCTGGTTTTTCCCCCTCAGACGTGCCTGCATTTCTCTGGGGAAAGGGAGTGTCTGACCTCTGCTGAAACCCTCTCCCTTTGCCACGCAGCCTCTGCGGGCGTAGTGCTCTGGCCCACGTCCCCCTGTCTCCGAGGAGCATTTGGGGGAATGAGGTGGGGAGATGGCAGCTCTCTGCCAAGGCTCTAATGGAGGTGACTTTTTGGGAACAAGAAGGGAGCCTGGGAAATGCACTCCTAGGGGAGCTAAGCTGGTGATGGGGCAGCGAGGGGGAATGTGCTGGCCTGTTGCTAGGCAGCTGGAATGGAAGGGCTGCTGGGCAAGGAAGAGGCTTGGCCACCCTGAGTCACACGGTGCCCCTTTGATTCGCCCTCAAACAACAAGTCTGCAAAGAGCAAGTGGGAGGGAAGAAAAAGGCAGAAGGCAAAGCTGCCTTTCAGGGGCCTGCTCCAGCCCTCTCACTGTCCGCACGAGGCTTCAGTAGACCGAGAGTTGCCAACATCCAGGTGAGGCCTGGAGAGCTCCTGCTATTACAACTGATCTCCAGATGACAGAGATCAGTTCCACCGGAGAAAATGGCTACTTTGGATGGTGGGCTTTACGGCATTGTACCCTACCGATGTCCCTCCCCTGGAGAGGAGAAGATTGAGGGGAAACATGATTGCAGTCTTGGAATATTGGTGTCTGTTGTGTGTGAAGCGCTGTCAAGTCATTTCCAACTTACGGAAGCCCTGAGAATTAATGACCTCCGAAACATCCTTTTGTTAACAGCCTTGCTCAGGTCTTAAAATCTGAGGGCCATGCCTTCCTTCATTGAAATATTTATTACTTAATATTACCTTTCTCCCCAATAGGCCCATCATTCTACTCTCCTCCATTTTATCTTCCACAAATAAGGTTGCCAGGTTTGAGTTGAGTTGGGATGTTCCACTGGGCCTCTGGTGGAGGACAGCAATGGTCTGCCATCACTCAGTCCCGGCCTCCCGGTCTCCTCCCCTAGGGAAGGATGCATAATGTCTAACGCCATCTGATTAGATGTGTTTACTGCTGGTTTATTGTTTAAATTTTAATCTGAGTGTGTGTGTGTGTGTTTGTATTTATTGAATTGTATTTATAAACTGTTGTAAACTGTCCAGAGCCCCATTGGGGGTGAGGGTGGTATAGTAATCAAATAAATCTGCCCCTATACCACTCTGGCTCTCATGTCCAAAGAGCTGGCCCCTAGAGTAGGGCAGATTTTAGCTGAAGATGAGAAATTTCCTAATGATGAGAGCAATTAAAAAAATAGAAATACATACCTAGTGAATGGCTGGCTGTGCCTTGTCGAGGTCATCAGACCAAGCCTGGAGAGACATTGGCTGTGGATTCTTTGGCTTTAGACTTCCTGCACTGAGCAGAGGGTTGGATGCCATGGCTTGAACTCGGTTCCACAAACTCTTCGAGCCACACTGTGCCACAGCAGGGCCTCACTTGGCTTGGATGTGGCCACACGTGAAGCCAAAGCTCAAGCTGACAGCCCGAGATGGAGAATGAAAGTGGCCACCACCTCTGTCCTGCCTGCTTTGGCCACCAGCTGTCCACTTCCCTAGCTCCCTTCCCAACCTCTGCTGCAAGGCCTCGGTCCTACCCATGGGGTTTAGGGTTGCTGGCTCCAGGTTGGGAAATTCCTGGAGATTAGGTGGTAAAGCCTGGGGTGTGTGGAGTTTGGGAAGGGGAGGGACCTCAAGAAGGTATAATGCCATAGAGTTCACACCCTAAAGGAGCCATTGTATTTAGGGGAACTGATCTTTGTAGTCTGGAGATCAGTTTTTATTTCAGGATAATAGCACAATAGGTAATAGAATTATCCAACCTAATAGTGTTGCCAGTCTCCAGGTATGGCCTGGAGATCTCCCAGAATTACAGCTGAACTCCAGACAATAGAGATCAGTTTCCCTGGGGATTTCAGACTGCCTTGCTCTGGATTTTGTGTCACTGTATAGTACTGGGCAGGAGCTGCGGTGGCTCAAGTGGTTAAGACACTGAACTGCAGGCTGTGGGAGGTCAGTAGTTCAGCAGTTGCAAGACCCGGGTGCCGCATGACGGAGTGAGCTCCCGTCTCTAGTTCCAGCTCCTGCCAACCTAGCAGTTCGAAAGCAAGAAATTGCAAGTAGATAAATAGGTACCACTTTGGTGGGAAGGTAACAGCGTTCCGTGCACCTTGGTGTTTAGTCATGCCGGCCACATGACCACGGAAACGTCTTCGGACAGTGCTGGCTCTTCGGCTTGGAAACGGAGATGAGCACCGCAACCCTAGAGTCGGATTCGACTGGCTTTCGAGCAGGGGAACCTTTACCTTTTTATAGTACTGGGGTTCTTCCCCTCCCCTCCCCAAAACCCATCCTCCACCCCCAAATATCCAGGAATTTCCCAACCTAGAGCTGGCAGCCCTACCTAGGTCTTTGGAGGCAGGCCTCCCTGAGCAGCCACCTCGGAATTTTTGTACATTGCCAGCTTGAGAATGCAGCTGGAATGGGAGCATGTGCAGAGTTCTCCAGATGCATAACCGACTCCGAGTAGCTCCCAGCAGCCTCCAGCTGGCCAGAATGAAGAGCTTCTGGATAAAAAAAAAAAATGTTTGTAAGCAGGCTTGGAGCCCAAACCTGCTCTTGTCTTGGGGAAAAGTCAGCACTCAGCCACAAGTAGGGTTGCCAGCTCTGGTTTGGGAAATTCCTGGAGATTTGTGGGTGGAGGAGCCTGAGGACGACAGGGGTTGGGAAGGGGGGACCTCAGTGGGGCATAATGCTGATCTTGGTTGTCTGGAGAGCAACTGTAATAGTGGGAGATCTCCAGGTGCCCAGGTTGGCAACCCTAGCCACGGGCCGTGTAAAGGAAGAGTGGCCTGTCCCTGTATGGAGTTTCCAGGTGAGGAGGTGTGGCTTCCACCCAACAGCCCCCATTTAGCAGGCGAAGCGCATCTCCCTTGGAGAAAGTACACCTGCCCACCTAGGTCACCAGGGGAGCGGGAGAGCAATGCCAGTCCCATTTCGGATCATCCCAGGACTCCTACCGATGCAGCAAGCTGGTCGGGGATGAGGAGTGCTTCAAGCCCAGCTGCCGACAGATCCTCGAGCGTTTTCAACTGCAGCTGGCTTTTGTCCAGTGCCTCGTGCACAGGGGCAGCTTTGTTCCCGAGGCGCAAGCAGGCAAATGCCATTCAACTCATTAGCCCCCTGCGTGGGACAGAGATAGAAACCTCTTTCCTTGCAGGAACAGGGGCTTGTAAGACTGAATGGCCTGGCTGCTGGACATCTGGGTGCAACGCGATGCCCTGCCCCGACATCGGCTGAATGCACTCCGTGTTCCTGCTGCATTCCAGGACGGAAGCGCTGAACTCTGAGATGGAGGCCTTGAATGAACGGAAGCAGGGACTATCCTGCCTACTCAGCTCCCCGTTGAGCAGCACGCCTGGCTGTCGTCAGAAGGCCCTGATGCACTTCGCCAGTGAGGGACGAGGAGGGCTGCATGTGGCAGAGGCCGGTCACAGTGCTGCAGAAGTGCCAGTGAGGGGAAGGGGGCTTTTTACAAGCAGCCAGGGCCCCAGCCTTGCCTAGGTGCTGTGATTAGGTTCTGTAATGAGCATTTGAGCTAAATAGCATGGAATTTTTAAAATTCTGTTGTGCTGGGAGAGAGATGTCCTGGAACAACATAAATGCACAGAACTATCACAATGTCTCATTCTCAAGAAGATGCAGATTGTTATATCCACAGACTGGGGCCAAGTACACTTGGGGGTAGGATAATACTCAGGTTTGTGGGGGTGGGGGGCTTTTAAAATTGAGGGGTTTACAAAAACTCCCCAAATGTAGTCCTGTTCCACCAACAGTGGACTTACAACACTGGGGTATGCCCCCCAATGTCTTTCATGTCCCCACTTGTACTCAAGTTGTAAACAGGTATACTCGGCACTGTGTGGTAGATGTGGGGGGGGGCGGTTTCCTTCCTCTCAGAAATGATTTCCTGAGGTTTTCTCATTGCTTCCGTGGCAGCTGATTAAGTGCAGCAGCAGCAACAGCAGCAGGGTTTGCACGTGGCAGGTTGCCTAGCATCTTCCCCGCTTTTGTCTCCTGTGGCAGCCATTCACATTGTACCACCAATGAGCTTCGGTTTGTTTCTTTTTTTAAAAAAATATGGCAATAGCTAGATCACTAGATCAATATGAACCTATCATGTTCTCTGAATTCCCGTTGTTGTTGTTTTGGTTTTGTTTTTGAGAACAAACGTACATCTCTAGCTCTTTTGGTTGTAGAGATAATGCATTCCCTCTTATATCTCTGCAGTGATAGGGGCTAGAGATTTTTTAAAAACAAAAGCTTGGAATCCAGAGGACCTAGTAGATAGACTGTGAGGATAATGATCTAGTGATTGCTGATTTTAACACACCTCCCGAAGCCCTCCAGTGGCACAAAGGTGGGTGGGGGTGGCCACCACAGTTGATTGAGTGGGGGTGGCCACCGCAGTAGACTGGGTGGGGGGAAATGGTGTCAATGTAAGTGGGACAGGGAAAGATCTGGACTTAGTAGTAAAGTGGGTTTGCGAGTGGGGGGGGGAGAACGCAGAATGCAGAAAAGCTCAGGGAAAGCCAGAAGGTGCAGATACACCATGAAATGGTGTGGAAGCAGGAAAGACCCCCTGCTTCCCAATAGCTTCTAGTCCAAACCGAAGAGCCACTGCAGAAGCGACCATGGACTAATTCCCCATGTCCTACAGTTATCAGTTTGCTGGCAGTTCACTCTCCTTCTGCCTGAAGCGTGTATAAACTGTGGTTCAACCCACCAGCTGCTGAGGTGGAACATGGCCCCTGGATGCTCCATAGGGGCAGGAATGACAAACAATATTGTTTGCTGTTGAGAAAGAGGGATGCCCCTGGGGTGATGAGCATGTGATCAGTAATGCCACAGCTTGCTAATCCATCAGGACATCATCCCAAGCACGGCAAGTTGGGGATGAGCTACGTATGACTCTGTGGCCGGTTCCGTGTTTTTCAAGTAGAAGCATTGTCAGCGAATACTATCTGTCACGTTTTATCCGACAGGTTATCCACAGTTCGTGCTCCGTCCAGCTGCACATGCTGTTCCATCATCACAACCACACGGTTAGGTAGGTTAGTACCCAAGTCACCCAGTGAGTTTCATGGCTGAGCAGGAATTTGACTCTCAGTCCTGGCCTGCTCCTCTAATGATTGCGGCTGTGCTCTTCAGAAGGCAGTGGTTTTGGGGAAAAAGCTTTCTCCGCTTGAGACCTTGGAAACCCAAGAGACCAATTAAGTGGGCCAAAATACACATTATGTGTGACACAAGTTGGGTTATGGGTGCCCAACCCAACAATCACATGTTCGCATGGACACAGGGAGCCGAGGAAGAGGTTAACAGGTCCCTCCTCGGCAGCTGTTTCCGCTGGCAAAAATGGCGCGGGCAGGAAGGCTGGCACCCCTTCCTTTCCGCTCGCAGCATTTGGAGCCACGCAAAGCAGTGGAGAGGTTTTGAAAGGTTAGTCCCCACATGAATGTGCGACTGAGAGTTGGGTCAGGCACCCGTGACCCAGCTCGTGTCACATGCAATGTGTATTTTGGCCCAGCATAAGTCAACTTTATATGGACCTGGGTTGCACTTTCTAACCCACCTCCCAAGAGTTTTGTCTCTGATGCTCAGCGTATAGAAGGCAACCAAACCATTGCAAGCCTTGGCCCCAGACAAAAGCCTTCATCATCTGGAGCCCCTGGTGACCTCTGCGGAGAGGCCCCGCCTTTGGCAGAAAACCAGGAGCTCAGTGGTGGGCTGTGCTGCACTGTTGTGACCCTGGGTGATTTATGTGGCTCTGTGTGATGGATGTGCCCGGTGCCTGAGGACACAGAAGTGGAAGCTCCATCACGACTTTAAGAGGAGGTGAAAGGTGGTCAATAAAGAGGATTTTATGCCCAATCGATCATCCTTTGTCATTTCTTCCTAGCCTCCCTCCCTCTGTCGCCTCCAGGAAGAGTAATGAAAGACATGGCCATGACTCTACTGGGCATCCACGCTCCACTTTGGTTCCAGGTCGGGTTGTCAGCTCCAGGCTGGGAAATTCCTGGAGATTAGGGGGTGTGTGGAGCCTGGGGAGGGGAGGGACCTCAGCATAGTATGATGCCATACACTCCATCCTGCAGAGGAACTCTTTTCTCCAGGGTGGGGGACTGACCTGTGTCATCTGGAGATCAGTTGTAATTCTTGGAGACCTCCTGGCCACACCTGGAGGTTGGCACCCCTGATTCCAGGGCATACCATTGAGAAACTTCCAAAGATGATCCGGGAGGGTTTTCAGCAGGCCTGTAGCCAGTATTTTGTGGCTTGTGGGGCAAATTTTTTCTGGTGGGGCTGAAGTTCTCAATGCAGAAAGAAAAGCCATTTAGCCAATAGAAAGCTGTTCCCAGGATAGATCTCTAAATTGCAAGCTGTCAAACACTTTAGATGACAGTTCTCAGCTGCTGCAAGTTAATCACTTCTGCCAGCCTAAGCAACAATTCTGATGACAAGCTGGCAGGTGGGGGTGATGACTTCTATAGTCAAGTAAGCTAACACTTAGCGAGAAAAACTCTCTTAAAGGAGACCAGTTTCTTGACACAGAGTTAGATGGGATCCTAGAGGTCACCTACTCCAACCCCTTTGTTCAGTGTGGTAATAAGTCACCTATCACACCCCACTCTGCTTAAAGGAGTGCACACCTTTAAAAAGGTTTAAAAATGATTGAAAAAAGCATTTACAGGAGAAATTCTTGTGGGGCTGTGCCTTAAGAAAGGGGGCAGAGCCCCCCAAACCCCCCACCATAGCTACAGGCCTGGACCTCAGAAGGCCAGTGTTAGGAGGTAGCATTAGGGCCTCAGCCTCTATGCTCTGTTTTTGGTCCTCCAGAGGAACCGGTTGGCCACTGTGTGAGACAGGAGGCTGGATGAGATGGGGCACTGGTCTGATCCAGCAGGGCTCTTCTTATGTCCTTATGAGCCTGTGACTTCCCTCCAGAGCCTGCCTGTGGAAGAATACTTGGGCAAGTGCCAGTACTAATTTAGATGTAGGAAGGCCGTGCCTCAAGCCCTCAGAGCAGCATTTGGGCACACTAAAAAGTCATGCCTACCAAAGCCCCACCGTAGCTCTCGGCCTGGTTTTCAGAGTGTGAGGTGGGCCTCCTTGCAAAGGTCCAAAGGCCCAGGTGGAGACTGGGGATGATACAAACTCCCTATTGACCCCCACACCCATCCACAATGTTTATATTGCATCAGAAAGCAGCATCTCAGTCCACCTGTCTTCTCCCAAGTACAAGTCAGAGTTAAATGGGCACCTGCCCAATTTTACTGACAGATGGTTTATTGGGGGGGGGGGTTGTAGCTCAGAAGTGGAGCATCTGCTTGGTGTGCAGAAGATCCCAGGTTCAATCTCCAGCGTTTCCTTCTGGGGTCTTTCTCAAAGGTCCATTTGGTACTCCATCCCTTTCCCAGTCATTTTGCTAATCTGGGTTTCCGGCACAACGAATGAGCCCTAGAACATATCGTGTCGCCTCTCTCAATCTTGGCAAGATTCAGGCACATTTGGGTGTGCACGCATGCATTCCCACTCATGGGTCTGACGTGTGAGAACATGTGGCATGCCACATCCAGAGAACACATCTGTAACATTAGGAGTTTATTATTTCCAAAATAGGCTGCAAGTAAAGCAAACCAAAAACACCATGTAATAACTTTTATTAGGACCAAACAAAATAATACCAGCGTTTTTTGTTTTGTTTTGTTTTAAATCCATCCTGATAAAGAGTTCTGAAGAATTCAAAAGCTTCCACACTGTTTTCTTTTATTGTGGTTGGTCTTAATGAAAGATAGAGGTGGTGGAGTCAGGGTGCTATTTTTCACCTTCCTTCCCCCCACTAGGCTGGGTAATTTTATTTCCCCTTCGTGCAGCTGCAACACACCAAACATATATTTCAAGGGAGGCAGGCAGACGGTCTCAGAAAACCAGGAATCGGCACCTGCCTTTCTGCAGAGCAGAGCAATTCAGGGATGCTAAGGACAGATGAAGCAGAATACACATATTTTTAAGTATCATTATTTTTGCATAAATGCAATTGCGCTTTCACATACCAAACCACATCTGACTTTTATCCAATGACCTTCCTGTGTGATTGGCTTTCACTGAGAAAAATCACCTTTTGCTTCTATCGTGACCATGTTCACACAAGGGCACGTACGGGGAGAAGTCATCCCTGAGTCTCCCTCTCTATAACCACCTCCCGTCCCTACAAGGATTCTGTAGGCTTTTAATTACACACTTGTGTAGCCCTTCAAGGAATATTCAAATTGGCACACTTTTGTTTTTTAAAAAGGTGCTAGTATAAGGTTGTGCCAATTTCTACCAGTCCCCTCTCAGAACTTGGGAGAGACCCTCAAAAGGTGCCAGCACTTGGTACTTTTGAGTACCACCACAAAAAAATGCCCTGGTGCAGACAAGATTGGGGAAACTATGATAGGAGACAGTAATGGAGGGTTCAGTGTTTAATCCAGACTCTCTGAATTAAGAGTTTCATCCTCCTTTTAGCCTGAACACAACAAGCCTCTTATAAACTTGCAGGAAGAGAAAGACGTTCTTTTCTCAAACGCATTCTGTTAGGCTGAAATCACAAGGGCTATGAAAAAACCATATGGAAAAGCAGCTAGACCCAAGCCAGAGAAGATGGCATAGCTGGTGTTTTCTTTAAAAAAAAATCAAATCAAAACATACAAATAAATACGTCTACTGCAATTTAAAGAATAATATATCTGTCCATTTTTAAAACAAAAACATCAATTCCTGATTCAAATAAAGTTAGAAATTACAAATGAAATTTAAGATCACTAGGGAGCAATCTGTTGCAGACAGTGGAATGGATTTGTTTATATCCATCGAAGCTTTGCCCTCTCAACAGCATTTTCAAATAAAAAGTCTAAAGCATTTTTTAATGAAGGTTGAAAAGAATGGATTGATTGTGTTAAGGTTGGGGGGGGTTGGCATGAAAGAATCCCATAAAATACTTCTCTTTGCTTCTGAACATGGCTTATATAGCAACATTTGTGAAGAATCCAGTGAAAATCAAAGCGCAGCATTTTATGTACAGATATTAAAGTGGCATAATTGCATGGATTTGTATGCCCAAGTGGAAATTCACTTTGCTGTCACTTCACATAGGGAAGAAACAATTTTGTGCCCAATTGCTACCAGTTTTAGTGGTGCAAAACATTTTTCTGCTTTATTTTAATTTTATATAGCCTAGATTCACACCATTGTCTTGATAAGCTCAGTTAAGTTATTATAAAATCAATGCTCTTTGGTATTTTAATTGAATCTGGGTTTCCTAGATCAGTATTATCCTAATGAGTAAATAAAACTCCCATTTTCAACTGCCATGAAAACATGAACACTAAACTTCAGTAAATTTTTAATGATTAAGATAATGTAATTGTTTCAGTAAAGTAAAGAAAAATGAAGTGTTTCTATCAAGGAGATTGAGAAAAATGAAACTAAAATATTATAAGGGTTATGGAAATGTAAAATTATGTTTCTTTTAATAAAGTTATTATAAAGCACTATACTTTAAAAAAAACCACCAAAAACTTATATCGGAGAAGTACCATGTCAGCTAATTTAAATTTTTTGTGAAATTGGAAATACATATTAAAATATCAGGGACCAAACAACACCCATGGAATGAGAAAAGCCATTTTGCAAATTAAGTTAAGTAGCCTTTATTGGCACGGATGTTTTGCAAATTAAGAGACTGCACCAAGATGCATGAAACAAACTGGGTGTTGGATTTTTGCCTCTGGGCCCCAAGAGCTCCAAATGCTGAAAACATGGCCCTGGGAATATCTAGTTGATTCACTGAGCTCAGAAAGACAACGTAGCAAGCCACAAACGTGGCCTCCTGTTGGCAAGCCCTCCAACCACATCCAATTTATCTGGAACTTTACAGGAAGCCACAGTGGTTTAGAGCAACACCCCCTCCCCAAGGATATGATCTTGAGTGGCATGAATTACACAGACGGCCTGGTTGAGCACGAGCGAGCATTGTTCCTTGCAAACAGAACGGCAGCTTTCAAATGGCTTCTGCAACTGCACAACAGTCCCTCCCTCCCTCCCCCGTTCTCAGTAACAAAGCCTGTTCTTATTTTAATTGAAACTAATGGGAACTTCTGCAGGTAGTGGGAGCCACTTAGGAAAACACCTGGCTGAGCTGCAGATAGCTGCTCCTATCTATTGTTGTTATCGCATTCCTACAATTGTTTATATATATTTTTTTCTATCATATGGTGTCTTGAGCAAAAAAAAAAGGAGGCAGGAAATAATTTTTTTTAAAAAAATCAAAAAGTCTGTATTTGTGCACTGGTGTCTGGAAGTATCCAAGTCACCAGTCTGTATGGCATGCCAATCCTGCAATCTAAATGCCAATCCTTTGGCTGTGAGCCAGACCCATCTGGCAGCAGTGTGTCTGTGTGTGCGCAAGCAAGCATGTGCCCAGACTGAGTAGCTCTCTGATGCTTCCTTACCCACAGCGTAACCAAAGGCTCCTTTCACTGACATCTGGAATTATTCTGGGAGATAGGAGAAATTGTCAGTCACGTGTTCTCGGGGTTTCCAGCTCAGCTGGCGTCGCTGGGCTACTTATGCCAGTTTCTTGACAGTTGTGACTTTCCACTGTCTAAGTGTGTCACAGTTTGGTGGGGAGAATGGGACAGATTTTTGTTTGTTTTTATCTCCCAGCATCTGTGGCTGGATTTCAACCAGCTGAACCAATGCACCCTTTCTCCTTAGCCAAACACAGTCTTCGGGTCCTGCCTCTAAAAGGCAGCGCTTCTGGAGCAGGTTGGATGCACCGCCCGAAATGGAGCCCCTGGAACAGAGAACTCCCTGTCACTGTCCCAGAGGGCAAATGCAACTTGTCCAAAATCAGAAACCTGGCTGTACCTAATGCCTTGGCCCTCCCATAGGTGGACGGCCTCATGCCATCAACCTGAGTTCCTCCAACAAAGGTCCATCAAGGAATTCATTTTTCTGTTCCCAGATAACTGTGGCCCAACACACAGGCACAACACTTCACCCCTCTCCGCCCAACACACACATGCATTCGAATCGTCAGTACCACGTACCATCCTGGCACGTTTCTTTTGCACGACAGCAGGGGGCGCTCCATCTACGCAGGAACCGCCGCGTCTCTTTGAGTCCCGCGGCCAAGCGACATCCTCTAAAGAAAGGGCCGCCAAAGCCCACTACTGGTCAGGAACGTCCAAGATCAGAGGGCAGGGAGGGGGGAAAGGGAGGGCTAGTTCGTTCGTCTGGATGGAATCCACCTGTAACTAAAAGCTGTGGGGAAAGAAGCAAGCACCGGAAACGCTTTGGCCTGACAGGGCCCGCAGCAGGGATTCCTGTTCCAGCCCTCCGAAGCAGAAAGGCCAGCACATTGGTAGTGCATGGTCACAACATTCTGGAGCAGCTGTGGTGGGATTCTTTGTGGGGACACCCCCCCGGCCTGTCCCTGATGCCTAAGATGGGGGAAGCTGACTGGCTTTTCTAGAGTTGCCAGTCTGGTAGGACTTGGTCTAGTTGTCGTACGGGGCAGCAAAGAGTACAGCGTTCCACATTCCTCTGTTTAACAGTAGCTCAACAGAGGGCTGGTAGAACCGGCTCCCGCGGCCTTTTTGTTGGGCTGGTCTCCTTGGAGAAAAGAGCTGCTCTGTCGTGCCAGGCCTCGCGTTAGAGAACACGGGCCCACCCAAAGGCGTGCGTTTCGGGGCCCCAGCGGAGAGTTGGAGACCTCTGGGCAGAGAAGAAGCCAGGGAGGCTTCAGTCGCCCTTCTCTCCTAACTGCCGCAGAAAAGTCTTCTGCTAGGAGAGCCAGTCCCCCTTTCCTTTTGTCCCTGCTAGAGAGACGGGCAAAAATGCGGGTCTGCCACAGGCTCCCTGGAAGAGGAAAGACGCGGCCCGCTCTCCTTTGCTTTCACTGAAAGAGGAGCACGCGGATGGCCCGGAAAGAAAGAGGCGCTTTCCTTGGGGATTGCCGGTCCGCTTCACGGGGAGCCAAGTCGGAGGGCGCGGGGCCCGTTCGGTCCGCCGCTGCGAGGGCGAAGAAAAGAGGCGGATCCCGCCCGAATTCTTGGGCAGGCAGGAGGCGCAGAGGGCTCAGGGGCGAGTTCCTTCCTCGGCAGGGCCGCGGCTCTCTCTTCGGAAAGGGCGTTTTCAGCGTTTGCCGTCAGCTCTGAGCAAAGCGACTTTTGCCACTGGCGACAGAAAGAAACGGATGAAGAGAACCAACCCCAGCGCGACCCAGTAGTGCACCCGCGGGGCCTCCACCGAAAGAACGAACGGGGGAAATTGCGGGACGCGAGACAGCCAGGCGGTGCCAAGCCTTCGGGCTGCCCGCAGCAGACGCGCTGCCCGGAGCCCCGGGCCAAAGCCTTGGAAGCCCCGAACGCTGCCAGGATACCCAGCCCGACCCAAGCAACCCCCCCCCCGCGCCGAGCGCCTCTTTCCGGCTGCACCGTTCAAAGGTCGGGAGGAGGAAAGCCAAATTCTGCGGCGGCACTTTGGTGCCCGGGTTCGGTTCCGGCTTGGAAGTGCCGTCCGGGAGGACCCCCCCCGAAGCCGAACGGCGCGGCTGCTCTGAGCGATCTCGACAGTCGAGTGAACCACGCACCAATGTTCTCTCTAAGCTGTGGAGTCTTGTGAGCAAACAATCTACTTTGCGAGCTTCTGGCATTAAAGTTGTCGGAGGGCGATTTGGCTACTGCATCAATTAGTTTGCTCTGGAGCCCTCCCTCCTGAGCGAAGACAAAAATCTGTGAGCTGGAGGCTAAAAAACTGTGAGCTAGCTCACACTAACTCAGCTTAGAGGGAACACTGCCACGCCTCGTCCCCCCGACTCGTTTCCAGCCAGGAGCCAAACGCTAACAAGGAGCCGTCTATTGTCTAGAAACGCCGCCGCCTCGGAGTGGCAAGTCGCGGGGAGGGACGAGTCCCGAGGGACAGAAGGCAGGCGCCCCGGCAGCAGAGGGGGGCAGCAGCGCCCAGTCTCCCCGGCGGGTCTGGCGCAGGGCAGCCGCGACGGGAGGTGCCCAGAGGGCTTCTCGGCTCCCCCCGACTCAGCCGCAGCTCTAAGATCCTAGCCTGAAAGTTCTCCAGCCGGATTTACACGCAGATCTCCGAAATCGCCCTCCAGGGCTGCTCTTCTTCGAACAGCTGCTTTCTTTGGACTTCCACAGCAGCCGCCTTCGCGAGTCAAAGAAGCCAGCACAATCCCGCCCCCCCCCCGCGCCCCGTTCGAAGCCCGGGCCCTCCTAGCTGGGGGCGATGATCCTTCCCTCCCGCTGCCCTGCGCGGAACGGCGACGAGGAACTCGGAACACCCCCCCCTCCCCCGGCGTGTCTGCCCTTTGGCTGCTCCCTCGAACGCGGCTTCGGATGTCCGGGAACGCCGCCCGCCGCCCAATGAATGCGGGGGGGGGGGGATCCAAGCGCCTTGGCGTTATAGGAAACCGGCTTCACTCGGTAGCCGACAAGGGAGATGCGCAGAAGGCTTTCGGGGAGCGCAGGACCCGGCTTCCCTCTCCGTTCCCAACTCCTCGGCCTGGCGGTGGGGCTGAGTCCAGCGGCCCACAACTCGTCGGGGCAGGCGCGGAGTAGCGGCGGGGAGAACGAGAAGCTGGAAAACTTTCCCCCTCTGGACTCCTGCGTCTGGCAATGGGGGGACGGGGAAGGGGCAGGGCCCCGGCTGCAACCTCTCTCTCTCCCCGCCCCCCACCCCCCATAACGTTGTAGAGCACAACCAAAGAATCGTCCAGAGAGAGACAACTGTTCGGGCCGCAACAGCCGAATGGAATCCGCACCCTGCGTGGAGGCGGCGGCGGCGGCGCGTCGGACGTCCAGCTCGGCTGCGGGAGGCCGCGGGGCCGGGAAGCCGGGCTTCAGGGCTGCGCGGGTTGTCAACCTGCAGGAGGGGCCTGGAGGTCTCCCAGAATTATCCCGAGGCTCCAGACCCCCGGGATCAGTCCAGACCCTGGAGGCAACGGCAGCTTCGGCGGGCCTCGTCCCCCACTCGGGTCCCTCCCCGGGCTCTACCCCCAAATTCCCGGGCATTTCCGAACCCGGAGCTGGCTGCATGCACGCCGGCTTGTGGGTCCGGGGCCCTGGACGGCCTCCGTGTACCTTGGGGACCCCGGGAAGGCAAAGCCCTTGGGCCGCGGGAGGGAGAAACGCCAGGCGCGCCCGCGGAAGCCCCCCCCCCGGGGGAGGGACTGCCCCAAACTCTTCTCCCCCCCCCACCTCCTTACGCCCTCTTGTAAAAATGGGGAAAGGGGGTTAAAAAAAAAAGACAGGAGGCGCGTTCCTTCCTGGATAAATGTTTTATGCGAGTAATAAAATATTGGCTGTAACATAAATAAAAACGGAGCGGGATTACAGACGGGAAGGAGGAGAGGCGGGAGCGGCCCCGACCAACGGGCCCCGGCTGGAGAGGAACGCCCAGGCAGGCCCGGCCCGGCCCGTTGGCCAAAGAAACAAGCAAGCAGGGCCGAACACCGCCTTCCCAAGCGCTCAGCCCGGTCCAGGCCCCCGGGGAGATGAGGGGAGGTTGCCTGTGCGCGTGTGCTGATCCCGGCCCGGACCCCGGGGAAGGGGGCTGGGCTGGTTCGGTTCAGTGGGAACGCCCCCGCGCCTTCTTCCCTGGACGGCTCCTCGCGACGGGCATCCGCGGGGCCGTTTGGGAAGTGCATGGCCATCCCGTCGGTGCGGGGAAACCCAGGCCTCCTCCTCCTCCCTCCCCCGCCCACCCACCCCCCGGCCCCTCCAAATTCGCCCAGCCAGGAGCGGCGGGCGAGTAGCCCCCTCCCCAATACCTTTCCTCCTCTCCTCCCATGTCCTGGGATGTGCGCTCCAAAGCAACGCGAGGGGACCTTTGGTCTGCGCTCCTCACCCGCCGCCGGGCGGCTGTTTGCTCCGTCGGAGCAAGTTTGGTTGGCTATTTTTCTTTCTTTCTTTTTTTGGAAGTTCAAAATAAATACAGAGATTTAAATTAGAAAGAGAGTCGGTGGTGGCCTGCGCAGGCTGAAGGAATAAATTAACGCGCCTTTCCCGCCGCCCAAGTCGCGCTCTGTCCGGCCGTCCAGGAGGCGGGGGGGGGGGGCCGTGCGCCCGCGGCTTCCCTAGTGCCGGCGGTCGGCCGCGGGCCAGCCCGAGGGCGCGTCCGGCAGCCAGTCCGCGCCGGCCCAGTCCAGTCCTCCGGAGCCGGCCCCGCAGCCCCCGCGGCTCAGTCATTGCACCGGGCTCTGGAGCGTGTGGTGCAGCTGCGGCGAGGCGTCGGGCTGTGAATAAACGTCCTCCATGGCCGGCGGGTGGGGGCCGCCGGCGGGCGTCATGCGCTTCTCCTTCTGCCGCCGGTTGCAGAACCAGACGCGCACCACCTCCTTCTCCAGCTGCAGAGTGTCCGCCAGCGAGGTGATCTCGTGGGCCGAGGGCTTGGGGCACTTGAGGAAGTGGCTCTCCAGGGCGCCCTTGACGCCCACCTCGATGGAGGTGCGCTTCTTGCGCTTGCGGCCCTGCGCGGCGATCTTGTCCAGGTTGGCCGGGCTGCCCGTGCTGGAGTCGGTCTCCTCCAGCCACTTGTTGAGGAGGGGCTTGAGCTTGCACATGTTCTTAAAGCTCAGCTGCAGCGCCTCGAAGCGGCAGATGGTCGTCTGCGAGAAGACGTTGCCGTAGAGGGTGCCCAGCGCCAGGCCCACGTCGGCCTGCGTGAAGCCCAGCTTGATGCGTCGCTGCTTGAACTGCTTGGCGAACTGCTCCAGGTCGTCGGAGCTGGGCGCGTCCTCGTCCGACGGCGGCTCGTGGCCCGGGTGGCCCAGGTGCGGCGGGGAGCCCTCCAGGTGCGCCTCTGCCGCCTCGTCGTGGACGTGGGGCGCGTGGCCGTGGGGCAGGTGCAGGGCCGGCGCCTGCGGGCCCAGCATCCCGTTGAGGCCCGGGTAGGCGGCCTGCGAGTAGAGCAGCGGCTGGTGGCCGCCGGCCGTCGGGGACATGGCCGAGGAGCAGCCCCCCAAGTGGTGCGCCTGCCCGCCTTGCGCCCAGTGGCCCCCGCCGCCGGCTCCGCCGCCGCCGGCCGCCTGCTGGTGCACCAGGTGCGAGCGGGAGTGGAAGCCGCCGTCGAGGTCCCCGCGCGGGCCGGCGCCGCCGCCTTTGGCGTGCTCCAGGTGGGCGCCGCCGCCGCCCCAGTCGCCCGTGGCGCCCGGCAGCCACTGGTGGTGGGGCAGGCTGCCGATGGGGTGGTGGCCCGGGGTGGCGGCCAGGCCCTGCAGGTACTCGTGGTGCATCATCTTCTGCACCTCGCGGTACGTGGGGCCCTGGTGGAGCCGCTCGGCGTCCGGCGTGGGCACGGCCAGGAGCGGGCTGCCGCGCGGCAGGTACTGCGCAGTGGTGGCCATGGCGGGCGGGCTCCGGCGAGGTCGGCTCGGCTCAGCCCCGCGCTCCGCTCCGCGCCTCTCACTGGGGCCCCCTCGGCGGCGGGGCGCGCTTTAGAGTCCCGGCTCGGCCCCGCGCGCCGCCACGCCCCCCCGCGCGCCCCATTGGCTCCGCCGCCCGCGACTGGCAGCCGGCGCCGCGCCTCCATAGGGCGCCCCGAGCGAAGGGTCCCGCCTCCGCCCCGTCTGGAGGCGCCGGCCCGCGGATTGGAGCGGGGAGGGGGGCAGCGCCCCGGACGGGAGGGGGAGGCGCCTCGCTCCGGCCCGGCCCGGCCGCCGCGCGCCACGTGGGGGTGGGAGTGGGAGAGGGGGGGCGGAGGAGGAGGAGGAGCGAGGAGGCGCCCAGCCACCTGCCGGACGGGACGGGACCGGGGAGAGGGACGGGGAGGCAGCGGCCCTTGCTTGCTGCCTGCTGCTCGTGGCGGTCCCCCCATCCGCTGCCGGGAGTCTTCGGAAGAGGAGCCGGAGCGCAGAAGAGAAGCGGCGCCGGCGGAGATCGACGCACCCCGTTCTTTGCTGCCGTCCGGGTGAGTCCGCTGCTCCGGCCAAGGGGCGGAGAGAGAGGGGCGACGTCGACTGTCCGAGGTGCCCGGCGGGGAAGCCAGCAGGGACACCGCGCCCCCCCCCCAAGCCTCAGGTTAGATCCGCTGGGCGGACTTGAGAGGGGGGCTCTGGCGACGGAAGCCAGCTTGCCAGCCGACCTTCGGCTGGTTGCCCTTCGCGGATGCAGCGCTTTTGCCTTCCGCGGGCCGGGCACCGACGGTTCCCGTAGTTCTCTGGGTGTTCCGTGAAGCGTTCCGGGGTGTGTGACCTGTAAGCAGATTCTTCGCCGACCGTGGCTCGGATCTGGTTTGAAGATTCCCCCCCACCCTCTTCACTCATCGATGTTTCTCTCTGGCAAATCCAAGCCTCCGGTGTGATGCAGAAAGGGTTCGATCTGCTTTGCTTCCCTGGCATTCCTTTTCAGAGATGAGACCCTGAGGACTAGTAGCTTTCCCTTCTCCGCAGTTCGGTTCCTGTTCGAGTTCTTTAAGGAGGGTGACAGATTGGCTGTCCTCAGGCAACGGCTTGCAAAAGCTGGTGTCATAATAAATCTGCTGGCCTTGAAGATGCCATAAGTCTCTGTTGTTGTTGTTGTTGTTGTTGGCTTCGTTTGTACACTGCCTTTCTTCCCGATGGGAGCTCAGAGCCAGTGTGGTGCGGTGGTTAAGAGGGTTGGAGTAATATCTGGAAGACCCAGGTTCGACTCTCCCACTCTCAGCCTAGCCTACTGCACAGGGTCGTTGTGAGGATAATATGCAGGCGAGGAGGCTGCTTTGGGTCCCCATTGGGGAGAAAGGCAGGGTGAAATTAAATTCAAGTAATTAATTTAATTTATTTATATATTGGATTTATTAATCACCCAGTCCCCGCTGTTGCAGGGCTCTGGGCAATGTGCGATATCCATAAAACACAATCGGATAAAACCATTAAAACATTAAGGACACATATTCAAAGAAAGACGGTGAATATTAATTAATCCAATTCCAGACTAACGGCCACTTCGCAGGCAAAGGGGAGAGGGCCAAATAAAGTAAACAGCGGGGGATGTGTGTGAGAAAGAGTATCAGCCAAAGGGAAACCGTCACTGTCCTCAACCAAAAAGCCTGGCGGAACATCTCTGCCTTACGAGCCCTGCAGAATTGCATAAGGTCCTGCAGGGCCCTGATATTATTTGGCAGAGAGTTCTACCAGGTTGGGGCCAGGACCGAAAAGGCCAAAATTGATTTAATTAAGCACTTACGTGGCCTTGCAACAATCTTGTGAGGTAGGTTAGGCTCAGTCTCCCCTCTAAGCTGCGTTAGCGTGAGCTAGCTTGCAGTTTTTTAGCCTAGCTCAGGAAGGATGGCCCCAGAGCAAGCTAATTGATGCAGTAGCCAAATCGCTCGCTCACAACTTTAATGCCAGTAGCTCACAAGGTAGAATATTTGCTCACAAGATTCCACACCTTAGACGGAGCATTGGTTAGGCTGAGGGTGTCTGACTGGCCCAAGGTAGCCCGGTGAGTTTCCAGTGCTTCCCAGTGAGCTTCCAACCCTGGTCTCCCAGATCCTAGCTCAGCACTCTAACCACTGTACTGCACTGCCTCTCCTGGCCACTTAGGCTCTTCTCTGGTGCTCCTGGGTTGGGGGCACTGGAAAAGATTGGTCCTTCTTCCTCCCCCTTCTCAGCTCAGACACAATGGTATGTGAAGAGGCTGACCTAATCCTGCTTGGTTCTGGGATGACAGCGGGTGAGATCACTACGGCCCATGCCTTTGACTTCAGCCCAGGTGAAGCTTAGAGAGCCTGGAACACTCAGGGCTGGGCTGGTTCTGCTTTGCGTGCAACAAGAATGCAGGAAGCGGCCCTGTACAAAACCGACGTCCAAACAGCTAGCTTTGGTCCATCGAGGTCAGTATTATCTATCTGGACTGACAGCTGCTTTCCAGAGTCTCATGGAGAGGTCCTTCACACCACCTACCTCCTGACCTTTTGAAGTGGGGAGGCTGAGGACTGAATCTGGGACCTTCTGCATGCCAAGCAAATGCTCTGCCACTGAGCCACAGACCCTCCCAGCATTTTGCTGCTGGACAGTCCAGTTTTCTCCAAGAGCCCCTGACCCTAAATGCTGGAGAATTTTCAAATGATGGGGTGGACAGTGGTGGGCAAGCTCTTGGTTCAATGAACCTGCCTTATGCTGAATCAGACCACTGGTCCATCAAAGTCGGTACTGACTACTCAGACTAGCAGCAGCTCTTCAGGGCCTCGGGTAGAGGTCTTTCATGTCACCTACTGGCAGACCCTTTAACTGGAGATACTGGGGATTGAACCTGGGACCTTCTACATGCAAAACAGATGCTCTGTCATGAAGCCACAGCCCCTCCCTATCTTGTCCACAAGATACCTGCTAGGCTCTCCGGCGGCACCGGGTTTATTCAACTTTCACCCCGGGGAGTTGGCTTCTGAATGGGAAGGAAGGGCTGAATTGCTTCCCCACTGGAAGGATTTTTCCAGGAAAGGACACATGAACCCAAAGCAGAGGCCACTATGGCAGGCAGAGACCTTTGGAAGCCTGAGCCAGAACATCAAAAATCACAGTGAAGCCCGTTGCTGGCCACTGACTTTTATTTCGTGGCACTCTCAATCTGCCACTGGAGGCAGCCCTTGCACTTTGTCAAGCCACAGGCAAACCATGTTGCCTGGTTTCTCTCCAATATTGGAGCAGTGCGGGTGGCAGGCACTTGACGAAGAGAGTCTGGAAGAGTGTCGGTGGGATGTAATTAGGACATAATTAGTCTATTCCCAGTATCCAAAGGGAATAGATGTAGGGTCTTTCTTTCTTTCTTTCTTTCTTTCTTTCTTTCTTTCTTTCTTTCTTTCTTTCTTTCTTTCTTTCTTTCTTTCTTTCTTTCTTTCTTTCTTTCTTTCTTTCTTTCTTCTTCTTTCTTTCTTTCTTTCTTTCTTTCTTTCTTTCTTTCTTTCTTGGGCCTGCCTTTCTCCCAAGTGCCCTAGGAGCAGTATTCCCTCTAAGCTGAGTTAGTGTGAGCTAGCTCACAGTTTTTTATCCTCCAGCTCACACATTTTTGCCTTAGCTCAGGAAAGATGGCTGCAGAGCAAACTAATTGATGCAGTAGCCAAATTGCTCACTCACAACTTTAATGCCAGTAGCTCACAAAGTAGAATTTTGGCTCACAAGACTCCACACCTTAGAGGGAATGTTGCCTAGGAGTAAAGGCAGTGTAAAAACAAATACAAAAGACCAGAACAAAACCAATGTCCAAACAGCATGTTAAAAACAAGACCAAAACCAAGGTATTCCCCCTTAGTCCTTCCTCCTGCTGCTCCCAAAGCTCTCTGGAACAGCTCTGTCTTGTAGTCTTGAACTTCATGAAGCTGCCATATACCGAACCAAACCCATGGTCTGCCAGGGACAGTATTGTCTGTTCAGACTGGCAACAGCTAGCTTTCCAGCACCTCAGGTGGAGGTCTTCTATGTGACCTGCTGTCTGGTCTGTTTTCACTGGAGATGCCAGGGACTGAACCTGGGGCCTTCTGCATGCCAAGCAGATGCTCTACCACTGAGCCACCACAGCCCCTTGGACGCAGGTAAGAGCCTGACCTCTTCCAGGGGGCTGTTCTTGAGGCATAGGGAAGCCACTGGAAAAGCCCAAGCCCACAGGAAAGATGTAGCTTGGCTTCAAGTTCTGCCAGGTGGGTTCCAGTTGCAGGAATATCCTAGGAAGCCGTCCAAATGCTTCTGAATGTGTAGCAACTGGGAACAACTTAAGGCAGCGTGGTGTGGCAGCTGGAGTCATGGACTAGGCTTGGGGAGGCACGGGTCCAAATCCCCAGTCAGTTATGAAGCTCACTGTGTGACAGTCACTCTCAGCCTGATGAACCTTGCTGGACTGTCAGCAGGAAAACAGGAGGAAAGCTCTCAGCCCCACCTCCCAGTCAGCCGGCAGCGTCAAGGAGAGGATGACAGTCCTCTCCCCACTCCACTTTTCGCCAGCTTTGGCATATAATGGTTCATCCTCATTTCTCTACTTAACTGGCCTGGGAACAAAATCCTGCAACACCTCTTAGCTGTTGGCTCCCAAGGCAACCTCCGGTGAAATCACAGGATGCTTCAACTTCTTGAGTCTTGGGCTGAAATGGTGAGGAGTGCAGGGTCCTCCTGGACCTGCCAGAGACAGGCTGGTGCAGTGACAGGCTTTACATTCCCAGCTCCCATCATGCACAGAGATTAGCCTCTTTGTTCAACTCAGCTGACCCGGCTCTGCTCCCTATTGCCGTGGTGACCCCTGAGGCTGG
Organism: Gekko gecko; assembly: GCA_029375565.1. Lineage (NCBI taxonomy): Eukaryota > Metazoa > Chordata > Lepidosauria > Squamata > Gekkonidae > Gekko > Gekko gecko. The sequence goes on from JAPDNY010000005.1 coordinate 199,056,972, forward strand.
CCTGGTCCACATGGGGCTTCTGTTGAAGACAATTTGGGAACTGCAGCTGGCGCACTGTCTCGAGCAAGCTGCCATGTGCATCTCGCACCTCTCTGAAGAATGTTGTGTTGGCTGTCCGTGCACTGCCGAGCGCAGTCCAAGGTTTCCCCCAAGGAAGTCTTTGGCGGCTGGTCCTGCAGAGAGAATGCAGAAAGGCTGCAGCCCCTTGGGGGGCATTCTTTGTAGTTTATTCTGTTTTATTTAAAATGTTCCTCTGTTATCTTTCCGCCCAAATTGAATCCTGAATAGATAGCCCAGGCTAGCCTGATATCATCCGATCTTAGAAGCTAAGCAGGGTTGGCCTTGGTTAGTACTTGGATGGGAGACCACCAAGGAAACCCCGGGTCACAACACAGACAGAGGCAGGCAATGGCCGACCACCTCTGTTCGTCTCTGGCCTTGAAAACCTTATGGGTTTTCAATAGCCTCTTCCAGCACCACCAATAATTGTCCTCGGCACTGCGGCAGAGTCTTTTTGAGCCCAGTAGGAAGGCACCTTCATTGATGGGGGACAAGGCCGGATTGTTTAGGAGGGCTTCTACGCAGCAGGTGGATCGTTGTGGTGGATTATAAGTGTTTTTGACTGTGTTATTTCTAAGGCCAGGTGGACTTGTTCCTAATATGCGTTAATGCTTTCACCGAACGGCCTGTGCTAACTAACCCTGAGGCTTCCCTGGAGTCCGTGGCTAGAGTAAAACAAGCTAAAGATGTAGGAACTGGTTAAATAAAATACATACATCTGGAAAGCCATCCCGTGCCCGTGATCACCAGGGCCCCTGTGGCAGGGAGTGCCTGGGTGGGGTGATAAAGGGGGTGGGGGTGTGTGGAGAAGCCTCTCCTTCGGCTTCAAGCCTCCCAGCTTCGGTGGGGGACTCTGTGCCCCTAGTTTTATAGGATTTATTCTACGTTTACGTGGTTTATTTATAGTTCACCTTTCTCACTGGGACTCCAGGCAGATTATGCAGAGTGAGTCAACACAACGGAAAGGTTGACACATTCAATAAACAATGAGATGGGATTTGGGTTGTAGAACCAACCCGGAAGTCTGAAAAACAAAACTGAAGCAAAGGATAAGTGTTAACAGGAGGACACCCGTAACGATGCGAAATGGCACAGCGGGCTCCAGCTCACCCAACGGTGTAGAGCACAGTCCCCGCGTAGCTCCAGGGCTGCCCTCCTGCCTGCAGAGAGGTTCGCCTTCCTGACCTCACCGGGCATTTGGTTCCACCAGGCGGGATCTCTCTCCCCTCCTTTCCCCTCCCCTCCACCTTGGCCTCGCCGGCGTCCAGAGCCCGCCGTCGGGGGAGGAGCAGCGACCTGGCCGCAGCCCCCCCCCCCCCCCCCGCGGTAGCTCTTTGTGGGCAGCGCGACTGTGGCCCAGAGGCTGCTCCGCGGGGAGAGCCGAGGTGAGCCGGGCCGCGCTGGGGGCGAGCGGTCTACTTCCCTTCGGGCTGCGGAGAAGGAGCGGGGCGGGCGGGTGACGCGGCCGGTGCCCCTCGCCACCCCTCGCCCCTCCACAGCTGGCGACGGTGACCCGCAGGGTCAGGCCGCCCCCTCGGTTTTCTTGGGGTTGGGGGCCCTGCTTTCGAACCTCTGAGCGCTCCGCCGCCCGGCCCAGCCTCTTCGCCAGCAGCGCTCCCGCGGGGAAGGAAGCGCGGCGCTCGGGAAACTCGGCGAGCGAAGGAGGGCGGCGGCGGCGGCCGCCCCGAGGCCAAATGCCCTCCCCCGGGATTCGGCGATCGAACCTGCGGCGTCCAGGCCGGGCCCAAACCTGCGGGGCGCTCCCTGCCCGGCAAACGCGGCGCCCGGACTTCAGGGAGAATCTCTGGCCGCGGGTGGTGGGAATGAAGCGGCCCGCGCTCTGCAGATGCTCAGAGGCACTCTTCTGCCCAGAAGCGCTTCGGAGCAAATGGGCTGTCGCCTCCTACCGCTGCTTTCCTTCGGAGGCTTGGCGCGACGGCGGCGACCCCCAGTTCTCACCCCGCCCCAGGTTTGCAGCCTCCGGAACAGCCCAGGGCACTGCGGGGGGTGGGGTGGAGTCCCTGTCTCCCTCTGTCTCTTCAAAGGCGCGGACCGCTCCCCCCGCCCCGCTCCTCCCCCGCCAGCCTTTTCACTCCGCTGGCGACCTCCTCTCCGGTTGTCGGCGGATCTGTCGCTTCGCAGGCGCGGATGCTGGACGAGACAACAGCCGGGAGGGACGGCAGCCCGGAGCTCTGCCGGGAGTAGACGCTGAGGAGGTCGGGGCTCGACGGCCTGAGCTGGCCACACAGGTAGGGCCGTCTGGCTGGCCGTCTTCGAGGGAGGGAGGGGGGTGGGAGAGAAGGGAGAGGGAGGGAGAGGGGTTGGGGGGGTTGGCGCAGCTGGTCTTGGACCCCCGTCCTCTCCTGTCAGTTGAATGCTGGGGGGAGGGAGGAGGCGGAGGCTGGGCAGAAAGGGGACCTCGCCTTGGAGCATCGGTCGGGCGCCTGCATCTGGCCGACGCTTCCGAAGGAGCCCGAGGGCGCTGGATGGGCGCTCCGGCTGTGTCTGCCCCTCTGCCCTGGTCGGGTTGCAGAAGGCACGAGGGGACGGGTGGGGAGCGGACCCCTTTGCAGTCCCAGGAAGCGGCTCTGTGGCCAGCGATGGGGGTTGGGGGGGACCTCTCCGCTGTGCTCCAGGGCCCCCTGGCTGGCCACCTCGGTCACAGCCTGTTGTCATGATGCTGTTGTTGCCAGCTGGGCCCCTGGGAGAAGAGTGTGTGTGTGTGTGTGTGTATCAGAGGATAGTTTCAGGTGGGTAGCCATAGCCAGCCATCTGGGTCTGTAGAACAGTGCAGATCTGAGTGCACGGGTACCTTCAAGGCCAACAAGACCAGGGGAGAAGATTTTGAGAGTCTGAGGAAGGGAGCTTTGGCTCTAGAGAGCTTCTGCCTTGGACTTCTTGTTGGTCTTTAAAGTTGGACTGGACTAGAACCTTGCTGTTGTGGTTGGGGGGACGACAATGCAGAGGGAGATCCACCTTCCAAAGGGCAAATCCAAAGAGAGGGATGTTCAGGGAGGGAATGTGGCTCGCTAATAGAGCACTGGTTTTGTCTGCGGATTGTTCCAACTTCCAAGGAGCAGCTATTGGGGAAGATCCTTCGGTGTGGGGCAGCCGTGGTGCGTTAGACTGGATGATAGAGAGTTAGATGGGCCAGCAGTCCAATTCAGTATAAGGACACCTCATATGATGCCACGATAGTGGGGTGTCTGGTATCAAAGGATACTTATGACACACTCAAGCGATAAAGTCTTTAAGTGCCTGCAACCAACTCACGCCAAACAACAGGCAAGTGAGAAGAAGTGGTGGTTTGCCATTGCCTTCCTCTGCAGAGCCTTCCTTGGTGGTCTCTCATCCAAGTACCAACCCTGCTTAGCGTCTGAGATCTGACAAGGTCAGGCATGCTTCCCTCATCACACTCAAGCCATTAAGCAGGTAAGTTTACTCCCTGGGAGGAGCTTCTTCAAACAAGTCAGTTCCAGAAGAGCTCCATGGTCTTGATTGGTGACTTCTGAGGACTGTCCAATAGGTGGGGTGGCAGGGCTGGTAGCACAAAACACACAGAGAGAGAAATAATTAGCATCTATTTCATGTCCAATGGCACAAGGGAAAATAAAGTGCCCTGTTGTTTTACAGATCTCTGGCCATCCCTTCTCCACCACAGACCTCCAGCTGTTGCGTAGAGATGAATAATATAATGGGCTACCTAATGCTTTCTAGACTTGAACCTGAGTGTCTCAGATCCTACTCTGGCACACTAACCACTGTGCCACGGGGGGCTCCTGGGGAGGGGCCATGGCTCAGTGGTAAAGCATCTGCTTCGCATGCAGAAGGTCCCAGGTTCAATCTCTTGCAGGATCTCTGGCTAAAAAGATTAGGCAGTAGGTGATGTGAAAGACTTTAGCCTGAGTCCTTGGAGGGCGGCTGCCAGTCTGAGTAGACAATACTGGCCTTGACAGACCGATGGTCTGATTCAGGATAAGGCAGCTTCGTGTGTGCGATCTGGACAAGCTCACAAGTCACAACCTGTGGGACTCCAGTGATGGTGGCGTAAGGGAGGGGCTACTACGGTCAGTGGGATGGAACTTTCCGGCCTCTCCTCTCCCACTGCACCCCAGCCCCGTAGCTAGGGAATTTTTTGAGAGGGGGCCTCGGGGGGGGGGACCAGCTAATTAAATGAAAAAGTACAGTGCAGGTGGTAAGTTGGAGCACTTTGGGGGCAGCCCGGGAGAGAGGGGGCCCAGAAGAAACACTAGGGGGGTGGGCCCCGTGGGCCCCGTGTTAGTTACAGGCCAGCTGCACCCCCCCTCCTGATCTCCACAAAATGCGGCTTCTGGGTGACCCTGGGAATGACACAACAGGAGTTTGTCTGGGGAAAGAGGGAATCAGTGGAAGTGGCCAGTTAAGTCTGGGATCCAGCCCAACAAAATTCAAAGCAAGAAATCGACGGCCAGCCAGAATAAGAAAGCATATTGGCATAATTGAAATTACACAACATTACTGTTAATGGACATGTGGATGAATAATCCATAAACCTCCCTCAGACCAAACACCGGTTGTTGTGAGTCCTCCCAGTGCCCAGTATGCTTACAGACACCTGCGCTGCCGTCAGCCCTTCCCCTGATGCCACTGGGCAGTGTGTGCAGCTGGGAGCACACATGATGGAGAATTCCCAAGGGGGCAGGCAAGGAAAGAGCATCAGCAGTAGTGGGCCCTGCCAGAAGCCCTGGGCCCCAGCCACTGCCTCACCTGAAGGTATGCTGATGCCAGCCCTGAACCCATATATAGTCTTTTTGCACACCGGTTAGTCTAGCATTGCCCCTTTCCTTTCCTAGACACTTTTGTTTCCATCCCCCCCACACACACCCCAAGAACCACATTTGGTTCCTTACTGAGCCGTCTTTGGCTCCACCTACAGAGCCAGCAAACTCCTTTTAGTTACCAGGGCCAGCAGCCGTAGATGGACTTCTCCTCCATGAATCTCTCTAACCCCTTCTTAAGCCCATCTGTGCATGTAGCCACCACTGTGTCCACTGGCAGCGAGCGCCTCAATTAAATCACACATTGAGTAAAGAAGTCTCGCCTTTTATCTGTGCTGTACTTATTGCCCATCAGCTCCATTGGAGTTCACAGGGTCCTGCTCCATTGAGCAGTGGAGAAATTCAGGTGCAAAACTCCTTTACTTGTGTGGAAGCCGCCAGTCCCTGGTCCTGCCTGCTTTTCTGAAGCACATGGCAGTCCCACAGGCACTGCATTGGAGAACCCTATTCTGGAGCATCTCCATGACGTCATCTTCTGTTCATCCTCCTTCTGTGTTTCCCTCTGCTTTGTTACGATCTTTCCCAAACCTGGTTCTCAGGCAGGGCTTGACAGGGAGTGATGCTGTGAAGGGCGTGTTTTTATGTGGAATTGCCACAGGAGTGGCTGTTATCTCTATGGTTCTTCTGCTAATTTTGTTCTTGGGTAGCATAAGCGGAGCCCAGGGCTTTAGGCTGGTGAACGTTCCAGCACAGTGACGGTCATCTTGGATTAGTCCCAGGACTTCCCTGCGTGATCATGTGCTCTATAAAAATAGCTCTATAAAAACTGCTGCCAACTTGGCTTCCTGATGACCTGTGGCTGGGGTCTCCTGCTCTGGTTTTACATCAGGGATTTGACAAAATAACTTTCCTTCCCTTTAAGGGCTGTGGATATCTCCCAAACAGGCAGTTCACCCGCAGAAGGTCCCATATAAGTGTTCTAGCCTTTGAAGGTCCAGGCTAGCCCGATCTCATCAGATCTCAGAAGCTAAGCAGGGTCAGCCCTGGTTCGTACTTGGATGAGAGACCACCAAGGAAGTCCAGGGGTGCTAGGCAGAGGCAGGCAATGGCAAACCACCCCTGTTTGTCTCTCACTGGAAAGCCCTACAGGATTGCCATAAGTTTGCTGTGACTTGGTGACACTTTCCACAAGAAGAAGAAGAAGAAGAAAAAGAGGAAGAGGAGGAGATTTATACCCCACCCTTCGCTACCCCAGCAAGTCTCAGAGCACCTTACAAACTCCTTTCCCTTCCCCTTCGCACAACAGACACCCTGTGAGGTAGGTGGGGCTGAGAGAACTCTAACACAAACTGCTCTTTCAGGAACTGCTGTGCCAGAGCATGTGACTGACCCAAGGTCACATCAACAGGTGCAAGTGGGGGAGTGGGGAATCAAACCCGGTTCTCCCAGCTTAGAGTCCACACATTTAACCACTACACCAAACTGGCTCTCAGTCTTAGACAAGGAAAACAAAAGAGAAAGAAGAGGTTCTAGGTGGAGTGAGCAGAAATGGGAACTGTGCACATTGTTCTCTGAAGTTCCTAGAGCAGAAGTGTCTGCAAATGAAGGAAACCTTACCAGGACCCCAGAAGTCCCTTGCACTCTTTCTGCCAAAGGAAGCCGAGCAAAGAGAGAGTGTGCTTCCTTTGGGACATCTCTTTGCAGGGAGCACACAGCAGCATGCTTAGGGTCATAGCCGTGAGCCATCTGTGGTCAGCCGTGCATACCTGTGCAGGTATCCTAAGAACCCTGCCCAGGTCTATTCAGTGAGGCTTATTCCCAGGAAAACCTTCTCAGGATTGCACTGGAAGACGCTGGGCTAGGACTGAGGGGATCCGACAGGAGACCCCTCCTTAGCCCCTGAAGCTCCGTGGGTGTCCTTGGGCCAGTCGCTCACAGGTCTCTTGCAAGGATAAAATGAGGGACAGGCATATCCTCTCCACCAGGGTTCCCGAAGGTGGTGCCGGTGGGTGCCGTGGTGCCCACCAAGACTTTTACCGGTACCCACCAAGTGTTTTGAGAAAGTGTGTGGGGTCGTGTAGAGCAGGGCTTCTGCCTGGTGACTGGAGAATGATCTCATTGGCTGGGCAGATTCAAATAGTGTTGTTTCAGCGGCAGCTGCCACCACAGGGTTGGTCTGAGTCTCTTCCCAGTGTATTCTTTTTTAAAAAATCATACCTCTTCCCCCCTACACTTAGGCTTCTTTTGTGTGTGTGGCTGTGCCTCCTGTGTAGGGTTGCTAGCCCCCTCAGTGGAGGCAGGGAATTCCCTGCTGCAAGGGAGGGTTCTCAGACCCCTGGTCTGGGCAGAGGATCCCCTGATTTTCAGGGCTTCTGCCTACCGCTGGCCAGGGGAAGCCCCACCCTCAAACAGTGATGTAGCACAGCAACACTCTGCTTTTTGGGCAAAACTCTATGGTTTGAGCCCATTTTTAACCATGGAGTCTTCCCAAAAAGCAGAGTGTCACCCCCGATGTTGCCGACGCAATGATGTCACTTCTGCTTGACACCATCACATCGGAGATGTTGCCACCCACTACCAGACCACCCCCAAATCTCCCTGCTGGCACAACGATCACGCTTGGGAACCCTACCACAAGGCTTACCAAGAGAGGGTGGGAGGGAGGCCCAGGCTATGTTGCCAGCAATGTGGAAATGTCACTTCTAGTGTGTCATTATGCTGGTGACATTGCAATGATGCTCTGGTATTTGGGTGGAAACTTTACAGTAAAAGCCCTTTTACCATAGAGTTTTTGCCCAAATACTAGAGTGTCATAGTGACAGTGCAGTGCAATGACATCACTTCCGGTATATTACGGAAGTGACATCATGACATCACTGGTGACATCACAAGGGCTCCTCCCACTCCTGGTAATCCCCTCCCATCCTCCACCAGTTTCAGGAGGGACCTGGCAGGAGGGATCTGACAACCCTACTCCTGTGGTAGCCATTGTGTGGTGGACTCCAACCATTTTGTGGTTGCCCTCACCACCCTGGGGATTCCAAAGGTGCCCACAGCCTCAAAAAGGTTGAGATTCCTGCTCTACATTCTTCTGACCTCCTTGGAGGAAGAGCAGAAATGTAAGAGATGGATGTGGTTTTGTTTGTACTTTGGAAGATTTTCCACCATGGCCAGGTGAAGCAGGGCCCTGCGGAAGGTAGCCATTTATGTCTTTGTGTACATGCAGCCAGAGGCCACTCACATGGTCATACACACACTTAACCCACTCCCCCAAACCCAGGGATGGAAGGGGGGGGGAGTAGCATCTGAAGCATGTGTTGGTGGGCCTTTCACAGGCCTTTCCACGCCTGGCTCCAGGCCACTTCCCTTGGCTTCCCGGTGCCTCCTGTTGCAAGCCACTTATTGGCAGAGGCCCAGCACTCCTCCAACCCGTCTCCCTGGAGCCGCAATCTGCTCCGCAACTCGTCTTTCTCGTCTTGTGTTTCACCAACAAACTCCTACTGCTGTCAAGGAGGCCCTGAGGAGGATCAGTCTTCTCTTCCTGCCCCAACTCGCCTGTGGTGATGAGTTGCTTGGTTGTTCTTGTTACAGCTCACAAGAAATGTGTGTGTTTTTTCTCATCGGCTGTCTGAGAACCTGTTCCAGAGACTGAGGCTTGCGTCATTCCAGTCATCTGGGAAAGCGAGTGAGGTGGAGAGCCTGGGAGGAGGGCATCATACTGAGGGACGGGGAAATGATCCCTCTGAAGACACCAGAAGAACACGTCCGCTCCCACTGAAGATATGCCTCTGGGGGACGGGGAGCCTTGTACATACATACTTATGTGCTCTCAAGTTTCAACAGACTTATGGCAACCACAGTAAGGGAATTTCAAGGTAAGTGAGAAGCAGGGGTCGTTTGCCATTGCCTTCCTTCGAGGAGCCTTCCTTGGTGGCCTCCCGTCCAAGTACCAACCCTGCTTAGCTTCTGAGATTGGGCTTTACCATGCTGCCTTTCCTCTCAAGGAGCCTCATAGGGGATGATTTAAAAATGAGACGCATAGAGAGCTGGCGTTATGATGAATGGGATGACTGCACAGTGATTTGCCTGCATGGCGTGGAGGTCACACATGTCATGTTGCACGTTGATAGGTTGTTAGGTAGTTTGGGGGAGGAGCTAGCAGTCACGGTGCACGGTGGCACTAATTACATTGGGAAATGTAGCCAAGAGGTCCTGGAAACTAAAGCTAACCTGCTTGATGAACATCCTGGTCCTTCAGGGTAGGTTTCTCAGAAGTGCTTCCTGCTCGGTGTGTAGGGCCAGATAGGCAGCCCGCCTACAGCGGTATCAATGAGTAGATGAGACAGCGGTGTCAGGAGAAAGAGCTCAAGTTTGTTAGGAAGTTGGTGACATTTTGGGACAAGCCAAGTCTGCACAGAAGGGACAGCCTTTGTGTGAAATGAAACAGAACTAGACAGCTGGCTCCTAACAATGAAAAGGTTACAGAGTGTGAGATCCAGTGGCAGTGAGGCGACGCTAGTACAGGAAGGGTAGGGTGGCCAGCTTCATAGCTGGGAAATATGTGGAGATTCTGGGAGTGGTGCCTGAAGAGGGGGACAGACTGCAGTGGGTTAGGATGCCACAGCGTCCGCCTTCCAAAGCGGCCATTTTCTCCAGGTGAACTGATCTCTGTTGCCTGGAGATCAGGTGGAATAGCGGGAGATCTCCAGGCACTACCTGGAGACTGGCAACCCTAAGGGAGGGTCATCTGCCAAAGATGATGGTGGAAAATTTCAAAGCTCTTGAAAGCTCACTCCCCAAAATCTTGTTGGTTTCTAGGTGTTACTGGACTCAAACTGAGCTGTTCTGTTGCAGACCAACAAGGCTACTCTCTGAAACTATCTTAACAGGGTCACAGAATCATAGAGTTGGAAGGGGCCGTACAGATAGTCTAGTCCAACCCCCTGCCCAATGCAGGACCAGCCTGAAGCATCTCTGACAAATATTCGCCCAGCCTCTTCTTGAAAGCTGTCAGTGAAAGGGAACTCACCACCTCCACTTTTGAACCATTTTGACCATGAAAAAGTTTTTCCTAATATCCAGCTGATACCTTTCTGCATGTAATTTAAACCCATTGCTTCGGGTCCTATCCTCTGCTGCCAATTAGAACAGCTCCTTGCCCTCCTCCAAATGACAGCCTTTCAAGTATTTAAAGAGAGCAATCATTTCCCCCCTCAATCTCCTCTTCTCCAAACTAAACATTCCCAAGGCCCTTAGCCTTTCCTCATAGGGCTCAGACCCCTGATCATCCTTGTCGCTCTCTTCTGCACCCTCTTGATTTTGTCCACATCCTTTTTGAAGTGAGGCCTCCAGAACTGCCCACCGTACTCCAGGTGCGGCCTGACCAAGGCAGTATACAGAGGGGCTGTGACCTCCTGCGATTTCGATGCTATGGCCCTTTTAATGCAACCCAAGACTGAATTTGCCTTTTTTACCACCACATCACACTGACTGCTCATATTTAGTTTACAGCCCACTCTTACCCCAAGATCTCTTTCACATAAACTACTCCCCAAGACATATCCCCCATCCAGTATTTGTGCTTGACATTTTTGTGGCCCAGATGTAATTCTGTGCATTTATCTTTGTTGAATTGCATCCTGTTTGCAACTGCCCACTTCTCCAGAGTACTCAGGTCTTGTTGAATTTTGACTCTATCTTCTTGGGTGTTTGCTACTCCTCCTGATTTGGTATCATCAGCAAATTTAATGAGTAGCCCTTCTACCCCTTCATCCATATCATTGATAAAAATATTGAAAAGTACTGGGCCCAAAACCGAGCCCTGCGGAACCTAGCAGGATACCTCCCTCCAGTCTGATGAAACACCATTGACCACCACTCTTTGGGTGCGATCCTCTAACCAGTTCCCTATCCACCAAACTGTCCTATAGCCCAGTCCACAGACTTCCAGTTTGCCCATCAGAATGTCATGGGGAACCTTATCAAAAGCTTTACTGAAATCCAGGTAAATCACATCAACAGTTCCCATGATCCAGTAAGCTCGTCACATGATCAAAGAAGGAAACCAGGTTGGTCTGACAAGATCTGTTGGGGACAAAACAATGCTGACATCCCCGGATCACTAAGTGGTCCTTCGGATGCTTACAGATAAATCCCTTTAAAATCTACTCTAATATTTTCCCAGCAACGGAAGTCAGATTGCGGATGTATGTTCAGTGACAGATGATCCCCATCTAGAGGAGACAAAGAGTCAAGGAAATATTGTATACACTGGGTTATTTGAAAAATGATGAAGTGTAATGGTGTATATGTGCCTGTACTAATGCTCTGAGTAGGGTGCTTAGTACAAAGGAGGGTATAAATGCTTTGTCATATCTAGATCCAGGTGGAATGGGGATAATCAGTAGGATGCTGTCATCCCTGGATATATATTCTACAGGAAGGATGGGGAAGACCACTCTGGGCATGGTATGGCTGGAAGAAAAGGCAGAGTGAAAAGGGTTAGAATGCATGGCAGTAACAAACTCCTCCACTCTTCAGGTATTCTAAAGGTGATGGAAGATATTGGAGAGGTTACAGAAGGAGACCGCATTGTGATAATGTACTTTCACCTTGGTTGGTCATGTCTGCTGAAATCCACATTGAGCAGAAATTTCCAGGAGTGATAAAGGACTGTGCCTGAGAATAGTTAGTAACAGAGCCAACTGGAGGGGATCTGGCCCTGGATGTGGGCCTGAAGGTAACCTGGGATTTGAATCACAAGGAAACAGATGGGCCCAAACCAAACATACATGTGAGCTGTAAGTTGCCTGTGAAGCCCAACACCACCATGTTGAACTTCAGAAGAAGCAACTTCTTAAAGATGAGTGAAAAGAAGCACCTGCAGCTGCTTTCTCCTGTCCAAAGTCGGACCCCACTTGGTCTATCAAGATCAGGATAATCTACTATAACTGGCAGTAGCTTTCCAGGTTCTCATATAGAGGTCTTGCATGTCACCTGATCCTTTCTTTGCGATGCCCTTGAGATGCCAGGAATTGAACCAGAAATCTATATAACAGATACTAAGCCATAGTCCACCTCTCAGCTTAGCCACTGTGGTTAATGAGTTGAGGCAAGGAAACCATAAGGAGCAATAAGATCTCTAGATGCTGAATGAATTCTTTGCATCTGTCTTCTCTGTTGAAGATGCAGGGCACATACCTGTCCCTGACTAAATTTTTCAGGAAGGATATATGAAGAACTGAGGCAAACAGAGGTGTCCAAAAAAGTAGTTTCAGAGACAATTGACACATCAAAAAAAATTAACAAATCAGGTCCTGATGATACACACCCACAAGTTCTTAAAGAACTGGGGGGAATGAAATTGCTGATCTTTTAACAAAACTGTACAATTTGTCTTTAATAATTTGTGCCATAAGTTTGGAAAACAACTGACCTATCACTGATTCTTAAACAGGAAGTGCCCAGGAAAATGTACACTGATCGGCCTGTCCCAGGTAAATTGGTATTAATGAAAGAATTGTTAAATACATAGGAGATGAAGCCTTACTGAAGAAGAATCAACTGTGCTTCATTAAAAGGAAGACCTGCCTCACCAGCCTCCCAGAATTCCTTGAGAGTGTCAACAAGCATTTACATGAGGGGAACCAGTAGGCAACATATACTTGGACTTCCAAAGCATTTGACAAGGTGCCTCACCAAATGCTGAATGAGTCAACCCAGAGCTTTGGGTTTCAATGTCATCAATATGCAGAAGTCATCTAGTTCTCTGTTTCCTGTCTAGAAGTCATCTAGAAGTCAACTAGAAGTCATCTAGTCCTCTGTCTCCAGATATGTCTGTCTTGGTTCTGAACTGGTTCTTAGAGCCTGTGGACAGGCGGCAAAGGCAGCACAAGATGGTGCTGAATCTAGACAAGACAGAGCTAATAATGCTTTTTGAGAAGGCTGATGTTCACAAGGATTTGGGTCTACTTATTTTGGATGGAGTGGAGCCGGTTTTTGCAGAGCAGGACAAAAGCTTGTGCGTGCTCATGGGCCCAGCCTTGCTGTTTGAAAAGCAAGTTGGTGCAGTGGCCAAGAGTGCCTTCTCTTAGCTGTATCTGATGCATCAACTCTCTCCTTTCTTAGATTGAGCCAGTCTGGCCATGCTGATTTGTAACCTTGTAGTTGGATTACTGTAATGCACCATACGATGGGCTACCTGTGAGGATGACCTGGACACTGCACATGATCTGGAATGTAGCAGCCCGATTACTCTCTGGGGCTATGCTGCCCATTTTGAATTCACATGATGGTACTACTGACCTTTAAAGCTCTTCATGGTCACATATCTGAAGGACCATCTCCTCCCATATTTTCCCATGCACCAACTATGGTCTTCAGTCAGCCACCATCTGGCTGTTCTCCTACTCAGGGTGGCTTACCTGGCATCAACCAGAGCCTGGCCTTTTTCCATCATGGCACCCACATTGTGGAATGGGCTTCCTGGGAAGGTGAGGTGAGCCCCTCATTGGAGATCTTCAAGAGGCATTGCATGGCTTGCCCGTTTGCTAGGACTTTTGATAGAGTATGAATTGTAGGCTTTTGGGTGGGGGACAGAAGTATCTGAGGTTTTTAGTTGGTTTTAATCAATAATGTTTTAATGTCTACTTGTAAGCCAGCTCAAGTCAAGAGGAAAGGCAGGGTGTAAATATTTCAATAAAATAATATAATAAAATTAAAAATGTGTCCTTTCGTGAATGAGTAACTGGTTATAAATAGTAAGCACAAGTGGGGGAAATGGACTGGTTTCACAATGGAGGCAGGTGAGCAGTGGGGTCCTGCAAGGCTCTGTGTTGAGGCATATGGGATTCATAAATGACTTGGAATTTAAGGGTGATTAAGGTTTTGAAGTTAGTGCATGATGCCAAATGGCTCAGGATGGTGAAGACACAAGGGAAGAGCTCTGAAAGGACCTCTCCAAACTGGGTGAATAGATAACAAAATGGGAGATGAAATTCAATGTAATTAAATGCAAAGTGATGCACATCAAAGTAAAACATCCTAGTTTCACTTATACACTGGTGAGCGCTGCATTGTCAATGACAGCCCCAGAAAAAAGACCTTGGGATTATGGTGAGTGGCTCATTGAAAATGTCGACTTTGTATGAAGCACTGATTTTTTTTTTTTTAAGGCAAATTCTGTGCTAGGGATCATCAAGAAAGAGAATAAAACTGCCACTATAGCAATATTATAGAGAATATTGTCTACAGTTTTTATCACCACATCTCAAAAAAGAAACTGAAGAAGGGGGGGGATACAGAAAATAACACAAATGATCCTGGGGCTAGAATGCCTGCCCTGTGAGCCAAGACCAAAGCATCTGAGCCTTTTGCGTTAAGAAAAAAGGCAATTGAAGGGTGACATGACAGAGGTCTATAAAATCACACATCATGTAGAGAAATGAGAGAGAGAGAGTTTTTTCTTTTTCCCATGGTAAAGGTAAAGGTTCCCTTGCTTGAAAGCCTGCTGAATCTGACTCCAGGGTTGTGGTGCTCATCTCCGTTTCAAAGCCGAAGAGCCAGCGCTGTCCGAAGACGTTTCCGTGGTCATGTGGCCGGCATGACTAAACACCAAGGTGCACGGAACGCTGTTACCTTCCCACTGGAGTGGTACCTATTTATCTACTTGCAATTTCTTGCTTTCGAACTGCTAGATTGGCAGGAGCTGGAACTAGAGCCGGGAGCTCACTTCGTCATGCGGCATGTTACTGGATCTTAAAGTGGTTTGGAAATAGATTCAAGATAGACACAGGGAAGTGCTCCATTGCCCAATGGGTAATTGCCCTGTTGTGGAACTCACTTCCATATGATGTGATGATGAAATTAGACAGACTTGAAAGTAGTACGGTTGCCAACCCCCAGGTGGGTCCTGGAGATCTCCTAGGATTACAGCTGATCTTCAGATGGAAGAGATCAGTTCCCCTAGAGAAAATGCATGATTTGGAGGTTGGACTCTGTGGCATTATGTTCTGCTGAAGTCCACCCCCCATACCCTGCCCTCCCCAGGCTCCATCTCCAAAATCACCAGGAATCTCCCAAACCCTAGAAAGTGAACTGTACAGATTTATGGAGGGTGGGCTTCTTACTCAGGGCAGCCAAATGGACTTTTTGGGTTCAGGGGCAGAATGCCTCTGACTGTCAGATGCTGGGGAGCAGCCAGGAAACGAGGGTATCTGACTGGTGGTGCCCACTGTTGGAAACAGGATGTTGAGCTAGAGAGGGACCTCATCCTCAGCCCTCTGCCCTTGTCTCTGATGGAAGTCAGCAGTTCCTGTGGGGCTCCCTTCTTTCCTCCCCTCGGCATAGCCCTGAATCCAACATGTACCCCCACAAATTTATATATATATATGTAGAATTCTCTGTAAAGGTAAAGGTTCCCTTGCTCGAAAGCCAGTTGAATCCGACTCTAGGGTTGCGGTGCTCATCTCCGTTTCAAAGCCGAAGAACCAGCGCTGTCTGAAGACATTTCCGTGGTCATGTGGCCGGCATGACTAAACACCAAGGTGCACGGAACGCTGTTACCTTCCCACCGAAGTGGTACCTATTTATCTACTTGCAATTTCTTGCTTTCGAACTGCTAGGTTGGCAGGAGCTGGATCTAGAGACGGGAGCTCACTCTGTCTTGCGGCACCTGGGTCTTGAACCGCTGAACTACTGACCTTCCACAGCCTGCAGTTCAGTGTCTTAACCACTTGAGCCACCGCAGCTCCTGTACAGAATTCTCTGTACAATTGTATTATTCTCTGTACAATTGTATTATTTGTGCGGTGTTTCAGGGTACTACGGCTTTAAATTTTTCTTGGGTAGACATTCCAATTTTGGGATGTTTTCCTGTAGCCACCATTTCCCAGGATGGAGGATATGGTTATTGTGATGTTTAAAATTCGAATGCACACAGGTGCAAGAAGTCTGGACTGCTCTTTTCTGCAAGGGTCAAAAGAATTGTAAAAAATTTTGCATAGCAAATGACTTTTTTGCATTAGGACTGTAACCTTTGTTTAAGAATGAGAGTTCAACCAACGTGTAAGCATGATGAATATCAAACAAGCACTCTAATATTTTGTTTACCGTTATTTAAGGCAACAGAACAAATCTTTTTCTGTACTTTTAGGAGCTGTCACCTTAATGATTCTCGTTGTCTCCCAATATTGCAAACATTAAAAAATGGATTTGTCTGGATTTATCCTTCCCCCCAATATTATGAACTTTAAAGAATAGTACTTTATTTTGTTTTCACAACAATGGGTATAATCTATTTGGTTTTCTCAATCCCAGAAATGTGGTTTGACATCAATACAAACATCCTACAAGAATGTGAAAAAAAGACCCACCATCTTGCAAAATGGTGGCTACAGGGAAAAAAATGATTGCCCCTGCAACTAATGGAACAGTGCATTTGGTTTTATTAACCTCAAAAACACGTATTTTGACACCCAGACAAGCATCCTACATGGATTTAAAATTTTAAAGGAGTAGTGCCCTGAAACATGCACAAACAATAAAATATTGTGTGTGCATGTGTATAGCAGGGATATATGGTGGATCCGGGACTAGCAGTGCAGAGCTTTTGGCTTGAGCCTAGAAGGAATTGTACTTTGAAATAACTTCCATAAAAAGTAGTTAAAATCACAGTCCTGGTAGTTAAAACAGGAGAGTATGCATTGTTCCTGTTGCCATTGCTGGGGAGGGGGTCAGGAGGAGGGACACTATTCTTGTTCTGCCCCAGTTTTCACTTAGCAAAGGCTCATCTTTCCCAGAATGGATTTATTCTCTTTGGTCTTCTCCCAGAGGTAGGTTACAATATATGTGCAAGCTCCTTTGATCCTAACGGCAGCAACAGCACGCATTCCATCCACCTCATTGCTTGTTAGTCTTTAAGACTCTTTTGTTTTGCAGACTAACATGGTCACTCTGCATTATCTCTAGGTGGGGAAGGAATCCGTAGTGCTCACAAGAACTGTGCTTATTGGAACGTGACAAAGAACAAACTGAACAGGCCACCACTAGGGCCCAGCAGCTCCTCTAGTAATGGGCAAACAAAACCTGAGCCTCTCCTCTCTGGACAGCCTGTGGAAGTTGGCCGTAAGCACCAATATTCCACAAACCCCTCTGGAACGGATATCTCTAAGAGGAAGAGAATTTGCCCTGTAAGCTTCATAGCTGAACTAAAATTTACCATTCACCCAGGATTCCAGTCGCTCCATTGCTCCCACTCTGGACAGGGCTGCTTTTCCTCCAACGGAGGAAGGAAAGGGAGGTCAGAGATGGGTGACAGACAGACAGCACTTGGCTGATAGGGTTGCCAACTCCAGGTTGGGAAATTTCTGGAGATCTGTGGGTGGACCCTGGAGAGGGCAGAGTTTGGGGAAGGAAGGGTAGAATACCATACTCCAAAGTAGCCATTTTCTCCAGGGGGACTGGTCTCTGCAATGTAGAGAGCAGTTGTAATTCGAGGGAATCTCCAGGCTCCAGCTAGAGGATGGTAACCTTAGTTGGCTTGCCTACCCTGCTGTACAACTCTTTGCCCTGCCTAAAGCAGCTCTCCATATAGCTGCTTAACATTAGTTTGGCCCTCCCGTCTGTCCCATTTTCATCCCCCCGTCCTTTCACAAAGCTCAGCACGGCACACATCTTAAAAAGAGTCATAAGAAGAGCCCTTGTTCAGACCAAGCTGAGTTAATGTAGCCCAGTTTCCTGTTTATCACACTGAGGATAACGGTTGCCTGGGACTGCCAACAAATAGGACATGGAGGCCAATGGCTCTCCCCATTTTATCCTCACAACAACCTTGTAAAGTAGATTAGGCTTAGAGAGCATGATGACTGGCCCAACGACCTTCATGGCTCAGACTTAATTAACAGTCTATCCCCTCTAACCAGCACTGGAGCCACTCCCTGTTGCTGGTTCTCTGCAGCCCACAAAATATAGAGAGCATTGGCCAGCCTCTCTGAAAAGAAGGCTTCTAGCCAGATATAAAAATAAAAGGACTGGTTGCTACTATTAAGAAATGATTTAACTGGCTTGCTCCTTATACAACTACTGGAAATGGAACTGAGTGAGTTTAAATTTATTAAAGTTAAAAATTAATAATTTTCAAAAATTTAAAAATTAGAAATAGTTTCCATTCAGCTTCATGTTTCTTTCAAAGCTTAATAATCATATTTGTTTTAGGAGAATTTGAAGAAGAAGTCAAACAGTTATAGTTTGAAGAAAGTAGAAAAAAAAGTTAATGCTGCAATGTTAAAATGTATCAAAAGGCTGACAACTTGCTACTTAAGAGGATTACTCCTGAGGAAGACTATTGAAATGAGTGTTTAATGCTGCCATGTTAAAATGTATCAAAAGGCTGACACCTTGCTACTTAAGAGTATTACTCCTGAGGAAGACCATTGAAATGAGTGTATAACCGGGTGCTCATTGAGAATATTGGATGTTGTTTTGAATATGTTTAAATTTCCAAAGTTTTGTCTTGAATATGTTAGAATTTCTAAAGTTTTTATAGATATACATAATTGTCATTAAATGTTCAATTTCATCACAGTGGTTTTTTGTTTTGATACATTCTCTGCAGCCCAACCAAGGGCAAGATACAAATACTGCCCGGATAGCCCAGCTTGTTAGAACTTGGGAGCAAAGCGGCCACCGTTAGTACTTGGACGGGAGGCCTTCAAGGAAAACTGGGGTAGCTACACAAAGGAAGGCCATGGCAAACCGCCTCCGCTCCTCTCGTGCCCAGAATGCCCTGGTATTGGGCTTGTGACTTGACAGCGTGTTCTTCTTGGGGAAGGGATCTATCCCTCCAAACACACAGTGAAGCACCAGGAAGGAAATGATCATGTTGCTCTGGAAGAAGCTCAGTGAGAAAGACAAAAAGCCCACACTGGAAGTAGTCAAATATGCCATAAATGCCATATGCCATATGCCTTTCTCACATGGAATGAAATGCAGCATATGGCATATGCAGAACATCTCTCAATGATGCCTTTAGAGAGTGACTGAGGCTCCTGTGCTTTACATCCCAAATCAGAATGGTGGGGGCGAATGTCAAGAGAGGAGGAAGTGCTGGCATTGGGGGGGGGGCAATGATAAAGATCTGCCCATGGCCACCCTGCAGGCCTGTATGGCTTCTCCCAGCTGGTGTTTCCTCAGGGCTGCTGTGGCACTTCCCTATGATGCCTGACATTGGGATGGAGCATGTTGCCACTCCGACCACTGCCCAGCAGAATGAATTGATAATGAAGCTCAAGACAATGGATCCACCTGGACTGAATCGAGACCTAGGTTTCCTGTCTCATTACCAATGCTGATTTCTCCATGTCTATTACCCCTCTGCATATCTTACCTAACCCAGCCATGCCTCCTATTGTCATTTGCCTGCTAATGTCATTTGGCATCTGAAATAATTCTATTTTCCAATAAATAGCACTAATGGACTCCCATTCTAACTGTATCTGACAAAGTAAGCAGTAACTCACAAAAGCTCAGTATCTACCACATATTTTGTTAGTCTTTAAGGTGCTACTGGACTCTTGCTCTTTTCTACTGCCCAGCACAGACACTGCTGCCCCTTCTTTGCTCACCAACCTTTGTCAATCTGTCTTGAAGAGTTTGTATGGGGTGTGTGGGGGCAAAGAGGTCTATCCCCTTCAGTCCCAGGGGTAGTATGCCTCCTTGGATCAACTGCTGGGGAGCACAGGCACAATGAGGTAGCTGGTTGGCCACTGTATGAGCAGAATGCTGGACTAGATGGGCCTTTGGTCTGATCCAGCATGGCTCTTATGTTCGTATGCCCAACTATGCATCGTCCTCCACATCCAGGAGGATAGGGCTGCCAACTCCAGGCTGGGAAATTCCTGCAGATTTGGGGGTAGAGGGTGGGGTTTGTGGAGGGGAGGGAGCTCAGCAGGCTATAATGCCATAGAGTCCACCCTCCAAAGCAGTCATTTTCTCCAGGGTAAATGATCTCTGGAGCCTGGAGATCAGTTGTAATTCTGGAAGACCTCCAACCACTCTCTACAGCTTTACAGAATGACCACTTCATCTACTGTTGGTGAGAAGGAGGGTGAAGCCATTGTCAGGCAGACGGATTCTGCAGCTGCCAGGTGGTGCGTTTGGGATGGAGAGGTCAGATGCCTGGTGAAATACGTGACGTGGTCCACAAATCCTGCTTGCCTTGCCTGGGTTGGATGCCCCTCAGGCCTCTTGTGTCCTCCTCTTTCTCTCTCTCACTTGCCAAGGGTAAAAAGGCAGGTGGAGCCTGGGTTGGGGCTGGGGGAGGGGAGCGCTGCAGGTTCCCCTGACTCTAGTGCGTCGGCAGAGCAGAGGTGTTCCCTCCCCCCCAGGTTCTCTCCCAGTTGCTGCTGCTGTGTGTGTGTGTGTGGGGGGGAGATAGAAAGAGACGCTCTTCTGGTTAGGCAACAGGCTCAACCTGTCTGGTCCTGCAGTGCATTCCTGGCTCCAGGGAGGACAAGCTCCCAGGGGTGGCGTGGCTCATTCCTTGGCTAGGGAACATCTGGGTGGGATTTTGAACAGCCATGGAGAACAGGAGCCTCCAGGCCCAGCACATATCACACACCTTGTCTTGCTGCGGAGAAGGGGGTTCGAAGGAGCCTCACGTCTCCTCGCTCAGAGCTGCAGGGAGGAGGGGTGTTGAGCTCGAGGCAGAGGGATCCATCCAGGCAGGACTATTGGCACCGGAGGGCTCCCTGTCCCTGCTGGTACCCCCTCTGACTTTCATCTGGGCAGAAAGGGGAACTGTGAGGCAGGAGATGGCCCCATCACCTGTAGTGTTGGCTCTTGTAGGGTTGCCAACTTCCAGGTGGGGACTGGAGATCTCCAGGAATTACAGCTGATCTCCAAATGACGCAGATCAGTTTCCCTGTAAACAAAATGGCTGCTTTGGAGGGTTAACTCCAGGGCATTATATTTCATTGAGGCTCCTCCTTGTCCCAAACCCTCCCCTCCCCAGGCTTTACCCCCCAAATATCCAGGAATTCCCCAACTGGAATTGGCAACCCTATACCCCCTGCAAGCAGCCATTTTCTCTAGGATACCTGTCATCTGGAGAGCTGTTGTAATTCCAGGAGATCTCCAGGCCACACCTGGAGATTGGCAACCTCAAAGGGAAGACATCTGACTACTTGAACCAAGGTAATGATTGTACCTAAGTGACTGCACCATAAAGAAATAGATAGTGTTATCTCTTATTACCATTGTAGGAGATAAGTATACGCCAAGGGAAGAGGATTTGCATTTATTCCCATTTCTTTCACCCTTTGCTCAGTCTGTGCTTCCCTGTGCAGCGTGTGCTTTCAGCTTATTTACTCAGGTGGGTGGCCATGTTGGTCTGAAGCAGCAGAACAAATTTTGAGTCCGGTGGCACCTTTAAGACCAACACAGTTTTATTCGAAGTGTCAGCTTTTATGTGCAAAGCACACTTCTTCAGACAAAGAGCTGATCTTACCGGCCACCTGATCCAATTCCAGCTCTGCATATGCGTCTTGGCTCTGAGTGGCCCCTCCTCATGGCTGCCCCCCCATCCTCTTTTCTTTCTGTAAATAAGCCTTGAGGAGATTTTGTTCCATTGAAGAACTGTGCTTTGCACACGAAAGCTTACACTTTGAATAAAACTTTGTTGGTCTTAAAGGTGCCCCTGGACTCAAAATTTGTTCTTCAGTTTATTTAGTAAACTTCATTTCATTTTAAATGCGGTCAGTCCCACTATGGGAACCCTGTCAAGCCCCATTCTGTCCACAATTGCCAGCAGCTGAAAAGGAGAGAGAGAGAGAAAAAGAGAGAGAGACTCAGAATTGGTGCTACAGCCCCCCCTCCCCGCAAAAGGTATTTTATAACCCTTGGCCTCTACAAAGTGCAAACCTAAAACGTATCCCTTTGGGCTGTAAACAGTGATTCTGGTCTGGCATTTTGCCACAACACTCTTTGTTTCTCCTGTGTCCCTACCCCCACCCCCATTCTCTTCAAGCTGGATGTCTGAAGACTGACACATCTCCATTTCCAGATTCTTCCCTCATCCCCTATAGAGCCAGCCTGGCCCTCCCACCAAATCTTCATAATCCATCCATGCTCCTATTTCTGCATAAAGTGCTGTGGCTTCATTAGTCTCAGTGAGGCTGCAACAAGCCATGAATATCAGAACCCCACATCCCCTTTGTTCGGAGGCCCTCCTCTTTGTCAGCAGATATTCAGCAAGCTATTCCATCTGGAGACTCGTTCCATCCTACTGTTCAGCTAAAAGTTGAGAAAGGGTTTTAAAAATCCCCTGCTTCAAATTTGTCTTGGGGTTGCGGCGAGCGAGCTCGTGGGCTTGTTTCCTTCGCGCGGCGACTCTGCACACTTGGATGCCAGAGCGCACGGCTGCCGAGTGGGAGCTTCATGCATTATTAATGCTGCCCGATTCTGCCCTGCTGTCACACTGATAACCCCCCAGAGGCAAGGGAGGGCATCCGTGTAGCAAAAAAGATGTAGCAGCTCCACTCCTTTGGCAAATGCATGTGGCGCGCCTATGGTTTTTTCACTTGCAGAAGGAATCTTTTGGTTTCCCATGGGAGGCAACACCATCCGTGGGGCACAGCACTTTACACACATGTGCACATGCACACAGACACACACACAGACACACACACACAGACACACAGACACACACACACACCTGTTTGGACAGAGGTGTTGGAGACCTCATTTCTCAGCAGGCTACCCCAAAAATGCACCCTGCATAGTTTCTTCAGTTTGGAAATGACTATTAATTTCTCAGCAGCAAAGGGCACCCTCCCATTGTAGCCATTCTCAGGAGGTGGGCATTCTACTGGTGCTTGTACATAGAACTGTTCCCTATGATGGTTTAGGAATAATTTTTTTAAAAGGAATACATACCCAACTCAAAAACTGGACTAGGTACCGCAAAGCCTCAGCAGGAACAATGTTAAAAACGAATTAAACAAAATAAATCAATTTATTGTACAGTGCTCTTAAAACATACATTTAAAACATAGGCCTTGAATATAGCCTCTCAGTAGAAACCACTGGACTAAACAATGCACATTAAAATAATACAAATCAATATCCACAGGCTAATGGCATGCACATAAGGCTGCAATCACCATAAACAGGATCAGATGCATTCAGTCCAATGGGCCTTCTTCAGTGGACACTAGTGGATAGAGACACATGCAGACCAAGAACTATTGTTGGTATAATAAGTCAAAACAGGTGTTGAATGATTCGTGTACATTTTATAGTCTGTGTCCAAATGTTGCCCTTATTAGTTTGCCTCTTTTAATGCTTTAAATAATTTATTGTACTGTTATAATTGGTTTTAATTCTTTTGTAACTTCTTTGTCATTAGCTGCCCTGAGTCTGGCTTGTGTGGAGGGCGGGATCTAAATTGAACAAAATAAATAAATAAGTATAAAATAATTAGGATCATGGATCTTGTCTCATGATTTCCATACTTACACATAAAGTGTATGATTGTGAATTATATCTAATTTTGGCTATTCATGCCCTCATGGTGTATATTTATACATCAACCAGCAATCGGACAGGGCTTAGGAACATGTGGGCAGTGTGGGGGAAAACATCAGAACTAGGATTGTCAACTTCATGGGACATGGAGAACTCCTGGAACTGCAGCTGATCTTCAGGCACTGAGATCAGTTTCCCTAAAGGAAATGGCTGCTTGGAGGGTGGACTCTGTGGCATTACACCCTGCTGAGGCCCCTCCCCTCCACAAACCTTACATTTCCCAGGCTCTACCCCCCAGTCTTCAGGAATTTCCCAGCCTAGAATTGGCAACCCTAAAGCTAGAGGCTTAGTAGACTCCCCAGGGTCCAGAAGGTGGGGTCAGGATCCTCTCCTTCCAAAGAGTCACTGAAATAGAGGAAATTCTGGAAAAACCTACCAATCCAGTTAAGCCAATATTCTTCATTTGTACCATTCATACTGGTAGCAAAATGAGGCTCTCTTACTTGCTGTCAAGTCACAGCCAACTTGTGGTGACCCCATATAGTATTCAAGGAAAGAGATTTCCAGGTGGTTTGCCAGTACCTGCCTCTGCACAGTAACCCTGGGACTTTCTTGGTGATCTGCCCATCCAAGTACCAACCAAGGCTTAGCTTCCAAAAACAGAGGAGATCGGACTAACCTGGGCTATCCAGATTGGGCTTCCTATCTGCAGTTGTTTAAATATACTTATCATGCTTTCTCCCTCACTAGGGACTCAATGGCTTGCAAACAACGAACAGCAGAAATGTAAACAAAACTATACAATTCAGCAAAAAAAACACCCTTTCCTGAATTTGAGCTTATTAGCTCCGGGAAGTCACCACCCTGCAGTGAACGTTCAGTTCCATCTTGTCTGGATGATGAGTATAAACAGAAAGAACACTACTGGCCAATCAACAGCAGGAAACATTGGAAGGACACTTCAGATACAGAAATCAGAAGACCGAGGAATGCATTTTTTTTTTAAGTTGCGAGCTGCAACCTCTAATTATGTCACACAGTGCACAGTCTCCAACCACTAGTGTGTGTGTGTGTGCGTGTACAGAGCCCTCAAGTTGCAGCAACTTATGGCAACCTCATACTGTTTTCAAGGCAAGGGGCAAATAGAGGTGGTTTCCTATTGCCTGCCTCTATGTAGAGGCTCTGGCCGGAGGTCTCCCATCCAAGTACTAACCATGGCTGATCCTGCTTAGCTTCTGAGATCAGACGAGATCAAGCTAGCCAGGCTGGGCCATCCAACCACTGGGCCACTCTGGAATCATAACTGCTCAAACTCTTCCTCTTATCAATTAATTTATGTTTATTTCTTTTAAAACATCTATTTGCTGCCTTTCCACCCAAATAGGATTCCCAATTTAGGAATCCACCCAAATAGGATTCCCAATTTAGAAGATCAAAACACTAAACATTTAAAATATTAAAAATCATTTACAATGTATATGTAACATATTTAACAATACAATAAAAACACAGACATACAAGCACAACATGAAGGGGGGACCAATACGGGTTTACAAATGAAAAAAGAAAGTCTTTACCCTTTGGAGAAGTCTTCACCCACAATGACAGAGGGAGACAGACGAATCTTCCTGGGGATGCATGACCAAGAAGGCCCTTCCTTTGGTTGTCAGGGGATTGCAGGGGAACCCAAAGTAAGGCCTCCATAGATGACCGGAGTGGACAGGTGTGTTCATACAGAGAAGGTGGTCTTATGGCTCTCTTAAGTGCCATGGGAAGTGTGTTGGTGTTGGAAGGGAGAAACACCATTTCCAGTTCCTGGTCAGGCTTAGAGGTCCTGGGGCGGCCTCCCACCTAAGTTGCTGCCTCTCAGCCTGACTTTGCTGGATTCTTATGAACATAATTCTTTCAGATGCAAACTGTAAAGCACTTTGTGCAGCGAAAACGGCTCGAGAAATTCATAACAACAGTAGTCACAGACAACATATGAAAACTTATTTTAGATGTCAACAGACTGGAAGACCCCCACCCCAACCATTCCCCTCTCCCCTTGGGTACTTTTACGATATACAGTTCAGATCAGGACAGGAAACCTGCTGTCTTCAGTGAAAAGAGTGCCTGAAATTAAGCTGAAATTCTGTTCTAAATCCCAGAACTCTGAGAGTGTTATGGACTGCCAAATGCGGTGGTGGGGGAGGCTTAGTTGGGTCTGCAAAACCCCTCCCCTTGATGCGCCACGATCCCACTGCTTTGAACTTTTCTCGGATAAACACCCCACAGACTTCCAGCGCGCTGGTCCCTCTGCTATCAATTACTTGCCCCTTTTTCTGTTTACCTTCAGGCACCAAGTAATTATTTTTAAATATTAATTTAGTTGTGTCATGTACGATTTGTGGTTTAGATCGGAGATCTGAGCTGCAGGAAACCAAAGTGCATCTCAAATGGTGCTCCGCCAGTGAATGGCTCAGAACATTTACCACCTGCTTCACTGTTTAACTATACTGTAACCAAAAGGTTCAGGAGGAGGCTTTATGCATGCACAGGGGGAGGGGAGAAGGGGCTATGGACTGTACCACTGTGGTTTAGGGTGTATTATCTATTTGCTGCACATATGACACTGTTGTCACGGCGATGACATAATACTA
Source organism: Gekko gecko (assembly GCA_029375565.1). NCBI lineage: Eukaryota > Metazoa > Chordata > Lepidosauria > Squamata > Gekkonidae > Gekko > Gekko gecko. Next base: position 199,082,953 of record JAPDNY010000005.1, read on the forward strand.
GTTTTCTGCACTGTAACTGCATTCTGTATCATGTCTAATTATGCTGTGCTTCTCCAGAGTTCTGTATACCTAGTCCATGGGTTATTGGATGTCTCTTTGTGTTGGTTGTACCAGCTTGCACTGTGTAATCCACTTGGAGTCTCAGTGAGAAAGGTGAGCTATCAATATAGTAAATAAAAATGATGCCTGTTTGTGGTCTTGAAGAAATGGGAAAAAATGAATAGGAAGGCATCATTGCAGCCTGAAAAGCTGCCATTCCTTATAATGAAGAACAGGTCTTTGTGTTGGATGGAGGAAAAGCAAGAGGCAGAAACCAATAGGAACCCCCCCCCCGGTAATTCTTATTGGCCCTCCTCCACAGTTGTGCTGCTTTTCTATGTTCAAGGTTTTTTATTGAATTGTTTAAATATTTTAAATGCTGCTTTAATATTTTAAATGTTTTGATGTTTGCTGCCTCGGGGACCTTGGTGGTGGTGGAAAGTGTGCCATCAAATCACAGCTGATTATGGTGACCCATAAGGTTTTCAAGGCAAGAGATGTTCAGAGTCAGTTTGCCACTGCCTGCCTCCAGGTCATGGCCCTGCTATCCCTTGGAGATCTCCCATCCAAGTACTGGCCAGGGATGACCTTGCTTAGCTTCTGAGATCTTACAAGATTGGGCTAGCCTGGGCTACCAAGGTAAGGGTTTGGGGGCCTTAGTAGGGGTGGAAAGATGACAGAGAAATGTTTTCATTAAAGAATAAATAATAACATTAAATAAATAGTGGGGGTTCAGTGGGCCATGAAAGGTGTATGCCTGAACATTATAGCTAGGACAAGTGTGGAGCAGATTATTGTAATTATTTGAGAAGCACTGGATGACCAGCCAAGATGCCACCCAGGCATGATTCATCCATGTCCCTTGTAAAGAGAGGTAGGTATGTGCTCCCGTGTCAGGCTCAATAGCAAGTAGATCCAGGCATTCTTCAAGTAAAGAGATGCTTTATTGGAATACAATGCTGTTACCCACAGTAATACTGCTATTGTCAGGAATGGAGGCATGACCTGGTCAGGCATTGATATAGTATGATGCAAAGCCAAACTAGCAAATGAACTTTTAGCGCGCGCGCGGGAAACTCCCGGTGGGAGTACCACCCCCTCCCCCACCACCTAGTCATGTAGGACTGGAAAATTCCCCAGACTGAGGAACGCTCCAAAGCCTATTCTTCAAGGCCACCGTGATAAGACTAGGCGGCAGGAAAGTATGCTCCCACGTTGCAGCTGGCATCCTCTACGCAAGCGCGAAAGCGAAAGGCAAGCAAGCAAGCAACACATAACAATGAACAATGAACACAGCATAAATGATAACACAGAGCCTCTGACATTCCGTTTGGAGCCACCTACAATCCCACTGGTTGTATCAAACATGCATAACAACAACATCATCTGTGTGCTGCTCAGCCCTGTTAGCATCTCAGCCACAATGGCCATTCCAGATCCCTTTACATACTCCACCGTCTGATGGTGTTTTTCCCATGTCCGCATTGGTCCTTCTTCCTTAGACAGCCTGGCTTGGTCTCTCCCAAACATTCACACAGATCTCAAATCCTAATTCCCATTCTTCTTAAACAAATGTAGGAGCTCCTGTTCTTCCACCACCAGTGTTGCCATCTTGAGCATCCACCCCTGGTTCCTCCAGCCAAGCATGAAGTTGAACAGGACTAGGACTTGGGCTTCTACAGATTTCCTTTCATGGAGCTTCAGCAGCTGCTGCCCCCCACAACATTTCTTGGGCAGAACCAACAGATACTGGACAAGTGGCTGATACTCAGCTGAGCCCCCAGCCACTGGCCACTGCACATATCTGAGGCCAGATGGTGGAGCGTGCATGCAGCTCTGACTCTCAAAGGTAATGGAATTGCAAAATCTCTCTTTATAAGCTCATATTTCATCAATCGCCTTGCTGAAACCAAAATTCAGTCTTCCCCTCTATGATACATAAAATTGAGTGTTGTCTGCATACTGATGGCAACCCGTATGAAAACTCCCGATGACTGCCTTGAAGGGTCTCATATATATGGTGGAAATTGTTGTCAAGTTGCTGCCAATGTATGGTGACGTGAGCCCATAGGGTTTTCAAGGCAAGAGATGAACAGAGGTGTTTTGCCTTTGCCTGCCCGGATTTTGCTGGTGGTCTCCTATCCAAGAACTAATCAGGACTGATCCTGTTTAGCTTTTGAGATCTGATAAGATCAGGCTAGCCTGGGCCCAGTATAAACACACACACATTCGCATACACACTAGCACTAGAGCAAACCGCCCCACAGGTACCCCTCCCACCCCTATATCTGATCTCAGATGCTCCAACATTAGCAAGTGATTGAGGGTATCAAAAGCAGCTGAGAGGTTCCAGGGGTTCAGTAAGGAGGCATTCCCTTAATTTCACAGCATTTATTGTCCATGTTTCTCAAAAAGCCACATGGCAGAGTCTATCCAGTAACCCCAGGACAGAGGAATAGAGTTCTGCTTCTGGAGGATGGAAATGCCTATTGGAGCAAGACACAGCTAGGAAGAGTATATGAATCCTTAGGTCGCTTACACGTGGGTTGTTTGTCCTGTCTTGGATGCTTTTGAGAAGCATTTCCCCCCCACAGCTTCCCCACAGCATTGTGGTAGTTCCATGCACCTCCCAGGCTTTCTCAGTCTTTCCTGAAAACTGTCCCCAACCTGCTTTGCTGCAACATTTCAGGAAACATAAGAGTAACAAATCTGTGTGGCATCCATGTGAACAGGAAAGTGTGGATCTTCCTGGTCCCACCTGTACTGGAGCCATTTCCCCTTACCAAGCCCCCACCCCCACCCCTGGAGCCATTTTCCCTACCACCAAAGGATTTTTACAATTGGCAATTGATATATTGTTAAAGTATTATAATGAACTCATTCCTCCAGATTCCCAGCTTTCATTTTAAAATGTAGGTTTCTAGTCATTTTCACTGCATACCAAGGCTTTTCTCCCCATATCTCCACAACGAAAGGAGCTAAAGACATGATCTGAAAAAAGAAAGCTGGGAATTCAGAGGAAATAGTAGACAGATTGTTAGAAAGCTATAACCAGGGTTCTTTTTGTAGGAGGAACTCCTCTGCATATTAGGCGACACACCCCTAATGTAGCCAACCCTCCAAGGGCTTACAGAGCTCTTCTTACAGGGGCTACCGTAAGCTCTTGGAGGATTGGCTATATTAGGGGTGTGTTGCCTAATATGCAAAGGAGTTCTCCTACAAAAAGAGCCCTGGCTATAACTATCTAGTGATCTAGCCATTAACTGATTAATGCCCCCCAAGCCTTCTTGTGGCATGGGGGGGGAGGAATGATGGCAGAGGGGTACTGGAGCAGGCAAAATGCCAAAAAACCTGCTGTCCTTCCCTTTTAGGAAAGATGTGTGTCTTGCTGTTTGATGAAATGATGCTTTTGGTATTCATTTTTTTTTTTTTTTAAGAAAAAACAAAACTACAAAATGGGCACTGACACAGGACAAATACCTCTGGGACCATTTCTGGCTACAGAGTCCTGGTTTACAAACAGCAACTGGTGAAGGCTCTGATGACCTGGAGGCTGCTGAGCTATACTGCCTGGCGGAAGCTGTATCAATTGCAAGAAGCTTCTGTAGGAAGCTGGGGGGTGCAGCCTTGGGAGAGCATTGGCACAAGGACAGAGCTGGGCAAACACTGATCATCTGTTGTGGGGAGGGGAAGGGAAAGGAGCTTGTAAGTCATGCTGAGACTTTGAGTGAAGGGTGGAGTATAAATCTAATCTCTTCTCTTCTTCTTTATCCCAACAATTCCTGGGGGAGCTCTCCCCCCCCCTCAGGCTAGTCCTCAGGATTCTGCTCCAGATCCTCTGGGGAAGAAGAATCCTGAAGACAACATGGGAGGGGGGAAAGGCACAAAGACACCTTTCTGGGATCTGGCCATGGTGCTGAAGTCAACCTATCTGGGCCTTGGCTTGTTAATTGCTGTTGGCTTATTAGAAAAGATACTCGCATGATGTTTCCCATGCATCCGAGATAGATGCCATTGCCTGATAACTCAGAATTTTCCAGTTTTTTTTTTCTATCCTACAGTTTCCTAGGTAAAAAGGAATCAATATGCAACTGCTCTACTTGGATTTTGGTCTGAAGGTAATTTTGGCATCAGTGAAGATTTTAAAGGCAGTTGAGAAATCAGTTAGATGACAAAATAACTGATACAATTGCAATGGAAGATCTGTTGACATTGATCCCAAGCCCACAGCTATGGAAGCATGATTAAAACACCAAGTTTATTAATGCCAGATTGGTTTAATTCCTCTTTCCAGTATGAAGCAAGATTTGGCTTGGGGGAAGTGTGACAGACTGCTCTTTTTAAAAGCTTTGAAGTGCTGTACAAACAGAGTAAAGGACTGTGAAGGGTTAATTCTTCATAGAAACAGAGAGCCTTGAGTGACAGGCTGCTCCGAGCAATCCGATTGATGAGCATCAGCTGAGCAGAGAAAGACTTGAGAGCTGGATGCTAAGGAGACAGTCAGTCAGATTTCTGTCTTAATTGAGTTGAATGTGGTTTCAGCCTTAGCTGAAAGCAGTTTAACACAGATGGAGAGCTGGGGGAAAGTTGGCAAGAAAGTTTGGGAAGTAGGTGAAGACTCCCATTCAGGCCAAAGAAAGAGGATAGATTTTCTAGTGAGAAGAGAATTTCCCTACCCAGTCAAACAGGGAGTTAGCTCTGAAGAGTGCAGAGATCTCTGATCTGGTGTGGTTAGAAACTGCCTGTAGAAACCTTAAGAGTCAGTTAAAACTCTCAAAACAAGAACTGGTGTTTCAGGAGAAGGGGTTTGTGTACTGGAAAGAGTGTACTAGCCTTCTGGAAACTGAGAGAGTCAGAGAATACTCAAAGAAAGTGTACTGGAGTGTTTGGGGAAACAGTGGAACAAAAGCCTCTCAACATAAAGATTTAAGTTACTGTGAATAGCTTAAGAAACTCTCATTAGCCTGAAACATAAGAATTAAAGTCTGTGGCAAGTACTGATTTTACCTCAGAGTTATCTGTATTGAGTTACCTCAGAAATTTTGAACCCCTGATTTCCCCTCTATGTTAAATAAAATATTTTGTTATTTTTGAATTTCAAAATGCCTCAAGTGCCATTTAAGTTGTTTAAGTTAAAGTGGGCTCCTGATCTTTCCCTCAGGTTCCTGGGCTGAGCCAATAGCCAAAATATCAGACTGTAACAGGGTGGGAGGGTCAGAGTTATTCAGCAAAGAAGAAAACACATTACTAGGGTGGCTCAGTCAGTAAATGGAAAGAAATATAGAGGGAAAGTCTTGCCTCTGAGAAAGGGAAGTGGACCGGGGTGGGGGATCATAGGAAGTCAACAGCCTTCAAATTGACATTAAATTTACTACTGAATGCAGTAAACAGGATTTTCTTCTGAGGTTCATACTGGCAATGCTTTAACCAGGGTTTTAAACTATTATTACCAATCATAACACAGGAGTCTGTCCCTTATTTTTAAGTGTTTCAAAGACACCAGCTCTCCCCTCCCCCTTGAAGAACAGTCCTTTGTTCCTGGAGGGAAGTAGGGAATGAATGCATGAATATTTGTTCTGGCTGGATTAAGCAGTTACTTCAAGTCTTTCAAAGACACCAGCTCCCCCCTCCCCCTTGAAGAACAGTCCTTGGTGGGAAGCCTTGACACTGGGAGGGCTGGAAGAAGTACTGATGCTGGTAGAAAATACAAGAGGGTAAAGGAACAACCTCAAATCCTTGGTGTAGTTTATTATATATATACTAGTAATAAGGCCCATTGTAGGACTCAAGACAATGGGCGCTAGCTTGGCAATCTGGCCGTGGGCCATCATCTCCTTCCCCGCCCCTCCCTGCCGAAGCTGCCAGGCCTGCCCCCTCACGTCATTGAGGCTGTGGCGGGCCAAGGTGCCCGAGCTCGTCCCTCTCCCCCCAACAGGCGGTAGCCTGGCTGTCTGGCTGCAGGGCCCCATCTCCTTCCCTGCCCCCCCACCCTGGTGAAGCTGCCTGACCTCCCCCTCCCCCCCACGGTCAAGGCCCTGGTGGGCAAAGCCGCCTGGCTTTGTCTGTCCCCACCACTGCTGCGGGCCAAGGCATGTGACCTCATCCTCCTGCTTACCGGAGGGGTGACGGGACAGCCTACCGGGCTGCCTGTGTCACCCTGGCACTGGGCTGTGTGGGGCACCAGTGCGGCAGACCAGGCAGCATCGTGGAGCCATGCAGAAAAGGCTCCGAAGGTCGGCAATGCAGCGCTGCGGCCTGGGGATGCACGACATGTTGGCATCGCCCTCCTCCATGGCAGGCATGGCCTGCGTGGAGCTGGCCGCCATCCCTTGGGCTCAGTGGAACAACTCTGTCTCCCCTCTTCCCCAGACCACACAGGGATGCAAGAGGTAATGGGCTGCTGCCGCCTCCCCACTCAGCCACCTCCAGTGCCTTTTCAGGTGACTAGGTGGAGCCAGTGAATGTTCACCTGGCCCTCCTCTGGGCCGGTGGTGGCTCCTGGCTGCCATGGCTCAGTGGTGGCACCACCATGCCCCCATCTGGGGCTTGCAGGCCAAGCAAGGGCCCCTGGCCACTGAAGCACCCAGGCAGTCCAGCAGCTTGAAGCACAGTGAGAACAAAAGGCTGGTTGCCACCTCTGTGGGCGGGACCACACCCCCAGAGGCAGCAACGCAGCCAGTGGAGAGAGAGATGTCATGTGAGTGACACACCAGGGTGCCAACCAATTTGGGAGCATGTGGAATCGTCTAGAGAAGTGCCACCACCAAATGGCTCTTATAATATAGAGAGATAAAGTGTAGAAATAACAGTTCTACAGGAAAAAGTTTATGTTTAAGAATAAGAATTTGTGCCCTGACTTGGGTAGCCCAGGCAAGCCCAATGATGCCAGATCTTGGAAGCTAAGCAGGGCTGACCCTGGTGAGTACTTGGATGGGAGACCTCCAAGGAATACCAGGGCCTGGATAATGAGGCAGGCAATAGTAAGCCACCTCTCTGAAATGTCCAGGCCCCACTAGGGGTCACCAGAAGTCAGCCATGACTTCCAGGCACACAGACCCATGCACAAAAAGTACTCACAAAAAAAGAATAATAATTTGCAAAGTTATGAGGTAAAAGCTGAGCAATTTTACTGCCAGCATTGATTTTCAAGACTACAAAATTGTAGGGCTCTGAACAAAGTACTGCAAAATAGGTTTGCTTCGTTGTTACTGTAAGCCAGGGAAGAATTTTCTGTGTGGTTTACACAAGTCCCCCTCATGTATACAGAGAATAGAAGAAGCTGAACATGCCACAAATGATGAGTGAAGAACTGATCTTCTCTCACTAGTATTCAGCTAAGAAATATGCCAGTGGCCTGAATCATGGTGATCACTGGTTGTCTGAAAGAGTTACAGAGAGTTGGTTAGAATTTGGCAGTAGCTATTGGTGGGCACAGCAAAGAAAGCTGGAAAAGGCAGGCCAAGAACAGTGGCTTGGGAAGGGATGGAGAAAAGACTCTGTGGGCTGGCAGGAAGAGAGGGCTGGTGGGAGAGGAACCATGAAGGGCTAGCTGAAGAATAGGCAGCCTTAGTGCTGGGGTCTTCATTCTTGAAGAAGGAAAGATCCTCAGTGCCACCTCCTACTTTATCCTCTTTAAACTGGAGATGACAGGGACTGAACCTAGGACCTTTTGCATGCCAAGCACATGTTCTACCACTGTGCCACAGACCTTCCTGATGGGTCAGCTGAGGAAGAGAAGAGCTAGTGCCAGGGACAGTGCCTAAATTGGTGGCCCGACAGGTCTTTGTTCATGAGCAGGGATACATCACTAGCTCCAGAAGTGGTGCCATTGCCTCCAGTAGCCAAGGAAAAGCCTGACTACAAAGGAAGCTTCAAAGAAAAGCAAGTGGAGGGGAGACTGTGAGGCTCACGTGGGGATGGAGGCAGGACTGAGAGAAACTGGCTATTGGGATTTAAAGGGGGGGAGAGTAGCATAGGATTTCCTGTCTCCCTTAATTACAGTAACTTTAAAGAAACTAACAAAAAGGATAGCTGCACCACAGATGTCGACATGTTAAATAACCATGTCAGCCTTTTAATAATTAATTCCTTAATAAACATTTTTATATTGTTACACTTTGGCTTGTGATTTGATAGCACCTTCTTCTTCTTGGTCTTAGTGTCTATCTATGCTTGGCTTAACAAAGACCTAGCTACCAGAGTATTGAAAGGGGTGCTTTTTACCTTTAAGTATAAATGGAGGCTGTGGACTATACAAGATAACTAATAAAGAGGTTCACTATACAAAATAAAATAGAAAGGTCACACTAACAATGACTTGAGCAATGGGCACTGTCCAAAAAAGGAGAGTGGGATTTCAATAACCCTAGTCTCCACAACTTGGTAGCAGTACGGTGGGATAACACCAAATGCCACAACACCAGCACCCATAATAACTTTTTTTGCCATCAAGTCGCAGATGGTTTATGGCAACCCCACAGGGTTTTCAAGGCAAGAGAAGTTCAGAAGTGGTTTCTCATGGCCTGCCTCTGCATAGCAACCTTGGTATTTCTTGGTCTCACATGCAAGTACTAACCAGGGCTGACCCTGCTTAGCTTCCAAGATGTGATGAGACCTGATTCATCCCCCCGCCATTGCTGACACTGTCCTTTTCATGAGCAGGAAAGAAGCAATTATTTTCCTGCAGTTCTCAGAAGATGGGCTATGAAGCTTCTCTGACGACCTGTCTCACTGTATAGATATTCTAACTATCCTCAACAGAGCAGAGCCAAGGAAGGGGCTGAATTCATGATGCCCTTCTGGTGTGGAGAGAGTGGTAATGGAGAAGGAGGCAGATGGGCAACCTGACTTGAGCCAAAAGGCGTAGCAGCATGAATACTAAATGCAAACACATCTCTAACATTTTAGAAGCAGAGTAAAAATACCACAAAAACACACTCAGATCCGTAAATGCAAAAAAGAAGGGTTCTGGATGTTGTTCTGACCCAACCAGAGTTTACGTAAGGCTTTGAGGCAGCCACCATATCCTACCATGTCCTAACAACAGTATAAGTACGTGTGAGTGGAACAAAAGCCTGCAAGATATTACAGAAGAGTGGAAACACTGGGAGAGTATGAATGCCCAGAGATGAGTATGGGATCTGAAGAGGGACCTTTGAGACCACAGTGATCTGTGTGTCACCACTGGGGTTTCTTCTTTCTCTTCTCTTTTCCAAAAGCAAACTTCCTTCTTTCACTTTACCCAATACCCCAGCAGCCAGGGCAACTGCTTGATTGTTTTTTACTATCTTTCACCTCACATAAGCCAGAGGCTTTTTTTTTTTGTCCAGAGCTACATGGTGGAACTTGGACATTCAGCCCGAGAATACAAGTCCACCTTTTTATCCAGTGGGATCGCACAAACTGCCATTCGTCTGAGCCACAAGACAAGCTATTCTTTCAATGGAATCTCCTCCGTCCTTTTTCTTGTGTGTATACATACTTGGCAGCCAAGTCCAGAACACACACAGGCAAAGGGAGTGGCTCTTCCAAGCACTGGCTCCAAGCAGCCAGCGGTGCCTTTGAGGAAGCAGAACATAGACGAAGCAGAGAGTCAGATCACACCCAGCTCAGTCTCCACTGCCAGCAGGTGTAGAGATCTGACTTGACCTCTGGTAAGATTCCAGGTGGCTTAAATCTCCCCTCGTCTGCCACCCTTTGCAGTCTCTCTGGGGCTTGCAAGCTCTGCAATTAATTGTTGGCAGCGGAATGCCCGTCTGGCTGCTACATCCAGTTGCACAAAGCATCAACACTGGTAAGAAGAACCGTTTGATCCTTTCCTGGAAGTAAGTCTCATTGAACAGACCTGAGTAGGTAGGGTTGCCAGCTCTGTGTTGGGACATTCCTGGAGACTGGGTTGGAGAGAGCAGGGGAAGGACCTCATTGGGGTATAATGTTATAGAATATACCCTCCAACACCACCATTTTCTCCAGGGGAACTGATCTCTGTAGCTTGAAGAACAATTGTAACTCTGGGAGATCTCTAGTCCCCACCTGAAATTGGCAATCTTATGAGTAGGAGTCTGTGTACAGCTGCTTAGGATGGCACTGTAAAGGTCCCTTGAGCACTGGGGAGAGGCTGTGGCTCAGTGATAGAGCATCATACAGAAGGTCCCAGGTTCAATCCCAAGCATCTTTAGTTAAAAAAGGCTCAGGCAGTAGGTGATGTCAAAGACCTCAGCATGAGACCCTGGAGAGCTACTGTGGGTTTGAGTAGACATTACTGACCCTGATGGAACAATGGTCTGATTCAGCATAAAGCAGATTCATGTGAATGCTCTTCACATCCACTCAGTGCTGAGCAGGAAAATGGGCATGTTGGTGAGGCTCAGACAAATAACTGCAGCGGTTTACTGAATTTGTGTCCATTTCCCTTGACGAAGAGCCCCTTACTGTCTCTGCAAGATGCCCTGAATTGTGATTCACAGTGGGAGGAGCAAAGTATGAGAGAGCAGCACAATGTGGCCGGCAGTGCAAACTGATTCTCCTCTGAGCTTCCCTGAGCAGGCAGAGAGGGCTGAGCCATGGCATGGAGAATCTGGCCTCGAACTCTGCAGGCATGTAGAAAACCTGTCTTGTCCATGTTCCCCTCTTCCCTCACCTCTCTCCACGCCAGGCTACTCAGCCAATAGTACATTGGATTGGGAGGGAGGAGGCCTCATCGTGGCTTGAACCTGGAAGGAAAATTTCTCCAGTGCTTTTGCATTGAAAGAATGCAAGCAAGACATTTCAGTGCTTTCTGAAAAAAGCAGTTTACAGTGTTGTCTTTCCAACTTAGCCTGAGCTCATCAGAACTTGGAAGTAAACAAGGACAGGCATGACTAGTAGTACTTGGAAGGGGTACCACCAAAGGAGACTGGAGTTGCTACACGGAGGAATGCAGTGGCAAACCACCTCTGCTTGTCTCCTGCCTGGAATGGTTACATCTTGATGGCATGTATTTTATGGCCTGGCCTGACATGGATGGCCCAGGCAAGCCCAATCCTGTCAGATCTGAGAAGCTAAGCAGGGTCACCTCTGGTTAGTAGTTATAGTGATCCTGTAAGGATTTCAAGGCAAGAGACGAACAGAGGTGGTTTGCCATTGCCTTCTTCTGCATAGCTGCCCTGGACTTCCTCAGTGGTCTCCCATCCAAGTACTGATCAGGGCCAACCCTGCTTAGCTTCCAGGATCTTATGAGATCAGGCTAGCCTGGACCATCCAGGTCAGGGTAGAAACCTGAGTAGGGATGTGGTCACATGCGCCAGAAAAACTGGGGGAGAAGTGAGGCTATTTCCTCCAGAGGAATTTGACCTGCAGTTGCGAGATCACACCTCCCTTTGAAGCTGTAGGCACAGCCCGTCAGTGTGTGATCAGATAAAACTGCAGGTGAGTCAGGTTTTATTGTGCTACTAGCAGCCAGGCCCGTTGCGGCCCCAGATGCAACGGGTGCTAGCTGGGTCCCTTTCCAAGGCCCCGTCAGGGCGAGGCCATCGCCGTGAAGCCCCCCCGGCTCCGCCCCCCGGCACCGCCCCCCGGCTCCGCCCCCCGGCTCTGTCCCTTGGCGCCCCCAGCAGTGGGCAGTCACGGCGGGCCCGTGCACACCCAGCAAGGTGGCGCGCCCAAGGTCCCATCCCCCCATGGCCGGCTGGTGACGCAAAGCTCCCACTGTCCCCGTCGGCTCCCTCCCTCGCTGGGCTGCTTCTGGGCAGTGGCGGCAGGCCTGGCCACCGCCCCGAAGATCCTTGGCGGCCTCACGTTGTCCAGGGTGGCCGGCATCAGACTGAGCACGGGAGGCTGCCTGCTGGTTGTGTGGGCGGTGTTGAGCCCACACAGCCAGGCACGGCAGCCAATGGCCAGGGCTCCACGTTTGAGTGGCAGCCCCCGCGGCCAATTGATTCTGCCGCGCATTTTTGCCTTATATGGTCAAGCCTTATATGGTCAAGCTGGCTGACCACTACTCTTTTATATAATAAGGAAGGATTTGTTTCCCATGTGCTTAAATGAGGAATCAATGAATTGCACCTCTGCACTGAGGGTTCCCTATGGAGTTTGCGATGATGCGCATACAGCGAAGGGAGGGGGGAACAACAGCATGGAGTCAAAATGGCCTGATCAGACCATCCCAACAGCATGAGAGCATGCTGGAGCGATCAGACAGGAGAAATTCCACCTGTGACCCATCGCAACCCGTTCACTACCGGATTTTCCCCAGTGCCTTTTAACTCTACTTCTGCAGCAGAGCAGAATGGGTTGCTGATGGCTGCAGGGTGCTTCCAAGATGTTGTTATCTGATCGTGCCCTTTAAATCTGCCTGGCATTTGCACCTGTGTCGGGTCTAATTGTGCGTATGATCACAGCCTAGGAGTCTCTAATGTCAGAAATAAAGGTAATTGTAATGAATCTAACAGTTTTTTAATTGGTTTATTGGAGAAAAATTTCAAGGTGTAGCTTTCCAAACACCACCCAGCTGTGGTTAAAGTCTTAAAGAAAGCATTCCTCCTTACTCCAAGGATCCAGGCAGGTAGGGTAAAGTGTCCCTGTACTCATTTGGCCAGTGGGCACAGGAAGTTATGCATCAGCCTGTGCGTGAACTTTCCTCTTTTCTTGAGATCTTCAGCAGGATGACAAAATCCTTTGGCCTGATCCCACGGTACACTTTTTTCATTTAGCATTTTTCTCCCTGAGCTGGCCTCTGACGCCAGCTGGGTGGTGATGGGGAAATACTTCATGCAGCACAGTAAGATCTTGGATGGGGCTGGGCTTAGTTTCCTGCCCTACATGCTCCATTTTTGTTCCAAAACTTACCAGCAGCCCCATTTTCTGTACAGCTTTTTTTCGGAGGGGGGGGGCCTAAGATAGCAACTGGGGAGGGAGATTTTGTTGTTGTTGTATTCTACAGAGGGTTCCAAGGCTGAGAGGTAACATTTCTCAAACGTCTTGTTTCATGGCTATGTAGCGTATTTTAAAAATATTTTTAAATGATGAATAATAGAAAAACAATACAATCAAGGCAATACAGGAAAGTTAAAAAAAATTGCAGCATACATTCCATACCTTAATCCATCATTTCTATTTCCAGAATGAACAAATCCCATCTGGTTGAATATTACCCTGAAATTTATCATTCCATTACAAATAAATAATGCTTCTCAATAAATCAATAAATCCAGCTGGGTTGTAATTCCGGGCTTTCCATAACAAGTAAATATGGTCATCAGAGCAAAGTCATATTCTGATAAACTTCTGTTCTGACACAGAAGGAGGATCCATCTTTTCCCAGTAGAGAGTGTTATATGTTAGGGAGTTGTGAATTTGGTGATGTTCCCTTATTGGCTAGTACAGTTTTTCAAAACACGATTTCTTAAGGAAAAAGCCTTTGCTTTAGTTTCTCGTTTTAGTTGTTATATCGGTTGCTGGCTGTGGCCTAGCAGGGCCCAGAACAGGCCTTGCCTAAATTCTAGTAAAGCTCAGTTCTGTTTTGGAATCTGGTGCTGTGGAGTTATTAAATGATTAAATACATATTCTGGCACTTATGACGTCCCAGCAGAACAAAAGGGGTGGGGGGAATGCCAAGTGATAGGTGACTAGTTTATTATTATACGAAGCCCCTATGGCTCACCGTGCAGGCTTCGTCACTACTAGGTGAATGCTCTGATTCCCCCTGACAAAGCCAGCACCGCGAAATGCGTAGCAGCTTTATATAATAATAAACCAGTCACCTATCAACCGGCATTCCCACCCCCCGCTTTGTTCTGCTGGCATATTGCTGGATGTAGCCCAGTTTTTCTTCTTCCATGAGTTATGATGTCCCAACAGTAGTCTTGTTCAGATGTGTGCTCATGCTTAATCTCTGTATGACCCATGTGCAAGGCATGTTGCCCTTCTCGTGTACAGTCATTCACACCACCTGCTACATGTTTAGTCCCACATACAAATCACTAGTAAGTGTTCAAACCTCCGTTCTTACAGGACAGCCTTGATGCTATCTTTCTGTCCCAAAACCCAGTGGATATTCTCCCCCCCCCAGGGCCCCTCCCCGTCCTTCACTTGAAGCATCACCTCCTGCTGCATAGGGCTGCCAACTTTGGGTTGGGAAGTTCCTGGAGATTTGGAGGGGGGGAGCCTAGGAAAGGTGGGGTTTGGGAAAGGGAAAACTTCAGCAGAGTATAAAGCCATAGAGTCCACATTCCAAAGCAGCCATTTCTCCAGGGGAACAGATTTCTGTAGTCTGGAAATGAGTTGCAATTCTAGGAGATCTCCAAGCCCCTTCTGCAGACTGGCAACTGTACTCATTCTTAGGTAGACAAACCATGTCCTCCTAATGGCAGCGGGTGAGTATCAGCCCTCCACAGCTCCCCTGGCCCAGCAGGTGTCTCCCATAAAGTGTGTGAAAGCAAGTGGGGAGGGAAACCTCACCAACATGCAGCTGGTTCCACACCCTGAAACCCTCACTGCTGTCTCTTTGGGCTCTTTGTAGACAGGTGTAGAACCAGGCTGGACAGGCTCCCACATTCTGCGTTGGCAACATGGTCAACATCTGCAGTCTGCATCCAGCTGTTCTGCTGTGGGGCTCTCATTCTACCCTAGCTCTTGAAACATTGCTAGTTCCCCAACAGAAAGTAGTACCTTCTTGGCATGAACATATAAGACACAGGCAGCTCTACTAGAATGTTGGCTGTCTTTTCATGCCACTTCAATGGCACAGGACAAGCCAGACATGGGTATGAGAGCTAGTTCGGTGTAGTGGTTAGGAGTGTGGACTCTAATCTGGGAGAACTAGGTTTGATTCCCTGCTCCTCCACATACTGTAGCTGGTGTGACCTTGGGTCAGTTACAAGTTCTTTCAGAGCTGTTCTCTCACATGCAGTTCTCTCAGAGCTCTCTCAGTCCCACCTACCTCACAGGGTGTCTGTTGTGGGGAGGGAAGGGAAAGGAGATTGTAAGTCACTCTGAGATTCCTTCGGGCAGTGAAGGGTGGAGTATATATCCAATCTCCTCCTCCTCTTCTCCAAACATGCTGATGATAATTAAAACTGTGGATTGTTTCCACATCTCAGTTTCTGTCTCTTTGTTGGTGGACTGGGGCTCACACAGGATAGAAGATGCAGGAGTAAGTGGGCCAAGAAAGGTAGGAGAACATACCCTGCAAGGCAGCCCTCACTCAAGCCAAGGCATTGATAATAAGGGACAGGGGCTCATGAAATCCTTGATGGGATTTCAAGAGCCACCATTGTGGATGTTGGCAAACATGGCCCCAGAGATGTTGTGCTGCTGGTGCAGCACCTTCTTAGTTCTTCATGCTGCCACTGATCTCTGTCTCAATCTGGAGATGTCCATCCAGGAGTTTTTGGAACAGGCCCCATTGGACATGCTTTCTTGTGAGAAGGGTCCAGCCCATGGTGTTAGTGGCAGGGAGAAGGGAGAGTGACAGGTGCAACATGGCTGGTCCAGTCCTCCCCATCCCTGAAAGCACAGCTGTACACACATGGCAGATACATTATCTGCTAGCCATATGCTGATTGCTGTGATGTTTATCAACAACAAACTTAATTTGCCACCTTGTTGCCCACTCACTGAATTTAGAGAGATCCCTCTAGAGTTCTTGAAAATCCACGTTGGTTTCCACCAACCTGAATAGTTTGGTATCATACTGCAAGTGGAACTTGCTGTCATGTTGCAACCAACTTATGGTGATCCCATTGGGTATCCAAGGCAACAGACAAACAGAGGTGGTTTGCCGTTGTCTTCCCCCGCACAACAACGCTGGACTTTCTTGGTGGTCTCCCATCCAGGTACTGACCATGTATGACCCAGCTTAGCTTCCAAGATTTGAAAAGATCAGGCTAGCCTGAGCTATCCAGGTCAGGGCTTTATAGGAAAACTGCTCACCCCCAATTCTAGATCAACGATGAACAAATGAAACAGGACCAGGCTCAACACTGATCCTACTGAGACCCTCCCTTCTCAAACGCCATCTTCCATCCTCTTCCAGCACTTCTTTGCTTTCATCCTCCTTTTTTCCTCTTTTGCACTTTTTCTCCACCCCTCCTTCTTCTCCCTGTTTCAGGCCTCATACAGCACATTATCCCATGTCCAGACCTCAGCTTCAGTGCCAGGTTTGCCAGCTCCAGTTTGGGAAATTCCTGGGTTTTTGGGGGTGGAGCCTGGGGAGGGCATGGTTTTCACAGGGGATGGACTTGGGTGCTAGGGGGGTAAAATGCCACAGACTCTGCCTTCCAAAGCAGCCATTTTCTCCAGTGGAATTGATCTTTGTGGTCTGGAGATCAGTTGCAGTTCTAGGAGATCTCCGGGCCCTGCCCAGAGCTCAGCACGCATAACACCTGCCATGTATGGTCAGACAGCATTTCTGCCACTGCTATATGAACTGGGGCCTGTCTCTGCCATCTGGCACCTTTGCCGAGTCCGACTTGGGCAAGTAGGGCTTGCAGGTGAATTCCTGCCAAACAACTAATTTCGGTTGCCAGGTCTGGGCTGGGAAATACTTGGAGATTTTGGGGGTGGAGCCTTGGGAGGGTGGGGTTTGGGGAGGGGAAGGACCTCAGTTGGGTATAATGCCACTGAGTCCACTTTTCGAAGCAGCCATTTCCTCCAGGGGAACTGATCTCTGTCCTCTGGGGATCGGTAGTAATAGTGGGAGATCTCCAGGCCCCAGCTGGAGGATGGCAACCCTAAACGAATTCTGTTATGCCCAGACCAACCAGGTTGGAAGTGGCTCCACCAAAGCTCGTGATGATGATGATGAAGAAGAAGAGTTTGTTTGTTTTTTTATACCTGGCTTTTCACTATCTGAAAGAGTCTCAGAGTGGCTTACAGTTGCCTTTCCTTCTTCTTCCCACCCCTGGGAGGTAGGCGGGGCTGAGAGAGGTCACCCAAGGTCACCCAGCTGGCTGCATGGGGAGGAGTGGGGAATGAAACATGGTTCCCCCAATTAGAGTCCACTGCTCTTAACCACGACACCATGCTGGCTCTCAGTGATGATCATGGTGGAGGTGCCACCCAGCCTAAGTTCTGCTCCTGGAAGCTGCTGATGCAGGTCAGTGGTGTGTGACCCTTCACAAATGCCCAAGTAGGGTTGCCAACCTCCAGGTGGGGCCTATAGACCTCCAGGGATTAGAATGGATCTCCAGATGACAAAGCTCAGTTCCCCTGGAGAAAACCGGTGGCTTTGGAGTATAGGCTCTATGGCATGATACCCTGCTGTGGTTCCTCCCCTCCCAAACCCTGCCCTCACCAGGCTTCACCCCCCAAATCCCCAGGAATGTCCCAACTTGTAGCTGGCCCAGTCAAGTTCTGGACGGCCAGCATCCCCAAACCACGGCACCCAAACAATGCAGACAGGAAGAAACTCAGCTCATCTTGAAAAAAACAGCCTCAACCCCACTGCACCCCACACCTGTCCTGCCCCCACCCCTCGGAGAACCCCTTTTCTGTTCTCAGCTGGAGCCAAGGGAGGCTTCGTATTTCCCTCCCCACCCCCGCACTTAAGTATAGCCACATTGCAAGATTAATGCCAGGACTTTCCCCCTCCTCTTGATGTAACAAAATAATGTAAATGATAAATTATTTAAAACACAAGTGCATCTTTATATTGAAAAATGGTGCCTCCCCCCGCCCCCCACAGACACTTCGGCCAGTTTGTCTCCCTTCTAATGCTGCTGTGTACATTCCTGCAACCTTGATGGCAAAAATTGCGCTCCCCCCCAAAAGGAAAGTGCATGTGAAGTCAAAGCCGCCCCCACTGTGCAGGCTTTTCCTTTTATGGATGCCCCCCCCGCCCTTGCCCTCCTCCAATGCCCAAGCCACAAAACTGACAGGGGAAGGATGTTCATTAATAAGAGCCCGATTTATCTCCTAAATCAGATGTGACTCCTGCACCACAACAGCAGTAATTAAATTAAATATTGATGCGTGACGGCTGGATGCCAGCGCTGCCCAGGTAACTGGGGTTTGCCACCTTCAATTAGCATCTTCCCGAAGTGGCCCCATTGGGGCAGCTTGTTAAACCTCCAAATGGGAAGGCTAATGCGGGGCTAGCTAGCCCTTAGCAGCCCATCAGTAAAAGGCAGAGCGGCTAATTAAGTTTCACTAAGACATTTCCTCCTCGGTCTCCCTGGGTGGGAGGGACGGCAGGATGGCGTGGTGCGCATGTGGCTCGGGTAGCATCAGGAGCGCAACGAAAGCATCGCAGAGGTGGGGTAGATGACATGCAAAGGGAGCGCCGGCAGGGGGGAAAATGGGATTGTGCAGTGAGAGAGAGCCTCTGGGAGAAGCGCCAGCTTTTCCTGTAAACAGCTTTGTATGGGAAATAACCTTCTTCTTAGTGATGCCAGCAACCAGCCAAAGATTCGAGGCAAGGGTCTCCACATTAGAGGGTGGGAGGGGCGTGCTTGCCTCCCTGTGTGTGAGAGACCCCATAGGGTTTTAAAGGAAAGGGACACTTAGTTCTAGGCACTTTCACTGCAGCAACCATTTGCAAGTGGGTTTTGCCATTTCACACCGCAAAATCCAGTTGCAAAGTGCATTGAAAGTGGATTGAAAGTGAGCTATTTAGTGAGTTTGAAAGTGCCCCGTTCAGAAGTGCTTTGCCATTGCCTCCCTCTGCATAGTGCAGGGGAATTTTCGGTGTCCAGGCCTCTACCAGGGATTCAGCCCCAACCTCATTATGATTCTTTTCTATGGGTGGGTGGAGTCTGGCTGGGGAACTCAGGCCTCCAGAGGAAGAGTAACACAGTGAGAACAGTTGCCTTAAACTGAAAGTATTTAATAACTCTAAAACCATACAAAAATAAAACTTTATAGCATATATTAAATATCAATACCCAATAGCATATAGAAAAATTTCAATACCTGATATAATGTTCACTTCTGAAAGAAGAAGGAATTCCTGGACTTTGGACCAAGACTTCACACTTTAGGTGGGGTGTTGGCCAAACAGCCCCAAACAAAGCCCAAAACCTTCTTTCTAAATTCCATGACACATAGCAACCTCAGCAGGGCTATTTTTGGGCAGGAACACACAGGAACGGAGTTCCAGCTGGCTCCTGAGTTGGCCACGCCAGCAGGAACTCATATCCAACAACAGAAACTGATTAGGATTGGCTACATTAGGGCTGTGTAACCTAACATGCAAAGGAATTCCTGCCACAAAAAAAGCCCTGGGTTTTGACAACAAACAAGGTGAACAGAATAAGAAGCAAAAGGTGGGTGTGGCCGGATGACCACACTTCTGGCAACATGGGGTGTGTGGCCTAATATGCTAATGAGTTCCTGCTGTTGGGTGTGGCCTATTATGCTAATGAGTTCCTGCTGGGCTTTTTCTACAAAACAAGCCCTGAATCCCAGTATTCCTCAGTAGCCTCCCATCCAAGTCCTAACCAGGGCTGATCTTGCTTAGCTTCTGAGATCTGATGAGATGGAGCTAGCCTGGCCATCCATGTCAGGACACTTGCCTCCTGAGAAACACAGAATTTACTAAAATATTTGTATTTGATGTATGGAAATCAGGCAGCTCCAGCAGCCCCACCCACGCCAGTCAGCATAGTCAAGAGCAACTATGAAGACCATTCCTACCGTGAGAGAAGAGGAGCCAGCTGCTGGGCCTGAAATTTCCATTTTACAGCCTGTACGTATGGGCCTGTGCAGTGACTTATTGTTCAAACTAAGCCTGGCATACCGCAATTTAGCTGCAGAGCTGGTTCCTCACCATGCTTTTTGTACTGTCTTCCCGTGCGTTTGTCTTAAAGAAATATACTACCATATTTATTTGAAAGGAAGATGACCCTGAATGTAAGTGTCCTCCCCAAATATGTTATATATAAAAAGGGTTTTTTAAAAAAATTATTCTGCATACTAATAATGAATGTAAGATGCCCCTTGTTTTTCTTGAGACACATGGAAAAAAGCCTAGCCTTTCTTTTCGGTAAATACATGGACATGTAGAAATTTGTAGCAGCATGCAACACAGATTTAATTTGGCTGTAGATGAATAGGGGATCGAAAATTATGCCTGTTCAGTGGGGATGAGAGTTGGTGGTTCAAACCATTTAGGCAGTGCAACTGATCCACCCTTCCATTTGTATTATTTGTAAAATGAGTTAGAGGCTGCTTTGGACCACAATCTTCACTATGGCTGCAGTCACACTGGTGGCTTGGCACAGGATGGTGGCTCCTCAAATTGTACCTGTTCAAAGTGTAGTGGAGCATTTCATCCAGAGCGCACACCATGTGGTGGGTTACCCATGTGGCTGTCCCATGGAGGAGCATCCACATTAGTGTTGCGCTTCAGCCATGGGACAAGTTGTAAGGGTGGGTTTTATTGAAATGCAGGTGGATGGATGCACATATGCGCTCATGCATATATGCACAGCAACTAAAAAAAAAAAACAGTGGTGGAAATGGATCTGCAAGTTCCAATGTGCCTTCTGGGTTCCTTTCGCCACAGAAGAGTTTAGATGCTGGAAAACCTGGAGGGAACCATGAACAATCCATTCATACTGGACTTTCCCCAGTACCTGTTTATTCTGCTTCCATTGTGGACCAGTATGGGCTGATGATGATTGCGCCACAGGAGGCAGATGTCCTCATCTGGAGGGGCCCATTTATCCTGCTCACAAACTGCGCATGTGACTGCAGCCCATGTCTCCATTTCCTATCAAAGAACAGTACTTTTTGTTTCCTATTACTGTTAGAGTGATAAACAGCTAAAACAGTTTGTTACATGTTTCTTCTCAGACGTGTGTGTATTATGTGTTGTAAGGTTGCTTCCGACTTATTACAGCCTTGCTTGGGTCTTGCAAACTGAGGGCCATGGCTCCCTTGATGGAGTCATGTTGGGTCTTCCTCTTCTCCTGCTGCCTTCAAATTTTCCTAGCATGATTGTCTTTTCCAGTGTCTTCTCAGAATATGACCAAAGTTCGATAGTCTCAGTTTTATTCTTCTCAGGCACGTAATACAGTATCAGGTACCAGACCATACGTAATTCATGCACAGCCAGATCCACAGCCCTGTAATAGTTGCTGAGCTTTATGCTGGTTTCCTCTCACTGTAGCACTTTCTAATGGTGTGGTAATTATTGTGTGGGGGCAGGGCACAGCCACCCATACATATTCCACAGACATCTGGCTTCTGTCCTTGAAGGGCAGACACCAAGGCACCCGGGAGAAGTGGGTGCTTCTTGCTAGGAAAGACCTGCCACCAAAAGTTTCCCCGTCGATCAGGTGGTGGAAAGTGCTGTCAAGTCACAGCCAACTTATGAGGACCCTGCAGGGTTTTTAAGGCAAAAGACAGAACAGAGGTGGTTTGCCATTGCCTTCCTGGACTTTGTTGGTGGTCTCCCATCCAAGTACTAACCAGTGCTTATCCTGCTTAACTTCCAAGATCTGATGAGATTGGTTTAGCTTGGGGCATCCAGGTAGAGCGATCATGCTTCTAATGCCAGGGTTTGCCAACCTCCAGGTGGGGCCTGGAGATCTCCCATCTTTATAAGGTTGCCAGGTCCCCTCGTCACTCTGGCGGGAGGATTTGAGAGTGTTCCGGGACACCCTCATGTGATAATGTCACTCGGAAGCGATGCCATCATGCCAGGTACGTCTTTGCAGTAGGGACACTCTGGTTTGAGGGTAAAAGTCTATGGTAAAACTGGCTTAAAACCATAGAGTTTTGTGCTTAAACCAGAGTGTCCCTACACAATGTCCCTAGGGTGATGATGTCACTTCCAGGTGATGTCATCACATCAGGGAAGTCATGCGGTGACTTGGCTATTTAGGGGTGGGGTTTTCCATGCCAGCCATCTGGCCGATCATGTGCTGAAGCCCCCCAAACCAGGGAAGCTTCCCCACAAACTTGGGGACTGGCAAGCCTATTGACCTTTACAATTACGGCTGGCAGGTCCATCTTCGTCCCCAGTGGGGGACTTTGGGGGGGCTTTCCCGGAGGGGGTGGGCTGTCCCCAACATGATGATGTCATGTTGGGGATGTCCTGGCTCCAAGTCCCACCCCCGCAGGGATGGTCCTGCCAGCTGCACCCGGAGGGCCCTGCCCGCCCAATCTCCCAGCAGCATTGCCGCTCAGAGATCGGATGCATGGGGCCCTTTCCCACTGGCTGCCTGAACTTAAAGGGGCTACCTTACAGGGGTTCACATTAAGTGCATGCAGCCAGAGGTCCTCCCTTAAAGGGGCTCCTTTTAAGTGCAGGCAGCTGGAGGGCCTTGCGTGCCTGATCTCCGCTTGGAGATCGGGCACACAGGGCCCTTTCCTGCCAGCTGCTTGCACTTAAAGGGGCTCCCTTTAAGTGCATGCAGCTGGAGGCCCCTGCCTGCCAATCTCCAAGTGGCAAAGTCGCTCGGAGATCGAACACTCGAGAGAAGGGAGAGGTGTGGCTGCAGGTGTTGGGGCTTGGAGGTGGGGCTTCCTGCCAGCCAGCTGGCCAATGGTGGTTTGAACCCCCGCCCCCAAAAGCGGGTAACCCCTGCCAAACCGGGGGATCTGACAACCCTAATTACAATTGATCTCCAGATGACAGAAATCAGTTATCTGGAGAAAAGGGCTGCTTTGGAGGGTGGATTGGATGGCATAATATCCTGCTGAGGTTCCTCCCCTCCCCAGACTCTGCCCTTTCCAGAGTCCACCCCCAAAATCTCCAGGTATTTCCCAATCCAGAGCTGGCAATCCTACTAATGCTCCGTCTAGACCTTGCTAGTCACCTCCCTGGCTGGACCTGTTTTAGGAATCCCAGTGACCCATTCTCACACTCCTCAAATCTTCTTAGTTACAGAAGAAATCAGTGGGGGAATGGGGGAGCAGAACCACCCCAGTGCGATGCCTTGAAACAGCCGGTACGACAGTCCGTGAATTTCAAAGAGATGGCAGAGAGTGGCCCCCATTACCACTCTCCGTGAATCTGGGGAAGCTTTTCTTAATGGCTGCATTACAGCATATTACAAAGCTGACATTTCCATAATATCTGTCCAACATACAGAACGTTTTACATAGAATGGAGCCCTGTTTCATCTCCAAATGCTTTTTAATTAATTCAATTCATTAATACTGCTTGTCATGGCTAAACTCCTGAGACTGAGCAAAAAGTTTGCTTCAGCTCTTGTCAACACATTTCATTCAAACGTAAACTCTCTGAATCATTTTGGAGCATGGAGCTGTTCTTCATAAGCAGAGAGTGCATTACTTAAGTGGTATTAAATTGAGGGAGCTTCATACTTGCAGGGCCCCAACCAAGCTACTGCTGAGGGCTGGGCAAGGGGAAAGACAAATGACACAGCCACTCTCTCATCTCCCTCCCATCCTTCAGACTTTCTTCCTAACCTCAACAACACCCAGCACTTAGCTAAGGCAAAGGCACACAAGTCTGTTGGGGCACCATGTGAAAGGGTCAAGGCTTTCTTGCTCATCCTACTCCTGGGGGTCAGAGTCCCCTGAAAACAGCTCTGGATGAAGAGCACATGAGCCTTCAGGAGGAAATCCTTGTGAAGATGGTGACACGTGACACCTGAGGCTGCTGAACACTGAAAATGACCGTTGGTCCATCAAGGTCATTATTGTCTACCCAGACTGGCAGCAGCTCTCCAGGGCCTCAGGTAGAGGTCTTTTTCACATTACCTCTTGCCAGATCTTTTAACTGGAGATGTGGGGAATTGAACCTGGGACCTTCTGAATGCCAAGCAGATGCTCTGCCACTGAGCCACAGCCCTTTCCCCAGGGCACGATAAAGGGACACTTAAGGTACAACGAGCTAAAAAAGTTGACTGTATTCATTTAAAACAGTTATTATCGCTTGTGGAACTCAAGGCAGCTTACAATATAAATAAAGCATCATATTTTTTTTTTAAAAAAACACACAATAAAACAACAATGATAAAACTCATAAAAGTCATTGTTTAAAAACTCCAGTTAGGACTGCCAATAATAAAGGCCAAATCGATAAAAACTCAGTCCTAAACAAAACTGTAGCCTTTATGTGAGTTCGGAGCAACAAAGTTGGGGGCAATGAAAATAAAAGGCTATCTTTTAGACCAGTGGTGCGCACTCTGCAACTTGCGGAGACACACCAACTTAAAGAGCCACGTTTACTTCCATCCATGGCATGGGGCCAGCACCTCAGAGAAACTTGTCGCTGACCCGTTCCACCAGTGCTGGTGGCTGTTTCGAGGTGGGAAGTACCTGCCATGCACCAGCCCTACCAGCCAAGCGCCATACCCATTTCCCCAAAACATGGGGCAAG
Source organism: Gekko gecko (assembly GCA_029375565.1). Classification (NCBI taxonomy): domain Eukaryota; kingdom Metazoa; phylum Chordata; class Lepidosauria; order Squamata; family Gekkonidae; genus Gekko; species Gekko gecko. Next base: position 199,107,266 of record JAPDNY010000005.1, read on the forward strand.
TACCAAATTGGAAGACAGTACTCTGAAGAGCTATAGGTGGTATGCCAAAGAGCCATATCTGGCTCCCAAACCACTGAATGAGTACCACTGAGCTTTTAGGAACCTATTACTAACATTTTATGGGGGGAATCCTTTTATACTGGGGTTTCATTCAAAGGCTTAACTACATCTTCATCTGTGGAAGGAGAGCCCCATGTGTGCTTACAAGTCCAATGGCCTCCCTTCTATGAGCCTCGGGCTGCCAACTCCGTCTTGGGAAATTCCTGGAGATTTGGGGTAGGCTCTGGGGAGGGACCTCTGCATGCCAGAGAGGCCACCCTCCCAAGTGGCCATTTACTCCAAGGAAAGTAATCTCTGTAGTCTGCAGACCAGTTGCAATTCTGGGGAGATCTCCAGGTCCCACCTGGAGGTTGGTAATCCTCTATGAGCCACATAGATTTCACAGATGAGGAGAGGCAAAAGAAAGCAGAAATGGCACCCGGCTGCTGCGTTCATGATCCTCACTAAGACCCCACCTTCCTGCCATTCTCCGAGAGTCAGTTCCCATATCTCAAAGTCCATCGGGGGTGGGGTGGGTGGGCAAGAGGCTTAAGCCCTTTGTCCCCACGCATGGCTGTCCTAATTTGAATTAGACCGACCATTTTGGACACTATGCAAGAAGTGTCTGATGTGCTGAAAGAGGCTGAGGAGCAGGTGTGAAGGTGGAAGGAGGTGGGTGAGAGATCCTCCAGCCACCCACCAGCTTCTGCCTGGACTCCGCAGCTAGAGTTGCCAGCCTCCAGGTGAGGCCTGCAAATCTCCCGGAATTACAACTGGTATCCAGGTTACAGAGATCAGTTCCCCTGGAGAAAAAGGCTACCTTGGAGGCCAGACTCTCTCGCATTATATTCCACTGACATCCCACCCCCCTTCCCAAACCCCACACCCCAGGTTCCACCCCCAAAACCTCCAGGAATTTCCCAACCCAGAATTGGCAACCCTAGCTGCCATCATAGCCATCTGCTGCAGCAAAGTCAGGTCAGCCGAGAGTGAGGGGAAAAGGGAAAGGAGAAAGAGGAGGAGCAATAATGAATGGACCAATAACATCTGTTCATTCCTCATACTACTACCCTCTTGTTTTCATTGCCTGAATGAATGAAACCAATTGGGCTTGTTCGGGCCGTTTTTCATTTGTTTGGGATCGAATTTACATCCGCCTCTCCACAGGAAGGATCTGTCCGAATAACAAGTGCTCTCTTCAGAGGTACCTACCTGAAAAGTGCTGGAAACTGACTGCCACGCTCAGTGTACCCATAGACAGACTGGACGTGGCACCTGGTATTTTTGGCCACTGTGTGACAGATTGTTGGACTAGATGGGCCACTGGCCTGATTCAACATTGGCTTCTCTTATGTTCTTATGTTTAAGTTCTTAGGGTGGCTTTTGTCAAGTTTAGTCTTTTGAGAAGATACAACTATAGGGCCAGGTGCCTACATCACTACCTGGTGGGAAGTGCCAATGAGTCACAGTCACCTTACAGGAACCCTACAGGGTTTTCAAGGCAACAGATGAGGGGGCTTGCCATTGCCTGCCTCTGCGTAGCAACTCTGGCATTCCTTGGTGGTCTCCACACACTAACCAGGGCCAGCCTTGCTTAGCTTCCGAGATCTAACTAGATCAAGCTAGCTTGGGTCATCCAGGTCAAAGCATGCAAAGGTGAGGACTGTATTAATGTGATCAGTTCTCTCCAGGTTGCAGATAGATAGATGAGAAGTAAAGCAGTTGTTGCATTTCCTAGGATGCCCTCTCAATACCCTTTTGACAATGGACAGCTTACCTTGCGTACTGGCTACACGGAATGCCCTTCTAGTGTTGGCAGAGTGTAAATATGCAAGGAAGTAGAGCACCAGCTGTTTAAAGAAAAGTAAGTAGGTTTATTAAAGAACAAATTTTGATAGAGCGCAGAAGAGAAAGAGAGCCTTAACTGTCTAACTTAACTGCTGAAGGAGGAACAATAGCAAGGAAGGAAGCTCTGCGGGAGCTGGAAGTTCTCCAGAAGAGACAAATCAGGAGACAGCAAGGACATAATTTGAAATTGTGGGCAGTCTCTAATGTAGCTATGCTAACTACCAGTTCTTCAGCTGTCCCCCTGTAGGGTGATCTTCAGATCTTCTTCATAAGGCTGCACTGTATACCTCGCATATTCCAACACAAAGCATGCCATTACATACAGGACAAAAGGCAAAGGTTTCTATTGAGAAGGCCCCAGGCCACACATAGCTACACTGCCTCCTCAGACTATGACATAATCTGTGCAGAAACTGAAGTAATCAGTTCCTTATCTTTCTTTCCTCATGACCAGCCACATAGCAGACCTGAGAAATCCACAGTCACTTTGCAATGTAAACTAACACAATGTGGCAAACACAGTCAGCCTGCATATTGTTGTGACTTATTTTCGTAATATGCTTTTTCTCATGTATAATCTCTAGTTCCTCAGATCAAGGCCAACTTGCCCATAGGAAGATGGTGTCAAACAACTTCAGCCAACCCCAGAGCTCCTTCTGTGTATCTTTGATTTCATTTGAGAGAGTTTAAATGTTCATGTTTATTGAGATTGTCTCCAGGTATTTCTCTGTTGGAAAGTGGCTAAGAATTGCAGAAAGAATGGGGTGGAGTTGGGGAGGACACATTGTCTGTATAAATAAATAGGGGCCAAATCCAGTTAAATGCTGGGGACCAGCAGCTCCTTCTGAATTTCCAGAGCATCAGACACCTGACCTTATAATGCATGTTTTGCGGTAGCTCCCCCCACAAGGTTTTTTTAATACACCAATGACTGAACATCTAAAGGGAAAAATATTTCTCTTTTTAGTTCTAGATAATTGTCCCTAGAAAAGAAAACAACAAACCTTTAATTACAACTTGCACGAAGAAAGCTTGATTTGTGCCCTCTGCCGAAATGCTGAGGAGTCAGATGTAAAATATTTGTAATATTTAAGGAACCCAGAGTTTTACATAAAAGTAAACAGCATGGCCTGAAGGCACAATTTCCAGCAACACAATAAAATGTGCAGTGAATTTATGGCGACCATCCATTAGCTCTTACCAAGGCAACGTCGCCCATATCTGTCGTCCATCATTATAATAGAGGGTTAATGCACTGAATTTACATAAAAAAGTCATATTGTCGGCATGAATTATTTACACTCTCAGCTGTTTTTACAGCTTGGTTTCAAGCTGGATTCTGGGAGAGATTCTGCCAGTAAATTACTCTGCGGAGACCTGGCTGTGTGGTGCAAACAGAGCTGGCGATGAAGGCAAAAGGGGGTGGGGAGAGATGGAGGCAGGAGCGAGAGCCAAGGCAAAGAGGCAAAGAGATCTCCCAAGACACCCCGATGCAACCCCACTGGCAGAAGGTCACCCCAGTCTGCTTTGGATTCTATCCCGTGCTTTGAGGCTGAGAAACTGGACTCTGAAGAACCAAAGCAAGGAAGAGTTAATTTTCTCCCCCTACCCCATATTAGGAAGTAATTCCAGGGAACAAATTATTTAACTGTGCCCAGCCCTGTGGAATTAGGTGGGCAGGAACAGATTCTTGGATTGCATTGGAAAGGGGAGACAGCAGAAATGACTGGGGGCTGAGGAGTCTCTGATCATCCCCAGACAGTGTGTGCCTTGCAATGTGCCATGCAGGGATTCTAAGGCTGCGGTCACACACACCAGTTGAAGCGGAGGAGAAGCAAGGCTATTTTCTCTAGAGGAATTTCACACGCAGTTGTGAGATCACACATCCCTTTGTAGTTGTGGCCACAGTCTGTCACTGTGTGATCAGACATAACTACGGGTGAGCCGGGGTTTTTTTGACCATTTGTTTCCCATGTGCATGAACAAGGAATTGCACCTCCACACTGAGGGCCCCCTATAGAGTATGTGATGATGCACATACTGTGAAGGGGGGGGGGACCCGGCATCGAGCCAGGATGGCACGATCAGACCATTCTGATGGCATGAGAGCGTGATTGCACGACCAGACAGGGGAAAGTCCATCCGTGGCCTGTTGGAACCCGTTAGAACCAGACATTCCCCGGTGTCTTTTAACTCCGCTTCTGTGGCAGAGCAGCACGGGTTGCTGACGACTGCAGGACACTTCCCAGATGTTGCTGTCTGATTGTGCCCTTTAGATCCATCAGGCATCTGTACCTATGTCAGATCCAAAGGTGTGTGTGATCACAGCCTAAGCCTCTCACATGGGATTTCAGTACTACTGGCTGCCACAGACAAAGGGAGCTTTGGCTCTTGAAAGCTTATACCTTCTTGTTGGTCTTCAAGGTGCTACTGGACTCAAACCTTACACTTCAAGTGCAGACCAAGGTGGGTGGGGGTCCACCAAGGAAGGCTCTGCTGAGGAAGGCAATGGCAAACCACCTTTGCTCCTCACTTGCCTTGAAAGCCCCTTATTGAAGTCACCAAATATCAGTTGTAACTTGATGGCACATATGTACGTACAATGGTCACATTTATCAGTTCCAAATGGCTTCGAATCCTTCCAAGTGATTCAGAGACCAGGAGTGGCCTCAGGGACACCTTCCTGGCAGCATCTGTTCATATTCCCTGCATACAGCCCCTCCTAGTAGATTTCCATCTTCACCGTACGCTGTTTGATGTATAAGCAAGGAGAATCCCTGCTGTCACTCAGCTGTGCAGTACTCGCACCTGTGTCACAGAGTGTTCTGATAGCTGGCCATAGGAAGATCAGGCTGCAATGCCACATGAACATATGATCCTGCCTTCTACTGAACCAGTCCATCTATCCATCAAGATCAGTATTGTCTACTCAGACTGGCAGCAGCTCTCTAGGGTCTCAGCCTGAGATATTTCACAGCACCTATTCTCTGACCATTTTAACTGGAGATGCCAGAGGTTGAATTTGGGACCTTCTGCATACCAAGCCAGTGCTCTGTCCCTAAGCCATGCCCCCTTCCTCCTATCAGGACAATGCAGTGGGAACGGAGTCGCTAGTCTCAGCTGGCAATCTGCCAGGATTCAGGGACAGGGACGGTGTGCTAGTTGCATGGCGGTGTGCAATGTCATTTCCAGTAAAAACCCAGAAGTGACACTATTACATCAGGGTGATGCTCTAGGACTTGCCCAGGCTATTTTGGTGGGTTTTCTGGGATTTGGGTGGAGGTGACATTGCAGACTGGCATGACATTATTATGGCCTCACATCTCTCCCCATTTCCCCTTCACCAGCCTGTGAAGCACCAGTGGGGAATGTGGCTAATCTTTGGGAGGTCTCTTGCTATATAGCAGGAGACCTGACCATTTTCACTCAGGTGGGAACCAAATGGCATGCATTATGCTTTGTGATGACACCACACAGCTGCAAAGAATGGCATAGGCTTGCCAGCTCTGGGTTGGTAAATACCTGGAGAATTTGGGGGTGGAGCCTGGGGAAGGCAGAATTTTGGGAGGGGCCTCAGCAGGGTCCAATGCTATACAGTCCGACCTCTAAAGCAACCCCTTTCTCCAGGGGAACTGATCTCGGTTATTTGAAGATCAACTGTAATAGAAGGCAACCCTGTTTAAATGTCTGCAGTGGCCTGATTCAGCTAGGGACTGTGGTGCAGGGAGGCAGGTTCCTGCCTCTCGCCGTGACATTTACTTGAGCCAAAATGGTAGTTCTCTGCCTGATTTTAGAGCTGCACATGCAGCATTCTGCACACCTGTAGAAAATGTAATGTGTATTTTGGCCCAATGGCTGCAGAAATGGAGCTAACTCTGATCTGAGCAATTCTTGGCATAGTTTGTGGCTTGGCTTGTGACTGAATTACATATAATTATACTGAATCAGACCATTGGCCCTTAGAGGTGACACTGAAACTGCCTTACACTGAATCAGACCCCTGGTCCATCAAGGTCAGTTTTGTCTACTCAGAGTAGCAATGGCTTCTCAGAGTCCTCAGATGGAGTCTTTCAAATCAGCTACTGCCACATCCTTTAAGTGGAGATGCTGGGGATTGAACCTGTGACCTTCCACACACCAAGCAGCTGTCCCCCCACTAAACTACGGCTCCTCCCAATTGTTCACCTTGAGGGGTTTTTTTTCTTTTGAGCAACTCCCTTTGGAGAAGAGACTGTCTCCTTTTTTTAAAAGCATTTTTATTTTTATATAACAGACAAACAAAAACAAACATACACAAAAATGCACATATAGGGAAGCCTCGTTATATCTTTCGATCTAGTTATTGACCTCATAAAATATCCCAATATATTCATTGGGGTTTTTTTCACCTTATAATTTATTTATATACTTTTTGCTTATAATAAAAAATATAGGTTTCATTTCCGTTAGATGACCGAAGGTTTTATGTCTTGTACTCTTCTATCCATTTATAAAATCTTGCCCATATATCTTCAAAGTCTTCTTTGTTGTATCCTCTCAGAATTGAGGTTAGGTTATCCATCTCTGCTGTTTCCATTATTTTGGATATAATTTCTTCTTTTAATGGGGTCTCATTTCTTCTCCAGTACTTGGCATATAGTATTCTTGCTGCTGTTACTACATGTATAATAAAATAAAAGTCTTTTTTTTTTAACAATTCTCTGGTACTATATCCAATAGAAAGAGTTCTGATATATAAGGTACAGTTTCTTTTAATACTTTTTATAGCAATTCATGTATCCAAGACCAATATTTTTTAACTTTATCACTAGTCCATCGCATACGAAAAAATGAGAAGAGACTGTCTCTTGTCTTATAAGAGCCAGAAGTTAGAGCGTCACCCTAAGTGGGCAGAAGTGGGGAGAGGGAATAGAAGTGAACAAAGTGGTGAGAAAATGACAGGGCAGGAACCACAAGAACTGCAAGATTTCCTCCTTTGCTGCTGCTGAAAAGGCTTGTCCTCCAAACATGAGTAACAAGGATCCCAAGAACCGCTGGCTGAAGGCTGGTTCAGACTTGGTTCAAGTTCTCATCGTGCTACCAGGAGGAGAATCGGCAGGTGATCCGAACGGCAAAGTCAGCCAAGGGTGAGCACACACACAGAGGCCCTACCCACCGGGTCACGCCAGCCTGGTCTTCTGCAAAGCTTTGCAGAAAATGAAATGAAATGTTATGCCGATAACCTCCAGGATGTTTTCCCCACGGCATATGGGGGTCAAGATGTTCCAGAGAGAAGCACAGCTGCCCATGGTGCCAACAGCATTGCAAGCTTTGGCAGGTGGCAATCTCAGTGACTGCACTCAGGTCAGGGAACTTAGTCCTGCAGGAAGGTAGCCCTGGAGTTTGGGGAGGTGCCAAATTTGGATCACTCTGCTCTCAAGTGAACAGAGTTTCCAAGGTATGAATACTGCAGCTTGGGACGGAAGGTGGCACAGTATACCCCAGATCTCAGAAACGTAGCTGGGTCATCACTTGGATGGGAGATCACCAGGGAAGGCTCCGCAGAGGAAGCTGATGGCAAACCACCTCTGCTTCTCGCATGCCTTCAAAGCCCCTTGATGGGACTGCTGAAAGTAGATTGCAACTTGATGGCACTTACATACTTCAGTAAGCTACGTAGCAGCCTGAATAGCCCAGACTAGCCTGAGCTTGTCAGAGCTCAGAAGCCAAGCAGGGTTGGCCATCATTAGTACTTGGATGGGAGACCACCAATGAAGACTGGGGCTGCTCTGCAGAGGAAGGCAATGGCACGCCACCCCTGCTCATCTCTTGCCCTGAAAACCCAATGAGGCGTTGCCATATGTCAGTTGCAACTTGATGGCACATAAACTACATAGGATTGCCAGTCTCCAGGTGATGGTTGGAGATCTCCCAGAATTACAACTGGTCTCCAATAAAGATCAGCTCCCCTGGAGACAATGCCTGCTTTCGAAGGTGGACTTTATGGCATTATACTCCACTGAAGTCCTTCCCCTTCCCAAACCCCTCCCTCCTCAGGCTTCACCCCCAAAATCTCCAGGAATTTCCCAAACCAGAGCTGGCAACCCTATTTACGTACTTAAGTAAACTACACAGTGGCCTAAATAGCCCAGACTAGCCAAGCCAAGTCCACACCTGGATGGGAGACTATGAAGAAAGACCAGGGTTGCTGTGCCGAGGAAGGCAATGGCAAGTCACCTCTGCTCAGCTCTTGCCCTGAAAACCCTTCAGGGGTTGCCATAAGTCAGCTGTGGCCTGTGTGTAATATTGCAGGTCAGCAAGCGCCTGTGTGGGAGACATCTCCACTCCCTATGCTGCACTTACCTGCCAGTGCACTTTATTCTTCCATTCAGCTTTCAAACTAATACTCTCCTGCATCTAAAACCCGCTTTGATTCTGAAGTTTATCCCCAGATACAAATATCTTGGCAGCTAATGCAGGGAGGGACGAGCATGCGATTCTGCCTGGCGGGGAAGGAGAACGGTACAACTGGGGCAAGTTTTGCTTCCTCCCCGTTCTTTCAATTCCATTTGGTTTTGATCAAAACGTCCTGATTTTCGTGCAGAATGTGCAGCCAGAGACACCCAATTAAGTGTAAGGAAGTGTAGCTGGAGACCAAGATGAAGATAATTCGTACTATGGTATTCCCCGTCGCTGTGTAGGGATGGGAAAGTTGGACTAGGCATAAAGCTGGCAGGAAGAGAACTGATTCATTGGCAATGGGGTGACGGAGGAGAGTTTTACGGATGCCGTGCAATGCCAAAGAAGACAAATGGGTTCTAGATCAAATCAAGCCTGGATTCTCCCAAGAAGCTAAAATGACTAAACTGAGGATATTGCACTTTGGTCACATTATGAGAAGACAAGACTCACAGGAAAAGGCCATCGTGCTAGGAAAAGTGGAAGGGAGTGGGAAAAGAGGAAGATCCAACGTGAGATGAATTGACTCAATAAATGAAGCAACAGCCTTCAGTTTGCAAGACGTGAGCAAGGATGCCCACAATAGGATGTTTTGGAGCTCATTAATCCGTAGGGTCCCCGTTAAGTCAGAAGTGATGTCACAACACGCAACACAACACATAGGAAGGTGAGGGAGAGGCTCTTCTGCAGCCCATACTGACCTGCCAGTATGTGCAATGCTTGGCACTGCCTGGAAAGCATGCAGTGCCATGCTTCTCTGTGTGCAGCAGCAGAGGCATTGGCAGGGGGCTTGTCCATTGACACGTCAGACCTTGAGGACTGGAACAGGATTTGTCTGCTGCTGTCATTCCTATGGAGTGAGCCCAGGTCCTCCACTGGGAGTAGCATCATACCCGGTTGGACTGTCCGCTGCACTACTCCCATGACCAGTGAAGGCAAAGATGCGAGGTAAAAGGCCCGACAAAGCGAGTGTGTTGTGGGGCCCGTTGTTCTCCCACTGGATGATGGGGCAGCCACAGTGGAATCAGCAAAGGGCATGACTCCATGTGCAGGCAAGAATGACGCTGCTTCCCAGGTACAACACAGTAGCCCTTCATTCTTAACAGCACTGTTGGGCTGCAGTTAAATTCACACAGCCCAGTTACAGAACGTCGATGCCTGACTCCTCGGCTGGCCGCCCCAACAAGTGCCACACCGCCATCCTTAATGCTCCCCCCAGCAGTTGACCCTGCCCCTTGAACCTCGCTGTCAGGTATGTTTGGACCCAATCAGGCCCCCACATCCCCAGGGGGACACCTTCTCCTCGCAAAGTGGCCGAGGCCATTATGCACCCCTGACCTACCAAATGCATATCTGGCTAGATCTGGCCCACTGGGGTGATCCCGGCTGCCCTTGTCTCCAGCCTGGCCCTGCCTAAGCGTCCCCTCCCAGGAGGCTGAGCCCTCACCCTTGTGGTCCTGTCCTACCCGGGTGCAGCCTGTCTCTCTGCCACAAAGCGCATCTGCCTCTGTTGAGCTGCAGTGCTTGAGGCACTTCACACCAAAGAAGGAAGGAAGGAAGTGCCCCCCTCCATGGCTCTCATAAAGAGGTAGGGTTGCCAGGTCCCCTCGTCAATCCGGTGGTGGGATTTGGGGGGGGCATTCCAGGGGTGGGCAAGGATGCTTCCAAGCCCCGCCGCAAGCCCTGCCCACCCGCACCACCCCTCTCTCTTCCTGCTAAAGATTTAAAGGGCTTCAGCTGATTGGTGGGGAGCAGGTGGCCTGCTGACCAGCTGGAGGGCCCTTTAAATCTTTTAGCAGGTGCTGTTGCTGGCCGCAGCTCCACCGGGAAAAAAACCCTTTAAAGTGTCTTTTTGCTCGTGGGGTGGGGGCCGCAGCACATGCAGGGCTCATTTCACAGCGGCAATTCACCTGAATCCCAAGCAGCAAATCCCAAGCTTTAAAGGGCTTTTTTTTACCAATGGAGTTGTGCCCCACAATTTAAAAGATTTAAAGGGCCCTCCAGCTGGTTGGTGGGCCCCGTGCTTCGCATCAATTAGCTGAAGCCCTTTAAATCTTTTAGCAAGGAGGGAGAGGGTTGGCTGCGGGTGGCCGTGGCTTGAGGGTGGGGCTTGGGGGGCAGGGCTTCACTGATGGTCAGCTGGCTGGGTGTGGAGCCACCGGGAGTGGGGGAAATACCCACCCAGAACTGGGGGCTGGCAGCCTTTAAAAGAAGGCCAGTTGTGTATAGTCATTACCTCCACTATCCCCAGCCCCCTTCTCTGCATGACTTCATCCAGTCTTTAGCAACCCAAAACTGTGCCTGGAGGAGGAGGACAAGAAGGTGGGAACTGAGGGACGTGGAACCAGATCCCAGTGGGCGGGAGGGGGAATTGGTGGGAGCAGAGCTCTTTTTGTCGCAGGAACTCCTTTGCATATTAGGCGACACACCCCTAATGTAGCCAATCCTCCAAGAGCTTACAGAGCTCTTCTTACGGGGGCTACTGTAAGCTCTTGGAGGATTGGCTACATTAGGGGTGTGTCGCCTAATATGCAAAGGAGTTCCTGCTAAAAAAAGAGCCCTGGGTGGGAGGAAGGAAAATGAAGCAAAACCAGAGTGGGGCTGGAAGAGGGGGAATTGGAGGCACTGGGAGGGGACTGGAGCCGTGCCTGGAAAGGGAATGGGGCTAGTAGAGGAAATGGGATTGCCACTCCCCTAAAAGCAGGTTATATATATGCAAATACGGTCAAGTTGTAACTGACTTATGGGAAGCCCAGCAAGGGGCTTGCAAGGCAAGTGGGTAGCAGAGGTGGTCTGCCATTGCCTTTTTCTTCAGGGCCTTCCTTGGGGGGTCTCCCGTCCAAGTATGGGCCCTGCTTATCTTCCATGATCTGATGGGATCAGGCTACGCCATCCAGCCTTACCTCCCGTGGTCAAGTTACCCATCTAGAATTCCAGTCCCGGAGCTTCAGCATCATGCGTAGCGTGATCTCTTTGTAAAGATACCACTACAATAATAATCTTGGCATGTGTTGACACAACCCTCTATTTGCCGAGGGGGAATCCAGATTATGCTTCAAGGATCTGCCTCCACAGATGTATCTTGTGTTGTAGCCACGGCTGCTGCGAATGCTCTTGTTTCCCACAACCAGGCTCCTTATTACTGTGAATCTCATCACGGAAAGCAAATTAGGAAAGGGGAGGGGGAACAGCGGGGGTGTCTCCATCCCCTTCCCCATCCTAGTTGTGAGGCAGAGGAGGCTTATTTGGTGTCAGCAGCTGCCAGGAGAAATCGACTCAGGAACATATTCAACAGTATTTCTTCCATCCCGATGCTTCTTGCGCATGACTCTGCTTGGCAAGAAACTGCTCCAGGTCAAATGCCTGCATCTTACTCTAGGACACCACAAGGGTTTTTTAAAATGGATATTGCCAGCTTCTCGTCTGTGCCCAGAACTCAGATATACCTTTCTTCTGGGCCTTGCGGGTCTCGAACTGGTAGCAAGCATGGGGTTGCTGTGGTGTCCCTTGTCTGGATTAGAAGATCCACAACAGCTCCCATCCTTTGGGTTATATTCCATCAGACATCATAGCTAGCTCCCAATGACTGTCTCTTGCCCATTCTGGCTTCTTGTAAATTAGGGTTGCCAGCCTCCAGGTGGGGCCTAAAGATCTCCCAGAATTAAAACTGATCTCCAGGCTAAAGAGATCAGCTCTGCTGGAGGAAGTGGCAGCTTTGGGGGAGTGGGCTGTATGGTATCACACCCCCACTGAGCTCCCTCCTGTCTCCCAACTTCACCCTCCCCAGCCCCACCCCAAAATCTCCAGGAATTTCCCAAACCAGAATTGGCAACCCTATTGCTAATGTTTTCAGGTAGGGTTGCCAGGTCTCACCTGGCAATCAGTGGGGAATGGAGGGGGACTTACCTGGAGAAAGAGAAAGGCCAAGGCCTTGTCACTAGTGTCACACAGGAAGTGACATCATCACACCTATGATGTCCAGGCAATGTTCTGGTATTTGGGCAAAAACTTTTTGGTAAAACTAGCTTCTACCATAGAGTTTTTGCCCAAATACCAGAGCATCACCTGGACATCACTGGTGTGATGATGTCACTTTTTGCGCAACACTGGTGATGAGACCTTTTGCTTTCTCCAGGTAAACCCAACTGGCTCAGTGACTGGTAGCGGGGGCAGGGCCTCTGCTGAGGGCTTTGGCAACCCTCTTTCCAGGTCACCTTCAATTCTTGCTTGAGCAACAGGTAAATGACTCTGGGGCTCCTCTTATCTGTCATAACTGCAGCACTTTCTCTGCTTTTTCCTGTTTAGTTGATTCCTTCCTTCTGACTAACAATAACCCACCCAGCCATTCCACATTAGAGTGAGCCAAAGCTATTTCATCCAGAGGAGAATCCAAATGGCTGCACCTTCACGGATCTTGCAAGACTGAGGCGGAACCATGGGTGTTGATCCTGTCCACTGAAGAGATATAACAATGAAGTCAGTGTGGCAGAAGGACCTCTTCCATATTTTTGAATCTACAAAAAGCCATGATGCTTGTAAAAATTCAACAGAATCTTGACTATTCTTTGGCCCTCCTTTTAATCACCTAATCATGTTATGAAAATTTCCTTCAGAGCCCTGACCTGGATAGCCCAGGCAAACCCAATTTTGTCAGGTCTTGGAAGCTAAGCAGGGTCAAGACTGACAAGTACTTGGATGGGAGACCTTCTTGATATACCAGCAGTCAGGAGGTAGGCTTTATTGAGAGCCACCTCTCTGAATATCCTCCAGGCCCCCAGTAGGGGTCAGTCACCAGGGGTTGCCATGACTTCCAGGTGCGCACACACACACATGAAAAATACAGAGAGAGAAAAAAAAAATTCTTTAGGGAAAACTAACAGATTGATTATAGGTCTTGGCCTCAGATTGGGTTTCTGGAACTCCTATTAGACCTACTGAGGGAAAACGTATGATGATCAACCATGGGGTGAAGTGCATCATGATTGGAATCACATTTAGCAACATATTGAGTTATTCTTCCTGCACTAAGTTTTAAAGTGAAAGGGGCTTGCTTTGATTACAACCAGTCCTGAAACTCTACTACAATGAGGATAGGTGTTTCAAATCAGCCTCTTCAAGGAGAAGAGATCCTGCTGCAAAACAGGACGGGTAATCCTGTGGAACTGTTAAAGAAGTTCTACTCTTTTTTTTTACCATAGTTGCTTTTTTAATACAGCAATTCAGCATGCGTAATTATAATAATTAAGTGCTATCAAGTCACAACCAACTTATGGTGACCCCTCATGCAGTTTTCAAGGCAAAGGGTGAGGAGATCTGGTTTACCATTGCCTGCCTCTGCATAGCAACCCTGGACTTCGCTGGTGGTCTCCCATCCAAGTACTGACCATGGCTAATCTTGCTCAGCTTGCAAGCTCTGACAAAGTCAGGCAAGTCAGGATGATTCAGTCTGCTTTAGAATTTGCAGAGTGCTTCAAAAAGCATCTTCTGTGGTACTTTCAGTCACAATCTTTCCCCCTACTTTCTCTAATATCTGCCATGCATTCTACCTTTCAATACTGGGGGCCAGGGCCAGATCCCACACCTTTGCGCTCTTGGTTCTCCTTGCTGAGGATGTGATCTGCACAGCTCTGCCCTCTGCACAACTTGGCTCTAGGCAGCTTTGGAGCTTCCCAAGGGCACCAGACCTGGAAAACACCATCTTCTACCTCTTTGCAGAACATGATGAGAATGACTACCAAAGTGGCCAGTTGTCTTCACAAATATTTTCTGAGCAGCTGTTCAGGGCTGTGTGAGCAGATATGAAGATCTGGATCCAGGATTTGGCCGGCTGTCATGTCGGTAGTAAAAGTATGCCAGGTGGGTTACATATGTATATGCCATCAAGTCACAACTGATTTATGGAGACCCCAGGAAGGGGCTTTCAAGGCAAGTGAGAAGCAGAGGTGGTTCGCCATGGCCTTCCTCTGTAGAGCTTTCTAAGGTAGTCTCCCATCCACGTACCGACCCTGCTTAGCTTCTGAGATCTGACAAGACCAGGCTACACCATGCAGCCTTCCCTCTGTCGTATGGATTGCAACAGCATAAATCATTCGGACATTATTCAGACCTGTCACACATCTAAAAAAAAATCCCTTGACACCTTCTCTCTTGGCAGAATTCTAAGTGAGGAATAATCTGAAATGATGCAGCAGTAGCATGCAGAGACCAATGGTCTCTGCACTGAATGCCGTAATTATAGCTTAACCCTACAGCAGGGATACTCACTCAGTGGCTTGGGAGCCACATGCAGCATGACGCTCCAAAGAGCCACACGAATATTTCATGTAACCAGGAAAGGAGGCAAAAGGCCAAGGCTGCTGATGAAGAGGAAAAAGAGAAGAGTTTTGATTTATACCCCGTGCTTGACTACCTGCAGGAATCTCAGAGTAGCTTACTTCTCCTTTCCCTTCCCTTCCCTTCCCTCCCCACAACTGACACCCTGTGAGGTAGATGGGGCTGAGAGAGCTCTTTCGAGAACTGCTTTTGAGAGAACAGCTCTGAAATAACTTGTAATTGACCCAAGATCACACCACAGCTGCATGTGGAGGAGTGGGGAATCAAACCCAGTTCTCCCAAATTAGAGCCCATGGTCCTAACCACTACACCAAACGGACTGTGATAGGGGCTGTGTGATGTGCATAACTGTATAACTATTTGATATTGGGTACTTCCCCCTCTGAATTTATTGTGTTTGTTCCTGGCGTGATCCAGCAGAGGAAGGCCGTGTTGACCCCATCCTTTGCTAGTCGAGGGCATATGCCCCGTTCCTTTTGGCACCATACTGGCAAAGGTAGCAAGGCTAGTTTCATGGTGGGGGGGCAGCTGCTGTACCAAGTCTGGCTTTCCTTCCCTGTTTGAATATTCATGACTTGAGCAATCTGTACTAGCCAGACTCTCTCCTCGCCCTTCCCTCTCACCCTCCTCCTGACGCGAGGTATTCATTCTGTGCGGTGCTATATTTAAACGTAGAACCATTTTAGCAATTTGACTTAAAAAAAAGTATATTAAGCCAGAAAGCTCAAGGCAGGCAGAAGGCTGTGTCAGGTAGCACATGTGGGGGTGGGAGCAGTGAAAACAGCACCCCCGTCCCCCCCCCTCCAGCCGATGTCCTCACAAACTGGCAGTGGTGTGTGGGGGGAGGAAAGGTGGCACACAAAAACAGAGAATCTTGTACCCAAGGAAAGGCAGAAACATTCAGGCTTTCTTGCAAAGACACACAGATGCCCTTGGAATGCCCTTTCGAAGTAAAACAGGTCTAGAAGGCTTAAGTGTTAATTTCCAGTGAGATTTTTTTAGTGTTCCATCCCAGTCGGTTCTGGCTGAAGAGTCCATTCCCTCTTTGGAAAGAGAAGGAAGGCAAGGGAGATCTCCTAGAATTACAACAGGTGACTGAGATTGGTTCCCAGCTGGAGAAGATGGCTGGGTTGGAGGGTGGACTGTATGGCATTATAGTGATTCCCCTCCCCAAGCTCCACTTCTAAATCTCCATGAAGTTTTAAGACAGGAGGTGGCAACCTTAGGAAACCCTTCAGCAGTCTAAAGATTGCTGTCAGTCACCCCAGCCCAGGGAGGTCCTTCCAGAGTATCCTGCCCATCTACATTTTTAAGAAAAATGACTAAGTGTGAACGGGTCTCCAAAGCACACCTGACATTTGTATCTTCAGTTTCATCCAAAAAGCTGGGACCAGCAAACTCCTATGTCTTGCTGGCCACTTGCTGGCTTAGAACATAAATATGTATTTGCTGTCAATTGACTTATGGTGACCCCAGCAAGGGGATTTCAAGGCAAGTGAGAAACAGGGGTGGTTTCCCATTGCCTTCCTCTGCAAAGCTTTTCCTAGTGGTCTCCCATCTAAGTACTGACCCTGCTTAGCTTCCAAGAGATGGCAAGATTGGGCTATACCATGGACTTAAGGCGACTCCAGCATGGGGCATTCAAAGCAAGTGAGAAGCAGAGGTGGTTTGCAGTTGCCATCCTCTGCACAGCCTTCCTTGATGGTCTTCCATCCAGGTACAACCCTGCTTAGCTTCTGACAAGATCAGGCCATACCACATCGTCATTCCTCCTACAGACTCCATAGGGATGCTCAAACACCTTATGGTTTACCTCAATTCTTCATTGCTAGTCTGATTTTTTCAGAGTGGGGATTTGAACCCAGGTCTCCAAGACCTTGGTCTGACATCCTAACCACTACACCACATGAGCTCTTTGAGCCTTGTATGGGGCTGGCCCAGGCAGCTGCACAGGCGTTGTTGGTGCCTCCCCTGCTGGTAGGCATGCAGCTCCAGCCATCTTGCTAGGCACCACCAGACACCCATCTCCCGCTGATGCTCTCTGACAAGCTGCTAAACACCCCACAGAGAAAGAAACACTTCTCATTTACAACTATGCAAATTTGTTTCTTTTCTGATATGCAAATGAGGGAGATTGCGAGCAGCTAATTAGGGTCAAAGGAACTATTCATGCCAATTAGTGGGATGGATACCTCCCCCCACCCACATATGTGCCTCCTTGGCTCTCAATTCAATAATGTAGCCCCAGTCACTGAAGTGGGCTGGCCCACCAGTGGCATGTCCGTAGGAGGCCACACAATGGGCACAGCAGACCTCAGAGGGGTGATGCAGCAGGGTGGAAACTGCTGACTGGCAGGTAAAACTTCATCCTGGCTGGGTACTCTCTGCTTGGTCCTGTTTGCCATTTTAGTTTAGGGTTCCCTTGCCCCATTTTATCTTCACAAGAACCCTGAGAAATAAGCCCTGACCTGGATAGTCCAGGCAAACCTGATTTTGTCAGATCCTGGAAGCTAAGCAGGGTCGACTCTGGCAAGTACTTGGATGGGAGACCTCCTTGGAATCCAAGCCAGCCGGGAGGCTCCTCTCTGAATATCCTCCACGCCCCCAGTAGGGACCACTCACCAGAGGTCGCCATGACTTCCAGGTGCACACACACTTACATGGACACACACAGACACAGACACATGGGGGGGGGGGAAGAACTCTGGGAAATAGGCTAGGCTAGGCTAGGCTGAGGTGTTGTGGCCAACACAGTAAGACTCTGTGAATATGGATCAGCCCCTGTATTATATGGGACAAAGTCCAGCACTTGAAACACTGCAACACAATATTATAACCCACCCATTTCCTGCTCTTTCCTGCCTCTTCTTTAATATGTTTTCTTTGAAGCTAAGTACGGGGTGCCAAACCACACCCTATCCAGTTGGTCTCAACAATGGGGAAGCCTGCCTTTCTCTGCCCTTGATGGGAGTACTGAGCCAAGTCTGAGCAACCCTGTTTCAGCCCGATGAAGAGTTCTGGTGTACTTAAAAGTTTGCTCACTACTTAATGGCATTTTACTTGGTCCTAAGACATTTACCTGGAGAGAAGGTAGCCTCTGTGTGTGTGTGCATGTGTGTGTGAAGTGCCATCAAGTTGCTTTTGACATGGTGACCCTATGAATTAATGACCTCCAAAACGTCCTATAATTAACAACAGCCTTACTCAGGTCTTGCAAACTGAAGGCCATGGCTTCCTTTATAGAGCCAATCCATCTCACAGGCCTTTCTCTTTTCCTGCTGCCTTCAACTTTTCCTAGCATTATGGTCTTTTCCAGTGATTTGATCTACTGCCCACTTATTTGTCTTTTTGGCAGTCCACTGTATCCATAAAAGTCTCCTCCAACACCACATTTCAAATGAATCTACATTCTTCCTGTCAGCTTTCTTCATTGTCTAACTTTCACACCCCTATGAATTACCTTGACCTTGGTCGCCAGTGACAAATCCTTATACTTGAGAATCTTTTCTAGTTCCTGTATGGCTGCCCTTCCCAGTCCCAGTCTCCTTCTGATTTCTTAAGTCTCCCTTTTGTTTGATGATGGAGCCAAACTCAGTCTCATCAGATCTCAGAAGCTAACCAGGGTCAGTCCTTGGATGGGAGACCACCGAGGAAGGCTCTGCAGGGGAAGGCCATGGCAAACCACCTCTGCTTCTCACTTGCCTTGAAAGCCCCTGGCTGGGGTCACCATAAATTGGTTGTGATTTGATGGCACACTCATACATAAGACCATTCCCACCCCAGTGTACGTTCATACATTTTCTAATATATCTGCAACTTTTGCTTCTTCCTAAACTATCAGAATTTGTGGGATGGATAAAATAGAATCCCTTCTGGGTAGACCACCCAACAAAGGCTGTAAAGACAATTCCAACCCTGTTCCCAGGTTTTTTAGTCCTCTAGCCCCCCCAAAATGGCTTCTTTCCACCAACACCCTCGCAAAGGCTTTGGGCAAAATGTCTGTACCATTTGCTCAGTGTGGGGGCAGCTGCCACCTAAGAGTCCAGTCATTTGCCCCACAGAACGACTGATCACCCTCCTCCTGCCCTCCAACAATTGTGCAGGGATGGCACAATCCTGCCACACTTCTTTCCCTCTCTCAGTCCAACAAGAAGTGGGGGAGGAAAAAATCATGAAATGGCAGCAAGGGAAGCAGGCAGTGTTGCTGCTACTGGCCACCCACTTTAGGCCAAAGAGCTAGTTGACCAACCCTGCGTTGCAAAGAAACTTTCAGAGAGCACCAGTCTCAAAGCATTAACCCCGCCACACACACACACACCAAAGCTTTAAAAAGATCACAGAAAGGCATGGACAATGTCACAGACACTGCCAGGGTTGCCAGTTGCAGGTTGGGCAATACCTAGAGATTTTGGGGGTGGAGCCTGAGGAGGGTGGGGTTTGGGGAAGGGAGACATTTCATTGGGGTACAGTGCCATTGAGTCTACCTTCCAAAGCAGCCAGTTTCTCCAGGTGAACTAATCTCTATTATCTGGGGATCAGTTGTAATAGCAGGAGATCTCCAGGCCCTACCTGGAGAATGGTGACCAATGCTCCCTCTAAGCTGTGGAGTCTTGTGAGCAAAAATTCTACTTTGTAAGCTACTGGCATTAAAGTTGTAAGCAAGCAATTTGGCTATGGCATAAATTAGTTTGCTCTGGAGCCCATCCTTCCTGAGCTAAGACAAAAATGTGTGAGCCAGAGGCTAAAAAACTGTGAGCTAGCTCACACTAACTCATCTTAGAGGGAACACTGTATGGAGACACTGCCTAGTATGGTTTGACAGGAGTTGCATAGGTAACATTGGCTTGACCCTGACCTGGATGGCCCAGGCTGGCCTGATCTCATCTGATCTCTAAAGATGAGCAGGGTCAGCCCTGGTTATTACTTGGATGGGAGACCACCAAGGAAGTCCAGGGTTGTTATGCAGAGGCAGGCGATGGCGGACCACCTCCATTTATCTCTTGCTTGTGGAAACCCTACAAAGTTGCTGTGAGTCATCTGCACTTTCCGCCAATGTTGGCTTCATGCGGCATTCACTGTCTTCCCTGCTCTCCAACCTCTTCTGTAAGTTCAGGGTGTGAAAGAGGAGGGTGTGAAGTACTCCTCCCCCTTTGGGATTGACCTGTATTTGGCCGCTGTTATTCAGGGAGGCATCTGGATCACCTCACAGGCGGGAAAGTCACATGCCACACCTATGCCAGAGCTGCAGCTGCTCCTTTGCCCTTCAGCTCTAGGGCAATCAGCTCCCAGCCAAGGGGATCCTGGAAAACAGAGAGCTGCAAGAACAGGCCAAAAAAAAAAAGTCCAAGAATTTCTTCAGGGAAAATATTAAAATGCAAATTTGGAGCGGCTTGACAAAGAGAGGTAAAAAGGCCACCAGGGGAGCTACCTGCGAGCTCCAGGTGGGTGTGGTGCTTCAAAGGAGTTTCGGAAAGGTATCTGTGAGGTGAAAAGTGGAGAGTTTAAATAGAGTAGTGGAAAGAGCTCCACCACTGCTCGTTTACCACCCAAGCACTTGTACTGTTGTGTAGTAGTCATTGTGACCCATTGGATGGAGACAGGTATTTGTTTCTAAGAAATCTGGGTGGAATCCTGCTCGATTCAGAATGGGAAACCTCTCGCTTGCAGGTTCACGATTCCCACTTGTAAAAAGGAATTTCTATTGACCCTTGTTGTTCAGTGGAGAAAAAAAAGAGACCACAAAAGCACTATTCACATTTGTGAAAACTCAACCCAAATAAGTGGTCTTCAAGAGTGGTCTTGGGAAATTCCTGGAGATTCCTGGAGGCAGAGAAATTCCTGGAGATTTGGGAGTGGAACCTGGGGAGGGTGAGATTTGGGGAGAGGAGGGAGCTCCTCAGCAGAGTATGTATATGTATGTACAAGGACCTCGGCCATAGACTTCACCCTCCAAAACAGCCATTTTCCCCAGAGGAACAGATCTCTGTTGTCTGATCAGTTGGAATTTTAGGAGATCTCCAGGCCACACCTGGAGGTTAACAGCCCTACAAATGACCAAATGGCTGGCAGCTGTGAAGTGGACAGGGCAGCAGGAGGAACGGTACCACCAGCCCCTCTTTCTCTCTATCCCCTTCTCTTGCATTGAGGCTTCCTTGGTGGGGGGTGAGGAACTGGGCTATGGTGTTGCAAGCAATAACATCTGTGGGTGAGACCCAGTGCCAGGAAAGGGGAGGAAATCTTGGTATGAGGGAGAGAGAACTAGATGTCCAGCAGGGAGAAGGCACGGTCAGGAAGGAGAAGGGATGGGGAGGCATCACTGCATTTTCTCTCCGTGAGTTTACAGAAGTGAGAAGAGTGAATGCTGGCCTGGCCGATGATGACTGATGATGTCTAAGGACAATTTTGTTGTATTTGTATCATTAGCTAAGAGGTGAGTACACCGCTATCAATAAGGCTACAGCCATTACAAACACATCAGCTGTTGTAGACAACTGCATTGGTCCATACATATGTACGTAAGTGCTGTCCACTTACAGAGGATTTATGGCAACCCCAGCAAGAGGCTTTCAAAGCAAGTGAGAAGCAGAGATAGTTTGCCACAGCCTTCCTCTGCAGAGCCTTCCTTGGTGACCTCCCATCCAAGCACCAATCCTGCTTAGCTTCTGAGAGCTGACCAGATATCGCCTAGTAACCAATTAGTTTTCCATTTAGATTTTGCAGCTTCATCTCAGGCCTTGCATTTACAAGTGAAGCCTGAACCAATGTTTGAAGAAAAACAAGAAATTCTATTTCCTTGGCAGCCTATACTGTGCCCCCTTCCCTCACCATTGTTTCATAGCAAAATCCAAAAACAAAGCTACTGAATAGCTTTCAGTAAGACCTCTCCAAATATCGCAACCCACTGTGCATGGCTTCATATTCTCCAGAACACTCCATCAGGCTGGATATTAAAAAGAAAAAGAAAAGGAGAGGGAAGACTTTAGGCCACTGCTATGAGGCCTCTCAGTCTCCATCTTGTGTAGGATGCTTGATTGATTTCACTGGGGAAAGAGTGTGGCTAGTCGTTTGGTCAGTTTGGTGTACTGGTTAAGAGCACAGACTCTGGAAGAACTGTGTTTGATTCCCCACTTCTCCACATGCAGCCAGCTGGATGACCTTGGGTTTGTCAAGAGCAGTCCTCAAAAGAGCTCTCTCAGAGCCCCACCTACTTCACAGGGTGCCTGTTGTGGGGAGGGGAAGGAGATTGTAAAATGCTCTGAGACTCCTTTGGGTAGTGAAGGGTGAGGTATAAATCCAGTCTCCTCCTCCTCCTTCTTAAGTGCACTCTTGGTATGCTGGGAGGGAGGAAGGAGCAAAAATATATGCCATCCAGTCAAAATGATGATGGTAAGTCTTTCAGTTGTCTCTTCAATGCCAAATGGTACTCACAGT
Source organism: Gekko gecko (assembly GCA_029375565.1). Taxonomy (NCBI): domain Eukaryota; kingdom Metazoa; phylum Chordata; class Lepidosauria; order Squamata; family Gekkonidae; genus Gekko; species Gekko gecko. Next base: position 199,129,355 of record JAPDNY010000005.1, read on the forward strand.
ACAAACTTAATCTCCAACATATTTCTTAGAATGAAGACTTGCTATAGTTGTCATATACTCTCAACCTTTAAAGGAATCTGTGGCTGCGGTCACACGTACAGTTTGTGGCACTATAGTAGCATCACCTGAGCAGAATAAATGGGCCCCTCCAAATGAGAACATCTGCCTCCTGTAGTGCAGTCAATGGCTGTTCTGCAATGGAAGTGGAATAAATAGGTACCAGGGAAAGTCCGGTATTAACGGGTTGTTTGGGGTTCCCCCGGGTTTTCCAATGTCTGAACTCTCCTGTAGTGAAAGGAACCCAGAAGGGAGTTCTGAACCTGCAGATCTGTTTCAGCTGCTGGAGGGTTTTTTTTTAAAGTTTTTGCCTATATGGGCATGAGTGCACATGCATATGAGCACATATGTGCCCACCTGCATTTTAAAAAATGACCAGACAGTATGCTCCATGGCCGAGGTAATGCAGTAATGTGGATGCTTGACCACAGGACACATGGGCAATCTGCAACAGGGTGTGCTCTCTGGATGATATGCCCCGCAACACTTTAAACCGGTACAATTAGAGGTGCCACCATACCATGCCAAGCTGCCATTGTGACTGCAGCCTATGTTTGGCATCTGAGGTGCAATCTAGAAGAAAGGGATTTTTTTTTTGAGAGTCAGGTCTGTGTTTCCCCAGTCCAGCCCTCAAACCATCAGCTATGGCATCATGCTGCTGGAAACTCATTTCCCAAGCATGCTGGGCCCCAATTTGGATCAGGACGGTGGTTCAGGGGGAGAAAATCCTCCATCTATTTTCCTGATCTAAAATGGCCCCGGGGAGTGCTATTTGACCCATGAAGGGTGGTGGCAAGTACAGCCTATCAGCATGCATGCAGCATCTCATAAGGCAAGAAATGCCCACAGGGCTATTTCAGTTATGCCATGGACACGGAGGTCTTTTCTTTCAGAAGGAAGGCCGAGAATATAGTTTTGCCAGCTGAATGAGATCTGGTCTGAATTTCTGTTCCTTCTCTATTACAGGTATTTAGTCTGGGTGTGAACAGAGCCAAAGGGCATAAATAAATAGAGTTAGAGATTCATCAGCAAAAGATATAAAGCTGTGGGGGAAAGGATCATAAAGAGATGAAGTAGTGCAGAAGTCAAACAGAGGTCAGGGGGGGAAATTAATTAGGTGCCCAAAGTTTCTCTCTCTCTCTCTCTCTCTCTCTCTCTCTCTCTCTCTCTCTCTCTCTCTCTCTCTCTCTCTCTCTCTCTCAACCAAGGAATATGTTGGCACAAACTGCTAGCTGATAATAGGGAGAAAAATTATGAAAATGTAAGATGCTAAAGATAAAGCACTCTGTCCATGACAGTGAATCACTTTTGCAATGCTGAGTTATTTTAATAATTTTTTAATATAAAACTCAGGGAGAGAAATTTAAAATTATATAAAATATTTGGAAATCCCTCCGCTTCCTGTAAATCATAGAGACTGAGTGGATCAAACAATAACTTTAGGAAGTGATTCAGTTCCCGAAGAGTTGTATGTTTCCTGAAACAGATGGGCTTCATAATGAATTCTATCAGGCATTCAGCAGAGAAGTAGCCCTTTTTCTCTTTCTGTTCACCCAAACTACAATACTGGGAGAAAGTGCGTAATCTGGGAAACAGCTGAAGTGATCCCAAAACAAAAGGAATGATCAACAACAGGCAGAATCTTATCAATGCGCCTGTCATTTAAACCCTACAGTACTATCAAAGACTCCAGCAAAGAGAATTCATAGGGTAACTGCAAATGTTGTGAAAGAAGATCGGCAGGGTTTTATCCCAGGAAGGCAGCTTATGAGTAAAACAAACAATTTAAAAAAAACAATGCCTTACATCTGGTAAAAATGCAAGGAATACTGGTGTTTTGCTTAGTGTTGCCAACTCCAGGTTTGGAAACTCCTGGAGATTTGAGGGCGGAGCCTGGGAGGGCGGAATTTAGGGAGGGGAGGGTCCTCGGTAGGGTATAATGTTCCAAAGCAGCCATTTTCTCTGGGAGAAGTGGAGAACATGTTTAAAATAAGTAAATAAGAAAGAAATAAGCGATTTATGTGGTCTGGAGATCAGCTATAACTCCAGGCGATCTCCAGCTCCCACCTGGAGGTTCTCTTTTGTGGCTAAAATGGATTTGACCATATCAAATTTCTGAGGGGATTTCTGCTGTCTTTGGATGTAGGCCCAGTTTATGCAACAGTCCTTTTGTAAAATAAATAAAGAACAGATAACCATCCTCTATTAATGTACAGAGAAGAGTGAGACAAGAATAGTTCACTGCTACCGTTGCTTAATCTGTGTGTGTTATTGCTGATATACATTAGAATGTATCACTAAATTCTTAACATGGCCCTGGCTGAGGATCCTTAGATGCAGAGATTGGGGCATTGTACTGTGAAATAATATTTCTGTGCAAAGGAATTTAATGCTATTAGTGTGTGTTATGTAGTTATCTGTATCCCCCCCCCCGGTAAATTTGCTTCTATTGGAATATTGGTTTATTTTGTTCCTCAGATTATTTCTTCCTGTTACAAACCAACATAGTTTATTGTCTCAAAGTTCCCTGTTTAGTTTTCAAGCAGTTACATTACTGAAGTGACTTGAAAAGTCTATTGTTAACTGTTCCAGGGAGTTATGAAGGGTTGGTTCTATGCCCAGAAAAAAAAAATATCTCAGGACAGAACAGTATAGAAATGGCTACTTGTTGGAAAGGATCATTGCCCACGCCAAGGAATGTCGTGCCCTAACTGCTAAAAATCAGGCGATGCATTAGAGTGACGTGTTTGCCTATGTAAGCATAGCCTATATAGCTGGTAACATCCTGTGATATATTTGAATCATCTGAAATTCAGTGAAAGCTGCTTTCTTTCTCCGCGATAGAACTCTGGGTAAGAATCTTAGACATTTCAATTTATTCAACTAGATAGCGTAGAAATGTCACGTATGCTAATCTGTTCCTTATTGCTCTGATTTATGCAAGTTTAATCTGTATATTTGGGAGCATTGCCTATCTAATCATTTGAAGAATAATTGATTTTAAATAAATGTTTTAACGAAACCACTGAGTGAACCACTGAGAAATATATGGCTTTTCATCCTAAACGTGGATTAAATAAACAGACTCCTGACCTTGCTCAAAGTTGGGAGAATGAGATCTGCAAAGGGTGAAAATTAGTGGAGTTTTCTCCTACCATACACTCTTGTGAGCTATAGTGGTTAATGTGTTGCTTTAATTCAGGTAATGAGAATTTAATCACCATATTGCTGGTTTAAGGTAATGTTCCTCACAAGTGGGTCTATTGACAAGTTGGTGTATTACCTTTCTACCAAATGGCGGGGGGAAGGGGGCACACACTATCTAATTATAATAATTAAGTACCGTTAAGTTGCAACCAACTTACGGTGATCCCAACCATGGGGTTTTCAAGGCAAGAGATGTTCAGGTATGGTTTGTCATTGCCTTCTCTGCAGAGCAATCCGGTCTTCCTTGGTGGTCTCCCATCCAAGTACTAACCAGGGCCAGCCCTGCTTAACTTCCAAGCTCTGATAAGCCCAAGCTAGTCAGAGCTATCCAGGCTTCTAGAGGATTCTCTGGATTTGTAGGGAAATGTGAACAGTTTTTTAAAAGTGGAGGAGAGTTTAACTCCCTTGACACAGAGAGGGGGGACAAGAGCAGATGCTGTTAAAAGAGCATCCAGGTGGGGGCCATGTATCCCTTTGGCCCCTCATGCGGACTGGTTGGATGTAAACACGGCCAGGCTGGAAGTAGCACCATGCTGCTAATGGAGGGTGGGAAGGATGGATGCATAGACGGACAGGGGAGGAGGAGTCCCTGGCCTCCCATCACATGTGCCATTCAGGTAGGCAGTGGTGGTGCTGTGGGCAGGCAGGCAGGCAGGAGGGCTAGGGTGGCTGACCCATGACCTCCACGGCCACTGCCCCCCCCCCGTGTGAGCCAGACAACTGTCGGTGGTGGTATTTCGAGCAGGTGGGCTGGATGGCAAGTGGCCATCACAAACGGCGGGCAATCCAGCAAGGGTGGGAAACACAAAGGACAGGATTCACACCTCCCCCCATGAGTCTCATGGGTCCCCAACCAATGCCCCCTCGAAGCTGTGGAGTTTTGTGAGCAAAAATTCCTCTTTGTGAGCTACTGACATTAAAGTTATGAGCAAACAATTTGGCTACTGCATAAATTAGTTTGCTCTGGAGCCATCCTTCCTGAGCTAAGACAAAACCCGGTGAGCTGGAGGCTAAAAACCTGTGAGCTAGCTCACACTAACTCAGCTTAGAGGGAACACTATCCCCAACTTGTCCAAGAAACACATGGGATATAATAGGAGATGGATGGGGGAGTGCGATCATGTTGATTGTCTTGGATCCCTTGGGGGTCCACCAAGGCCAGCCAGGGATGGTTCCAGATTTTGGAAGGCCCTGGGCAGAGAGTTCCCAGGATCCCTCTTACTGCCCAGTCACCCATGTGTCTCACTACCTGCCGGTGCATCCTTTCCCTATCTTGCATGCAAACCCTCACACTGCCTGTGCTCAGAGCCATCAGCACAGCCTGCAGTCCTGTAGGAAAATAGCTGCATGCATGGCAGAGCGCTCACAACAAGCAGGCAGGGAAAGGACAGCAGTTGTGGGCCCTGCCAGAACCCCTGGGTCCCGGCATTTTGGTTAGGAGTGTGTACTCTAATCTGGTTTAAGAAAATTAAGCAAACTTCGGAGCATGACAGAAGACGGGAGGGCCTGGTGTGATGCGGTCCATGGGCTTGCGAAGAGTTGAACTCGACTGTGCGACTGAACGACAACTCTAATCTGGTGGAACCAGGTTTGAATCCCCACTCCTCCACATACAGCCAGCTGGGTGGCCTTGGGTCAGTCAGAGTTCTCTCAGAGGTGTTCCCTCAAGAGGAGTTCTCTAAAAGCTCTCTCAGCCTCACCTACCTCACAGGGTGTCTGTAGCGGGGAGAGGAAGGGAAAGGAGTTTGTAAGCCACTCTGAGACTCCAGGTGAAGGGTGAGGTATAAATCCTCTTTTCTGGCAGCTGTCCCACCTGAGGATGCTGACCCTGGGGCTAACAACAAGACACAGAAGCCGAGGCCTTCCCTTAACATTGCCTCCTGGTACTGGGATCCAGAGGTTGACTGCCACTGAATGTGGACATTTGTTACTGAAAGGCTTAGCTCCATGTTTATGTCTTCCTCTCCTTTTGCACACCCCATTCCCAGTCACCTGGAGAGAACTTCCCATGAAGGGCAGGCCTTTCTGAACATCTCTGCCCCACCTGCTGCAAAACTCTCCAGTTCCTTAGTTGACCCCCAAGGAATCCAGGAGAATCTGGAGATCACCTGGTATTACAGTTGATCTCTAGATGACCAAGATCAGTACCCCTGGAGAAAATGGCTGCCTTGGAGGATAGATTCTATGACATTGTATCCTGCTGAGGTTCCTCCTCTCCCCAAACTCCGCCCTCCCTAGACTCCATCCCCCAAATATCCAGGTATTTCTCAGTCAGAACTGGCAACTCTACCTCCAGTGCGTTATTGGGTGTGGTGATTCGTCACCACTTGGGAGTGGCCAAAGAAGGGGCCATTTGTTTTTCTGAAAGAGGGTCAAGCTATGGCTCCCTGATGTGTCACTCAGAGAGTGTCCCAAGCCGCTGGCCAATAGTAAGGAGGGCAAATCTCACTATAATATAATTCTGTTTTGGTCATGGAGTCTCCTGAACATTCCACACGCTGCCAAAATCAGTTGGCTCAATGATCTGTCAGCTACTGAGGGAAAACGTTAGTCTCACACAGGAGGCAAGCATCTTCGTCAAGCCATCTGCCAGAAATTCTGACAGGGCACAGAGGCTGAAGGAGTGGGTGGGGAAGAGGAGCAAACCCAGCACCCGGCCAATGCCACTCGAGTACTCTTGAGTGGCAGCTGGGCGGGACTCAGGCAACTGGGGGGCAAAGATCTGTTGTCTGGAGTTCAGTTGTGATATCAGGGACTATTTTTCCTCTTGGGAAACCATTGTTGCCAGTCTGCAGGTGAGAGCTGGCGATCACTCAGAATTACAACTGCTCTCCAGATGGCAGAGGTCAGTTCCCCTGGAGAACATGGTGGATTCTGTGTCCTTATGCCCTGCTGAGATGCCCCCCCATGACAGCCAATGTGACATGGCAGTCAGGGTTTCAGAGCACCGTAGAGGCTGCAGATGGGTGGATGGGGAGATGGAAAGCTGAAGAGTGAGGAGGAAATAAAGGTAGGTTGATGCTTGGCTGGGAAGGAGATAGGGTTGCCAACTCCATGTGGGAAATTCCTGGAGATTTGAGGGATGGAACCAGGAGACGGTGAGGTTTGAGGAGGGGTGGGCCTTAGACAGGTACAATGCCATAGACTCCATCCTCCCAACCAGCCATTCCCTCCTGGGGAACCACTGTTGCCAACTCCAAGTGAGAGGTAGAGATCACTCAGAATTACAACTGATCTGGGATGGCAGAAGTCAGCTGCAGTCAGAGGGGCAGATAATGGTAGGTTGATGGTTAACTGGGAAGGAGACGGCGTTGCCAACTCCAGGTTGGGAAATTCCTGGGGATTTGAGGGGAGGAGCCTGGAGAGGGTGGGGTTTGAGAAGGGGTGGGACCTCAGACAGGTACAATGCCAAAGACTCCACCCTCCAAACCAGCCATTTCCTCCTGAGTAACAATTGTTGCCAATCTCCAGGTGAGGGCTGAAGATCACTCAAAATTACAACTGCTCTTCAGGTAGCAGAGATCAGTTCCTCTGGAGAAAATGGTGGACTCTGTGTCATTATATCCTGCTGAGGTCACCACAGCAAATTGACACTGAGTGCCCAAGGCCTTGGCACTCTCCCAGAGCTTCTTTCTAGAGCTCATTGTATTTATTTCCACAACAGGCCTTATTCCTAGTAGTTAAAAAAATACCTTTAGGTACTAACATTGTGTAACTTCTCAATATTGTAGCTACTCAAACCACTCAGGTGTAGCTAATTTTAGTTCAGTTTTAGTTCTGTGCCAATTTTCTGGCCTAGTTCTAATTTTAGTTTGGTTGTAGTTGCTCGAACTACTCAGGTGTAGCTAATTTTAGTTCTAGGCAGGCTCAAAGGCTCTTGGCTAGTTTTACTGCAGGATGGGAAGGGTCAAACAGAGGGTCAAACAAAGGGCAAGGATTAAAACTCCAATATCACTTTGAAACTTCTTACACCTATAGACTAAAGTAATAATAGCAAAGACTAGGGATAGTGAGTTTGCAGATAAGGCTAAATCTTAGGCAGGCTTTTCTAACAGAAAAGGAAAATAAATAACAAAACAAATAGCAGATAATGTTAAAATTCAGCTGGGGCTTTAAAACAAACAAACAGGGGTCCCATTTTAATCTAAATCTAAAATTTTAAGCTAATTCTCACATTCTTTAAAGACATTTTTTTCCTACAAGAAAACAAGCAGTTACATTCCTCCTGTAACTGCTGAGGCTATTCAGGTAAAGTCCCCTTTAATCCAAGCCTAGAAAGGCTAAATTAACATTTGAAGTAAAAGGCAGCCTAAGAAAGAGAGAAGGTCTGAGCATTTCCCTTTCAGCACAACCTGTCATTAATTAACAAGAGGTTATGTCACTCACCCTCCTTTATTGTTTAGCTCCTAATCAGTGTGATTGGCTCCAGTGGGAGGAGGAGTTTTGGCCCAAACTATTTACTTGGGGTTCCTACGAGCAGGCCCCAGCTCTGCAAGGTAGCAAACCTGCTCCAGTGACGAAGTGTCTCAGCTCCAGTGACAAAGTGTCTTGAACAAGAGCTTACCAGATGTATGAGTTCAGCAACAGGGTGAGGAAGCCAGGGCACTGGTCTCTCCACATCCCTAATAGGGTAAGCAGACTTTCCACAAACAAATCCATGTAAATAGGAAATTTATAAAAAGGGGGATTAAAATAACAAAAAAAAATTATGAAGGTAGAATGGCAGCAGGAGGTTGGGGGCTATCCAGTATATTGCACTGAGTGTAACATGTACTGACAACTTCTGCCAACTGGATAGAAGTCATGGGTGTATGCTCAGTACAAGAAATTCCTGGTTCTCAGGGAACAAATCTGCCAAGGTGGGTGACCTGGAGAAGCAGAGACAGTCAGTTAGGCACACAGATAAGACTCTTGGGACTTGTTAGAGGTGTCCCGCTCTGAGAATGGCAGCCCTGCTGCTGTCAGGGAGCATGAAGGCCAAGGGGAAACAGGGCTGATGAAAGGGGGAATGTTTCCTCAGAAGGGATCCCATCTTTAGTTGGTGAACAGGTATCCTTTTACACCAAGGAACCATCCTTGGGCAGCGAGGGAGGGGGGCTCTTGGTAGTTGGTGATTCAATCCTTAGGCATGCAGATAGATGGGCTATGAACCCACTTACTGACCACATGGTGAATTGCCTGCCTGGTGTGAAGGTAGCAGTCATTACACATGGTATAGATAGGCTGGTAGACAGTGCTGGGGAGGAGCCAGTGGTTGTGGCCCATGTTGGTACTAAAAATGTGGGGAAATGTAGTTGTGTGGTCCTGGAGGAAAAAATTAGGTTGCTAGGCAGGAGATTCAAAGCCAGGACCTCCAAGATAGCCTTCTCAGAAGTGCTGGCTGTTTCATGTGCAGGGCCAGCTAGACAGCCACAAATTAGGAGTCTCAATGTGTGGACGAGATGATGGAGTAGGGAGGAAGGGTTTAAATTTATTAGGCACTGGGATGCTTTTTGGAACAAGCAGGACCTGTACAAAAGAGACACCCTCCAGTTTTCCCAAGAAGAAACCAGGCTGCTGGTGCTTAGTATCAAAAAGGTGGCAGAGCAGTTTTGAAACTAAATCTTGGGGAAAACCTGACAGGAGATGAAATTTCTCTGGTTTGGGATGGCTCATCTCAAAGAGATGAAGGGCTAGTTGTTACTGTTCTACAGGAAAATGGATTATAGCTGGCCACCACTGAGAGGGTGACGAACAATATTGATTGTCTGGCAAGGTCTAGTGGCCACGGGAGGAAAGATGTGGGCCTAACATGTCTGGGAAATTATAGATGTTTGTATACAAACGCTAGAAGCTTCTGAGGTAAAATGGGAGAGCTGGAGTGCTTAGTGTCTGAGGAGAACACAGACACTGTGGGCATTTCAGAAACCTGGTGGAATGAGAAAAATCAATGGATTATATCAGAAGGATAGGGAAGGAAGGGTTGGGGGTAGAGTGGCTCCATTTGTCAGAGGGTGTATATAGTCCAGTGAGACTGAGAATGTAAGAGAAATAGATTAGTTTACAGAAACACTATGGGCATAAATAGTGTGCCCAAAGGAAGTTTAACTCTGGGAGTTTGTTATCACCCACCAGATCAGAGGTTAGAGGATTATCTAAAAATACAAAAGAACTAAAGAAAGCAACTGGATGAAATAACTGTGTCATACCAGGTGATTTTAACTACCCACACATTGATTGGGACAATATTTGTTAAAATCAGGAGAATAAGATAAGGTTTCTAGGTACTCCCAATGACTGTGCCATGGAGCAGATGGACACAGAATCTACCACGGGAGAGGCGATCCTGGACTTGGTCCTAAGTAATGCCCAAGACCTGGTGAGAGATGTAAATGTGATAGCACTAATTGGGAACACTGACCATAATGTTATTAAGTTCAACATTTATGTAAATAGGGAGTTGCCCAAAAAGACCAACAGCACAACCACTTTTAACTTTAGAAGGGGCAACTTCTCTCAAATGAGGGTTCTTATGAAAAAGAAATGGAAAGGAAAGATAAGGAGGGTCAAATCCCTTTGGGAAGTACTTAACACTACAATTCTAGAAGCTCAGAGAAAATGTATACCACAGGTTAGGAAAGGTACAAATAGGTATAAAAAAGGTCTACATGGTTAATAAACAAAGCAATGGAAGTGGTAAAAGGTAAGAAGGATTTCTTTAAGTAGTGGAAGGCTAGTCAGAGTGAGGTAAATACAAGGGAGCACAGACTTTGGCACATAAAATACATGTCTGTGATTGGGCAGGCGAAAAGGAACTATGAGAAACATGTTGCAAAAAAACATAAAGTCAACAATAAAAAAATCTTCAAATATATTAGTAGCAGAAAACCAGCCAGGGAGGCAGTGGGGCCCTTGGAGGACCAAGGGGTAAAAGGATTATTGAAGGATGATAGGGAAATAGCAGAGAAGCTGAATTCAATTTTTTTGCCTCTGTCTTCGCTGTGGAGATGGGAGGTGCCTGTCCACTCCAGAACCGCTGATTTTGGGATGGGTGTTGAAAGATCTGAGTTAGATTGAGGTGATGAGAGAGGAAGTCCTATGACTGATGGACAAATTAAAATCTGAAAAATCACCAGGTCCAGATGGCATATGTTCAAGAATTCTGAAAACTCAAATGTGAACTTGTGGATCTCCGGACAAAAATATGCAATCTACAATTAAAATCTGCTTCCATTCGTGAGAACTGGAAGGTAGTTAATGTAACCCCCATCCTTAAAAAAAGGTTCTAGAGGACATCTGGGAAATTACAGGCTGGTCAGTCTAACATTGATCCCAGGTAAGTTGGTGGAATCCGTTATTAAAGTTAGAATAAGGAGGCACATTGATGAACAAAAGCTATTGAGGAAAAATCTTCATGGATTCTGTAAGGGAAGATTTTATCTCACTAACCTGTTTTTTGAGGGGCTGAACAAGGGTGACCCAATAGATATTGTTTACCTAGACTTCCAGAAAGCTTTTGATAAAGTTCCTCATCAAAGGCTCCTAAGGAAATTCAGTAGTCACAGAATTAGAAGACAAGTCTTCTTGTTGATTCAAAACTGGTTGATTAACAGGAAACAGACAGTGAGTATAAATGGGCAGTTTTCACAGTGGAAGCTGGTAAGCAGTGGGGTACCTCAGGGCTTGGTACTAGGTCTGGTGCTTTTTAACTTGTTCATTAATGATTTGGAGTTGGGAGTAAGCAATGAAGTAGCTAAATTTGTGGATGACACTAAGTTGTTGAGGATGGTGAGAACCAGGGAGGATTGTGAGGCACTCCAGAGGCATCTGTCAAGGCTGGGCAAGTGGGCGTCAACATGGCAAATGAGGTTCAACGTGGGCAAGTGCAAAGTAATGCACATTGGTGCCCAAAATCCTAACTATAAATACACATTGATGGAGTCCAAACTGGTGGAGACTGACCAGGAGAGAGATCTTGGAGTTGTGGTGGACAACTCACTGAAAATGTTCACTCTGTGTGCAACAGAAATAAAAAAAAAGGCAAATGCTATGCTGGAGATTATTAGGAAGGGAATTGAAAAGAAATCAGCCAGTGGTTCTCAACCTGGGGCCATATGGGCCCCCCAGGGCCCCCCAGGATATTCCATTGAAATAGCTACCTTCAAGTACAACACCTTTATTGGCATATAAAATAGCTACCTTTATACCGGTAGGACAGGGAGGCCACAGGAAGGAAACAAGGTTGGAAGGGGGCCATGGTCAGAAAAAGGTTGAGAAACACTGAAAAGGTTTCCCTTGCTCAGAAGCTAGTCGAATCCAACTCTAGGGGGCAATGTTCATCTCCATTTCCATGCCAAAGAGGCAGCACTGTCCAAAGATGTTTCCATGGTCATGTGGCCCGCATGACTAAACACCGAGGCACACAGAACTCTGTTATCTTCCCAACAAAGTGGTTCCTATTTATCTACTTGGAATTTCTTGCTTTCGACCTGCTAGGTTGGCAGGAAGTATCATAATGCCCCTGTATAAATCAATGGTGCAGCCTCATCTGGAATACTGTGTACAGTTTTGGTCACCACACCTCAAAAAAGATATTATAGCATTGGAAAAAGTGCAGAAAAGGGCAACTAAAATGATTAAAAGGATGGAACAATTTCCCTATGAAGAAAGGTTAAAGAGGCTAGTGGTCTTTAGGTTGGAGAAATGACAACTGAGGGATGACATGATAGAGGGTTACAAAATTATGCATGGGATAGAGAAGGCAGAGAAAAAGGTATTTTTCTCCTTTTCTCACAATACAAGATCGTGTGGGAAGTACTTCTTCACCCAAAGTGTAATTAACACATGGAATTCGCTGCCACAGGAAGCGGTGGCAGTTACAAGCATAGACAGCTTCACAGGGGGATTGGATAAACATATGGAACAGCGGTCCATCAGTGGCTATTAAGCACAAGATATACATGGAACACTCTGTCAGGGGCAGTGATGCCCTGTATTCTTGGTGCTTGGGAGGACACAGTGGGAAGGCTTCTGGAATTCTGGCCCACTGGAGGACCTCCTGATGGCATCTGGTTTAGAGCCACTGTGTGACACTGGGGCCGATTTCCCACAAGCCGCTGCTCCGCACTCACTCTTCCCTTTGCCCCCATGGTACATGTCAATTTCACACCATGTGCTGCGCGGCTGCATTTTGCCCCGCAACTTCACATGATTTCCCCCACATCTACTCAATGCTGTTTTTTGAGGATTGAGTAGATACGGGGAAAATCGCACGAAGCTGCTGGGCAAAATGCGGCCATGCAGCACTTAGTGTGAAATTGACATGTACCATTGGGGCAAAAGGAAGAGCGAGCGTGGAGCAGTGGCTTGTGGGAAATCAGCCAGCATATTGGACTGGATGGGCCATTGGCTTGATCCAACATAGTTTCTCTTATGTTCTTAGTCCATCTTCCATGGCAGCCGTCTATACATTCAATATGAATGTACAGAATGCTCAATTTTTGTAATTCTTGTTGTGGCTTTACCATATAATTACGTCCTGATGCAGGGTCAAAATGGAGATTTACCTGGGACATTGGTTGCCGTGGTTAATGCTACGTGGCTAACCTCATGTATTGTGATTTAGCTTCATATGTTTAAATTCAACTTGTACTGCATCTTTAAAGAATAGTTAATAAGAGGGTATTTTTTGTAATTTCGAATAGAATTTTTGTGTGTATTCCTTCATTACAGTGTTTTTCAGATTTAGTAGACCACGCACACTGTATGGCCATTTTTTGTTATGCCACCTGGAGCTTGGCAACCCTAGACTAAATGGCTCTTGGTTGTTCAGAGAGAAAGCAGTTTCTGAGCAGGTGAGAAAGAAGTGTCAGGAGGGCACTAGCTGTCCAGGTTGTAGAGTCTGGAAGAAAGTACAGGGAATGGATCCCCCGTCTGATCAAGATGCGTGTGTGCATCCCATCTGCCCTCCTGTTCGCGAGAGAGATCCTCTCTTTCCTTCCAGTGTTGCCCTGCTTATCTAATTTGTATAGCCCATGGAAGAGGAAGCCTACACAACAGACATGGCACCCCCGGGTTGCCCCACTGACTGGCCATCTGAACGTGATTCCTGTCTGCTCCACTGGCGACCCGAGGACCGTACGTGCGTGTGGTGTGACAGTCTCCTTTTCTCCAGGGACAAGGGGCAGCAATGAAAGAGTCGCAAACCCCTTCCCCAAACAGACCTGCCCTTTGACCCCTTCCCATTGACTGGGCCTCCCTTTGTGGAGTCGTGCAACAGCTGGTTCATTTCACATGCAAGGCAAGCGACGGGCTGGTGGAACGGGGAGCAGATTGGAGGTGGACCGATTCCCCCCAAAAGTCTGCTCCCTTCCTGCCTCCCCAGGGAGAAAGGACTATTGGCCTTTCATGGGCAAATCTTGACATAAAGGATTTGACTCATAGTTTCCAGGCCAGAGACTGGGGGGGGAAGGAGCCTGCACTGAAGCGGGGATGGGGTCTGGGGGGGAAGAGAAAAAGGTCTTAAAAGTAGGAGGTTTGCCAGAATGGCTGTTTGCACTTCACTTACCAAGTCACCGGGTACAAGAATGATCTCAGCAAAGCCGTTTCCAAATGGACGCTTTCTTCACATTGGCATCCAAACTAGAGTGCGTTTTTTTGTTTTTTTAAAAAAAGCATCCGTATGATATTGTCTTAACTGGCTACTTACTGTTTTTGATCCAAGTGTGCTGTATTCTTTCCCAGTCTTTGGTTTGGTATGACCTTTTTCTTTTTCTTAAAAAAAAATCTCAGTCAAAATAAGTTTGTATGCCATGTGAACAGGAAGGTGCGTATTTTTGAAGGCCCCCCCCCACATTAGCATCATTTTCCTTGCCTCAGCCCCCACCCCTGCAGCCGTGCCTCTGCAAGACTTTTTAAAACAAACTGGCAATTGATACACATTGCACAGTTAGCTACTAGAAAAGAGCAAGAGACCAGTAGCATCTTAAAGACTAATGGAATTTGTGGCAGGGTAGGAGCTTTGGTGAGTCACTGCTCACTTCTTCAGGGAAAGCTCACGAAAGTTCATCCCCCTGCCGCATATTTTGTTAGTCTTTAAGGTGCTACTGGACTCTTGCTTTTTTCTGTTGCTACAGACTGACGAACACGGCTACCCATCTTGAGTTAGCTACTAGTTCCTCTGAATTTCTAGCTTTAAAAAAAGGTTTCTACACTTGATCTTAGCCAAAAGTCCGAGAAGCAATGCTTTCTTTAAAAAAAAAATTCTATCCCCTTTTGTCATGGAGATATGCCTTTCCCTTTATATCTCCTCAAGGAAAGAAGCTTCAGAGGATCTCGCTGATAGGTCTTAACCAGCTCTGGGTTGGAAAATACTTGAAGGTTTTGGGGGTGGAGCCTGATGAGAGCAGGTCTGGGGAGGGACTTCAATGGGGAATAATGCCACGGGGTCCACTTTCCAAAGCAGCCATTTTCTTCAGATGAACGGATCTTAGTCACCTGGAAATCCGTTGTAACCCCAAGAGATCTCTGGTCACCACCAGGAGACTGGCCACCCTAGATATGTCAATTGCCAGGGTTTTTTTTTAAATCCCCCCCAAGTCCCCTGGTGGCACAAAGGTGACCATGGGAAGGAGGTGAGGCAAGGGAAGTGAGGGGGAAACTGCTGCGTGGATGCTCCATTGTCAGTTCAATGAAAGTGACGCAGAGAGCTGAACCTGCATGCAAGCAACCCAGGGCTGCTTTTAGAATTTACAAAAATGCAAAGGGCCATCTCCATTTGCAGTGGAACCTGTGGGGTTTCAGCACTTTTTGCCTGGAAAGCACAGCTCTCCCAGCACCTTTATGCACACATTTGTCAGAGCTGGCAACGTTTGCAGCTGACCTGCCCTGAGAAATGTGGCCCAAACAGAGGAGCTGGGCCAGAGGAGCCCATCTGACTCAGTGGGTCCCCTGGCAGCTGGGGAGGAGGCCTTCCCTTCACCCATCTTTGCTGGTCCTGCTGGGCCTCCTGTGTCTCTCCCCCAGTCTTTCATGCTCTGCAGCAAAAGTGAAAGCCAAGGATGGTGCTAGCTGCGAGCGTGCGTGCATATAAGCATATAAAACAGTGCATAATCCCTATAATGAAATATGGGTTTGTAGCTGGGCTTCCTTCACACCAACCTGAGCTCCAGAATTATAATGTTTTTTGCTTCACTTAAGAACCCAAACTGATGAATAGCCAGAGGTCTTTCATTTTATTCCTTTGGGGGGCTGCAAGAAATTCAGATCTGTACCTAGGCAAAGCACAGGGGAAGAACTGTGTAAGGGCTATCCCTTCCTCCTCTGGAATCTCCTCTCCTGGCTCAGTTCCCCCTCTTGCTTCGGTGAATGGCAGGCATGAGTCACCCTTCATTTACAAGATCTTTCAGACCTCCTCTGCTCCTCCTGATCGAACACCAAGTTGTTATGAATGCATGCCCCCTTTCCCACAGACTCCAGTGTCAGTGCAGATTCCAACTGCTCCTGTTTGCGTGCACCGAGCCAGGCAAAGGGTAGGAGAACCACTTCGTTACATTGCGTTTTGAGATTTCTAATGGAATTTCTAATGGAAAAACAACATGGTAATTTTGGGATGCCACTGATTAGATGAAAACGATATTGCATCAAAGTTGTTTCTGATTTATTAAAGAGAGAAAGGAAGCGGGGGGAACAATTCTCTGCTAAGATGCTTAATTAAAAGCTCCCCCCTCCCCCATATAAACTGTATCCTCCCAAGTCCTGTCTGCTTGTTTGGTGTGAAAAGAGCAGAGGTTGATGGGTATCTTTGTCAAGTGTCTCTTAACACATTCATGTCCACGATTCCAGCCCCGTTTGTGGAAACCTGGCTGTTTGAGCCACACAACAGCCATTCAAAGCAGCCCTCTTGCCACTGAAATGTGGGCATTTAAAGAAGCATCGAGGGGGGGATCTGGGACAAAGGGGAAAAGGGCAGGAGCATCCTCTTCTCGGGCAAGAAAAGGAAACACAAAGAAAGGTATAAAGGCGGGGATGGGTGCAGTTCACTACTGCAATGGCCCTTGAGGCTTTGACAAGATGCTAAGATCTCTGTAATTGGATTTCCCATGGTTTTTAAACTGCAGTTGCATGCAGCACCAGACTGGAATGGAACCACATGAGGAAGGGAGAGGGAATTTGACCACCAAAAGTGCCCTCCCAGCAGCGGCATAAGCTTTGGAAGGGGAAGTGACTGGCAAAAGACAAAGACATCCACAACCGCCATGGAGATTTCAAAGTTCTGCAGTCTATGCTCCATTAAAAGCTCTAGCTTAGTTGCTCTTCATATTGAAGGTGTTTCGTGCCATCCCTCTTTCTTGTAGTCCTTTATCTGCAGACCCAAAATATTACACGGTGTCAGAAGCAGAGAACTGGGGAATGCACCAGATTAAACACAGGGCTGTTTTCTTGCTGTACAGCTACAATCAGAAATGGGACTCATTACATATGCCCCCCTGCAGCTCTTCTAATTTTGGTTTCTGGTTTTGTTGCAAGTAACAAATAAGTTCCTGGAATCTCATTTTGTGGCTCTTTTTGGCCAAGGGTAATTACAAATGCCGATCTCCAGAAGCCATGAAGAAAGTAGAACTGTTTTAAGAACTATTATCCTGCATTACCTACTTCTATGTCTGCAAACCATCTGCCTAAGTTAAATTTCAGGTTGAGTTTCCCCCCCAAGCCCCCCAAATGACTTTTAGTCACAAGATCATGGAAACATTAGGGGTGGCCCCTGACTGCCCCAATCCACTGACTGATGACCACCAGAACTGCAAGGTGTTCCACTGACCAGACTGATGGCTGGTCTTCTCCTACCAGACTCAGCATTCGAAGCCTATAGCTGTTAACATGCTAATTTTGCTTTCTTACTTTGGGGGAGATTTTTAATTAAAAAAACCTTTTTAAACATATTTCTGTTCTCTTTAGGAAGTATGTTTAAGAATATGAAGAGTGTGCTCAGTTTTCAGGACACCCAAAGTCTTCTTGCTGAATCTCATGTTACAGGTTTTTCTCATCAACAAAATTGTAAATGTGTCATTCATTTTCCTCATTTGGGTGGGAAACAAGGGAGCTGTGAAATCACTTGACCTCATAGCAGTGCTGGGCTCAGAAGTTAGCGTTGCCCCCAAACAAGTCAAGTTAGAAGCTCTGTGGCGCTGAACTGCATGGCCTGACCACCAGTGGCCCCTTAGGGCAATAGCCCACCAGAAACTTTCTCTGTACATTAAATGGCCAGTCTGGCCCTGAAGCACAGGATGGTATGCCAAAGCTCTAGTTGTTTGGCAATGCCACCTACATTCTTGGCATATAGATATTTCAACAACTCCAATGTATATAATGCGCTCAGAGGCAATGCCTTTGTACCACACAAGTATAAAACTAGAATCCAGGTGACCTGGGTTTGAATCCACACCCTGCCTCGGATGCTTGCCAGTCTCTTGCTCTTAGCCTAACCTACCTCACAGGGTTGTTGTGAAGATAAAATAGAGGAGAGGAGAATGATGCAAGCTGCTTTGGTCCTCCATTGGGGAGAAAGGTGGCATAGAAATGAATAAGAAAACAGATTGATTATAAATTATTTCCCCCCATTTTAGCATCCTGAGATTTATATTGGTGATCAGCCATTACGCCATTCATTCAGCAGGTCCCTCTTTTAGATTCCTAATCAAATATGACAAGTCTCGCTTCTTTGGGGAGCTTTGGGGAGCTGAGTTTACTAGATGCCTGTAGCCTGAAGACAGGGCTGCCAGATCCCTCCTGGCCACCGGTGGGGGATGGGGGGCAGGGTTGCCAGATCCAGGTTGGGAAACTCCTGAAGATTTGGGGATGGAGCCTGGGGAGGACAGAGACCTCAGCAGGGTTCAGTGTCATAGAGTCTACCCTCCAAAGTAGCCATTTCCTCCAGAGGAACTGGTCTCTGTAGTCTGAGATGTAATTCCAAGGGATCCCCAGGTCCCACATCCTTACCCGGAGATGAGCTGTAATTCCAGGAGATCCCCTGGGCCCACTTGGAGGCTGGCATCCCTATGCTTTTAGCAACTCAGTGCCAGGGGCTGATTTCTAAAAATAACGGTGTTGGGGCTCTTGCAAGAATGGCAGCCACATGCCTGGAGCTTGGGAGTCCTACCCTCCAGCTTCGAGTGGGAATGACTCGAAGGACCATCCTACACAGTTGCACCTTGCCAAGTCCACTGGCCTTCTCATCTCTGCTTAGGAGGGCACTGTTGGTATAATGGTGACTGAGTGGCGACAGAAATGCATACACTGAGGCTCTTTGGCAGGGATGCAGCACAACAGAGGCCTAACACTGAAAGCAGGCCAGAGGACTGTGTGCCTTAGCCGTGCCAGAGCCTTTTGAATTCTTTCTTTTTTGGGGGGGGGGGCTAGAGGATGATAAACGATATTGTGAAAGAGCGGCGTAGAACCAGGCCGGGGGATGGGGGTGGGGAGATCAGCTCTGCTGTGTGCCTGTGTGAGAATGTGGACATGATATTGTGTGCAAGAGGGATCTTCTGTGCAGGGGAGGGGGCCTTGGCAGCCCTTCTGTTGATTCGAGCCCTCCCTCGCCTCCCTCCTCTTCACTTCCCCTCCCTCCCTGCCTCCCACCCCGCCCCCAGCCCCCCTAGGCCTTTCCCCCAGCATTCTTGGGTTCTCACAGAGCAGCTGAGCGGGGAGGGGTTTCCCCCCTTTCTCTCTCACACACAAAGGCTTCACCTCAGTTGGGCTTCAGGCTGCCATCTGTCCCCTGCAGCAAGGAGACAGTGAGGCTCTCAAAATGCCCCCCGCCCCTCCACACCTCTCTCCGTGGGAGGAAGAGCTTCTTGGGGCTTTCCTTGCTCAAGAGATGGACTGCTGGGTCTGGTGGGACTCTTTCGGGTAATCAGGCCCCAAAGGTCCTGCAGTATTTCTTTCTTTGCATCCCAATTCCTGCTCTCTCTTGCAAACATGTTGGTCATGCGACTGAGAACTACCCCTCACCCTTTTATTTTTGGCCCTGATTTTGTCCCATCCAGCTACTTTAATGATGGCACGTGCACACGAAAGCTCATATTTTGACTAAAACTTAGCTGGACTTAAGGATGCCACTGGACTCTAACTTTACTCTATTTTCAACCTGGCTTGCAGTACCTTTAAGGGAGGAAAGGTGGCAGAGTATTTGCCCGATCTTGTCAGATCTTAGGGTTTCCAACCTCCAGGTGTGTCCTGGAGTTCTCCTGCTATTACAATTGATCGCCAGGCAATAGAGATCAGTTCCCTTGGAGAAAATGGCTGCCTTGGAGGGTGTTTGTACCATGTGAAGTCCCTAAACCCCGACCTCCCTGAGCTTCAGCCTCAAAATCTCCAGGTATTTTCCCCACTCAGAGCTGGCAATGTATCAAATCTTGGAAGCTAAGCAGGATCAGTACTTGGATGGGAGACCACCAAGGAAGGCTGTTCAGAGGAAAGCAATGGCCAGCCATCTCTGCTTCTCACTTGCCTTGAAAGTCCCTTGGTGGCTTGCCATAAGTCAGCTGCGACACGACAGCACATACATACATGGGTTGCCAGCTCTGAGTTGGGAAATACCTGGAGAGTTGGGGGGCAGTGAAGCCTGGGCAGGGGACAGGGTTTGGGGAGGGGAGGAACCTCAACAGGGTTCAATGCCACAGAGTCCACCCTCCAAAGCTGCCAGTTTCTCCAAGGGAACTGATCTTGGTCATGGAGGCTGGCAACCCTAACTCATAGACTTTCTTTAACAGCTAGGAAAACATTAAGTTAAAATGGAGTCTCTTTTTAATTATGGCAAATGGGATGCATCATTTCATATACAGTCTCCCCCCCCGTTTTGGGAGGGAATTCTTTGGTTCCAATTTCATCTTTCCACTCAGTGCTTCCCCCATTATTCTTAAGTCGCCTCCCAGGTACACTTACCTGCCTGGAAACCCTCAAGACTGCAGAAATGGTTGTCACTTTGGAGCGTCTGGCCCCCCTCTTCAAAACTCCGATCCGAGGACGATTAAAGCCTGAATATTCTCACTATACAACCCGGCTCCCTTTTTTTAGACTGAACTAAAATACACACCGACACTTGGTTCCAAGTGTGACTGCATGTTCTTATCACATTGCTTAACAGGGAAGCTCTAGGAGGGGAAGCGTGAAGAACAGCTGAGGAGGCAGCAGGGCCCTCCATAGCCCATGGCAGATGGGGGGGAGGAGAGATGCTGCTGGGTCTTCCCTGCTGTGGGACCACATGCGGGGACTGAGCAGTGTATTTCTGCGCAGGGAGGAAGCATGGTGGTGCTGAGAGCACCAAACACCCCACAGACCCTCAGGGAATTGGTAAGCCAGCCCAGGCCAGATACCCCCAAAGGGTGACATGTCCAGGAGAAGGTCCTGAGAGGGGAGACCAAGGTTGAATGGTTGTATGTCATCGACATGCTCCCTCAGAGTTATGACCTCATGCCCTTCCCTGCCTCTTGGAGGATCTTTGTCCTGGTGTTGGGTTTGCATGAGCCATGATGTTTGATTGGAAATCTTCACACTATAATAATATTTTAAAAGCTTTGTATTCGTTTGGGTTTTTTTAACAGATGTTAAAATGTTGTATTGACTTCCCCCAAGTCTTCAAGGTGCTACTGGACCCTTGCTCTTTTCTACGGCTACAGAGTAGACTGGTAAGGTCCTGTCTGAGATGGCAGGTATGAAGCTGGCAGTGGTAAAGTTCAGAGCCAAGTTGGACTGGACTTGCCCCAAGTTTTGGTAGGACACTTGCTGGCAGCAACCTGTTTAGGGTTAGGGTTGTTTATTGGGAAATAAATAAATGACTAAAAACTTATGTCTTTCTCTGGTTACTTTTTAAAGAAGTTTTAAATAAATAAATAGATTTTTTTTAAAAAAAAACCTTGGGCAGGGAAGCTTGGCAAGAACCTTGATGCATCTATTGATGAAGGAAGTCCACCCAAGACAGCAGCTTTATTGGTTTTACATCAGGGGGCTGGGCATGAGGAGGTCACACTTTCATGTGCTGGGCAGCCCTCTCCCTCTGCAGCCCACTGACCTCCTTGAAATGCATCCCCTGGAGAACAGGGTACCTTCAGGGGTGGCAAAAGGATCAAATTGGGGGTTAGCAGCAGGAAGGGGAAATGGGTGGAAATTACACCTTGCCTTACATTATTGGGAAATTTTAGTCTGGACTGGATTTAGCCTGGACATGCTTTTCTACTAGGGAGATTATAGGACTTCACTAGAAAGGGCTTGAAAGAATAAGCGCTTGCAAACATTTAGGGAAAAAAGCACCCTGTAAAAATGTCTCCGCTGTGATTGTAGAAACAGGTTGTTGAATCCCCCCCCCCTCTCATTACCGAGAAGGGTTCCCTGCTGGGTGTAATCAAGCCCAGAAGCACATGGCATCAGGGAGTGTGAGATCTGGGATCCAGGAGCTGCTTTGCAAAGTGATACAAAATGCAGACCAGTCTTGTTTCATTCGCTCTGGGCTATAGCGGTCCTCACTTCCAAGCCCTTGTTAATCTTTGTTTGCTCTGTTCTCTTCCTGACAATAAGGCCATCTGCAGAGCAATTGATACTACACTTTAGGGAAGACAGGCGAGTTCAGGGCAGAGCAACCAGCAGAGTTTCTCTTGACATTTGGGATTAGTTTGTCTTTCATTGTCCCTACACTCCTCTTCCCACATTTGCACTTTCTCTCGGGGATTCTGGGAATGTTCTTTAAAAAAAAATGCATGCCCAGGCAGCTGTGCATTTTCCATGCACATCAATAATTTCAGTGTTACAACACCTCCTTGGGGTTCTATAAGAACTGGATTGAGCGGTGCATGATCAGAAACAGTATCCTGTACACCCTGAAAGAGACTAACAGTGCAATCCTAAGCAGAGTTACTCCACTCTAAGTTGATTAAAATCAATGGGTTTAGACTAGAGTAACTCCACATAGGATTGCACTATAAAATGACCTTGATAGACTTCATGTGGGGGGGGGTTTCAGGGCGACTGCCGTTCACATGGGATCACTCAGGCAAGTGAGAAATCCTGGACAGAAATAAATTAAAGGAAAGGTGAATTGAATTAATTAAGTTCATTTGTATCCCACCTCACTCCCCAATGGGAATCCAGAGCAGCTACATCATACGTCTCCATTTTATCCTCACAGCAACTCTGTGTGGCAGGTGAGTCCAAGACTGGCCCTACTCTTTGCTTCCAGTCATTTAACCACCGGGTCTCTGTTCTCATCCACCATGCCGAAGGTCCAGTATATGGCCAGGATAGCTCTCTACAGGGCTATTTTTGGGCAGGAACGCACAGGAACAGAGTTCCGGCTGGCTCCTGACGTGGCCACACCCAGAAGGAACTCATTTGCATAATAGGCCACACCCAGCAGCAGAAACTCATTAGGATTGGCTACATTAGGAGTGTGTGGCCTAACATGCAAAGGGGTTCCTGCTACAAAAAAAGCCCTGGTGACAACAAACAAGGTAAACAGAATAAGAAGCAAAAGGTGAGTGTGGCTGGATGACCACACTTCTGGGAACATGGGGTGTGGCCCAATATGCTAATGAGCTGTGCTGTCAAGGGTGTGGCCTAATACGCTAATGAGTTCCTGCTGGGCTTTTTCTACAAAAAAAGCCCTGGCTCTCTACACAAAGGTTTTTATTAACTTTTCAGAGCATAGGTAGCTGATTGGCAGACCAGACCTGATGTGAGAGATTGATCCAGTCTGTATTTGGTTTAGACTCTGAGGGCTCCACCAGATATCCCTAGCTGCTCATCGACCAAATTAACTCCAGAATGGACTCCTAAAGACCAAGTTGCAAGACTTCACTCCATCCCACGGGTTTGTAATCTGATACTTCACTGGTGGGGAAATTTGTCCTTCTCCATGCTGGTATAATTTCCCATAAGTGAATGTCACCACCTGCCAGGTGCTCTGATGTTTCTAGCACTGGCTTTGTGACTCAGCTTTTATAGATTCATTATACGAACACCAACTGTGGAAAGAGGCTGGAATTAATACTGAGCTGGTTTTGAAAGATTAATCTCAATTCCTACGCTTTAATCGTAGAGGTAACATGGGGTGGGGGGTAGTTAGAAAAGAATGGGAACCTGGTACCTTCTCACATTCCTGCAGAGGGCAATGGCACAATGCAAATAGGTAACATGATTTTTCTCCCTAAGCAAATGCACGTCAGCAGGCATTATTAGTAGGGCAATACTATTACTTTAGCAAACATCCATCTCACCTTTCTTCTTGTTTTCTTGAAGGAGAGCACATCACATCTAAAACAATAGATACCCCCCCTTCTCTTAAGAGAGCAGTTGGTGAACCAAAAATGTAACATTCTATAAAGGAGAAGTTCTATTTTTGGAGGGTAGAGGGAAGGGGACAGTGAGTTTTGCTCCTTGGAAGCAAATGAAACAAAGAATCACAGCAATCACAGCTGAAGTCCTTTTGCATGTTATCCCAGGCAGTAATTATTTATTAAACCTAACTTCGACATAGGCCCCCCCCCCAAATTCTCAAATCCATCTGAGAAGACATAGGATTGCCAACCTCCAGGTGGGGCCCGGAGATCACCTGGAGTTACACTTGATCCCCAGACCACAGGACAGCCAAGAAGAGTTTTCGTTTCCTATGCTTGGCTGTTTTATGTGACTCTGACAGGGCAAGCCTAAACAAAGTTCAGTGGATTTAGAAGTGTTCGGATAACCTGTTCGGATAACACTGTAAGTCGAATTTGGGAAGCTAGGCTTGTTTACACAGGCCAGGTGTCTGACCCGTGGCCAGACCATACATCGGATGGTCAGCTCTCAGTTGGAAAATAGCTGGAGATTTTGGGAATGGAGCCTGGGGAGGGAAGGCTTTGGGGAGGGGCAAGACCTCAGTGAGGTATAATACCACAAAGGCCACCCTCCAAAGCAGCCATTTTCTCCAAGGGAATTGATCTCTGTTGCTTGGGGAACAGTTGTAATTCTGGGAGACTCCCCCCACTCCCCCAGGCTGGCAACCCTAAGTGTAGAACAGTAAATGTCAAAGCAGGATGAAGTGTTATCAGAAGTTTGATGTAAAGTTCAACACATTTTTGACAGGTTTTTATTTTTTTAAAAAAAAAGCCATGGTGCCGTTAGGGAATGCTGGGATCCTGCAATCAAGGCTGCGTTTAGTGTTTCGCTGTAATCCCCCAAAATGTGAAAAGCAGGATGCAGATTGAGAGATTTTTCATACCAATTACAAATAATTTCCAGCTGCTCTTCAGTTCGCAGGCTTTTATCTATTGTTATACTGAGGAGGAAAATCACTTCTCTGCCTCTGTGGAAGGCATCTGCATAGATTTGGTTTTGATTATGGTAAACAGTGAGTTAACACGTTTCTGCTAAGTGTGTTTGCCATGTTGATGCACTTGAGCCTTAGGAAATCAGGAGTTTAAAGAGGTAGCTGCTTTTTAACATATTAGTGGGATAGACCGAGCTGATTTTATCACTATTTGGAGGTCAAGAGGCCTGTGGGGTGCCAGACCCCTCCTTGAAATGGCATATGGGGGGGGGAGCAATACAGCCAGGTCTAATGAGCTACGGTTGCCAACCTTCGCTATTACAGTTGATCTCCAGATGACCAAGATCAGTTCCCCTGGAGAAAATAGCAGCTTTGGAGGGTGGACTCTATGATATTGAACCCTGTTGAGGTCTCTCCCCTCCCCAAACCCTACCACACTCCCAGGGCCCATCCCCCCAAATCTCCAGGCTCCATCTCCCAGAATCTCCAGGTATTTCCCAGTCTGTAGCTAGCAACTCTAGATCAGCTTATCTGAGAAATGCCAAGTCTGAAATAACCCTCGAAATACTTAAGGACAGATGCTCACCTTTGATTTTTCAGGCTGCTCTTTTACTGCCTTCCTGAATCGGCAGTCCATTGTGTTGCATTATTGTCATTTTTGCCACTTTCCCACCCAGATAGGGTTACCAAGGTGGCAAACATTAAAACATTTCAACATTAAAACAGCTTTTAAAATATGCCAGCAAATTTGGAAAACGCAACAGTGGCCACAGGACTGGAAAAGGTCAGTTGACATTCCAATCCCAAAGAAGGGCAATACCAAGGAATACACAGTTGCACTCATTTCACATGCTAGCAAGGTCATGCTCAAGATCCTACAAGCTAGGCTTAAGCAGTACGTGGACAGAGAACTGCCAGAAGTACAAGGTGGGTTTCAAAGAGGTAGAGGAACTAGAGATCAAATTGCCAGCATTCGTTGGATTATGGAGAAAGCAAGGAAGTATCAGAAAAACATCTACTTCTGCTTCATTGACTATGCTAAAGCCTTTAATTGTGTGGATCACAACAAACTGTGTCAAGTCCTTAAAGAGATGGGAGTACCAGACCACCTCATGTCTCCTGAGAAACCTGTATAAGGGTCAAGAAGCGACAGAAACGGATATGGAACAACTGATTGGTTTAGCATAGGAAAAGGAGTACGACAAGGATGTATATTGTCACCCTGCTTATTTAATTTATATGCAGAGTACATCATGTGAAATGCCGGCCTGGATGAATCACAAACTGGAATTAAGATTGCCAGGAAAAACATCAACAACCTCAGATATGCAGATGATATCACTCTAATGGCAGAAAGTGAAGAGGATCTAAGGAGCCTCTTGCTCACATAATGAAAGAGGAAAGTGCAAAAGTTGGCTTGGAACTCAACATCAAAAAAACTAAGATCATGGCATCCGACCCCATCACTGCTTGGCAAATAGAAGGCGAAGTCATGGAAGCAGTGACAGACTTCACATTCCTGGGATCCAAGATCTTTGCAGACAATGACTACAGCCATGAAATTAAAAGATGCCTGCTCCTTGGAAGGAAAGCAATGGCAAATCTAGACAGCAAAAGTCCGTATGGTCAAAGCAATGTATGGCTGTGAGAGTTGTACCATAAGGAAGGCTGAGTGCCGAAGAATAGATGCTTTCGAATTATGGTGTTGGAGAAGACTCTTGAGCGTCCCATGGACTGCAAGGAGATCAAATCAGTCAATCCTAAAAGAAATCAACCCTGACTGTTCCCTGGAAGGCCAGATCCTGAAGCTGAAGCTCAAATACTTTGGCCACCAAATGAGAAGGGAGCACTCACTGGAGAAGACTCTGATGCTGGGAAAGATTGAAGGTCAAAGAAGAAGGGGACGGCAAAGAATGAGATAGACTGTTTTTGGTTTTTTTTTGTAAAACTCTCTTTAAAAAGAGAGAATTTTATTCTTTTTATAAGAAACAGGAAGGGTAGACAGATGGAGAAAGAAAAAGATGGAGTGAAATTTTTCCTGTTAGTGAGGGTTAGTTTAGGTTAATAACCAATACCAATTTGGCATCTATCATGGTTAGAAGATCTTCTTTTTAACTATCGCAAAGTCCAAAGTCACTCTGTTAATGCAGTTAGTAAAGTCCATTGGGGTTAGTAATTAAACAGCTCCTTCCAGATGTTACACGAACAGTCCTCAAAGTATCTTCTTTTTAAATCTCTTCCAGTTATGGATTGAGTCCATTTTAACTTTGAAGTCTTCCGTTCCATCACCACTTTCCCCTGGGCTGCTGTCTTCTTCGCTTGTCCCAGTTTGGAATACTGCATCTTCCTCCCTGCTGGCGTGTCTCTTCAGAAGTTTCTGTATTTTAAAGATGAAATCCTTCTTCTTTCTTTTCTCTTTTTCCTTAAACTTCTGGCCATCAAGCTTCCTGGGCTCCATAAACTCTTCGGATGAAATTAGATCTCCAGTTTGTCGCTTGCTATGCTCAACATCCCCTTCTACTGGCAGAGTATTCTCTTTTATAAAAGCGGAATAGGCTTTGGGAGCCTCATCCACCTCTTCTTTTAATTTTATCGCTTCACTGCCAGTTAGGGGTGCCAAGACATTTGTCAAGGTAAATCCGAGATCTTCTTTCTCTTCTTCTTTAACGCCCTGGAAACCTAGAATCAGATTCGATTTCTGTTCGATCTCCATCATCTTTCCAGTTGTTTCCGATATCTGTTTCTGTCGACTGATGAGAACACTATCCATTTTAGACAGAGTTTCGTTGATTTTCTGCAATTGTTCCAGCAGGGGGCACAGCATCTCCTTTTCCTGTTGATTGACAGCAAGCTCTTGGGGGGGCTGTCTGGACCGGAAGTCCCTCCTCTCTTCTCTTCCGGTGTCTGCAGGACTTTTTCCAGTATCGACATTTTGTTTTTTTGTTTACTTTTAAAAAGTTCGTGCCGCATCCCCCAGGAAGCTAAAATGATCACAATCTTCCATGCAACCCCAACGGTACTTTCACCAACACTTTTTTTTCCTCTCAGCCCCCTTCGCGCTCCCTTTGTAGATCTTGCTTCTCAAAGGGGGTGGGAACTCCTCCCTCCTCCCAACGCTTATACGCATGCAGGGGGCTCCGATTTACGCTTCAAAATAGATCTTCAACTCACGATTCGATGCTACTTCTTCTTTTTATTTTAAGCCATAGCGCTGTCTTCACTCCTGGAAATCGGTGGCGCCGCTAAGTCCCATTACGGGCACGCCGCAGCGGGGCCGATTGGGGCGGGGAGAAAGCCTCAATTTCCCGGCTGTCTGACGGCAAAGAGGCTGCTCCCCAAGCGCCCCCGGTTCGGAGCCTTTACCTAAGGCTCACTAGGGTCTTTCGCACATGCGAAGACCCCCCCTAACTGCGCGTGGGCTAACCGCCTCCGGGAGCGTCCCGAGAAGCGGCCGCCATTCGCGACGCCGAAACCGAAACCCGACGCCGAAACCGAAACCCAGAGATAGACTGTTATTGATGCAATGAACATGAAATTAAGCGAACCCCAGAGGAGGGTGGAAGACAGGAGGGCCTGGCGTGATGTGGTCCATGGGGTTGCGAAGAGTCGGACTCGAATGTACAACTGAACAACAACAAAATAAAGTACATATAAAATAATTCCATAAAAACATATAAACAGACCAATCCACATAAAGGAGGAGGGCCAATACTGGGAGTACACCAAACCAAACAAAAAAGTCTTCACTTGCTGGCAGAAGACAGTGATAGAAGGAGCCAGAGAAATCTCTGTTCTACGGTTTTGCCACCACAACTGAGAAAACCCTTTCTTGGGCTGCCACCTCAGCTGGGGAGGGCACCCTACACCAGGACTCCAACTATGACCAGAGTGGAAGGATAGGTTCATACAGGAGAAGGTGGCCCCAAGCAGTATAGGACTATAGAGGTCAATACCAACTCCTTGAATTAGCCCAAGAAGTAAATTGGGAGCCAGTATAGATGGAACAAGACTGGAGTGACATGGGTGCAGCAACCCACTCCAGTCAAGATTCTGGCCCCATAAGGCTCTGACCGCCCAAAACAGTTCCACAGCTCTACACTGTCTAGATGCAATGGAGGTGGAGAAACATTGGCACGCAAGCCTCTAATGATGTATTCGGGACGTTAACTGCTGGCACATCTGTTGTGCTGGGGAACGCAGACATTCTCGTGACAAAGCCATTCCGTTCCGTGGCCTTTATCCAGGCAAGTTGGTACATGAGCTAAGTGGCCCATTTTCCCTCTGCACGGTCTAGGAATTGTCTAGCTTAGCCCCATTTTGTGTGGGCTGTGACCTCTCTGCTCTTCCACTGTCACTGGATGGTGACCTCGTGACAATTTCTTTCCCCTTCGTCTGTCACCGTGAATTGCATACTCATGCTAATCAGGGGAGACGCTGGAAGGGCTTTCAGCTTACAAAGCCGTCCGGGGGAGTCTCTCCGCTGGATCACCCCAGACAAAGGGGGAAAATGGCTGCCTGGGAACCTATTTTCAATATATGCTTTTGCATGGTCTATTCTGCTGTGACTGAAATGGGAAACAAGAGGCATGTCTCCGCCCATGTTCTGCAGCTGGAATGGCGGATCCCCTACAGGGGGTTTGCCAGCTCACCTGCCCTGGAAAACCACCCAAACAGCTAGGGAGCCCTGAGCTAGCAGTGCCAATTTCCTTTGCACCAAGGAAGGAATCCAGGCTGAAGGATGGGAGCTCCAGCTCACTGCAGTCCGGAGGACAGAGTCATAAATATCTATGCCAGGCTGACTCCTCGGAGTGCAGTATTTCTTTTTGATAGCAACAGGGGAATTTTTTGATATTGATTGCTTTCTGTAATCAAGCCTAACAAATAGAACTTCCTTCCAATGATTCCCCCCCCCAACCAACCTGATAGAAAGCTAACCTTGTTATATTTATTGACAGAACATTGAAATAAATATTATAGGTCTAGAGGGAATGTTTTGTCCCATTGATTTTTTTCTTTCAAAAAAGAAATAGCAAATGTTTTGCATTCCTCTTGGCATACTGTGAAGAATCATAGGAAAAACTGCTTAGCTGGATCCTACACAGGTTTAGAAAAGTCTCCTTTCGACTCCCCAAGGGATTTTCATTAATCTGGGGGGTGGCCAGACAATCAATTCCCCATTTTAATTCCTTTCAGGCTTTCCTTCTTCCTCCTTGGTGTCTTGGGGAATTGAAAGAGAGCTTTTGGGGGGCATGCAAAGGGCATTGGCCTCATGGCAAGGAGAGTCCCATCAGGTTAGGAAATTCCAAGAGATTTGCAGCTGGAGGTTGGGTTTGGAGTGGGATGGACCTTAGTTGGATATAAAACCATAGAACTTGCCCTCCAAAGAAGTCATTTCTTCCAGGTGAACTGATCTTTAGGTGCAGGGTGCTTTCCTGAGGATGTCCACTCAGCTAGTTGATGGTTAAAAGGATTAAAAGCTTCCAAGAAACACTGAGCAGTGACCAGTTGCTCACAACAACACAAGGCTTGGCAGAATAGAGCGTTAGAACACCCCATGTCCTTGCAGCTTGGGGCTTTCATATCCTGGGTCGAATCTGCATTTGCATTTTTAAATCAGTTTCATGCTGTATTTGCATTTTTAAATCAGTTTCGTGCTGTATTTGCATTTTTAAATCAGTTTCGTGCTGTATTTGCATTTTTAAATCAGTTTCGTGCTGCTGTGACGCTGTCTTTCTCTATGCTTGACGAGGTCACAGCAGCACAAAACTGATTTAAAAATGCAAATGCAGATTCAACCAGGTGGCCCAGGCCAAACAGGGAAATAAAAGTGGCGGGAGCCCTCCAGAGCATCCTCATTGTTGTCATCGTCATCATTTTTA
The DNA here is from genome assembly GCA_029375565.1 of Gekko gecko. Classification (NCBI taxonomy): domain Eukaryota; kingdom Metazoa; phylum Chordata; class Lepidosauria; order Squamata; family Gekkonidae; genus Gekko; species Gekko gecko. Next base: position 199,159,772 of record JAPDNY010000005.1, read on the forward strand.
ATAATAACAGCAACAACAACTAGGGTTAGGCATGAACTGGGAAAATGTGGTTTGTTTCAGTTTAGGTTTGTGGAGTGCCCTCTTCATGAGCCACGGACTGTCATGAACTTTTAGGCGGTTTAGTGTGTGAAGTTCATAATGCAGCAGAATGGCTCCCTGGCATGCTAGAGACACAAAACTGCAACAACAACTGTGAAACTAATATCAAAATAGTTAAGATACCATCATTATATTATTTTCTTATATATCTAAGCAATCCAATTGCAAATTATGTAGACTGTTCATTTATATATCTAACTAGCCAAGTTACAAATTGTATAGGCAAGTGATTATTATAACAAAATGGACTTAAACAGAGGATAGTAACTCTGGAATCAGTGAGCAAACCCTGATTATTTTTTTCTGCAGAAGAATGCTACTCCTCCAAAACAGTGACTCTGAAGTGAACACTTTCAGGAATACTATTCCATATATATAATTCTCTGTTGGTGGTAGCACACTCCAGAACATTCCACACACTCCAAAATCAATTTGCTCTCTGTCCGGTCATTCAGAAGCTTACCCAGCTTACGCTATCCATTGGCTGCATGGGCTGAGTCCCGCCCACACAAGCAGCACAGCGCTTCACCCTCAGTCTGGAGGGAGCCAGCAAAGGGGATGGACGCTCCACCGAGGGAACAGCAACTCCTCCATGGGGGAGAAGGAAGCAGACATAGTGAATGTCAGCCAGCAGGGGAGCACTCACCTTCGCTGCCCCTTATGGCTCCTCTCCCTCAGCCGCAAGGCTGGCGCTTCGTCAGGGCGATAGCTCATTGGGCTGCACCGCAGAGAAGGCTGCCCAGCGCCTTTCAAAGGCTTCCCCACTTTCCTTCAGCAGCGGTGGCAGTGCCAGGGAGGGTCTGGCCTAGAGAAAACAAGCTGCGGCTCCTGGAAAGCCGGACTCTCTCCTGAGGAAGACACTTCTCTTGGCTCCTGTGTGGGACTAACTGTGACTAACTGTCCCCTCAGTGGCTGTTTTCTGTCAGTAAAAAAAAAAAAGACTTTCAGCATAACACCCTCCCCGGCCCACTGCCAACTTGGCCACTTTTCTTTCAGAATAAATTGAAAATGGCTCTCTCTCCTTTTTGGCTCCATCATGGCTGGTTGGCTAATGAGCTGGGCCAGCGACCATAAAACCATTCTCTTCAACCCCCTGCTGTGCGTCTGACGTCCCCTAGGGCTGCCAATCTCCAGGTGGAACCTGACGATCTCCCGCTGTTACAATTGATCTCCAGATGACAGAGACCAGTTCCCCTGGAAAAAATAGCTGCTTTGGAGGGTAGATCCTATGGCATTATCTCCAGCTATCTTTCCATCCCCACCGCTGCAATGCTGCCCTCCACAGGATCTGCCCCCCAAATCTCCAGGTATTTCCCTAATCAGAGCTGGCAACTGTACTTTCTCCTCAGTGCCTGTTGCTAGGCAACCAGGTTCTGTCAGTAAAAGGCCCTTTCCACACCTATTTTGGCCTTTGGGAGAAAACTCATTAGGGCCATTCCTGATAGTGTTGCCAACTCCAGGTGGGAAATTCCTGGAGATTTGAGGGCTGGAGACCGGAGATGGTGAGGTTTGAGGAGGGGTGAACCTCAGACAGGTACAATGCCATAGACTCCACCCTCCAAGCTAGCCATTCCCTCATGGGGAACCATTGTTGCCAATCAGGAGATCACTCAGAATTACAAGTGCTCTCGAGGAAGGAGAGAGAGGAGATGGAAAGCTGAAGCCAGGGGAAAGATAATGGTAGGCTGACAGTTGGCTGGGAGGGAGATAGGGTTGCCCACTCCAGGTTGGGAAATTCCTGGAATTTTGAGGGGTGGGGCCTGGAGAGGGTGAGGTTTGATGAGGGGTGGGTCCTCAGACAGGTACAATGCCATAGACCACCCTTCAAACCAGCCATTCCCTCATGGGGAACCATTGTTGCCAGTCTCTAGGGGAAGGCTGGAGATCATGCAGAATTACAACTGCTCTTCAGATGGCAGAGATCAGTTCTCCTGGAAAACATGGTGGACTCTGTGTCATTATACCCTGCTGAGGTAAACACGGCAAATTGACGCTGAGTGCCCACAACCAGGGAACTCTCCCAGAGCCTCTTTCTAGAGCTTGTTGTATTTATTTCCACAATGGGCCTTATTCCTAGGGGGTATGTGTGTATTAATCCACCAATATATTTGTAGCTTTTCCTGGTTTCTTTTCCTCTTTCTCCAATGTGTGAGCCAGCCTAATATCTCCACATTTCTCTTCAAGGCTTTCTCAAGGTTTAAAGAAAGATTGCTTCAAAAGCGGATATTCTATCAGTTGAGTATCAGGACCTAGTCCTCTGTGCTGGACCACGCTGCAAAACTTGCAGGGGTCTCTGGCTGACTCTTCTCTATCTGCCCTCCAAGTTTGGTGAGGATTGGATGTATGGAGGGCACCAAGAAGGTGCCCCCAGGAAAATGCTTTCTGGGGAAATGACAGGCACAAGTTCAGGAAGTTCAGGAGGGTATAGTACAGACCCTGTGCAAACTAGAGACATCAAAGTTGCAGGGGACCTCCCCCTGATACTCTTCTATATGTCCTCAAAGGTATGTGCAGATTAGACTTAGGGTGGTCTGAGTTATGGCCTCCCAAAAAAGATGCCCCAGGAAAGTGCTTTTGGGGAAAATGTCAGGCACAGGATCAAAAGTGTACAAAGCGGGGGGGGGACCCTGTATAGAATGGACCCTTTGCAAGCTACACACACCAAACACACAGGCTGATTTCCCACTACAGCTGCCTTGGGGTTGTGCCGCCATTCGCCCCGATACTATTTGTCAATTTCACACCCGAAGCCGCGGGGCTGCATTTTGACTCGCGGCTTCGCCCGATTTCCCCGCAGTTTCGTAATCCTGTTTTTTGAGGATTACGAAACTGCGGGGGAAATCGGGCGAAGCCGTGGGTCAAAATGCAGCCCCCCGGCTTTGGGTGTGAAATTGACAAATAGTATCGGGGCGAACGGTGGCACAACCCCGAGGCAGCTGTAGTGGGAAATCAGCCAGAGACTGGAGAATTCTGCACCCTTGTTGTTTTGAAGTCTGGTAAATGTTTTGATTGTGCGGAGATAGTCAGTCTGGAAATGTATCCATTCACAAAGTGCCATGAAACCCTTAAAAGTTCATGGAAAGTTTGTGCCGGTTGACTTGCCAAGAACTTCAGTTCTCAAACCATGAACTGGCCAAAATTTATCACGAAGAGTAGTTTGTGAGCCAGTTTGTGCCCATCCCTAACAACAGCAACAACAAGAAGAAGAAGAATTGTGTGCCATCACCTAGAAGCCAACTCATGGGCATCCCAAGTCCATGGGGTTTTCAAGGCATGAGACATTCAGAAGTGGTTTGCCATTGCCTGCCTCTGCATAGCAATCCTGGACTTCCTTCGTGATCTGCCATCCAAGTACTAACCAGGGGTGACCCTGCTTAGCTTCCAAGCTTTGACAAACTCAGGCTAGTAAGGGTTATTCTGTCTACTTTAGCACTTGCAGAAGGCTTCAAAAAGTATCTTCTGTGGTACTTTCAGTCCCAATCCTTTCCCTACTTTCTCTGATTTCTGGCATGCAATTCTATCTTTCACTACTGGGAGCCAGGTCTAGATTGCACACCCTTGTGCACTTAATCCTTTTTGTTGCTGAGGATACAACCCAGAACTTCCCTGATGGTGTCTCATCCAGGTACTAACCAATGTTCCCTCTAAGCTGTGGAGTCCTGTGAGCAGAAATTCTACTTTCTGAGCTACTGGCATTAAAGTTGTGAGCAGGTGATCTGGCTACTGCATCAATTAGTTTGCTCTGGAGTCATCCTTCCTGAGCGAAGACAAAAATGTGTGCGCCAAAGCCTAAAAAACTGTGAGCTAGCTCACACTAACTCAGCTTAGAGGAAACACTGGTACCAACCAAGACCTACCCTGATTAGCTTCTCAGGCTCTGATGAGATCAGGTTAGTCTGGGCTATTGGGCTATTCAAGAGCATTAGCCTTCCAGGAAGAGAAGAGAAGAGATTGGATTTATACCCTGCCCTTCACTTGGAGTCTCAGAGCAGTTTACAAACTCCTTTCCCTTCCCCTCCCCACAACAGACACCCTGTGAGGTAGGTGGAGCTGAGAGAACTCTCACAGAAACTGCTCTTTTCAAGAACACGTCTGACAGAACTATGGCTTGCCCAAAGTCATCCAGCAGGTGCAAGTGGAGGAGTAGGGAATCAAAGCCGGTTCTCCCAGATTAGAGTCCACACACTTAACCACAACACCGTACTGGCTCTCAGGAAATTTGCTGGTAAATTAAAGAACAAGTCTGTGTCTACAAAAATATTATGAAGCAAATTAAATATCCTCAGGGGCAATGTGGTAGCCCTCATGAACCAACAATGAGAACCAGCAACGCATTCTTGGAGACAGTCTGTGGTTTCTTCAGGAAGTCTCTGAGAAAGCTGGGGAAGTGAGTGAAACATGAGTGAAGAGGAGACGCCTCCCTTCTCCCACCAAGGCTTACCTCTGCAAAATGCATACTGGGTTGCTGAAAGGAGGATAGTGGGTAGGGTTGCCAGCTCTGGGTTGAGACATACCTGGAGATTTGGGGGGCGGAGCCTCAGGAGGGCAGGGTTTGGAAAGGGGAGAGACCTCAGTGGGCTATAATGGCATAAAGTCCGCCTTTCAAAGTAGCCGTTTTCTCCAGTGTAACTGGTCTATTTTACCTGGAGACCAGTTGCAATTCCGGGAGGCCTCCAGCCACCACCTGGAGACTGGGCACCCTAATAGTGGGAGAAGAGGGTATCTCCCAGTTTGGGCAAAGTTTTGAGAGAGCGGAAAGGCACCGAGAACCAGTTCTGAGTGTGTATGAGAGGAAAGAACAGCCCATGAGAGACCCCAAATGAGCTGTGATGCCTGACTCAGCAGCCAAGAAACAGGAGTTTCTTTCGACTCCCTGCTTGAGAATTCATCATCCTGGAAAAGAAAAATGAACTGAGTGGAGCTGTCTTCCTCATTGTGAGTTTGCAGAGGGAGCAGGAGATTTTGTTTCCTCCTCTGTTTACTCTTGCCTGTCCTCCTTACAAATGAACTCCAATATATATTCTGTAGGCTGAAGGCCTGGCTAATTGGCAGGGCAAGACGAGGCAAGGCCCTTATGAGAGGAAAAGCGTCTGCCGCTCGGCCACCGTGTAGCAGGACTGCGAAGTTGGGAACTTGCTGAACTGAGGGGTCTGACAAGCAGCAACGGAAACAGAGAGAGAGGAGGAAAGAAATCCATTTTTAAAGATAACCTGGAGGCAAATATAATATTTATACTTGCAGCTCGCTCATAAACCCCCCAAAACATGTCTAATGAGGTAGATTTGCAAAATGGCTGAGGCCCGATCGGTGGCTTCCCAGCAGTCAACAGCGATCTCGAATTTTGAACTCTGTGAGCGCTGCAGGCAAAACTCCTAGAAGGGGTATGGGAGCACTGCAGCCAGCCCTACCTCCCAGAAGGATTCAGCCACAGAAATGCCAGTCCAGGGGAAAACAAGGAGAAGATCGACAAAAGTGTTACCTGGGCAATTAGGTACTAGGCCAGCATAACATGTTTGCTGTTCCTTCATTCATCGGAGAAGAAGCCAGCTATGGTGCTGCAGGCGATGGTGTTGGGCAAACATCTCCCCCCCTCCGGAATGGATCTGAGGCATGCTGGGAACCGAGAGAGACTTGGCACCCTGAAAACTTTAGCAGAAACCAAGGTAGGCCAGGGGATTGTGTTCTGATGCCATAGGGAAAAGGTTGCTAGGTCCCTCCTGGCAACTGGTGGGGGATGGGAGGATTTACCAGGACCGGGAGACCCAGGTGACATTGCTGGCGATGTGGCTACATCACTTCCGATGTGTGCCCAAAGTGACATCATCACTTTATGACACTATGGTATTTTGGCAAAAACTCTATGGTAAAAATGGCTTCTGCCATAGAGTTTTTGTCCAAATACCAGAGCATTGCCATGATGTCACCACTGTGATATCACTTCCAATGCATGTTGGAAGTGATGTTGTCACACTGCAGGCAATGAAACCTGGGCCTTCTCTCTCCTGATAAGTCCCCCCACTGGCCAGCTGATCGGTGGCAGGGAGGCCTGGTGTCAGGAGACCCCTGCCTCCACCAGGGAGTCTTACAGCCCTACATAGGAAGGTTACAGCTATATGGTGTGGAAAGTGCCATCTCCTGTAGATGACGGCCCTGTGGTGTTTTCCAGGCAGGAGACAAACAGAGGTGATTTGCCATTGCCTGTCTCTGTGTAGCATCACCAGTTTTGGGCACCACACTTTAGGAAGGATGTTGACAACTCGAGCGTGTCCAGAAGAGGGCAACCAGGATGGTGAGAGGGTTTGAATCCAAGTCTTATGAGGAAAGGCTGAAAGAGTTAGGTATGTTTAGCCTGGGAAAGAGAAGACTTAGAGGGGACATGATTGCAGTCTTCAAGTATCTGAAGGGCTGTCATGTAAAAGATGGAGCAAATCTATTCTCTCTTGCTCCAGATTGCAAGACTAGATCTAGTGGGTGGAAATTACAAGGGAGTCGTTACCGGCTAGATATCAGGAGAAACTTCCCAACTGTAAGAGTGGTTGAGCAGTGGAACAGTCTCCCTCAGGAGGTGGTGGATGCTCCTTCTCTGGACGTTTTTAAGAGGAGGCTGGACGACCATCTTTTGGGTATGTTGTAGGTATGTAGGGCTATCTTTTGGCTATGCTCCTGCAGAGTGCAGGGGGTTGGACTAGATGACCTGTAAGGTCCCTTCCAACTCTAACATTCTATGATTCTATGAAACCCTGGTCTTCCTTAGTGGTCTCCTATCCAAGTACAAACCAAGGCTGACCCTGCTTAGCTTCCAAGATCTGATGAGACTGAGCTAGTCTGGGCCATCCATGCCAGGGTACCTTGGGAGGGAGGGGGCAGCAACTGAAAAGGCCTTCACTTAGGTCTCAGCTGACCAATCTTTGGATAAGGCTGGTTGTGTGAGGAGACCCCCTTGTGCATATCCTCCAACTTGAGTCAGGAAATAGGGGTGGAGATGGTCCTTTATTTATTTATATACCTCATGTATAGCCCACCTTTTTGCTGAGCCTCTAGTTAGATTACACAATTTAAGAAAATGCCCTAAAAACAAAAAACATACATCCATTGGAGAGTAAAACCAAGTTACAAAATTAGAGAACAATGCACTAAACTTGATGGATGATACGAAAGGCTGCTAAGACATCCAAGATAACTAGTAGGCAGTGTTCCCTCTAAGCTGAGTTAGTGTGAGCTAGCTCACTTTTTTTTTTTTTTTTTGTAAAACACTCTTAAAAAAGAGAGAATTTTATTCTTTTTATAAGAAACAGGAAGGGTAGACAGATGGAGAAAGAAAAAGATGGAGTGAAGTTTTTCCTGTTAGTGAGGGTTAGTTTAGGTTAATAACCAATACCAGTTTTGGCATCTATCATGGTTAGAAGATCTTCTTTTTAACTATTGCGAAGTCCAAAATCACTCTGTTAATGCAGTTAGTAAAGTCCATTGGGGTTAGTAATTAAACAGCTCCTTCCAGATGTTACACGAACAGTCCTCAAAATATCTTCTTTTTAAGTCTCTTCCAGTTATGGATTGAGTCCATTTTAACTTTGAAGTCTTCCGTTCCATCACCACTTTCCCCTGGGCTGCTGTCTTCTTCGCTTGTCACAGTTTGGAATACTGCATCTTCCTCCCTGCTGGCGTGTCTCTTCAGAAGTTTCTGTATTTTAAAGATGAAATCCTTCTTCTTTCTTTTCTCTTTTTCCTTAAACTTCTGGCTTTCAAGCTCAACATCCCCTTCTACTGGCAGAGTATTCTCTTTTATAAAAGCGGAGTAGGCTTTGGGAGCCTCATCCACCTCTTCTTTTAATTTTATCGCTTCACTGCCAGTTAGGGGTGCCAAGACATTTGTCAAGGTAAATCCGAGATCTTCTTTCTCTTCTTCTTTAACGCCCTGGAAACCTAGAATCAAATTCGATTTCTGTTCAATCTCCGTCATCTTTCTAGCTGTTTCCGATATCTGTTTCTGTCGACTGATGAGAACACTATCCATTTTAGACAGAGTTTCGTTGATTTTCTGCAATTGTACCAGCAGGGGGCACAGCATCTCCTTTTCCTGTTGATTGACAGCAAGCTCTTGGGGGGGCTGTCTGGACCGGAAGTCCCTCCTCTCTTCTCTTCCGGTGTCTGCAGGACTTTTTCCAGTATCGACATTTTGTTTTTTTGTTTACTTTTAAAAAGTTCGTGCCGCATCCCCCAGGAAGCTAAGATGATCAAAATCTTCCATGCAACCCCAACGGTACTTTCACCAACACTTTTTCTTCTCTCAGCCCCCTTCGCGCTCCCTTTGTAGATCTTGCTTCTCAAAGGGGGTGGGAACTCCTCCCTCCTCCCAACGCTTATACGCATGCAGGGGGCTCCGATTTACGCTTCAAAATAGATCTTCAACTCACGATTCGATGCTACTTCTTCTTTTTATTTTAAGCCATAGCGCTGTCTTCACTCCTGGAATTCGGTGGCGCCGCTAAGTCCCATTACGGGCACGCCGCAGCGGGGCCAATTGGGGCGGGGAGAAAGCCTCAATTTCCCGGCTGTCTGCCGGCAAAGAGGCTACTCCCCAAGCGCCCCCGGTTCGGAGCCTTTACCTAAGGCTCACTAGGGTCTTTCGCACATGCGAAGACCCCCCCTAACTGCGCGTGGGCTAACCGCCTCCGGGAGCGTCCCGAGAAGCGGCCGCCATTCGCGACGCCGAAACCGAAAACCCCAGCTAGCTCACTTTTTTTTTAGCCTCTGGCTCACACATTTTTGTCTTAGCTCAGGGAGGATGGCTCCAGAGCAAACTAATTTATGCAGTAGCCAAATTGCTTGCTCATAACTTTAATGCCAGTAGCTCACAAAGTAGAATCTTTGCTCACAAGACTCCACAGCTTAGAGGGAGCATTGCAGGGACATGCTTTCCCCATAGGTTGACTGGCATAAATAATCTAACTGTGACCAAAGTAGTTCTGTACCATAACCTGGATCAACTCTGACCAAAAAATCTAGATATCTAATTTCATTCAGGAATGCCTGGAGCTGTACAACCACCACCTTCTCCACCACCTTCTCCATGGAAGCAAACTTCAAGCATTCTTGCCTTCAGGATATTTTTTTAATTAACTTTTTATTAGCATTTTGTAAGTTAAAGACTACAAACATTTAGTAGTTTAGAGAAATAACACATGTAAACAACAATACAATACATAGAAGTGGGGAAGAACAACTAAACAAACTGAGCTGTAGAATAAGTGAAATGTTACTTGTGAGTGAAAATAGTGACAGATGAGTAAGATGAGTAAGTCTAATGAGCAAATTATGTCTCATTTATGGGTTTAAAGAGATTTAAGGTGAAAATGCAGTGCTACACATAAACTAAATGGCTATAGAGTAGGTAGTGAGAGAGTAATATCATCAAGTGTAAAGTAGTTCGAGATATATCTGTCTGTGGGGTTGGATGTCATTTGCAGTTATGTACTCAAAAAACAGGAACAATTTATGGGAAAAATTAGATCGTCTGGGATAAAGCTCCGTTTGACGTAGGTGGTCTGTGATCTTTTCCATTATAAATAGGTCCCAAACTTTTGTGAACCAGAGATTAGTTGTGGGAGCTAAATGGGACTTCCTTCTTAAGGCTATGCATGTCCTTGCTGTGACTATTAGGCTTGAGATTAAATCACGTCTGATGAATGGAATAGAAAGGTCCTGCCAGGTATTAAGGAAAAGAATTTCCGGTGCTAAAGGAACTGCATAGCCTGTGATAGATTGGATTTGAGAGAGGACTTCATGCTAAAAAAATCTGACAATTGGGTATTCCCACCAACAGTGGGCATAGGACCCTATGTTGCCACAATTCTTCCAACAAAGTGGCAAGTGAGAAGATGAAGAAAATGCTAGTTTCCGTGGTGTTAGGTACCAATGAGTGAGGATATTGTATGATTGTAATGTCTGGAGACCTGTGAGGAAGACCAGATTTGATCCCAGAGTTCATCTGTGATTTGAAGGTTACAATCCATTTGCCATTTACAACGAAAATGTAGTGTTGTCAATTCGAATTAGTATATCATATGTCTTTTAAATCAATCCCTTAAAAGAGAAGGTACTATCTTCTAAAAGGCTCTCGAAGGGGGAAGTACCAGAACATAAAGAAGTCTTCATTCATATAGAGTTTATTGCATGGCTGAGCTGCAGATTAAAAAAACATGGTATGGGATGTCCTAGCTTGTGTTCCAACAGCTGTTTTGGGTGGAGACCGGTTCAGGATGTGACATCAGTTATTTGTGTTAAGTTAGCTTGCCTCCAGAGTTTGGGCATTGATAAATCATTACCAGGAGGAAACCATTTTTGGAATAGGAAAACCAGTAATTTAGATAACTTCGGGAGTAGTTTATATCTGAGGTTGTCCCACAATTGCAAAATGGATATGAGAAAGATGTTGGATTGGATCACCTTGGGACATGACTGTGAATCATTCCAGATGATTTCTTGGATGGTCATGGGGAAGAGCAGAGGACAGAGTAGTTTAACCCAGACAGCGTGGTCTCATTTGCTTAACATCTTGATCAGATTGGTCAATAACGTAGTCTTGTCGTATATGGAGAGATCAGAATAATTTAGTCTTCCCTGTGCTCTATGATGCCAGAGTATGTTAAAGCTTATTCTATGTTTCTTGTTTTACCATAAGAAAAAGTTTAGTGTTGTTTGCCAATTATGAAGTAGACTGGGGGACAGGGTGATAGGTATCTCTCGAAAGTATCTTAGGAAACACAAATGATTTAATTAAATGTAATCTGTCCAGGAATGAGAGAGTGTGTTTGTCCCATTTGTTGAGTGTAGCATGTATCTCTTGAAATTTACTTGAGTGGTTGACTTTCATCAGATCGTTCAGTAGATGTGGTTTTTTAACTCCAAGATAGGGCAAAGGCTTCTCAGACCATTGAAAAGTATAAGAGCTACAAATTTCTCTTTCCAGAGATTGCGATACGTTCAATGGCAGTATGCAAGATTTCAGTTGATTAACTAGTAGACCAGATACCTGACCAAAAGCTTGGAGATACATTTGAAGGCATCTGAGAGATGTTGCAGGATTGGAAATGAAGAGGAGCATGTCATCGGCAAATAGATTGAGTTTAAATGTATGAGGGCCTAAAGCGATTCCCGTTATACCTACATCCTGGTGAATTGCTACCACCAAAAGTTCTAAGGCGAGAGTGAATAGAGCAGGCAACAAAGGACAACCTTGTCTAGTCCCTCTGTTCACAGAAAATGAGTTGGAGATGACACCACTGACCTTAACTTACGCAGTGGGTTTCAAATATATTGTCGCTACTTTCCTTATGAAGGTCTCTCCAAAACCCATGTGTTCTAAAAGTTCAACCAGGTATGAAGTTTCAAGTGAGTCGAATGCTTTTTCTATGTCAAGAGAAATCAGGAGTGCTTCCAAGCAAGTAGATTCATATGCAGATAAAATATTCAGAGTATTGTATATGTTGTCTGTTAAATCTTGTCCTGGCATAAATCTGGTTTGGTCATGATGTATATAGGTTGTGATAAGACAGTTGAGTCATTTGGTGAGAACTGAGTTAAATATTTTATAATCTTGATTGAGCAGTGAAATATGAAGCTGGATTAGATGGGAATTTACCAGATTTGGGAATTACAGTAATTGAGGCTAAGTTCCAAGATGGAGGGAGTGTTCCGGTGTTCAAGACATCATTGCATGCTTTGGTTAGTGGTGGTACAAGAAGAGTTGCACATTTCTTGTAATATTTAGACATAAAGCCATCTGGGCCAGCCGTTTTGTTGTTTTTCAAAGCATTAATGGCATCCAAGACTTCTTGTTGCTCAATTGGATTGTCAAGAATTTGTCAGTGTTCATCTGCAATTCGTTCAATGTGTGTGCTTGAGTCCAAAAAATCCCTGATAGAAGAGCGGGAGGGATTTTTAGAAGTATATAGAGAGCGATAGAACTCAGTGAAAACTTTGTTTATGGCTGTCAATTTGGTGTGTAGATTTCCTTTGATATCCCTTGCTGTAGTGACAAAGGTAGATGACTTCCGGTCTTTTACTCTCCAGGACAGGAGTTTTAATGATTTCTGGGAATTATTCCAATATTTTTGTTTCAAGAAAAGGAGATTTTTAAAAAAATATTAGAGCTCTCCAAAGATTCTAAGAGTTTGCGTTCATTGATGAGTTTCCAATAGAGTCATTTACTTCCTCTCTCTTTATGAAGTTGTTCTAGAGTTTTGATTCTATTGACCAGTTCTTGTTTGTAAGCTTCTTTGTGTTTCTTCAAGCGAGATGTAAGTGAAATGATTCAGCCTCTAGAAAGTGCCTTAAGAACATCCCATATTATGGAAGGTGAAACATTATCAATGCAGTTGGATTGGAAGTATTGTTTGATGTCATCTCCCACTTTGTCAGAGTATTCAGCATTAAACAAGATGGTTTTGTTCAGGGTCCAATGTGTGGGACTTGGCACATCAGAGTGCAACTTTAATAGTCAGTTGACCCATGCATAGTCAGACCAGAGGGCACTGCCTGCAGGAGACTTTGAATGAATCCAAGGTCCGCTTTTACATGAATGGATGGAGCTTGCGCCTGTTCTTTCTGCAAAGATTTGTACTATCTTTAAGGCCACATATGGCAAAATTCCAGAACCCACAAGTGATAGAAGCAACAGTCCAGCTGAGTCTCTGCTCCTCCAAGTGGCTGTTTTTGGTCCCTTCAGAGCCAGGCCTTCTTGCCACCACCAAGTGTAGAGTTGCTAACCCTCCAGGTGGGGCCTGGGGATCTCCCAGAGTTACCACTGATCTCCAGACTACAGACATCAGTTCCCTTGGAGGGGAAACTCCTGTGGCATTATACCCTGTTGAAGTCCCTCCCCAAATACTGCCCTCCCTAGGCTCCACCCCCAAATCTTCAGGAATTTCCCAACCCAGAGCTGGTAACCCTAAGTGGCAGTGGTAGTGTTTGAACAAACTTCCTGCTTTTCAGAGGAATACATGTTGACAAAGAAGAGATTAAGGCTGTGTTGTTATCTATAGTTAGGTTCCAGTGTGGATACATTTTAAAACAGAAAACAACTGCCAGGAGAAAAGCAACACTTGGAGAATTGATTCCACCCCATCCACTCTGCCACTTTCCTGGATCACTCCATGATCCTCAAGGTCTTCAGCCATGCATTGTGGAGGTGCCTAAAACCAGGCACTGTTCCTTAAGTATCCGTAAAGGGTGTAAACTTCTCACTAAATGGCCATGGCAGAGGGTTGGCAACTCTGGCTTGTGACATTCCTAGAGATTTTAGGACAGTGCCTGCGGGTAGAGAACATAAGAACATAAGAGAAGCCAGTGCTGGACCAGACCAATGGCCCATCCAGTCCAACACTCTGTCACACAGTGGCCAAAAATACCAGGTGCCATCAGGAGGTCCATCAGTGGTGCCTGGACACTAGAAGCTCTCCCACTGTTGCCCCCCACCCCAAGCACCAAGAATATAGAACATCACTTGCCCCAGAGTTCCTATCTATACCTTGTGGCCGATGGATCTCTGCTCCCTATGTTTATCTAATTCCCTCTTGAAGCTATCCATGCTTGCAGCCACCACCACCTCCTGTGGCAGTGAATTCCATGTGTTAATCACTCTTTGGGTGAAGAAATACTTCCTTTTATCTGTTCCAACTCCACTGCTCAGCAATTTCATTGAGTGCCCACGAGTTCTTGTATTGTGAGAAAGGGAGAAAAGTACTTCTTTCTCTACCTGCTCTGTCCCATGCATAATCTTATAAACCTCGATCATGTCACCCCTCAGCCGTCATTTCTCCAAGCTAAAGAGCCCCAAGCACTTTAACCTTTCTTCATTGGGAACGTGTTCCAACCCACTAGTTGCCCTTTTCTGCACTTTTTCCAATGCTGTAATATCCTTTTTGAGGTGTGGTGACCAGAACTGTACACAGTATTCCAAAGGAGGTTGCAGCATTGATTTATACAGGGGCATTATAAACTCTGGAGCACGACAGTACGACGGAAGACAGGAGGGCCTGGCGTGGTGTGGTCCATGGGGTCATGAAGAGGCGGACTCGACTGTGTGACTGAACAACAACAACAACACAAATTATGATACTGGCTGATTTGTTTTCAATTCCCTTCTTAATAATCTCCAGCATAGCACTGGCCTTTTTTATTGCCATCACACACTGGCTCAACATTTTCAGTGAGTTACCTACTACGACTCCAAGATCTCTCTTTTGGTCAGTCTCTGCCAGTTCAGACCCCATCAACGTGTATTTATAGTTAGGATTTTTGGCCCCAATGAGCATCACTTTGCACTTGGCCACACTGAGCCCCATTTGCCACGCTGATGCCCATTTGCCCATCCTCGACAGATCCCTTTGGAGTGCCTCACAATCCTCCCTGGTTTTCACCACCCTGAACAACTTCATGCCATCCGCAAATTTAGCCACTTTACTGCTTACTACCAACTCCACATCATTAATGAACAAGTTAAACAGCATCAGACTGAGTATTGATCCCTGCAGTACCCAAGGAGGGAAGAGCTCAAGGAGGGAAGTGATGTCACTTTGTGACTTCATTTCCCGTCATGGTACATCTTGGTCAAAGGTCAAGGGCAACTGTTTTTCCTTTGTGTAAGGCAGGATGCTGGAGTAGATGGACCACTGGTCTGATCCAGCAGGGCTCTTTTTAAAATATTTTTTTATTTGCTTTTATCAGTAAAAACCTACATACTACACACTACAACCTAAAATACAGAGTAGGCAAGGATCATTGATAGTCTACTTTCGATTTCTTGATGCTTCCCTAATAATTAAGCTTACAAATATCACAGTTAGCTTTGAGGAAAAGAAAAAGAGTATATAGAATAAACGAGACTAATTATCATACAAGTGCATTATCAATTATAATACACAAAACAGATTCTTAGGGCTTCATTTAACTGCTTTCTTTCCTTTACGTTTCTTTTTCTTCTCAAAGGGAACTTTAACCTTGTATGATCTAGGGGCAGCAGCTCCCACTTCAGATTCAGAGTCAGAGTCAAAGAGTTCATCTATAGATGTAGAAGAGGTACTGTCACTGCTTATCTCAACTTGTTCACTTTTATCTTCTGCAACATTATTGTCCTCTGCTGTCCCTTTTTCCTTCACTGGGCTTTGGTGCTGTTTCAGAAATGCTTTCACCTTATTAAGAGAGTCAATCTTTTCTTTTTTTTCCTTTAAAGTTGAAAAAAGTCCTTCTGGTGTAATCCATCGGTAAGGGGTGGAATTTTCTTGTAGAAATGATGTGACATTTCTGCATTGCTTCCTCTTCTTTCATATCTCAAATGGAACATCTTTTAATTTTTTTTGCTTTTTCTCCTTGGATTTTTAAGGTCTTCCCATTCGTCTCTTTAAGTATCAAACCCCTTGTTGATCTTTTAGAGAATTTCGCAAATACTTCCCCTGGCAAGTTATTTTTCTTGACAAATTCTGGGTATACACCGTATCCATATCCGCTTGTAGTAATTCTGCTTTACCATTTGCCATGGGGGCCACTTAAGATCTCTTTCAGGCTTTCATCCTTCTTTTCTGGAATACCTTGAAATTTAAGGACATATAGTGATCTTTCCATTTGAAGTTGTAACAGTTGTTGTTTTTCAGAGGCTCTTTCTTTTTCCGCTACTTCCATTTTTTGTTCCAATGCTTTTGTCATATGATCAACTTTTTTCAGTTTTTTTAGATGTCTTCTCTGTTTTTATATTAGTTTCTTTGAGTTCTTTCTGTAGAGCATAAAAGTTCTTGTTGAGATTAGTCATCTGGTCCAGCAGAGGGCGCAATGCCTCAGAAATCATATTGGCAATGTCTATAGCTGGTTTCTGTGTGGTGACTGGTGATGTTAAACTGTCAGTTTCTGTAGAAGATTTCCCTCTGGATGCCATTTTTCCCCCTTGATGCAACATTGTTTATATTGAAGGTAAAAGTTCTTAAAAATTCTGAGATTCTTTTTTGCTATATAAACTCTAGTTCTCTGCACTCGGAATAAATTGTTTGGCGTTCTCCCGTCAAAGTTGCGATTTTGCCTCTAACTTTCACTACTTTTCTTTTGGTATTTTATTCAGGGTAGGGTTACTCCCCCCTCTCTGGAAGTGTTCCTCCCCCTCTGTACTTAGGGCTTTGCCACCTCTTTGCGGTTTCCCACTTTAACGCTTATTTCATTTATGATTTCATCACTCACTCATGTTTATTGCCAGAAGTTGATTTTAATATAGGGAGAGTCTCTCATCGTTGGATGATTTGCTCGCTCTTGTTCCAGAGTGCTCCTCTGATGCCATTGCTGGCCTTGGAGTGGCGGGACCTTTTGGGGCAAAAAGGAGCCTCAATCCCTTAGCCATGGCTTCAGGAGTGGCTCCTCTCGCGTCCCAGGCTAGGTGCTCCCAACAAGAGCTCTAAGGGCCCACCGAAATCATCTGGTCCCCCTCCCTGCTGCTTCAATACAGATCGCACCCATCGGAGCTCAATGAGGTGCGTCTGTCCACGAGTCGCCAAAGCCCGGAAGTCTGATCCAGCAGGGCTCTTCTGATGTTCTTATGTTCTTATAAAATGGGGGGAAAGAGTGATGTATGCCACCCCAAGCTCTTTGAAGGAAGAGTGGGATAAAATGCACAAAATAAACATATAAAGGCAGCAAACATAAGGGATTCTCCCTGACAGGCATCAACCAGACAGCCCCGTAGCTAGGGATATTTTGGGGAGGGGGCCTGGGGGGGGCCACCAGCTAATTAAATCAGAGTTAATTAGTGAAACTCCTTAGAAGCCAGCCTTCACTTAAGGCAGCCCTGCACCCCCGCCAAATTCCAGGGCAAATGCGGGGTGTGTGTGTGTGTGATGCCTAGCAGCTGTAGCTTCCTCTCCCCCCAGAGCACTGTATACCTGCTAAAGTTGTGAAGCTAGGCAGGGAGAAGCAGGCAGCAGGCAGCGGCATTCAGGAGGGGGATTGGCAGGGGAGGGGGGAGAAAGAGATCCAATGGTGGCAGTAGGATGCTTTCCCCAGCCCACTCACTTGGGCTAGCACAGCAAGCCCCCCACCCCCCACCCCCACCGCACCACTGAGCAAGCCAGGCACCTCCTGCTGCCGGGACTGCGGCCACCTCCGTCGCCGCTGTTCTGGATGTCGCTGACTGAGAGTGGAGTGAGGCTGGTGGGGAAGCACCCAAGGTGCTCAGTTGTCTGGCAGCCAGGTCAGAGGCAGCATGGCACAAGCAGCAAGTTGAGGTACTCTGGGGCCAGCCCAGGAGGGAGGGGCCCAGAAGAAATGCTAGGGGGCCGGGCCCCACAGGCCTCACATTAGCTACAGGCCTGCAGCCAGACCAGATCTGTTTAGCTTCCAGAAAGTTGCTGAATCATGTGCACTCCAATCCTCCCGATAGACTTTGTTCTTATGCCTTTAACAGCAACCAATCATGAAAAAAATTAAACAGGGTCATTCCCACACACAGTTTTTGCTTCACTTTGGCTTCTGAGCTACATTGGTCTCCCTCCAACCTTACACACAGTATCATTTGCAGGTGTTTGTTTATATTCATTTATCAAATTTATATCCCACCTCCCTCTCCCCTGAATAGGACTTGGGGCAGCTAACAGCATATAAAATTTACCCAATAAAAACAATACAAAAGACACAATAAATAAACTTTAAAAATATAAAATAATTAAAAATCTATCCCCATTAAAATCTACCCACTCTCAAGCAGGGTAGGATGTGTGGATGGTGAAGACATGGCTAAAGCATACCAGCTGCCTGGTGGATCACAGTCACCCAAAGGCCACCTGAAAAAGTGGTCCTGCAAGGCATGCACCTCTTCTGGCAGCTGATTCCACAGGACTGGGTCACAAGGTGGACAGATCATGGACCAGGGACCTTCAATAAATGCTGAGATGAAGACAGGAGAAGACAGGGAGGATCATGCTAGGAGAGGCTTGAGGGTCCCAGGGCCATTTAGGTGGCAATGCTTTGAATTGGCACTGGAAACTAATTGGGAGCCAGTGCAGCTGCTGTAGGATAGGTGTTATATGCGCTGACCAGGACTCTTCTGTGTGATCTGGCAGCTGTGCTCTGGGCCACTTGTAGCTTCCAAAGCATCTTCAAAGGTTAGCTCTCCATAGACCATATTACAGTAGTCCAGTCTCAAGGTGACCACTTCAATTACTGTGGAAAGGTCCTCCGGAGACAGACAGGGAGCTAGTTGTTGGGCACAGAGTAGATGGTAAAACACAGTCTTTGTCACTGAGGACATGTTTGTCCTTGGAGAGCAAAGAATCAAGCCGTACCCCAAACTCCTGACAGAGTCAACCACAGAAAGTTGAACCCCATTAAGGGCTGGTAGAAGTGGTCATCCCAGCCGTCTGGGCTTCCCCAGCCACATGATCACTGTCTGAGATGGATTTAGCTTCAACCAACTCTCACCTAGCCATTCCAACACTGCGTCCAGGCAGTAGGCCAAGACCAGGATTCCAGCTACCAATTGCTCCTTAAATAAGAGGTAGAGCTGGGTGTCATCTGCATATGGATGGCACCCCCACTCCAAACCTCCTGACAATCTCTGCCAGAGAATACACATAGATGTAAAATTAACTTTGGGGGGAGAATTGACTCCTGTGGAACTCCACAAGTCAGGGCCAGCGGTGACAACTTCTCTTCGCCCACAACTTTGGGCGAATGATGCAAACCAGCTCAATGCCCTAACCCTCATGCCCAGGGAGGGTAGGCAGCTGACCTGGACCAAATGGTTTACTATGTCAAAGGCAGCTGACAGATCAAACATGATCAGTAGCCCTGTCTCTCCGATATCAAGGTGTAACCAGAGAATGTCAACCAGAGCAACCGGAGCTGTCTTGGTCCCGAACTCCAGGCAGAAGCCAGATTGGAAGGGATCTAGGGCAGATGTCTCATCCAGGAATTCCTAGACCTATTCAGCCATTGCTCACTCAATCACCTTTCCCAGAAATGAAAGATTAGATACTGGGCTAGGTCCCTCTCATCTAAGGCTGACTTTTTTGGGAGAGGTGTCACCACTGCCTCCTTGAGGCAGCTAGGGAAAGAGCCCCGGGAGAGTAAGTGATTTATAATTTCTCCCAAGACTCCTCCTGCCACTTCCCTGGAGGCTTTCCCCAACCAGGAAGGGCAGGGACCCTAGGAAGTGTTGCTAGGCCAATCTCCTCCTGACTTTTCCTTGTGTTTTTTCCACACCACATTTGCACCAATATTTGTGGAAAGACTACAACTGAAGGGGTGTTCTGTGGAGTCTGCACAGTTTGCTGTACTTTTAAAGGCCCTACCCATGCCCAGCCACCTCCATGCCCTGCTTCCCATCCACCTCTTTCCCCCCCCTGAGCTGCTGCCATTTCCCCCTGGCAGCCCCTGCCCTTTAAACAACCAACCAAACAAACCTTGCAGCCCTGTTGATATACTGATTTACCAACCAACCATAAACTGAGTTTCTTTGGAGCGGGGCGTCTTGTCCTACAGTAGAATGCTGTGCTTTGCTATTATAGATGGAGACTCAAGTCCAATCGCACCTTAGAGACCAACAAGATTTCCAAGCTTTATGTTTTCAAGAGTCAGTGTTCGCTTTCTCAGATAAGAGTATCCGAAGCAGGGAGCTTTGACTCTCAAAAGCTTATACCTGGGAAAATCTTGTTGTCTCTAAGTGCTACTGGACTCAAATCTAGCTCTTCTACTGCAGACCAAAATGGATACCCTCCTGAGACCCAGCTATTAAAATTCCTCCCCCCGCCCCCCCCCCGTAGTGTGCTGACTGCAAAGGGACATCTCCCAGCTGATCACACAAAGGGGGATTAGTGAGTTACCAAGGAGGAGGGGGAAGGAGGACCCACATCCACACTTGTCTGTCATTTTCACTTGCACAGAAGTGTCTGGCAGTGGGGGTGAAGGGTTCCTGAGGGTGGGGCTGGGGCAGGGGTTTCCCATCGTTGGCGATTAGGAGCTTGGAAGAGGAGATGGGAGGGTATGTGACGTGGTACGTGTGTGAGTGAAGTGTGGAGCTGGGTCCCCCTTCATGCTTGTTTTTGTTGTTTTTTGGGGGGGGGGCTGTTTAAAAATGCAGCCTTAAGGTCTAGAAAAAGCAGAAGTCTCTGTTAGGAACATAACCTCATGTTATCCCACTATGTCTACATAACACCTGTGCAAGAGAGAAAAAAGAAGGCAGTGACTAAAGTGGTACAGGAACTATACTGTGATCCTTCACCTGATTGCGTATGAGGGAAAGCTTGACTCGCCAATTTAGAAAAGGTGGAGAAAAACCATGTTGGAATATCCAAGGTCTATAGTGCACCTGCTTGAAGAAGATCAGAAGAACAGCCTATAGGGGACAGCTGAAGGACCCCTAGTTAGCATAGCTAGATTAGTGACCTCCCACAATTCCAAGTTATATCCTTCCTGTCTCCAGATTGGCTCTTTGGAGATTTCCTGGTCCAACTGTGCCCTCCTGCTTCGTTGCTGTCTCTCATAGCAATTAGTCAGTTAGTCAAGCCTCTCTCCTTCTCCTCTGCTCTATCAGAATTTATTTATTCTTTAATAAACTGAGTTGTTTTTCTTTAAACAATTGGTGTTCTATTCCTCAGCCTGTTCAAACCCTGCCAACAAACCAGAGGAAAGCAACCTGTCCGGAAGCAGACTTCTAGGAGCCCAGCAGCAACAGAGAAAACACCACGTGTGGAAATGGCCAAGGTGAAGCTTTTCCTGTCTCTTTATACCAATACCTGAAAAGGTTCACCTGCTTAATTGTTTTATGCCTGGCAGCTGCTAAAGGCACAGAAGTCCAATGGCACCTTAGAGACTAACAAACTGTATTCCTTCCAGAATAAGCAGCAGGGAGGGAATCAAGCCCTGCTTTGTCCAAGGGCAGATCTGACTTCCAAGAGCTGATGCCAGAAGAGGTTTTGTTAGTCTTCAAGATGCCGCTGGATTTCTGTTTAATTTGGCTGCAGCAGCAGCAGACGAACACAACTGCCCCTTTGGTATTAAAGGCTGCTGGGGACCAGAAAAAAGAATTGGCAGAATGGAGGAAAGTGGGCACTCTCTCGCTCACTGCAGTGAGAAAGGAAATGGGACAGACTCTGGGTCAGTTTTACTGCAACAAAATTCCCAATTCTAGCTAAGACAGCCAAGTGGACATCAATCAAGCTGTTCTGCTAATGGTGGCTTAATGCCTGAGAATAAGAGAGCCCAGGCAAACTTGGTCTGACACAAACGGTGAGTTCTATTTTTTTTTTTTTTGTCGTTTTCAAGTTGTATTTATTTTTTGGTCTTATGTTGTTGTTGTCAACGCTGGTCCTCAGTCCAGAGAATGGCCTTGGTAATTTGCACTGCTGACTCATGGGACAGAAGGAGGAGGAGAAGATCGGATGTGTACCCTGCCCTTCATTTGGAGTCTCAGAGCGGCTTACAATCTGCTTCACCTTCCTCTCCCCACAACAGACACTCTGTGAGGTAGGTGGGGCTGAGAGAGCTCTTTGAGAACTGCTCTTGAGAAAACAGTTCTGAGAGAACTTGTGACTGGTCCAAGGTCACTCCAGCAGCTGCGTATGGAGGAGTGGGGAATCAAACCCAGGTCTGTGCTCTTAATCACTACACCAAACTGGCTCTTGTAGCAGCTCTAACAGCCCAGACTGTTGGTAGAGTAACACAGCAATGGTGCACAACCTGATTAAAGAGTAGACAAAGGTTTATTTAGAAATTAACATACTTGATAGGAATGAGGAGAGACAGAGATAGGTTCCAAACTACATCTCTAGCAGAGAGAGAGGGTAAGACTGAGTATGGCACTTCTGAGAAGAAGAGGGAAATTGTCCTAAGAGTAGCAATCTGGAGACAGACAAGGAATATCACTTAACAGAAGAGAGAAGGTGCTGACCTCACTATCCTATCTAATTGTCTTCTTGCTGCACCCTGCAGAGTCTTCTCTTCTTTGTACACCAGACACTGCCCTTTCCAACACCAATTAGCCTGATCTCATCACAGCTTGGAAGCTAAGCAGGATCAGTATTTTGATGAGGGGCCATGGCTCAGTGGTAAAGCCTCTGCTTGGTATGCAGAAAGTCCCAGGTTCAGTTCCCAGCATCTCCAGTTAAAAGGATCAGGTAGGAGACGATATGAAAGACCTCAGCCTGAGACTCTGGAGAGCCGCTGCCAGTCTGAGCAGACAATACCAACCTTGATGGACCAAAGGTCTGATTCAGTAGAAGGCAGCTCCATGTTTTCATGTGACCACCAAGGAAGACTGAGGCTGTTTTCGCAGAGGATGGCAATGGCAAGCCATCTCTGCTTGTGTCTTGCCTTCAAGACCTCATGAGGTGGTGTTTCATGGGGTCCCCGTGAGTCAGTTGCAACTTGATAGCACCCTTTATATTATTTAACATAGACCGTTCTTCCAAGGGCAGCGTGGACTCCCTCCAGTCTGACTATGACATCTCCATGTATGAACCTTTACCAGCAGAATTCTCCTGCCAGTTTGGGTCTCCTTTATCTCCCTCTGCCCCATGGCTCTCACCGGAGAGTCGTAGATGGGCTCGATAGCCGTGCTGTAATCCCAGGATCATTTTCCTTCCAATGCATTCATCTTTGGTGCACCAGGAGACTTTTTCAGCGCGTCTCCCCACTTTGGCAAATATTCATAAAACCGCACTATGAATAATTAAGAGTGATTTAAATATTCATACGTTGTTGGGGCAAGTCCTTTTATCAGGCATTTGAGGATATATTAGCAGAACACGATGTATTTCACCAAGGATGAGATTATCCTAAAATAGCTACCCAGGTGCAGGGAGCAATAAGGAATAGGGATGACTCGCCGGCAGGTTGCAAATATATAACTGTAATATTGCTACAAATGCATAAATGGCTGCTGTGAACGAACAAGCCTAAAACTATATTGGAAGCATTAATTTCATTGAGTGAATGACATTTGGTATCACTCTGGGAAGGGTGCTGGGCAACCCAATCCTGTGGTCTTGCTAAAACAGCTGCTTTCTTGCTGCTGTTTGCATCAGCATCCAAGAGGGATGGGCATTTAGAAATCAAAACCTAAATAAAAATGTCCCTATTCATGGATACTATTATTATAGCTGATCTTAAATGAAAATCAGCACTCAGTAATGTCTGGGCATCAGTCGCTCAGCAGTTGAATTTAGAGGAAGGAGGAAAGAGTGACTCAGCAGATATATAACTGACAGGGACGCATACCAATCTGCAGTCACCTATTGATTTTGCAGCTGATTCCAACAATGTTTGCTGGCTTGGAAGAAGGGACTGGATTTTTATATAACAGTGCAGAGGCTCCTGTTTGCTTGCTTTTCCTATTCTCTCTGGAGCAGCATCGCCTGGGCCAAAGCCTGCATTTTGTTTGTACAAGTTGACATGAAATCACTGAAGAATGGGGGCAAATGAAAGTAGATGCTACACCTCTTCCCACCGGTACCAGTGTTGTGTGCATTGCAATAAATAGCACAGGGAGAGAGATGACCTTAGGGCGAAACCAGATGAGACACAAGTGATCTGAGATCTCTCTCAACTTTCCTTAAATCAGTCATGCAGTAGGGCTGTCAGCTCCAGGTTTGGAAATACTTGGAAATTTGGGGGATGGAGCCCAGAGAGGGCAGGAATAATGGCGGGGAGGGACCTCAGTGGGAGATACTACCACAGATATGCCAGCCTGCAGGTGGGCCCTGAGGATCTCCTGGAATTTCAGCTCATCTCCAGACTACAGAGATCAGTTCCACTTCCCATGGAGAAAATAGATGCTTTGGAGGATGGACTTTATGGCACTGTACCCCACTGAGGTCCCTGCCCTCCCCAGGCTCCATTTCCAAATCTCCAGGAGTTTCCCAATCTGAGACAGGCCATTTTACCACTCCCCCACCACCCACCTTATCATAGAGTTCACCCGTTTTCTCCAGAGGAACTGATCTCTGTGTTCTCATGGAGACCAATTGTGATTCCAGGGGATCTCCAGGCACCACCTGGAGGTGGGCAACCATAGTCACGGAATGAGAGTTGTGGGTGGGTGGGGGTTTAACCCTACGATGGCTGCAGACCCTCAAGCATGGAGTCTCTGGACTCTTCATCAAAGATCTCTTCCTTTTCTTCTGTCTTTCCCCTCTCCTTTTCCTCCCCCAGCGTGGCTCCATCAGAGCAGCTGCTCTGCTCCCCAGTGTGCCCTGCTCATCAACAGTATGTTGTTGCACCAGATGTGCAGGAGGGTCAAGGGTAATCTGCCTTCTGATTGGAAGAGCACCCTGTGGCAGCTGAGCGTGACTTCTGGCCTCCTTTTAACTCTGCTGGCACTGATGGGGCTAAAGGCACGTGAAAGAGTCAGGGTGCCTGTGCCAGTCAAGTGAGACGTGCCCATGGCAGGGTAGTGGGAATCCCCAGCGCCTCTAGGCGATCTCATTTCCTGATGGGAGTAGCACCTGGAGGAGCCAGTGGGGGTACCTCTCTTGCCCTCAGCTTCTGCCGCTGCCACCAGCTGCTTCTCCTACTCAGAGCTACTGAGTGGGTAGACTAATTAGACTGGAATCCAGTAGCATCTTAGAAACCATCAAGATTTTCAGGGTATAAGTTTTTAAGAGTCAAAGCTCCCTTCGTCAGATATGAGTCGGGATGAAGATCTCTGTGAATGTGTCTTTATATCCCAGTCAGAAAGTGTGTGTGGGGGGGTGTTGCAAAGGAAGGGACTCCAGATGCAAAGGCAGAAAGCATGTTGTAATCCGCATGATTAGAGGAGAGGGGAAATGCTTGGGGGGCAGAAATTGGCATCTGTAGTGAGATGAGAAATTTATGTCCCTATTCGGTCCAGGGGCAGGGGGGGCATCCATTGTTCTGAACTTGTGAACTTTTAATGCATTTCAGAATGAGAGAAATCAAGAATCCAAAGGAGCACGGCATCTGGTGCGTGTGTGTGGGAGAGGAGGCAACTATGATGATTTGCCCTGCCCTGACCTGTTAGTACTTGGATGGGGAGGCCACCACCAAAGAAGTCCAGGCTTGCTACACAGAGGCAGGCAGTGGTAAACCACCTCTGTTTGTCTCATGCCCTGAAAACCCTACAGGATTGCCGTAACTCAGCTGAGACCTGGCAGCACTTTCTACTAGCAATATTTGCCTAGGAGAACTGGGATAAGCAAGGCGTTCTTTGGGGTGGGCTTACATTGGAGGACATGTTGAGCAGCATACTCCCACCATGGCGCCGCAGTATGAGAGATCCAATGTCCTTCAGGCAAGCTCTCAGTCTTTTGATGGGGGGTTGACTCCCGCATAAATTGTCAGGCCCAGGTAAATAATGTTCTCCCGTCCCCTTCTTGAGTTTCAAATGCCTCCTATTGCATTCATTGCCTTGCTGGTATTCCAAATGACTGTTAAGCCTGCCCTGTTGCAATTACAGGGTAGCTCCTGCATTGATATAAATCTAATCGACTTTTTGGCCTTGTCAGATTAAAACCTACCTATCAGCCTGCTGCAGTCCTCTAGATCTCCCTAAATCTGTACTCGGCGGAGAATTTACGACCAGGAATTGCATTTTGCAAAATGATTAAAGTTACCAAACAGCCATAAAAAGTTGCAATAGCGAATATCATTTTTTTAAAGCCTTCTTAATTTATAAGAGGTGGTAGGTTTATTGTCATTTAGTCCATGGTGATGCAGCAATTTCACATCCTGCTGGAGCGGCACGTGGACAGCCTCCTGACTCATTTGTGAGTTTTACATGTTGTTTTTTTTAAACTACCACATTGGTTTTGGAGGCTACCTGCTTGAGGAAGGAATATGCAGACCCAGCAGGTTGCTCCTTTGGCTGCGCTGAAGATCTGGGAGGACTGGCATATTCCAAACTGCAGAGATGGCAACATGGAGGCTGGTGCTGTCCCAGTCCCTCTACCCTGGAACTGAAGGCACTAAGAGGAACAAACCCTGGTACCCAATAGAGACTCCTGCCATCTAAACCAGCCTGAACACGACTTTCCAAAACTGTCCCTTCCCTCTTCAAAACCCACCTCTCAAAGCTATAGAGGTCAGTCCCCCTAGAGAAAATGGCCACTTTGGAAGGTGAACTCTGCAGCACTATACTCTGCTGAGGTCCCTCCCCTCCCCTCCCCAAACCCCACCCTCTCCAGGCTCCACTCCCAGGAATTTCCCAATCCAGAGCTGGTAACCCTAATTAGGGCATCAGAGGGGTAGGGGCATCAGAGGGGGCAACAGCTATCCCACATGCACATGCGCTTCCTTTCCAATTAATGAAGGCCAGAGACCTGCTGGCTGTTATAAATAAAGAGTATAATCATCCATCCACGAAAGCTATGCCAAATTGCTAGAGCAAAAAAACAACAACTTTTCAGAGAAATGTCTGTTGAGAGCAATAATTCATAGACCGGTCAGTGAGGTACTGGGGCAAGACAGAGCGATGGGGAAGATTGTAGATAACAGCCCATTAAAAAGCTAGAGTGGGATAGGATAGAAAACCCACACAAAAATTATGACAAGATTTTAGGGTGCTGGGTGAATTGGTTCAGAGATGTATCCAAAGCCAAAAGTCATGTAATAATTTTTTATGGAGACCAATCAAAATACCACCAATTCTTGTGCAATCTTCTAAGTTTGAATTGCTGGACCTCATTGAGCCAGATGTTAAAAAACAAAATAAAGGTGTGGGGGAGAGCGGGAAAGGGGATTTATGAAACTGCCTTATGCTGAATCAGACCACTGGTCCATCAAAATGAGTACTGTCCACTCAGACTGGTAGCTGGTCCCAAGCAGACGTCTTTCCCATCACCATTTTTAACTGGAGATGCCAGGAGTTGAACCTGGAACCATCTGCATGTCAAGTAGAAGCTCTGCCACTGAGCCATGGACCTTTCCCCATTTGTAGCCCTTATTTTAAGGTTTCTAGTCTGGATGTGCTGTTGAGCTGATGAAATTAGATGAGGATGGGCAGAGCTGCTGTCAGGTTGTACCCTAGTTGTCTCTGATGAAGGAAAACATCTGAGCCTTCATTTGAAAAGACAGGCACCAGCAGCTGCTCAGAGGTCTCTCTGAATGCCAAATGGAACACACAAAGGTCCATGGCCAAGAACAGAGACAAATGTAGCAGTGCTTATATTACCAAAGCTTGAGATGAATGGGTCATTGGAAGCCAAATTTGGTAATATTACCTTGCAGGTGTGGCAGAAAAATCTCCCATAAATTTGTGTTGATTGGTCCTAATAAAAATATTACATTGGTTGGGGGGGGTATTTTATTTGGACCACCATGGTTATCTGGAATTTTTGTCAAAGCTGGGAAATACTGAATTTCAGAGAAGATCAGAGAAGCCATTTTCCTTCAGCTGTAGGAAGATGATCTGGAATAAGACTTTCCTTTTTCTCCAGCAACAGACCTGGATGGCCCAGGGTAGCCTAATATCATCAGATCTTGGAAGCTAAGCAGGGTTAGCCCTGGTTAGTACTTGGGTGGGAGACCACCAAGGAAGTCCAGGGTTGCCACACAGAGACAGGCAATGGCAAACTACCACTGTTCATCTCTTGCCTTGAAAATCCTGCAGGGTCGCCATATGTCAGCTGTGACTCAATGGCCCTTTCCACCAATACTAGGTAATAGTACCCAATTTGGTTTCCAGTGACAATTTACTTAACTCATCCTCCCAAATAGTCTTTAGTGCTGTTAATATAAAATTATATTGGAGCTTTCTTTTTTAAATGGTTCATGTTTTTTGGTTCCCATAATTTGCCAAGTGGTAGGATTTCATGGTGGCAGCCCTAATTCAAAATGGCAGCTAAAAAAAATTGCTCCCCTCCACACTTCTGAGTTCAGTATCTCAGGAAATACTGATGATAGAGCTTTGAAACGAAAACTCAACAAGAGCTTAGGTCTATGGGAGTATTTGAACGGCACAGGAGTGGAATACCTAACAAGCATATAAGTAACGGTAAAGTGTAAAGTTGAAAATCACAAGAAAATTATTTCCCTTTCAGTCAAATACAGAACCACAACTTTAAGCCAAGTCGTTTTGCTGACACACACATCATGTTCTGACGGAATCCAAGTACTACGGGGAGAATATTTTTTCCTCAATTTTGAGTGGCCATCAATACAATGGAGCATGTAAATTGCTAGCAGAAGTGATGATGTAGTTGAGATAGAAATCTCTTTGACCTGAAGTTGAGGATGCAGACATATCAATGGCATGTTCCAGTCTCTTAAAATGCTCCAAGAACATGTTGTCAGCAGAAATGTTGGGGAAAGTCAAAGCAAACTACTTGGGGCCCAGAGGGTTCAGCCCTGTGTTCATATAGCAGCTGTAGCCCTCCCTGGAGAAGTTTGATTTGGCCACAGTCATGAGTCCTTTGGTAATTCCAGACCTATGAATGGTACCTTGGTAAAGTTCTTGGGAACTTCCAGTTGTCCAAAATTCAGCTCTCTAGATATTGCTTGGGGCTGACCATCAGCTTCATATTACACATATTGATCCAAATGCCCCAGCTTAGCCAGGACTCAGAGCTTGGGAGCTAATCACAGTTATCCAGATTCAGTACTTGAACAGGAGACCACCAAGGAAGACTTTTGCTGTGCAAAAGAAGGCAATGACGAAACACCTCTACTCATCTCTTGTCCAGAATGCCCCATGGATAAGGTAACCATGAATCAGTAGCAACTTAATGGCACATTCTCCTTTCTTCATATTACACTAAATCCCGATTCCTTTGCTCAAAGTGCTGGTTTTTATCCTTTAAAGCCCTAAATGTTTCACAATCAGGATGCCTGAAGGTCCACCTTCTCTAGTGTGATAGAAGAGCAGGTGTGTGGAGGAATAAGACCTATAGGAGCAGGCAGATTAGTAGATGGTCTCTGTCACTGGAGCTATGCAGCTGTTACCAAATTCTTCTTATGAAGGGGGCAACTGAGCCATCTGGAGGAGAAATGGCGCCCCCAGTGTTACAGAACATCACAAATACTTAGGTCCATTTGGATAGAAGGAATTCAATCACTCCCTGAGGAAGAAATGCATCCCTATCTAAAGGGATGCGAAACCTATGTGCAGACTAGATAAGCTAGTTTTATCTAGCTGGGGGTATTCTTCCTGGAGAGTGTATCTGAGAGGCAACTAGGATAATGCCAGGACTCATCAAACCCACTGACCACTATCCATGCCCGTTAATCCATGTGGGAATGAATGACACAGCCAGAAGAAACTTTGAATGGATCGCAAAAGGCTATGAAGCTCTGGATGGGATAGAGAAGGGCCTAAGATTACAACTGGTGTATTCACTGCTCCTTCATATTGGAGGCCACAACCCTAGAAGAGAGATCAGAGTATCAGGGGTGATGGCTATGCAGATGATGTCCAGATGAACATAAGTAGAGCCCTGCTGGATCAGTCTAGTCAAAGATGGTTCCAGTTTCTGGGGTGGCCCTGGGCACTCTATAGCCAGGGCCACTTTCCTCTCCTTGGCCATGACTAGTCCCCCTGCTCATGCCTCCCTCTGCACCCACCAACCCACATGCTTGTGAGCACTGTCACTGCCCATGTTTACAGATGCCTACACCACCCGCATGCCCTTTCCCTGATGATTCTGAGCAGAGCATATAGCTAGGAGCAAGAATGGTGGAGTGCTTGCAAGCAAATGGGTGGGGAAAGGGCATGCAGGTCAGCAGCAGCGGGTCCCACCAGAAGCCCTAGGTCCCAGCAGCTGCCCTACCTCATGGTATTCTGATGGTTCATCTAGCTCAGTATCCTGTTTCGCATAACAGCCAACCAGTTGCCCATAGGAGGAGCAAACAGAGCATAGAGGCTAAGACTATCCCCTGATGTAATTAGGAAGGATTTAGTTTTCTTGGACTGTGGTCTATGCTATGAGGACTAGGGACTGGAGGCAAGGAAAGAGATGCTATACAATGTTCCCTCTGATTCCCCCCCCCCAAACAGATCAGTTTACATTCTGAGTAGAATATAACTGCCGTAATCTTAAAACGGGCAATGGGCAGTGCGAGACCCTGTGCGGCTCCAGACTGCTTCTAAGCAGGGCTTCCTATGTTAATGAGCAGCCTCTCACACGCACAGCTTATAGGGAACGCTGGTCGTGTACCTCATGGAGTCTGAGGAAAACAAGTTTGCCGGGACCCAGGAAATTTCAGACTGGCCAGCTTGATTGCAATGGTGGTGGTGGGAAGTGCCATCAAGCTGCAGGCCAGTTTACGGTGCACCCATAGGGTCTTCAAGGCAGGAGGCAAATAGAGGTGGCTTGCCACAGCCTGCCTCTGCATAGCAGTCCTGGACTTCCTTGTTGGGCTCCCTGCTTAGCTTCCAAGATGTGATGAGATCAAGCTAACCTGGGCCATCCAGGTCAGGGCTTGACATCAATACCTGATAAAATTCTAGAGCAGTGTTTTTATAAGTAGCCCTTAGCAACATTAATGGCTGCACATTGTTTGGATCAGCCACATTTTGCACATGCAGGGTTTTTTTTCAGGGGGAAAACAACAGGATGCAAACCTGTTCAGCAGGAGTTCGAGTCATTCGGCAGGAACCCAACAGACCAAAGTGATAGTTCACATCTGATTATTATCACATTCAGACACGGTCAGTTCGACTGCTGAATATGTTAAACATGAAATTTGCAGCATCCCTACTGTGAATGTACAGTTGGTCGAACCATTGTACGCAGTGAGCAATCATTAATGGCTTTACATCAGCCTGGAGGAAGGTCAAGTAGAGTGCTGCAGGGTTCTGTCCTAGGCCTTAGGCTGTTCAACATCATAAAGTCCTAGAGGGGAGGCTTGTGAAATTTGCAGACCACATCATAGACAGGTGGAGACAGCCAGCTGGTGCATGCCAAGGAATCTGTGTCCTCTGATGTCAAGCTGCCACTGCACCTGGCATACATGCCAGGGCAGGGTAAACAACAGAGCAGGGAAGGCATAACACACTGGGGAGGCAGAGGACAGCATACCCAAAGTTACTGATTCGAGTCCCCTATACAGCTAGGAATCCTGGAAGGGAGTCCCAGGTACAACTGAGATTTCGATCCCTCTCATCTCTTGTTAACTGGCTCCATCATTCTGGTTGGCAGGCCCCCTGTCATGATCCCAGCAGGGCTCATTTCCTGCAGAAGTGCACAAGAGCGAAGCTCCGGCAGTAAGGAGCCCATGGGCTGGGCACATGCAGCAAGCCACGCCCCCTGCTCCCAGCAGCCCCCCCACCTTTCCCGGCCCACTGGCCAACCCAGCAGAGTGTTGCTGCGAGCTGGCCCTTGAGCTGCTCTGCCACTGCCTGGGCCGTGGCACCCAGCCCTCCCAGGCTCTGCCCATCCTCCTGCCGGCCCCGGCACAGTGCCTCTGCAAGGTGGGCCCCGGCTATTCCTGTGAGGCCTGCGAGGAGCTCCGCCCCAGCCTCCTGCGCCTCCCCCTGCACCTCTTCCCCACCACCACCCTGGCCCCCTACCTGCTCAAGGCCATGTGCTTCCTTCGCGCTGCCCTCCTCAACCCATGACAGCCACACACTTTCCTGCACTTGCCAAAGAGTCCAGTGGCACCTTTAAGACCAAGATTTATTCAAGTACAAGCTCTCCCTCCTCTGTGAGGGCAGATCTATGCGTCCTCCCTCCATAGCTAGCAATCCAAAAAAGCCCAGTGGCACCTTTAAGACCGAAGTTTATTCAGGTACAAGCTCTCCCTCCTCTCTGAGGGCAGATCTGCACATTTGCCCCCACCCATAGCTAGCAATCCAAAAGAGTCCAGTGGCACCTTTAGGACCAAGGTTTATTCAGGTACAAGGTCTCCCTCCTCTGTGAGGGCAGATCTGTGTGCTTCCCCCCCATAGCTAGCAATCCAAAACAGTCCAGTGGAGCCTGAGCAATGGGTGTTGCCTTCTGATACACTTCCAGTGATGTCAGGGGGTGTGTCATATGCAAATAACTTATGCTAATGAGTTATGCTAATGAGCTCCTGCACCTCTTTTTCTACAAAATGACCCCTGGATCCTAGTTCTATAGTAGTGTGGCCTACAGGCTCCAGGGAAGCCTGTACTAGAGTAGCTATCAGGGCCTACATTTCCCACGTCACCCTTTGGACCTTGTGATTGGCTAACAGGGGATCTGGAGGGAAAACTGACCCACTGTTGAATAGTAGAGGGTGTTGCCTGGGAAGAAGTGATAAAAGGCTTTGCCTAAACTGGGAGGAGGTTCTAGGGTTGCCAAGTCCTACCTTGGCTGCAGTGGGGGGAGTCCCGGACCTCTCTGGGAGTTCTTCGGCTCACATGCTTTGCACGCACGCTGCAACATCATCACCCAAAATGACGTCATCACATTGGGCACATTGGGGGTGGGACCACTATCATTCAAGGGAAAACCATAGAGTTTTCCCTCGAATTATAGAGTGCCCCCCCCCGCAACTTGCCCGACATGATGACGTCACCTCCGGGTGACATCATCACACTGGGCACACCTCCACAATCCCAGCACTTTGGGGGTGGGGTTCCCCCCAGCAGCCCGATCCAGGCTGGTGGGTAATGGGCCCATCGAGCTGGGTTTTCCCTGCCCCCCCGGGGGACCTGGCAACCCTAGGAGGGTCACTCCTAAGAAGCAAAGCTAGTGTGAAGCTGCTGCAGATGGAGAAATACCTCATCCAAAAGGCGTGAGTCAGCTTGAGGTCAAATACCTAAAGAAGGCTAGGTACAGTACAGTCAGATGCGTTAAGGTTTTTTATTTTGCTGGTTTACCCACCTTTACTGTGCTCATTTGCCTATATGTTATTAAATTACAGTTGTTAAATTTCTTTAATAAAATTAGTCTGTTACTCTGCTTAGGTTCACTAGCCTCCAGGTGGGGCCTGGAGATCTGCTTTCACAACTGATACCCAGCTGACAGAGATCAGCTCCCCTGGAGAAAATGGCTGCTTTGAAGGGTGGATTCTATGGCATTGTAACCATGCTGAGACCCCTCCCCTCCCCAAACCCCGCCCTCTCCCAGATCCATCCCCAAAGTCTCCAGGTATTTTCCATCCCAGACTTGGCAACCCTAACTCTACTTGGGTCCTCATGCCTCATTTGGGCTGCAGTCAGGCGTGCCATTTGGTGCGGTCAGGAAATGCTCCTGTTTTATCTGTTGGTATTTGGCATGGAGTTGCTAGGAGGTTCACTGTGACACTGCGGGCTCAGCCTGTCGCTGTGCGATCAGATGGCGCAGATGGGTGGGTTTGTTTGGGGTTTTTGCCTGATTTTGTGCATGAGCATAAATGACAGTGCAGTTTTTTGCACATGTGCTTTTCAGTTCCCAGGAATCGAGTCGCCACTGTTACAGCTCGCTGAACTTTCCATGGAGCACTGTGATCCCTATGTCACTG
This sequence comes from Gekko gecko, assembly GCA_029375565.1. Lineage (NCBI taxonomy): Eukaryota > Metazoa > Chordata > Lepidosauria > Squamata > Gekkonidae > Gekko > Gekko gecko. The sequence goes on from JAPDNY010000005.1 coordinate 199,193,264, forward strand.
CGGGCTCAGCCTGTCACTGTGCAATCAGATGGCACAGGTGGGTGGGTTTGTTTGGGGTTTTTTGCCTGATTTTGTGCATGCGCATAAATGACAGTGCAGTTTTTTGCACATGCGCTTTTCAGTTCCCAGGAATCGAGTCACCATTGTCACAGCTCACTGATCCTTCCATGGAGCACTGTGATCCCTGTGGTTCACAGAGAGCCGTGATTGCCTAACATACCCACTCATTTTCACAGCTGGCCTGGAGATGGGGACGATTGTGTGGTTATGTGCATATTGCTGTGCAGGGGGGGGAATGGCACTGAGTCGGGATGGACTGAGCAGTCCCTCCAGATGGCTTGAGAGCGTGTTTGAATGATCAGACTAAACAAAATCTGTCCGTGGCCCATTGGCCATCCGTGGCCCAAGTTATTACCGGACTTTCCCCAGTGTCTTTTAACTCTGTTTCTGTGGTGGGGCAGCACAGAGTGCCAATGACTGCAGGGCTTTTCCCAGATTTTGCAGTCTGATTGTGCACTTTAAATCCGTCAGGGATTTGCAGCCATGTCAGATCTAATGGCATGTCTAACCACAGCGCTGGGAAAAGGGGAAAAGGAGTGCATAAAGGGATAGGGTGGGTGTTCTGAGTTCTCCCAAGGAGACCCATACCAGAGTGGTGGCGGCCATTAGAGAGCTTTTCTAGCCGCTGCCCACAATGCCCCCTTACACTATCCTCCTAGTGCACTCAAGAAGAGGGGTCATTACAGCCAGCTGCTCCCACTTAATCCAACAGATTTTGCACTGTTTCTCCACTTCCCCCATACAGCTACCTGGTTTATCAAACCAGGCAACTAGCAACGATAACAGGGGTGTGTGAAACTTGTGGGACCCTTCTCCTCCCACTTGCAAGACCACACGTGTACACACCTTGGGACCCTTCTTTTTGGCCCCCTCCTAGTATGATTTGCCTGCTGACGACAGCTGAGATCAGGAACAAGCTGGGGTTTAGGAGCCGATCCTTATCTATCAAGCCCCGATGGGACTCAATTGTGCAGTAATCCACAGATGTGCTGAACGTTACCAGGAACAATGAAAGCAAGGCAGATAAATGTATCTGTCAACTTTTGTTTCAGCAAGACCCCTGTACATTGCACACTGCAATGACACACCACAGGATCTCAGGTAGAGCTGTCGCTCTCGTTGCGCGCTTGTGAGAGGGAGCAACAGTGCTGATTGTACAACGGTCTTGTCCTGTAACTTGCAATGGTGCAAGAGCCAGGCTGAAGCAAGGGAGCTGGCAATCCCACAACAAAACACGCTGTTAGTCATGCTGCATGCTCAGCTGACGACTGGCACTGTACCGAAAATTAAGTCTTTCCTGGCCTCTTTCCTTTTTTGCATGGCTGCCTGCAAAGAACCCAACAAGGACATTAATGGACAATGTTTCATAGGAACAGCGCAGGGTCAGAGGGTTCCAGTGGTCTGCACACAGTGCCTTTGTAGAGTCTGCAGCTTCCTTATGGGGTTACATTAACAGGAGTTAGCTCTGTGCCAACGGGGCTTGGCACTGCCATATCAGCGGGTCTGCCAGTGTAACTGCTTAGCTGCCATCCTAAACTCTTTGGAGTTTAGGATTACACTGTAAGGTTTTCACACCTCTCAATTTCATAAACATGGCAAAAAGACATATTTCAGGTAGTGAAAGCAACCCTGGGGGTGCTATTGGCCAAAAGCTGGAACAAGTATTTTAATTAATGAATTATGCATATTCATATGTTGGGGAAGCTATGTCACTCAATTCTGCTTGCACAAACAATGGCACAAAGGCTACTCCAACATGGCAATGCTCCTGTTACTCATGAGGGATACAGTGAATATCCCCATTCAGCTTTTAACTCTGCGTTGGTTTGTTCCATGCAAATTAGTGATTAATCACAGGTGTTGTGCATTTTGCCTTGACCTGGATGGCCCAGGCTAGCCTGATTTCATCAGGTATCAGAAGCTAAGCAGGGCTGGCCATGCTTAGTCCTTGGATGGGAGACCACCAAGAAAGTCAAAGGTAGGTAAGCAGATGTAGGCAATACCAAACCACCTCTGTTTGTCCCTTGTCTTGAAAACCCTACAGGATTGCCATATGTCAGCTGAGATTTGATGGTACTTTCTGACACCACTACTGTGCACTTTCATAATGGCATACATGCAGAGGTAGAAATGTCCTCCAACAGCACCTTATCTGTGTCAGGAAATGTAATTAGTTATTAGTACTGGGACCATTTTAAGATGTTACCGGAGATGCAACAACAGATTTATTCATCATTTTTAGAGTGGATAAAGATGAATAGAATGTCCAACAGTTTACAGAATACATTGAATACCATGAAAACCCATTTGATATACAAGGAAGACTTCACAACATCATCACAGACTTCACAGCATCTCTCAAAGTTAAGGGTCTCACTTTTCTGGCCTTTTCTATGCAGGCAATAGGGTACCACTGCTACAAAGGGTTCACAACGTAACTTGGATAAATTATTGGGGACTGTAGTCTGTATCAATGCTCCCCCCTAAACTGTGGAGTCTTGTGAGCAAAACTTCTACTTTGTGAGCTACTGGCATTAAAGTTGTGAGCGAGCAATTTGGATCTGGCTACTGCATAAATTAGTTTGCTCTGGAGCCATCCTTCCTGAGCTAAGACAAAAATATATGAGCCGGAGTCTAAAAACTGTGAGCTAGCTCACACTAACTCAGCTTAGAGGGAACACTGGTCTGTACTACACTGGTCTGTATAGTTTGCTGTGAGTAGGCTCCGGTTGTGTAATTTTGGATGATTTAATAATGTATCATGTTAGCACTTATGCTTTGCTTCAGTTCTGTTTTTAAGACTTCTGGATGGATCTACAACCCAAATCCTGTTTCACTATTTATTGAACGGCCCATCTAGTCAATTGTATTGACTCTCTCTGTGTAATCCACCTTGAGTCCCAGTGAGAATATAAATAACATAAATAAAATAGAATAAAATTAAAATGTTAGCTGCATATCCAGCAAGTTGGCAAGGATGGATACACATTGTTTTGGGGGCAATGCTTGAAAAAGGAAACAAAACTCCCTCTTTGATTCTGTCTGCCAAACACACATGAAAACATTCAAAAGCATGGAGCCACACAGAGAAGGTCTTTCGTTTCTGACACGTGATAGATTCTAGTCCTACTTTTCACAGGCTGATTGACATGGTTCATAACAGAGGATACGACGTGAGGAAATTTTTCCCAGCCTTGCCCTGTTGCAATCGCCTCTTGCCTTAGTTTATGCAGATGGCTCCTCGAAGAAGCCCATCAAGTCGTGGCTGTCGAAAGTGTGAGAGTGACATTATGATATTGTGAGCAGCATCTTACTCAACATGGAGAAGAGCAAAACTGTTTGCTTAGTGGGTGGTTTGGCTGCAATTTGCAGAGCCAGATTGTGTGACGGCAGAGCATTTGGTGATTTAGCCAGTTCTGTTTCAGTGGCCCATTGTTAAATCTGCTTCAGCGTATGATGAGGTTGCTCAGACTGGTATTGTCAAAATATCGGTCAAAAACAATAAGCCAGTCAATATGGGCGGAATGGAAGACAGAGGGGGTGGGCTTCTGTTAAGCTGAGAATCATCTACTCTGTCACCAGTTCAGTGGAACGGTTTCATCTGATACAACCACAATGAATCTCTGCTAACATATTTCCTGTGTGAAAATCTGAATCTGCAATGAGCAAATGTTTCCTCCCACTGCACTTGTCACTGTTACCAGCCGGTGGATTTATTGATGAGAAGAGGTGTGTTTCCCTCTTGGTAGAGAGCCTTACAGGGCTTGTTTGTTTTGATGAAGAGGCTGGCCAAGACTCAGTAGCTAATTCTCATTTACAAGCTGTCCAGGAGAGCATAAGAATAGCCCTGCTGGATTGGACTGGTGGTCCACCTAGTCCAGCAACCTGTTTCACACAGAAGCCTTCCAGTTGCCCTCAAGATGCAATTGCATGGCATAGAGGCCAAGACCTTTCCCTGACATTGCCCTAGCACTGGTATTTAGAAGTCTGCTGCATCTGAATATGAAGGTTTCCTTTAGTTGCTGGTGGGGAAAAGTACCATCAAGTCACAGCTGAGTTATGGTGACTTCTGGTGGGGTCTTCAAGGCAAGAGACCTTCAGAGGTGGTTTGCCATTGCCTGCCTTCTTGTCATGATCCTGGTATTAATTGATGGTCTCCCATCCAAATACTAGCCAGGGCAGACCCTGCTTAGCTTCCAAGATCTGATGAGATCGGGCTACCCTGGGCTATTCAGGTCAGGGCATTGACAGACCTCTCCTCTATGAATCTGTCTAATCCCCTTTTAAGGCCATATAAGAACATATAGCACACCATTGTTTTGTCTCCTGACACTGATGCAGTATTATTAGGGTTGTGTGTATTTTTAGGGAGTGACAGAAAATACACCTGTTTGATTTTTGGTTTCAAGTTGGGTCAGAAAAATGATCGTCAATAGTTATTTCTTGATGAAATGTAGAGCAAACTGGTTGACTAGCAGCCAAATATATAATTGATCCAATGCTGGTGAAGTTAATAATTCCCCTAACGCGTTGGCCATTTCCAGCTCTCCCATTGGCTGTGCTGTGTGCTGCATCAACCACCACTCAAAAGTACTCGTGTGCCATTGGCTGGGTGCTGGGTCCATTCCTGTCCCCCGCCCACTGCCACCTCAGCCACTGTTCCCTGTTAGAAATTGCCAAAACAGCTGTCTCTCCTGACAATGACACTTCTCCTGCTTGGCTCTTGTGGGACTAACTTTTCCCTCAGTGGCTGTTGCTAGGCAACCAAGCTTGGTTCTGTCAGTAAAAAGGCAAAGCCAGGAGGCCCTTTGCAGGACTTTGTGTGGAACTCATTGGGGCCAGTCCTGACTAGGGTTGCCAGCTCCAGGTTGGGAAATTTCTGGAGATTCTGTGGTGGAGTCAATGTAAGCTGGGTTTGGGGAGGGGAGAGGCCTCATCTGAATAGAATGTCATAGAGTCCACCCTCTGAAGCAGTTATTTTCTCCAGGGGGAGAGAGAGATCTGTTGTCTGGAGTTCAGTTGTGATACCAGGTGATACTGCAGCCAGTGTGGCATAGCAGTTAACACTTCAGAGCAGGGTCTGCCAGACTGGCTGATTTCCCACAAGCGCTGCCTTGCGCTCGCCTTCCCTTTTGCCCCAATGGTACGTGTCAATTTCACACAAGCTGCTGCAGGCCACATTTTGCCCCGATTTTCCCCACGTCTACTCAATCCTCAAAAAACAGGATTGAGTAGATGTGGGGAAAATGGTGCAAAACTGCAAGGCAAAATGTAACCGCGCAGCAGCTTGTGTGAAATTGGCACCTACCATAGGGGCAAAAGGGAAGGGCAAGCAGTGGTGCAGCGCTTGTGGGAAATCAGCCCCAGGTTCTTGCTGTAGAAGCTGAGTGGGTGATTTCAGACCAGTCACAGACATACCTCACAGGCTCTTTGTGCAGATCTTAAGGGTGAGAGGAGAATGATGTAAGCTGCTTTGGTTCCCACTGCAGAGGAAGACTGTACTTTTCCTCCTGAGGAATCATTGCTGCCAATCTCCAGAGTGGAGGACTCAGAATTACAACTGCTCTCCAGATGGCAGAGATCAGTTCCCCTAGAGAAAATGGTGGACTCTGTGTCCTTATACTCTGCTGAGATGGTCCCCCTAGGACAGCCAGTGTGATGTAGCAGTCAGGGCTTCAGAGCAGGGTAGAAGCTTAAGGGGGGGGGAGATGGAAAGCTGAAGTCAGAGGGGCAAATAAAGGTAGGTTGATGATTGGCTGGGAAGGAGAAAGGGTTGCCAACTCCAGGTTGGGAAATTCCTGGAGATTTGAAGTGTGGAGCCTGGAGACTGTGAGGTTTGAGGAGGGGTGGGACCTCAGACAGGTACAATGCCATAGACTCCACCTTCCAAACCAACCATTTTCCCCTGGGGAGCCATTGTCACCAATCTCAAGGTGAGGGCTGGATATCACTCAGAATTACAACTGCTCTCCAGCAGGAGGGAGATGTAAGGCTGAAGTCAGGGGGCAGATAATGGTAGGCTGATAGTTAGCTGGGAAGGAGATAGGGTTGCCAGCTCCAGGTTGGGAAATTCCTGGAGATTTGAGGGGTGGAGCCTGGAGAGTGTGGGGTTTGAGGAGGGATGGGACCTCAGACAAGTACTGCTGCCAATCTCGAGGTGAGGGCTGGAGATCACTCAGAATTACAGCTGCTCTTCAGATGGCAGAGATCAGTTCCCCTGGAAAAAATGGTGGACTTTGTGTCATTATATGCTGCCAGGGTCACCGCAGCAAATTGATGCTGAGTGCCCTAGGCTAGGACACCTGCCCAGAGCCTTTTTCTAGAGCTCGTTGAATCCCACCCAGGGGAAAGGCAGGAGGGAAGGCAGCATGATATAATGAGATCTTGTTAGATCTCAGAAGCTAAGGAATGGGAGACCACCAAGGAAGACTGCAGAGGAAGGCAATGGCAAACCACCTGTGCTTCTCACTTGCCATGAAAGCCTCTTGCTGGGGTCACCATAAGTCAGTTGTGGCTGGATGGCGGCTTATGTACCTACACAAGGGGAAAGCTGAAAGTAAGGCAAAGTTCAATTTTTGGTCAGTGCCAAAAGAGAAAGAAGAGGTAGCAATAGAACCTACACCTTGCACATTGCAGAGCATTTCAGGGCACATCATGGGCCCTTTGGAATCCTTCATTGGTCCTGGCATAAAGACCAACCCACTATGGCAGGGCCAAAAAGACTTCAGAGAAAACTGAGGGCTTAGCATGTTAGAGTCCTGTTTGTGGTGAGCTCCAAGACAGCCCTGGGAAGTGCCCGTGATACAGCTGAGATTTTGCATCCTCACATATAAAAAAATGAAAATGGGCCACTTGAGCAGATTGGCCTCCCCAGACTCCAACCATTTTCTGTAGCTCCTTCTCATATAGCTATCCCTCCACTGGATCCATCCTACTGTTGGCTGCTATTCCTCCCAGCAGGCCTTGTCCTTCATTTTCCTTCCCTGTCAGGTATTACGTTCTCATGGTTTATTATACAACAGAAGTGTTTATATGTGTGTCAGTGTGTTCACCAGCATAACTTAATGCTAGAGCATGAGGCTGATCGGGGTTGGTCTTTATGCCAGGATGCCTACCCAGTTCCCATTTTCTCCCATCATGTCTCTTTCACTGCCCATTTCTGGTCCCTGTACCGAAACAACTATGCTGCCACTGGGATGACACCAGCACAGCCTCAGCAGGGCGCCAGACCAGCATGTCTTTGGGTGTGCCAGTATATTTCTGAGTTCTGCCAGCGAAGAGGCTTAGTTGCTCCCTAAGCAGCTTACAGAACAGTCTTAGGAGATCTTCCCGACTGTCTCCTGGCTTGTCAGTTTTATGTGTTCTTAACACAAATGGCAGACTTGGAAGCAAGAAAGCTGCTTTTACGAATTGTCCATTACACAACGCTCCCCAGCCTGTCCCAGGCTAGCCCAATCTCATCAGATCTCAGAAGCTAAGCAGAGTTGGCTGTGGTCGGTCCTTGGGTGGGAGACCACCAGGGAAGTCCAGGGTTGCTACATAGACGCAAGCAAGGGCAAACCACCTCTGAATGTCTCTGGCCTTGAAAACCTTTTGGAGTAGCCATAAATCAGCTGTGATTTGATAGCACTTTCCCACCACCATTGCACATCACAATGGACTGCAGTTCCTTGAATGGGTGAACACAGTGTTGGATGATAACAGAAGCAACCACTGGAGAGATTTGCAGCCAGCATTTTAGACCACTATCAACAACTGTTCAGCTCTGGGTGAACACTAATACAGGCCTACCACCAATGTCCCAGTTCCCACCTCAGTCCATCTACCATCTGAATGAAGTCCAGCTGCTGTGACTTACATTGATGTCTGCTCATTTCTGGCCACTTGATCACTCAGAGAGACACAAATGCAAGCAATGCTAAGTGTGGCTTTTTTTCCCCAGAAAGAACATTAAATGCTGCTCATGTTGTGCCTGCTTGGCTGAAGATAATTTGTTGCAATTTACATGTAACTGCGAAATGATTTGGTTTGAAAATTGGGGTGGCAATTTTCCCAAGTTTTCAACTTTAAACCTTGCTTTTCCTTATATGTCATCTGAATATTCCTCTTCTGTGCTGCTAAAGGACTCTCTCAGACGTCAGCTGTCATTCAGTTTTTGTTTAGCGGGATACTAGCTTCTAAAGTGGGGAAGGGTCGGTTTTTAGCTGCCATTGTCAATGAGGCTGCTGTCTTTCCCAAATGCCTTTTGTGCATGGCTCCTACGCTGGCCACTACACTGAGAAGACAGTTGAGATGAGCTATGAGCAACTGGCATTTGGAAATTACCCAAGTCTTCATGGAAGGATGGGAGTACACAGTTTGGGAGTGTTGTGGGAAAGACCCTCTATGAGGAAGGATATGAGTATAGCCTTTGATGGAGCAGCAGGGGGAAAAGAACAAAGAACCCATATTGTCTGTGCAGGCTCGTCCACTTGGGTGAATGGAGCAGTGCCCCATAAATTCAGCCTGCCCCCAGCCCCCTCCTGTCTGCTTCTGTACTATCTTTTCTTTTTCTGTATCATTTACCTAAAACCAACCCAAAGCTGCTGCTTCTCCACTGCTTCTCCACATGCCTACAGTCTGGGCCAATGATGGCATGAGACGCAGGCTGGGGAGAGGAAAACAGTCCACCACCTCTCATTTTCCCAGGTTTTAGGGAACTGGTGTGTATGTGTGTGTTTGTGTGTGTGACAGAGAGAGAGAGAGGGAGAGAAAGAGCGAGGCATGTGAATTTGGATACATTTCTAAAATGATAACAACACTCCTGAATTTTTTTTGGGGTGGGGAGGGGGAGAAATATCATGCCCTTTCCAAAAGTATGAAACAAAATTAAAACAGCTAGATTTGAGTCTAGTCGTGCCTTAGAGACCAAGAAGAATTTTGGGTGTCAGCTTCTGAGAGTCAAAAGCTCCCTGGAAATCTTGTTGGTCTCTGAGGCGCTACTGGACTTGAATCCATCAGTCCTACTGCAGGCCAACATGGCTGCCCTTTGAAAATTAAAACTTTTTTTCTTTTGCAGCACACACATTGCATATTGGCAATGATGGGCAGAATTTTAATCTCCCAAGGTGGCATAGTTGTCAGTCAGAGTATTGGATTAGGATCTGAGAGAATCAGGTTCAAATCCCCACTCTGCTATGGAGGCTCCCTGGGTGACCTTCAGCCGGTCACGTGCACTCAGCCTAACCTACCTCGCAGGGTTGTTGTGAGAATAAAATGGAGGAAAGGAGAATGGGTTTTGGTCCACAGCGGAAGAAAGACAGAGTATCAATGAAGTAAATAAATAACATGAATATGTAAAGGAAAGACTGTTCCACCTCCAGTTCATTTACTGGAGCAGGGGAGGTATGAATACCATGGGAAACTTAATCCCACCTGTGAAGGAAACTCATGGCTCAAGGCACAGGGAAATATCTGGCAGAACAAGCTCAAGGGCCCAGGTGACTCTCATCAAACTGCACACCTGGAAATAACATGAAACTGATAAATCACCCCTCAAGCAATCAAATACTGATTATGATCTCTCTCTGGATGGGTTGAGAGACAAGCCTGGATTTCTCCACCTCCTTCTCCTCCCCTACCTCTCCTGCACTGCCAAGGTGCTGTTCACTCCCAGTCTCTAGAGACCTAGGCTTGATGATTACCTGTCACATTTGCAGGCAAAACCTGAAACAGGGAAACAGATTCCCATCTGTAACTTTTTTGTCTCCCACCCAATTGTGATGAAATTCATGGTGTGTGTGTGGGGGGCGGTCCTCACCTAATGGACCATTTCCCAGCCTTTTGTCATGTAGAGGCATTTAAAGTTCTGAGAGAAAAAATGATGTGATTGGAGCATGCAGGGCAACAAGGAAAGATAAAGGGGTGCAGGGTCTGCATGACTTGATCTGTCAAAGAGACCCCCACACACACACACACCCTCTGCTCTACATTTGGGCAGGTGGACAGCTGCATAATCTGTTTCCTTTTTGACAGAAATTTCAGGCCTTCATCTGGATGTCCCAGGCTAGCCTGATCTCATTAGCAAGCAGGGACAGCCCTCGCTAGTACTTGGATGAGAGACCATCAAGAAAATCCAGGGTAGCTACACAGAGGTAGGCAATGGCAAACCACTTCTGAATGCCTCTTGACTTAAAAACCCAGAATGTCTTGGAGCTGCCATGAGTTGGTTGTGACTTGATGGTTTATTATTATTATTATTATTATTATTATTGGTGTTGTCATTGTTGTTGTACTAATAGTTGTCGTTATGCAGGGCTTTTTTTGTAGAAAAAGCCCAGCAGGAACTCATTAGCATAATAGGCCACACCCCTGACAGCACAGCTCATTAGCATATTAGGCCACACCCCCATGTTACCAGAAGTGTGGTAATCCAGCCACACCCACCTTTTGCTTCTTATTCTGTTTACCTTGTTTGTTGTCAAAACCCAGGGCTTTTTTTGGAGCAGGAATTCCTTTGCATGTTAGGCTACACACCCCTAATGTAGCCAATCCTAATGTGTTTCTGCTGTTGGGTGTGGCCTATTATGCTAATGAGTTCCTGCTGGGCGTGGCCAACTCAGGAGCCAGGTAGAACTCCGTTCCTCTGCGTTCCTGCCCAAAAATAGCCCTGTTGTTATGAATTGTCACTGTCAGATATTTGACTGGTAGATGGTGTTCTGCAATATGAGATCTAGTCAAGTTCTTGGGAATTGCAGATGTATCTTTGCATGATTCTTTCTGTTCCAAGCAACATTGTCCTCTGGAGCTGAGTTGGTATTATTCAATGCCCAGAACGTCCAGGTGTTTCTTGAGACTTCTAGAAACACCTGGACTATTCTGGGCATTCAGCAAATAACATCAGCTCAATTCCAGCGTTACTTGAAAAAGCAGGAATCCTGCAAAGATACACCTGACTGTGACTACTACTACTACTACTAATAATAATAATAATTGTATTATTGTTGTTGTTGTTGTTATTTGTCACAGTCAGCTACAGGACTGGTAGATGGTGTTCTGTAATTCAAGATCTAGCCAAGTTCTTGGGAACTGCAGATCTATCTTTGCAGGATTCTTCCTGTTCCAAGCAAGCCTGTCTTCTGGAGCTGAGCTGGTGTTATTTGCTCAATGCCCAGAATGCCCTGGTGTTTCTTGAAACTTCTAGGTACTGCTCCAGGGACTCCAATGAAAACTGACATGATGGTCACCTTTTTCTCCCAAAGATGCTCTAACTGTTTTTAGGTCTTGGTATTTTGTGACTTTATTCGTAGGTCTTGGCATAGATTACAAAATACCAAGATGACATCATCTCTAGGAAGAAAATTGGTTTGGGCATTCCACAATTATCCCTAGTTGAGTCTCCTTAGAAGATTCTGGGTTTTATACACCCCAGGCAGAACAGCACCTTTAACAGAGCTTTGGAAACCTCCAGTTGGCTAATGCAAGTAGCAGATACCTTCACCAGGACTTTGTCTGCACTTTGTCCCTTGCTCTTTCAAGTAGGCAGATGTAGGATATTTTGCCATACCCAGCTACTGGATGTGCAACTTACAATAAAGTTTTGTCCTGTTTTTCTCCTCCTGTGGGTGTCAGCTTGCTTTTTTCTTTCCTTTCCCTCACAGCAAACAAACCTTTCTCCCAGGCAACTGTGAATGGCCATTTCGATCCTATGGGGAAAAGTGTAATGCAGTCATTACGATATCTTTTTATACATACATTTTCAGGTGGGATATGGTGGTCAACAGCTGCTCCCAACACCGGTTAATCCTAAAGCAAGACCCATGCAAGGCTCAAATCCCAACATGTTCAAAGTATTACTTCTCAAAGCACTGGGCAGCAAGAGCAAGTGGGATATCCTGCATCCAATACTACATTGACTGATTTAAATCATTATGGTGTTTATTGGGGTAGGCCTGCAGTCTTCATGGGGGCTGCGACTTGGTTAAATTAATTCCCGTAATTTGAATTTATTGCTGTGTCTCTGGGTTCCAGAAGCCTTGCCGTGCCAGGCCTCGTCAAGGTGGGGCTAGGCAGAATTAGCCTGAGTTTCAATCGGTGCTTGTTTAACTACGCTTGCCTCCCCACTGCTATGTGTTTAGCTCACATTTATTACCCACCTCCAAATTCGAGTTATGTACTCAGGGGCTTTTTCTAGAGGCACTAATGGAGGAGAATAGATGCATTATTTGTGAATAATGTATTATGATGATACAATTTGGGTCTCTTAGCTCCAACCACGACCCATCCTGCCTTACATTATTTATAATTTGCACACACCTTCCTGAATAGTTTGAGCTAAATATTTAATACCACAAGCAAGTTAACTCTTTGTTCATAGTATTTACAACTCCCAAAGTTGCAAATCACAAGTACAAGCAAGGGGGTGGGGGAAGAAGGAGGACAAGTTGAGGCTGTGTTTGCTGAGAAGGTGACCATTGTTAGTTTTAGTGTGGGAAGGTAGTGGGGGCTAGATTGCTTACTTAGGAGGTTTCTTCATATTGTCTTTGTCCACATTCTTTGCGATATCTGCCTAAATGTATGGTACAACTCACAAAAACTCCTGTTTTCTTTGTCCCTGGTTCATCTTCACATCATTTGCACACATAACTCTCAGGTGGATTGGGCCCCATGTTTAGGGTTCCCAGTCTGGGCTGGGAAATATCTGGAGATTTGGGGGTTGGAGCCTAAGGAGTGTGGTGTTTGGGGTGGGGAGCCTGAGAAGGATGTGGGGTGGACCCTGAGGAGGGTGGGGGTTGGGGAGGGGAGGGACCTCAGCAGGGTATAATGCCTGAGAGTCCCCCCTCCAAAACAGGCATTTTCTTCAGGGGAACTGATCTCTGTTGCCTGGAGATCAATTGTAATAGTGGGAGATCTCTAGGCTCCACCTGTTGTTGTTGTTGTTGTTAGCCATTCAGTCTTGTCCAACTCTTGGCGATTCTGTGGGCCAGCTTGCTCCATGTTTTCCTATCTTGTACTGTTTCTTTGAGTCTTTTCATACTCAGGCTGGTGTTGACTTTTATGGTGTGTAGCCACCATATTCTTTGGCAGCCTGGCTGGGAACCCTGCCATGTTAATGAGTGGAGATGCAAACAAGAGAGAATCATGGTAAAGTACAAAACCCAGCAAAAATACCAACTTAATGTATGATAAATTCACTGTAATATAAATATAGATATAAATCAATTTAAATAAAGGATGATCATATATAGAATTACAGCATTAATTACAGCATCCCCATTCGTATTCACCTCATGGGTTTTTCCCCTTATGAATGTTTATTGGCATGAGATATATGAGGCTTTCCCATTTGCGAATGGATTGAAAGTCTTTAAAAGACTTTGTTGTGGCTCTGACTTTGAGAAAGGACAGCACTGAAACAGGTTCAAGCCAGCCACCTGTCAAGTTGGAACTTGCAAGTGGAGTTAGTCTTGACAAGGAGCGTCTTGAGTCGAGTTTGATCTGACGAGGAGTACATGCGCACTCAGGCTGGACTTTACAAGTGCATCATGTTGCATCATGTTTGAAAAACAGCTCTTTAAGCATAGACGAGCAGTAGTGCATTACGTTTGAAAGGAATTCTTTGTGCACGGGAAAGGACACATGATTTCACGTTGTTTGTGCTGTAATTCTATATATGATAATTCTTTATTTAAATTGATTTATATTACAGTGAAGTTATCCTACGTCAAGCTTTCATTGTTTCTGTTGCTGTTGGTACTTTTGCTGGTTTATGTTAATGAGTGGAAGCGGTGTCACAGGGATTTCAGGCTACAAAAGGCCCAACGATGACAATGCCAACATAGCTTTTTAAGGCACAAGGAGATAGAATTGATTCTCCCAAAAAAAATTGTGAGGGAAGACTTGGAAAGGTAAGGCCAGACAGAAGCTCCTAGCACTGCCAGCTCTGGGCTGGGAAATTGTGGGGGTGGACCCAGGGGAGGGCGGGATTTGGAGAAATGAAGAACCTCACTGGGGTCTAATGCTGTACAGTCCACCCTTCAAAGCTTCCATTTGCTCCAGAGGAACTGATCTCTGCAGCACTAAGTTAAGTTGTAATTCTGGGAGATCTCCAGGCCCCACCTGGAGGTTGGCAGCCCTACCCCCTCTGCTAAGGCACCTGCGTGACCTCATCATATTTGGGGAAGCAACTTATATTATTTCATTATGATTTCCAGCCAACAGGCTAACTATATAGAAATGAGCAGCTGTAATATGCTAAAACATTAAAAGCCAAATTGTTCCTCTTTTCTTTGCCAGCTTGAGCTCTAGCTATCAATCTGGTGTGAGGGAAGGCCTCTACTACAAATACATGTAAGGACCTCCCTGCAGGTTTCTTTCAGTGGCCCAGAAGGAACTGGGTGTGCTTATTTTTATTTTACTAAATTTATATCCCACCTTTCTGCCCTCTCAGGGGCCACCAAATTGGTCTTTGTTTCTCTCCCTTGGCTTCCTTGGTTGCTCTTGTGAGATTGAGAGTGACCATCAGAGTCGTAACTTGTATTTGGTAAAGCAAGAGGGGTTGTCAGCATCCAGGTGGTGGCTGGAGATCTCACAGGATAGCAACAGAGGTTGGTTCACCTGGAGAAAATGGCCGCTTTGGAAGGTGGGCTCTATGGCATTCTACCCAACTGAAATCCTTCCTCAGGCTCCACCCCCAGAATCTCCAACCCGGAGCTAGCAACCATATAAAGCAGGAGTGTTTGCTTCAGGTCTTTGAAAAATTATCCGGCATTCATGTCCCTACAGATTCACAGCAGGCTCAGAGCCAACGGAGACATTGACTAAATACATGTTTAGGAAGTCAACTGTGTTGTGAGACCCAGGGATTTAATGATTTTCATTCATAACAGCGATCCCAGCCCACCTTGGCTCTGGGCGAGGGTGGGCCTGGTCTGTCCCTTTAGACTGGCTCCATCTGATACAATTAAAGACTGTTGGAATGAAGTGGCCTGTATAGAAAGTGCTTTGCCACAGGACAGGCGGCTGAATGCCTGAAGCAATCTCCTCGGGTGAACAGAGAAGTGACACTGGCTGGAAGATCAATATTGTCTCTTATTAATATCAAAAGCGTATTACTTTGTTTTTTGCCTGGCCGGCTGCCATCTGACTGTGGGCCTGCCGAGGGCTCGGCTGTTTGCGTGCACCATAATTTACTTTGGTGCATTTTTAAGGTATTGTTTTGTCAGGGCCAATAACTGTGACGTTATAAATGATCTGGCGCATTGCACTCTCTCTCCTAGCCTAGCGCTAGATGCCGCAAAAATTAATTTCTAAAAGTTTCACGTCAATTACTTCTGTCCTTGAGTTATGCAAGGAGACAAAAGAGCAGAAGACATGAGGTAACGACAAACAGAAAGAGCGGCCTCCCGACCACCTCAGACATTACTCGGTCCCTAATAGATGCATCAAATTAAACAACCCTACAGCCAAATAAATATTGGCCACTTAGCAAAAGAACCATCGATTTTTATGGTGAGCAACATTCACATAATAAACCACTTTGGCAGAGAACCTGTCAAGCCAAGAGCGGAGACTTTGAACATCGCTGCAATAGCTGGCATTTTTCTTATCAGAGTGCCTGAAAGAATGTTCGTAGGAAGGATTCCCTACTTTTTTTTTAGAATAAGGCTTGAAGATCTGGACCCTGCCTATTGTTGCAGAGATCCTGCCACCATTCATTTCAGAGATCTCAGGCCACATGGTTGTAACATTTGAGTGCTTCACCAAAAATTCTTGACAACCTCTGACACTGCCCAAGGGGAAGCTTTGGGCAAGCTCTAGATGTCTCTCCTGCTACTCTTCTCTCAGAGGCAATGGGTTGCTATCAAAAGGGCACAACAGCCAAAAGGCACATGGGATTGCCTGGGGTAGACTCAAACACTGAACTGGCACATGCTTCCTTTCCCGGAGGTAAACGGGAGGGAAGCATTCCAAGGGGCCTGGCAGCTGGATCACCTTTCACAGAGGCGGCTCCTTGCCTCCTTCCAGCAAGCCTTGACAAATGAAAATGCATTGTATTCCTATTGATTAGACACTTAAGCATTCTGCACGTTAATTACCTTATATTTATATTCTGTGGAAAGGATGAAGCAAACCAATGGTCGCATCACTCACCCGGCAGACAGGGGCTTGCAGAGCCAAACTCTTTTGGAATGCAAATGCTTGCAAGGTGAAAACCAGAAAGGACGCCCAAGCAAGTGCAGGACCTCAATGTTGTGTTTCCACTGAAGGACAAACATCATTTCCTCACACAGATTTTGACAGTGCCCTGTAGGTACCAAATCTCAACCAGAGGACCGAGAATCTCTGGCAAAAGGCTGCGATCTGGGCAGTGCGGCCAAAAAAAGGGGAGAAAAACACAACCCTACACAAGAAAGGTAATCAAAAAGGTTGAGACAAAGAAAAAGAGACTAAAATATAGCTCTGCATGTAGTGCTAATGTACAAAATATTATATATAATTTAATTATGCATTCAAAAGTGCTAAAATATCATTTAAAAACTTCAATATATTTCAATATTTTTAAATATATGGAAGTGGGATAACTACCTTACTCACACTGAGATCTTTACCCGTGGAGTAAGTGGTGCAACATGGACAATATTCTTAAGGTGCAACATGGACAACTCATCAAGACGTGCAATATATCATATGCCCATGGATCTAAAATGCACATAAAGCGTATGACTAAACAACTCCAAATTAAAAAGTCTCCTAAATTTTATGGGAAAAGGTACATAGCTAACTGATAAAAAAAACCCCGCACAGTGCAAAATTTACCTATTTAGGCCCAATCTGCAATGCTCAAAGCTCCAATGGAATACTCAGGTACAAATAGAAAAGTATTAACACTATGGTAGTTCACCCCCCTGAATATATGGGAAATGTGATGCAACAGGAGAGGGAGAGAAGTGATGACACAGAGATAGTCCACAGCACCTGAAAGAGGAAAGTGGCATCAGGCTACCTGCATTCCTCAATTCAAAAAGCAGCCAAGTCCATCAGACACACAGCCAAACAATTTCTTCATTCAAACCTCTTGGCACCAGAGTACCCAACATAAAGATCTAGAAGGACTTCCTTTTCTTCAAAAGTCAAATTTGTTGTGAAGCTTTTCTATGATCCAGAACTTAAGGTCCTTATCTGTATGCCAGGGGTCTTTTGAGGGGGGGAGCGCACCGGAGCACAGCCCCGGGAGCTCAGGAGCCAAGCCCCGCCCCCAGCCCCAGGGAGTCTTTCAGGCAGCCGAATGTCAATTTCAGCTCCATTATATCCTATGGGCCATTGAAGTCAATGGTGAAAACATAGGGTATATTCTGGGGGCTGGAGGGGAAGGGGTTTGAGTGAGAGGCTCCAAACTCACAGGGTAGCTGATGGAGCCTCTCCCCAAGATACCCACCAAGTTTCAAGAACATTGGACCAGGGGGTCAAACTCTATGGGCCCCCAAACAGGTTG
Organism: Gekko gecko; assembly: GCA_029375565.1. Lineage (NCBI taxonomy): Eukaryota > Metazoa > Chordata > Lepidosauria > Squamata > Gekkonidae > Gekko > Gekko gecko. Next base: position 199,210,797 of record JAPDNY010000005.1, read on the forward strand.
CCCCTATTCCCTCCATTGTTCTCTATGGTGGGAAAAAAGTAACTTTAAAAAAAAGTTTAAAAGTAAAAAAAGGATGATGCTGTTCCTATAGATATTATTATCCCTCCGGAGGATGAAGGTGTTTTCTAATCTGTTCATGAAGAAGTTTGCTAATTCTGGGGCAAATTTACACTCCAGATTTACACCTGAGATTTGCCAAAAGAATTGTCCTTGAAATTGGAAAAATTCTTCTTCAAACATAACTCAGCCAAGTGGCATAAAAAAGGTGGGACGTGGGGCCCCCCTGAAAAACATTCCCTCTTATCCAAAACATCCCGCAGGAGGTCCAGAGCCTCATCTTGTGGAATGTTCGTATATAAAGAAACAATATCGATAGTGACAAGATTGCTTCCTGCAATACCTCCTTAATATTGCTCACATGATTTAGAAAATCCATTGTGGCCTCTTCTGCACTGTCATTTTTGTCACTCATTTGTCCCTATTGCTTTGGGGTCCCCCCTTTTCCACATGTATTTTGCTCTCTCTGGGACTACGAGAGAGAGCAAAACACATTGGGGGGGGGACCCTGAAGCAATAGGGACAAATGAGTGACAAAAATGACAGTGAAGAAGTGGCCCCTGTCTCTTAAATAAAATGTAGTGCAGGGGACAAATTGTTTTAAGATGAGATCTAGACACATTGCCAAAGGTTCCAAAACTGAGCCACATCCTGAGACAATCGGTCTACCAGGAGTTGGGAAGGGACCTTTATGGGTTTTAGGCAGGAGATAGAACTGTGGCACTCTACCCTCAGTATCCAATAAGAAGTTATATGTGGATTTATTAATATAGCCCTCCAGTAGTGCTTCCTTTTAAAATACTAACAATGTTTTATAGAGGAAGGGTTCTCTGTGATCCTTTTGTTGTGACTGGTGTTGTTCAGCTGTCTGAATGGCTCCATAATATAATCATTTCTGCCCCCTTATCACTACTGCCACCCCCTTAACTGCTGGTTTAAAAATAACTGCACTGTGAGTGCAGAACCTTTTCAGTGTACTCTGTTCCAGTCTGTTTAAGTTATGCCAGACAGGCAACTTTGAATGTTCAAGTTCTTTAATTTCTTCCTCTACAAACTCCTGAAAGACCAGTACTCTAGGATTTGGGGAGGGGGGGGTTCAAAGTACATTTGGTTCTAAAGGTGTTATGAATGGAGGCATCATCAACTACATTTTTTTCCTTGAAAAAACTGGCAAGTCTGATCTTTCTAAACACATGCTGTGTTTCAGACATCAGATAGAAATGATCATGATGAGGTGTGAGGACAAAAGAAAAACCTTTCCTCAAAACCGATAGTTCTGTTTCAGAGAAGCTTATGTTTGAAAGATTGACTACTTGTGAGTTCTTAAAATTTTCTGTTTGTGTCCCATTCTGGGATTCCCCAATCTCTGTCTCTTGCCTCGTTTCCCTAAAAAGAGAAATATCTAGAGCCAGTGCATGAAGAAGTAAATGGATCATCCAAAGTTCTTTCCTCTGTTCTGGTGTTTCTACTGTTATCAGGGCTGGCTCCAGGTGTCTGGGCACCCTAGGCAGGAGAGCCTGGGGCACCCCCCACTGGGGATGCCAACCTCCCGGTGGGGCCTGGAGACCGGGGGGCGGCAGCGGAGCGCTGGCTTTCCTGGAGGCTCCGCAGCTGTGGGGGCCCCAGGAAAGCCAGGGAAGGGAGCGGAGGTCTAGCCGCCGCCCCCTCCCTCCCAGCACTGGCTTTCCTGGGGGCTCCGTGGCTGCGGGGCCCCCAGGAAAGCCGGGAAGGGGGCGGGGGTCTAGCAGCGGTGGCGGTGGCGGGCACCCGGTTAGGGTGGTGCAGGGGCGCTTTTTTGGGGGGAGAGGGGTGCCATTTGGCGCCCCTGAGGCCGGCGCGCCCTAGGCGAGCGCCTAGTTCACCCTATGGGCGATTCGGTCGTGACTATTATCTGGACTAGTATCAATTGTAATGTCAAAAGGCAATGATTTCCTACCAAGAATACTGTGTTTATGTGAGGACCAATCATATACCTTATTTTTTTCATAATCCTTAAGATCTCTTTGAAACTTTTTAATTTTTGTTCCTTCATTTGTAAAAATTGTTTTCCTATCTCCTTATCCAACAAGGTGGTTTTTTTCCATGAACCTAGTCTCCCCCATAGTGCCCTGGATCTTATCCCTGAGCCGTTGTATTCCTTGCTCAAGTTTAGAGCTCTCTGCCACTGCTGTTTCTATCAGCAGGGCCATCAGATGCAAAGAACATTTGTTCAGAATGGCAAACCACCTGTCTTTAAAAGTGTCATCATAGGGAAACATACCAGGTTGTTGCTTCATTCTAAGGCCCCTGGGAATAATCTGTTTTCTCCAATAATCCCTTAAAGCCCTTGCATGTGTGTCAATCTTCATTTTTCTATAGTTGGATTTGGTAAATTTGTCCCTCAGGTCTGATTTATCAGATGGTACATGGGACTTGAAAAAAGAAGGTTAATTAATCAAGGATGCTGTTTGTTCATCTGAGTAGCTGAAAACTCCAATGGTTTTATATGACATGATCTCCTGAAAACCTGGACACCCCAAAAAGAAGAAGCGCGACCAAAAAAGAGGAGAAAACCACAACCCTACTCAAGAAAGGTAACCAAAAAGGTTGAGACAAAGAAAAAGAAACTAAAATATAGATAGGCACGTAGTGTTAACGTACAAAATATCATATATAATTTAATTTTACTTTCAAAAGTGCTAAAATATCATTTAAAAACCACAATCCTATGTATTCATATGCAGATCCCTAGGATTGTGGGTTTTAAATGACATTTTAGCACTTTTGAATTTATAATTAAATTATATATGATGTTTTGTACATTAGCACTACATGCGTAGCTATATTTTAGGTTTTTTGTCTTTGCAATCTTGGCAGATCAGTCCCAAGATCTCATGGCTGGTGTGCTGGAGAGGTACCATATGCTGTACCTGGAGCAATTGTACAGGGGAGATATATACAATGACCTCATGACTTCTATGTGGCTATTGGCCAGACAAGGTATTTTCCTGGTTAATAACTGAAACAGGAGACATGAATAAGAGGCCTATTACACATGCACCCTCAAGTAGTAATAGGAGGAAGCATTAAACAAAACCTTCACGGGTTACCTCATGGGTGACACCTTACTTACCATAAGGACCTATGCACTTACCCCAAAAAGAACTTCATGAAATCTCTTGATTTGGGTTAGAATCACCAGGGAAGGCTCAGGGTGATGGCTGTGAATTAAATCTATAACACTGTACCAGAGATTTTATTAGTTTTCTATAGACCCTTCTTGAGTCTTCCTATCTCTCCTGAATAATAGCCCCAGGTACAACTTTGCCTTCTACATATATACCCTCAGCTGGGCAGGCATAGGCTTTCAACTAGTACCTTGCTAGTGTCTCCAGCATACCAGTCTTGAGATCTTAGGACTGGTACTTCTACTCAGGGGTTCAGTAAGTCTGGCTCCAGTCTTTCACAGTTCTCTCTCATAGTGCACATTGGCTGTTATTTTTTCATTTCCACCCAAATATATTGTTTTATCCACACCCAGCAGAAGCAGAGAGTTACACATGTGCTTTTTTCCAATCCTCACTGCTCTATTTTAGCCTTTAACCTTTTCTGGTGAATAAATGAAAGACTGGAGCCAGAGTTACTGAATCCCAGAGTAGAATAAGTGTGGGGGGGAAATAAACTACCAGAAGTGCTTTAAAGTAAGACCAGGATCTATCCCTTTATTTTCCCTGAATCCTAGAAGACTAAAGAATGAGAACTAATCATTTTGAGTGAGCCTTTCCAGGAGGCCAAATAGCTCATCTTAGCCTGAGCCTGTCAGAGTGGGGAAGTTAAGCCAGGTTGGCCACAGTCAGTACTTGGATGGGAGACCAAGGAAATCCAGGGCTGTTATGCATAGGCAGGCAATGACGTTATGCAGAGGCAGGCAATGACGAACCAGCTGTGATCTCTTGCCTGGAATGGCTTGTGGATGGGGTCACCATGAGTAAGTTGCAATTCAATGGCATGTTCTTCCTCTTCTTCTCCTGGGCACTACATTCTCCCAGCCTGGTAGACAAGGATGCTCTAACCTGCCTCACTGGTGGCTAAACCCTGTCTGGGGGGGGAGGCCTTTTCAATGGTTTTTGCTTCACCTGTGCTCAAGTATCTGGTGGACAAGAAGACCACCCTGCAACAACTAAAAGACTCCTTTAGTATAATGGGATATAATCAGGTACAATATAATAGAATAATTCAGAAAGGTGCTTTTATAAAGGAGACAGAACTATGTCACTGGCTATGGTTTATGGGTATGATCTGCTTATGTGTTATCCTGCTCTTATTGATTTTTTTTTAATCTTTCTCTATAGTTTGGCACATCACATCTAATGTTTTTTGCATTGTTTCTAATTTTTGTAATCCTAATCCTACTACATTGCTTATTCAATAAAGACAACAACAACAACAGTAATAATAATAGTGTGCCATCAAATTGCAACCAACTTATGGCATCCCCAGGACCATGGGGCTTTCATGGCAAAAGATGAGCAGAGGTGGTTCACCATTGCCTTCTCCTTCATAGCAGCCCCAGTCTTCCTCGATGGTCTTCCATCCAAATACTACTGACCATGGCCAACCCTGCTTAGCTTCCAAGCTCTGATGAGGTCAGGCTAGCCTGGGCTATGGAGGCAGCTAGTGGTAATAGTCAAGTGCCATCAAGTTGCAACCAACTTATGGCAACCTCTTAAGGGATTTTCAAGGCAAGAGATGAACAGAGCTGATTTGCCATTGCCTGCCTCTTCATAGCAACCCCAGTCTTCCTTGGTGGTCTCCCATCCAAGTACTAACTGTAGCCAACCCTGCTTTCACTTCCAAGCTCTAACAAGTTTTGGCTAGTCTTTGCTATCGCACTATTTGATTGCACCATGTGATCTGCATAGTCTCAGTGAGAAAGGTGGACTGTGAATGAATGAATGAATGAATGAATAAATAAATACACCAAAAAAAAAAACTTGCCAAGGCCCAGACCACACTGTGAATTCACAGTAACCTCGATGGCAATCACCAGCTAATGAGCAGGTGTTACTACTGCCACAATCAACAATGGCTGCATTGGCCATCACCACCTATGCATGGATACTCCATGGGACAGAATGCAGCTCCCCTCCCCCACAGGAAAGAGCACTGTGGCATGGCCAGCGGGCATCTTGGAGTGAGCATAACCCAAGGAGCTCTGCAGACATGGGCTTGAGTCCCCCTCGCTGTCAGTTTGATGTAGTGGTTAAGTGTGTGGACTCTAATCTGGGAGAACCGGGTTTGATTCCCCACTCCTCCACTTGCAGCTGCTGGATGACCTTGGGCAAGCTATAGTTCTGACAAGAGCTGTCCTTGAAAGGGCAGTTCTTAAAAGAGCTCTCTCAGCCCCATCTACCTCACAGGGTGTCTGTTGTGGGGAGGGGAAGGGAAAGGAGTTTGTAAGCCGCTCTGAGACTCCAAGTGACGGGCAGGGTATAAATCCAATCTCTTCTTCTCTTCTTCTCTTCCAGTTCCCCCTGGCTAGAGGCATACACAGGGAAGAAAACATGGCTACTCTGGCCACAGCATTCTCATGCTCTCTCATAAGAGAGTGACTCAGCAGCAGTTATGCATCTATACAGGGCACTGGCCAACCAAAATAGCTGGACTATGCTCTTGGTGCTTGACACCATCCCTGATTATTATTTTCTGGGTGCAGCATTTCTCCCAGACATATTGTTGCCTCACTGGATGCTGCTTGGTGCATAGATTGGCTTCTTCCATGCATGGCTAACATGGGAGCTATTTTGAGCTCAGTGGGTGTTAGATGGTGTTGTGATCTTCCCTGTGGTTTAAAATGACATGGTTTTTCTTTTAACTCTGCTGCTGGGAGTGTATATAATACCAACTGCACTACGGCCATGTTATACCAATGCTGGCAGCCACCAATGTAGCTGGGACCACAGGACTGCAATTTTGTCCAGCAAATAGACTAGAATTGATCTGCACCCAGGATCATGCTTTGTCTAATCTCCAGCCTCGAACATTAACAAGAATATATTACATACATCTTCCAATGGTATTGAAATCCCCCCCCCCGAATGGATTGTGTTGAACCATGTGACAGCCAGGTTTTCCTCCATACCTTATTCAGAAAAAAACATCAAGAATCAGAGAATGTAACCTTGGGAAAGTATTCACTGGGGAACAATCATTGTGTCAATCAATCATTCCTATTGCTGGGGGTGCAAGGGGCATTCAGCCAGCTCCCAACATTGTATGCAGAAGAATACATCCCTGACTGTCAGCCAGAACTCTGAGTTTTCTCATCTCCTTTCTGGCCACTGCTGTTTAGAAATTCAAAATTATTGAAAAGACATCTGTAAACACACGTGCATAAACATCTATGGGTTTGGTTTGAATTGTCCCATGACTGGGGTGGCCAAGAGGGGGAGATTTCATCACAGCTTGAGTCAGCTCAAAATTAGGCTAGAGACACTCTGAAGAGGTTTTCTGTTAATTTTGCTAAGGAATTTTGCTGGGAATCCTAATAGTTATGTTTGGATTCCATGATGTTTTGATGGAGGGGTGGGGAGTGTTGGCATCTAAATAAACTTAATATATTCTGTCTTTCTGATGTCATATATTTTTTGAAAACATCTATTTCTTTATTAAAGGCAAAAGACGGGAGAGAGAAAGAAACAGGATATGGTTTGGGTGCCTTTGCATTCCCATTTGCAGTTTAAATACAAAAGATTTAATGATTTAGAAACCAGAAGAATAACTAAGGAGCCCAACAGTCATTATCTCAAATAATGAGACTTTTTAATGCAAAATCAATGTTTGTTATAATGAAAATAGATTCAGCAATTCCTGCAGGGCCAGATGCACAAATCTTTTCCGGCTGTGAAATAAAATGTGGCTTCTTATTTCCATCACCCTCCTGAACATTTTTATCCAGGAGTAAAAATAAAATGTCAGAATTTATTTACTGCTGTGAATTGTTTATTCTCATATGTATTGACCAAGACAGGGCTCAGACTTCAAATAATGTTGTGTGAATAGTAAAGGGGAAGAATCGGAGCAGAAGGCACCCTTGCAGGACCCCCTTGCAGGGCATGTCACCTTTTCACCTGCATGACTGGACACACTTTGCCTTCAGTTTTCAATGTGAGCCAAAGACCTAGGAAGACATCACAATGATGGAGAACAGAAGCTCTCTGTGCGTGGTCTGTTGGTGTTCCATCCACAAAGGGATGGAGACCTCCAACCTCTCATTTCAGGAGCACACAGGATGTGTGATTGCCTTATCATCTGACTAGGGAAATATCCAGGGACAGCTTGCATTCATGTGCATGGGCAGAACAACAGTGTAACATCTGCAGAGGGTCTGATTGCCGTGGTAAGCAATAAGGTTGCCTTGATGTCTGGCTGCAGAATTGGGGCTAGGTGAACATAAGAACATAAGAGAAGCCAATGCTGGATCAGGCCAGTGGCCAATCCAGTCCAACACTCTGTCACACGGTGGCCAAAAAAAAAAAGGTGCCATCAAGAGGTCCATCAGTGGGGCCAGGAGATTAGCAGCTCTCCCACTGTTGTCCCCTCCAAGCACCAGCAATACAGAGCATCACTTGCCCCAGAGTTCCTATCTATACCTGGTGGCTAATAGCCACTGATGGACCTCTGCTCCATATGTTTATCTAATTCCCTCTTGAAGCCGTCCATGCTTGCAGCCGCCACCACCTCCTGTGGCAGTGAATTCCATGTGTTAATCACTCTTTGGGTGAAGAAGTACTTCCTTTTATCTGTTCTAACCTGATTTCTCAGCAATTTCATTGAGTGCCCATGAGTTCTTGTATTGTGATGACACCCCATATCCAGGTTGAGAAACTAGGGACTTAAATTTCACATCCTACAAACATTTTCTTTTCTTTTCATAAGTGAGGCTTTGGGACTGCTTAGTCTTCTAGTCCTCAATGAGGGCAATGTTTGGACTCAGGGTGCCATCTGGCATTCACTTGGCCAACTATAAGGGGATTATTCTTTTAAAGGAACCACACAATAGGCTGGATGAAAACAACTAAGAAATAGGTTTATTTCAGTGGCACGTGTGGCTTGGTTGTTTCTTTGTTTTCTTTTCCTCCAGCCCTCTCAGTTTGGTTCCTGGAGAGGTGGAACCTGAGAAAATGGAACTGTTACAAAGCAGGTTTCTTGCCTGACTGATATGGACTCATACAGCAACCAACCCTTTCTAACACAGACCAGACAGACCTCACCTTTTGAACTCTTTTTGACATGAACAGCATCCAAACCCTACTTATCTTCAAAATACCTAAAGTCCCTAATGGACTCTCTGGTTAACCAGCAGACATCCTTGCCCTTGACCCACAAAAACCCAATGACACACAATTCTGTCAAGTGGCCAGCAGTTAAACAGCCAATCTCTTCCTTTCCCCCTAACATTCCAATCTATTGTTTGAAAATGATTGGCAGAGGCTTCTAGAGCAGGGGTCCTCAAACTTTTTAAACAGGGGGCCAGTTCACTGTCCCTCAGACCGTTGGAGGGCCGCCGCATTCGCCCCTCCCCCCACCAGCCTGCTTACCCCACCACCGCGTTCGCCCCCTCCCCCCATGACCAGCCTGCTCGCACCGCCGCCGCGTTCGCCCCCTCCCCCCCACCAGCCTGCTCGCCCCGCCGCCGCGTTCACCCCCTGCCCCCCACCAGCCTGCTCGCCCTGCCACCGCGTTCGCCCCCTCCCCCACGACCAGCCTGCTCGCCCCTTCCTCCTCCTCAGCTCCTGGGCGCTCTTGCCGCCCAGGGCTGCTGGAGGAAGAAAGAGGCTGCGGGGGCGCTGCTGCTGCGCTCCTCGAGGAGGAGGCGGCTCCGGGCGGGGGGGGCGGGCATAAACACTCGGCGGGCCGCATAAATGTCCTCGGCGGGCCGCATGTGGCCCGCGGGCCATAGTTTGAGGACCCCTGTTCTAGAGGGTGAAACTTGGAAAGGCCCATCACAGAGTGATCACAGTGTACATTGTTTTCCAAGCTGCAGAATCCACATGTAAATCAACAAGAAAGAAAAATGAAGCCATTAACCATTAAGTACACATTCCTAACTTCCTCCATAGCAGGAGGTGCTGTCACGGATGAGAGCAGAAGGGGGATGACATTCATGGAGACTGACGAGAGTTTGTGGCAGTACCAAGGCTGGGATAAATTTCATCCTGCCAATAGCCATAGTTTCATAGCCAGGAGTAAAAACATGGGATTTGCTAGCACCTCTCTACTGGCTGAGTAGGTTAGGGTGGGCTGTAGCTGCCAGAACCTGAGACCTAGATTGGTTAAGTCCCTCTTCTACACATGGGAGGGAGAATTTCTGTGTGTGTGTGTGTGTGTGAGAGAGAGAGAGAGAGAGAGAGAGAGAGAGAGAGAGAGAGAGAGAGAGAGAGAGAGAGAGACTATGGGGGAAGTGTGACTATGTGAATGACAGCATCCTGTTTGGGAATATGCCCATGTGAATCGTGAAATGGAGAGGGGACATCATATGCTCAATATCTGTAAATTCCTAGTTGGCTAGCAATCTTTCCCTATTCCATTTTTTAGTCTGCACCTTAGTTCTGTAATGTGTATTCACTTAAGAGTTTTGCCAGTAGAGTAAAGCTTTTTTAATTGAGAGAAAGCAATCGCCTTAATTCCTGCCTACACACCACCACCAGTGTGGCTCATGTTGTGAAAGCAGCCGCATTTGGATGCTCCTTTTGGCACCGAGCTAGAGAGGTAGGCCCAGATCATGAGGTGGTGGCAGTCCACCAGAGGGAAGGATTCAGAACAGCCCTCCCTCCCTCCCTCTCTCTCTCTCTCTCTCTCTCTCTCTCTCTCTCTCTCTCTAATGGGGACCCAAAGCAGCTTACATCATTCTTCTCTCCATTTATCCTCACAACAACTCTGTGAGGTAGGTTAGGCTGAGAATATGTGACCGGGCCCAAGGTCACCCAGCAAGCTTCCGTGGCAGAGTGGGGATTCAAACCTGGTTGTCCCAGAGCCTCGTCCAGCACTCTAACTACTGCACCAGTCCAGCTCCACAGACTATGTGCCACTGTGAGGCCTCTGTCTCCATCAGCATTTAAGTGCTCCCCTTTGGAAGAAAAAGAGAGCTAGCCTGGGTTCAAGAATGCACCACACAGACTGGGGAGAAAGAATCACTGTGACCCTCCTGATTTTCTTTTGAGTTATATGAGGGGGAAGGTAGAAGAGAACCTGCCCTTAGGCCACTGGAGTAACAGAACCCTCTCTGGCCAAACTCCAGGTTGGGAAATTCCTGAAGATCTGGGAGAGGAACCTGGGAAAGGCAGGGTGTGGGGAATGAAGGGACCTCAGCAGGGTATAATGCCATACAGTTCATTCTCCAGAGCAGCCGTTTCCTCCAGGGAAACTGATCTCTGTTGTATGGAGATCGTGTAACTCTGGGAGATCTCCAGGCCCCACCTGGAGGTGTCAGCCCTACGACTGGATGTGAAAATGCTCCAGTCCTGCTCTTTCCCCCTTTTTCTGTGCTGCCTGGAAGAGGTGGGCTCATGAAGCGTTATATGCTCATTTCATTCAATTCCAGCAGAATGGCTCAGCTTTGCATGCCTTTCCAAACTCGCGCTCCTTTCCCTCGCCTCTGGGCATCTGTCTCTATTGGGCAAGGCCTGCCCACAGCCTTTGCCTCTGCATCTGACACAGGCTAATGTTGAAGCTTAGCGCTCTGGATCTTAAATTACATCACAGACTGAAGCATGCTCTAAAGATACACAGGGACTGCCCGCAGCCCGTCTCCAGGAATCCAGGAGGTAGTGTCTTCACACCTGCCCCCCAAGCCCCTTGAGCATCTCACTTACATATCAATATTAATGATATTTTTCTTGTAGGGCATGAGAAAAGCTTGTTTGCTCCCTCTGTCATTCAAACGTGTTCCCTGTGTGGAACAGAATAATATTCCTTTGATTCAAGGAATCGTTCCCTGTTTCTCTCTGTCCCGTACTGTCAACCAACATTCGCATTGCACAGAAGTGTTTCAAAAGACGTTTTGGGGTCATATGCAGAGAGGGGCTCATAACTGAGCTGCAGTCCCTGCCCAGACCTTGGGCCAGCCACCATGCCTCTGACTAACCTGCCTCGAAGGATTGTTGCAAGGATAAAACAGGATCACCTTCAATTATGCCGCTCCTTGGAGGAAAATCCGGAGACAAACATAGTTAAAGAAGCAGAAGCGGAAATGCAAAGACATCATGTAATGCTTCGCTTGTGATGTAGCAACCTGGGAAACGATGGATCAGGGCCTGGAGCGGCCTGCCTGCCTGCCTGTGCCACCTGCCCCCTTGTTGCTGGCCTTGATCCCACTTGTGTGGAGGCACCAGAGGAAGCTGTAACGCGGGGGTGGTGTAAGCGTCCCGATGACAAATAGTGGGCATGGATTCAAATCCCACCAAAGGAGATGCTGCCAGGAATGCAAAGCTCTCCTTTCGGCCAACAAGAACATAAGAAAAGCCCTGCTAGATGACCACTGCCCCTTCTGTTCCATGCGCCACCCCTTTGCTGCATTCAGCCCTCTGTCGCATTCAAGGGGTTTATGACGGGCCATCGGTTCCTAATCATCCCAGCAATGGCCTTTGTGCTCCATCCCTCCCTCGCCCATCAAACAGGCTGTGTGGCTTTTCCTGGCATCTGTTCCTTCAAAGGGTGGACTTCATGACTTGCTTCTTCTTCCCAGAGAAAGGGCTGTCACTGTACTTAAGTGCAGTTATGTGTCTGCTTGGTACCAAAAATACCAGCTAGACCAGATCTTAACATCAGAGCCTGAAAAATCTCACAGGGATGCCAGCCTCCAGGTGGGACATAGGGATCTCCCAGAATTGCAGCTCATCTCCAGGCTATAGAGATCAGTTCCCCTGGAATAAATGGCTGTTTTAGAGGGTGGACTCTATGGCATTGTACCCCACTGAGGTCCCTGTCCTCCCCAGGCACCACCCCCAGATCTCCAGGAGTTTCCCAACGTGGAGCTGGCAACCCTACGGGTGGCCAGGGTGGATTGGGCAACCTTAAAAATCTGTTTCTCCCACACCTCTTATTTTTTAATTTATTTTTTTTTTGTAAAATCCAGCTTGATGAAAAGTTCTGGTGAGCTTGAAATCATGCACCGGGTTCTGTGTCTATTTGTTTCTAATGAAAGGTTATTACATGGGTTTTGTTCTTCTTTTTGGATTCTGGGTAAACCAATATGACTGTTTACAACTTTTTTCTACTGATAAGACATTAGCAATGATCAGGGGGGCTGTGTAACCTGACAAGCTTCCTGCTCCCCCATGCCCAGCTCTGCCAACCCTGGATGATGCCCTCAGCCTCCGCCCCCTCCTGCATGAATCCTGTACTGAAAATAGCTTTGTAACAGAGTATTATCCCATACATGGGAGAAACAATTCCCTTTAAGAGCCAGTTTGGTGTAGCGGTCAGGAGTGCAAACTCTAATCTGGGAGAACTGGGTTTGATTCCCCACTCCTCCGCATAAAGCCAGCTGGGTGACCGTGGCTCAGTCACAGTTTTCTCAGAGCTGTTCTGGAAATAGCAATTCTCAAAAGAGCTCTCTCAGCCCCACCTACCTCACAGGGTGTCTGTCGTGGGGAGGGAAAGGAGATTGTAAGCCACTCTCAGACTCCTTCGGGTAGTGAAGGGCAGGTTATAAACCCAGTCTCCTCCTGTTCCTGTTCTTGCTCCTGCTCCTCCTGCTTCTCCTCCTTCTTCCAGAAACATGGGTCTCTTTGCCTCTTCCAAAGCAACACACTAAACCACTAAACCACAGGGCTATATTGAGATGCTTACTCTCTTCTGTAGGCAATCTTTGTAGGTTATCAGCCCTCTGGTTGCAGAGAAGTCAGAAGTTTATTTACTCCAGGTATCAAGTGAAAACCTTGCATCACAGCCAAAGATCACTCATGCTATCTTTTAAGATTTTTATTTAAAATCAAACTGATTGCTCTTGAAATAATTAAAAATGAAAGAATCACAATGATACAAAAAACACTCACATACCTAAATGCACTCAGAAAAAGAAAGGCATACATATCATGCTTTATCCTATCTATTTTAAGATTAGAAGATTAAATACAATTTCTGAGATTCTCACCAAAGTGCTTTCAGAAAGATTAGAGAGTCTCGAGCAACTGACATCTGAGAGGTTCAAGGGTGTTTGGGGTGTGGCTATTTTATGTAGGCCCAATTACGTGAAAATCACGTGACTCTATCAAAACCAATTATTTCATCCCCTCAAATATATGATGTGTGTCCAAGCTTAGAAATAACTTTCCCATAGCAATGTCGCAAATCAATGATCTGCCTGTTCCTTGCATTGCAAGATTTATTTCTGGGCAAGCATCCAATGATTCACATGTGTTTTTCCAAGGATGGAACAGGAAGGACTCTGCTGAAATGGTAAAGATGAACTCTTGTTCAGCCATTGACAGCAGAAGGCAATCCATTCCCACCTATAACTCCAGTCTTTCCCAACTGGGATGAATTTCTCAGGAATTGTTTCAGCATTTTTATTTCAGCTTCCTGCATTATTTACAGCTTCCTGTAGTTTATCGGGCAAAGGGACTTGCTCGAAAATTAGATGCTTCACATAGGAAAGTACGGTGCAAGAGAGTATATTCTCCACCTTCTTGCCCACATGCTTCATTTTTGTAAAGCAAATGCTCAACTCTTTACAGCATTTTACAGGTGGACTCATGGAAAATAGGGCCCCACTAGGGCTGCTTTTAGACAAGGAGAGAGACTTAATTCTTTTCTTACCATAACCTCTCTCTGTGTAATATTCTTAAAGAATGGAATAGGGATGGGCATGAGCCACAAGCTGATACATTGGTTTGTGAACCGAAATGGTTCGTATCAGTTTGTGAACACTACTTTCTGCTCCCTGATGCTTTTAAATTAAATTTCACCCCTTGCTTTCTGCTCACCTCCAAAAACTGCAGCCAGCAGAAAGCAGGGGGGTTATTGACTCCAAGTCATTTAAACCAAACAGCTGAGCAGTGGGGAGCAGAAAGCAGTGGTTTAAGTGGCTTGGAGCCATTTAGACCCCTGCTTTCTGCTCTTCATTAACCACCATGAATTGCCTTAAAATGATGGCTCTTTAGTTCACAAACATTGCTTCATGAACCACGAACCAGCCAAAATTTGTGACAGACTTTAGTTCGTGAGCCGGTTCATGCCCATTCTAGAGTGGAAGTCCGAGACCCTCAGCTGTGTAAAGCATCCCAATTGCCTATCCTCCTGGCCTGAGTTCTGCCACTGTCTAAAAGCTAGGCACTCACCTCTTCCTAACCATTAGTTTTACATTTGGTACCATGCACATCTCAGGCAAAGAGTGCCCTGGTTGTACAGAATTAGAGCCCTCACCAAGCTAGTGAGGAAGTATTGTGATTGTAGAAAACTAGGGTTGCTGGCTCATAGCTGAGAAATTCCTGGAGATTTGGGGTAGAGCCTGGAGAGGGTTGGATTTGGCGGAGGGAGGGACTTCAGCAGGATATAATTCCATAGATCCCACCCTCCAAAGCAGCCATTTTCTCCAGGGGAACTGATCTCTGCTGCCTGGAGATCAGTTGTAATTACAGGAAATCTCCAGCCGCCACCTGGAGATTGAGAAAACCAAAGAAGGGATCACAGGTACAAAAAATACATCAAAACAAAGAAACACTGTGATGAAATTGACAATAACATTTAATAATTCCTATGAACATCAATTTGTATATCAATAAAAACTTTTGCAATATAGCTCAGGAAATTCTAACATATTCAAGAAAAAGTCCAACATCCCCAATGAGCATCCAGTTATACACTCATTTCAACAATCTTTCTCAGGAATAGTCCTATTATGTTAGAAGGTATCAGCCTCTTGATACAGTTTAACTTCTTCTTTTGCTTCCTTCAAATAGTTGCAGCATTAACTTTTTTACTTTCTTCAAATTATTGCAGCTTAACTTCTTTTTCAAATTATCTTCCAGCTCCATTTCAAGTATTTGTACTAGGAGCAAGCCAGTTAATTAATTTCTTAATAGTAGCAACCAGTCTTCTTTTTTTATCTGGCTAGAAGCCTTCTTTTTTCAAATTGGCGGCAAATGCTCTCTGTCTCACTTTGCTGGCTCAGTTGCTCTCCAGTAGATTATAGGAGCAACATTTCAGTCCCTTGAGAAAATTCTGCACACGGAAACACCATGCAGGGATGACACTATGCGGCATAAATATGCTTCAGTTAGGCCAGTATGTTTGTCATGCACAGATCTTCTCTACTCTTGCGGCCCTTCACTTATCGCTCACCACCTCAGAGCTACAGAACCTCAACTACAGTGGAGGAAAATGGAACTAAAAAGTAGACTGCAGCGGCAAATGTCAGGCTGTGCCAGTACCTTGTTCAGCACTGGCCTAGTAAGTTCAGTCCCGAAAGTCAGAGGCAATTTCACTCAGGTTGGCTAGCCTCAGAAAGCTAACAAGCAGTGCGTGCTCAGGTAAGGTTTTAATGAAGTGGCTTTTGAGCCGATCATCTCCTGAAGGAGTGCTCAGTAGCCTTGTACAGGGGCACCAAATGAGGCAGAGGGCAAAAATAGCACCCTGGTTCCACCCTCTGCCCCTGAGTGTTTGCTGAGTATCTGCACGGTGTGACCACATGGAGGAAGTGTCTGTCTGGATGCCCCTTCTCCATGATCAGTAGAATTTGTCAGCTCTATCTTGGGGAATTCCTTGCACTTTGGGGATGGAGTGTGGGGAGGGTGGATTTTGGGGAGGGGAGAGAGCTCTCCAGGGATGAGATGCCATAGAGTCCATCCTCCAGAGCTGCCCCTTCCTCCAGGGGAACTAATCCCCGTAGTCTATGGATCAGTTGTAGTTCTGGGAGAATGCTGTGCCCCATCCAGAGGTCGGCACCCCTAACTGATCAGTGACACTGCGTTCCAAATGTTGCTGGTCACGAGGTGGGAGCATGCACACAGCATGGATGTCTCTTCGACACATCTGCCCTGCACCAATGACTTGGTGATCTCACAGAGACCGAGGCAGGTAGAGTTGCCAGCTCAGGGATGGGGAAGTACCTGGAAAGTTTGGGGGTGGAGTCTGAGGAGGGTGGGGTTTGGCGAGGGGAGGGACTTCAGTGGAGTATAATGATATAGAGTCCACCCTCCAAAGCAGCCATTTTCTCCAGGTGAACCGATCTGCATGAAGCTGCTCTTTAAACTATCCAACCAATATTCCACACTGTCCCGTAAGAGCTACCGCAGACAAGGCAGATACTGTGGATTCAGTAGGAAATGGGAAATATTTAGGCAACGTATTAGGAAACCTGAAAGCCCAACTGTTGGAACATATGCAAATATTCCCACTTCAGTCATGAAAGTGTTAATCTGTTGTCTGTGTTTACAAATAGTAGTTAGTTAGCACTGACCAATTAGACATTGTGTAGAAATTCCGGCTAGTGAAGTAGGAGGTTGTATTCTAAATAAGTTTCTCTATTGGTTAAACAGTTTCAGGGGGGGCATTATTGCATGCTTTTGGTCAGTAGGCATTTGGGGGGGGTGTTTCTGTTTCTTTGTTCTAGAGACCACTAGGGTTTTAGCCAAGATGGTGTTCAGATCAGCAGAGGCTAGTTAGTCCGTTTATACTTTGTTATTTTCCATTCCAATGTACCCTTCCCTCTCTTGTCTCTTAGTAAAGTGTTTTCTTTTTAATCAAACACACAAGACTACGTGCTGCCTTTTATTCCACTGTGCATTTCTAGTGCTCTGCTAATTTTTCCCAACACTAAGCTACACTGATCTCATCAAAGCTTGGAAGCCAGGTAGGGCTCGCCATGGTTAGTCCTTGGATGGGAGACCACCAAGGAAGTCCAGGGCTGCTATGCAGAGGCAGGCAATGGCAAACCACCTCTGAACACCTCTTGCCTTGAAAACAACATGGTCCAGAGGTTGCCATGAGTTGGTTGTGACTTGATAGCACAATTATTATTAGGACAAGCTTTTTAACTAGAAGAGGGGGAGTGAAGCGTTAGCATACGTTGGCAGATGGTTTGCTCTGAAAGGCTGTAATGTGGCCTTGAGAAGCATCTTGGTATGGTTTGGTGTAGGTAGACTCAGCCCCGATGAAAGAGGTTTGGGAGGAGGATCTTCTCATTGTATGTCCAAAGTTGTCCATCAGTGAAGAACCTTAGCCAGGAGCTCCATCTGTCTATGAGTTTTCTGTCTAGGCTTGCCAGCCTCCAGGTGGGTCTGAGAGATCTGGAATTAATCTGATCTCCAGAGACTGAAGAAAATGGCTGCTTTGGAGAGTGGACTTTATTGCATTGAACCCTGCTGAGGTCCCTCCCCCCTCTCAAATCCTGCCCTTCCTAGGCTCCACCCCTGAAATCTCCAGGCCTTTCCCAATCCAGAGCTGGCAACCATACTTTCCAGCTGTGCCTTTGAAATGGGAATTGGTCAAATGCCAGGCAGATAAACATGTCTTTCCTGCTTTGAACTCCAGAGTACGGGGAAATGGGCCCTTGAAAGTGAAGCTGCCTGTCAGGCAGGTAGAAATAGTAGAGTAGGCCACAGAAAACAAATAAAAGAAAATTGGGCACTATAATAACTTAGGAAACATTGGGTGAAGAATAATTGAATTCAATGACATTTAATGGTACCGAAAACAATAGTGACCGTGTGGCCACCCATCTGATTCATGTCTAGTTCATGTTTAACAAAAGGAGGTTGAGGGGGTCAAGCAGGCAGGAGTCCCATAAATAACCTGTTAATGGGATTTCCAAACAAGCTGTCCCCCAAATGGTTTTTTTGTCTCACGGAGAGAATATTAAAATGCAAATGGATGCCGGCTGTGTCCTCATAAACAACCATGTTCATTTAACCTCTAACCCTGCCGCTTAACTGCCCATTCTGGCAATTTGCACAGTCTCAGTCCTGCGTGTCACTCTAAAACAAGAGCTTGGAAGAGTGAAGGCTGGGAAGGCAAGCTGCCTTGGCAATCCCCGGTTAATCACGAGTCTGTGTGTGTGTGTGTGTGTTTGGGGGGGGGGGAACCTTTGAGGAATAATACAGTATTTTAAAAGTTTCCCTCACTGGAATCCCTGCTTAACTGGTGATGGGTTTGGGGTTTTTTTAGCAATGAAGAAAGATAAAAACTGGGCAAGAGCCAAGCAGGGTGTTTCTGGTGCAAGCGATTTATTTACCACTGGGGCTTGATGCCTTCCTTTCCTGCTAGCACAGCAGAAAACCAGAGCTTCCCAGCGGAGGCGGCTGAGTGATGTCATATTGCCCCCTCTTACTTCCCTGCACGCCCCAACTGGCTAAAGAGAGAGGTTGTTTGTTGCACCAGAGCTGCTTGGAGAATCCACCAAGCATAGGGTTGCCAGCCTCCAGGCAGGGCCTGGAGATCTCCCGGAATTACAAATCTCCAGATGGCAGAAATCAGTTCCCCTGGGGGAAATGGCAGCTTTGGAGGGAGGACACCCAATGGCATTATACTCTGCTGAGTTCCCTGTCCCCCGTCCCCAAACCCTGCTCTTCCCAGGCTCTATCGCCCCAATCTCCAGGTATTTTCCAACTGGAGCTGGCAACCCTAAGTCCTTGGCCAGGCACAGCACCCTGTTGAGTGGATGAAACAAGACCCTGGTTCGTCATGTCTTGTTCTATCTGGCAGCCGGTCTCACATTTGATGTGAACTGATGACTGACAAAGAAAGAGGTAGGGACGTGCATTTGGATACACCTGAGCCAAAAATATACCCTAAAATGACCTTATTGGTGGTTTGGGGGTATATTCTGCATCCCAAATATATTTTGGATTTATGTATTTATTTATACTGATGAAATGGTCCTGAAAAATCCCAGAAATATTCAAGACTTACCAGGAAAATTGGAAGCCAGTGTTTTTAGGCTCAGGGGGACTGTTTTTTCCATCCCATCCCCTAGTTTTTGCATGGGGGTGGCCTATGGTCTTAGCAGGCTGCTTGTGTTGATACCAAGTATGCTTGTCAGTTTCAATGGGTTTTTTCCCCTTCTTTGCCAGGGTTACTTTGTACCCCCTTTGCAGTTTTTAAGGTGTTACTGCTTAGTGCTCGTGGACACTCAATGAAATTGCTGAGCAGTCGGGTTAGAACAGTTAAAAGGAAATACTTCTTCACCCAAAGAGTGATTAACACATGGAATTCACTGCCACAGGAGGTGGTGGCAGCTACAAGCATGGACCGTTTCAAGAGGGAATTAGATAAACATATGGAGCAGAAGGCCATCAGTAGCTATTAGGCACAAGGTATGGATAGGAACTCTCAGTCTGGGGCAGGTGATGCACTCTATTCTTGGTGCTGGGGGGGGTAGCAGTGAGAGGGTTTCTAGTGTCCTGGCCCCACTGCTGGTCTTCCTGATGGCACCTGGTATTTTTGGCCACTGTGTGACAGAGTGTTGTACTAGACGGGCCATTGGACCGATTCAACATTGTCTTCTCTTATGCTCTTATGTTCTTATTTCTTCTGCTGTGGTCCTGTTGACTTTGCATGCCACCACGGCACTGGGTTCTTCTGGGTATTCTGTACATTGACATTTGTTCTGCTGGGCTTGCAAAAGTGCCTCCTCACCTTCAGTCTCTACTGTAGAGACTCTCTGGTTGGACTCTGGCTCTGTTGTACTTCCACTGCCACAGTGGCACTGGGTTCTGTTGGGCATCAGCACATTTGTCATTTATTCTTCTGGGCATACAAAGTTTCCCCTCCCACCATGAGCTTCAACACAAAATAGGACTATTTACATTACTGTATCTATTGGCATGTACTCATCCTTAGAAATCTGGTGGAATGTTTATAAATAGAAATTTTGTTGATTGTGAAAAGGTGAAGGAGTTGCACTAAGATTTGATAATACAAAAATATAGCTATTATATCATGGCTATATTTTGCTGTTTACCACCTGGGGGTTGGCAGCCCTACAGGTTTGTCTCCCCCCCTTTTTTTCTCAGCCTCTACATTTTCCTCCCCTGCATCTAAAAGGGAAGGGAAAAGTCAAGTGTCCAGTATACATAGAATAATCTGCCTGATCCTGGTGGTTCCTCTGTATCAGATTACCAGGATTCTCTATGATAAAATCTTTGAATCATGGAGGAGAATAATTCTGATGTGCAGGGAGAGAGGGGAGAACTCGCACAATAGCAAGAAGGAATTCGTGTCCCAGTTTGGAAGATGTGGCATGACACCACTGCATTTATGCTGCTCTTTGTCACCTCCTCCATCCATGCTTTGACACTGCAGCAATCATTTCTGCTTGCAGAAATAAGGCGTTTTTTGCTTTCTAGTACCGGTGGTGTCTGGGATACTAATGATTTGAAGATAAAGCAAAATATCCCAACTAAATGATTTGTTTGTTTGTTTGTTTGTTTACTTAGTGTATTTTAATCCCTCCCTTCATCCAAGAAGTTCAGGGTGGCTAACATTGTTCTCTCTGGTGTACTGAAGTATGGCTAAAGTGATTAGGCAAATAGGAATATGTGCCCACTTTGTTAACATTTCCAAGTGAAGAGGCCAGGGCTTTTTTTTCTGGGGGAACATGTTGGGATGGAGTTCCAGAACTTCTTTGACAAAATTCTTTTAAAAATATTTAAAAGTTCATGAGTTTTCAGTATACCCATTGAAAATGTCATTTCCTTCTTGAGGGTTCTGGTAACTCTTTTAAAAAAAAAAAGCCTGAAGGAGGCTCTACACTAGGGATCCGCAACATGGCACCTGTGGGCACCAGTCACATCCGCTGACCTCTTTCCTGATGCCCAGCAAGTGTTTGTAGAAAGTGGGCAGGGCCAGGTGGGGCTTTTGTCCAGCATGGCTTCTGATTGGCCATTGGAGATTTGATTGGCTGGGCGGATTTTTTAAAATGCAGCTGCCACTACAACATGAGGATCTTCACGGTGTGGCTGAAGGTAAGCTGCAGCAGCCGTTGTGTGTTTGGCTCTGCCATTTTGTGGCTGCACCCCACTATGCTCTGTTCAGAAAGGCTGGGGATCCCTGCTCTGCACACAGTTATACAAGCACCCCCCCCAAAAAAAAAAAAAACACCACATCCCACTGCATAACCATTTTAAAGGAGGTTTGTGGGCAGTCTTTGAAACATCTCCATTGACTTTGTTGGGAATGTTTTAACTTATACCTATAACTGTTTACAAGCAGGACATTATGCTATTATCAAAACTGGGACCAACCTATTTATGGGACATATTTCCCCCCTGGTTATAATTCTTCCCTCCACCCTTGCAGTTGGAACCAACTTTCTTTTACCTTACTCCAAAGGGAACAGATCACTTTTCCTGTCTTCATGGGAGGAAGGAAATGAATTGACCCACAGTCACCTTTTGAAAAGTTGGCCTGAGCTTCCTTTTGGCCTGAAGATCTCAGTAGACCTCATCAGATGCCCGTGGACCCTATGAGTTCAAAGTTCCATTAAGATGCCACTGGGTCCTGGTAACATTTCTACCTTGGGGGTGGGAGGATATGGATGCCTATTTAGAAGAAACATATTTTTGTCAGCCCCGATCAGAGTTGGAAGCTTGGTCAGAAAGCTGGTCAGAGTTGTTAATGCTGCGCTTGGACAAATCCAGGACGTTTGTTGCTGCTAATTATTATGGACAAGACTCTTTATTGAACCACATCCTCTTATCGACATTAGGATGCATGAGCTGAGGCTGTTGTTTTAAACGCACTCATTAACCACACAAATCTGCCCTGTTGACAGAGCGCTTTTGAATTAAGCTTCAGACTGTAGTCATTGGACAAGGAGCAATTTATAATGCCATTAGCACCACTTGCGAAGGTTACAGGCATCAAAAATTGTTCAGCCATAATTATTCTTAATGGATACAAGGAAGAAACTGACGCAGGACAGCTTTTTCATTAGCTTTCAATCAAGGCTGATGACTTTGAGAAATGTACAGTAAGTGCATTTTGGGGGGAAATAATGATGTTGCAACACCTTTCGCTGTGAAATGCTCTCAGTACCGAACTTAACTTTTAATAACTTTAATTTAATATAATTAAAAAACCCTCTGATTTTGCTTTGGAGATCTGGCAGCAAATTGTTCGGCCTACCAATTAACTCTTTCTTGAACGCCCCTTAGGAAGGCTGGCAAACATGGCAGGAGAGAAAAGAACCCTCGGACATGAACACATCAAGAACAAACATAAGAAGAGTTCTCACTGGCTGTCCTATCACACTTTTGAGCCCAATATCTCTTGGCACTTCAGTGGTCATAATCTGGGAAGCACCAAAGTATTCAGATCTGCGCTGGTTGCGGAAAATGCCATCAAGTCACAGCTGATTTACACCAGCCCCATAGAGTTTTCATGGCAGGAGATAAAAAGAGGTGGTTCGCCATTGCCTGCCTCTGTATACCAACCCTGGACTTCCTTGGTGGTCTCCCATCCAAGTCCTAACCAGGGCTGACCCTTAGCTTCCAGGCTAGACTGGACCACCCAGGTGAAGGGCACATCAGGTCTGAGAGGGACCCTGTTTAACCAGTGACAGGCAACAGTCCCTGTCCATAGCACTGACTAATTGCAACAGCTTCATTCAATTAAATATGGTTTCCCTGAATTATATCAAGATGATCTTGGGGAGTATGAAGCTCAGATCCATTCCTTTTGTATCTTATAAAATTTTCTTCAAATGTCATGAGATCTTTGCTTCAGAAAACTGTGAATGATGTTTTGTAAAACAGGATTATCCAAGGAATGTGAAAGAGGTAAACATTGTTTCAAATCTACTTGTTTTTAAAGGGAGATAATACTGAACTGGTGGCAGCAAAACAATCTTGGGTCTACTTGGATGGCACAGCTGTCACTGACCCTTTGCATTTGGGATTTAGGCCTTGGTTGGGGACCAGTGATTCAAGTATATAGAATTGGTGATTCCAGTATATAATCTATGTGGATTAAATGGATAGGAATACATTTCTGTTACATTTAGATCTGTTGGCTACCTGGGATATTGCAGATTTGTCTCCCCATAAAAATGATCTCCTTAAGCTTTATACTCAACAGTTTTGCTACAAGTCTCTACCCTCCGAAAATGGTGGAGGTGGGCTCTGCATTCCTACCCCTTTCCAGTCCTTTAGCCGGCCTTTTTTTCTTGTCTCCAGCTGAGCTGTGATGTAGCTTTACAACCATGACTCAACTGGAAAGGGGGTTGCCAGGCTGCACTGGAGGGCTCTGTGTGATCTCTGGAGTATCTGTGCTTATGCTCAGGAGCTATAGGAAGGGAAAGAAGGGGAGGGGCAAAGGTGGGGGTGGCAGTAGTGAGCAGCATGGGGGCAGGGCTAGAGAATGCTGTTCCCATTGGCTCCTCTGCCCCTTGCAGCTACTTCCATGGTGGGGCCATATTGTCATGTGCTGGAAGCACTGATGATGAGATCTGCTACTTGAACACCTAGGGTTGCCAACCTCCAGGTGGTGGCTGGAGATCTGAGTTTACAACAGATCTCCAGGCAACAGAGATCAGTTTGCCTGGATAAAATAGCAGCTTTGGAAGGTGGATTCTATGGAATTAGACTTCATTGAAGAAGAGAGAAGAAGAGACTGGATTTACACCTCACCCTTCACTACCTGAAGGAGTCTCAGGGCAGCTTACAATCTCCTTTCCCTTCGCCTCCCCACAACAGACACCCTGTGAGGTAGGTGGGGCAGAGAGAGCTCTTTTGAGGACTGCTCATGAGAGAACAGCTCTGAAAGATCTTGTGACTGACCCAAGGTCATGCTAGCTGCTGCACGTGGAGGAGTGGGGAATCAAACCCCGTTCTTCCAAATTAGGCTCCTTGCTCCTGATCACTGCACCAAACTGGCTCTCAGAAGTCCCTCCCCTCCCCAAACCTTGCCCTCTTCAGGCTCCTTTCCCCAAACCTCCAGGTGTTTCCCAACCCAGAGCTGGCGACCATATGAACACCTGAAGCTGAAGATTGAGCCTGGGACCTTCTGCATGCAAAACAGACACTCTACCACTGTTATGGGCCCTGTTGTGAACAATTAAGGAAAATTAGCAGATGGGGGGGGGGTCAAAACCAACACTCCTGAGCCACGAGGAAAAGCAGAACATAATTTTGTATTCCTAATCTAGTTGCATTCAATTTTGTATACCTAGTTCTATCACATTTTTTCATTTGCATTGTTCACTGTATATCTTATGTTGTATGTGCATATTGTTGCCTGTACTGCCATTCAGTTTTGTACTCCTAGTTCTGGCTGGTGATGGAATGACATTGCCAGCAACATAATCACTTCCTGTGTGGCCGCAGGGATGTCAAAATGGGGACATTCCAGCATTGAGCAAAACTCTATGGTTTAGCCATAGCCTGAATGCTACAGCATCCCCAGCAATGTGCTGATGTCACTTCTAGTCACACGGGGAGTGACATCAGCACATCAGGATGCTGCCCATCACCCCCCACCCCTTATTTTTATCCCACCGCTCAGCTGAGCAGTGGTGGGAAGGGCCTGCTGGGGGCAGGGGACCCCCCACTCCCAGCCATAATTTGGGAACCCTAGTCCCATTGCATTGTGCATTTGATATCCTATTCTGTATGATTAGATCTCTTTTTCTCCCTGCCCCCCAGTCTTTCTTTATTTTGTTATCTGTGCCTTGAGTCTTAGTGAGAAAGGTGCGCTATGAATAAGCTTAATAAATAAAGTATCTTTGTAAATAAATAAATAGTTCTGCATAGTTGGGAGCAGGGGAAGCCTCTGCCTTCACTGAGTCAGACCGATGGTTCATCTTGCCTGCTCTGACTGGCAGCATCACTCCAGCAACTCAGTCTGGAGGTCTTTCCTAGCCCTGCTACCTGAACTCCTGAAAACGGGGAGGGGATGTAAGACTTCCTTCATGCAAGCAGAAGTAGGGGAAGCTCTGAGTTGATGCATGACTGTGTAACACCTCATTTCAGTCCATCACACAGGAAATGGGGTCAGATAGTCCATCCACACTGTGAACCTTCATGGCCTCAGAAACCACTTCATTTGGTGTTTCACTAGGAGAAAAGGAATTTACAGAGCACAGCAATGATTTGTCGAGGTGGCCTTTTGCTTGCTTGCAGATTATGGACAACAGTGTGATAAAATAACCCCTCGGGCTCCTGTTTTTAACCACGGAGAATGAAGGATGTACTCAGCTGACCCAGGTCTCCTGGGCCATCATAGAGAGTTCACCTCCCCTCAGCTTCAAACTGTTAATTCCCTTTCATAAATAGGATTTCCTCTCTGTTGCCACCATCAGGCCAGTAATACAATTGCAGTCTGAGGCAATCAGACTATTTAAAAGTCCAGAATCCCATCCTGAATTCAGCCAATGTTTGTGTGGGTGGGGGGATTCTCGAAATCTCACTTGTTACAAGAATTCTCAATGTAGAAAGCCCAGCCCCCCCATGCCTTGATAAATATGAGCCAAAGCATAGTGCTTTCTTGTGGTTGCAAAGACCAAATAGCTCCAGTTTTTTGTTTTTTTTGGGGGGGAGGGAGGGAAGGTTTGCCCTAAAGAATCTGTGCAAACAAATGATATAGTTAGTAAAATATAAAGATGAGCAGCAAAAGACTTCTTAGCACAGAGAAAACTAAATAAATACGACTGCATCCTCTTTCCCTAGATTTCAAACTTATCTCTGTGAAGTCGAAGAGAGAGTCAGCAACCTCTTAATGTCTGTGTATAAAGTACTGAAACCTCCAGCCGGGGCTTTCAAGGCAAGGGAAAAGCAGAGCTGGCTTGCCATTGCCTTCCTCTGCAGAACCTTCCTTGGGGGTCTCCCTTCCAAGTGCCATTCCTGCTGACGAGATCGAGCGATACCATGCCACCTTCCCCCCAATCTCTTACTAGTTTCAGGTTCATTGCTCAGGCTGTGTGCATGCCAAATTCCCCTCTTCTCTATCTGGCAGGTCACCCCTCCTCAGGATCTGTGCCAGCGTGTGTCTGCTTTGCAAAGTCTCTTCTCGTGTCTCCTTGTGCTCCTGACAAAACTTTCTCTGGAAGAATGGCTGTCCTCTTTTTAAAGGGAACCCTTCTTTTCCCCTCAACCTCCCCCCAAAGCCACTCCCACAGTAGCTTCAGCAGGGAGGGAGTGAAGGGGCTACTACAGCCATGTGGTCACTTTGAGGCCAGAATGCTCCCACTGCCATCTTGCAGCTGGTCTCTCCTCTTATCCTCATTAGCATACTAATGACTCCCTGCCCTGGCCTGGATAGCCCAGGCTAACCTGAACTTGTCAGATCTCAGAAGCTAAGCAGGGTCAGCTCTGGTTAGCACTTGGATGGGAGGCCACCCAAAGAAGTCCAGGGCTGCTACACAGAGGCAGGCAATGGCAAACCATTTCTGTTAGTCTCTTGCCTTGAAAACCCTATGGGGTTGCCATAAGAGGGCAAAAAAAACGCAACAAATGCCATCTAACTCTGTACCAATTTGGTGCAGTGGTTAAGTTAAGTTGCTCAAAGACAGTTAAGTGGTTCACAGAAGAGGATCTCACCTGCACTTTGATCCATTTTTGTGAACATGCACAAGCCGGGGCCTCCTCCAGCTTCCTTGCCTTCGCTGTTGTCAAATTCTGCAGTCACTCTTACCTTTATAAAAGCCAGTTTAGTGTAGTGCCAGTTTAATGTAGCGCAGACTCTAATCTGGGAGAACTGGGTTTGATTCCCCACTCCTCCACTTGCAGCTGCCAGATGACCTTGGGCAAGCCATAGTTCTATCAGAGCTGTTCTTGAAAGAGCAGTTCTCTCTGAGCTCTCTCAGCCCCAACAGGGTGTCTGTTGTGGGGAGGGAAAGGAGTTTGTAAGCTGCTCTGAGACTCTGAGTGAAGGGCAAGGTATAAATCCAATATCTTTTCTTCTTCTCTTCTACCTTGGAATTTGGAAGGAATTGGGGGGCGGGGCGGAACCTAGCTCTTTCTTTAGACAAGGCTTCCTGTAAAGGCAGTTTGAACTCAACATCTGAGCATTCACAGAATGTACACTCAACAATCACAAAGCAATTTATAGAATTCTTACAGATTTGTGTGAAGTGTCATTTCATCACAAACAGCACCTGTGTGCCTATGGGGCAGGGGTTTGCCCTTCAGGCTTTTCCATGCAGCCCATGGGCTATTGTTGTTGGCATCCTAAGGAACATTGTCTTTCTTTTTTTTTCTTTCAACAGGTGCAAGATTGCCAAAATGAATTTGAAAGCAGTGTGCTTTCTGACACACCCATCATCCATCTCCCACATACAAGT
The DNA here is from genome assembly GCA_029375565.1 of Gekko gecko. Taxonomy (NCBI): domain Eukaryota; kingdom Metazoa; phylum Chordata; class Lepidosauria; order Squamata; family Gekkonidae; genus Gekko; species Gekko gecko. Next base: position 199,238,113 of record JAPDNY010000005.1, read on the forward strand.
CCTAGGGTGGACATTTCCTGAAAACTAAGCAAAGAGTGGCACAGCATCTGTTTAGAAGCTGCCCAAAGATTCACAGAAGAGGATCTCACCTGGTTTTTTGATCCATTTTGGTGAACACGCATAAGCCGGGGCCTCCTCCAGCTTCTTTGCCTTCACTGTCGTCAAATTCCACAGCCACTCTTACCTTTATAAAAATGCCTTCCTGAACGACTCTGCTTTACATAGGGAGAGGCTCTATTTGGCACACAGTAAGTGCCAGGTTCATTTCTTGGCATCTTCACTTTAAAGGACCAGGCAGTAGGTGATGTGAATGAGCTCTGCCTGAGACCCTGGAGAGCTGCTGCCAGTCTGAGTAGGCAATACTGCCGATACTGGTCTGATTCAGCATAAGGCATCTTCATTTATTCTCATGTGTATTCAAGCATTCATGCTTAAGAAGGCTTCATTCAGTACGAAAGGAAAAGAAGCTGAGAGTTCTTGCTTTGCCTCTCAAGGTCGTCACAGAGATAGGGGCCTTCCACTTTGTTAGGCTACGTAAGCACATGCTCAATACAGTAAAGAAGTGATTACTGCATTAAAGATGTAAGAAAATTAATTGAAGAAGCCCCTTTAAAATGGTACACCCAACCCCTGCAGGGCAGAAGGGTTTGTCTTTTATGGTAAGTGATATGACACATGGGGGCAAGCAGTTTCCTGCCCTGGAGGGAACCCCACTTCAGAAGGTTACAACAGGCATATGTGATGATGTTAACAAAAACAAAAATCTGTCAAAAGTGAATAGATTGGATATTTGAAACTCTTGTGTGCTTTTCCTTTTATCCCACAAACAAATGCAGTCTTTTTTTAAAGAGAGAGAGAGAGAGAACAATCGCTTGCTATACAGCTAACAGCAGAGCATGATTTGCTCCCTGCCTCAGCAGCCGAAAATGCCATCCACAATGACTTCATTTACATTGTTTATAGTTCACCTTCCTCAGTGGGACTCCTGTTCCCTGGGGCCCTATCTACCCTAGAAGCAAGACTCGATTCCAGGGGCATGTCAGGCGGCGGCGGCAGGAGAGAGAAACACAAAAAAAATCACACTCTGAAGGTGGAAATCCTTAAATCTGCAGAACCGATGCTCCGGATCCAACCCTGTGGCACAAAAGGCCTCCGTGAGTTTTCATAAATTTTGCATCGTGCGCTTGCACAATGGTTGCCAACTCTGGATTTAAAAATTCCTAGAGATTTGGTGATGGCGCCTGAGAACGTGTGGTTTGGGGAGAGGAGGAACCTCAGCAGGGTATAATGCCATAGACTCCATCCTCCGAAACAGCAATTTTTTTCCTCCAGAGGGACTGATCTCTGTAGTTGGGAAATCAATTGTAATTCTGGGAGGTCTCCTGCCCCCACCTGGAGCTTGGCAACCCTAGTGTGCACTGAACTTTCATGGAGTTTCTTTCTTGGTACAAAAACACATGAATACACAATGTGTGACTGAGTACTGTTTTTGGACCACCACCCCATTTATGTCACTTGCAGCCTGAATTGTGCTGAAAGACCCTATGGAAACCAGGCTAGAGGGTGGTTCTGTGCAGACGGAGAAAAGGAGAAGAAGGGGGCAGCAGAGAGTGCCGTGGGGACAGGTGGGAGTGAACACAGTTTCTGCCTCTTGCTACCCTGTTTGCTACTTCTCCCCACCACAATGGAGAAACATTTTTGTTCCCCGGTGTGGATGCAACCCAGATGTAACCTAGCTTGCCTATTGGTAGGAAAACCCTCTTCAGCAACTCTAGACATTATAAATATTCTGTAAATTTATAAATTCTATTTTTTATTTTATAAGTTTATAAATAGCCTCATGAATTCTAGTTGGAAGCAGTATTCCCTCTAAGCTGAGTCAGTGTGAGCTAGCTAACAGTTTTTTAGCCTCCGGCTCACACATTTTTGTCTTAGCTCAGGAAGGATGGCTCCAGGGCAAACTAATTTATGCAGTAGCCAAATTGCTCGCTCACAGCTTTAATGCCATCAGCTCACAAAGTATAACTTTTGCTCACAAGATTCCATAGCTTAGAGGGAGCATTGGTTGGACGTCAATAGCATATTTTTCTGTGGAGGCCTCATTCTGAATTGATCAGCCCAGACCCGCAGCTACAGTGGGGCCTCTCAGGGCCCACCCCCCCGACTTACTGTCAAGGCCTCCTGACTTCTCATCTAGCCAGGCCCCCCAACTTCCAATTTTTTATTTTATTTATGGTGAGCATTGCTGGCTGTGGCCGCTCCCTCTCACTGGCCGTGGCCGCTCTCTTTCCTCACCAGCAAGCCGGCAAGAAGTCAAGCCCCATGCTCCCTTCCAATCCCATGCTGCTCCCTATCTCCAGGCTGGAGGAGGGGGAGCAGCCGCCTGGGGCAGGAATGGCGGGGGAGGGGGAGCCGTGGAGGCAGCAGGTGCACAATGAAGGCAGCCTCTTCCGGCAGGCTTGCCTCTCTCCTGCCCTGCCAGCCTTGGCTCCCCTGCCAAAATGACACCTGGCTGGTTGCAGGGATGGGTGGGAGCAGGGCTGCTCGCTTGGGGGGGGTGCGCGGGGGTGCCCCCAACTTATTTAAAGCCCCCCCAAAAAATTAAAAAACCCTGGCTATGGGCCTGGATCAACCTGTTTTTAAAACAAAATTCATGGCCGCTCCACCTTAAAGACCAACAACATTTTCCAGGGTATAAACTTCCATGAGTGAGTTTTGACTCGTGACAGCTTATATTCCCCTGACCAAAAAATGTGTTGGTCTTTAAGGTGCGACCAGATTCAGTTTTTGTTCTACTATTGCAGACTGACATGGCTACCCAGAGGAGATTATTTTTAAGTCACATTCAAGGCTGAGATTTTTTTAAACAAATTATTCAGATACCATTCTGGTGCTGGTGGGAAAGAGTGCGGGGGCACAATGAATGATGAAAGGTTGCCAACTCCTGTTTGGGGAATACCTGGAGATTTGGGACTGGAGCCTGGGGAGGGGCAGGGTTTGGGAAAAGGAGGGACCTCAGTGGGGTACAATGCTGTAGAGTCCACCTTCCAAGATGGCCGTTTTCTCGGGGGGATTGGTCTCTGTCACCTGGCAATCAGTTATAATTTTGAGAGATCTCCAAACCATGCCTGGAGGTTGGCAACCCAGTGAGTAAGGAGCAGCCAATACTAAAGTTAAGTTCACTTGGATCAGTGTGGAGGGGGGGCCCGAGATCACTAGAAGGAGCCCTAAGAAGAGGTGCGTTGGCATTTTCCAGGGAGGAAGGGCTCAGTTCTAGTCCAAGTGAACTCGCCTTTTAATTACATTTCCCCAACCAGACATAGTAGACCTTTCCTAGTTGTTAACCTGCAGCCCGATGTTGATGAATTGGGGAGAGGTGCCACGATGACTTGTGGGTTCCCCCTCCACCACAGCATAAAGAAGTCTCCAAACAGCCACTTTGTACAATCAAGATGGGGGCGGCGGGGGTAGGGGGAACAAAATGAAGCAAGGGAAGCGTCATGATCTACAGGCCCAGATGTTGTGAATTACCTTTGAAACATAGCTCCCTATAGAAAAATCTATATCTTAATTAACTCCCTGGTCTTCCTAATGAGTTTAACACATGGGTACTTTGCTGGAAATTCTTCATCAGGCAGCTCCTCTGGTTAACCTCTGGCCCAAAAAATAAGGTACCACTGACAACTGGCTCATAAAGCCACGGCGGAGGGCAGCTGTCTAGGCTGGGCATTGTGAGCCAAGACAGCCAGAGTGAGAAAAAGGCACCAGACAGAAGCAAGATGTTCCTGGGAAGTTGGCAATTTCCTTTTGTAACACATTGTTCCCTCCAGCCTATTAGCGTGTCAGATCCTGGTGGTGCTCCGCCATCTAAGCATGCCTTGGGGGGCCTGCAACTCAATTTAACACTCTTTTTTCCCTCCAAACAGACCGACCTGCAGACATTCACCCAAGCCGTCATGAAATTCTCAGGACACGCTTTGATCATGCTGCTTCCTAAATTAAAAACAAAATTGTAAGTGTTAAACATCTTTAACAAGTCATTAAGCTACACCCATAATCTGGGAAGCCTCCCCGTAATGAGTAATGGCATATGTTGTGAAGGCAGTTATCTGCTAATGCTCGATGCTGCCGAGAGAGGCTGTGCAACCAAACGGCACGGCAGCGTTCAAAAGGGATGCATCATCCCTAATGAGAGGATAATTGGATGCTGCTCTTCCCAGAACCCTGGCTTCAGTCAGCTTAGAAGATGGGAGGCAGCGGCAGAAATTGCAGGGTTGCTATGCAGGGGGTAGGAGCTGTTCTGGGCCCCAGGAAGGGGTTTCGAATGACCTGGGCCAAGAGGCAGGTTGCTTCTACTGCCTATTGCCAACCTCCAGGTGGGGACTGGAGGTATTTGGGAATTACAAGCGATCTCTAGAATTAAGATATCATTTCTCCTGGAGAAAATGGCTGCTTTGGAGGGTACTCTATAGCATTATATCCTTCTGAGTTCCCTCGCCTCCCCAAATCCTGCACTCACCAGGCTTCACCGTCATATCTCCAGGAACTGGAGCTGGTAACCCTAACTCCAGAAGACAGGTTGCAGCACCAGAAGTAACGGACATCCAAAATCCATCTCTGGCCTCCCCTACTGAATTGCTGACTTCTGATCAGCCTAAATTAAGCACAGCAAACGAGGCTTTTGCAGTGATTGTTGTTTTTATTATTGTTTTAAAATGTTGTTTTTAATTATCTAACTTACATGTTACCAGGGCTGTTTTGAGGCAGGAACGCACAGGAATGGAGTTCCGGCTGGCTTCAGAGTTGGACACGCCCACTACAGCCAAAACCTCTGCATGCATGACTACAGAGGGAAGGCCTGGAGAGCACACCCCTCCCCCGGTGACTCCGAGGCGGGCAGGCCAGGGGGGGCCCTGGAAGGATCGGGGATGCACCCGGGCATTCCCTTCCCTTCAAGGGGGGGCTTGCCAAGGCTTCCTGCAGCCATGAGGCACCTGGGCAAGCCAATGGGGTGTAGCCTAATATGTTAATGAGCTGTACGGTCAGGGGCGTGGCCTGATATGCTAATGAGTTTCTACTGTTGGGTGTGGCCTATTATGCTAATGTGTTCCTGCTGGACTTTTTCTACAAAAAAAATCCCTGCATGTTACTGTTGTCATGATTTGTGTGACCTTGTAACCCCCCCTGAGCCTGTTTGTGGGAAGGGCGGGACAGAAATTGAATTAAATAAATAAACGCCTTCACGTTCTTGCTGCAGTCCATTTGGAGGCCTGGTTTATGGAGCGGAAAAACACCTCCAAAGCTGCCAGTTGCAATTTCAGAAGACCTCCTGGCTCCACCTAGGAGTTGGCAACCTGACGATACATAAGGGCTGGCAAAGGTTCAACAGAGACAACCCTTCATGTGCAGAGATACTCTGGTTACTAAAATGGTAACAGCTATATATCTAATACTAATAGGTATAGCCTAAATCGTAGTATGTGTCTGATTGGATGGTGCACAGGGCACATAGTAGCCTTCGTGTGGCTCTTTTGGTTGATGATAATTGCAGATGTGTCTCCCTGAGAGCTGCAGAGGGAGCACCACTTCATTAAGGCCTCGTTCCAGATTTGGTAGGGGCCTGGCAAGAGGGTTCCCAAGGCCCCCCAACCACCACCAGACCCCCCTTCCTGCCCCCACCTGCTTGTCCATCCTTCCCTTGTGTGCTTACAAGAACTCCCACTGCACTTGCTCATAGCTGCCTACAGACCTTTCCCTAGTGGCACCAGGCAGTGCATGCAGCAGGGAGCACGGGCTCCAGAGCACTAGCAAGTGGGTCCAGGCAAAAACTCTGGGCCACGGCAGCTGCCCCACCTCAGGATATGCTGACACCAGCTCTGCGCCAAAAACCACGGGCTCTATGAAGCTGGGGGATGCTCCAAAAGGGTATCAGACCGCATAAAGCCTTTTGCGCCTTGCTGAGCAGAAGAATGAAGAACGTACTATTAAACGTCTTGCTAGGGAATGCGTGCCAGAGTGCTTCTGATTATCCAGGAGCTACCTAGAGCTGCATTCCCAAACCATAGTCCATTCACATGCAGCAAATGATTTCCCTGTCCTGGAGAAGATGCCAGTTGGCTCAGGCTATGCATGTACCAGCTTGGAAGAGTCTTCTGGGAACAGAAAGTGCCCCTCTCTGTTTTGTGGGGAAGTTTTGCGTCCCTGGCATCTGGCACGAGTAGAGAGCACCTTGGCATTCAGTGTTCACTCTTTCTTGGAGCTAAACAGGAGGAGGGGTGTGAAGCATTCACAGGGACAGGGAGAAAGGAGGAGGAAACGGCTTTGTTCAGAGCCGACCTCCAAGGTCATGTTTCTATGGCAGCGCCAGCCATTTCTCCCCCCTCATTGGAACTGGTGGTTCACTTTGCCTGGGGAATAAACCCTGGGAAGTCTAATCCTGGCCCTCAGGTTTGTATGTGTGAGGTCAGAGGTCAACAGTGATGTAACTAAGGGCCAATGGGAAGAGAACTATGATACAGGGGATTCAAAACCATTTCCCGAAAAGCTATTTGCAGGGCAGAATTCCCCAGAAGAGTCCTTAGTTCTTGATTTAACTTTCATTCCAGTGAAGGGGTGAGGAGGCAGACACAGAAAAAAGTCTCTGCTGGCAAAGGAGTCCCTGCTGAAGATAACAAAAGACTTAGGCATACAGTTGCCAACTCAGGGTTGGGAGATTCCTGGAGATTTGGGAAGGATTTGGAGGGTGTTTTTGTAATGCCACAGAGTCTACCCTCCAGGGCAACCATTTTCTCCAGGGGACCTGATGTCTGCACTCTGGAGATCGCTTGTTATTTTGGGAGATCTCCAGGCCCCATCTGGAGGTTGGTAACCCTACTTGGAAAAGTGCTGCAGTCTCCTCCTTGATTTGGGAGGACATTATTAGGCACTTTCAGTTAGTGATGAATTTGTTGCTGGACTTTTTTCAAACAGCGCTCCCTTATGTTTCAGTCTGCCTTGGCCTGGATGGCCCAAGCTAGCCCCATCTCACCAGAGTTGGACACAATTAGTTCTTGGATGGGAGACCACCGAGGAAGTCCAGGTTGTGCTACACCTCTTGCCTTGAAAACCCTCTTTAAGTCCACTGTGACTTGACCGCACTTTCCACCACCATAGTTTGGTTTGAAAAGTGTTCTCCTGATCTGTGCTAAGAAAATAGCAGTAGAATCCTATATCTGTTTTATTCTATTTCTATGTGAACTGCCTTTAGATGAGGCAAGGTGGTATACGATCTTTAAAGAAAACTTCCCGAGGGATTGGCTTGGAGAAATAAACCGAGTGAGGCAAAATTAGAGAGCACCTTAACCAAGGTTTAGTGTTGGTTTATGAAAAACCATTTCCACACACATATTTCTGGATGGAGAGATGTTTTTGCTCATTCTCCAGTACCTTAGGAAGCATGATGGAGGGATGGCGCTCCCACACGCCTTTATGTTTGGTGACAATACAATATACCTTTATGGCCCTTCCTTTCTTTTCTTCCTCCTGTAAGTTTTGCCATTTCTTTAAAAATGACAGGTGTGATGAGAATTGGTAAATGGGTGTGTGTGTTAAATTTAGTCCTGATAAGTCTAGCTAACCATGAAAGATTGTGTCCTCCACCGAAGAAAAAAAATCTTTATTGTAATACTGCTTCCTAAGTATGCTGCATAGTGGGTCCCTATCTTTAAACCTGAAACAGTCCTCAACTCCTCTTGTTCAATCTACATACTCTTCCATTGAAAATTTCTGACTTATTGAGATTTATTCTCAAGCCTGCTCCCTCACCATATTCTTTTAATGTCTTATATAATTCCAGTATTGTTGTTGTAGGGTTCTCTAACTTGACTGCCACTTCTTCAGCAACAAGATTTATTATGTGCCTCTAAGTAGCACTGGGAAATGTCCTTTTATTATTTTTTCCTAATTGCTCTAGTCGAGGCTTCCATTGACACTACAAACAGAAGAGGAGACAACAGGCAGACGTGTTTGGGTCCTCAAAAGCAAGCAAAGGCTAAGGTTGCCAGCTCTGGGTTGGGAAATACCTGGAGATTTTGGGGGTGGAGCCTGAGGAGGGTGGGGCTTGAAGAGGGGAGGGGCCTCAGAGGGGTGTGATGCCATACAGCCCGTCCTCTGGAGCTGCCATTTTCTCCAGGGAACTGATCTTGGTCGTCTGGAAATTAACTGTAATAGTGGGAGATCTCCAGGTGCCACCTGGAGCTTGGCAACCCTAGTGAAGGGTCTAGAATCCAATGTATTTGATTGTACCACCACCACATGTTAAAATAATAAAATAATGGTGCACCATTGGCTGATAGGGGCCAAAAGTAGAACAGTGAGTGGACGGAATGCAGGGTCCCAGTTTTGAAAAGGTTTGCAGATCCCAAGGCCAGGGTTGGTTGTTTGTTTGTTTGTTTGTTTTTTAGGTTTTTACCCCACCCTCCCAGCTGGAGCCAGCTCAGGGCAGCTTACGTAAAAGCAGATAGTTACATTAAAAACATAATTACAATTAAAACAAATAATAAAATCATAGTAAAGTCCTAGTAGTTGTTGTTAGCGTTCATATGACGGTAGCAGCCAGTAGCCAGAATACAAAGTTCTTGCTTGGAGTCAGCTCTCACTGTTCATTTTGAATGTCTTGCAGGGCATGCTGTTCTCTAGGCTGTTGATGGCAATTTCCAGAGTCCAGGGCCCTCTCACTTTCAACCAACCGATGTTCTTCATTGGTGGTGGCGGCTCCCAAAGGCCTGGTGGAAGAGCTCTGTTTTACAGGCCCTGCAGAACTGTAAAATGTCCCGCAGGGCCCTGATCTCTTCTGGGAGTTCATTCCACCAGGATGAGGCCGCCACCAAAAAGGCCCTGGCCCTGGTCATCGACAGCCTAGCCTCCTTAAGACCCGGGAGGGCCAGCCGATTCTGGGCCCCTGACCACAGTGCTCTCTGGGGAACATGTGGGGAAAGGTGGTCCCTTAGGTATGTAGGTCCCTGACCATATAGGGCTTTAAAGGTGAGAACCAGCACCTTGAAGTGAATCTGGTATGCTATCAGCAGCCATTGCAATGCCTTTAGCACAGGCTGTATGTGCTCCTGCCTAGAGAGCCCTGTCAAGAGCCTGGCCATGGCATTTTGTACCAACTGCAGCATCCGGATTTGAGACAAGGGCAGCCCCATGTAGAGAGCATTACAGTAGTCCAATCTCGAGGTGACCATTGCGTGGATCACTGTCGCCAAGGCATTGCTTTCGAGAAAGGGAACCAGCTGCCTGATAGCCGAAGATGGTAAAAAGCCAACCTGGCAGTGGCTGCTACCTGGGCCTCTATGGTTAACATAGAATAGTTTAATTTTAAGCACCAACATAATTATCTGACCAGTCATAGCACAAATGAATATTCTGGTAGCTACACTGTTCTAGGACCACCTTGATTACATAAGGGCGGGCAGTTCTTTGTAGAGCTGAGCACTTGCTTCGAGGAGTACATCATATTGCCCAGGGCTATGTATGGCTCACCAGCTCTGATAGTGCAGCCCACCATTTCTGGCAGCTCACTAGCAGGAGTCTGGGCGGGGGACAAGGGGGGGTTATCATTGACATGACAGTGCAACATCACTTCCAGGGAAAAGGTAGAAGTGACATCACACTCCGTGAGGAATTGCCAGAAACTCTATGGTAAACCCTTTGGATTTCTGGGGATTCCTAGAGTGGAGTGATGTTAGTTCCAGGTTTTCCCCAGGAATGATATAGAACTGTTGCATCAATTGCAATTTTCTTCTCCTGCCAGCCACCAGAGTGGCAGCAAGCAAAGGGAACTGGGGGTAGGAGATTCCCAACTCCACTGGGAACGTGGCATCCCAAACTCTATGACACAGTTGGCTGTAGGTTGAAGGGGTACAGCTTGGAGTTTTCAGGGACTGCTGGTCACTGATGAAATGACAGCACAAGAGAAGGGAGACTGGTCTAAGGCAAGTTGCAGAGAGGTCCAGGGTCCCAGGATAGTTGTCAAGGCAACCCCTCTGCTTCACAAGACCTTGGGTTTTCATTAAACCCAAACAGCTAGAGGTTTATTTGCAACTTGACCTGCTTGACTGGAGGAGGGCTGGGAGATGGCCAATGAGGATACACTCTATCTCCCAGTATGAGAGGCAGGAGGTCAGAGCAGGGAGGAAAAGGGGCAACAGCAGTGGCTGAAGAAAGAAGGACAGAGAAGGACCCAGTGGCTGGCATACTCCATCTCACACCCCACAAGTGGAATGGAAGTTTCTCAGTTAATGCCAGCATCATCTCCTGGTGATCACACATTGTGGCCTCTAATAATTGTATGTGTGTAAAGTGCTGTGACAGAAAGAGAATCAGAAGCTTAAATGCAGCTTTCCAGTGACTTACATGTAGAGACAAAGGCCGTGGTCACACAGCAAGGAAATTGCAATTTGTTCCTGGTATAAAATAATTGGGAAAATTTTTCTTCGGGTTGGGATGATCACATATCCCTCCCTGAGCCGGAAGCATTGCGCGAGGAGGCTCTGGTCACTGTCTACATGCAGCCAGCCCCCTCTCTCTCCCCCGTCTGCTCGCCTGTCTGGCACTTCCTTCCCCCTGCCCACCTTCAGCAACTTTCTCCGCCGCCTCCTGCTGCCCAACCAGCCTTGGTTCCACACTGCTGGCAAGCCGGGTCCTTCTTCCCTCCCCTCCTAATGCTGCAGCTTCAGGTTGGCCGCCCACTTGCCTGCAAGCCCGCTCGGCACTTCCTTCCCCAACCACCTTCCCTGCCCGCAACTTTCCATTCTGCCTCCTGCTGCCCGCCGCAGCTTCACTCCTGGGGCAGGCAGAAGCTTTCTCCATGCTTGATAAATGCATGAACATATAATTTTTTAAGCACAGAATTGCTCAAGCGCTCAGCCAGAAGCTGTTTAAAAAAGAAAAGAAAAAACCCTCACTGCGCAAAGAACGTTCAGACAGCCCTAATCGCAATGATTGCGAGAGGTGGCTGTTCAGATGGGCAAAGCACAAGTGCCAGGAAAATGCCTGATTTTCCAGGGGGCAGGAAAACCCAGGAGCATTGTGGGAGTGAGCCCACTTCAGCACGGGATGTGGATTGGCGCATGTGAACGTGAAATTTACATGCACGAGGGAACAGCAGTGAACCCCAATCAAAAGGTCAGTGTGACTGCACCCAAAGAGTACTATTATAATAACCAATGTAAAGAAATAGAAGAGAACAACAAAAAAGGAAGAACAAGTGATCTGTTCCACAAGATCCAAGAAATCAAAGGGAAATTTAAATCACAGTTAGGCATGCTGAAAGAGCAACATGGAAATACATTTACTGAATAGGACAAAATAAAGACAAGATGGGAACAATATACAGAAGAACTATACAAAGGAGATGAAAACAGAGATGAGAGATACCTTCCGTGAAGAATCTTTTGAAGCAGAACCTACAGTTTTTGAAAGTGAAGTGAGAGCTGCACTGAGAGCAATTGAGAAAAACAGATCACGAGGAGTAGATGGGATTTCAATAGAGCTATTCCAAGCCACAGAAATGTAGCCCATTAAAATCTTAACAAGTGTGTGCCATCAAATATGGAAAACAAAACAATGGCCCACAGACTGGAGACACTCAATTTACATCCCAACTCCAAAAAAGGAGATGTCAAAGACTGCAGCAGCTATTGAACTGTTGCATTAATTTCTCATGCAAGTAAAGTGGTGCTCAAAATCTTACAACTAAGACTGTTACCATATATGGAACAACAAATGCCAGATGTTCAAGCTGGATTCAGAAAAGGAAGAGGCACTGGGAGATCATATTGCAAATTTACATTGGTTATCAGTGCATATGAGAGAATTTCAAAAGAAAATCAGCTTCTGTTTCATAGGTTACAGCAGAAATTTTGACTGCGTGGATCTTGAATTTAAAGGAAGTGCATGTGCCACAGCATTTTGTTGGTTTTGTGTGTGGGGGTATCTTTCCATATGTGCATGTGTGTGTGTGTGTGTGTGCACGCACTAGGAAGCCATGGCAACCTCTGGTGACTGACACCTACTGGGGACTTGGAGGATATTCAGAGAGGTGGCTGAATAAAGCCTGCCCCCACCTCCTGCCTCTGGTATTCCAAGGAGGTCTCCCATCCAAGTTCTTGCAGGAGTTGACCCTGCTTAGCTTCTGAGATCTGACAAGATCTGACTTGCCTGGGCTATCCAAGTCAGGACAGCATTTTATTGTTTTGATGCTCAATCTATACTTGGGACAAGAGGCCACAGTTAGGACAGACAGAATATGGAGAAACAGAATTATTTCCAGTTGGCAAAGGTGTCAGACAAGGATGCATTTTATCTCCCTTTCTATATCTGTATGTATTCAGTCTGTATGCAGAACACCTGTGTGCAGAACACATCATAAGGAATGCTGGGTTAGATTTAGATGAAGGTGGAGTGAAAATTGTGGAAGGAACATTAACAAATTGAGATATGCAGATGACACCACATTATTGGCAGAAAACTGTGGAGACTTGAAACAACTACTGATGCAGGTTAAAGCAGAAAATACCAAAGCAGGATTATAGCCAAACATCAAGAAGACAAAAGTGATGACTTCTGGGGAATTATACAAGTATAAGGTTGATGATGAAGAAATTGAAATTGTTCAGGATTTTCTATTCCTTGCCTCCATCATCAACCAAAGGGGAGAATGCATCAAAGAAATCAGGAGGAGATTGAGATTGGGAAGGGCAGCCATGAAGGAGCAAGAAAAGATTCTAAAGTGTAAAGATGTGTCATTGGTAACCAGGTGTCAATTTAATTCATGCCATCATATTCCCCATTACTGTGTAGAGAGCCAGTTTGGCATAGTGGTTAAGTGCATGGACTCTAATCTGGGAGAACCGGGTTTGATTCCCCACTCCTCCACTTGCACCTGCTGATATCACCTTGGGTCAGTCACAAACTCTGGCACAGCTGTTCTTGAAAAAAGAGCAGTTTGTGTTAGAGTTTTCTCAGCCCCACCTACCTCACAGGGTGCCTGTTGTAGGGAGGGGAAGGGAAAGGAGTTTGTAAGCCACTCTGAGACTCCCTTGGGTAGTGAAGGGTGGGGTATAAATCCAATCTCTTCTTCTTCTATGTATAGGTGTGAAAGTTGGACAATGAAGAAAGCTGATGGGGAGAAAGTAGACTCCTTTGAAATGTGGTATTGGAAGAGAGTCTTATGGATACCATGGAATGCCAAAAAGACAAATAAGTCGGGTTCTAGATTGACCAAATCAAGACTGAACTCTCCCTTGAAGTTAAAATAACTAAACTGAGGCTATCATACTTCGGTCATATTATGAGAAGACAAGAGTCAATAGAAATGACAATAATGCAAGGAAAATTTGAATGCAGCAGGAAGAAAGGAAGACCCAACGTGAGATGGATTGACTTCATTAAGGAAGCCACAGACATCAGTTTGCAAGTTTGGTTTAGTGATTAGGAGCGCAGACTCTAATATGAGAGAACGGGGTCTGATTCCCCACTCCTTCACATGCAGCTGCTGGTGTGACCTTAGGACAAGAATGGCTGTTAAAGAATGGATGTTTTGGAGGCCGTTAATTCATAGGGTCGCCATAAGTCGGAAGTGACTTGACAACACTTCACACACACACAGTGCTGTCAAGTCACAGATGACTTATGATAACCCTTTAAGATTTTCAAGGTAAGAGACGAACAAAGGTGGCTTACCATAGCCTGACTCTGCATAACAAGCCCAGTCTTCCTTGGTGGTCTCCCATCCAAGTACTACCTATGACCAAGACAAGACTGCTTCGCTTCTGAGGTCTGATGGGATCCGGCCAACCCGAGCCATCCAGACCAGCGCCTCTAATAATTACCAAATGTATTATTATAGATGTTTTATTATAAACAATCAAATGAAAACAAATGACAGTAAATATATGTGTTTTACAAATAATTGTGCACTTTTTGGATTTCGTTGCCATTTTTGTAGGATGTATTCAGCAGCTTTCATGCTGGCATCATCTGTCAGATGTCATTACTGCGCAACGTGATAGATGCATTCTACGGGCGACAAGCACAGGCAAGGTAGCACTCATCTCTCCTCAGGCACAGATGGGACACCTGCAATTAGGAGCAAGATCCAAAGGCAGGAGCACCCACCAGGGGCAGCCTCCCATCGGCAACAGTGGTAGAGTCCCTCGCAGAAGTATGGTGGGAGTTTAAAAATAGAAAATGTGTGCATTCCCTCCTGCCTCATGTTGTAAATAAAAGAGGCACAACGTACACACACACTTTCCAGGCTTCTTATTCTTATTGCTGTTTCAGTGATTAGGTGCTTGAAGGCCAGGGGATTTCATCAAATGACTTTGCTTCCAGCAGGAACCAGGTGGAGCCTGGAGATCTCCCAGAATTACAAAATGATCTCCAGACAACAGAGCTCAGTTCCCCTGGAGAAAATGGCTGCTTTGGAGGGGGGACTCTATGGTTTTATGCCCTCCTGACGTCTCTCCTTTCTCCAGACTGTTCCCTCCCCAGGCTCCACCCCCTCCCCCAAATCTCCAGAAATTTCACAACCCGGAGTTGGCAACCCTAGGGATGAGCCAGTTTGGTGTAGTGATTAGGAGCGCAGACTCTGATATGAGAGAACGGGGTTTGATTCCCCACTCCTTCACATGCAGCTGCTGGTGTGACCTTAGGACAGTTACAAGTTCTCAAAAGAGCTCTCTCAGCCCCGCCTACTTCACAGGGCGTCTGTTGTAGGTAGGGGAAGGGGAAGGAGATTGTAAGCTGCTCTGAGACTCCTTTGGGTAGTGAAGGGCGGGGTATAAATCCAGTCTCCTCCTCCTCCTCCTCCTCCTCCTCCTCTTCTCCCCCTCCTGCTCCTGTACACATGAAGCACTGGAGGGCCATGCTGGGAATCACATTAGTTCAACAGTGCTTGTGTAGTAAGCTCAGCAAAGTGCCTTTCACTGAAATCAGGTATTTATATATTTTATTTATTTGATTCATTGGTACCCTGCCTTTCTCCCCAGTGGGGATCCAAAGCAGCATACAGCATTTTCCTCTCTTATGTTTTATCCTCATTACAACTCTGTGAGGCAGGTGGGGCTGAGAGTGTGTGACTGGCCCCAGGTCACCCAGCGAGCCTCCATGGCATGAGTGGGAGTTTGGACCCGGGCCTCCTAGATCTTAGTTCAACACTCTTATCCACTACACCATACTGACTCTCCCACAGAACCTAGGCATGTTTAAAGCTGGCCCATATGATTTTCCTGCCCCTAGAGACCACAGTATTCTATTAGAATAGACTGGGTGTGTCTATCATATAAGGTCTCCAGCCTATGGTTCCAGAGCCAAATTTTCTTTTTAAAAGCAAATGAAATCTTCAAGATAATATATCTAGGAGGGGTAGGTAGGATGCTCAAACCATTAGTATGTAGAAAGAATGGCAGGCAGAGAAGTTATCGGATTATAAGGTGTCTTTTGAGATTCTTTACAGAAAGGGAAGTGATGGAGGGGTACAGCTGCCAGTAATCCAAGTGTGAACTGTGTGCATATTTATTCCAGTGTACTGAAATAATTGTGAAGGGTGCTCCTGCGTGTATTTATTACTTACTAGCAATAAAGATGTGATGTGTAACGAATGCATTGGCTGGAAGCAGGTTAAGTACATATTAGCCGTATGTAATAGAAAGGCACAAATGTGGAAGTAAAGTCTCACATACCTTATGTTACACAAGAACTGGTGTCCAAGGTCGCACAATGTGGGCTAGAAAATGGAGCACACATGGCTCTGTGGAGTAATTTCTAGAATTGGGCAGTCTGCAAAGTCATTTTATGTTGGACATCCCTGTCATTCAGTGTGGTCATGGTCACACTGTCCACCCTGTTAAAGAACAGGTCTCAAGGGAAGCTAGGTTGAAAGCAAGTGGTTGTGGCGAAAGTCTCAGTAGGTTATGTCAGAATGATGAAGAGGAGTATGGGCATATGAGTGTTGTGAAACCTCTATAGTTTTCAGTGTGAAAACACATCCTTTGGCCCAACTGTCCCCTAATTTTTCCTTTTTTTGTACACTTACCTGGCTTTTTCACATGTAGTGTGTGTCTTCTCACTTCTTACTTTGTCTTGTCAATGTCAAGTGTAGTCTGTACAAAGTAAAGCATTAGTTCATGTTAGCCAGTGAGGATGCATTTTGCAAACATGAGACACTGGGTTTTTTTTGTCTAAGCATCTCTTTCCTCTACTCTGGCCAAAGTGTGTTCTAATTTTTCATTTTTTGCACACTTAACTGGGTTTGTCATGTGTAATGTGTGTCTTGTTTATTGCCACATTTTCCCCTCTCTGAACGTTTGTCTATGGGTGCATTCAGACGGGCAGTTTAGTCCACTTTCTGCACGCTTCAGTAATGGAGTTTATATCCACATTCACACACCCAACATCTGTGCACCGTCCCCAGCCTTTGCTTTCCGGCTCAAACCCCCTATAAAATGGAGTATTTTGTTACCAGGTCCCCAAGTGGTGTTTTCCCAATCCTCTGGTTCTAGCCATACGTTTCTGACGTCGGATTGCTCCTGCGGTGTCAAGCCACTTCTGCTCAGAAGCCCAAGGCTTCCACTCTTCACCCGCCATTTTATTTTAGTATCGGCGGTATGCACACAGGTGGAGCTCCGCTCCCGCATTATTAAAAACAATGTTTAAACGGGGCCTAGTTTTGTTGGTTAGACAAATTCGGGATCTCACAGAGGCCAGTTTCAGGGGGAAAGTTTAAAGGGAAGTGTTACAGCAGTTGAGTTGAAGTGGAAATCGCCGTTCTGCACACGCGCAAAAATTTTAATTCTACAGATGGCCACCTGTGCGCAGGCATGCCCAAACTGAGGGCGAGAAATAAACACCAACGCACACTCCCGCGTGTGGACAGCGGGGAGCGATGTGGCTGTGCAGTGATCCAGAACAAGGAGGTGAATGTGATAGTGATTCTCCAGGTTAAAAAAAAAAGTGCATTGGGAGTGGAGCAATTTAAACCACTCCCAGCACGCTGTCTGACTGCACCCTATGTGTATCTGTCTCTGCCTATTTCCCTCCTTGGTCAGGGCTAAATTAAGACCACAAAAGTGAGGAACAATGCCTGGTTATAATTTCTACAGGAAGCCAAGCTCTAACCTGGGTTCCTGTTTTTTTCTGTCCTTTTTCTGCTTTAAATATGTATCTGGATGTCTGTATCTGTCTCTGTCAGTTTGCCTCTCTCTTTGTACTTGGTTTTCACACTCTGGGTGTGGTTAAAGGTTCCCCCCACTCACAGGGTTTATCCCAGTGTCACACACTCTCTGTATTTTTTTAATGTATATGTCATTCTCCTTCAGCCAGTTGTTCCTTCACTCCTCCTGTTTGTGCGTACCTATGTAGATCTGTATGTGACTTTGTCTGTATTTCTGCTTTGCAGCATGCCTTGGGTTTTTGGCTTCCTGTTTTCTATTTGTCTGGTCCCATCCTCTATTTCTCCTTGTGTGTGTATCCACTGGCTTTTTTGTGATAACTTGGGGTGGTCCCCCCGGCCTCCACCACACTGACAGCTGTTTACTTGACGGAGGGTTTTTCCGTTCTGGAAAGTGTTGCCTCAGCAAACTTGGCTTGGAGGTTAAAGACGGTGGGTTTTGTCCCCTGAGGGAATCAATCGTTGTCTGGTGAAGAGAGTGAAGACAGTAGCTGTGTTCACCAGAGCAAAGCAACTGTCTTCTGAGGAAAGTTTTGGCAGGTGCCGCTTCTGTGTGCGGGACTCAGGCAGCGCAGCCAGTGGATAGGGACAGCTTCTGAGTGACACATCATGGAGCCAACTGATTTTTGTCCCCTTCACAAAGTGCCATCCCACTACTCAATTATATATAAAGAGAGATTTTGAGACCTTGTGTGTGTGCTATCTCAACAACCAATGTTTGGTATGTGGACACTTTCTTAATCCACATGCCAATTACCACCAGTATTGTTAAGTTGAGCTTTGTTGCTTGCTCTCTATGGCTCACTTGGTCTAATTTATGGCATTCGAGCATTGTTATAAAAGGTTGATGAGCCCTGCATTTTAGGATAGCTTTAGTACTTCTTTGGAGGATTGGTCTCAGCAGGTGATACTGAGATACTGCTGCTGCACCCCATGGCCATCAGGGTGTGGGGTGCTACAAGACTGTACCTTGTTCACCATTCCCAATGATGTTCAACATTTGCATGCAAACACTAGATGAGGTTATCAAGTGTTTTGCCATTATGGTGCCACTGTAGACTTTTAATAGCCTAGACCAGAACATTCCCATCAGAGCTCAGAAGCTAAGCAGGGTCAGTACATGGATGGGAAACGACCAAGGAAGACTGTGGCTGCCATGCAGAGGAAGGCAATGGCAAACCACCTCTGCTCATTTCTTGCCTTGAAAACCCCACAAGATGGAACTTCATGGGGTCACCATGAGTCAGTTTCAACTCAATGGCACAGTTTACCTTATGGCACTATTAATATGCAGATGATATTCAGCAGGTTCTTTCCACCAGAAAGTATGGGAAGTCTTGAACTGGTATCTGAAATGTGCTGGATGGAAGACAAACTGGATGGACGTTCATTCAAGCAATATGGAGCCACTGTTAGTTGGGAACACAGGTGTCATGGGAGTAAGTTTGGCTAATGTGGGATGGGCTGCATTTAGGGCCAGCTCTAGGCTTTGGAAGGCCACTCTCAGCAAGATGCCACCTGGTCTCCCCCTACTGGGTCTGTTGTCTTCTTCTCTCTGAACACAGAATGGCCAGTATTGGCGGCTGCTTGCCACAGCCATCCAATCCAAGTGGGCATGTGGTGATGGCTGCTATTCAGGTGGTAGCCATGGCTAGGAGTGCCACTGGCATCATAAAATGATCCTGGATTCATCTCAGGTATAACAGAACAATACTGACCTGCATGGCCCAGATGACTCAGATCTCAGAAACTAAGCACGGTTGGCCCTGGTTAGTGCTTGGATGGGAAACCACCAAGGAAGTTCAGGGTTGCTCACGGAGTTAGGCAATGGCAAACCTGAGGCTAGGCTAATCTCTTGCCTTGAAAACCCTCCAGAGCTGCCAGAAGTGAGTTGCAACTTGACAGCACTTTCCGCCACATAACAAAACAATAATACTATTAAAGAACCTTTACAACTATCTTCTCTTTTGTTTAACATTTATATTCACAAAACCTTCACCATTAACTAACTTCAACAGACATACAAGGCTCAGCACTTATTTCTACAAAGAGAATCCAAAGAGAATTCACAAGAGGACTTTGTGGAGGATGATTATAATGCTCACCCACACAGGTACTCAGGCAAGGAGCATCACAATGTTGAGAACATTGATTTTTAGTTCCCAAACTGTCATATTTATATTGTTTCAAGAGATAACCTCCCATTACAAATACTTTTAACATCACCTTGCTATAGGGTTGACAGTGCTGAGCTGGGAAATACCTGGATATTTGGGAGGTGGAGTCTGGAGAGGGTGGGGTTTGGGAAGGGGAGGGACCTCAGCAGGGTACAATGCCATAGAGTCCTGCCTCCAAAGCAGATTTTTTTCCCTCCAGGGAAACTGATCTCTATAATTTGAAGATCAGTTGGGAAATCAGGAGATCTCCAGGCCACACCTGGAGGTTGGCAAGCCTTCCTAGCTACCCCACTTGACTGGGCTCACAATCTTTAATTCCTTTATTATAAAATATTTGCAAGATTATCCTTTTCCATATATTCTTATGCATGTTACAGACAATAAATTTACATATGCACCTTACTAATTCATTTTTGCTGTCTTTAATCATGGCATTGATATGATGATGATGGCGATGATCAGGGCTATTTCTGGGCAGAAATGCACAGGAACGGAGTTCCGACTGGCTCCTGAGTTGGCCACGCCCAGCAGGAACTCATTAGCATAACAGGCCACACCCAACAGGAGAAACTCATTAGGATTGGCTACATTAGGGGTGCATGGCCTAACATGCAAAGGAGTTCCTGCTACAAAGAAAACCCTGGGTTTTGACAACAAACAAGGTAAACAGAATAAGAAGCAAAAGGTAGCTGGATGACCACACTTCTGGAAACATGGGGGTGTGGCCTAATATGCTAATAAGTTTCTGCTGTTGGGTGTGACCTATTATGCTAATAAGTTCCTGCTGGGCTTTTTCTACAAAAAAAGCCCTGGCGATGATGAGGAGGAGGAGGATGCCTGAAGTTGCAGCCATAGGGGCATATTGGCTGCTGTCCTGGGCCTGGAGAGCTGGAACTATAACTGATCTCCAGACTACAGAGGTCAGTTCTCCAGGAGAAGATGGCTCCTTTGGAGGACAGATTCTCTGGCATTATACTCTCCCTCCCCAAACCCCACCCTCTTCAAGCTCCACCCCCAAATTTCCAGGCATTTCCCAGCCCGGAGTTGGCAAGCCTGCTACAGTGCTTGAGTCATGCTTACTGCCAGCCATCTTGAATGGATCCTCTGCTAGCCCAGCAGAATCCGGCCACAGCTGAAGGCTTGTCATAGGTCTCAGTCAGAACTGAAGTTTGTACCCAGACAAAAATCAGCATGGGCCAGAACCCAGACTGAAGAGGAAGAAAGAGGAAATTTCCACACCTTGCAGTGTTATCAAAGAGATTTGAGGGCCCAGAGGGCAGAAATCCATGCTACACAAGTGGGAGAAACTGGCAATGGTAGGAGAGGCCATTCGACTTTCATGGAAATGTGCTTGGATATCTTTTCCCAAGCGACAGAAATCACTGCAGTGCATGATGGAATTCTGCTCAGGCCCATGAAAAAGAGAAGGGTAGTTTGACGGGGAATTGTACCCATTAGGGACTGACAGTTTGGAAAACTTCCTTCACACTGGTTGGTGTGGGGAGGTCAAGACAGATGGAACCAGTACCAAAAAATATCTTCTGAACTGAGCTGACAAGGTTTTGTGTATTTGAGGGGAGCAAAGAGAAAGAAAAATGCAGAATGCAAATGTGAATGTGAATGGAGAAGCCTGTGAAATGAAGAGTTTCTTGCAGCTTGAGCAGCCTCGGACTCACTTGGGCCATGAAACCCACCGATGGCAGAAAATGGGCGAATCCTGTTGGGACAGTTGCTAAGGTTAAAGAAAATGAAACATGTTTGCAAACAACTACCTTAACGTTGACTGGGTAAACATGTGCTCAAGTCATGCTGTAGAAATGAGACATCATGAATGACTGTGCACTGGAACAGTTAGTCGCAGAGCGACCCAGATGGGTAGTGATCTTGGGCTTGGTTCTGAATTGGTCTCAAGGCCTGGTGAGAGATGTAGAGTTTGTTACACCGTTTGGGAACAGTGACCACAATGCTATTAAGGAACTGAAAACAAATCAGCCAGTATCATCAATGCCCCTGTATAAATCATTGGTGCGACCTCATTTGGAATATTGTGTACAGTTCTGGTCACCACACCTCAAAAAGGATATTATAGCATTGGAAAAAGTGCAGAGAAGGGCAACTAGAATGATAAAAGGGTTGGATCACCTTCCCTATGAAGAAAGGTTAAAACGCTTGGGGCTCTTCAGCTTGGAGAAACGACAGCTGAGGGGTGACATGATCGAGGTTTATAAGATTATGAATGGGATTGAGCAGGTTGAGAAAGAAGTACTTTTCTCCCTTTCTCACAATACAAGTACTCATGGGCACTCCATGAAATTGCTGAGCAGTCGGGTTAGAACAGATAAAAGGAAATACTTCTTCACCCAAAGTGTGATTAACATATGGAATTCACTGCCACAGGAGGTGGTGGCAGCTACAAGCATGGACAGTTTCAAGAGGGAATTAGATAAACATATGGAGCAGAAGTCCATCAGTGGCTATTAGCCAGAGGGTATAGATGGGAATTCTCAGTCTGGGGCAGGTGATGCACTCTATTCTTGGTGCTGGAGGGGACAGCAGTGGGAGGGCTTCTAGTGTCCTGGCCCCACTGCTGGACCTCCTGATGGCACCTTGTATATTTTGGTCGCTGGGTGACAGAGTGTTGGACTAGATGGGCCATTGGCCTGATTCAACATTGGCTTCTCTTATGTTCTTATGTTCTAAGTTCAGCATTCAAGTCAATGGAAAGTTACTCATAAAGTCCGTAACATTTGATTTCAAAAGAGGGTACCTTAAAAAAATAAGGAGAATAGTAAACAGGAAGCAGAAGGGGAAACACAAGAGGGTCAAATCCCTAGAGGATGCTCAGAAGCTATTTAAAACCATACGAATTGAAGCCCAAATAGAATGCATTCCACAGGTTAGGAAAGGCACTGCCAAATCTAAAAGAAGGGCTGTGTGGATAACCATGCAAGTCAAGGAACCTATAAAAAGTGAAGAGGCTTCTTTTAAAAAGTGGCAGGTCTGCCCCAATGAATTGAACAGGAGGGATCACAGGCTCTGGCAAAAGAAATGTAAGTCAATAACTAGGCATACAAAAAAATATTTTGATGAGTGGGTTGCAAAAAGCATCAAGACAAACAATAAACATTTTTAAAATATATCTGGAGCAAGAAACCAGCCAGGGAAGCAGTGGGGCCTTTGGATGACAAAGGAATACAGGGATTGCTAAAGGAAGATGGGGAGATAGCAGCTAAGTGTCTTATGTCCTTATGAGAGAGAGAGAGGGCAGGCTGTGAACCTGAAGAGATTATCTTCATGCAAGTATTGTCATCCACCTGGGAAGATACTTTTTCTCTAGCAAAGAAATACTGGGGATGAGGACAGTCTGGACATGAGCTGCAATTCCAGGGGATCCCCAGGCCCCAAGTGATAGCTGGAGATCTCCTGGGATTACAATGGATCTCCAGGCATTACAGATCAGTTCCCCTGGAGAAAATGGCCACTTTGGAAGGTGGATTCTGTGGCATCCTACCCCACTGAAGTCCGGAGGAAATCACCAGGAATTTCCCAACCTGGAGCTGGCAACCCTAATCTGGGGGTTGGCATCCGAACCAGAGACAACAGAGGTACTCGGCCTTTGCAGTGTTTTCTCCTTTGAGGCTCACCTGGCACCTACCTTACTGTTTTTAGGAACCAGACCAAAATGTTTCTTTTAACAAAGAGCTTCCATCTTTTTTAAAGCTGTTTTTTAATAAGTCTGCTTGTAGCTCAAATACTTGTTTTACGAATGTCCTTCGTGGGCTGTTCATTTCATGATGTTTTCTATCCTGGCTTCTTGTTCAGGGCTTGGCTTTACGGCTGTTTGTGATTTGTCATTTTTATATTTATTCTGTGATTTGATTTTGTATTTGCAAGTCACCTTGAGCCGTTCTCTGGAGAGGCAGCATATACATTTTTCTAAATAAATAATAAAGGTTGGGATGCTGGCTGGCTGTGGCACAGACAAAAGACCGTTTCTGAATGGTCCCCTGAAAGGGCACTTCACCTTCAGGAGCTGAGCTTTCAGACTGGTGCACTGCAGGACGTGGGTGCTTGTGAGAAACCACAACTGAAAGAATGGAAACACACAGAGAGAGGCATGATTTGCTAACTGGGGTTGGCTGAAAGCAGCGGGCTGGGGGGTGGGGTAAATGGCCAAGCTGCTTCCTGGGGATCTGCTGCCAGCAGAGGTACCTCTTTGGTGTAGTGGTTAAGAGCAGCAGACTCTAATCTGGAGAACCAGGTTTGATTCCCCCCTTCTCCACATGAAGCCTGCTGGGTGACCTTGGGTTAGTCACAGTTCTCTCAGAGCTCTCTCAGCCCCCCTCCCACCTCACAGGGTGTCTGTTGTGGGGAGATGAAGGGGAGGGAGCCGCTCCAAGACTCCTTTGGGTAGTGAAGGGTGGGGTATAAAACCAATTCTTCCTCTTCTTCTTTGCTTCCAATACGCCCTGCCTGTGCCTATGTTCTGTGCCATCAAGTCACTTCCAACTTATGGTGACCCTATGAATCAGTGTCGTCCTATTTTTAACAGCCGATCATTAACAGCCTGGCCATGGCTTCCCTTTACTGGATTATTTCATATTGGGTCGTCTTCTTTTCCTGCTGCCTTCAGCTTTTTGTAGCATTATTGTTTTTTCTAGTGAGCATTGTCTTCTCACGAGGTGCCCAAAGTACAACAGCCTCAGGGCGCAATCACACGCACAATTAGCCGCACCATAGGCACGAATGGCAGGTAGATTTAAAGGGCGCGATCAGGTACAAACATTTGGGAAGCACCCTGCACCCGTTGGCAACCTGTTTTGCTCCACCGCAGAAGCGGAGTAAAAAGACACCAGGGAAAGTCCAGTAGCAAACAGGTTGCTATGGGCCACGGACGGACTTTCCCCTGTCTGATCACTCCAGTGCGCTCTCATGACTTCGGGATGGTCTGATCAGGCCATCCTGACTCTGTGCCATTGTTCCCCCCCCTTCTCAGGATGCACATCATCGCACACTCCATAGGGAGCCCTCAGTGCTGAGGTGCAATTCATTGATTCCCCATTTAAATACATCGGGAACAAATGGCAAAAAAAAAAATGACTCACCCGCGGTTGCATCTGACCACGCAGTGGCAGGCTGCCCCCGCAGCTTCAAAGGACTGTGTGATCATACAACTTCGTGTCAAATTCCTCCGGAGGCAATAGCCTCGCCTCCTCCCCACATTATCCCGCGCGTGTGACCCCCACCTCAGTTCAGTTGTTTTAGCTTCCAAGGTGAAGTCACGTTTGATCTGATCTGTGTGTATAAAGTGCTGTCAAGTCACAGTAGGGTTTTCAAGACGAGAGACATTCTAAGGTGGTTTGCTGGAAAGGAGAGGGGAAACTAGGGAAGACTGAGTTCTTTCTGGGCGTCTTGCTGATGGGGTCAGCAAGGTTAAGTTTAAATAGCCCGGCAGAAAGATGCTGCCACCAAATGCCCTGCAGGTCAGATAGCTCTCTGGGCAAAGACATTGAAGCTCCCCTCATCTCCCTTAGCCCTTGTGGAATAGGCCAAGCTAATAACCCTAACCAACACCTATACAATGGTATGCCCTAACCTGACTAGCCCAGGCTAGGCCGATCTCATCAGATCTCGGAAGCTAAGCAGGGTTGGCCCTGGTTAGTATTTGGATGGGGAAACCACCAAGGAAGTCCAGGGTTGCTGTGCAGAGGCAGGCAATGGCAAACCATCTCTGTTTGTCTCTTGTCTTGAAAACCCTATGGGGACACCATAAGTCACCTGTGACTTGATAGCACTTTCCCCCCACATACAGTAGCATGCATGGTTGTTCTAACCTCGATGGCCCAGGCTAGACCAATCTCATCATATCTCAGAAGCTAAGCAGAGTTGGATAGGAGACCACCAAGGAAGTCTGGGGTAGCTACATAGAGGCAGGTGGGGCTATTTTTGGGTAGGAACACACAGGAACGGAGTTCCGGCTGGCTCCCAAGTTGGCCACGCCCAGCAGGAACTCATTAGCATAATAGACCACACCCAACAGCAGAAACTCATTAGGATTGGCTATATCAGGGGTGTGTGACCTAACATGCAAAGGAGTTCCTGCTCCAAAAAAAAGCCCTGGGTTTTTACAACAAACAAGGTAAACAGAATAAGCAGCAAAAGGTGGATGTGGCTGGATGACCACACTTCTGGTAATGTGGGGGTGTGGCCTAATATACTAATAAGTTCCTGCTGCTGGGTGTGGCCTGTTATGCTAATGAGTTCCTGCTAGGCTTTTTCTACAAAAAAAAAAGCCCTGGAGGCAGGCAATGGCCAACCACCTCTGTTCATCTCTTGCCTTGAAACCCCCATGGGGTTGCCATATGTGGGCTGCAATTTGATGGCACTTTCCACCACTGCCATACAATAGTATACCACTTATTTAGAGGGAGAAGCCACACAGAATTCAAAATATGGCAGGTTGTCTCAGTGGGACTGTGACATTGCTGATTGCCCTGGGGCACACATGGGAGGTGGGACAGCTTGTCTTTCACCTTGGTTCTGCCCAGCTTTCTAGTCTCAGCTCCACAGAAGGTAGCCAAGCCTGGCTATACTATACTCCCCGTGTGCTTCTATAACTTCTCTTCCCCAGAGCCCTTCAGTGTCCACTTGGGGCCAGCCAGAATCCCTGTAATTACTCAGCTATTTGTAAATACCCGGCACACGGGACTTTAGAATGGTTCGTTGCATTCGGCATGCCCATCATCACCCTGAGATCTCAATGGGTGATACAATTGCAGCTAAATACTTTGAGGTGGGGGGGGAGGCTACACAAACAAAGGGACACACAGATTGCAATCTAAATACAATTTTTGCCGGCAGAAAGAAATGAATGCAGAGAACTGAATGTTAAAAATTGTGTTGAATTAGATAAGGAAATCCCGTGTAGACATTGTTAATGATTCATAATCAGCTAATAAACTAATCTCGAAGAGAATAATGATCCACAGACCTGTTAGCTTGGTAGCTCATTTATCACTATGTTTTACAACATTGGCAAAGAAACTAATTAAATCCTAGCATCATTACATAGAATTCCTTTTAATAGAGATACAATGATGCACTAGAGGCTACCCATTACATTGCAAATTGTACCAAGAGATTTTGGACAGCGGGCTTTAATTAACATGTTGGTGTGATGCCATGCGCGTAAGGCTTAAATGGTAACTAACCATGAAGCAGCTGTGCTTGGAAAACGGGGAGGTGGGGGAGTGGGAAGTAGGTGGGGGAAGCAGATGGAAAGAGATGTTGCCGCCGGTTTAGACTGTGGCTGGCAACTCCAGCTATGAAAGGAATTGTATGAATGGGAACCTGAAGCTGAGAGCATGTGTGAGGGAAGGGTGTGAACTGAGCTCTTGGGATGCTCCCTGGGCAGCCCTTTCTGGCTCCAGGGCAGGAACCAGCAAACTTTCCCATTGTTTCTTTTGGGTTGCTTTCATGTGAAAATTTTGCTCACATTTGGCATCCAAACTGAACCAGTTTCGTTTTGGAGCATAAACACGTGAAGCTGCCTTATACTGAATCAGACCCTTGGTCCATCAAAGTTAGCATTGTCTACTCTGACTGGCAGTGGCACTCCAGAGCCTCAGGCAGAGGTCTTTCCCATCAACTCTTAACTAATCCTTCTGAGTAGAGACACCAGGGATTGAACCTTGGACCTTCTGCATGCCAAGCAGATGCTCTACCACTGAGCCACAGTCCATGAGCCACAACATCCACACATTCAGTGCAGTCCTAAGCAGAGTTAGGCCTTCTAAGTCCATTTACTTCAGTAGAATTAGCAGGGGTTAACCCTTTGTAGGATAGCACTGTTTGCCTTCTAATTGTCCCCATTCTGGGTACTCCCCCGTTTGGCTCTCCCAAAGCTGGGTTGTTGCAATCTTTTTGAAAAGGTGGCAATCAATGTATGTTTGTACACTGTGTGGACAGGAAGGTGCACATTTTTGAAGATTCTGCACACTTTCTTTCCTTCCACCACCCTCCAGCCAACATTTCTCCCCCCACACCTCTAGAGAGCTTTTCCAGATTTTTTATCATTAATTTGAGATTGTTATAGAATTAGAATGTTACTGTGCTCTATTATCACAGTCTACTGGTCCCTCTAAATTCCCAGCTCTCTGTTCTTTTTTGTTGCAGAAATTCACATTTACTCTTATATCCCCTCAACAGAAAAGACTATAGAAGGACTTTAAAAATGACCACAGGAAATTCAGAGAATAAGTAGATGAATAGAGCTATAACATTATAATGCTATACATTATCAATTACCTTTTTAAAAAGCCCTCCAGTGGTGCACCAGGGGAAAAAATGCAAGGAAAACAACAGCTGAGGTTGTGGTCACACGGCAAGCTTACCACGATTTGTTCCCACTGTATATCAGATTGGGGGTATTTTTTTGTGGTTTGGGATGATCACACATCCCTCCCTGAACCACTTGCATCACGTGACAAGACTCCAGGCACTGTCCAGATAGCTGCGCTGCCCGAGTGGCGGTGCGGCACAAGTTTTTAATTTTTTCTTTGTGCATGCAGATATGCGTATGGCCAAATCACCACTCCCACTTGGACGTGCTGTACTCCCTTGTTTTTGCAGGTTTTTTCCCCAGACAGCAAACAAAATAAACCACCAACGTACAACCGAGCGCTGGAGTCTATATATATGTGCTTGAATGCTTATGTATTGAATATATTCAGCGCAGGATTGATTATGCTCACAATGGCGAAAGATGTGGGGAGGGATTCAGCAAAAGAGGGAAGTTCAGAAGACCTAATCACATTCATAGTGAGAGATGGCTACTCAGATTGGTGAAATTGGGGATTCACAGTGCAAATATTTGGAAAGTACTTGATTTTCCCGATGTTGGAAAAATCACTAGGAAACCAGGAGGATTGTCGGGGTGAGTCCGTTTCAATATGGGAGACAAATGTGGCCGTCTGATCAGTCCTTTTAAATGTGATTGGGAACAGTGCTGAAACCCAATCCATATGACTGTGTGACCACAGCCCGAGACTAATTTTCCATCTGTAAAATGGAACTGCTCATTGCTTTCCTCTCTGCAAAGGACTAATTTTTTGGCTCCTTTACCGCTAAAATGTTCTTCTA
This sequence comes from Gekko gecko, assembly GCA_029375565.1. Taxonomy (NCBI): domain Eukaryota; kingdom Metazoa; phylum Chordata; class Lepidosauria; order Squamata; family Gekkonidae; genus Gekko; species Gekko gecko. The sequence goes on from JAPDNY010000005.1 coordinate 199,266,643, forward strand.
CATTTAATTAAGTGCTGTCAAGTCACAACTGATTCATGGCGATCCCTCTTGGAGTTTTCAAGGCAAGAGAGGGCTTGGAAGCTAAGCAGGGTAAGCCATGGTTAGTAGTTGGATGAGAGACCACTGAGGAAGACCAGGGGTTGCCATGCAGAGGAAGGCAATGACAAATCACGTCTGTTCATCTCTTGCCTCAAAACCCCCATGAGATGGAATTTCACAGGGTTGCTGTAAGTTGTTTGCAATCTGATGGCACTTTATTATTATTATTGAATAAATTATTGATGCTATTTACCTCTGTCCCCTATTTGTTTATTTAAAACATTTTTATGCCACCTTTCCTCCTGATCAGAGTTCCCAAGGTGGCAAACATAAAAACATCCAAACGCTTTAACAATTATAAAGAACAGTTAAAATTATAAAATAATTCAGACTGATTTCGCACAAGGAGCTGCGCCACGGTCTCACCTCCCTTTGCCTCATTTCCATTGGTCAATTTCCCACTCAAAGCCACGCGGCCGCATTTTGACCCACAGCTTCACCCAATTTACCTTGTGGTTTTGTGATCCTCAAAAACCAGGATCACGAAGCCGCGGGGGAAATCAGGCAAAGCCGGAGACAATGATACTGGGAGACAGACGAATCTCCCTAGGGAGGGAGTGCCAATATTTTGGTGCCACGACCAAGAAAGCCCTTCCTCAGATTGTCCCCTGTCCAGCCTCAGGAGGCCAGGGCAACCACAGCAGTGCCTCCAAAGAGGTTCTAATGGGAGATGGTGGTCCTTAAGGTATGTTGGTCCCATGTTAGTCCCATGTGTATGTTTAATGTGTGTAGCAAAATCCTCGATCGAGTAACAAAGACGTTTGCCACCCCTTTACTCCTCCAGACTGGTTTTTGTCAAACTGCCTCTGTTATTAGGTTTGCCAACCTCCAGGTGGTGGCTGGAGATCTCCTGGGATTACAACTGATCTCTAGGCTACAGGGATCGGTTCACTTGGAGAAAATGGCCAATTGGGAAGGTGGGCTCTATGCCACTATACCCCATTGAAGTCCCTCCCTTCCCCAAACCCTGCCCTCCTCAGGCTCCACCCCCCCAAATCTCTAGGTATTTCCCATCCTGGAACTGGCAATCCTATCTACTGTCAAAACATCTTATCTCTCCCCTGAATGGCTTGGCATCTCAGTCTGGTCAAGTCCTACACATTCTCCCTTTCTGTTTTCCTTCCCTGGAAGGAAATGTTTCCTAAGGGAGTGTCTACTAAGCATGGCAACTAAAAGGAACTTTCAGATTCAGGAAACCTCAGAATCCCACAGCCAGGAGGCAACATCAGGGGAAGGCCTCGGCCTCTATGCCCTGTTGGTTGGCCCTCCAGAGTAAGTGGTTGGCCACTATGTGAGGCAGGATGCTGGACTAGACAGACTACTGGTAGGATACAGCAGGGCTCTTCTTATGTTCTGGTCTTGACCTTCTGCCAGAGATTGGTAAATGTTCTGCTCAATGATTAGGGGGAGAAGGAGGAGAGTCCTGCCTTTTCCGTCAAAATCCGACATTCCAGCAATCTTGGATCTGAGCTCTGGCAAAGAAGGTGGTGGCGGGGAGATAACTTTGCTTCCAAAGGGTTCCCATTCTGAAGGAATTTGTCACACGTGAGGACATGGGAGCACCGGGACAGAATTGCCACTTCTCCCAATCTGCAAAATGCAATTAAAGAATCCTCCGATGGCACCAATTAACATCTTTAAGGGTCCGAGCTGCGCAGAGCTCTGGCAGACAATCGCATGGTGCTTGGGGGAGGCAAAGCTGGAAGCATCCATTAGCCATTACAGCTCTCATTAGTCCTTGAAAAACAACTCATTAGTGTCCTTAGAACTGACAGGTAAATACAACTAATGGGATGAGTCTATCAATAAATTCATTGTGTGAGAAACCTGGCTTTCTGTCACTGCGCTGTGCCAGGAGTCTCGTCAGAAGGTTAAGTGGCGCTCCTTTCGCAAAAAAATGAAAACTCTGGCTAAGCGGCTAAGCAGCCAAGCACTTAGCTGGAGAGACTCTGGAAAAGGAGGGGGTGGGGAAAACACATGTTAAGTGAGAAAGGAGTGAGCAGGATGACACCAAAGGGTTTTATTTATATGGAGGGCAGGTTCACTGCGAGTTCAGGCTCCTACCCACTGTACAGCAGCGGAGGCAGAACAAAACTTTATGCGGGGTTATTGATTTGCTTTAATTTAATTGCTTTGAAAGATAACTTTCAAAGGGGAAATGGTGTGGAGAAATGCTGGCCTGGCCTGAATGCAAGGCCTGGCCATGCTGCTGCTCCTGCTGCCAGGGGGAAATGGCCCAGGGCACAGATGGGAGAGCGATGCCCAGAAGAAGGCTGCGCTGTGGGGGCGGGGAGTGAAAAAAAACATGCCCCTGCCATGGCAGCAGCAGGAGGGAAAGAGGTGAGAATGGCATCCATGTGGGGCTTGCCAACCTCCAGGTGGTGGCTGGAGATTCCTGCTATTACAACTGATCTCCAGGTGACAGAGATCAGTTCCTCTGGGGAAGATGGCAGCTCTGGAAAGTGGACTGTATGGCATTATACCCCACTGAGGTCCCTCTTCTATCCAAACCCTGCCCTCCTCAGGTTCCACACCCAAAATCTCCAGGTATTTCCCAACCCAGAGCACTGTTCTTTTTGGCATATTGCAATGGAATCCTCTGAACAGCTGCTTAGCTGGATCAGACACAGGTTCATAAAAGTCTCCTTCCTCGACTTCTCAAGGGATTTCCATTCATCTGAGGGGTGGCCAAACAATCACGTCTCCATTTTAATTGATTTCAGGCTTCTCTTCTTCCTATTTGGTGCCCTGGGGAATTGAGAGTTTTGGGGAGGGGCATGAAAAGGGCACCAGCCTCATTGGCAAGGAGAGCCCATCTCAAGGGTGCAGGGTTTCCAGGTTCAGGCTGGGAAATCCCAGGAGATTTGCAAGTTGGATTTGGGGAAGGGAGGGACCTCAGCAGGTATAATGCAATAGAGTCCACCCTCTAAACAGCCACTTTCTCCATGGGAGCTGACCTCGGTGGTCTGGAGATGAGTTGTAATTCTGGGAGATCTCCAGGTCCCCCTTTCCAGGTCTTGCTATTCCCCTTTCCCTCTTTTACCTACTCCACAAAAGCATAACAATGGGGCTCTGCTCCCCCACAGCCTTGAAAAGGCTCCCTTCCCCTTTCCCAGATGAGCTGCTCTGGATCAGCACAGCAGGATTGGTGGGGAAAGCAGAAAAAAGCCATTTAAAGGGTCAGAGCAGAAAGGGGTGGCTATTTTGAAAGTGTCCACACAGACACATCCTCCAACCACTACTCACAATCCCCTTTCAACCTCATCAAAGTTGGTTTCTTTTTAAAAAGGAGACGGCGAAGAAGAAGAAGAAGAAGAAGAAGAAGAAGAAGAAGAAGAAGAAGAAGAAGAAGAAGAAGAAGAAGAAGAAGAAGAAGAAGAAGAAGAAGAAGAAGAAGAAGAAGAAGAAGAAGAAGAAGAAGAAGAAGAAGAATTGGATTTATACCCTGACCTTCACTTGGAGTCTCAGAGTGGCTTACAATCTCCTTCCCTTCCTCTCCCCACAACAGACACCCTGTGAAGTATGTGGGGCTGAGAGAGCTCTGAGAGAAATGCTCTTGAGAGAACAACTCTGAGAGAACAGCTTTGAGAGAACTGTGAGTGATCCAAGGTCACCTAGCAGCTACGTGTGAAGAAGTGGGGAATGCCACAAGTCACTCTCAGAGCAAGCACCTAGGGTTGCCAGACCTGAGTTGGAAAATACCTGAAGATTTGGGTGGTAGAGAGTGGGGTTTGGGGAGGGGAAGGACCTCAGCATTGTACAATGCCATAGAGACCACCCTCCAAAGCAGCCATTTTCTACAGAGGATGTGATCTCTGTCACCTGGTGATCAGTTGGGAAAGCAGGAGATCTCCAGGTCTGACTTGGAAGTTGGCAACCCTAAGCACAATGTCCTATGGACATTTTCCCTTCCAGGCATGCATTTTCTACTGTCCATGAAGGGGAAAATACACCCTCTATAACTGCAGCAAGCAGAGGTTCCCCTAAGACACCTGGGGCACAGCATATGTTGAAAGTCCCTCCCCTCCCCAACCCCCCTGCCCCCCTCAAGCACCACCCCAAAATCTCCTGGTGTTTCCCAACCTGGAGCTGGCAAGTCTACACAGACTTCATGACTTTAACACATCCCCCTTCTGGTGTGTGAGTTTTTCAACATCCAGTTTCATTAATAGTTCTGGAGAACTCAGAATTCTGCAAACTGCTTGGTGTTATTTTTGGCTTTAAGGAAAAGTATCACACAAATTTTGCCTTGGGGCTTTTTCATGGGCCCCTGGGGCTACTTACAGCCGATGGTTTCCCCTTCTGGCCACGGTGGTAGAGCTGTCCCCAAAGCTTGCATCTTCCCAAGGCTACCTCCCTACGTGAAAAGAACCAGACATTTATTTTGTGTTTGGGATTTCTCAAAATATACAGTTAAGCCATTCTGTTCTATTAAGCAGAATAACGGAATCTGTTCCTTGGCTCCCCAAAGGATGGGAGACTGCCAACAGAACACCAGAGTTGCTACACAAACGAAGGCAAAGGCAAACCACCCCTGCTCATCTCTAGCCTAGAATGCCCTGTCAGGGTTGCCAGGTCTCCCTCCGGCCACCAACGGGGGATGCGGGGATAGGACTGCCAGATCCAAGCTGGGAAACTCCTGGAGATTTTGGGATGGAGCCAGGGGTGGAAAGGGACTTCAGTGGGGTACATTGTCATGGATATCACCCTCCAAAGCATCCATTTTCTCCAGAGAAGTTGATCTCTGGAGAGGAGCTGTAATTCCAGAGAAGCCCCAGGTCCCTTCTGGAGCCTGGCATCCCTATGGCCTGTGGATGGGGTGGCCATGAGTTGGTTGTTGTGATTCAACAGCTGCTGCTGCTGCTGCTGCTGCTGCTGCTGCTGCTGCTCCTCCTCCTCCTCCCTTGCTTCTTTCTTCCGGGCTGGCAGAATTACAGCTACTTTTAAAGGTCTGGCAGGGTCCAGCAGTATAATTTCTTGTCCGGCCCTTCCCTAAAATCCATATACTACTCTTAGAAAGAACTGTTACTTAATTAATCTGAGATCTGAAGCAAGAAGGCTTTGTATTACAAGGGAGCGGGAAAAGAATGGCTCATTAATTAAGAGTGCCATTAGCAGTGCAATTCTAAACAGGGTTGACTTCAAGGGATTTTGGAGGGTGTAACTTCAATTAGAATTGCCCTGTTAACAGTGAGTAGGCCAGGTACTTTGGGTGACTGTTGATCCTCTCACCCCCACCCCCCAAAAGTAGGGCTACCACCACCAGGTCGGGGCTGGAGAGCTCCCAGAATCACAACCTCTCCATGTAGGGTTGCCAAACTCCAGGTGGTAGCTGAAGATTTCCTGGGATAACAACTGATCCCCAGGCAAAAGAGATCAGTTCACCTGGAGAAAATGGCCACTTTGGGAGGTGCACTCTATGGCATTATATCCCATTGAAGTCCCTCCCCTCCCCAAACCCCACCATCTTCTGGCTCCATCCCCCAAATCTCCAGGTATTCCCCAACCTAGAGCTGGCAACCCTATCTCCAGGCTCCAGAGATCACTTACCTTGGAGGAAACAGCTGCTTTGGAGATTCTGTGGACTTATACCCTGCAGAGATCCCTCCCTTTCCACAAATTTTGCTCTCCCCAGGCTCCACCCCCCAAATTTCCTCCAAGTATTTCCCAACCTGGAGCTGGCAACCCTATTAATAAAAGGTATTATGCAGCCTTTGTTTTTGGAGTTTGCTTTGGATCAGTGCAACTTCCTGCAGCCTTCCTCTACATTAGAGCATTGTACCTACTTTCTAAAAACTGCATTAAAAAAACTAAATGTGTTTCTAATTCTAAAATGGTGCAAAGCTTGACCTAGGGTTGCCAGCATTCAGGTGAGGCTTGGAGATCTCCCAGGATTACAGTTGATCTCCAGACTCCAGAGATCGGTTCCCCTGGAGAAAATAGCTGCTTTGGAGGGCAGACTCTATGGCACTGTACCCTGATGAGGTCTCTTTCCTTCCCTAAACCCTGCCCTTCTCAGGTTCCACCCCAAAATCTCCAGGGTTTTCCCAACCCAGAGCTGGCCACTCTATTAATGAAGGTGCTCTAGTAGCTGAAATACTTCATAGTATTTATAGCCAACTGATGCTGTTTCAAGCTGTACCTGTTGTTTTAATTGTTATAATGCTTTATCGTGTATTGAATTGAAATTGTATTTATTATAATGAAGTTATCCATGCTGAGCCCACTCGTGGGATGGGCGGGATATAAATGCAAATAATAAATAAATAATAGTGTTTGGAGAAAATTGAAGGAATTTCAGATATTAGCCCCAACAACTAAATGGTACCTACATGTAGAGACATAGTATGCATTTATTTGTTTGTACATACCCTGCCTTTCTGCCAATATAGGCCTCCAAGTTGGCTTACAACTCAATAATAAACATGTTTTTCAGCTGCCCATATTATAAGGAAGCATGAGGTGAGATTATTACCCCATTATTAGACAAAATCTTTGTTCTCACTGAAACAGCTAGATTTGATTATCTTCTATCTGATAAGGACCCCAAGATTACCTACCAGGTAGCTAGATTTTGTCTTGGAAAATATTTTTAATTAGATTTTAAATTTTAAATCATTTTAACCATTTTGATCTGGTATACTGTAAACCTGGAATTTTTAATTGTAAAATTAAAGGAAATGGGAACTGACCTCTGTGGTTAATTAAAGGAAATGGGAACTGACCTCTATGATAGGTCAAATGATTGTAAGAATGAATGAATGAATGAATGGCCTTCAAGTTGGTTTACAACTCAATAATAAACTATTTAAATTTATTTATTTATTTATTATTTATGTTTATAGCTCGCCCATCCCGCAAGCGGGCTCAGGGTAGGTAACATCATAAAACAGCACAATAAATATGATTAAAATTAAACAAGTTAATCATTTAAATAATAATAAACATTAAAACTCAATCACACTTCTGACAGTCTCTGGTTGTACGGTTCTTTAGCATATTGTTTGCGTTAACAGATGGGTAGGTGGATAGGTGTCAACCACCTCAGGGAGGCCATATAGAGACATCCGCTGCCTCAGCCAAAGGCCTGGTAGAACAGCTCCATCTTACAGGCCCTGCGGAATTAAAATAAAACAATTCTGATTTTTATTTGGAAAGTGATTCAAAATGGCACTGCAAAGAGCCTAAGCTAGTCCTCTTCGTCTTTGCAGCAATGCTGGAAGACTGGGAGCCCAATGGTGGTAAAGGCCCTCTTCTCAGTGCTCAGGTGGTCTTGTGGTGTTCTAGATTCTAAGGCTGAACAACAAGGGGAGGCTTTAGTTGTTGTAGATTTTCCAGGCTGTATGGCCATGGTCTTGGCATTGTAGTACCTAACATTTTGCCACTGAAATGCTGGACAGCACATCCAGTTACCATGTCAGATTACACAGGGAAGCCATTGAAATTCGTGAACACAAACACAATTTCAACAGGAAAGAAGAGAGTTTAAAAATAAATAGAGCATGGTTTCCTGTCCTGAAAAACACAAAATGTTCTACATTGTACAACAGCACTACAGATAAGATTAGAATTTCAACAGCCAATCCATATGCAAAAGAACCTCCTCAGGAAAGCTCCTCTATTAGTATGTCACAGCCTGGAAAACTCCTACAACTCCTGACTCAGCCCTACCCCCCACTTCCTGAGTAGATATAAATTACCTGCCTACCTTTTTCTTCTCACATTTACACAGAGAGTACTCCATCGTTCTGTTATACCTCTGAGGATGCCAGTCACAGCTGCTGGTGAAATGTCAGGTCCTACAGTGCCAAGACCATGGCCACACAACCCGGAAAATCTACAGCAGCTAATGAACTCTGGCCGTGAAAGCCTTCGACAACATATTCATCCAGAAAAAGTTGGCATTACCAGCTATATATGTAAACCTGCAGGGGGGTTTCAAGGTAAGTGAGAAGCAGACGTGGTTTGCCATTGCCTTCTTCTGCAGAGCCTTCCATGGTGGTCTCCCATCCAAGTACCGACCCTGCTTAACTCCCAAGATCTGACAAGACTGGGCTATATCATGCTGCCTTCCCTCCCGCATTATCAGCGATCAGGATCTGATTGAAATAAACTTCTGAATACGTTTCCTACCACTTTACCAGCTCCACCACCACCTACGCCTGGACGATTGCCTTGTACTTGCATCCAAGTGCCCTCACATCTTCTTTCCTCTGCAACTTAAGCCAATCCATTGAGCACTTCCATCTTCAGCACATCAAGAGTGCAGAACCCCTTTTTAAGCCAAAGTGTGGTCCATAATGGGTCTTACCCAAATGCCTAAAGCAACTATTAATGCAGTAAGTTTATTATTCTCCTAACACATTAGCCTAATAGCCTGATCCTAAGCCTACACTTCAAAGGCCACCATTTCCTCTAAACTAAAGCAGTGTGAGCTAGAATACAGTTTTTTAGCCTCTGGCTCGCACATATTTGTCTTCGCTCAGGAAGGATGGCTCCAGAGCAAACTAATTTATGCAGTAGCCAAATCACTCACTCACAGCTTCAATGCCAGTAGCTCACAAAGTAGAATTTTTGCTCACAAGACTCCACAGCTTAGAGGGAGCATTGATGGCGACTCAGACCTATGCCTGCATATCTTTGATAGTGGTGGAAAGTGCTGTCAAGATGCAGTCAACATACAATGACCCCATAGGGTCTTCAATGAAAGAGATGGACAGAGGTGGTTTGCCATTGCCTGCCTCTGGGTAGCAACCTGGGACTTCCTTCGTGATCTCCCATCCATATACTAACAAGGGCTGCCTCTGTTTAGCTTCAGAGATCTAATGAGGTTAGCCTATTGGGGCCACCCAGGTCATGGTGCATATATTAGGTACATGCTGGCATATCCAGAGCTCCAGTAGTAAGAAACCACAGTGGAGGGGCAATGGTGTAACCACTATACCATCATAGTGCTAGTTGGCCCCAGGGGCATGCTGTCACTGGAGTTGCTCCTGGTCATGGGGAGAGTACACTCTAGTCTCCCTGCTGCTTTGCTGCTGATTGACTTGGTGCTGAGCAGGGATCTTGCCCACACTCCCCTCAATGGGAAGCAAATCTATGAGTCTCACATAGATGTCTTTACCCAGTGAGGTATCAGGAGGCTGGCAGGAATGGCTTTGGAGAAGGTGCAGGTTCATGTTCCCACATTGCTGCCCCAGTGTCTGCATTCCTCTTGCCTGGCACTCCCGTTGCCCATACTGCCCAAGACCAAAGTACAATAGCCTTAGTATAATTTTTCTAATTTCTAGGGAGAATTCAGGCTTAATTTGATCTAGAACCCACTTCTTTGGCTTTTTGGAGGTCTGTGGTATCCGCCATGGTGCCTACCAACATGTTCTCTTGCTTCCCTCTCCCCAAAGTATTTCTTCCCTCAAAACAAAGAGCTTTCCCTCCACTCACTGAAGAAGTTCTTCAAAAGAGCCCAGGAGATATCCCATTTGTGTTTATAAGCAGCACTCATTCAGAAACAGCTGTCTCCATTGGAGGAGGATGTCTGGCTTGGAGCTACCACTTTCTGGAAGCTTCCAACACACTATGACTGATCCCATTCCATGGGGCAGCCATTTTGTGGTGGTACCATTATCCGATCTCAGCATTCCCAGGTGCCTGTAGGTCATCAAGACTGGGGACTGTTGCATCACAGGCACAAACAATATCATGCCTAATGCAATGGGGAGGGGGAATTTGTCACCCCAGAATTAAGCAGTCCAGAAGCTGATTGGGAATGAAAGCCAAATGTTGTTGGTCAGTCACACAGTTGAGTCCAATTCTTTGCGACCCCATGGACCACATCACGCCAGGCCCTCCAGTCTTCCGTCGTGCTCTGGAGTTTGCTTAATTTCATGTTCATTGCCTCGCTAACACTGTCTAACCATCACATCCTTTGCCGTACCCTTTCTTTCCCAGTATCAGGGAAATAACTCCTTCCAAAACACACATTTTTGTCATTCCCCATTTTCAGCTTCCTCTTGCATCTGCACTCGTGCTATAATTTCACATCCTTTTCTAAGCTTTTGAGGGATCTGCCTTATTTCTCTTTTTCTGGCTAAGCTAGCATCTTTCCATCTATTTCCTTGCAGCTCCTGCTGTACCTCACAATTTGTTTTTAGTTTTTGCCCTCCGTTACTCCCAGGAAAAGATGACACACAGTTCAAATAAAGGAGGGAACACACAGTATTAGCCAGATGCTGAATTTCTAGCATGCTTGGCAAAGACCTCCAGGCTTTTTAGTAAGGATTGAAAGAGGATTGGGTGGAGCCCCTGAGGAGAAGAGGTGAATTCTGGAGGAGAAATTAGTAGCTTCACGTCCTCTCTGAAGGATTTTTTCCTGATGCGGAGCTAACAAGACTTGGTGATTTTTTGCTGGAACTGGCTTCCTTCCAACTCAGGTTTTAAACACGGCCTCTAAAACAAACACCATCCCCCACATATGTTAAAGAAGAGGGAAATAACAGAATGGGGGCTGCAGGAATGGGCTCTATTGTGGGACCAAAAGCTGTCAATCAGGCTGGCTGACAGGCATCTGAGATTGACAGACAGGCTCTCTCTCTTGACTTCAGTTATCTGGGGGAATGGAGAAAGTGTCTTCAAGAACATGTTAAATTGCCAAAGTCATTACTAGTCACCAATTACCAAAGAAAAGATAACAAGGTGTATTTTAGAAAAATCGATGCAACAACATGCATTTCAATAAAGCAAGTTTTTGGAACTTTACAAAACAAAACATGCACTATTTAGGGAATACAGAGCATTTTCCCCATGAATATGAAGGCTGCCTCTCTACCGGTGAGCTGTAGGGATTTGTCACACTATTCTGTTTAAATGTTACTGGTGCTCAGGGGTCAGTCACAAAATAGTTCCTTTTTGTTCCTTGTTAAGATGACTGAAATGAAAATAGCAAGGGTGGGTTTGCATTTTGACCTCTAACTCAGGTAGATGGCACCAGGAAGCCATTTCGTTCTCTAAAAGGTGTGATTTTTTTTTAAGTGAGAGCTATCTAAAGGGAGAGGAGGAAGGGGGGGGGGCAAGGCCCTGGGAAACATTGCACAGCCTGCAACACAGTGGACCTTTGATAATCTGGGGGGAGGTCCCTCTCTCTCCTGTGGCATCACACAAATACACATGGCAATGATTGCTCTGGCATAAGGGAGGTATCGTTTGTCCTTGGGAGATAATCCATGAAGTTGGATTTCTTGAAAATACCAGAGTACTGGATTTAAAGCTGCATTATTCTTGACATTTCAATGAAAACTCTCAGCTGCTTTGTGAATTGCTTTGCTTCTAGAATCCAACCTGTTGCTTGGTTCTTATGGGGGGCATTTCCATGTATAAAGAGTTTTGCAAAACATCTGTCATCTTCCATTCCTGATAACAGGGAAGCATTGAGCTGAGAGATGATCTAAAACCCTGTTCCCACATGTCCAAAACTGTCTGGTCCCCTCTTCTGGAAAAAATGTTACTGATCTACTATGAATTTCGGCAGAGGGAGGGCAGGAAGGGATGAGCCCATGCTCAGCTCTTGTGGCCCTTTCTTATATGCCCAGGATAATGTAGATCACCACTTTGAGGTCAGGAAAGAATTTTCTTCCTGGCCAGATTGCCCCAGGGATCCTGGTAGGGTTTCCAGCCTCCAGGCCCGAGTAGGGGTTTCCCCGTTTCTGGGGGCTTCAATCCATCACCAGCCAGCTAGCTGGTGCGGGAAGCCCTACCCCCAAGCCCCTCTCCCTCCCCTCCTGCAGAGATTTAAAGGGCTTCAGATGATCGGTGAGGAGCACATGGTCTGCTGATCAGCTGAAGGGCCCTTTAATTCTTTCAGCAAGGAAGGAGAGGAACTGCCGCAGCTACTTCTCCCCCCCACTCCCCTAGTAGCCCTGTTCTATGTCCAGAAGAAAGCAAAAAAACTCCAGGATCTAGGGTTGCCGGGTCCCCTCATCACTCTGGGGAGAGAATTCTGGGGGTGTTCTACGGGTGGGTGGGGACACCCCAAGCCCCTCTCCCTCCCCTCCTGCAGAGATTTAAAGGGCTTCAGCTGATCGGTGGGGAGCACGTGACCTGCTGATCAGCTGGAGGGCCCTTTAAGTCTTTCAGCAGGGAGGGAGAGGGGCTGTTGCCGACTACAGGTCTGCTTGCAAAAAGACCCTTTAAAGGGTCTTTTTGTGAGTGCCCCACTCTGCTTGCAAAAAGACCCTTTAAATCAGGGATGTCAAACATATGTGGCCCATGGGCCAGATGTGGCCCACAGAGGGCTCAAATCAGGCCCCTGAGCAACTTCCTTCTCTTGCTTCCTTTCCCAGGGCTGCTGCTGCAGCTATACCATAGCTTGCTTTTTTCCCCAGTTCCCTTGTGGATTTTTGCTTCCTGCTTCCTGCCTCTTGCCTCCCTTCCCCTCCCTTGCGCTCGGGCTCTCTCTCTCTCTCTCTCTCTCTCTCTCTCTCTCTCTCTCTCTCTCTCTCTCTCTCTCTCTCTCTACACACACACACACACACACACACACACACACAAAGGCACACAGAGAGCTCCATGGCTGCTTCCTGCTTCACGCGGGAGAGATACAAAGACAAGCCTCTGTCTCTTGGTGTAGAGCCAGTTTGGTGTAGTGGTTAAGTGTGCAGACTCTAATCTGGGAGAACCGGGTTTGATTCCCCACTCCTCCACTCACAGCTGCTGGATGACCTTGGGCAAGCCATAGTTCTGACAAGAGCTGTTCTTGAAAGGGCAGTTTCTGTCAGAGCTCTCTCAGCTCCACCTACCTCACAGGGTGGCTGTCGTGGGGAGGTGAAGGGAAAGGAGTTTGTAAGCCGCTCTGAGACTCCAAGTGAAGGGCAAGGTTTAAATCCAATTTCTTCTTGTTCTTGTTCTTCTCTCTCTCTCTCTCTCTCTCTCTCTCTCTCTCTCACACACACACACACGCACGCACGCACACATGCACACAGCTGCTGCTTCCTTCTCTGAGGCTGCTCCTCCTCTTTTAGGGAGGAAGGGGAGGAGAGAGAGAAAACAACGTTGGAATCTCATTGCTGCTTCAAGACAATGTTTTTTCCATGGATAAGCTTTTGTGTGCAAGCATACTTCTTGGGAGGGATTGAGGAAGGGAGGGTGTGTGTGTTCTTCTGACAAGCACAATATATACAGAAGGAACTTATTTTGGCTTATTCTGAAAAGCTGTTTAAAAAAAAAAGTTTAGATTTCTCTGTTCATATCTGGATTTATTTTTTCCCCAAAAAGAGCCTGATTAGGAATTAGAATACTTGGACTGGTCCTTATATCTTGGGGAGTAAAGTGATTTCAGATGCCACATGATACTAGCACACACTGGTAATAAGAAAGGAAAACTAGCTTTCAGCTCAGACCAGGAGAATGCATTGTCTTGAGCTTCATTATCAGTTGCAATTCAGCAGCCTCTATTTCTAATCTCCTTTTGAGAAATTCCTTTGTAAGATCACTGTTACTCTTAGGTCAGCAACTGAATGTTGTGGTATCTAATGTCAGACTTATGTCCGGTTATTTTCTGCATCCTCCTGGACTGAATCCTCCTGGATGGAACTGAGACCTAGATTTCCTGTCTCATTACCAACGCTGGTATCTCCACGCCTACTTCCCTTCTGCGTATCACACCTAACCCAATCAAGCCTGCTATTGTCATTCACCTGCTATCACCATTTGACATCTGAAATCACCTTTATAAAGTTTATATCTCCGGTACCTCATGTTACATCTTATGGTACACATGGTCCAGCCCAACAAAGTGACATTTATGTCACATCCAGCCCTCATAACACATGAGTTCAACACCTCTGTTTTAAAGGGTCTTTTTGAGACCAGAGCTGTGGCCGTCAAGAGCCCCTCTCCCTCCCTGCTGAAAGATTTAAAGGGCCCTCTGGCTGAACAGCAGACCACGTTCTCCCCATTGATCAGCTGAAGCCCTTTAAATCTTTGCAGGAGGGGAGGGAGAGGGGCTTGGGTCATCCTCACCCACCTGCAGAACACACCCCAAATCCCCTCACCAGAGTGATGAGGGCACCTGGCAACCCTAGATCCTGGAGTTTTTTTGCCTTCCTCTGGGCATAGAGCAGGGCTACTAGGGGAGTGCGGGGAAGAAGTAACTGATGACCCTTGGGCAGGGCTCTTTTTGTAGAAAAAGCCCAGCAGGAACAGATTAGCATAATAGGCCACACCCAACAGCAGAAACTTATTAGCCTATTAGGCCACACCCCTGCCAGCACAGTCTATTAGCCTATTAGGCCACACCCCCATGTTTGCAGAAGTGTGGTCATCTAGCCCCACCCACCTTTTGCTTCTTATTCTGTTTACCTTGTTTGTTGTCAAAACCCAGGACTTTTTTTTGTAGCAGGAACTCCTTTGCATGTTAGTTCACACACCCCCTAATGTGGCCAGTCCTAATGAGTTTCTGCTGTTGAGTGTGGCCTGTTATGCTAATGAGTTCCTGCTGGGTGTGGCCAACTCCGTTCCTGTGCATTCCTGCCCAAAAATAGCCCTGCCCTTGGGGTACCTTCCAGCTCTATGTTTCTATGTTTCTATATTTGTTCATCTGCTATATTTATTCTCTATACAAGATCCCACAGTCCTGGAGGCAGTGCTCAGTTTGGCAGGCCACAAAGAGAGTCAGTGCCATCCTAAGAATACATTCCTTAGAGTAAGCCTTACTGAATGTACTTGAGAAGGGTTGTGAGTAGACCTGCTTCAGATCTCTGTCTGTGATACTCATCTTGAGATCAGGACTGTGCAATGCTTGGACACCTATCGGTTCTGCCAGGGCTTTTTTTGTCGAAAAAGCCCAACAGGAACTCATTAGCATAATAGGCCATACCCAACAGCAGGAACTCATTAGCATATTAGGCCACACCCCATGTTACCAGAAGTGTGATCATCCAGCCACACCCACCTTTTGCTGCTTATTCTGTTTCCCTTGTTTGTTGTCAAAACCCAGGGCTTTTTTTGGAGCAGGAACTCCTTTGCATGTTAGGCCACACACCCCTAATGTAGCCAATCCTAATGAGTTTCTGCTGTTGGGTGTGGCCTATTATGCTAATGAGTTCCTACTGGGCATGGCCAACGTGGGAGCCAGCCAGAACTCCATTCCTGTGCATTCCTGCCCAAAAATAGCCCTGGGTTCTGCTCATGTCCTGTTTTGCTGGATGCAAACAGAAATCTGAGTTTTTGACAGTTGGTTGGATAGTTCATTGATCTGCCCCTAGGTGTTCAGCAGGTTGCTATTCCTTACTGCAACTGGCTTTCTGTGCCTGCACGTTCACAAACAGCCCAATCAAGTTCTGTTCCCCCCTCCCCGCCAACCCTTGCTGTGTAACCGCTCCACTCAGCATGCAACTGTGTAAATAGACAATTAGATCACTCAGAAATCATATAAATCAGTGTCCCAATAAATGCTGTGTTCCAATAAAAGCCTACCCTTTGGTGTTCATCTAAGGGCCAAACGAGATGTGACGGTGTCCTCGTGGCTACCACAGGGATGACAACACCATTTTAAAGAGAGTTAAAACTGGCACAAAGGACAGCTCCTGATTGGGCCTGTAGCTCAGCAGGCTGAGGCACTCTTGTCCTTCCCCCAAGTCTTATCAAGTGCCAAAATGGCTTCACTCCCCCCTCCTACTATGGCTATTATGACACTGAAGAGGTGCACAGGAGGAAACAAGAACACCATGCTTGGGGGGGAGGGTTTCTTTAAAAGACTGTGGAGAATGAACACACACACTCCCCTTAGCACTGCAATACCAGTTCACATCATAGTTCCTATGGCTGCTTGTTAGAGTTGGAGAGACAGTATATTGCGGTGGTTAGAGTGTCAGCCTAGGATCTAAGTGACCCAAATTTGAATCCCCACTCTGTCATGGAAGCTTGCTGGGTGACCACAGACTCTTCCCTTAACTTATTTCACAAGGTTGTTGTGAGTTTAAAATGGAGGAGAATAATATAAGCTGCTTTGAGTCCGTACTGGGGAGGAAGGCAGGGTATAAATGAAGTAAATAAATAAATATCAGGAGATCTGATCAAAGATCCCTTAAAGAATGTCTAGCTGGACCCAGAAAAGCCACAGCAGGCATCCAACAAAATCAGTGTTGGGGGTAGGGGTAAACTGCCACCAGTTATGTATACAAAACTTACAATGCAGCCAATTTTCAGTGAGTTACAACTGGCCCATGACAATGTGTGTGTACAGTGCCATCAAGTCATAGCTGACTTATGGCAACCCGAACAAGGGGCTTTCAAAGCAAGTGACAAGCAGGGGCGAGTTGCCATTGCCTTCCTCTGCAGAGTCTTCCTTGGTGGTTTCCTTCCACGTATCGACCTAGATTAGCTTCTGAGATCTGATGAGATAAGGCTATTATAGGGTTACCTGCTCTGGGCTGAGAAATACTTGAAGATTTGGGGGCTGGAGGTTTGGGGAAGGACTTCAATGGGAGGGACTGCAATGGGCTAAAATGCCATAGAATCCACCATCCAAAATGGCCATTTTCTCCAAGTGAACTGATCCCTGTTGCTTGGAGACCACCTGTAATCCCAGATCTCTAGCCTGGAGGATGGCAACCCTGGGGCTATTCCTATTGAGTTAAATGTACAAAAAAACAACTGCCTTGGAAGCTCAGAAGCTTTACTTTCGCAGTATCCTGATTTTCCGCGTTTCCCGGTTAAGGGGAAAGTGCTGTTCAAATAAACTACAAAGATGACCTGACTCCAACAGTAACAGGAGAAAGGCATTTTACTTACATGACTTATTTATGTCTTAACATGACATATTCATGTAGGTACATTTAACTTATTGTGAACAGATTGACTTCAAAAAGGTTTACTACAGCTCCAAGTCCATGTAAGAGAGAGAAGAGAGGTCCTATACAAGATCGAAAACAGAAGGCAATCAAGGACCAAAGAGGCTCAACATCTAAATGATGAGAGGGTGGGGCCAACTGCCAAATGTACCTGAGTGAGAGAATTCTCTTAACCGTTTCCCTCCCAGATCCTTTTTCATGCAGAGTCACAATATCCAGCAATTCCGTGCCACCTTCCCCCTCCCCATGACCACAGAGTATATAAAATGCAAGCAAGCCAAACCCATCGTACCTGGATAGTTGCCAGGCTGAGTGCTGCAAACTGAGCAGGCACAAAGCTTCTCCAAATGGCAATATTAATTTCCAACAAACCATTGCAGTGATCCAGTGGAGGTGCTCAACTCAGGTGTAATTTGATCACCGGGATTACAACAAGCTCGAATATTGGTGTTTTTTTTAAAAAAAAATCACAACATTTATATGCCACCTTTCTGTCCCCACAAGGGCTACCAAGTCAACTAACAGATTAAAATGAACAGTATAAAATCATTATTTAAAAACATTAAAATTAACCAATAACAACAACAACAAGATACGTCATTAAAACAAGGTTTTGGCTCTGACCTTTAAGGCCTTGAGTGGTCTGGGACTAACATATCTGCAGGACCGCCTCCTCTGTTACACCCACAAGAGAATGTTATGCTCATCACAGAACAACTTGCTGGTGGTTCCTGGCCCTAGAGATATCTGGCTGTCCTCAACCAGGGCCAAACCTGGTGGAACTCTCTGCCAAAAACATCAGGTTCCTGTGGGTTCTTACGCAATTCCGCAGGGCTTATAAGGCAGAAACTGTCAGAAGCCCTAACTCAGTCAGCCAAACACCATGCCTTGTGGTTCAAACAAGAATAGCGTTTATTAGAAAGCTGCAATAGAAAGGTCACTGGAGCAGATACATTGTTCAGAATAACTTGGTTACACAAAGCAGGCGGTTATACAGGGAAGGGGGTGAATGGGGACCCCCCTTCTACCAATCAGGGAATAACATGCGAGTGGGAATCGAAAGTTACTACGCTAATGAAGTTCCCACCACCCCCATTACTCTCAGCAAAGCTGCAGCTTTGAAAGAGATAGGAAAGCTCGCAGCTTGACTCTCCAAGGTCAGAATGTTCAGTCTACCAGATAGGGGTTACCAGAGCCACATTCCATTCTCACACATCAGGCATAAATCAACACCCCTACGATCCCAACCTCCCACCCGTCACGCCACCATGGCGCCCATAGCCATCCTCCCCTCCCCTCCATCCATCATGGCAGGACTACCTGACATGCAGCCCTCCCGAAAATAAATCTACCCCTTTGGTTTGTGGGGGTACAGTTTGTGAAAAGCCCGGATCATCCGGGGGGCCCGAACATTTTCCGCCCTGACCCACTCCCTCTGTTCAGGCCCAAAATCAACCCATTCCACCAGATAAAACAAGCGATTGCGAGAGAGCTTAGAGTCCAAGATTTGCGAAACTTCGTAGTGAGGTTCCCCCCCCACCAATAGCGGAGGCGGGGCGGGTTGCTTCGGTCTCCATTGGTTCTCTTCAGGCGCCCGGCGAAGAAGCCTTACATGAAAGACAGGATGAACAGATTTTAGAGACTTAGGCAAGGCAAGTTCTACAGTCACATTGTTAATAACTCTCACAATCTCAAAAGGTCCAACAAATTTCCAACCAAGCTTGCGACTCGGTTGAATGCCACGTAAATTCTGTGTGGACAAATAAGCAAACTCCCCACACTTGGGAATCCAGGACAGACTGCGTTTCTTGTCCGCTTGGAGCTTGTAGGCATTTTTAGCCTCCTCTAGAGTCTTAGCTAACGATGACCAAGCTGTTTGCAATTGTTTGCACCAGTCTCCAGCATCTCCCGCCGGGAGGTCGGGAGAACTCAAAAATGGTAAAGGCGGGGCGTCATATCCATGAACCGCCTTGAATGGGGACATCCCCGTCGAAGAATGCTGAGTGTTGTTGTAACAGAACTCAGCCAAAGGCAACAGAGAGTGCCAATTGTCCTGCTGGAAGTTTGTAAAACACCGTAAATATTGTTCAAGAGTTTGATTCACACGTTATTCTGAACAAACTGTCAGAAGCCACCAGGTGTTCAGTTGAGGACAGTGATGGTTGACAACTTGACTGGCACCCTACCCTACCTGAAGTTATTTCCCCCACACACATGTGTGAAGCACTCACAGACCAGACATAGGAGGGAACTGCAAAAAAAATTGCCACTTTCTTTTAATTATTGTACACTGCTGGATATGGTTTTTATGTTTTTATGGTTTTAGAATTCTGTACATCGTCTAGAGCCCCACAACTGTGGGAATAGGTGATTAATAACTAGAATGTAATACATACATACATAAAACCAGAACTTAAAAACATACAAAGAAATGGGGGGGATTAAAACATGGGGCAGGAAAGAGAAAACGTGCGGCATTTTTAAAATAAATTACAGCATCCCTGAGCATAAATGCTGAAGAACAGAACCAAAGTCCCTGAGCAGTACTTTAGGGAAACGATCTGCTCGACAGCAGTTGATGGTATCAAAAACCACTGAGAGTTCCAAAAGATCAATAAAGCTGCAGTTCCCCAGCCATTGAAGGTTATCAAGCCAGATTATCAAGGCAATTTCAGTCTTGAAACCTGGCCAGAAGCTAGACTGAATTGGGTTGAGACAATCTGTGAAATCCAGGAATGTGTAGAGTTGGATCACCACTGTCCACTCTCAAGTACTTTGCCCAGAAAGGTAAAATTGGTGACTCCTTGATAGTTGGGCCAGTCATTCGATTAAGAGGAAGCTTAAGCAGTGCAATACTAAACAGAGCTACACCCTTCTAAGGTCCAGTTGGGTCCAAACCAAAAAGTTATAGCTGAGAAGGTGCATTCCCCATAGAAGTGAATGAACGGAATAAAGAATCTGGGCAGGCGTGAGAACTCTGATTTAAAATCAATTAAAGGATCAAAACACATCTTAAAATGACCCCCCCAAAACATTTCTGCACCCACCCCTTTTGGACGTATTAGTCCTAAATTGCAGTACCAGCTGCTATTATCTTTTCTAATATGTTTGCGCAAGATTCTCACAGAAATGCTTGAAAAACGGGAAACGACACAGCAATGCTAATTGTGTGCCATTAAGCTGCAACTGAATCATGGCAGCCCCAGGACCATGGGGCTTTCAAGGCAAGAGATGAGCAGAGGTGGTTTGCCATTGCCTTCCTTTGCATAGCAACCCCACACTTCCTTGGTGGTCCCACATCCAAGTGCTAACTGCAGTCAACCTTGCTTAGCTTCCAAACTCGGACAAGAACAGGCCATTAGGAAGCTGTAATACTTCTCTAAAACCCATTGCCCCTCTTCTGGCTGGCATTCCATTTATGTCCCTCTGCCTCCTGGCACAGCCCCCTCAGTCACTAAAGGTATGCTATCAAGTTAAACCGCTTCCCATACAATTATGAATCAGTTCCAGCAAGAGGAGGAGGAGGGAGGGAACATGCAGAGCAGCTCAAAGCTAATTAATTTCTATTACTAGTGAATGAAGAACCACTTAACATGTCTTTTCTTATTTAAATTAGCATTGATGACACCTGCTTTTTCATTCTTGGGAAACCCTACTACAATACCCGCTAAATTATGTAAGACTGTAGAATTTATGAAGAGATGGCAATTAGCATAACAAAAACAATTCTGCACTACAATTTATTGTGAACAGAAAAAGAGTTATGATGCTGTGTTAAATGGCCCAGTGATGAATTACATATTTAGTGAAGCCCTGTAATTGTGGGAAAGTTGTGGCTAAATGCTGTCATTACCCTCAATAATTATTTGGGGGGATTGTATTTAGCGGGTATTTCAGTCTGGTGTTGTTCAGGACTGTGGCTGGTCTAGAGTGAAAAATTCAGAGGGCAAGAGAGCTGTCTCCCATTTGCACCTAGAAGAAGAAAAAGAGATTGGATTTATTCCCCACCCTTCACTTGGAGTCTCAGAGCGGCTTACAAACTCCTTTCCCTTCCCCTCCCCACAACAGACACCCTGTGAGGTAGGTGGGGCTGAGAGAACTCTAGCACAAACTGCTCTTTCAGGAACAGCTGTGCCAGAGCTGGTGACTGACCCAAGGTCACATCAGCAGGTGCAAGTGGAGGAGTGGGGAATCAAACCCGGTTCTCCCAGATTAGAGTCAGCACGCTTAACCACTACATCAAACTGGCCCTACACCAAACTGGCACTACACTACCTAGATTTTGCATTGCAGCTGGCAAGGGGCTTTTCTTGCAAAAGTGGGGGGAGTGACGTGTCCCCTTTTATTGGGCAGTCTTCAAGGGCAGCCCCATGTAGAATACATTGCAATAATCTAGCCTGGATGTGATCAGAGCATCAAACACTGTGGCCAAACCACACCTTTCTAGGAATGGGCATATCAGGCAAACTGATAGAAAGTGCTAAATGCCATGGAGGATACTTGAGCTTACAACCCTAGACTAGGATCCAGCAGCACTTGCAGGTATGAACATGTTCTTTCAGGAGGAATGTAACCCCCTCTCGATCAGGCTCACTTTGCACTCTTCAAGCTATATCATTGGCAAACAGCACTTCAGATTTGTCGTGATGGAGCTTCAGTTTATTGGCCCTCATCCATCCCATTTTCTTCTTTGGATCTTGGGTCCAGGGGCCTTCACAAACCCACACCTGACTCAGCTGTTATGGAGAAACAGAGCAGGGCATCAACCACAAACTGGTGGCATCTCATTCCAATCCTCTGGATGATCTCTCCCAGAAAATTTCATACAGAAGTTAATTAGCAGGACAAGATCAACCCTCTCATGACCTAGTAGCGTAAATATCACAGGAGAGAAGCCTCTTGGTACTATCTCATTAGGGTGGTCAGCAAGGTAGGAGTAGAACCAGCAAAGCACAGTTCTCATCCCAGCTCAGCCATCTTATTCAGAAGGATGTTACAATTGATGGTATAAAAAGCCACTTAGAAGTCAAGGAAAATGAGCAGGGACATGGAGAATGAGCCCAGTAAATATTGTCCAAGGGTGACCAAGGCCACTTCTGGCCCAAACCCAGCCCTGAATCCAAACTGAAATGGAACTAGGTAGCCCATATCCTCCATGACCACATGCAGTTGTGCCACCAGCACATACTCACACACCTCATGCAACACCTTGTGCAACATTTGAATACTGGCCAGTATTCAGGTTCCAAGGACAGCTTCTTTTGGAAGGATCTCATGACCACCTCTTTCAAGGCAGCCAGCACCCCTGCCTCCCTCAAGGAGTCATTTATCACTTCCTGGACCCACTCGACCAGCCTCACCCAGCTCTCAAGTATCCATCAGGGGTAACAAGGATCAAGGCTAGATATAGCAGGCCTCAAACTTTGAAGCAGCTTGTTCACTTCATTAGGCTCACTAGGGTTGCAAGCTGATGGCTGCCACCTGTTGGGGGGGTGTAATCTGCATGACATCACTTCCAGGGAGAACCCAGAAGTGCTGTCACACCACTCTAGGAATCACTGGACACTCTATAGTGGTGATTTTTAAATTTTGTCTCCCTTCAGCTGACAGAGCGGCAGTGGTCTCCTGCCTAAATGGGAGAGCTGGCAGCCCTAGGCAATGTCACTGAAGGTCATCCATGCAACTAGGACCAAATGTGCCATGACAGCTCCCAAGACTGAACAGGACTAACTACAGGATCCAGGTCTTGAAGGATGTGAGTGCTTTTTGCCCCTGAAATGCCTTACAAACAAGTCAGAGCAAGACTGCACATTTTGTGGATCCACGTTGTCGGAGGCCTCAGAGGCATTCCTGGTGGGGAGCAGGAGGAGGAAGATCTTGTTGGCTTGTTGGCTGCAAGCCAGCAGCAGCTGAGTTCCATCTGGAGTAAGTTCATCTTCTACTCCTTAGAAGTACTTACAGCCCGTGTGGGGCCAGAGGCATGAGCTGAAGGGCGAGAAGCAAAGGGCTTTCCACCTTTGGTACGGGGCCCTGTGTTGCCCAAGACCCACCTAGGATCTGTTTCTTTTGGTAGTGCTTGTTGTTTCGTTGTATTTGGGAAAACTGTATTTTGTTATTTGCCTGTGAGTTCTTTTGGGTCCCTTTGGGGAGAAAAAGCTGCATACAAATGCTACAAACAAATAAATAAATAAGAGTCCCCTCAGAATGAGTAAAAGGTGACCTGCACAGTAGCCTGTAGACACAATGTGGGAAGGAGGAGATTGGATTTGTACCCCGCCCTTCACTATCTGAAAGAGTCTCAGAGTAGCTTACAATCCCCTTTCCTCCCTCCCCTCCCCACAACAGACACCCCTGTGAGGTAGGTGGGGCTGAGAGAGCTCTTTTGAGAACTGCTCATGAGAGAATAGCTGTGAGAGAACTTGTGACTGACCCAAAGTCACATGAGCAACTGCATGGTGGAGGAGTGGGGAATCAAACCGGGTTCTCCCAGAGTAGAGTCCGCGCTCTTAACCACTGCACCAAACTTGCTCTCAGAAGTAAACCCAGTTGGCCTCCATCACAGATTAGGTGCAATAGGGGTCTCTCAGTTGAAGTTGGTCACATCTCTCCTGAGTTTTCCACCACTTGTAATTAGGGTTGCCAACAGGCCTGGAGAAAAATGTCCTGTGCCTTTAACAGAGGTTTAATGAGCGGAAATGGGCAGTGGAAGCTCTTCATGGCAGAGTAGCAAATAACATCCCCTGATAAGCTACTTCCCATTAAGGCTCTGTAAGAGGAATAGAGCATTTTCTTTTTCTCCAGGCAGTTGGGAACCCTACTTGAAATGGAGCTGGCCACTTCACTGGGATGTGCCCTTCTTGGAATGGGACCAGGTGTTTGGAAAAGCTCCAGCAAAGTGTGAGAAAATTCTCCTGTTACGTGATCAGCTTCTCTTGCCAGGTGAGCCTTAATTTGCAAGCAGGCTCTAGAACAGCTTATGTGGGTGGCAAAGCTTTCACCCTTTGCAAGAAAGGGTGTTCCAGATGTTGCATCCTCTTACATATGTGGTTGCCAACCTCCAGGCAGGGACTGGTGCTCTCCCAAAATTACAACAAAACTCCAGATAACAGAAATCAGTTCCCTTGGAGAAAATGGCTGCCTTGGAGGGTGGACTCTATGACACTATACCCCACTGAGGTCCCTCCCCTCCCCAAACCCTGCCCTCCTCAGGCTCCACCCCCCAAATCTCCAGGTATTTCCCAACCCAGAGCTGGCAATCCTACCTGGAATTTTCCTGGAATTAATCTCATCTTCAGATGACAGAGATCAGTTCCCCTGAAGAAAATGGCTGCCTTGGAGGGTGGACTGTATGGCATCATACCCTGCCGAGGTCTCTCCCTGTCCCAGATGCTGCCCTCCCCTGGCTCCATCCCCAAATCTTCCAGGAATTTTCAGCCCAGAGCTGGCAACTCTAAGTTTACTCAGCTGCCTGACTGGTCTATTGTCAATGGAGTGTAAAAGCTTGCAATCAAAGACTGAAAGATGCGGGCTCAAACTCCGTGTAGAAATAGCAGACTTGGAAAGATAGCCTGAAGTTTTCTGAGAGATGGGATGTAGGAGTGAGGCGATGTGGGGGGGGACAGGGGGCAAGATCCGTCCAGGACTATTTTAAAACTTAAAAATATATATCTTTTCCTATTCTTAGCAAGGGCAAACTCCCACTTGTGTCCTCAAATAAATAAAGCTCTACACAGGGAAAGGTGGAAAAAGGAGGAACTTTCTTTGCAGATGGCAATATCTGCCAGCTTTCCTCAAAGGAGAGAGATTGGAGCTGACAGTTTGTCTCTGCATGACAGTCTTGCATAGGGTGGGGGAGGAACACAAGTTAGAAATGAACTGGAGGAGTTTTCCCCTTATATATTCTGGGAAGGGACATTACTTTTCATACAGGGAGTATGAAATGAGACAGAGAGCACTGAAAAACCAACCCAAAGTATCCCAAAACAACTTACTGATATTGACTTTTGGATTCTTTGGTTTCAGTAGAGCCATAAATCACTATCGAGAGCCAGTTTGGTGTAGTGGTTAGGAACATGGACTCTACTCTGGGAGAACCGGGTTTGATTCCACATGCAGCTGCTGGAGTGACCTTGGGTCAGTCACAAGTTCTCTCAGAGCTGTTCTCTCACAATCAGTTCTTAAAAGAGCTCTCTCAGTCACACCTACCTCACAAGGTGTCTGTTGTGGGGAAGGGAAGGGAAAGGAGATTGTAAACTGCCCTGAGACTCCTTCAGGTAGTGAAGGGCAGGGTATAAATCCAATCTCCTCCTCCTTCCCCTCCTTCTATGCAGTAGAGTGCACAAAGCATTTCTACACAGCAAAGCCTTGGTACCAAGTGTGCTAGCAAGCTTACAAAGCTACACAGAGCCAGTCGTCAGATTTAAAACTAATAAGAGTTCTTTATTATATGGAACTCCATTCTACACAGTATAGATGAGTGACAGAGGTAGAATCTAATATATCTAACTATGATGGGTGTGGATGCAGGGAAAACATGTCCTGCATCCATTGTTCCAAAGATGGAGAACAATGCATCTTCTTTGTGTGTGAGAGAGAGTGTGCATGTGAGAGAGAGGTGTCAAGCCGGAAGGAATGAAACTCATCCTTGAGAATAGCAATCTATTTCAAAGGGGATAGGATCCAATAACAGGAAGGAAAGGATGCTCTGTGTGTCCTGATCGGTCTATCTGACTAAACCTATGGTGATTCCACCCCAGATAATCTGGCCAGAGGTCTAGAGGCTGTGGTTGGTTGGTTGGTTGGTTGGTTGGTTGGTTGGTTGGTTGGTTGGTTGGTTGGTTGGTTGGTTGAAACAGAGCCAGCTGAAATGAAATCTGTCAAAGACATAGGTCCTGTGGCTGAGCCAAGGAAATCCCAGGCCGGGATGTCAACTTCCAGCCCTTGACGGTGAGCCATTGACACCAAGGCCACTTGTGAAGAGATTAGGAGTGATTCTGGATGCCTCCCTTTCAATGGAGGCACAGATCACAAATGTTGCCAGACTGGCATTTTTCCATCTATGCCAAGCTTGGCAACTTGCTCCCTTCCTGTCTTGCCCCAACTTAGTCATAGTGGTCCATGCAACTGTCACCTCTAGGCTAGACTACTGTAACTCGCTCTACATAGGGCTACCCTTGAGACTGACCCAGAAACTTCAACTAGTCCAGAATGCAGCTATGTGTGTGCTTACAAGCCCTTCAGCTAGAGCCTGTATTGAATGTGTGCTCCACCAGCTGTGCTGGCTCCAAGCTGAATAATGGATCAGAGTCAAGGTTTTGGTTTTAACCTTCAAATCCCTACACAGTCTGGGACAAACATGTGTTACGTATTGCGCCTGAACTGTACTGGCAAAAAGGACTTAGCTTGGGATGCATGACAATAGATGGCTAGGGTCCTAGAATGGGCCAGTAAGGAGACAGAGATCCTGGAGTAAACCAATTGGGAAAGAATAGAGTGTAAATAGCCTATTGTTGGGAGTGGGGTGTGTTTTGGGTGTAACCTTTTTCAGGCATAAATACCCGGCTTCGGCCAGGGATTTTCAGTCTTCTTTCTCTTGCTGAATCACTAATAAAATATGAGCTGATCACTTGAATGCGTTTGGGACCGTCTCTCTTGGTTAACTCCCCAGAGAGCATTGCACTCTATGCATAACAACTTCCTGGTGGTCCCCAGCCCCCAAAATATACATCTTGCCTCAACCAGGGCCAGAGCCTTTACGGCACTGGCCCCAGCCTGGTGGAACGCCTTACCAGACAAGATCCGGGCCCTGAGGAATCTAGTTCAGTTCCGCAGAGCCTGTAAAACCAAACTGTTACACTGGGCATATGGTTGAGGCAGCAAAGAGAAATTTTCCAACAAATTTGGCCTCCCCCAGCTCCTCCCCCTCTCTGCTGCCCACTGCATTGTGTACCATCGTTAGAAACCACACAGCTTATACAACCTCATCTAGATAAATGGCGCCATTTGATTTTAGCTTGGATTGATATAATGTTGCTTGCTTTTAATAATCATAATATTGTTTTAATTTGTTGTATCTCACCCTGAGTCTTGCGTGTGCAGGGAAGGGCAAGCTAGAAATCCAATAATAAGTATATCAAATAAATTAATCCCCTGAAGTCTGAGACAGGAGACCATGCATAGTCCTTCACTTTTCTAATACTGTCAAGTTAAACCAAGGTCTTCTCTAAGTCCTTCACTTTTGAGTGCTGGGAGGTCAAGGGACTTTTATTCACAGAAAGCTGGGATTGTTTGCTTATTTGTAAACAGAGCCTTTCTCTAACAGAGAAATTACTAGCAAGGCTGAACTCTGCCTGTTGTTGGAATGCCCCCTGTGTGAAGGAGCTTCTAGTACACCCTTCAGAGGTTCAAAGGTGATTTGAGATAGGCCAAGGAACATTTCCTTGTAAAACAGTTTGAGATTGTGAGGATTCAGACAGAAAGAAACCAAACCCAAAACTGCAGTCTCTAGTGAGTATTGCCTAAACTGGGCCTCTGTGTTGCCCAGAGCACCAAGATCTTGCCATCTCTTGGGAGAACTTTAGAGAGCCAGCCTAAGAGTCACATTTTGAGCTCTTTGTTTTAACCATCAATGATACCATCTTGAGTAAGGTTACCAGCCTCCAGGTGGAGCCTGGAGATCTCCCAGAATTACAACAGATCTCCAGCTCTAGGAATGCCAGCCTCCAGGTGAGACCTGGGGGATCTCGTGGAATTAGAGCTCATGTCCAGAGTACAGAGCTCAGTATCCTGGATGAGGATGGATACTATTTAGGGTGGACTCTGTAGCCCTGCACCCCACTGAGGTCCCTGTCCTCCCCAGTCTCCATCCCCAAATCTCTAGGGGTTTCCCAACCTGGATCTGGCAACCCTACCTCCAGGGGTTTTTCGATAGAAAAAGGCCAGCAGGAACTCATTAGCATAATAGGCCACACCCAACAACAGAAACTCATTAGCATATTAGGCCATACCCCCATGTTATCAGAAGTGTGATCATCCAGCCACACCCACCTTTTGCTTCTTATTCTGTTTATCTTGTTTGTTGTCAAAACCCAGGCCTTTTTTTGTAGCAGGAATTCCTTTGCATGTTAGGCCACACAGCCCTAATGTAGCCAATCCTAATGAGTTTCTGCTGTTGGGTGTGGCCTATTATGCTAATGAGTTCCTGCTGGGCGTAGCCAACTCAGGAGCCAGGTGGAACTCCGTTCCTGCCCCAAAATAGCCCTGCCTACCTCCATCCCCCACCAGAGGCCAGAGTGGACCTGGCAGCCCTAGATGGCACAGATCAGTTCCCCTGGAGAAAATGGCTGCTTGGGTGGGTGGGTGGACTCCACGGCATCACAGCCCGCTGAGCTTTCCTCTCCTCCCCAAACCCTTCCCTCCCCAGGCTCCACCCCCAAATCACCAGGAATTTCCAAGCCTGGACCAGGCAACCCTATAAAAGCATAAACTACTGAGAAATAAGCAAATGGTCTCTTCAAACTGCCAGTGCAGCTCTCTTTGCTGTCTTCTGTTCACAGTCTCT
Source organism: Gekko gecko (assembly GCA_029375565.1). Classification (NCBI taxonomy): domain Eukaryota; kingdom Metazoa; phylum Chordata; class Lepidosauria; order Squamata; family Gekkonidae; genus Gekko; species Gekko gecko. The sequence continues at coordinate 199,295,146 of JAPDNY010000005.1, forward strand.
AGCTGAATTAACAGGGAGTTTTTCCTCTGCAAATGAGGTTTGCCACGGCCCCAGCTTATCTCTAATGCAACTTTGGAGCTGGGGATAAATATTCAAGAGAGCGAGGATTCCTATTCTTCAAAGTTTTATGAACACTTATGCTAAGAGACTTCAAAGAAATTTCAGTAATTTTCCCTTTGACGGAAGCAGAAGCCTTTTCTTCCTACCTGTTCTCTACCCCCCAAGCTGCAGAATGTGACAGAAATAATTCCCACCGGCAATTTACATACAGAAGGCCAAAGCACAGCAAAAACTTACATTTTCATAAATGAGGCTTTAAACTTTATGGGAATGATTTAATCAAATCGCAAGGATCTCTGTGAGCAACACGCCCAGGGGGCCGGTGACCAATGGATGGATTGAAGACATTGAGACCTCTTTCTCCTTGAAAACCTTCCTCAGAGCCCCACCCTGACTTGGCGGATCTTAGGTGGCTCCCTTGGGTGTTTCAGCTGCCTTTGCACAGGCAGCATAAAAGGCGAGCAGGGGAGTCTTCAAAGGGCGCATATGCACACTAGGTGGGCATTGCAAAGTAGACATATTGCCCAAATCCAGGCAATTAAACAGAGAACAAATGGCAGATGGAAGCTGCGGAGGGTGGACTCTCTGGCATTGCACCCCACTGAGGTCCCTGTCCAGCTCAAGCTCCATCGCTGAATCTCGAGGAGTTCCCCTTGGAGGAGGGGAGATCTGGCAGGCCTACCCCCAAAGAATAAAAAAACGGAATAAAAATATCAGCAAAATGAAATTTAAAAATTGCAACAAACAGTTTAACAAGAAATGAAAAAATGGGCTTGAATCTGGAAATCCACCTATATCTTCAGATAGAGAAGAAAATTGCTTCAAAATTATGTTCCAATGGTAACTTACTGTTCAAAGATTAGCTGTTGTTGTTGTTGTTGTTGTTATATCACCCAGTCACAGCTAACTTATGGCAACCCTGTATGGTTTTCAAGGCAAGAGATATTCAATGGTTGTTTTAACTTGTTGTATCCAGCCTTGGTTTGCCATTGCCTGCCTCTGTGCAGCAGCCCTGGTATTCCTTGATGGTCTCTAGGGATACCAGTCTCCACTCGGGACCTGGGGATCCCCTGAAATTACATCTCATATCCAGAGATCAGTTCCGCTAGAGAAAATTGATGCTTTGGAGGGTGGACTGTATGGTAGACTGTATTCTCCCCAGGCTCCACCCCCAAATCTCAAGGAGTCTCCCAAACTGGAGCTGGCAACCCTACCTCCCCACACCACCCCCTGCCACTGGCCAGGAGGGACTGGCAACCCTAGTGGTCTCCTTTCCAGTTACTGACCAGGGCTGCTTATCTTTGGAGATCTGATGAGATTGGGCTAGTCTGAGCCATCCAGGGCAGGGCAGCTAATAATTTAGGACCCCCAAAATGTTTTGGGAGACACACATCCCCAGGGACAATTTGTTTCCTGTGTTTGGGCCCTGTTCTTTTATGTTTAGAGGCTTTAGTTGCGAGTTTTATATTCATGAGACGATAGGTTGTCAACTCCCATCCGATAATAAAACATTATGTTACTGAAAAACAAAAGAGATCCTGGTCCTCTCTTTCACGGGCAGTAATCCAACAGAGCCTCTCTGTGGTGCAGCGCAAACCATCGCCAGGGCTGACTACACAACCAGTGGCAGAAGGCACGGTTTGCATCCACGTGGCTGCTATGCAGACTCCATTGCCCCTGGAGAAGTGCAGCTCCCAAGTGTTTGCAAAAAGCTCCCCTGATAGTTGCCTGCCCACCATCCTTGAGCCAATCATGGGCATGTGGCAATAAGCTCAGCTCTACCTGTTGACCTGCTGTCCATCTGAGCAGCTACCAAAGGCACAGGCCCCTTGACAGTCCAAGGCAACCTCATCCTTTCATGGAGCTGTCAACCTCCAGGACACAGCTGGGGATCTCCTGGTGACAGAGATCAGCCCCACTGGAGAAAATGGCCACTTTGGAAGGTGGACTTTATGGCATTATACCCCACTGAAGTCCCTCCCCTCCCCAAACCATGACATTCCCAGATTTCACCTTCTAGATGTCCAGGAACTTCCCAGCCTGGAGCTGACAACCCTAGATTCACCATGCCCTCTCACCCAATGGTGCTTGGATAGGGGAGTAAAGCCACCAACTGCTGTGGCATACCTCCAGCCCACAGCACAACCCATGTAGGGTTGCCAGCTCTGGACTGGGAAATTCCTGGAGATTTGGAGGAGGAGCCTGGGGAAGAAGGGGTTTGGGGAGAGGAGGGACTTTGGGGTAAATGCCGTAGAGCCCACCCTCCAGATCAGCCATTTTCTCCAGGGAAACAGGTTTCCATCTGGAGATCAGCCGTAATTCTGGGAGGTCTCCAGGCCCACCTGGAGTAGGGTTACCACCAGGGTCCCCTTGACCAACGATGGAAGTTGGGGCATAAGGTTGCCATCTCCAGGTTGGGAAATACCTGGATATTTTGGGGGTGGAGCCTGAGGAGTAGTGCCAACAGGTCCCCCTGGCTACCGGCGGGAGATGGTGGGGTAGGATTGCCAGATCCAGGCTGAGAAACTCCTGGAGATTTGGGAATAGAGCCTGGGGAAGAGAGGGGCCTCAATGAGGTACAATGCCACTGAGCCCGCCCTCCAAAGCAGCCGTTTCCCCCAGGGGAAATTATCTCTGTAGTTTGGCGATGAGATGTAATTCTGGGGGATCCCCAGGTCCCACCTGGAGGCTGGCATCTCTACTGAGGAGGGTGGGGTTTGAGCAGGTGAGGGATTTCAGTGGGATATAATGCCAAGAGTCCAGCCTCCAAAGCAGCCATTTCCTCCTGGGGAACTGATCTCTATTGCCTGGAGATCAGTTGTAATCCCAGGAGATCTTCAGCCACCATCTGGAAGTTGGCAACCCTAGTTGCCAGCTCCAAGTTGGGGTGGAGCCTGGGGAGCACAGGGACCTGGGTGGGGTGCGATGCCACAGAGCCCACCCTCCAAAGCATCCATTTTCCCCCCAGGGAATTGATCTCTGTACTTCAGAGATAAACTGTAATTCCAGGCGATCCCTAGGCCCCACCTGGGGGGTTAGCGACCATATAGTGAGGAGGCATACAAAGACATGGTCTCCCACACTTGTATATAAATATTTGTATTCTTAAACCCATTCCTGTCTTTTTGATTTTCAGTGAAGCCAAAAACTGTAATTTTGGATCGCATACCTGTAAATTCTCACCGAGGCAAGTCAAGAAATTGGCATGGGAAGGTATTCTTTTAAATGTGATTGCTGATTGTATTTTTTTTATTCTGCTCTCTCCTCGACAAAGCCTCAGTTTTAAATGCAAATTAGATGCTTTTATTATTGGTTCTTTCTGCTTGTCTTGGCCTGCTGAGATTGGGAAAAATGGAGACAAGAGAGGGGCTTTGAAAAAATAAGTACTTTCTGCCACTGTGCTGCTAAGTTAGTTTTTCTTTTGAAAAGGGAACAATAAATCTTTATTTTGAGATTTGGGCTGTAGGGACAGGAAGTAGGAGGAAGCAAGTGTATATGTGACACCCTGGATTGGGAAGGGAGGGCCAGATTGTAAATTCTGGATAGGGGGACCAGATCTCTTGCTGTAGTGGGAGACGTCGACCCCCTGCCTCCAGGTCTAGTGCCCTGCTGCTGCCTGGTGAAGAGGCAGAAGAAACTGGGAAGGGGAAGTGACCTCGAGGCAACAGCACAATTTCACTTCCAGCTGCGTAACCAGAAATGACATCACATGTTACCACAATGTTCCAGAAATTCCGACCAACTCTATGTTTTTACAATAGAGTTTGGAGGGATTGCTGGAGTGTTATGGTGATGCCATGGCATCGCTTCCAGTGGCACAACCAGAATGGACACTGCAGTAGGAATGCCAGCCTCCAGGCGGGGCCTGGGGAACTTCCAGAACTACAGCTCATCTCCAGATGGAGGTCAGTTCTGCTGGGAAAAAATGGATGCTTTGGCTGGTAGACTCTAGGGCGCTGTGCCCCACTGAAGTCCCGTCCTCCTCCGGCTTCACCCCCAAATCTCCAGGAGATTCCAACCTGGCACTGGCAACCTTATCCCCTGCCCCACTGGTGGCCAGGGTAGGGTTGCCAGGTCCCCCCTGGCAAATGGCGGGGGATGGAGTCTAAGCTGCAGAGTCTTGTGAGCAAAAATTCTACTTTGTGAGCTACTCGTATTGAAGTTGTGAACAAGTGATTTGTCTGCTGCATAAATTAGTTTGCTCTGGAGCCATCTGTGAGCTGGAGGCTAAAAAACTGTGAGCTAGCTCACACTAACCCAGCCTAGAGGGAACACTGACTGGGAGCATAGAGAAGGCCCAGCTGACATGCAGCAACATTTCTAGGTCACTGCTCATGTGACCTGGTATTAGGGTTCCCATTCCCCCGACGGGGGCAGGGGTTGTTGTGTCCTGGGATCAGAAGGCAGAGCTGGCGAAATACAGCCAAGCTTCGCTCTCTGAGAACAATAGGGACTAGGTTCCTGAGCTCGCCAGTAGAGAACCAATGGCAGCATTGGCGGGCGATTCAAACCCGCCAATAGGAATATGGGGCCGTCCCCCCTAACTGTATATAGTTGGCCTCCGGCCGTTACTGTTTGTTTTTGTCTTGTGTGAAGTACGAATAAACGCGTCTTCTCTTATGTCGTCGTCCGAGTCATGAGGCCCGAAACCCAGTACTTTACAGTGGCGACGAGGATGGGATTCCAACGCCTTCCGTGACTCCATGAGCGACGAAAAGGACACCGAGCATCGCATCGCTGACCCCGCGAGCAGCACCACACCGCTCGCCGAGCATCGCATCGCTGACCCCGAGAGCAGCACCGCACCGCTCGCCCCGGCGCACACCTTCCCAGACAGAGCCATGGCCGCCTCTCATGTAACACTCGAGCGCTTCAATCCGTCGCAGCCAGAAACCTGGGATGTATGGGTCGACCAGCTCATCAGTTATTTGGAGCTCAACGAGATCCGCCACCCAGACAAGAAACGATCGCTCCTGCTGAACGCGTGCGGCACCCAAACCGTCCGCCTCGCCAAGAGCCTCTTGGTGCCCCGCATGGCCTTGGAAAGCTTGTTTGGGGAGATCCTGGACGTCCTCAACGCGTACTTCAGCCCCCGGCCGACCTTCCTGGCCAAGAGGATGGAGTTCCAGAGGCGAGTCCAGGCCCAAGGGGAACCCGTTGCCACCTTCCTGGCCACGCTGAGGGCGCTCGCGGTGGACTGCGGGTTCCCGAAGGTGGAAGACAACTTGCTGACGCAGTTCGTGTGGGGCCTGGCGGACTCCAAGCTGCGGCGCAAGTTGATTGGCCACTGGAGGCTCTCCTTGGACGAGGCCATCGACGCCGCAACAGCCCACGAGGCCGCTGAAGGGGAACGCCCGGCCGCGGCCGCCCTTATGGTCGGGAGGAGTCCCAGCCCCGGGAACTCAGATACCGAAGAGGTCTTCGCCCTCAGACCCCAACACCGCCGGCCGGCGCCGTTCCAGCAGGCCAACAGGGAGCCAGCCAAGCCTTCCGGCAACCGGACCGTCTGTGCCAGCTGCGGGGAAGGCCACGGAAGGAAATCCTGCAAGTTCCGGGATGCTGTCTGTCACGGGTGTGGGAAGCATGGACACCTCGCACGGGTCTGCTGATCCAAGGGCCTCCGGAGTTCGAGATCGTCCACCCCACAGCACCGCGCATCGTCCACCGCCTACGAGACGACGGAAGAGGTCGCCGAGTTGTACCATCTCACTGACCAACCGCTGCAGGTACTTCGCCTCCCCAACCCCGATCTCTCCTCTACCCCGAAGATCCAAGTAACCGTGCGGATCGAGGGGTCCCCCTGTTGCATGGAAGTGGACTCGGGGTCGGCGGCGTCCATCATTTCCATGGACACTTTAAAAAGACTTTGCCCGTTAGGGGACCCCTCTACGTCCATCGCCACTAAGCTTGGTGGACTTTCAAAAGAACCCTGTCCCCATCCGGGGAGTCGGCACTTTCCGAGTGCAGTACCGAGACTTTGAGGGGAACTTGGACTTGGTGGTGGTGGAGGGAAATCTCGTGAGTCTCCTGGGGCGGGCGTGGTTCGAGGCCCTAGGCATCACGATTGGGGAGTGAATAAGTGCGGGATGCGTGACTGGGGGGCGGTGTGCAAGGAATTCCCCGAGGTCTTTGACGGGAAACTGAGGTGTTATAAAGGGCCCCCGGTGTCGCTCCACTTAGACCCCACAGTGACGCCCATCCGACGGCGCTTCCGCACCGTGCCCCTGGCCCTCCGCCCTAAAATAGAGGCCGAACTGGACCGGTTAGTGGCTCAGGGAGTCCTAGACCCCGTCCCGAATGCTCGATGGGAGACCCCGATTGTGACACCCGTAAAGCCAAACGGGGAAATCCGCATCTGCGCGGATTATAAGTGCACCATTAACCAGGCACTTCAGGCGCACGCATACCCCGTACTCGTGGTCAGCCACGTCTTAGCCACACTGGCGGGGCGCGCATATTTGGGAAGCTGGATCTCGCGCAGGCGTACCAGCAACTCCCAGTGGATGAGGTCACTGCCGAGGCGCAAACCATAGTGACCCACCGGGGGGCCTTCAGGGTGAAGCGGCTGCAGTTCGGGGTCAGTGTGGCCCCAGGGATCTTCCAAAATCTCATGGACGATTTGTTAAAAGGGATCCCTGGAGTGACGCCGTTCTTCGACGACGTCCTCATTGCCGCGACCACCCCTGAAAGCTTCGCCGCCCGCCTCCGAACTGTACTGGGACGCTTCCAAGCCGCAGGGCTGAAAGTGAAGCGGGAAAAGTGCCTCCTCGGGGTGCCGGAGGTGGAGTTCTTGGGGTATCGGGTAGACGCAACAGGCCTGCATCCGGCGAGGGACAAGGTGAAGGCCATCGTGGAGGCCCCCGCCCCGAAGTCCAAGGCAGAGCTCCAGGCGTTCTTAGGCCTCCTGAACTTTTACCACGCCTTTCTCCCACACAAAGCTGCCGTGGCCGAACCCCTGCACAGGCTGCTGGATAAGGCGACACCTTGGGCATGGGGAGCGAGGGAGGAGGAGGCGTTTCGGGGGTTAAAGTACTCTTGATTTCTAACGCTGTACTCGCCCACTTTGATGAAAAGCTCCCGGTAATCCTTGCATGCGACACATCACCGTATGGGGTCGGGGCGGTCTTGGCCCACAAGCTACCAGATGGGAGGGAAGTCCCAGTGGCTTACTACTCCCGCACGCTGTCCCCCGCGGAGCAGAACTATGCGCAAATCGACCGGGAGGGCTTGGCAATGGTGGCGGGGGTTAAAAAGTTTCACAACTTTGTGTACGGGCGGCCCTTCACGCTCGTAACCGATCATAAGCCGCTCTTGGGACTGTTCGCGGCGGACAAACAAACGCCGCAGGTACTGTCGCCCGGGTGTTGCGCTGGTCCTTGTTTTTAGCGGGCTACCAGTACCGGTTGGAGCATCGGCCGGGCAAGGCGCTGGGTCATGCCGACGCCTTGAGCCGCCTGCCGCTGCCGCATTCAGGGGAAGATCCGGCCCCAGCTCCCGCAGTATTGTTAATGGAGGAGCTGCCAAACCCCCCTTCAGGCTGCAGACGTGGCCGCCCGCACGTCCCGAGATCCCATTCTCTCCCGGGTCCTAAACTGGGTTGTGAGGGGATGGCCAGCGGAACAGACAGGGCCAGAGTTCACGGCATACAAAGCCAGGAGGGAAGAGTTATCCGCCTTGAAAGGGTGCTTACTATGGGGGGACAGGGTGGTCATCCCGGGGCCCATGAGACAAGGGGTTCTAGAAACGCTGCACGAGGCCCACCCTGGCATTGTACGAATGAAAGCTCTGGCAAGGAGCTACGTGTGGTGGCCCTGGATGGACGCAGAAATTGAAACCTGGGTCCGAGGATGCACACGGTGTCAGGAAGTCCGCCCCAATCCCCCGAGAGCGCCAACCCAAAGCTGGGAGTCTACCCACAAGCCGTGGTCACGCCTACACGTAGATTTTGCCGGGCCGTTTCAGGGGCTCCAGTTCATGGTGACGGTAGACTCCTACTCGAAGTGGGTGGAAATAAGCCCAGTGTCTACCACCTCTGCCAAAGCGGCAATAAGGGCCCTGCGGAAAATATTCGCTACGCACGGGTTGCCAGACACAATCGTGTCGGACAACGGGGCAGCGTTCATATCTGCTGAGTTTCAAGCGTTCCTCGCAAGGAACCTAATCAGGCACATACGATCAGCGCCCTTCCACCCGGCAACAAATGGACAGGCGGAGAGAACGGTACGCACCGCCAAAGAAGCCCTGAGCCGCATAACGGAGGGGGATTGGGAGTTCCGGCTGGCCCGCTTCCTCCTAACACACTGCACCACCCCAAACCCCATCTCCGGGCATTGCCCCGCAGAACTATTGATGGGCCGCCGCCCCACGACTTTGTTAGACAGGCTCCACCCGGACCGAGCCCCAGAGAGAAAGCTGGTCGAAACCCGGGAGGCGCCCCGAAGCTTCCTCCCGGGGGAACCTGTCTACTTCCGGAATTACGGGGCGGGGCCTCAGTGGTTGGCCGGGCGCATCCTAAAACCCACCGGGCCAGTGTCATACGAGGTCCTAGCAGATGGGGACAGGGTCCTCCGTAAACACGTGGACCAGCTCCGGAGGCGGCAAGACCCCGACACAGGGATCCAGGCCCCGTTACCGGGAAACGCCGCGGCCGCCCCAGCATCCGATCGGCTGCAGGCACCGCCAGCGGAGCCAGCGCCTGAAAGACCACGGAGTCCGGAGGGGGTCCCAGAGACAGCTGAACCGCCACCGCCGCTGCCGCCACCGTTACAGCCACCACCATCACCACCACAGCTACTACCGGAGATCCAAGCTCCTTGTGCGGGAGGACCACCCGATGGGGGCCCCGCCAGTCCGGTACCGGCCCCCCGACGATCACTAAGGGAACGGAGGTCACCAGCATACTTAAAAGACTACGTCACCTGATAGGAGACGAACTCTGGGGGAGGGGTGTTGTGTCCTGGGATCAGAAGGCAGAGCTGGCGAAATACAGCCAAGCTTCGCTCTCTGAGAACAATAGGGACTAGGTTCCTGAGCTTGCCAGTAGAGAACCAATGGCAGCATTGGCGGGCGATTCAAACCCGCCAATAGGAATATGGGGCCGTCCCCCCTAACTGTATATAGTTGGCTTCCGGCCGTTACTGTTTGTTCTTGTCTTGTGTGAAGTACGAATAAACGCGTCTTCTCTTATGTCGTCGTCCGAGTCATGAGGCCCGAAACCCAGTACTTTACAGGGGTTTTGCTCGCTTTCATGGCTGCCAATCTGCTGGCCCCAATCCAGCCAGCGTGGGGAACACCGCCTCCAAAGTGCTGCATTTGCACCAACATATCTGGTGCAGTGACATCACCCAGAGGTGACATCATTGCGCATGGCATGTTGTGGGGGGAATAGTTGATTGTTTAATGAGAGAGCATCCCCTGCAATGTGCCATGCGCAATGATGTCACTTCCAGAGAAGGACCGGGGACCCCCCCCTCCCCGCCAGCATCCAGGTAAGACCTGGCAACCTTACCCAGTATTGACGTCATCTCAAAGCAAAGTCCAGCGATGCTCTGGTATTTGTACAAAAACTCTATGGTAAATTTGGCTTCTACCATAGAGTTTCTGCCCAAATACCAGAGCATCACCCCAGTGTCTTGGATGTGATGACATCACTGCCGGATCATGTGGGCAGTGATGTAAACACATTGCTGCACATTGGCTGGGCGTTCCTCTTTTTGGGAGATAAATTGCCCTGCTAGCCAGCTTCCCCCACCCTGACTTCTCCAGACCAGCAGTGGGGCAGTGGAGCCCTGCCTCCATGGGGGTGGGAAGGGGGTTGGCAACCCTAGGCCAGGTGGACCTGGCAACCCTACATTGCAGTGGAGCATGGTATTGTGTGACACTATGTGACAATGCCTTGGCTGCCCACCCAGAAGCTACCAATGGTTGCAAGCCCTTGACTGGCGGCCCCTAGAGGTCTTTTACTGAATGTGCTCAGAGGCAACTCGCTGCTGAATTCGCAGGCTGAGAGGAGGGGGGAACTGTACTCGGTCAGTAATTAAGGGAAAGCACCTGGCTGAGATGTTCTCGGATCTGTATACTCGAGGACGGTTTCCTGAGTGTTGAAAACTGACTCCTGGCCCGAACCACGGTTGCTTCTATTTTACTGTTGACTGACATTTTTTTATCACCAGTTTTATATCACTGCAGATTTTATTGATGTCTTTTATTAGCTCTTTGTGAACATTCATGTTTTAAAGGGTCTGCTGCTGATTAGTGATTATTGCTGTTCTATAGAGTTTTAGGTGGATACCTTCCTAGTTTATGGTCTGTAATAGGCTACATATGCGTGCACACAAACACCACTGGGGGACCCACAAGGAACAGGCAGGGGAGGGGAAATCCCACCCAACCCCCGAACTGGTCCTCAGTTTCTTCTCTGGCTTCTTTCCCCACTGCCAGTTCACTGCCTTTTTGCCCCTTGCTCTCTCCCATTGCCCCTGCATTTTCCTGCCACCATTTCCCTCACCCTCCCAACCCACCCCTGCCACCATTCTTGCTCTGTGCCTTCTCCTCTTTCACCTCTGCCTCCTCTTCTTTTTCTCTCCCCAAACTTCCTGTCCCCTTTTCTTTCTTGCTTGCTGTTCTTCCTTGCCACCACCTCCTTCCCCTCCCCTGCAATATTTTTATGGGGTTGCCAGGCAACTCCCAAAACAGGGCAGATGAGATCTCATGCAGCAGCAGCATTGTGAGATCGAAGTACAGTTGCCAACTTCCAGGTGAAACCTGGAGATGTCCCAGAATTACAACCAATCTCCAAATGACAAAGGTCAGTTCCACTGGAGAAAATGGCTGCTTTGGAGGGTGGGCTATGTGGCATTCTACCTCACTGAGGTCCTTCCCCTCCCCAAACCCCACCTTCTCCAGTCTCCACCTTCAAATCTCTGAGAATTTCCCAACTAGGTTTGCCAGATCTGGGTTGGAAAATACCTGGAGACTGAGGGGTGGATCCAGGGTTTGGGGAGAGGCCTCAGCATGGTACAATGCCATAGAGTTCACCATTCAAAGCAGCCATTTTCTCCAGGGGAACTGATCTCTGTCAGCTGGAGATCAGTTGTAAAAGCAGGTCTCCAGGCCCCACCTGCAGGCTGGCAACCCTGTTCCCAACTTAGAATTGACAACCTTAGATCTCAGCTTCAACCATGTATGGGTGGGTTAAACTTCATTCAGCATTCCCACCACACAACAGATTTTTCTGCAAATCTAGGGGGTGTCCCAGTTTTGTAGGAAAATCCCCCTCTTTACATGGTCCCATTGTGCGGGTGTTTTTGCAGTCCACGGCAGCTTTCAGAATAAATAGGCTATAAATATATAAGATATATGTATTGGCCATGTGGAGTGTGGCTTGTCTTGCTGCTTTCCTGGTCTGAAGCCATCATCTGGTCGCACATATTTTTCTGTCTGTCTGTCTAGCAGACCACACACCACTCTTCCGATAGCTTCACCCATTCCTGCCCAAGAATGTCCCTCTGAGCTTGCAGAGCTGCTATATGAGCAGAACTGTAAGTCTTCAGGAACTGAGGGTTCTGTTCACCTGAGGTACCATTGCTGTATTGAGTGGACTTTTGAATTTGTAATTTGCATTTGAATCCTCTGTTCTGTGACTCATGAACTTGGATCTTTCCCTATTTGCACAATTTATTTATATGAATTTCAAGATTTGCATCGAGATTGTTTGTATGTTTTTCATTGCTGATTATGTAAATAATTTGTGAGTATCATATTTAGTGTCTTTGAGTATTTTAGGAGGTTTATATGGAGGATTTTTCTGTTTTTTAAAAAAATTCACTTATTCGTGTATTTCACTTTTGTTGCCAACCTCCAGGTGATGGCTGGAGATCTCCTGGGGTTACAACTGATCTCCATGCGACCGAGATCTGTTCACCTGGAGAAAATGGCTGCTTTGGAAGGTGGACTTTATGACATTATACCCCATTGAAGTCCCTCCCCTTCCCAAGCCCCACCCTCCTGAGGCTCCACCCCCAAAATCTCCAGGTATTTCCAACCTGGAGCTGGCAACTCTAGCTGAAGAGGGAATTGCACCTGCTCACACACACGAGTCTTACCCTGCTTATGCCATCTACTGTACTCCCTTGGCACTCTCCCCATAGGAAGAAGGCCATCTGGTGTCACTGAGATAAGGGCTGGGCTGAACAGCTACTTCCTAAATGCCAGACCCTGTTGTTAGACGACATGCTCAAAAGCTAACAATGTCATGGTTCAGGGAGGAATAGCTCTGCCTGGGGCTAGCAAGATGGCATTGCTTTATACTGCAGATATTGCGATAACATGCCAGTCAGTGAAATGTGGTGGTGGAAAGTGGCATCAAGTCGCAGCCCACTTATGGTGACCCTGTAGGGATTTCAAGGCAAGAGAGGTTCAGGTGTGGTTTGCCATTGCCTCCCTCTGCATAGCAACCCCAGCCTTCCTCGGTGGTCTCCCATCCAGTCACTAACTGGAACCAACCCAGCTTAGCTTCCAAGGTCCAATGAGATCAGGCTAGCCTGGGCCATCAAGATGGGGGCCACTGAAATATACTGGATGTAAATTGCATGTGGCTTTTTTTTTTTTTGAGCAAATGTGAAAATTCCTATTGGCTGCTTGCAGCTGTGCCAAATCTACGATGTCTGAGTAGAGAGCTTTAATGCCCCTGCTCCTTTGGGAGAGGGGGCCATTGGCTCAGTGTTTTACATGCAGAATCCTCCAGGGCTGATGTCTGGCAGCTCCACTTAATATCAGGCAGTGGTCCTGGGAAAGATCCCCTGTTTCGTGCCCAGAAGTGTTGCTGTCAGTCAGAGCAGACAGTATTGGGCTAGTCAGACCACTCGTCCAATTCCATAGAAGGCAGCTTCACACATGTTCTCCTTAAAGGCTTTGGTTCAGCGAGCTGGAGAAACCAGCCTCCAAAGTATCTGTCCAGCATTTGCTGTCTAAAGCTGGAACTGAAGCATTAAAGATGGGCTAGCCCAGGTGGAGACTGTCACAGTGCAGAGATAAATCTGCTTGGTTCACAGCTGCACAGTGCCCTCATTTCCTCCTTTGCCCCTTCCCCCTTAAGCAAGCAAAAAGTTCCCTGGCTAAAACGGGGTGGGGAAGGTACTCCAGAAGTTGCTGTCCTCGGAAACAGGTCTCTGGCAATGTTGTCCTGATAGAAAGGCTGGAACTCATTTATCATCTCATTTCTGGTTAGAATTTCACTCTGTTTAACATGTGCAGCAATGTAAAACCTAAAGAACCCTATCACAAGTGATCCTGCTATAAAATCTGAATGGACTAAGTTCCTTCTGGCCTCATAGCACGTTAGAAGACAGGCCATCCAGTCTAATTTGAGAAGTGGATAGGACTGGGTGCATGGTGTTCAGGAGAAAGAGATCAGATCACCTGGAGAAACTGGCTGCTATGGAATGTGGACACCATGGCATTATACCCAATTGAAGTCCCTCCCCTCCCCAAACACCACCCTCCACAGGCTCCACCCCCAAAATCTCCAGGTATTTCCCAACCCAGAGCTGGCAACCCTATTTCCATCCCTGCTTTGGGTGGGTGGAACAGCCTGATTAGCCTGGATTAGCCTGAAATTGTCAAACCTTGGGCGCTGAACTGGATTGGCCACGATCAGTACTTGGATGGGAGCCCACCAAAGAAAAATGGGATTGCTGTGCAGAGGGAGGTAATGGCCAGCCACCTCTGCTTGTCTCTTGCCTGGAACGCCCCATGGTTGGGGTTACCATGAGTTGACTGCAGCTCGATGGCACCTTCTTCCTCTTGAGTGGGCAGAGCCTATTTGTTTTTAAACAATGGAGGGCTGGAGGCGGGGAAATGATGCCCTTTCTGGAATGCGTTGCCTGAAAGAAGTGCTTCTCATTGGCCTGGATGTGGGTTTTCAAAATTGGTGTCCAATAAACTTTCTAGCACGTTTTTGAGGGTGTGCTCTTCCTTTCACTGCCGTGTTAATGGTACCCTCTCATTGAGCACCACACGGCAGCACTGGCTGGGGGTAGGCTTGCCATCTCTGGGCTGGTATATTCCTGGGAATTTGGTAGTGGAGCCTGGGAGGGTGGGTTTCAGGAAAGGAGGTACCTCAGTGGGGTCCACCCTCTAAAGCCACCATTTTCTCCAGGGGAACCAATCTCTGTAATCTGGAGAACTGTTGTAATTCTGGGAGATCTCCAGGCCCTGCCTGGATGTTGGCAACCATAGGCTGGCCTGCCTGCACCCACGACACCCACATGCTGGTGCCCCTGACCTCTCCACCCAGAAGCTCTGAAAGGGTTAAGACTGCCACCATAGTGGCAAAGGAGAAATCTCCCTGTCCTTGCCTAAGTGAATAGCTGGGATTAAACTGACAGCCCACCTTAGTGATGGTGGAATAATTGGTTGTTCAGCTCTGTCCTTGTCACAGCTTTGACAGTTGTGCAGATGTCCTGCTTGGCTCTCCAAAGGTTACCCTCAGCCAGAGCAGGTGCTCATTAATCATTCTTGCCTGACAGGGCTCTGAGCAGGCCCGTCTGCCACTCCACCGCGTCCCCCTCAATCCCTCTCACACCTTCTCCTGGCAGAGCAGCCCTGGCCCGGGGGAGGGCAAGGAGAGGGACCAAAAGCTCTGTGTCCCCTGAGACCGGCGGCGGGGGGGGGGTGTTATAGGGCCGATTGGGAAACATGGTCCTGCAGGGGACCGAGAAGGGAAGAGACTGCAATGAAATCTTTAAATAAATCCATACCGCTGGCGTTGAATAACAGCTGAAATACCATTTTCTTTTTAAAAAATGCTTTTTGTCTGGTTTTCAAAAAACTCTTGAAATACTGAATTATTTAAAATTTCAGGGGGGGGGTTTACAAGCAATCTCATGGCATCTACTACCTTCCCTAATACTGAGTGAGGCCCATGTTGCCTCTCAGTCTTGCTCCTGGAGTCCCATTAGCTGGCAGCACTGAGGGCTGAACCTGCGGTTGTCTATATGTACAGTCTGTCCTTCCGCTGAACTGTAAACCCTGTGCTGAAGCACTGCTGCTAGAAGATGGGCAGATGGAAAGAACTGGCAGCCAGCCAAGAGATGAGAACTTAACGGAGCCCTTGCCAAATATTTGTGCGAGGGAGTTCTGGAAGTTGCAGATGGAGAGCTCTCTATGGTTCTTTAGCCTCCCACCAAATATTTTAATATATTTACACACAATAGAAAGCACCCTGTCCCTGCTAGAAGCCCATCTCACCTCCAAAGGGGGAAGCTCCAGTAGCAGAGTCTCAAAGAGGCAGGGTCATATGGGAGGTATAGAAATTAAACAGCATGGGAGACAATTAGGGTTACCAACCTCCAGGCGGTAGCTGGAAATCTCCTGGGATTACAGCTAATCTGCAGATGACAGAGATCAGTCTGCCTGGAGAAAATGGCTGCCTTGGAAGGTGGACTCTGTGGCATGATGCCCCATTGAAGTCCCTCCCTTCCCCAAACCCCATCCTCCTGAAGCTCCACCCCCAAAATCTCCACGTATTTCCCAACCCAGAGCAGGGAACCTTAGACTGAAAGAATGGCTCTCATTGCCTCCTGGACCCATGCCACCACTGCGGTTTCACTTGCTCTGACATGAGGAGACAACGGACAGCAGACTTGATTGGGGTAGCAGAATGCCTTGAACTGATCGAGAGAGTATGTGGAGGCATTGGAAGAAGGTAGGCTGAGAACTGATTGTTTCAATTAAATCATCAAAGAAAGAGGTAAAGTCTCAAGTAGAGAGAAAGAGAGGGAAGGTGACGGAGAACAGGCATCGGAGGTGAGGAAAGACACAAAGAATTCTTAGAACTAGTGACGATCAGGGAGGCATAGCAAGGTTGCTTGGCCAAAGAGGCAGCAGAGAAGGAGGAGGAGGAGAGGAGAACCTTATATGGAAACCACAGAGTTTTGGGTGAGTGCTAGAGCATTGCTCCCAGCACAATGATATCACTTCCAGAAGTCACTTTAGCACACATGGACAACATTCATGGCCTCACCCCCACCATTTGGCTGACCAGTTTCCTATTGCTGCTCAACTGAGCACTGCAGGGCAGTGGAGGTGGGCAGTGGAGATCAGGCGTCATTCCAAGACATCTCCAGCCATCACTTGGTGGTTGACAACTCTAGAACATCAGGGAGAAGCCCTTGGTCTCTCTGCCACTACATGAAACAGGATGCTGCGCTAGATGAACAACTACTGTGTTCCAGCAGAGCTCTTATATTCTTAATCTGAAGAGTCATGTGGTCAGCAGAGTATCTAAAAAGCAGGAGGAGACAGTGCCTAGAACCGCAGAAAGAACTTTGGTAGGTTCTCTATTGGAAACACCAATATATAAGCTAACTGTGGTTTATTTCCCTAAGACACCAGAACCTTCACTTGATTAAACAGATTATATTAAGAAGAAGAAACTCCAGGGCCTGCACATTTTTAAAGAAATCCGGTTGCTTCAAGGTTAGCTGGTAGCTGCAGAGTCAGTGGCCTCATTCAGGGCTGCCGTGGCAAGCAATGCAAAAGACATAATTTCAAATAATTGATTAACTGTCACCCTAGAAAATGGACAAGGGAACAAGCAGAGACACAAAGTGACTGGCGTTCCACTGCTCATTTGCATGCTATTTTTTCCAGCCAATGTCTGTGGCTTCAACTTCTGCATGTATACGGGCAAACATTTTTTTAAAAAAACAACAGCAGTTACAATGCATGTTTTTGCTTCTGGGAAAATGTAAGTCCCACAATATCCTTGGTCAGTTAGAATGCCTGTCACAATGGTCTGTGCAGTTAATAATGTTCAAATGTCGTAGCATCTATTAGCTATCATTCATAACATTACAGCTACCATCTCCCACTTTAGAAAGGCCATTTTCTGCTCAATCTATCATTTTATATAATGACAGTCAATATTGTTATGCCCTTGTATAGAGCAATGGTGGGCCTGCATTTGGAAAAAAAAAACATGTACAGTTCTAGTCACAGTATCTCAGCATTTTTGTTTTAGTTTTTTTACTGTTTTATTTACAAAATGGATATTCTGCCTTTCTGCCCAATCAGGGCCACCAAGGCAGCGAACAGTGAAAAGCAGAGCACCAGAAAACATATCACAGAATTAATTAAAACCAAAAGTAAACGACATCTGTAAAAACACAGGCCCAGCGATTAAAACATAGGACAGGATCCGTATGAGATTGCTGAGGTTTGGAGGCGGGAACATGGGGGAGCATGACAGCACATGTGCTATTACATCCTTTCAACTGAAAATCCGGAAGTGACATATGGTCGCTCTAAGAATTACCAGATACTCTAAGATAAACCCCTACAATTACAGCTAGTTCTGATAACATGCTGAGATAGAACTTGCAGAAGCCAGAGGAAGATACTTACAAGGGATTTTTCTTTGCAAACTGCTTACTGAATAAGTCGCAGCAAATCTCATATTTTCTGTGAAATGAATAGTGTGGTGCACAGTCCTCACACTGTTTGGGAGATCAAGGGACAAGACTATGGTGGTGGAGTAGTACAGTTATGTTGCTCGTGTACAGTTGTCCATACTCAACAAGTAAATAACATTTTTTTAAAACTTCAAAAATTGGCCCTGGCAACTCTAAACCTGTGACATGTTTGCCAACTGCATCCCGTCCATTACAGAAAGGATCTGATTACAGTTACTCTTGGTTTGGTCATCTCCAGCGGGGTGACTGAAATCTGCCCTACCTGGGGCTGTCCTCCAAAAGTATCCAGAAACTACAGCTTCTTCAAAATGTGGCTACCCGACTTGGTAGGTAACAATAGTTACCTGTCTAAATTATATCAGCCCCTATTTTGAAACACCTGCATTGCAGCCCGGTTTGTCTACAGGCCCACTGCAAAGAGCTGGTTTTTAACCTTAAACTCCTTAAACAGCCTGTGACCTTCTCACCACAGCACCCACCTCTCCTCATATGAATCTTCCTGTTCACTCCAATCATCTTTTGAATCCCGTGGGTGGGAGCATGAAACAAGGCACAGGGCCCTCTCAGTAGTGGCACCACTGATACTCTGGAATCATCTTCACCAAATGGTGCCACCCCCTATCGTGTTTTAGAGACAAGTTAGGCTTTTCATGCTTTACCAAGCTTTTAGCTCTGGCTAAATGGGACTAGGGTTGCCAGTCTCCCTCATCTTGCAGGCAGTGGGATCTGGGAGGTGTTCTGGGAGTGGGAAGGGACGTCCCTGATGTGCTGACATCACCCAGAAGTGATGTCATCACATTGGGGCAACACTCTTGTTTTGGGGCAAAACTCTATGGTAAAATCAGGGTCAAACCATAGATTTTTGCCCCAACACCAGACAGTCACTGTGACTTCCAGGTGACATCATCGCATCGGGGATATCACATGGGGACGTTGCTGTTTGTGGGCAGAGTTTCCACCACTGGCCATCTGGCCAGCATCAGGCAGAATCCCCCAAAAATGGGGAATTCCCCACCCAGACCTGGGGAATGGCAACCCTAAATGGGACAGTTGATCAGATTATCTTTTTATTTTATTTTATTCATTTATACCCCACTTTTCTCCCTAATGAAGACCCAAAGCAGCTTACATCCTTCTCCTCTCCTCCATTTTATCCTCACAACAACCCTGTGAGGCAGGTTAGGTTGAGAGAGTGTGACTGGCCCAAGGTCACCCAGCAAGCTTCCATGGCACAAGTGGGGATTCGAACTGGGGTCTTCCAGATACTGATTTCAGTCAGCATAGACTGGAGTAACTCTGCATAGGATCACCTTATTAATGGTTTTGCTTTCTATGTTATTGCAATTGAATTCTCAATAGGGTATTTTCTTGTACTTTTGTGTGTTGCTAGCCACCTTAAGGGCCTGAATGGCTGATAAGCCAGGATGCAAATATTTTAATCGATCAATCAATGAAACAGGCACTGATGAGGGTGCCCCAGTCTCTATATACATTAGCAGTGTTTGCACTCTCTGGTCAAAGAATTGCACTTTATCCAGCAGTTAATGCCAGGACTAAGCATATCCAGGCAACAGGAATGGTGCCTCAAATAAAGAACTCTGGATTTCCTGCCACAAATGACTGACAGCAGGTACTCTTCTCCCTTTTCCCTGCTTTCCATACAATGGTCCTCTGTATAAGCCCTAGCTAATCACAAGACCACTAGTGGTTAAGCAGTGGTTGCTGGATTCTTTCTCTTCCTCTTGGTTTAAGGGGAAGCAGCATTTAATTACTCAATAACAACCCAAAGCCGCGAGAAGACAGGGACCTGCATGCCTAAGAATAATAAAGAAACCTTATATCCAGACTAATCTTGTGGATCATATTTCCAAACTGACGAATCATCCAGAATAACTGGAAATCATAGGTAAAATAAAAATTAATATCTTGGTTTCATGCCTCTATGCTAGAGTTGCCAGCCTCCAGGTGGGGCCTGGAGATCACCCAGAGTTACAACTGATCTCCAGGCTACAGCTTTGGAGGGTGGACTCTATGGTATTGTAACCCAGTGAGGTCCCACCCCTCTCCAAACCCCACCCTCCACAGCCTCCAGCCCCAAATCTCCAGGAATTTTCCAGCTTGGAGCTGGAAACCCTACTATGTGCATATTTGCCTCTCATAGATTATGGAAGTGGAAACCAGTCAACTTGGAATAGCTTGCCCAGTGCTAGGGCAACTGGCCTTGCATGCCTAGCATAGTGGCCTGGGACCTGTCCCTTTGCCCATGCTGTTGAGGTTAGAGGAGATCAACAAAAGGTTCTGGGTTTGGTGTCACATCCTTAATAATCCTACAGAAGAGGCATCCCATGTTGCTGGCCTGGCACCCCAATGGTCAAGTGACTGATGGTGAACAAGCTGAAATTGTTCTTATAGTAATTGACACATGGAATTCACTATCACAAGAAGGTGGTGGCAGCTACAAGCATAGCTTCAAGAGGGGACTGAATGAACACATGGTGCAGAGGCCCATCTGTGGCTATTAGTCACAAGGTATAGATGGAACCATTGTTTCCTCTAAGCTGAGTTAGTGTGAGCTAGCTCACAGTTTTTTAGCCTCCAGCTCACAGATTTTTGTCTTAGCTCAGGAAGGATAGCTCCAGAGTGAACTAATTTATGCAGTAGCCAAATCGTTTGCTCACAACTTTAATGCCCATAGCTCACAAAGTAGAATTTTTGCTCACAAGACTCCACAGCTTAGAGGGAGCATTGGATGGAACACTGTGTCCAGGGCAGTGATACTCTGTATTCTTGGTGCTTGGGGAGGAAATAGTGGGAGGGCTTCTGGAGTTCTGGCCCCACTGGTGGATCTCCTGGTGGCATCTGGGTTTTTGGGCACTGTGTGACACAGTGTTGGACTGGATGGGCCATTGGCCTGATACAACAAGGCTTCTCTTATGTTCTTAATCCAGACAAGACAGAGGAGATGTGTTGCACTCCCATCAGGGAGAAAGGCAGGAAATGTAGTTCTCAGAGTCAAAGGGACTGCATCTCTTGGGACAGAATACTGGAATGAGGGGACAGAAGAGCTTGGAGGCTCTCTCCCTCAGGATCCGGACCTAGGCTATGTGCACATTTCCTTCTTTCTTCTGGGCCATGGGACCAACCATTTTCCCTGACTGCTTAGGTGGCTCCCAAAGAGACCCTTATTAGTGAGGCAAGCTGTAGCACAAGCAGTCAGGGGCTATAATGTAAAGTCTGACTGAATAATATTGAGCAGACTTCATGGAAAGCCTATCAACATAACCATTGTTCAAGTTTCTGCACCAACTACAGATTTTGATGAGGAAGAAATTGAAAGCTTTTATGTAAGGGTGCAGGAAAAAATCAATCATACACCTAGACTGATTTCCCACAAGCAGCTGTACTACCCTCGCTCGTCCCTTCCCCCAACTGTATCCATCAATTTCCCACTACTTGCTGCACGACTGCATTTTGACCCGCAGCACCCCCCAATTTCCCCTGCGTCTTCCCAATCTCAAAAAACAAGGATCAAGAAGACTTGGGGGAAATCGGGAGATGCTGCAGGTCAAAATGCGACCACGCAGCAAGTAGTGGGAAATTGACAAATACAATTAAGAGAAAGGGAAGAGCGCGGGCGGGAAATCAGTCCTAAACAAGATGTGCTGATAATCATAGGTGACTGGAACACAAAAGTAGAAAACAAAGCAGAATCAAATATTGTCATAAAATTTGAGCTAGGAGTACAAAAGGAAGCAGGAGAGTGACTCATAAAATTTTGTGCAGACAATAAATTGTTCATGTGAACATGTTTTGGGCAACTGAACAGACAATTGTATAGAGGGACATCACCGGATGGCTAATACAGAAATCAAATAGATCACATAATCAGAATCAGAAGACAGAGAGGCTCTATTTTCTCTGCTAAAACAAGGCCAGGAGCTACTTGTGGTACAGACCATGAGTTGTTAATATCAAAAGTTAGAATACAGCCAAAGAAAAACACCATTCACAGTGCCAAAATATTATAACAAGCAACATTCATGAAGAGTATAAAGATCATGTAAAGAACAGAATTTCATTACTAAGTTCAAGTTAATGTGAAACTGAAGAACTATGGATTGAAATCAGAGATAGTATCAAGGAAGAATGTACAAGTACTGTTCCTGTAGCCAAAAGAAATGTAAAGCATCAATGGATGAATGATTAAAACTTTCAACTTTGCTAAAGATAAATGAAAAGCAAAAGCAGACAAAAATAGAATCAGAAGCCTAAATGCAGCAGTCCAGCGACAGGCACATAGAGATAAAGAGAACTATTATAATAACCAGCATAAAGAAACAGAAGAGAACAACAACAAAAAAGAGATCTGTTCCACAAGATCCAAGAAATCAAAGGAAAATTTAAAGCATGGTTAGGCATGCTGAAAGATTAACATGGAAATACATTAACTGAGCAGGACAAAATAAAGAAAAGATGGGAACAATACATTAGCAAACTATACAGAAGTGATTAAAGAAAATGTTTTTAAGAACCTGCAGTTTTAGAAAGTGAAGTGAAAGCTGCATTCAAAGCAGTTGGGAGACACAAATCACCAGGAGTAGATGGGATATCAATAGAGTTATTTATGGCATACATCAAAATCTTACCAAGAATATGCCAACAAATATGGAAAATAAAAAATGGCCGACAGACTGGAAACGCTCTATCTACATTCCAATTCCAAAAAGGAGATGTCAAAGACTGCAGCAACTATCGAGCAATCATATTAACTTCTCATGCATGCAAAGTGATGCTCAAAATCTTACAACAAAGACTGTTACCATATATGAATGAGAAATGCCAGATGTTCAAGCTGGATTCAGATAAGGGAGAGGCACTAGAGATCATATTGCAAGTTTTATATTGGTTACTGGAGCATACAAGAGAATTTCAGAAGCAAATCAGAGTGTTTCATAGGTTACAGCAAAGCTTTTGACTGTGTGGATCATGAAAAGCTATGTCTGGTTTTAAAAGAAATGGATGTGTCACAAATCTGATGGTTTTGACATACAACCTGTAGTCTGAACAAGGGGTTACTCTTAGGACAGAATGGTTTCCAGTTGGCAAAGGTATCAGACAAGAATATATTTTATCTCCCTGTCTGTTCAGTTTATATGCAGAACATATCATAGGGAAAGCTGGATTAGATTTAGATGGTGGAATGAAAATTAGTGGAAGGAACATTAACAATCTGAGATATGCAGATGACACCCCTTTTTTGCTGTCAAATCACAGCTAATTCATGGCGACTCTGTGGGGTTTTCAAGGCAAGAGATGTTCAGAGGTGGTTTACCATTGCCTGCCTCCACATGGCGATCCTGGTATTTCTTGGATGTCTCCCATCCAAATAACAGTTGGGGCCAACCCTGCTTAGCTTCCAAAATCTGACGAGACTGTTCTAAACTGTATAAGGTGTTCTAAACTGTATAAGGTGCTATTGAAATGGTATACTGAGGATGAAGTTGTAAAAGAGCAAATGATAAAATGGGCTGTAAATGTTAATAATGAGATATTAATGACATCTTGGGAATATTTGTGGAAAAAGTCGATGAAAATTTCAACTTGCGTAAATGTTAAAGAGAATTGTTATAAAATGATGTACAGATGGTATATGACGCCTAAAAAAATTGCTATCATAAATGAAAGTATGTCTAACAAATGCTGGAAATGTAAGAAACATGAAGGGTCTTTTTACCATATGTGGTGGACATGTGATAAAGCAGTAAAGTATTGGACAGAGATCCACAATGAGATACAAAAATTTTTGAATTGTACTTTTAAGAAAGACCCACAGATGTTATTGTTAGGTCTTAAAATGGAAGAAATAAATGTAGCCAAGAGAACATTACTATGGTACTTGACTACAGCAGCAAGACTGACTTTTGCTCAATGTTGGAAACAAGATAAAGTACCTGAAACATGGGAATGGATTAAAAAGACGTTGTTTTTGGCAGAAATGGACAAATTAACAAGAAAGTTAAACAACGAAGAAGATGAAACGTTCTTTGAAGACTGGAAAGACTTTCAAAAATACTTGTTGAAAAATTGGGACATTAAACGTGGTTTGATTTGCTTTGATAGTTATTAAGAGGAAAATGAAATAGAATTAGATTTTTGAATTGTTACCGTTAGTAAGAGAAAATAGGTTTAGAAGTAACTGTAACAGAACAAGAGAGATATTAATGGGGTTGGAGCAGTGCGGGAAGCCTTGTTTGGGGGGTAGAAGGGAAATTAGAAAAATGGATATATAGGTTGGTTGAAAATGTATGAGTATGTGATATATCCAATAATAAATTGTATTTACTAAAAAAAAAACCAAAATCTGACGAGACTGGGCTAGCCTGGGCTATCCAGGCCAAAGATACCACATTATTGGCAGAAAGCAGTGAAGACTTGAAACTACCATTGAAGATTAAAACAGGAAGTTCCAAACCAGGATGACAGTTTATTTATTTATTTATTTATTTAGATTTATATCCTGCCCTCCCCGAAGGCTCAGGGCGGCTGACAATAGGGCACGAATGCCAGAATTAAAACAGAGTAAAACAGCATAAGAAAAATATAATCATACAATACAACAGCATTTAAAACAAGATGGGGCAGATCTTAATCCCCGGCAACCTACTAGTAACCTGTCCCCTCTCCTTCCAGGGTCACCCAGCACCTGATGATGGCGATGGTGCGGTGGCACATAATTATCAATGATGGAATAATGGTGGCGGCGGCTCCTACTCAAAGGCCTGGCGGAAGAGCTCCGTCTTATAGGCCCTGCGGAACTGAGCAAGGTCCCGCAGGGCCTGGATCTCCTCTGGGAGCTCCTTCCACCAGGTAGGAGCCGCCACCAAAATGCCCTGTCTCTAATGGCAGCAAATTTCACGTCCCTGGGGTCTGGAATTTCCAGGAGATGTTGACTCCCCAACCAAAATGCCCTTGGGGGAACATATGGGGAAAGGCGGTCCCTTAGGTAAGCCGGACCCTGTAATGAATGCATTTTTCTGTGCCCTATGCAACATCAGGAAAACAAAAGTAATGACTACAGATGAATTACAGAACTTTTAGGCTGACAATGAAGAAATTGAAATGGTTAAAGATGTTCTATTCCTTGGCTCCATCATCAGCCAAAAGGGAGACTGCAACCAAGAAATCAGAAGGAGTTTCAGGCTGGCAAAGGAAGCCATGAAGGAGCAAGAAACGATCCTCAAGTGTAAGGATGTGTCTCCGGTGACCAAGATTAAAATAATCCATGCTATAGGATTCCCCATTACTATGTATGGGTGAGGAAGTCCAGCAATGAAGAAAGCTGAAAGAAAGAAAGTTGATTCATTTGAATAGTGGTGCTGAAGGACAGGTTTGTGGATACCATGGATCACCGAAAAGACAAATAAGTGGGTTCTAGACCAAATCCAGCCTGCACTCCCCCTAAAAGCTCAATGACTAAACTGAGGCGATCGTATTTTGGTCACATCATGAGAAGACAAGACTCTCTGGAAAAGACAATCATCCTAGGAAAAGTGGAAGGCAGCTGGAAAAGAAGAAGGACCAATGTGAGACAGAAGGACTCAATCAAAAAAGCCGCAGTCCTCAGCTTGCAAGACCTGAATGAGTATCCTCAAAGAAAAGATTATTTAACTCCTCAAATCTTTTAGACCATGGTTTTCCTATTTATATATTTGAATTTTAATAAATTGTTTATATGGGTTTCGTGCGCTGTTACCGATTTGCTGGCTCGGTGTCGTAACAAATAAAGAATTGCATTGCATTGCATTGACCTGAATGAGGCTGTTAACGATAGGACATTTTTGAGGTCATTAATTCATAGGGTCACCATAATCTGGAAATTACTTAACACCACATAACACACACACAGAAAGAGACCAGGTTGGGTTGGGAAGAGGATGAGTGAGGTGTGGAAGGAATCCCAGGGCGTTGTGTCCCTTCCTTCCGAGCTCCCCCTGACTGAGTGATGAGTCGTGGAAATGGCCAGAGTTGCTCATAATTGCAGTTGACATCTTTTGGACCCCTGCCTCACGGCCAGGGACAAGTCTCTCATTCATGAAGAATTGCAGCTCGTTAGGCAGGCTCTAGACCTACTTAATTAAGTTGTAAACAGTGGCTTCGCTCTGCTGGGAAATTTGCACACAGAGGCCTGGTGTCTGGCCCTCTCCTCCCCTATTGTCTCTCCCAAACAGTTTTCCAACAAAACAAACCTCTCTCTTTCCCTCCCTTCCTCACCCCACCCTTGACTACAGACACACACAAGGGTGACCCTCATTAAAAGACCAGTTTGCTATAGGATGTTTTCCCTGTGATTCATTCACAGGCCTTTCTCTTCCTCACAATAAAGGGTGTGTGAAGGATGCAGAAGAGCTCTCCAAAGATTGATTGTGGGGGAAACACAAAAGGGAAGAGTGTAAACAGGTACAGCGGAGAGCAGCCTCTTGGAACCATTATGTAAATGTTTCCAGTGCTGAGGAGGCCGGTGGGGTTTTGTTCAATTATATTCACACACCCTTTGCGACTTCCTCCTGCCAATGACGGCACAGGCTCCTTGCTGCCAACGGGCACCCAGGAAGGCATTCCTTACACCATATGGAGAGGAAAGAAAATGCTAAATTTGGCAACCATAGTTATGAGTCTGGCCCCGCCAGTGCTGGATTCTTGCAGGGAGGGAGATCTTTGCTTGGCTGAGCAGTTTCTTGTGTTTCCCCCTCCCCCTTACTTTCTAGGATATGTGCTGGACTCACTGAGTTGGACAGTGCCAACAGGCCTCAGCAATCCCTCCGAGATCATTCTGATTATCCCCCAGATAACTCTGGGCTGGGGAAAACCTGGAGATGTGGGGGGTGGAGCCTGGGGAGCAGTGTCCCCTCTAAGCTGAGTTAGTGTGAGCTAGCTCAAAGTTTTTTAGCCTCTGGCTCACAGCTTTTTGTCTTAGCTCAGGAAAGATGGCTCCAGAGCAAACTAATTTATACAGCAGCCAAATTGCTCGCTCACAACTTTAATGCCAGTAGCTCACGAAGTAGAATTTTTGCTCACAAGACTCCATAGCTTAAAGGGAGCATTGCAGGGGAGGGCAGAGTTTGGGAAGGGAGGGACATTAGACTCAACAGGGTATAATGTCATACTGTCCACTCTCCAAAGCAGGTGACTTGATCTTGGTCATCTGGAGATCAATTGTAGTAGCAGGCAATATTCAGGCGCCACCTGGAGGCTGGCAAACCCACATGTCTGATTAGTCTTTTGCCACTGGGGGGGGGGGGGGAGGAAATCTTTATTAACCGTCATGTGTGGATATTTAGCTGAGATCATTCTCCCGAGGTAAAAGGTTTCCCGTGCTTGAAAGCCAGTCGTATCTGACGCTAGGGTTGCAGTGCTCGTCTCCAGGGCTCTTTTTGTAGCAGGAACTCCTCTGAATATTAGGCCACACACCCCTAATGTAGCCAATCCTCCAAGAGCTTCCAGAGCTCTTCTTACAGGGGCTACTGTAAGCTCTTGGAGGATTGGCTATATTAAGGGGGGTGTCGCCTAATATGCAAAGGATTTCCTGCTACAAAAAGAGCCCTGCTCATCTCCATTTCCAAGCCAAGGAGCCAGTGCTGTCTGAAGACGTTTCCATGGTCATGCGGCTGGCATGACTAAATGCTGAGGCACACAGAATGCTGTTACCTTCCCACTGAAGCGGTACCTATTTATCTACTTGCAATTTCTTGCTTTCGAACTGCTAGGTTGGCAGGAGCTGGAACCATAGACGGGAGCTCACTCCATCTTGCGGCACTCGGGTCTCGAACTGCTGAACTACCAGCCTTCCAGCTTGCAGTTCACTTGAGCCACCACCACTCCCATTCTCCCCAGGAGGGAGCCTGAAACAGAGCACCAACAGTGACAGTTTGTAAGATGTGGTGCCAACTGCTCCAAGTCCTCTTTGTGCACCCAATTGTGTGGAAAACTGAGAACACAGTTATTCCAGCCTCCCTCTCTTCAGTCAGGCTCAAAACAAAACTGGCTACTCTGTTTTGCTGGTTAAAAAGGGAGACCCAAAGCAATTGGGGCAATTTTCTTGTGCCAATGAACTCAATCCAGCTGGCATTCCAGCTACTGTGAATAAAGGACTCAGGTCATGTAGAGATGTGAAACTCTTCTCCCTCCTGTGGCACATGAGAAATGCATTGCTGCCAACACTCACTAACTGGCTTTTTCACTACCCCTACCCCCATACCAATCTAGTGAGTGCCTTCCTTCAAGGTCATGCATGGAACCCATGAAAAAGAAAGCAAGTTGTGCTGGAGAGAGGGACATCTCAATAGTATAGCACCTGCCGGGCCCAGGTTCAACCTGTGGCATTTCAGAAGTATAGGATGGAAAAGGCGCTTGCACCAGACCCTGGGACAGAACAGTCAGAACAGATTGCACTGAACTTAAATGGATAGTGGTCTGACTGACTCAGAAAACAGCAGCTTCATCCTATCCCAGCAGCCAGTTTGGTGTAGTGGTTAAAAGTGCAGACTAGAATCTGGGAGAACCTAGTTTGATTCCCCACTCCTCCACATGCAGCTGCTGGTGTGATCTTAGGTCAGTTACAAGTTCTTTCAGAGCTGTTCTCTCAGGAGCAGTTCTCAAAAGAGCTCTCTCGGCCCCACCTACCTCACAGGCAATGCTCCCTCTAAGCTGTGAAGTCTTGTGAGCAAAAATTCTACTTTGTGAGCTACTGGCATTAAAGTTGTGAGTGAGGAATTATGTTGCCATATATATTAGTTTGCTCTGGAGCCATCCGTCCTGAGCTGAGACAAAAATGTGTGAGGTGGAGGCTAAAAATTTGTGAACTGGCTCACACTAGCTTAGAGGAAACACTGCTCACAGGGTGTCTGTTGTGGGGAGGGGAAGGGAAAGGAGATCTATCTTAGACTCCAGGTAGTGAGGGGTGGAGTATAAATCCAATCTCCTCCTCTTCCTCATCTTCTTCTTCTTCCTCATTTGTGAACACTGCAGTGACAATCACCCAAAGAGAGCAGTTCAGCATTCTTTACCTGAAAAATTATCCTTCTAGGAATCAGGAAGATTAAGTAGAGAGTGCCTTCTTCAGAGATGTGCTTAAAACAGGAAGAACTGCTTGTAGGCTAATAACCTCAAGGTAGGGCCTGGAGTTCCCTGGGATTACAACTGATCCCCAAACTGCAGTTCTCCTGGAGGAAATGGCAGCTTTGAAGGGTCTACTCTGTGGGTGTGCCATTCATTTCTAGATATGATATATCATACAGACTAGGAGAAATGGAAATCCTAGAGTGACTACAGAAGGTAGATGCTCTAGGCCTTCCACTTCTCCTGTGGTATACCATAGAGAGACTGATTGTCATCTGTAAAAACACTACATGCCAGAGGCTGGTTGGAGATTGAAAAAGGGATGGATCTGCTGTTGGCTGGCATCCTTCTGCAGGTCTTCAGACTGGATTTTTCTTCTGAACATGGAAAAAATCCTGAAGAGAATTTTGATATGGTGCAAAATCCCTAGCCAGTTATGCCAACACAAATATTTAGGATCAAAGGATTAATATGATTAGAGTATTCAAGGTCTATAGTGCAGCCTTATGAAGATCAGAAGATCACCCTACAGGGGGACAGCTGAAGAACTGATAGTTAACATAGCTAGATTAGGGACCTCCCACATTTTCGAATTATGTCCTTGCTGTCTCCTGATTGGCTGTTCTGGAGACTTCCGGCTCCTGCAGAACTTCTTTTGTTGTTATTCCTCCTTCAGCAGTTATGTTAGACAGTTAAGGTTCTCTCTCCTCTATGTTCTGTAACAGTTTGTTCTTCTTTAATAAACCTATTTATTTTTCTCTAAACAGTCAGTGCTCCACTTCCTTTGAACACATAAACTCTGCCAACAAGTATGACATATAGAAGCCTGCAAGTGATGTAAGGTTGGGAGGGAGCAGGAGGAAGTTATATGAGGCAGGAAATTTAAATCAAAAGCTTACTTTTGGTGGGAGGAAGTGACCTCACAGGGAGGGCTGGGCTCCCTTGCCTCCACAAACCTACTTTAATGTGTTTTGCAATGCCAGTGATCAAGTTTGCACAGCATTTCTTGAAAGAAATCCCAGTCATATAGCATTAGTTCAGAGGTGTCAAACTCATTTGTTACGAGGGCCGGATCTGGCATAAATGTCGCTTTGTCGGGCCGAGCTATGTGTGCCATAAAACATAATACCAGGTACTGGAGATATAAACTGTAAAGGACAACATCTGGTAAGCTCCGAGTTGGTGTGTCCTCACTGCAAGGCCTCATGGGCTGGGAGGGGGGTGCAGAGGAAAACCCACATGGGCAGACTGGAGAGCCAGCAGTGCAGCACTGGGCAGATGCTTGCACACTGCTTGACTGCTGTGAATAAGGTTGTTCCCCCATGCTTAAGCCACAATTGGAGTGGCTCCGCTCCCTCCCCTGATCAATTTCCTGTTCCCTCCCTTGCTCTAGCTGCTCATGGGCCACATAAGAGCCCTGGACAGGCTGGTTCCAGCCCCCGGCTCCTATGTTTAACACCCCTGCATTAGCTGAATAACTGTGGACATGCTGGGAGTCAGTCTGAATGCAAATGAAGTAAAAAGATCAAAAGTAATCTTGAAGGATGGGAAAGTAAAGGGCTATCACTCTAGGTCTCAACATCATGGTCAGCATTATAAAGCAAAACTTCTGAAATGACCTCTTAAATTTCCAGGCAAACTGTTCAGCCTAGAAAAGAGTAAGCGTCCAGTAGCACTTTAAAGACTAACAGAATTTGTGGCAGGGGATGAGCTCATCTTGACACTTACAGCCTTCTAAGTCCTTTCTCAGTCGTCTCTAATCTGCAACCTTACACGTTCAATACTTACAGCCTTCCAAGTCCTTTCCCAGTCCTCTTTAATCTGCAACCTTACACGTTCAATACAGGGACTTTATCTCTGTCATCAAAAAGCTCCCATCAACTGCGTTTTGCTTTCCAGATGTGAGCCCAAGATTTTCACTTCTAAGAATTCATAAGCTCAACTATGCATTGTCTCGTCCTCCGAAGATGGGACAAATGAACACAAGCTTTCAGTGGGAGGGAAGCGTTAATTCCCTCAGAAATAATACTCCTTGCCCTCTTTGGGAAAACAAACTGAGCATTTCCGCTGAGGGGAAATCATAGTTGACATTTACCTGCTGCTCCATTTTCATGCAGAAGTCATAACTGTTGAGCAACTTCCCCGGGCTGTTTTTGGACTTCCAAGACACCCAGTATAGTACATTGCTGCCCTTCAAGTTTCCTTTACTCGGGCATTTGTTTATTTATTTATCTATCCTGCCCTTTCTTCACAGGGCAGAGGGCCACTTACATGGTTCTTCCCACTTCCATTGAATCTTCACAGCCTCCCAGGGAGATAGGTAAGGCTGAGAAAGAAAGACTGGCTTGAGGTCATTCAGTGAATTTCATGGCCAGGAAGGATTCAGATTTTGGTATTCTGAGTCCCACTGTTACACGCAACCCTAGTAGAGCAAGATTCGTAGGGTGGTGACTGGGAATGTCCTGGAACTGATCTCCAGGGGAGAGAGAGATCAGTTCACCGGGAGAAAATGGCCACTTTGGAAGGTGGACTTTACAGCATTATACTCCATTGAATTCCTCCCCCTCCCCAAATCCTGCCTTCCTCAGGCTCCACCCCAAAAATCTCCAGGTAATTAAACCCAGCCTGGAGCTAGAAACCCTAAAGATTCAAGTCCGGTAGCCCCTTAAAGACCAACAAGATTTCCAGGGTATAAGCTTTCAAGAGTCAGAGCTCCATCCTGACCTGGATAGCCCAGGCAAGTCCAATCTCGTCAGATCTTGGAAGCTAAGCAGGGCCGACCCTGGCGAGTACTTGGATGGGAGACCTCCAGAAAATACCAGGGTCGGGAGACAGAGGCAGGCTATCAAGCTAATTCTCTGAATATCCCCCATGTCCCAATAGGAGTCACCAGAGGTCACCCTGACTTCCAGGCACAGGCTCACACACACACACACAAATGCAAAAATGTTCCCTTTGGCTCTCAAAAGCTTATACCCTGGAAATCTTGCTGGTCTTTAAGATGCTACTGGACTCGAGTCTTGCTTTTCTACTGCAGACCTGCATGGTTACCCACCTGAAACCCTAACCTAGTGATACTCAAAGACTCAATATAGTTTTCAACATGAGAGTCCCTCCCTGCCTCTATTGGTGCCTTCCACCAGCGGGTAAAGACTTTTTTGTTTCATACAGCATACTCCCAGTAACTGTTATTGGCCCTCCTCCCTGGTGTTACTGTTGTTTGGTTTATGTGGGCTTTTTGATTATTTAATAATTTTCAGTGCTATTTTTAATGTTCAAATGTTTTCATGTTTGCTGCCTTGGGGATCCTAATCAGGTAGTGAGGCGGCATAAAAATGTTTTAAAAAAATCCTTCTCTGCTGTTGCATCCCTGCATGTGTCACATCAGCTTGCAAGGGAATCGGTACCTGCAGGGGTTGTGCAATGTCTTATTCCCACGCAGAATGAAATACCTCCAGTAAACTGGCCTCTCCTATGAAACGAATCATTGCCAAAGAATCTTTTCCTCTGGAAATTTTTTTACGCCAGCCTGTGCTAGAATCCATTACAGTTGTGATTTGTTTTCTCTGGTGTATGCTTTTAGCAATGAAATGGTGTTAAGATTATTACAGTGTGTAACATGCTTTTTATATTTATAATTCAAGTACTTTAGATAGGAGATGAAGAGCGTTCCCTTTATCAGGGCAGCTTTCTATCTAGTCACCCTTTAAACAGATAAAGCACAAAACAAAATTAATGCCATTGATTTCCCAGAGGTATCTAGACTTGTAAACATTCTGATATGATAGGGTTTAGTGAAACTGTTTGCAGTAACTCTGAGACATGCTGCACAAATAAGAGCACATTTCAGTATCAGAAGTGGAATTCCCTTCAGCTGGCAGAGTTCAGATGGACTTCAGGGGCTACAGTCAAAAGCTAAACTTTAACATCAGAGACTTTCCTTCAGCAGTCAATTGAGAATATGTCGGAAACCGACAACTTCCCAAACTTTCCCCGATCGCATGGTATGTTGCGCTTTCAGGGTTTTGTCACCTGTGCTGCCGTTCTTGGGCGGCGACATTATTTGACTCTCGAATAGATGGGGCAAACAAAATCTACACTGATCAGATTCTGTATTCAGAAGCCACTGCCTCTGTTCAGACATTACGCTTTCGTATTTGAAAAAGAAAAAAGAAAAGACTCAAAAAAAGAAAATACCTGGAGATTTGGGGGCTGGGGCCTTGGGAGGGGAGGGTTTGGGGAGAGGAGGGGAGGGACCTCAGCAGGGCACAATGCTGTATGGTCCACCTCCCAAAGCAGCCATTTTCTCCAGGGGAACTGATCTTGGTCATCTGGAGGTCAGGTCTAATAGCTGGAGGTCTACCAGTGTCGACAGCACAGTATAGCACAATCTCATCAGATCTCAGAAGCAGTACTTGGATGGGAGGCCACCAAGGAAGACTCTGCAGTGGAAAGCGATGGCACTCCACCACTGCTTCTCACTTGCCTTTGAAAGCCCCTTGCTGGGGCCACCATATGTTAGTTGTGACTTCCATTCTCATGCAGCCCAGGCACTGGTTGATCTCCCTTGCCTACCCTCTTTATCTCCACCTTCTCTCTGAAGCCATCCACTCTGTAAGTCCTCCCACATTAGACCCCCAACTCCTGTTCCCAGTGTTTCCCTGTCTTTGCCATCCTTCTGTTCATCCCGCCCCACCCCCCGGTGCTCTCTTGCCACTGTCTCATATACAGCCTCCTCTTTTCCCCCTCCCCCTGGAGATGGCTGTACGTGTAAATATATGTGGGTGGGCTCTATTGGACTAGCCGTGGCTCTGGAGATGACAAATGCTCACACTAACCTTCCTCGCAGTGGTATTGCGAGGAATAAAATGGGGAAGGGAGAATCAGACGTGCTGCTCTGAGCTGGTTCGAGGAAGAAAGGGTGGAGCAGAAAGGTGCTAGAGGGAACGCACTGTTTATTCAGCCTTGTTCAACTCATAGGCCTGCTTGAATCCAGTCTAGTTGACTCACCCCCCTTGGAGATTCCTTTGGAGAAGGATTATTTCAAGAAAACAATGTTGCTTTCTACGCCCAGAACGGCACAGATCACACACACAATATTTGCAGTACTAAAAAAATAAAGGGGAGAGAGAGACAGCTAGTGACGAAGGCCCCCTAAGAATATGGTAATTTATTTAAAAGAGATACAGTCCTGAAAGTGACCCACTTAAAAATATTAAAGACACATGGTGTTTGTTTTTTCCTGTCCATAAACCAAGCAGTGGCTCATGAATATGCAAATGGGGCTGGGTGCAATTAGTGTGATTGGCTCCGACTGCAATACTAGCTTATATGTTTAGATTCAGGAACTAATGAGGTCATGTTAATAGGATCTTGACGGAAGCCTTCGCTGTCAGGACAACTGATGACAAGGGCTGTAATAATGCTCCTGTTTCCCCCAAAGGAAAAAAAATATTGTTTTTAAACTGCAAAGTTCTCCCTTGATTAGGCTGAACATCAGAGAAGTGTAAAGTCTCCCAGCGAGGAACTTGGCCACTCAGGGAATTTGCCATGTAGCATTTAATATCTGGGACGTCTTCACCTGATGTCGAAGTAGTCTTTATTTGTTATTTTTTTATTTATGTCCCACTTTCCCCCTTAAATGGGCCCCAAAGTGGCCTGTCACATCATGCTCCTGTCCTCCATCCTACCCTCAAAGCAACAACCCTGTAAGGTAGGCTAAACTGAAAGATTCTGATGGGCACAAGGCCACCTGGTGAGCTTCCGTGGCAGCATGGGGATTTGAAACCTGGTGGCCCCAGGTCCACTACACCAAGCTGGCCACTGAGACTTCCTGGACAGTCTGTGAAGGCAGGATCCTGGTGCCAGACCCAAAGGGCTTTCCTCCTGGGGGTGGAAAGTGCCGTCCAGTCACAGCCAACTTATGGCAACCCCGTAGGATTTTCATGGCAAGAGACAGACAGAGATGTTTTGCCATGCCTCTGTGTAGCAACTAGGGGTGTTAGCCTCCAGGTGGGACCTGGGGATCCCCCAGGATTACATCTCATCTCCAGACCACAAAGATCAGTTCCCCTGGAGAAAAGGGATGCTGTGGAGACTGGACTATATGGCACTGTGCCCCACAGATTTCCCTGTCCTCCTCAGGCCCCACGACCAAATCTCCGGGAATTTCCCACCCTAGATCTGGTAACCCTTCATCCCCCCCATCCCCTGCTGGTGGCCAGGAGGGAACTGGTAACTCTTGTAGCAACCGTTAA
This sequence comes from Gekko gecko, assembly GCA_029375565.1. Taxonomy (NCBI): domain Eukaryota; kingdom Metazoa; phylum Chordata; class Lepidosauria; order Squamata; family Gekkonidae; genus Gekko; species Gekko gecko. The sequence goes on from JAPDNY010000005.1 coordinate 199,330,052, forward strand.
CTTCTGGTCTTCCATCCAAACACTAACCAAGGCCATCCTTGCTCAACTTCCAAGACCTGGCACGATTGGGCTCACCTGGGCCATAGGGCTGTCAGCTCTATGTCAGGAAATCCCTGGAGATTTGGATGGTGGAACCTGGGGAGAGTGGGTTTGAGGAGGGGAAGCACCTCATCAGGTTATAATGCATAGAGTTCAATGTCCAAAGCAGCCATTTTCTCTAGGGGAACTGATGTCTGTCATCTGGAGACTAGTTGTAATGCCAGGAGATCTCCAGCCATCCCCTTGGAGGTTAGCAACGCTAGCAATCCAGGTTGTGCCCATAATCATTTTAGGTTGCAAACTCTTTGGGGCTGGGACCAGGAGTCAGGTGCAGAAGATATGGGCAAGAGGGAAGCTTAAGGACAGGGGGACACTGAAGTATCCGAGACAGACAGAGGGAGGTTCATTATCAGCCCTTTTGGCAGAACTGTGAGCCCTTCAGGTTCCATGTGCAGCCTGGCACGATTGGCAGCCGAGTGTTGTGCATATCGTCTCAGACAGGCCTCTTCCCTTTTCCCATGTCTGGGACAGGTGATCCACACCAAGGACAAAAAGCCAGCATTCCCATCCTATCCCCTTCCATTCACTCATGAGCTTGAATCCTTTGTTTTTTCCTGCAGTATGGGGGGGGGGGCCTCAGCCTGGGCAGATGAGAAAAGATCTCTTTTTTTTAATTCCAACTCACTGACTCACTGGCTGCCTTTCATCCTCCCCCCCCCACACGATGGCACCTCCTTGCCTTGTGCTGACTGGGCTGTCACAGGCAGGCAGTAAATAATCCACCCACCCAGCACATTGATTAAACTTCCCAGGAACACTTAATACACTTTGCATAAATCATGCAAATGAGGTGGGGTAAACTAGAGATTCTCACAGGACAGCCAAGACAAATGGAAATGATCTGCAAAGGAGGGAAGGGTGGGGAGTTCCAAGGCGGACTCTTCCATCACATGGGCATAGGGTGACAGGGCATCCGCCTCTGGCTTTGCAACTGTGTTAGAACAAGCGGGTCGCACCTGGAGCAATGGGTCAGGCCATCAGCTGGGCCACAAAGAAATGAAGGTCGCCAGGCTCCGGGTGGGGCCTGGAGAGCTCCCAGAATTACAACGAATCTCCAAGCAAAAAGTATCAGCTCTTCTGGGGGACGTGGCTGCTTTAGAGGGTGGACTCTGTGGCATTATACTCAGCTGAGGTCCCTCTCCAGGCTCCACTCCCAAATGCCCAGGAATTTCCCAAGCTGGAGTTGGCAGCCTGTTTTGAAATGCAGCCTGTTTCCATTCATAGTTCTGCAAAAAGAACCAAATGAAAAGGTTCTGCAGGAATAACTGACCCTTAAAAAAAGATTCTCCCTAAAGAGATGGTGGCAAATTCTTCAGCATTCTAGCGTTACTAAAATGAGTGGTACGCAGGGTAATCTAGCCCTGAGTGGGAAATGCAAGTTCACAGACGTGCATTTGGAGGTTACATACATAAGTGCCAGCCAGGCACAGCCTACGACAGCAAGGGGTTTTCCAGGCAAGTGAGAAGCAGAGGCAGTTTGCCATCACCTCCATCTGCGGAGTCTTCCTTGGTGCCTCCCACCCCCATTCCAATACCAACCCTGCTTAGCTTCTGAGATCTGACGAGATTGGCCAGTACCATACCATTCCACATCCATTTGGACAATAACAACCATATAATTAATGGAAAGGGACATATTTGTCAATAACTTCCAAATTAAACAATTAATGACCTTTTAAATATTAGCCGGGCTGCGGTGGCTCAAGTGGTTAAGACGCTGAACTGCAGGCTCTGGAAGGTCAGTAGTTCAGCAGTTCGAGACCCGGGTGCCGCATGACAGGGTGAGCTCCTGTCTCTAGTTCCAGCTCCTGCCAACCTAGCAGTTCGAAAGCAGAAATTGCAAGTAGATAAATAGGTACCACTTCGGTGGGAAGGTAACAGCGTTCCGTGCACCCTGGTGTTTAGTCATGCCGGCCACATGACCACAGAAACGTCTTCGGACAGCGCTGGCTCTTCGGCTTTGAAACGGAGATGAGCACCGCAACCCTAGAGTCGGATTCGACTGGCTTTCAAGCAAGGGAACCTTTACCTTTACCTTTACCTTTAAATATTAGCCAGTATTAATCTCTCTTTCTCATTCTGTCCCTTTGCTGCCTGATTTAGAGTTTACGGTGGCCAGAAGGGGTGAGGGCCAGGGAAAGGGGAGGGATAAGGATGGGGAGGCATTTCTTACACTGCGTAGAAAGTAGGGTTGCCAGGACGTTGGGAAATACCCGGAGATTTTGAGGGTGAAGCCTGAGGAGGGCAGGGTTTGGGGAGGGGAGAGATTTCAGCAGGGTTCAATACCATAGCGTCCACCCTCCAAAGCAGCCCTTCCCCGCCCTGGGAAACTGGTCTCTGTCACCTGGAGATCAGTTATAACAGTGAGAGATCTCCAGCTACCACATGGAGGTTGGCAACCCTAGTAGGTAGGCAGGGTTGGGTCAGGGGGCAAATGTTGCTGCTGCTGTTGTTTCTATTGCAAGTGGCCCAGGCCGGCCAGACCAGAATGGAAGGCCTAGCACACAGAGACATTTCCCCCCTGGCGATCTTAGCTATGGGGCAACCAGGGCAGTTGCCCTGGGTCCTGTGCTGAGGGTTGCAAACTGCGGGTTGGAAAATACCTGGAGATCTGGGGGCGCAGAGCCTGGGGAGGGCGGGGTTTGGAGGAAGGGAGGGACCTCAGCCGGGTATACTGCCATGGAATCCATCGTCCAAAGCAGCCATTTTCTCCAGGGCAATTGATTTCTGTCGTTTGGAGATCAATGGTAATCCCAGGAGATCTCCAGACCCTGCCTGGAGGTTGGCAACCCTTCCAGGGCAAGCCCCTTTAGCCAGGCTGAGCTGCGCAAGTTTGCCCTTGCCCTTCATCGCTACGGCTTTGTTGCCCTCACCCTTTGCCTGCAATGCAGTTCCGTTTCCTAGTGTGGAAGGGAGAGACGCTGCCTACGCCCGTGCTGACTCACTCACCATGTTGCGCAGCTGCTCTGACCCTCTCATTGCTGGCCAACGTACCTCCTGCCCCATGTGCCAAGAAGGGAGGAGGGAGGGAGGCACTGGCACAGATCCTATCTCAAATCTACCCTGATTCCTCTTTGGGCAATGGGACTGTAGACCGAAGCCTTCAGGTGGGGTCTAGAGATCTTCCAGAATAACAACACTGCCAGACCACAGAGATCAGTTCCCCTGGAGAAAATGGCTGCTTTGTAAGTAGGAGGAGTGTAATGCCATGCCAACAAATCTGTCCTCTGAAGCTACTGTTTTCTCCAGGGGAACTAATCTCTGTAGTTTGGGGACCCGATGTAATACTGGGAGGTGTCCAGGCTTCACCTGGAGGTTCGCAACCCTATATGGAGGGTGGGTTCTATGGCATTATACCCTGCTGATCTCCCTCCCCTCCCCAAACCCCACCCTCCCCAGGCTGCACCCCAAATCTCCAGGAATTTCCTAACCTGGAACTGCCAACTGGCAAGGAGAGCAGTGAGTTGTGCTGTGCCGGGCTCTGCTTATTTATTTTATTTATTTATATATTCAATTTATGAATCGCCTAGAAGAAGAAGGAGAAGAAGAGATTGGATTTATACCCCACCCTTCACTCAGAGTCCCAGAGCAGCTTACAAACTCCTTTCCCTTCCCTTCCCCTCCCCACAACAGACACCCTGTGAGGTAGGCGGGGCTGAGACAGCTCTTTCCAGAACTGTCCTTCAGAGAACAGCTCCGACAGAACTACAGCTTACCCAAGGTCATCCAGCAGGTGCAAGTGGAGGAGTGGGGAATCAAACCTGGTTCTCCCAGATTAGAGTCCACACACTTAACCACTACACGAAACTGGCACTTAACCACTACACGGCAATGTAAGGCTCTAGGCGATGTTCAACCATTAAAAACAAAATTAAAAACAAAACCCAAAAACCGGCCACATTGTCTCAGATGGCGCCAAACATTCCTTTGTCACCCTACTCTGGACTGCATCGAAGCGAAGATGAGGAAAAGAAAAAAAGAGGAGGAGGGTGCCGGCTGTGATGGAACCATTGCTGTTCTTAACTAAAAGCCTGACGGAACATCTCTGCCTTATGGGCCCTGTGGAATTGCATTGGTGACTGCCCCCCCACCCCCCACCCCTTGGCCTACCATGGCCCTGGGTAAATCATTCCTCCATTGGGGTCATCCAGTGAAACAGAACAGAAACAAAATGAAGAAATACAGATCCCATGCCACAGGAGGTGTTGACGGGCATCAGCTTAAATGGCTTTTGAAAGGGAGGAGAACTTGAGCCGCTTTTCAGAGTGGTGAAGTATGATCCCGGTAATCTTTAAGAGTCAAGAGGGATTAGGCAAGAGCAAGGTGCCTGGCAGCATCCTGCCAAGAGATCTAGATTAGTCACTGGAGAAGGAGCTGCAATCACCCAGTAAGAGCAAACCATCACCTCATTCCCACTCTGGCTATTCACACAACATTAAGTAGCCACTCTCTGGTGTAGGGAGATGCTTAAGGAACTGAGGCTCTTGAAGTACAAGGATGAATGCTCCCCAGGGCTCCTGCAGTAGAGACAGAAAGCTAGCAACCTGCAATGGTTAGAGAGCTGGACAGGGATCTGGGAGACCCAGGTTCAAATCCCCACGCTGCCATGGAGGCTCCCTGGGTGACCTTAGGCCTGTCATTCTCCCTCATCTTGCCCTGCCTCACAGGTTTGTAAGGTTACCAAGCAGTGCCTGAAAAGTGGTGGGAGGACTGTGGGCAAGGATGGGGGGGGGTTCTGCTGCTGGAGGCAGCATCAGGCCACTTCTGGTAAAAGCCTGGAATTAGGGTTGCCAGGTACCCCCGGCCACTAGCAGGGAATGGGGGATGGGGTTTCCATATCCAGGTTGGTGAATTCTTGGCGATTTTGGGACGGAGCCTGGGGGGGACAGGGACCTCAGTGGGGGACAATGCCATAGAGTCCATCCTCCAAAGCATCCATTTTCTCCAGGGGAACTGATCTCTGTAGTCTGGAGATGAGCTGTAATTCCAGAGGATCCCCAGATCCCACCTGGAGGTTAGCATCCCTAACTGGAAGTGACATAGGGTAGCTCTGGAAATTGCCAGAAACTCTATGGTTCTACCATAGACTTTCTAGCAGTTCCTAGAGCTACCCTATGTCACTTGCATGTTCCTTTTTTTACTGGAAGTGACTTGACGCCACAGTCAGCATCGAGTTATTTTTTTCACTCACTTCCACTTAGAGTGATAGAAGGCAACAAGAGGCAGGGGATTCCCTATCCTGACTTGGGGGCTTGGCAGCCCTGGGTTGTTGTGAGAACTAAATGGAAAGGGGGAGAAAAGTAAGGTATTAATATTTAAAATAAATCAAAATAATGCACAGCACATGTGACATCACTGCCCTCCCCTTCCTCCCCAATTCCACTTCATCCTTCTGCTTTGGGAGAGATCTACCTGAAGCCATTTGTTTATCTCTGACAGTGGGCATTAGTCCAGCATATTGTGCATATGTTACATGATAGGACTTTGGTTGTCCCTTGCTCCGATGGCATTGAACCATCCCCACCGAATACCCATGGTAGAAGGCAGCAGAAGGACTTAGCCTGTATGCCTTGTGTGTTAAAATCCCCAAATGCCTTTCTAGGAAACAATTAATTTCTTTCCATTTCCTTTCCCCCCCAACAACAACTGTGTTTGAAATTCGGCATGGTAGAAAAACATACCCCGTTCTAGCAATTGCTCTGGCTGCCCCATTGCTAAGACTGCCACTGGGCATGGGGGGGGGGCCCTCCATCCTTAACTTTTGCCTGGGGCCCTGGGATCACAAAGACCACCCTGCCTCCAGTCTCATCCATCATCTTCAATAGCCTTTACTAGGAACTAGAGGGATATAAAAACTTCCCGCAGTGTCTCTGCACAAAAGGGTCTCTCCCCCCACCCCCTCGCAGAACAAATTCACACTCCAGAGGAAAGACAGCAGTGAGGGGCAGGTGGCACAGGCAGCCTGCTCCAAATGGGCCCGGGTCCATCTTTCCTGGGGTGGTGCTAATCAAGTGAAGCTTGACACTATGCAACGGAACCCAGGGAAGTGCAGTCATCTCAGAGTACCTGACATAGGGAGAGGCCACTGAAACATCTGCCCATCATCTCTTGGCATGTGTGTCGGGGAGAGGGGTTGCTCTTCCTCATATGATCAGTTTTGTAAACCACCTAGCAGCTAGACTGATTTTTGCTCAATGTTGGAAACAAGATAAAGTACCTGAAACATGGGAATGGATTAAAAAGACGTTGTTTTTGGCAGAAATGGACAAATTAACAAGAAAGTTAAACAACGAAGAAGATGAAACTTTCTGAAGACTGGAAAGACTTTCAAAAATACTTGTTGAAAAATTGGGACATTAAACGTGGTTTGATTTGCTTTGATAGTTATTAAGAAGAAAATGAAAGAGAATTAGATTTTTGAATTGTTACCGTTTGAAGAGAAAATAAGTTTAGAAGTAATTGTAACAGAATAAGAGAGACATTAATGGGGTTGGAGCAGTGCGGAAGCCTTGTTTGGGGGGGAGAAGGAAATAAGAAAATGGATATGTAGGTAGGTTTAAATTGTATGAACATGTGATATATCCAATAATAAACTGTATTTACCAAAAAAAAAAGTTTTGTAAACCACCTCGAGGGCAGGGATAAAAACTACTTCAAGTAAATAAATTCAGGACATGCACACACCTCCATTCCCACCCCAAACACCAGTTCTGGCCTTGCCCACACAGTATGTGGGGCAGGGGCTGGAAGAGATGGAAGAAGAATAAACAAAAATAATAGCTCTGAATTAGATTATAAACCGCTCTGAGACTCCAAGTGAAGGGTGGGGTATAAATCCAATCTCCTCCTCCTCCTCCTCCTCCTCCTCCTCCTTCTTCAACAGTCTTTGGGACTGTAGTGCAGATCACCTGTTCCTCATATACAAGTGGGGAGCTATCCAGGGGGCTGTCAGCATGCCCAGAGTTAAGAATGGGTTGCCATCCTCCAGGTGGGGCATGGAGATCTCCCAGAATGACCGCTGCTCTCCAGATGACAGAGTTAAGTTCCCCTGGAGAAAATGGCAGTTCAGAGGGTGAACTCTATGGCATCACATCTGTGCTGAGTTCCCTCTGATCCCCAAATTCCACTCTCCTAGGGCTCCTTCCCCATATCTCCAAGGATTTCCCAGCCTGGAGTTGGCAACCCTAATCTTCAGTGAAGTACAGAAGATGGCCCAGGCTAGAACAGGAAGGTGTGGATTAGGAATGGATTAGCCTTCAGAGGGTTTCTTCATCTCATATCGCCATCTGGGAAGCAAGGGCTCTTCCTCCTCCCTCCCTCCCTCCCTCCCTCCCTCCCTCCCTCCCTCCCTCCCTCCCTCCCTCCACATCCAGCACCTGTGAATGCATCTTCACAAAGAGGGATGCCGATGAAGCCAGGGGCAAAGCCAAGCATCACTGGGACCAGATATCCCACCTTTTGCAGACCAGTAACTGGTTGCAAACCTCAAAGCCATTTGCAGCTCTATATGTTTTTTAGTCTTGTAAATCTTCCTGGGATCAGTAAACCTTTGCCAATTGCCCTGAGCAGTAAAATACAGGTGTGAAGAAAATGAAACAAAATGTGCATTCACGAGGGTGGAAAAAAACCTGCAAAGAATCAATGACTGGAGGGAGTTTTGGTTTTATTTCATATATATACATATTTGCTCTGTCATTTTGTTGCCTGCTGCCTGTGATAATTGTGGATCACAGACTCCTCAAATGCTCCCAGGTACCGAAAGACTAGAATCACAAAACACCCCCTTGGGTGGGGCTCTTTTCCCAGTTTTTTCCCCTTTGCTTTGTTGGAATGCAAATATTAATTTGTAATGATTGTAAATGAGTAACATATCTTCCCCATAAGCCTTCAAGGAAGAGCAAGCTTAAATATCCTCAGTTAGCTCCTGAAAGGAGGTGCCCAAGGAAGAAGCTTGGTGTTGTAGCACCCACTGAGGGATGCCTCACAGAGAGGGACGGGCCAGGCCCAATATGCTTGGCCAGAGTTGAGACAGAAGGCTGCCAAAAGCCCCAAAGGGCTATTTAGGCTCTTTCGTTAAGAAGACAGGAAGCAAGCAAAATGGGAGGAAGAGACTCCAAGGAAGAGATGCGGACTAGGAGTGCTGGACTGGAAAACCAAAGTCCCTTTCCCCAGATTGCCCCGGAGCCTTGTGAGAGCTGCAGGCAGGCAGGCAGGCAGGCAGGATGGCACCACAGGCCTGTCTTCTTGCCGAGATGGCAGACACCCTGGCAATGCACTCAGCAGTCTCCTGGGAACGGGAGCATTAAGCAGGGCCCCAGGCGCCGCGGTGTGCAGGCAAGGGGTGCAAGATTACCTGCCAAGTGGAGGCAGGAAGAGGTGCAACAGCACAGCCAGCAGAATTCGCTGGCTCCAGCAGGCGTCATTTGCATGAAGAAACTGACACGAAACTGCTGCCTGGCCTGGAAACAGGAGGGCTCCCCCTGCCATTAAAGTCTTATTATGGGATGGGATCCAATTATTGCTCCAGCAGGGTGGGGTGGATTTTGGGTATCTGTTGCTAAAAGGGAACGACACTGCAGAATTCCTGCAAGCAATTGCATCCTGGCTCCCCAGCCTGAAAACTCTCCCCCCCATTCCCCAGTGGATGAAAATGCTGGCAGCTGCCACGGAGGGTGAGAAATCCCCACGTGAGTTCTGCTTAGTAGTAGAGTTGGGGTGGGAAAAGTGGCTGGAGGGCCGGTCTCCCAGGAAGATCCACTTGGTGGTGGAAAGGGCTGTCAAGTTGCAGCCGACTCATGGTGAGCCTGTACGGTTGTCAAGGCAAAAGACATTCTTTGGCCATTGCCTGCCTCTGTGTAGCAACCCTGGAATTCCTCAGTGGTCTCCCATCCAAGGACTAACCAGGACTGATTCTGCTTAGCTTCCAAGATCTGGTGGGTGAGATCTGGCTAGCCTGGGCCATCTAGGCCAGGGTGCAGTCCACTTACTCCTTCTCAACATGCACAGAGACATGGGAACATGGTCACACACATGGATCTGCCTTATGCTGAATCAGACCCTAGGTCCATCAAGGTCAGTATTTTCTACCCAGACTGCCAGCAGCTCTCCAAGGTCTCAGGCAAAGATCTTCCACATCACCTACTACCAGATCCATTTAACTGGAGATGCTGGGGATTGAACCTGGGGTGTTCTACAAACAAAGCAGAGGCTCTTCCACGGAGCCATAGCCCCTCCCCATATCTTCCAAGAGCCGAGTCTTTTGTTTCAAGTCTACTGCTGAGAACAGGCTTTGTTCTGACACCAGTGGGCCAAGCCGTCCTCTGCCATGGTCCACCCTGCCCTCCCCTGTCCGGGTAATCGGGAGCGCATTATGCATTCTCTCGTGCCGGCTGCTTCTCTGCTCTTTATGTGTATTAAAATAAAACCATAAATCCCCACAACTCCAGAGTTACAGTAAAGTTCCGCTCCACGAGATCAAGAATTTTAATAAAAGACATAAATTCTCTTTCAGCCTTGAATCACTGGAGCACCGGCGGCCTTCCCCCTTCCAACTCACTGCACATTTCAAGTAGGAAAACCTGGAAACAAGTCAAGAGAGGGGGCAGGAGAGACCATTCTGTCAGGCCCTTCTCTGGGCATGTGTCACACACCCAGAATAGCCCAAGCAATGGCGGGTCCTGAAATTAAAATGCCACATTTCAAGCATAAGTTGTGAATGCTCATTGGCTGTAATGCAGGAAGGCTGAACTCCAGCTGCTGCTGTAAGACATGCAAAGCATTTTACTGATGTGTACTTCTTACAAAATGCCATTCGGGAAAACAGTCTCTCTCTTTTTGATCACTTTTTATACAGCTGTTTAGAGCCAGTGTGATGTAGGTGTTAGGCTCAGGGTATGCGAGATCTGGGTTCCAATTATTCCCCAGAAAACAAGTTCAACTACAGTGAGTTTGAGCACACTACCTCACCAGATGTTTGGGTTGCCAGCTTCAGGTTGGGAAATTCCTGGAGATTGGGGAGGGTGGAGCATGGGAAGGGCAAGGTTCGTGGAGGGCAGGGACCTCAGCGGAGTATAACGCCATAAAAAATCCACCCTCCAAAGCAGCCATTTTCTCTAGGGGACCTGATCTCTGTTGTCTGGAGGTCATTTGTAATTCCAGAAGAACTCCAGGAGAGCAGTTGTACTTCCAGGAGATCTCTTGGCCCTGCCTGGAGATTGGCAACTCTACCAGATGGAGCTATAGCTCAAATTTCCTCAGCCACCAATGCACAGAGAGACACCATGTGAGCTACAGAGGGGTCAGATAAAAAGTAAATTGTTTTCTCCACCACTGAGCTCAAGTTTAAACAAAATCAAAATATCTGTGAGAAATTTACACTTAGGTTCAGCTTCCTCTTTTTTTGACCATCAAGTCACAGCTGACTTATGGTGACTCCATGGGTTTTTCAAGGTAAGAGATATTCAGAGGTAGTTTGCCCTTGTCTGCCTCTGTGCAGTGACCCCAGACTTCCTTGGTGGTCTCCCATCCAAGGACTAACCAGGGCCAACCCTGCTTCGCTTCTGAGAATGGAGAAGAAAGGGCTAGTCTGGGCTAACTGCATCAGGGCAGGTTCAGCATACAGACACCAATTGAGAGCATAATGTGGGGGAGATGTTCTGGTTCTAGAGATCCACAGGTAAACAAGTGCTGAACCACAGGTATTCAGGTCTATCATCCAGGTTGCACAAGGGAAGGGAAATAACTGCCTCCTTTATGGAAGAAGTATTCTTAAGAGCAACAGTACAGAAACTTCCATAGGCACTGATGTGCAAAAACTTGCTGGCTGATGAAATTCCCTTGCATTTCATTTACAGAAACACACACTGCAGCAAGGAAGCAAACATACTCCTTCTCCTGTCTCCCTGCTGTAAGTTAGCACTGAACCCCCGGAGAATCCATGAGGACAGTATTTGTTAAATTGCGCACACACCCAATTGGGGCTTGAGCATAATTTCCTTGGGCCTCATACTTCTCATTTGACACACACCCCTCTAATCCAATGCTTGAAATCTTTGGAAAGAAAAAGAGTATTTTAACTCTGAAACATCATGACTTGGAAAAATTATTAGGGACTGTGGTCTATGCCACTCTGTATAGCTTGCTGAAACTAGGATCATATTGTGTAATTTTTGCATCATTTAATGCGTCATTTTAAGACTTATGCTTTGCTTCAGTTCTGTTTTTAGCAGTCTGGTTGGTTCTACAATCCTAATCCTATTGCATTGCTTAATGAATGCCCTACCCATCAACTGTATTGACTCACTCTTTGTAATCCACCTTGAATCCAAGTGAGAAAGGTGGACTATAAAGAACATAAATAAATTAAATTAAGCATACCCATTCTCCCCCCACCCATGCCTGGCCCTGCCATGAAAAGCTCTGATACTGGTGGTGCTTTATGTGAAAACATTTTCACTTTTCAACAAACACAGTTTCAGTTAGTCTCCTTTGGAGTTAACGCTAGAAGCCTGTGAATATGCAGCTCTTGGCATTTGATTCAAACTGGCTTTAAAAAATAAATAAATTCCAGTTGGCAAAAGCCATTGGAAATCTTTGCAGATGGCACCTTCCCTTCACCCAGGCTGCAAAGGTACTTGTATGTGCATCTTCTCTCTTTCCTCATAACTGATTGTTTGGATTGATGCTGGAGCTTTTATTAACCATTGTTTCTTGACGTATCTCATTGGCAGCCACTGCCGGCTCGCCCACTAGGCGAGCTAGGCGCTCGTCTAGGGCGCTGGGGCCCACAGGGGAGCCAAAGTGCCCCCCGCCCCACCCCCCCGTGAAGCCGGCGCTAGGAGGGAAGGGGCGGCCGTTCAAACGGCCACCCTTCCCTGGCTTTCCTGAGCACGCCACTACTGCAGCGTGCTCAGGAAAACCGGCGCTCCACCCCCCACCCACCCCCGTCTCCAGTCAGCGCTGGGGCTGGGAGGGAAGGGGCGGCCGTTCAAACGGCCGTTCAAGCCGGCGCTCCACCCCACCCCCCGGTCTCCAGGCCCCACCGGGAGGTTGGCATCCCCGTGGGGTGGGCGCCCCAGGCTGTCTTGCCTAGGGCGCCCAGACACCTGGGGCCGGCCCTGATGGCAGCTGAGCTTCAGACACGAGTGTTGAAAACAAACGTGGCTTTCAGCTGTTTTGTCTTCCTCAACATCCACTCTGAAAACAAACAAAACCAAACCCAGGTGGTTTGTATTGTGGCCCCTTAGGAGATCCTTCTGGCTTCTCCTCCTGCTTCTCCTTCATCCTGCCTTGGGAATATTCGGGGGTGGAAAGTGCCATTAAGTTCCAGCCAACTTATGGTGACCCTGTAGGGTTTTCAAGGCAAGAGACTTCAGAAATGGTTTGCCACTGCCTCCCTCTGCATAGCAACCCAGGACTTCCTTGGTGGTCTCCCATCCCAGCCCTACTCAGCTTCCAAGATCTGATGAGATCAAAGTAGTCTGGCCATCTAGGTCATGGCTGGGAACATTTACCCAAAGAGAAAGACTGATCTTTCCAGCCAGGTACCCAGTCTGTGTTCCTCCTGTGTTGATGGGACTCATTCAGCTGGGGTACATGACAACCTTGCAGTTACGATGGATCAACCAGCCAGGGGCTATTTTTCTCACAGTAGGGATGTGTAGCAATTTGACTGCAAATTGGAGGCAGCTGCCATATGCAAGGGGGAGGAAAGTGTTTGCTTTTTGTTGAGCATTGGAAGGTTGTTTTAAACAGTATTGCGAAGACTTTGTGCACTGTTTTCCCAAGGTAGTCTCCTGTAAAGTTGCCAGCCTCCAGGTGGGGCCTGGAGATCCCCTGGAATTGCAACTGATATCCAGACAACAGAGACCAGTTTCCCTGGAGAAACTAGCTCCTATGAAGGGTGGACTGTATGGCACTATATCACGCAGAGGTCCCTCCCCTCCCCAAACTCTGACCTCCCCGACTTCAGCCCCAAATTTCCAGGAATTTCTCAACCTGGGGTTGGCAACCCTAGACTCTCCTGTCCACCATGGACAAAAGAAGCACTTTTTCAGTTGACTCACAGCTTGTCTTTTGGGCCTTCAAGTCTTTCCCATTTTGCTGCCTGATCCCTAAGGCATGTGTGTTAATCATGTGAGCAGGATTATACCACAACTTCACATTGCTGCCTTTTAATGCTCAGTAGATTCAGGTGGGCAACCGGGTGGGTCTGAAGTGATAGAACAAAGCTTGAGTCCAGTGGCACCTTTAAGACCAACAAAGTTTTATTCTGGGCAGAAGCTTTCGTGTGCCTGCACACTTTATCAATGCATGCACACGAAAGCCTACACCCAAAATTAAACTTTGTTGGCCTCAAAGGTGCCACTGGAGTAAAACTTTGTTTTAAAGCTCAAGCATAGCATGCAAATGCATCAATGAAAGCTTTGCCCCAAAGCCTGTTCGGTCACTGGACAGTGTTCTAATTCTCAGGAGAGATGGAGGCATAGAGCAAGAAGCCTGGCAACTTGGACAAGGGACAGACACAGCTCCCACACCTCACTGTGGATTGGGATGGGGGGGGGGTCTGTGTGCTGTCTGTGATCAAGGCTGCAAAATTCGGGTAATGGATTGCCCAGCTCTTGGGGCTGAGCTGAGGAAATGAACAGTTTTCCACATCTCACAAATGCATGTGAATCTGAACAGAGTTCTAAGCTGCAAAGGCCCCAAAAGGACAACAACCACAAGGGCTTCAGTTCAGCTCAGCTGTAGTCCTCCTTGAAACCACAGACTGAGGAGGGGAGACCCTAAACCACAGGTCCCTTCAGAAGACTTTGGCCACAAACATAAGGTTTCCAATGTCTGGGTGGGGCCAGGAGATCTCCTGGAATTACAACTGATGACAGCTATCTGTTCCCCTGGAGAAAATGGCTGCTTTGAAGGGTGGACTCTATGGCATTATATCTGACTGAGGGCCCTCCCCTTCCCAAACCCCACCCTCTCCCCAGGAATCTCTAGGAATTTTCTCTGCCACAGTCCTGATACAGCCATTTCCCTCTCTGCCCACCACCAATGAACAATTGGATATTGTTACAGCAATATAACTTTACCACGAATGAGTATACCTTGGTTAAACTCTGTTGGTCTTAAAAGTGCGACTGGACTCAAACTTTGTTTTACCAATATGTGTAACAGGTTCCGAATTCCCAACTTTCCTTTTTAAAAAATTAAGTCTCTACATCTTCCCATTGCAAAGATATAAGGGGGAAGGCATATCTCTACAATGGAAGGAGTGAAAGTTGGGGATTCAGGGAACCTATCAGAAAAATGAAAGAGATTCTGTGGACTCTATGCAATTATACCCTGCTGAGGGTGGACTCTAGTCTCAGATTCTGATCAGTCTGGTCAGATATGTGATCAGTGTAGCCAGGGCTATTCATTGGTCTTAACGGTTTGTTTCAAAAGTGACCCACACTCATCACCAGTCTAGCTACCTTTAAGTTACAGCATAACCAGGCAACATTAGCTTGAAGCAATGGAACAAAATTATCCAAGCGACACCGAAGAAAAAGAAATTACATGAAAGTTTACAAAAAAGTTACTATTTTCTGCAAAAGTAACAACAAGAATCAAGAAGCAGTACTGGCAGGAGTAGAGCAGTCAGTTGAAACGGCCAGCTGCCACAGCAGTTAACATTAGGCCTTTTTTATACCTCTGTGTTTCTGTACTCCCTCACCTGGATAGCCCAGGCTAACCCAGTCTTGTCAGATCCTGGAAGCTAAGGAGGGTTGGGCCCTGGTTAGTACGTTGATGCGAGACCACCAAGGAACTCCAGGTTTGCTACACAGAGGCAAGTCGTACGCACATCAAGTTGTAACTTGATGACAAAAAAAAAAAAATCTGCATAATTTTGCTAGCTAGTGGGAAAAGACAGTGAAGTGGTATAGTTGTGAACTCCAGACTGGGAAATTCCTGGAGATTGGAATGGATGTGGAAGGCAGGGTTTAGGGAGGAGAGGGACCTCAGCAGGGTATAATTGCATAGAGTCCACCCTCAAAAGCACCACAGCCATTTTTTCTCCAGGGGAGCCAATCTGTGTAGTCCCCTGTGGTTCTCTAGGGGAACAGATCTCCTGTAATTCTATAAGAGCTCTAAGCTCATCATGGAATTTGGCAGCCCTAGGAAGTGGAAGGGAGTGCTGAAGAGGGGAAAGGCAGAAAATTGCAACTGTAGGCAATAAGTCTGCTAGAGAAGCATTTTGAAAGCAATTCCGACCTGGTGGCAGAAATGAGACTAGATGGAAGCTGAGCTCTTGCTTGGCTGCTTGGAAGTGGACCTCCCTTCTGTATCCCCTTCCTCCTCGCTTGGGAAAGCAGCAGCTGTGAAGACAGTTTTGTTTGAGAAAACGGTACAAAAAGAAATCTGTAGCATTCCCCTGCAGCTGCATTTTAGTTTGAAAAAAAAAAAAAACACTTGGGAATTAGTAATGAATCTTCTGTGCTGTTTGTCCTTTATATCTGTGTGACAATGTTGTGCACAACCAAGCCTGCGCCCCTTTAGAGTATGTGATCCTCATTGTTTTCAGTTTCTTTGATGACTGCCAGAGCCCTCTTAATTGACCATGACTGACCACCCACAGAGAGGAACTGGGGTATGATCACGGTCAAGAATTCTGATTTGAAAACGGCTGGGTGTCCTCCCCCTAAAGCTTTGGGTTTGCTTAAGATGATAATTGTCCCCTGTGGTTCTGAACCTCCAAGTGGGTCCTAGAGATCTCCCAGAATTATCTATGGACTACAGAGATCAATGCCCCTGGAGAAAATGTTGACTTTGGAGGGTGGACTTTATGGCCTTATACCCTGTTGAGGTTCTTCCCCTCCCAAAACTCCACCCTCCCCAGGATCCATAACCTTATCTCCAGAAAATTCTTATCTTGAAATTGGCAACTGTAGGTTGTTCCCATGACTGTCAGTACCTGACAACTGCGTCCAGTTAATTAATTTCTGTAGGGTCTATTTTAAGGCCAACATCTCCAGTTACCACCTGAAGGTTGGCAACCCTGCATAGAGTCCACCCTCCAAAGCAGCCATTTTCTTCAGGGGAACTGATCTTGATCATTTGGAGGTCAATGGTAATGGTGGGAGATCTCCAGGTCCCACCTGGAGGTTGGCAATGCTAGCTGCACCTGACCCAAGGAAGGCAAGTCCTGGCCTGGCCAAGCCATGCTTTGCCCAGGGAAGGCAGCACCTAAATAAACTAGAAAGACCCAGACACAAGCTTTATTTTAATTTGGTTGCCCATTTCTGCTCTTTCCCAAGCTCTTCCAATTCCTTTCTGAGATGCTGCAAATCACAACTGAAGTCTTTCAGATTTGGTCACCCTTTGTTGTTGTTCAGTCGCACAGTCGAGTCCGACTCTTCGCGACTCCATAGACCAGATCACGCCAGGCCCACCTGTCTTCTGTCCTCTGCAGTTTGCTCAATTTCATGTTCGTTGCATCGATGACACTGTCTAACCATCTCATCCTTTGCCATCCCCTTCTTCTTTGACCTTCAGTCTTTCCCAGCATCAGGGTCTTCTCCAGTGAATGCTCCCTTCTCATTTGGTGGCCAAAGTATTTGAGCTTCAACTTCAGGATCTGGCCTTCCAGGGAACAGTCAGGGTTGATTTCTTTTAGGACTGAATGATTTGATCTCCTTGCAGTCCAAGGGACTCTCAAGAGTCTTCTCCAGCACCATAGTTCAAAAAAATCTATTCTTCGGCTCTCAGCCTTCCTTATAGTCCAACTCTCACAGCCATACAGTACTACTGGGAATACCATTGCTTTGACCATGCAGACTTTTGTTGGCAGGGTGATGTCTCTGCTTTTTATCATGCTGTTTAGGTTTGCCATCGATTTCCTCTCAAGGAGCAGGCATCTTTTAATTTCATGGCTGCAGTCACCATCTGCAGTGATCTGGGATCCCAGGGACATGAAGTCTGTCACTACTTCTAGGACTTCCCCTTCTATTTGCCAAGGAGTGATGGGGCCGGATGCCATGAGTCACCCTAGGGACTTTTATAAGGGTACTTCTACACTGGCAGTTTTGTTCTCTGTCCTTTTCCTGATGACCTCTGGTATTTAGTTTGCCCTCTTCAAGCACCACTGCATATGGTGCTTCGTTGACGTTGAGCTGACAGCAAGCTGTCTACCACAACATCAAGACCTTGTTCTTGGTTTTTCTCTGTCAGTTCAGATCCTATCCATAGATTTTGTGATTTTTTTTTTTGGCCTTGTGTATTATTTTGCACTTACTTACACCAAATTTCATCTATCATGTCACAGGCAAGGGCCATGGCTCAGTCACAGAGCATCTGCTTGGCATGTAGAAGATCCCAGGTTGATCCCTGGGATCTCCAGTTTAAAAGATCAGGTTGCAGGTGATGTGAAAGACCTCTATCTGAAGCCCTGGAGAGCTGCTGCCAGTCTGAGTAGACAATATGGACTTTGGACTAATTGTCTGATTTGGTATGAATTAGCTTCATGTGTCCATTCACCCATTCACTCAGTTTGGGAGCTCTTCACAATCCCTTTGCATTTCCACTGTCCCAAACAGTTGCACTCCTAGCTCCAGTTCCTTTATGAGTAGGCCCCCATACTATTCATGAGTTTTGCTGCAACAGACTAACATAGCTGCTATGTTAGAATTGCCAGCTTGGGGGGGAGTACCTGGAGGTTTTTTGGGGGGTGGAGGGTTTGGGGAGGAGAGGGACCTCAGCAGGATATAATGCTATAGAGTCCACTCTCCAAAGCAGCCATTTTCTCCAAGGGAACTGATCCCTATTGCCTGGAGATCAATTGTAATAGTGAGAGATCCCCAGGCCCCACCTGGAGGTTGGCAACCATAGTGATGCTAGAGGACAGAAACAGTTCCAAGCCAGATAAACTTTGTAGGAGACATTAGCATATGTATTTGGCTGTGTCCTTTATACTCCAGTATTGATCAAAACTTCAATACCCTGGAAGGCCAAAGAATCTTAAAGAATACTGAGTATGAAAAACAGCTCTCTGACTACAGAAAATACTTGAGTGGTATATATGAAGAATTGCATTTTTTCCTGGGAGGTTTGAAATGAGTGAAAATTCCACTTTGCATTTTAACAGGTTTTTTTCCCCCTTTGGGCAGAGAACAGGCTGGGAAGGAGGAAGTCAGTACAATTGCTCTCCAGACTTAGGTAAAGGTAAAGGTTTCCCTTGCTCAAAAGCCAGTCAAATCCAACTCTAGGGTCCAGACTTACCTTCATACAAATGCTAATAAGTCTAGACAATGCTTCCCTCTTCTCTCCCTCCTCCTAGTGGGGAACAGAGATGTGGAGGACTTTAGGCTAGAACAGATCCAAGAACAATCTCCAGGAAGAAGCCCTAGGAAACATTTCTTTGAGGTGGGCTGACCTGGTCAGTGGGTGGAGAAACAGATATGATAAAAACTCCTTGCAGCAGAAAGATCTCTTTTCCTAGGGTGCTGCATCCATGAGCGCACACAGACCACTCCACTGGGAAGACAACCATTGACCATGTGCTCATCTCAAGAATGAGAGCAAGCTTCAAGGTAATGTATACTCTACAGGGATCTGTAACATCCTAAGCAAAAGGAGCCTGTTCTGTCTTAATATCTGGTAGGGCATGTACAGAGAGGGGTACAAAGGATTTGCATTTTTCCCATTTCTTTTGGAAACCCTTACTCAATCTGGTGCTGTGCTAAAAATTTTAAAATAAATACTTCATAACTTTTGATGCTGAGAGTAGTTCTCTGTACCACATAGACCTCCACCATCTCAGACATGCTATTTTAAGAGAGGCGCTGGGGGAAGGCAGTCAGTCAGCAAGTGGCTATTCCTCCAAGGGCTCACAAGGCAATAAATGGTCCCATGGTGACCAGTGGAAGGCACAGAGGCAAGGCCTCAGACCTTGGAAGGGAAGCTGGGAGTCCTGACCCTCCCAGTGAGTAATTCCAGCAAAAGGTCAGGTGGTGGTAGTGACCTACCCTAGAGTGGAAGAAAAGCCTCTCCAGATGTGAGGAAAAAACAGGAAGGCAGGGCGGAAACAGGGCCTGCAGGCCAGAGCAGGCATGTTCCATCACAGTATGAATAGTCTGTCATGTACTTTTGACTAGAATCACTGTTAACTGCCTTTAACGGTATACAGATTGTCTCCTTGTGTTTGCCCTAAATAAAATCTGTTTGGTAACAGAAAACTCAGAATAGAATTCAGAAGCCCGGATCATTTTCTGGAATGGAATTATTCCGTCCTAAAGGATGCAAAAGAATGAAAGATATTTAAAAATCTTGATGGTTTTGATGAAGAGCTGCACTCTTGTACGTAAAGCATAACCGGTTTTCAACACATGAAGCTGCCAGAATCAGACTCACGGTCCACCAAGATCAGTATTGTCTACTCAGACTGGCAGCCTTTCTGCAGGGTCTCAGGGAGAGGTCTTTCCCGTCATCTACCACCTGATTCTTTTAGCTGGATGGGCCTGTAATTGAACCTGGGACCTTCTGTGTGCCAAGCAGATGCTCTATGACTGACCTATGGTCCCTCCCACAAGCTTTTCAGAAGCTTGTGATGTCCTGACATTAAGAAGGAGTTATATTTATTTATCCATTTAAAAAAAAAACATTTGTATTCCACCTTTATGTCCAGTTAGAGCTAGGTTTGCCAAATTCCAGGTGAGGCCTGGAGATTTGCTGGAATGACAACTGATCTCCAGACTACAGAGACCAGTTCCTGTGGAGGAAATGGCAGCTTTGGAGGATGGAGCCCAGCGTCCCCTCTAAGCTGAGTTAGTGTGAGCTAGCTCACAGTTTTTTAGCCTCCTGCTCACATATTTTGGTCTTCGCTCAGGAAGGATGGCTCCAGAGCAAACTAATCTATGCAGCAGCCAAATTGCTCGCTCACAACTTTAATGCCAGTAGCTCACAAAGTAGAATTCTTGCTCTCAAGACTCCACAGCTTAGAGGGAGCATTGGAGCCTACTGCATCACATCCTTTCAGAGCTCCCTCTCCTCTCCAAACTCCACCATTCCCAGGCACAGCCACCAAGTCTCCAGAAACTTTGCAAGCTGGAGCTGGCAACCCTGAAGGCAGAAGACTATCAAAAAGACTTTAAAACCAACTTTAGGTATAACACATATATGCAAAACAGCCAAATAAAACGAACAAGAAGGAGGGTCAACAAGGGAATGCCAACAAAACAGAAAAGTCTTCCCCTGCAGGTGGAAGACAGTAATAGGGAAGGACAGACTGATTTCCCTGGGGGAAAAGAACGCCAGCTTGGGTCCATGCCTGAGAAGGCCTTTTCTTAAGCTGCCACCCACCAAGCATCAGATGATGGGCCCCCGAAGCAGGGCCCTGAAGATGACTGTAATGGTTGGGTAGGTTCACATGGGATTAGGCAGTCCTCAAGGTATACTTGTCCCAAGGCATATAGGCCTTTAAAGATCAATACCACCACCTTGAATTGGAAGCAAAAACAGGAAGTGAGTGCAGATGTAACAAAACTGGAGTGATATGGTCCGACCCACTCCAGCCATCGTTTTCACTGTAGCATTTTGTACCAATTGTAGTTTCCAGGCACTCTTCAAGGGCAGCCCCACATATAACACATTTCAGTAAACTAATCTAGATCTTACCAGTCATGCAGCACAATGGCAAAAAAAAATTACCCAGGAAAAACTGCATCAGCTGAAGCTGGTGGAAATGCTCCTGGCCACTGCCTCTACTCACTTATCCAACAGGAAGCCAGGGTGCAGCAATACCCCCAGGCTCTTTTAGGGAGACTGCAATCCTATCCAGAACAGAAGATACCTCAAACCCAGGGTCAGTCCTTCCAGCCACCAGTATCATCTCCATCTGGTTGGAATTAAGCTGCAGTCTACTGGCCTGCATCCCTCCTAAAATTGCCTCCAGGTCCTGGTTCAGAGTTTCCACTGTCTCCTAAGAATCCATTGGGAATACAAGATAGAGCTGAGTACCATCTGCATATTGGTCACAACCTGCATACCATCTGCACATATTGACCTCATCCAATGGTTTCATGTAGATGTTACAAAAAGCATGGGGGACAAAATAGGAACTTGTTGGAGCCCATAGGCTAGGGGGGGCCAAAGGTTCATTCGATCAGCAATCCTCTAGCACCACCTTCTGCAATGTACCTTCCAGGCAAGGCTGAAACCACTGCAAATTGACGCCTCCCAGTCCCAACCACAGAAGGTGGCCCAAAAGTTACAATGACCAATGGTATCAAAAGCCACTGAGAGGTCTAGGAGAATTTTTAAAAAATCATATGTCCCCTGTCCATCTCCTGGTGCAGGTCACCCATCAGGGCTACCAAGGCTCAAAACCAGGCCTGAAACCAGAATGGAAAGGATCTGAACCATCTACTTCATTTAGCCATTCTTAAAGTAATCCAGCTGTCACATGTTTGATCACCTTGCTCAATAACGGTATACTGAGATGGGGAAATAGTTATTTAGATCTCCTGCACCCAGGTAGTAAACATTATGACTGATTTCCCACAAGCAGCTACACTTGCTCTTCCCTTTCCCCCGATTGTATCCGTCAATTTCCCACTACTTGCTGCCTGGCCACATTTTGACCCACAGCATCCCCTGATTCTCTCAGCATCTTCTCGATCTCAAAAAACAAGGATCTAGAAGATGCGGGGGGAAGGGTTGAGGGGTGCTGCGGGTCAAAATGGAGCTGCGCAGCAAATAGTGGGAAATTGAAGAATACAATTGGGGGAAAGGGAAGAGCGAGGGCAGCGCAGCTGCTTGTGGGAAATCAGTCTATGAGTCAGGTAGTAAGCATAAACACTTGCAAGACTGATGGCCAAACTCAGCTATGCCCTAAAACAGAAACAGTTTTGATGGAAGGTTAGATCAGTAACATCCTGCATTGTATATTCTAGTTTACGAATGAATCGTCAGATCGGTGGTGGAGGAAAGTGCCATCAAGTTGACTTATGGTGACCCCGTAGGATTTTCAAAGCAAGAGACGTTCAGAGGTGGTTAGCCATTGCCTGCCTCTGTGTCACATCCCTGGTATTGCTTGGAGGTTACCCATCCAAATACTAGCCAGGGTTAGCCCTGCTTAGCTTCTGAGATCTGACAAGGTAGGACTAATCTATTCACTAAGCCAACATGTGTATTTCTCATACAATTTGGTTCTGGACCATGCTCAGAGGCACCGTGGGCCCATGGAGCTGGAATTCTTGAAACCAAAGCTTAGCAACCCTGATATAGGGGCATGATTTGCAATGTAAGAGGCCTGTATGTAAAGCGGCATCAAGTTACAGCTGACTTATGGTGACCCAGTTGGGGTTTCAAGGCAAGAGGTGGTTAAAAAGATAAGAGAAGGCTAAGGGTTATTTCCATTGCCCTACGTAGCCCAGATTAGCCTGATCTTGTCAGTTCTTGGAAGCTAAACAGGGTCAACCTTGGTTAGTACTTGGATGGGAGGCCACCTACACAAAGGCAGGCAATGGCAAACCACCTCTGTTTGGCTGTTGCCCAGAAAGCCCTACAAGTGTCACCATAAGTCAGCTGCGACTCAATGGCATTTTCCCCCATCAAGGGCCGTATTGAAGCTATTTTGTTAATGTTTTATAGAGAAAACTGAACCCTGGCAAGTTTTTTTCAGCTTATGGGGAGGCAGCCCCATAGCTAAAGAATTTTGGGGGAGGGGGCCGGGGGGGCACAGCCCAGAGCGTCGCGGTATCCACTGAGGCAGGGGTCGGTGGCCAAGCAGGGTGGTGGAGAAACAGGACGGGACGGCTCCAGGCTCCTCGCTGGGCTCACTCCAGCCTAGGTGGTAGCATTGCTCCTGCTGCCACAGCCAGCGCAGGGCTCGCTGGCTGGCTGCCTGCACCTCTGGCACGTCTGCAGGCTCCCTGGTCGCTCACCTCCTGCCTTCTCGCTGCCCCCAGGTGCCCCAGGCTGCTGAGCCGTGCCCAGGCTGGCTCTCTCCATTGCAAATGAATGAAAGCGGGAAGAGAAGGGGGAGCGAGCTGGGCTCCTCTGGACCTGGACGAGTGGGCGGGTGCAGCTGCTTCAGTGGCCATCCCAGTCCATCTCCGAGCAGGGGAAGTGGGGCGCTTGGAAGCCCCGGCTACATGGCACGCACGGTGGCTGTGGAGCTCGGCCCGGGGGCCCTACTCGCGCATGGGTGCGCTACTGCCATCCTCGCCGGCTGTTGGGCTGAGGGCAGCGATGGGGGGAGGGAGGGGGAGCCGAGATTTGGGGCTCATAAAAGCCATGGGGGGTGGGCCCCATGGGCCCCGTAGTAGCTACAGGCCTATGGAGAGGGGCCGTGGTTCAGTGGCAGAGCATTTGCTTTGCATGCAGGTTCAGTTCACAGCAGCATCTCCAGTTACAGCCTCTGCCAGTCTGCTGACCTCGATGGACCAAAGGTCTGATTCGGTATATGGTAGCTTCGTGTGTTCTCTCTGTGTGTCCTCTTTCCCATAACATGAAGCATTCTTCTGGTCTGTTGGGGGGGGGGGAATCACTGATGCAACTGAAGTTATTATTACTTTGTGATAGTAATCTTATGAAGAACACTCTGAAACCTAAAGTGGAAAGTGCTGCGCACACATGAAGCTCTTAACAAACCTTAATTAAAAGCTTCACAACATCCGCATAGTTGCCTATTACACTGCTCTTCTCACAGACAGGGACTTAAAGCCATCAAGCGATTTAAGACCTGCTAACACAGGAAAATTTCAGGGCAGTGTTCAGTCAGGGAGTTGTTTCTGTCTGATGGGGCAGGTGACTCAAGTCTTGCTTCCTGGATAATGCAATCCACACGGGAAAAAAGAGGACAACTTCTGGTGGAAATGGAGCCTAGAACAAGGTGGAAGTGGGGACACTGAAGAAGCAAATGTGTCTTTACGGAGTGTCCGCCCAAAAATTTCATAATTTAGAATGTGTGGCTTAGGCTGAGAGAATCCCTTTGCTTAACATATGGCCGTTAAGTCTTCCTAAAATTGCCAGCCTCCAGGTGGGGCCAAGAGATCTCTTGAGATTACAGCTGAGGCCTCACTTCAAAAAGGATGCGGACAGAATGGAGCGGGTGCAGAGGAGAGCGACGAGGATGATCGGGGGCCTAATGAGGAAAGGCCAGGGGACTTGGGAATGTTTAGACTGGAGAAGAGGAGGTTGCGGGGGGACATGATTGTTCATTTGAAGGGTTGTCACTTAGAGGCGGGCAGGGAGCTGTTCCTGTTGGCAGCAGAGGATAGGACTCACAATCATGGGTTTAAATTAAGGGTGGGAAATTCAGGGTTGGATGTTAGGAAAAACTTTTTTACAGTCAGAGTTGTTCAGCAGTGGAATCAGCTGCCTAGGGAGGTGGTGAGCTCCCCTTCACTGGCAGTCTTTAAGCAGCGGCTGGACAAACACTTGTCAGGGATGCTCTAGGCTGATCCTGCATTGAGCAGGGGGTTGGACTGGATGGCCTGGATGGCCCCTTCCAACTCTGTGATTCTATGATTCTATGATCTCCAGACTACAGAGATTGGTTCTCCTGGAGCAAATGGCCGGGTTTCTGGGGGGAGGTGGACTCTATGGCATTGTACCCCGCTGAGGTCTCTCCCCAGGCTCCACCCCTAAATCTCCAGGAATCTTCCAAACTGGAGTTGGCAATGACAACCCTAGACCAATTTCCCACAAGCGCTGCTCCACGCTTGCTCTTCCCTTTGCCCCGATGGTATGTGTCAATTTCACACTAAGTGCTGCGCGGCCGCATTTTGCCCCACAGCTTCGTGCGATTTTCTCCGCCTCTACTCAGTCCTCAAAAAACAGGATTGAGTAGATGCGGGGGAAATCACACGAAGCTGTGGGGCAAAATGCGGCTGCGCAGCACTTAGTGCGAAATTGACATGTACCATCGGGGCAAAAGAGAAGAGCGAACGCGGAGCAGCGCTTTTGGGAAATCAGCCCTACATCTTCAGCTGCTTGGAAGGCACAAGTCTAGTCATGTCTTAGTGGTACAGTTGCCAGCTCTGGCTAGTGAAATACGTGGAGATTTGGGGGTGGAGCCTTAGGAGGATAGGGTTTAGAAAGGGGCGGAACCTCAGCAGGGGACAATTGCACAGAGTCCACTCTCCAAAGCAGCCATTTTCTTCAGGGAAACTGAGCACTGTAGTCTGGAGCTCAACTGTAAGACCAGGAGATCTCCAGGCCCTACCTAGAGGGTGGCAACCCTACTTGGTGGGGGAGACTTCCCTTCCTGTCCTCAAAAAGAAGAAGCCCCACCAAAGTCACTGCTTGCTCAATGAGAATCTGTATGCACAAACCCTACCAATAAGGGGAGACGATCAGAATAGAAGATGACCAGCAGTCCTGCTATCAAAGGAGGACAGATAATGACCCCAAAGACTGCAGCTGCTGGTTGGTGGAGGAAGGAGAGAAGATGCAGCAGCAACCACCAGAACCAGCCCAAGAAATTTGCATGATCAAGGCTAGGGCGCCCAAACACATACACACCACAGGGATATGGGAAGACAGTATCTGCCCTCCTTGCCCCCCCTGCACTGCCTGGTAGAGTTGCCAGCCTCCAGGCAGAGCCTGGATATCTTCCAGAATTACAGTTGATGTCTCCATGTCAGAGATCAGTTCCCCTGGAGAAAATGGCTGCTCTGGAGGACGGACTCTATGGCATTATATACCAAAGAGTTTGCTCTCCTACCCAAATCCCACCCTTCCCTGGTTCTACTACACAAATATCCAGGTTATTTCCCAGCCCTAGAGCTGGCTACCCTAAGGGTGATAGAAGTGTACACTGACCCTCCTCAACCCCTACCCCCACCAGGCCATGGCAAGACACTGTTGCCAGTCCACATTCCCTGTCAAAAGAAGAGAGATCATGTGATGGACTAATGAGCTACAGTCCTCATTCCCTGGCAGCAGGTGTAAGGCAGTGTTGGCCTCCTCACCTTGAGCAGAACTGCAGGGAGCCATCTCCTCAGCTCCACCAGCACCACCATGGTCAGGGGAGGCAAGACATGATGGAGGGAAGGAGGAAGAGGGTCAAGCCAGGTCCTGGGCTAGGCTTGATGCTGCACCCCCCACCAACAGAAGGAGGGGAGCTCCCCACCAGCCACTTGCTCAGGCTGGGGACACCTCCAGGGGCAGACTCTGATGCTACAGATGGCCAGGCAGGGGCTGGGCTGGCTGACACCTCTCCATCTGCCTGGCACCCTCTGTGATCACCTGGAGCCACCTAGTGGACAGGTTGTCCCTGGCAACTGCTTTCCCAAAGATTTGCATGCCAGTTGTGTGCATTGATAGAAAAGTGAACCTGTTCCTTTTGTTTGTTTCCGTGCTTGCTTGCTTATTTATTTATTTAGTCAGAATCTTTCTATGCAGCCTCTCCAGAGTCCTGCTCAAGGTGTCTTACCATTAACAGCCACAGTACAAAACACAAGCTGCTGCTGTTGGACAAGGGAAAGGTTAGACGTTGAGAAAAGGCACCGAGGAGGTGGAGCTGTAGGGAAAATTCTCATGATGTGGGACTCCAAATTGCATCAGCAGTTCACAAAAACTCCACTTCCACGAATCATTGGCTCAGTGGTAGAGCATTTGCTTGGCAGGTTCAGTCCCCGGAATATCCATTTTTTTAAAAAAGGACCAGATAATAGGTGATGTCAAAGATGTCTACCAAGACCATGGAGAGCTGCGGCCACTCTGAGTAGACACTACTGACCTTCATGGAACAAGGGCCTGATTCAATATGCAGCAGCTTTGTGTGTTCATGTAATCTTGACTTCACATTTCTTTCCTTCTACAACCAGCAGAAGCTCTGTTAGTTTATAACCCAAGAGCACAACAACAATTAGAAGAAAAGTGGCTTCAGGGAGGTAAAATGTGCTTGCTGAGAAGTTGTCGGGCGCCTCCGCTGCAGCCTCTTCTCTCCCCGTTTGGCTAAGCAGGCACTGAGAGTGAAGACCCAATGCCCCCAGCGCAAAGAAACCCAAGCCTAGTTGTACGTTCCCTTCAGAGAATTGTTGGGAAGAGCCTCCGAGCCTTTGAGACGCCAAAGGCCATCACTCAGCATCTGCTCTGTCGTGCTCCAAAGTCACGGCTAATTGCTAGCAAATTAAGTGTTCGGTCCTTCAGAAGAGAAATGTTATGCTAGAAATTGTCTGCAAGCACTTCATTCATATTCAGGATTGCAAGGGAGGCTGCAGTGCATGCATAAGGAACTCTGGGCTGGCTGTAATAAGAGAATACGTGCCATTAGCATGCACACAGGAAGCTGTTATCTGCTATGTCAAGCTGAACATCCTCCTTCCGGGGCATCCTGGGAGGGACGCACCTCTCTTCTGAGGCCACTGATCTACCAAGTTCCTACAGGGCCTACCGACTGTTTCAGGAAGGGCCCCATCTGGCCACCCTTTGGCTGAGTGACTCTGTCGATACCAGTGCCCCAGGATTGCCAGCCTCCAGGTGGGGCCTGGGGATCTCCCACTTTTAAAACTAGTCACCAGCCAACAGAGATCAGTTCCCCTGGAGAAAAGGGCTGCTTTGGAGGGTGGATTGCATGGCATTATGCCCTGTTGAGGTCCCCCCCCCATCCCAATCCAGACTCTACCCTCAAGTCTCCAGGAGTTTGCTGATGCTGAGTTGGCAACCCTGCTGGTACCCCGGGATCCATGTTCTCCCCATTCCAAGAAGCTGCAAACGTGTTCATTAAACTCAAACACTATCGCAATGTTTTTACTATCCCAAATGCCTGGAGAGCAAGGTACTGGACAGTCACAGCTTTGCAGTCATTTGACCCCTGCTGTGATTTCCACCACCCTCCCACTCAGGAGGAGTTCCCTATGGTCCTCCCTACCACCCCCTTAGCTTGTGTGTGAGATGGAGATAGGGTTGCCAGGCCGGGAGATTCCTGGAGATTAGGGGAGGGTGGTGTTTGGGAAGGAGAGGTATTTCTTCAGGGCAAAATGCCTTACCGTCCACCTGCCAAGGCAGCCATTTTCTCCAAGGGAACTGCTCTCTGTAGCCTGGGGATCAGTTGTAATGCCAGGGGATCTCCCAGCCCTGCCTGGAGGCTAGCAGCCCTAGGCGGAGAGGGTACTTATCCCACTAGCCAGTGGCAGATGGAGTGAGGCAATTGTCCCTTGTTCATCTTGCTGGATCTTTCTCCAGACTTGGATGACATTCATCAAGAGGGGCTGCTAACTTAAGGCGGCAACCCCAAACACACCCACTAGAGAGTAAGTCCAATTGCTGGCTGTTTTCAAAGCCATCCACATACAAGGGCTACTTAGGGCTGCCAACCTCCAGGTGGGGCCTGCAGATCTCCCAGTATTACAATTGGTCTCCAGACTACGGAGGTCAGTCCCCCTGGAGAAAACGGCTGCTTTGGAGGGTGGACTCTATGGCAGTGTACCTCACTGCAGTCACTGTCTCCCCCTGACTCCACCCCCAAAATCTCCCAGTATTTCTCAACGCAGACTTGGCAACTCTAGGCTTAGTAGCCCCACAACAAAGTGGCCTCTCAAGCTTTGTTCTGTGCTGGCCCCCCTCAGATTTCTGAATTTCCCTTGACAAAGCAGCTGACACCTCACTTGGAGAAGACAGGTCTGCTTCTCACCTTAGCATCTCTGCCGTGTGCCTGATGGTCTTAAGAAAACACTCATGAGAAAAGCTACCAGATTTATCTCTCTTGTTGCACCTAGCCTGTCCTCCTCGTCTCACGTGGCGGCTTTGAAAGTGGGGATGTTCCTGCAGAAGCACAGCTGGCCGGCTGGCCTTCTTGCTTTACAGCTCAGTCACACCACCACAAGTGGCTCACGCCAAGGGGATCCCCTGAAATTACAGCTTGTCTCCAGACTGCAGAGGGATCAGTCCCCCTGGAGAAAATGGATGCTTTCGAGGGTGGACTCTATGGTACTGTACATCACTGAGGTCCCTGTCCTCCCCAGACTCCACACCCAAATTCCCAGGAATTCCCCATCCTGGAGCTGGCAGCCCTACTCCCCATCCACCCTCCACAGGGGGCTAGGGGGGACCTGGCAACCCTATTATATTCTCACAAAGTCTCCCAATTTAAAATACAAATGAAATCCATACTCTGAACCACCTGATGAACTCATATCCTGAGGATGAGGAGCCTGGACAGAGGAACTGGGGTTTTGAACGGGTTCAGCACGCATTTGGCTGTGAAGGACAAAGACTCTTTCCCCATTTGTGCTTCAGTCTCTCCCAAGCAACCAGACCACAATTTTATTGCTTGGGATCAGCTACAGGACAACATCATCCCCAGAGAACTGTCTGTTTACCATCATTGTATATATTCGGGGACCATCCTGCTTTCAATTGAGTATCATTGTTGTTTGTGATTAATTGTTATTAATGTTTTTTATTGCTTTTATCCTGTTTTATATGGGCTTTGCCCCTTGTAAGCCGCCCTGAGCCCATTTCGTGGGGAGGGCGGTGTAAAAATCCCAATAAATAAATAAATAAATAAATAAATTATTGGAAACAGAATTTCTTTCCCAATTAGAATGACCATACCAGAGCTAGAACTTTGCTTTTACAGAAGGGAAGGGAAGGGAAGGAAGGAAGGGAAGGAAGGGAAGGGAAGGGAAGGAAGGGAAGGGAAGGAAGGAAGGGAAGGGAAGAAGAGAAGAGAAGAGAAGAGAAGAGAAGAGAGAGAGAGAAGAGAAGAGAAGAGAAGAGAGGAAGAGAAGGAGGAAGGAAGGAAGGAAG
Source organism: Gekko gecko (assembly GCA_029375565.1). NCBI lineage: Eukaryota > Metazoa > Chordata > Lepidosauria > Squamata > Gekkonidae > Gekko > Gekko gecko. Next base: position 199,359,887 of record JAPDNY010000005.1, read on the forward strand.
GAAGGAAGGAAGGAAGGAAGGAAGAGAAGAGAAGAGAAGAGAAGAGAAGAGAAGAGAAGAGAAGAGAAGAGAAGAGAAGAGAAGAGAAGAGAAGAGAAGAGAAGAGAAGAGAAGAGAAGATGACATTGAATTCTGTGTTTGTGTTTTTCATGCACCCCAGTTTATAGTATCTGCTGCAACAACCTGGGCCTGTTCTAGGGTTGCCAACTCCAGGTTGGGGGATTCATGGAGATTTTGGGGGGTCAGCGCTGGGGAGAGCAGTGTTTAGGGAGGAAAGGGAGCTCAGTGGGGTATAGTTCCACAGTGCTCCTCCTCCAAAGCAGCCATTTCCTCCAGGGGACCTGATCTCTGTTGCCTGTAGGTCATTCGTAATTCCAGAGGAACTCCAAGCCCCACTGGAAGGTTGGCAACCATAGCTTGTTTGATGGTTGTAACTGCTGATTGTTATGCTTATAAAGATCTCACAACAATGAACGAAAGGTGGCTGGCAAAGGATCAAACCGGCAGTATCCTGCTTAAGCAGCTCCCTCCCTCAAGAGGCTCGGCAGATTCTCTGGCTAAGACCTGCCATCCAGTGTTACCAGCAGACATTCAGGACGTGTACATCTTATTCCATATCCATACTTACTTTATAGGAAATCATTGCGACAGGATTGCACAGACAAGTTGATTTTTGGAATCAGTTAAAGCTGTTAATTTTTGGTCAAATTTTACTATAGTAATGAGATTTTTACTGTGGCTTTTAAATGGCTATACTCTGCAATTTTTTTGAAGTGGGGTATATGTTAAAAATGGAGCTGCGGTGGCTCAAGTGGTTAAGACGCTGAACTGCAGGCTGTGGAAGATCAGTAGTTCAGCAGTTCGAGACCCGAGAGTGCCGTATGACGGAGTGAGCTCCCGTCTCTAGTTCCAGCTCCTGCCAACCTAGCAGTTCGAAAGCAAGAAATTGCAACTAGATAAATAGGTACCACTTTGGTGGGAAGGTAACAGCGTTCGGTGCGCCTTGGTGTTTAGTCATGCCGGCCACATGACCACGGAAACGTCTTCGGACAGCACTGGCTCTTCGGCTTTGAAACGGAGATGAGCACCGCAACCCTAGAGTCGGATTCGACTGGCTTTTGAGCAAGGGAACCTTTACCTTTACCTATATGTTAAAAAAAAAGAAAGCATCAATAGTTGCCTTGTTGCCCTGACCCGAATGGCCCAAGCTAGCCTGGTCTCATCATATCTCAGAAGCTAGGCAGGTTCTGCAGTGCTTAGTGCTCGGATGGGAGACCTCCTAGGAAGTCCAAGGTTGCTCTGGAGAGGCTGTCAGTGGCAAACTACCTCTATAAGTTTCTGGCTTGAAAACCCTGGGGCCTACAGGGTGACAGTAAACTGGCTGCGACTTGAAAACACTTTGCCCTACCAGCTGCCTTGTTCAGTGGATCACAGTTTGGATAGTTCCGCTTTGATAAAACATCGTTCTTCTATGAAATCATGATGAGTTCTTATTTCCCAACACGTCTCAAAGCCTCATCCGTGAAACCAGCAGCGAAAATCGATTTGCTGAAAAACGCCGGGCAAGCTGTCCATTGTCAAAAGGGTATCGAGATGGTATGCTGGGAACTGTAAAGGCACAACTGCTTTGCTTTTCATCTCTGTACAACTCGGGGAGAACTGACCGCAGTAATACCGCCATCTGCTTTGCACGCCTTGACCTGGATGGCCCAGCCTAGCCGAATCTCATCAGATCTCGGAAGATAAGCAGGGCAGGCCCTTGTTAGCACTTGGTTGGGAGACCACTAAGGAAGTCCGGAGTTGACTTGCAGAGGCAGGCAATGGCAAGCCATATCTGTTTGTCTCCTGCCTTGAAGGCTTTACAGGGTCACCATAAGTCACAATTTGACAGAGCTTTCCACACCACTCCGTTGCACAGTTCAAGATACTACCAAGGGTACAACTCATTCCCAAAAGTGGTGATGCAAGACAGATTCTCTGCTTCTCTCGCAACCTTCTGTATTTATTTGGTGGGTCTTCTTTTCACAGCAGCCTGAATAGCCCATCTTAGCCCAAGTTCATCTGATCTTGGAAGCTAAGCAGGGTTGGCCATGGTTAGTAGTTGGATGGGGAACCACCAAGGAAGACAAGGGTTGCTATGCAGATAGGGTTGCCAGCTCTGGGTTGGGAAATACCTGGTGATTTGGGAGGTGGGTGGAGACTGAGCAGGGCAGGGTTCGGGGCAGGGAGGGACCCCTGCATATAATGCCATAGAGTCCAACCTCCAGAGCAGCCATTTTCTCCGGGGGAACTGATCTTGGTCATCTGGAGATCAACTGTAATAGGAGGAGATCACCAGGTGCCACCTGGATGTTGGCAGCCCTATACACAGAGGAAGCCAATGGAAAACCATCTCTGCTTGTCTCTTGCCTAGAGCGCCTGGTAGATGGAGTCACTGTGAGTGGGTTCTCTTGGAAGTTCCAGGTGTGATGTTCCTGTGTCTCAGACCTCCAGACTTTGTGGCAAGAGAGACTATATAGCTGGAGAGACACACTGTCCTTTCTTCCTGTGTTTACTCTTCTGCCACTGTCCCCTTTGAAATATAGATTGTGTTCTCAGGGACAATTTCCCTTCCATCCATTCTCTCTCAGTTGAAGATGAACTCTCTCCCTGCATGTACCAAGAGGGATGACATGCTGTTCTCTCTTGGCACCATGAGGCCATCTCTCTTGCCATCTGCTTCCATCCTTTAACTAGTAAGTTAGTACTCTACCCTGTCTCTACTCTTTCCTATCCAAAGTGTACTCCGCAAATAAAGGGAGAAGCAGGGGTCGTTTGGGGCCACAGCGCGCTGGAGCACTGCTCCAGCAGCAGGCACAAATGGTGGTGGCGGCAAGCCCTGCTCCCAGCTCCCCACCCCCACGCTCTTTCTTTCTAGAGTCGCACTGCTGCAGCAGCGCAATCTTTCCATTATATTCTATGGCCCCATAGAATAAAAATCTGATGGAAAGATCGCGCCGCCACTGCAGCGCAACTCTAGAGAGAAGGGGTTTTAACATTAAACCCCTTCTCTCTTCGCTTCCCCCCCCCGCTCACCTTGGCAGGCCGGCTGGGAAAGGGAAGGGGAGGCTTTTGAAGATGCCTCCCCCCCCTTTTGCTTCCCCTTCTGACATTTCTTCTGGTGATGTCAGGGGGTGTGGCATATGCTAATGAGCTATTATGCTAATAGCCTATTACATATGGTAATAAGCTCTTGCAGCAGCTCTTTTTCTATGAAATGACCCCTGGGAAGAAGTATTTTACTCCTAAACTTGCAACGTGGCTCTTTGTAGCTTTGTAAGCTGAGTAACCTGGTAAAGTAATGCTGTTGCATTTGTAGCTTTATTTAAGCACTCTGCTAACTAGTGGTAACTGGACTAACCACACCAGTTAACCCCCCAATATGTTCTTCATCTTTTTGCCCATTTGTTTTGGGGTTTTTAATGGTGGTGATAGGGAAGAGAGAGAGAGAAAATGTTTCTCTTCATAACATCTGCAAAAAAATATCTACCCAAAATGTTTGGAGGCGGCAAGGCGACAAGGGTGAGATCTCACTTTCTTGTCTGAACCAGTGCAGGAGGTGTGTGTTTCTCGCGAGGAAAAGGAATATACCCTGCTGAAACTTGTTTTCTCTTTGCTATTTAAAGCTTGGCATACGGATAAGATCTCAGATTTCAGGGCTGGCAGCATTTTATCCTTCATGGTTGCTAAACAAAAAATGAATTAAATGCACAGAGAGAACAGATCTGTCTCACCTAATAACAGGACCGTCTACTACACTGTCCCCCTTTTGAGCAATCTATCCTTCTGAGCTATGCAACAACTGGCCGCAGGGGATTTCTGATTTCGACTCACTGTGAAGTACCTTGCCAATGAGCTACACTGGAGCAGACATGGAAAGGATCCAGAATGGGGGGAGGGGGAGAATGCAGTCCCTGAGCATCAAGTCTGTCCAAAGGCAGGCAGCAGCAAAAGAACAAAACTAGAAATTAGAGTTACCCATGGCTTTCCTTTGAGGTTTCAATCATGCCACGGACTCTTTCTAAATTGGAGCGAAAGATTATCATTTCCAGAGCTCTGCTTTGCAGCAGCCGTCTCCTCCCCCTTCATCACTGTGCGCCTGGTTGTGCATTCAGCATCCAAATCCAAGCTGAATGCCTGGGAACAGGTTAACACAAATCAGTTTTCTTTTTATCTCTCTACCCCTGAGAAGGCCAGATCTGGCCATTGGCTGCCATTGGGTTTTGCTTTCAGTTTCCATTTCCTCCACAGTTTAAAGGTTTCCCCAGGAGTAGGGTTGCCAGGTCCGTCCGTCCCCATCCTGGCCACTGGCAGGGGATGGGGGTAGGATTGCCAGATCCAGGTTAGGAAGCTCCTGGAGATTTGTGGATGGAGCCTGGGGAGGACAGGGGACCTCGATGGAGTACAATGCCATAGAGCCCACCCTCCAAAGCATCCATTTTTCTCCATGGGAACTGATCTTTGTCAACTGGAGATGAGCTGTAATTCCAGGAGATCCCCAGGCCCCACCTGGAGGTTCGCATCCCTAGATGGGGAGGGAAGGGGCAGCAGGAGGAGGAGTGACTCAGCAAATATATGCCTGGCAAGGGTCCTAACCAGCCAGCACAATCGGTCCAGGTTTGTATTGTGGGGCATGTCTCTGACTGGCATTTCTGTGCACAGTGTGTCAAAAGGGGAGTCTTTCTCCTCTCTGTTTGCACACTGGCAGAGAGAATTTTGTGCCACCGTGATGCAGGGGAGAGTCAGAGCCAGAAATACGCTTCCCACTGTCTTTTAGGATTTCTTTTATTGCCCTGAAACTTGAGCAGAATAATCCTCCATATGATGGGTACAATCTCAGAGAATTTGGGGGTGCAGTGTAGCGCTGCCAACTCTGGGATGGGAAATTTCTGGAGATCTGGGGGTGCCGCCTGAGGAGGTCAGGATTTGGGGAGGGATCTCAGCGGGGCATAATGCCATAGAGTCAGGCCTCTGAAGCTGCCATTCCAGAGGAACCAGGGTTGCCATCGGTGGGGGACGGGGGGATAGAGTTGCAAGATCCATGTCAGGAGACTCCCAGAGATTTGGGGATGGAGCATGGGGAGGACAGGGACCTCAGTGGGATACAATGCCACAGAGTCCACCCTCCAAAGCATCTATTTTCTCCAGGGGAACTGATCTCTGTAGTTTGGAGACGAGCTTTAATTTTAGGGGATCCCCAGGCCCCATCTGGAGGCTGGCATCCCTAAGAGGAACTGACCTCTGCCACCTGGAAATCAGCTGTAATTCCAGGAGATCTCCAACCCCCACTTGGAGGATTGAAACCCTATCAGTGTTACAGATGAAAATGTGAAACCAACTAATACAGTCAGGTGGGGCTTTTTTTCCCAGTTTATTGTCACAGTCCTTAGACCAGTCATACAAAAAAGAAGTACACATTTACAAGATTCCAAAATTTTAAAAGAGATTTAAAAACACATTAAAAAGCAGTTTAAAATTTAATCTAATGTCTAATTACCGCAACTACCTACTATCTAACTACCATAACATTTCCATAACCTGAGTATCACCATACAAAAACTGGCTACTTGGTAGGTAATACAACAATACAATAATGTACCTAAACATGTGACAGAATCTGATAGATTAATAAGCCTGTTTATTTATAGCCCACCTTTGTTGCTGAGACTCAAGGTGTATTACAACTAAAAACAATGCAGTAAGAACTATTTAATATATATAATAGCAAACAAAATTAGAAACCAATGTACTAAAACACTGTATAACAGAAGCAATAAAGCAGGCTTACAAGCTGGTGAAGAATGCAGTGAAAACATTATATTACAAACAACAAAAGAGAAGCTGGATTCCAAAAATTAGAAGAACAATGCAACCTACAATGAGGGCTAATTTTAAGTTCCACAGACATTAAACACAACCCTATTCACCCTCCTGAATAGTTCTGTTTAACACATGATGGAAGAGTGAGCCGTGGCTTAGATTCGGAGATTGATGATGATGATGATGATGATGATGATGATGATGATGATGATGATTCGGAAGGCTCCTAAGAACATAAGAACATAAGAACATAAGAGAAGTCAATGTTAGATCAGGCTCCTGGTTCAATCCCCAGCATCTCCAGCTAAAAGGACTGGGTCAAAGGTAGTGTAAAAGATCTCTGCCTGAGACCCTGGAGAGCTTCTGCCAGTATGAATAGACAACACTGACTGTGATAGACCAAAGGGATAATTCAGTAGAAGGCAACTTCATGTGTTCCTCAGGCGGACATTCCACCAGATGAGAACCACAACAGAGAAACCTTGAGTATGGGCAGCTGTTGGTTTTACCCCTGTGCAGAGTGGCACCTTCAGAAGGCTTTGTTCAGATGAGCAACAGTGCCAAAGTGGGGCAATTTGCAGGACCTGATATATGGGCCATGAAAAGCTTTATAGATACTAACCTCCACCTTGAACTGAACCCCGGCAACTCCAGAACTAATTCTATTTAATCTCTGGGAGAACTTAAAAATTCCTAAAGTTAGAGAAGACTTAATAATGACAATGATCACGGCAGCAAAAAGCATCATAGCTATTAAATGGAAAGACAAAAATGCATTCACTGTATATAAAGTTATGGGGTTATTTTATTATGGATAAGATAATAGACGATATCCAAAAACACAATCTTCAGTCAAACAATTGATATATACTGAAGAAATGGGCTTCCTTTGTAAAATGGAAGTTTAAAAACCAAGAAGGTATAGATAAATCAACATTAGTTAATTTTTGTGTTAGTTACAATTTTGTTATTTTGTGTTAGCTACAATAAGTTAGTAATAATACTGTTTGAGCATTTCGGTCCTAAGAGTCCTAAATAAGATTATTATTATGTAAATATATATACTTAGAATTAGATTTTAATCATCAGGAGTGTCTGTCTGTAAATTATTTCATTACGTATGGATATGTTCAGCTTGGTGTTTTGTTTGGTATATGTTATGTATAATAATTGTTACAAGTTATATACTGTCACTGGATATCAATGTTAAAATAATAAAAAGTTTTTTTGGGGGGAAACTGAATCCAGGACTTAATCAGTAATCAATGTGGTGACTGCAAAACAGGTATCAAATGCATACTCCACCTAGTGCCCAGTGATAATTGAGCCACGGTGTTCCATGACAGCTGGAGTTTCTAAGCTGTTATTTTCAAGGGCAGACCCGTGTTGCACATATTGCAATAGTCTAGCCAGGAGAGTATCATGCTGGCAATTGGGGCTGCCAACTTTGGGTTGAGAAATTCCTGTTTGGGCAGGGTGGGGTTTGTGTGGGGAGGCAACAGACCTCAACGCAATATAATGTCATAGGCTCTACCCTCCAAAGTAGCTGTTTCCTCCAGGGAAACTGATCTCTGTAGCCTGGAGATCAGTTGCAGTTCCAGGAGATCTGCCGGCCCCACCTGGAGGTTGGTAAGTCTGGCATGGACCAATGTGACCAGACTGGCTGAATCATGGTAGGGAGCTATTCTCTGGGATGAACACAGGAGAAAACAAGTTTGCTGACAAATTAAGTTGCTTCTCCAGAAATAATGTGGGGTCAAGTGTAATGACCCAGACCCTTATATGGATCAGCGAGGAACAGTGGCATGCCATCAAATGTGGAAAGCACAATATCCTCTTGATATATTGGTGGGGGGGTAATAAATTCCCTAAAATCATCTGATAAAGAAATGAACTGAACAAAAAGTTTTCCAAAACAGAACAAGCCAAACCCAGATCACAATAACATTTCTGTGCACAAATGAAACACATGTCCACATATGTTTCATTTGCCCTTCTCTTCCCCAAAACCAAAAACTTCTGAGTAAGACAGAAGGGACCCAGCAGCAGCAAAGTGAGCAGCATAATAATAATAAAAAAAACCTTGCAGTTCTCAGCCTCTCCACTAAATGATCTGCCTTCTTCTGGACTCATTTGACGATAAAGACACACTAGATTCACATGCATGTACATCACAGACTGGGATGTCTAGGCTGAAGTGTTATTCTTCACATGACTTTTTAGGGATGCCAACCCCGAGGTGGATGTGAGGATCACCCAGAATTATAGCTCATCTCCAGACTATAGAAATCAGTTCCAGTAGAGAAAACAGATGTTCTGAAGGATGGATTCTGTGGCATCATACCCCACTGAGGTCCCTGTCCTCCCCAGGCTCCATCCCCCAATCTCCAGGAGTTTCCCAGCCTAGGTCTGGCAGCCCTACTGCCTCATATCCCAAAGATAGCCGGGGGGACCTGGCCCCCCTATGACTTTTCGATGCATGTGAAATCATTGGATTTTGTCAGAAAGTACTACCAAGCTGCAGCTGACTCATGGAATCTCTGTAGGGTTTTTAAGGCATGCGGGCCTACAGACAAACAAAGGATGGCTTGCTATTGCAAATCCTAGACTTCCTTGGTGGTCTCCCATCCAGGTACTAAGCAAAGCTGACCCTGCTTAACTTCCAAGATCAGACGAGATCAGGCTAGCCTGGGTCATCCAGGTCAAGGGCATCACATTTTACCACATCACTTTTAACTGGTTAACATTTAGTTTACAGGAACTTTTATGTACTGAAAGCTGGTTCATCTTTTGTTAAAGGTTAATGTCCTGCTCACATACATAAATTCCTGCTTTCACCACATGTGGGTGCATTCAGATAAAACATTCACCCAGCTGCACTCCAGGAAGGAAGAAAAGTGAAACCAGAGCCCAAGTATTTGGAATTTCATGAAGCTTTCAGGGCATGATTGGTAGAGCCGCAACTTGAGCAAAACCATAGAAAAAACACAGTTAAGCATTGGGGGGGATGGTTGCATTGAGGTCTGTATTTTGCAATTGTTCAAAAGGGCCACAGGAGGTCTTTAGGTAAAATTACACACCAGGATTTATAGGAGGTTGTCAGAATATGTGAGCAAGTGAGATAGAACTCAGCCACTGCAGAAAAGGAAGAGACCCCCCCATCTTGGGCTCTGCACTTGTCTTTGTAACATTTTCCCATTGTGAGCCAGAACCCTTTTAGGGCTAGCATGCTTTTCAAAACTCACTGTAACAGTTTACAAATGTGAATGAACGAACTCAGCTTCACAATATACCTTCTTGCACATTCATAATCTTGCACCATCGCTCTTCCATACTTCATTGACCAGTCTGGAAAACTGCCATATTTCACAGAGTGACTTCTGTCCCAAAATGTGGATTCAAAGTACTAGTGTGGTTAGGGTTGCCAGCTCCAGGTTGGGAAACTCCTGGAGATTTGGGGATGGAGCCTGAGGAGGAAAAGGTTTGGTTGTTATACTTGTTAGCAAATTCTGAAATTCTTGATCCTTAGTATGTAATCTACAGACATGGACTGACCTTCTAAAGGATTTGCAGGAATTCATATTTGTATACAGTATAAAAGGCACACTACATGTACTCCCACCCTTCATTTCTTACTCTTCATGGCTCAGTTATGGCAACAAGGATGGGCGAGTCTGTCACCCAAGGAAACCCCTGCACCCAACAATATACTGCTAACCTCAGATTCTCCAAGGTTCCCTTGCTCGAAAGCCAGTCGAATCCGACTCTAGGGTTGCGGTGCTCATCTCCGTTTCAAAGCCGAAGAGCCAGCGCTGTCCGAAGACGTTTCCGTGGTCATGTGGCCGGCATGACTAAACACCAAGGCGCACGGAACGCTGTTACCTTCCCACCAAAGTGGTACCTATTTATCTACTTGCAATTTCTTGCTTTCGAACTGCTAGATTGGCAGGAGCTGGAACTAGAGATGGGAGCTCACCCCATCATGCGGCACTCTTGGGTCTCGAACTGCTGAACTACTGACCTTCCACAGCCTGCAGTTCAGCGACTTAACCACTTGAGCCACCGCAGCTCCAAGTGCTGCCTAATCACATCCTCATAAGGGGTTCTGCTAAGGCACCTTCTGTCTTTAGAATCAAGGAGAAGATTAGTATCAGTTAGAAGACGGCCCGTGGTTCAGTGGTAGAGCATCTACTTGGCATGCAAAAGGTCCTAGGTTCAATCCCCGGCAATCTCCAGTTTAAAAAGAGCCAGGCAGTAGGTGATGTGAGAGACCTCTGCCTGAGATCCTGGAGAACTGCTGCCAGTCTGAGTAGACAATACAGACTTTGAAGGACCAATGGTCTGATTCAGTATAAGGCAGTTTCATATGTATACATTACGGCTAAGCTATGTACATATGTGCGTGCCAACAAGTCATAAGAGACCTACAGTGACCCCAACAAGGGACTTTCAAGACAAATGAGAAGCAGACATGGTTTGCCGCTGCTTTACTCTGTAAAGCCTTCCTTGGTCGTTTCTCATCTGAGTACTGACCCTGCTACGCTTCCAAGATCTGACAAGATTGGGCTATACCATGCTGCCTTCCCACTCCAGAACTAAGCTAGGAATCAAGTTTTCCCATGAAGCAGATCTGGGTTCTTGCTTCACTGAAGCCCCCCCCAGCTGTGATCCTGATCTGAATTGGGCCCCTGCAGCACTTGTGCTGTCATTTACTGTGAAAGTATGAGAAGTGGGTTGGGGGAACCAAAACCCAACTCATAAAAAAAATATCTAGTTTGGCCCTTACAGTGCAATCATAAGAACACATTCCTGGATGCCCCACTGAGCAGATCTGTGAGGGAATCTTGAGTAGACCTGTTTTTAAGATTGCTCTGCTCTCTAGGCTACAAATTCTATACCACATGGAGTCTGTTTGGCTTTACATAGGGAGAACTGGAAACTGTATAAACTATCGCTTCTGATACATGCGCAAAGTGGGTTAGTTGATCATCCCCCAGTTGTGAGCATTGTCTTAGGGAGGTCTCTGCAAGGGCAGGGTCCACATTGCACACAAATGAGTCATAAGTGGAGCAGCTGCCCTGTAAAACCATGGGGCTAAGATTGGTCCCAGCTCTGAGTTCAAGCAGCAAGACATCCTGATATATGATATTTGTATCAATGCGTGCTTGCAGTTCAGAACTCTCTGTGCGTGCTCTGGGTGATGCATGGGCAAGCTGGCTTTGCAGACACCCTCAGGGGGTAGTACACGGAACTGCTGTGCAACGCAGAGGCATTCTGGAGTTTCTTCCTCCAAATGACGTGAGTGTGGTGTTTCCCTCTGTCTGTCTCCATGGCACATAGGTTTTACCAAGGAAGGTAGAGCCTAATTGCCTCTCTGCTGTTAATTGCTCCACACCTCCCCGCTGAAGCAATGGAGAAACTCAATCTATTTAATGAGCAAAATGAGTGATGGGTCTGCCTGTGATGAGCCACTCTGCTCTCTGCTAATCTCTTGCTGGAATCTGTTGGAGTCAGACTTCCTCATTTGGCGCTCCCCCTCCCATCAGGTCCATTCCCTAAAACAGCCCCATCAGCAGCAATGGGCAGAGGATGTGCTTGGCTTTAACATTTTCATCATTCCAATCGTGCCCTTTCATCTTGTCCTCACGGTGACAATTCCCACTCCCATTCTAGATGGGAAGTGACCAGATCGAATACTCTGTCTGCCAAACCACTTTGACACATGCGCACTTCTTGCTCAGAGAGAACTTTTTTCTGCCTCCCCCAAAATACTGGAACTTGTGGGCATCCAACAAAGCTGATGGCCAGTAGATTCATGATGGACACAAGGAAATCCTTCTTTACACAGCGAGTGATTCAAATATGGAATTCGCTGCCAGAGGATGTTGTGGTGGCCACAGGCATAGGCAGCTTTAAAAGGGGATTTGGGCAGATTTCTAGCTGATTTCCCACTACAGCTGCCTCGGGGTTGCGCAGCCGTTTGCCCCAATACTATTCGTCAATTTCACACCCGAAGCCGCGGGGCTGCATTTTGACCCGAGGCTTCGCCCGATTTCCCCGCAGTTTCCTGATCCTGTTTTTTGAGGATTACGAAACTGCGGGGGAAATCGGGCGAAGCCACGGGTCAAAATGCAGCCCCGCGGCTTCGGGTGTGAAATTGACAAATAGTATCGGGGCAAATGGCGGCGCAACCCCGAGGCAGCTGTAGTGGGAAATCAGCCATAGTCTATCATGGGTTACTAGCCCAAAGGGAACCTCCCCATTCAGAGGCAGTAAACCTTTGAATACCGTCACTAGGAGAAGACCTTGGCTCCTCAGCCCGTTGCTGGAGCTCCAGAGGAAGTGGTTGGTCACTGCATGAGACTCAGTACCGGTCTATATGCAGGCCCGTAGCCAGGATTTTGTAATTCAGGGGGCCTTTAAATAAGTCAGGGGGCACTGACATCACAAAATAAAAAATGAAATAAAAATAAAATTTTAAAGACTCACTTTTGCAGTGTTCCACTCTGCTTGCCTACATGGAGAAGCAAGCCACACTTGGAGAAGGGGAAGGAGCAGTGGTGGGGAGTCCTCCAGGTAGCCCAGAGAGTTGGGGGTCCTCTGGGTAGCCCAGAGAGCCGGGGGGGCTGGGGGCTGGCTGGAAGTCAGGGGGCCTTGGCAGGAAGTCAGGGGGGCAGGCCCCGAAATGCCCCACTGTAGCTACGGGCCTGTCTATATGGACACTGGTCTGATCCAGCAGGCCTCTTCTTATGCTGTTATAATTTTACACTCTTTCTTCCCTGAAAGGATGCAGGATGGGTTTGAGTCTCAGTGAGAAAGGCAGGATGGCTATAAATGAAGTAAATAAAATCAAATAAATGCTAGCATAGCCATTTGCCTGCCATCAGTGAGGAACCCCCACTGGCACAATCCTTCCCACGCCATCATGCAATGGAGCAACAAGAGGAAAATGTGGGGAGTGTGGCCGGAAGTGACATCACCACACCACTGGACACTCTGGGATTCACCTAAAACTCTATAGTTTTTACTGTGGTTTATAGAAACCACAAAGAAAATAGCCCCAAACCAAACCAGCCTACAAATTACAATGGGAAAACATAAAACAAGAGTGATGTGGTTCCGTAAGGAAGTTGGTGGTAAATAACATGCAAATGTGGGAGAAGTCTGCGATTTCGAAGGAAGGAGGACAAAGAAAGCAACACAAGGACAAAATCTTGCATTGAAAAGAGGTCCTGTCTGCGTACTGTGACTGCAGACTGCCTGACCAAAACAGCAAAGACTGTATGAGGAAGTTAAAAAAAAAAAATGTCAGGAAGGACCCATGTTTATATATTCATACAGCTTTAAATGTGGCTTGTGCCAAAGCATTCTGGGAAATATTGTTTTTTAGGAATATCCTCTGTTGAAAATGTAAGCATGCTCTCAGAGAGAAGCAAATACCCAGGGGGAAAAAATATTAACATGCACGGCTTACTACAGAAAATCTGAGCAGTCGAGCCTTTACGCCTGACCTTGGGTTTTGTGCCTGCAGTACGCACTATTCTTTTTTCTCCGGCGTATTCCTTCTGCAGTGATCCTGGCTGGGCTGCCCTCTCCCGCCATCCATTTTAAACTGGGTGGCAGGAGCGGGCAGTCCAGACAGGCTCACTGTGCCTGCGGGAAGCCAATGGCCTAGTGTTGCCAACTCTGGGTTGGGAAATTCCTGGAGGTTTCTGGGGTGGAGCCTGGGGAAGGCAGAATTTGGGCAAGGGAGGCAGCTCAGCGGGGTATAATGCCATGGAGTCCACTCTCCAAGGCATCCATCTTCTTCTGAGGAACTGACCCGTGTAGTCTGGAGATCAACTGTAATCCTGGGAGGTCTCCAGGCCCCACTTGAAGCTTGGCCCCCCCTGCTCTGTCCCCTGCTCATTGTTCTGGCCACACAAGACAAACCCCACTAAAGATCACGAGAATGCTGGCTGGAACTCCTTGAATCTGAAGAGCGCTTGGTGGGAATCACTGCTAGATGCCTGTGTGCATGCAACACCGTTGCAATAACAGACAAGAACTTAAGAAGTCTACATGTGCTGCAATAATCACAGTTACACAACAATGTAGTAATTTACTGTTAATTAGAAGTTCGGCATCTGTCATCTCCTCACAGGCAAAGAACCTCACAGCAGAACTGATCAATGATATCCAAATAAAAGGTTAACAACTAACAAATAGGGCTGCCATCTCTGGGCTGGGAAATTCCCGGAGATTTGGGGGGCAGAGCCTGGGGAGGGCAGGGAGAGGGGAGGGGCTTCAGCAGGGTATAACGCCATAGAGTCCAAAGCAGCCATCTTCTCCAGGGGAACTGTCCTCTGTAGCCTGGAGATCGGTTGTAATTCCAGGAAGAGAAGAGAAGAGATTGGATTTATACCCCACCCTTCACTACCCAAAGATGTCTCAGAGCGGCTTACAAACTCCTTTCCCGTCCCCTCCCCACTACGGACACCGTGTGAGGTAGGTGGGGCTGAGAGAGCTCTTGACAGAAGCTGCTCTTTTTTCAAGAACAGTTCTTATCAGAACTATGGCTTGCCCAAGGTCATCCAGCCAGGTGCAAGTGGAAGAGTGGAGAATCAAACCCGGTTCTCCCAGATTAGAGCCCGTGCACTTAACCACTACACTACACTGGCTACACCAAACTGGTGGAGGAAATCTCCAGCCACCACCTGGAGACTGGCAGTCCGAACTGACAATTTATGGACCTGGTCATACGGGCCAGAAAACGCAGGGGGGAGGCATGGCAGTTTGCCCCGGAGCAAAATAAGGCACGGTAGCCCGATCACACGGGCCACTGGGTTGCCACACTCCAGCGCAGAGCGCCGATCACACAGTGCTGCTACAGTGCGGCAAAAAAGCAGTGCAGCAGAGCATGCAAGCTGCGCTGTAGCAAAGGGTGCATGTGCCGTGGGGGGGCGCTGTCAGTGTCTTGCGTGTGCACATGCATCATTCAGCATTGGTGCGCATCCCATGGAAACTTACAACATCCAGAAACCCTGGGACATGGGCAGGCATCGGAAGCCGCGAGATACTGGTGCTCCCACGATCAGATGCCGGCCTTTGCCCCAGGGTTTCCAGAAACTAGTATTTCGACCTAGTAGTTTTTTACTCTGTGTTTTCCTCCCAGATGTGCTGGTATGATCGTGCATGGAAAGTCCACAGGGCTACCATGCCTTCAGCGGGGCAAATGCTCTGTGTGAATAATTACAATAAAACAACAGCAGCTTTCAGAAACATCACAGTACTAAATCTACAAAATAAAAACTTCCTTTAAATAAAGATTTTTACAATTAATTTATGCAGATGCCGAGTGACAAGCTTGCCTTCCTATCTCTGTGGGGAGCTGGATCTATAAAGCAACCCCAGACAGTGCTGTTTCTCACCTGATAGTCAGAGGGAACCCTCAGGAGGTCTCAGTAGGCAGCCCTTCAGGTATGTGGGTCGCAGGCTATGAAAGGCTTTAAAGCACCTTGAGCTGAACCTGGGAGTAAATTGGTAGCCAGTGCAGCTATGGTGATGCAGACTGGGTATGATTCTGAGGTCCTGCCCCAGGTGAGAAGCAAGCAGGCCCTTCCTGCTCCAGCTGAATTGTCAGAGTTGTCTTCAGGGGCAAAGCCACCCCAGTCTGAGTGTACTGCAGTAGTCAAGTCTGAGGGTTTCTGATGCATGGGCCGGTGTGGCAAGGTCAGCTGTACCCTGCTGGGATAAGATGGGGAAAAGCACTTCGGGGAACTGTGGCAATCTACTTTCCAAGCAGTATGTGTATCACAAACCTATATCTCAAGGACACAGAAACAGTGTCCAGCTCACCTGGAGCCCCTGGGGCAACTGACAACATCTCTTCTGTCCTGCCTCTATCCAGTTGGGACTTCAATCAGACCAGGTAACAGTAATCAACATTAATGAACAGAGAATGGGGGGGGGGGTGATCACATGACAATGTTAAATGCTGCCGAAACAGAAAATTTGCAACACTGCATGATAAATGCTCTGACCTGCATGACCCAAGCTAGCTCGATCACATCAGACCTCTGAAGCTAAGCAGGGTCAGCCCTACTTAGCACTTGGCTGGGAGACCTCCAAGAAAGTCCAAGGTTGCTATGCATAGGCAGGCAATGGCAAACCATCTTTGTTCATCTCTTCCCTAGTAAGCCCTATGGGGTCACCATAAGTCAGCTGCCACTTAATGGCACTTTCCACCAGCACATCACTAAACACACACTTCTCAAAGTGCAGTTCTCCTAAGCAGAATTACACCTCTCTAAGCCCACCGACTCCAATGGATGGATATAGAAGGGTACACCTCTATTTAGGATTGCACTGGCAGTCACAAAATACAGTAGCTGTACAAAACTATGCCAAGAACCAACCAGAACCTGATGACCTGTACCTCTCAGAGAATAGGACTCCCTCAGGCAAAGAAGGGATGCTTAGGTGGGGATTTGTAGGCAATCAAGAAAGCTGTCTCCCAGCCACTGAGCCAGCACTGGAAGAAATACTTCTTCCATTTTCTTCTATTGCAATACCTATTTGACTATGAGGATTGGAAAGGCTCCCTGTTACTCTCATTCTTCTGACTCTTCCGTGCCTCCTCCTGATGTGACCTATCATCTGCCAACCTGCAGGGAAACAAAACAAATCAAAGTTACCCATTCATTTTCATTTTAAAATGCCTGAAGCAAATTAAGCTTTTTTATTACATTAATTTTAAAATTAATACACCTTCCTAGATTTTGTTGAGCATTATGAAGAGGTCAGAACCATGACCAAATAAGACTATACCAGGCAGATCCCAGATTTCAGCTGCTGAATTGTGTTCTTGGACTTCTTTTTGTTTTTTCTCCATCTAATGACAACTGACTTAAGACAACCCCATGGAGTTTTCAAGGCAAGAGACATTCAGAGGTGAACATAAGAGAAGCCAATGTTGAATCAGGCCAATGGCCCATCTAGTCCAACACTCTGTCACACAGTGGCCAAAAATACCAGGTGCCATCAGGAGGTCCAGCAGTGGGGCCAGGACACTAGAAGCCCTCCCACTGCTGCCCCCCCCAGCACCAAGAATAGAGGGCATCACCTGCCCCGACTGAGAGTTCCTGTCTATACCTTGTGGCTAACAGCCACTGATGGACTTCTGCTCCATATGTTTATCAAATTCCCTCTTGAAACTGTCCATGCTTGTAGCTGCCACCACCTCCTGTGGCAGTGAATTCCATGTGTTAATCACTCTTTGGGTGAAGAAGTACTTCCTTTTATCTGTTCTAACCTGACTGCTAAGCAATTTCATTGAGTGTCCACGAGTTCTTGTATTGTGAGAAAGGGAGAAAAGTACTTCCTTTGCCATTGTCTGCCTCCTGTTGTGGGGAGAGGAAGGGAAGGCGATTGTAAGCCACTCCGAGACTCCTTCAAGTAGTGAAGGGCGGGGTATAAAACCGACTCTTTTTCTTCTTCTTCTTCCTTGTAGTGACCCTGGTATTCTTTGTCAGTCTCCCATCCAAATACTGACCATGGCTGACCCTGCGTAGCTTCCAGACTCTGATGTGATTGGCCATGCATGTTCTTTGTTTTGTTCTTTGTTGTCATTGCAGCCAACTACAGCAACCCCATAGGGTTTTCCAGGCAAAAGACATTCAGAGGCGGTTTTGCCACTGCTGGCCTGTGTCCCAACCCTGGGGGCTTCCTTGGCGGTCTCCCACCCAAATACTGACCAGGGCCAACCCTGCTTAGCTTTTGAGATCTGACAAGATTGGGCCAGCCTGGACCATCCAGGTCAGGGCCCTTCTGCTTTGCCCTACCCAAACTCACCAGCAGGAGCAGGTCTGCTGGTTGTCCTGCAATTAGGCAGGAGAAAAGTCCCCTGACAGCCGCTCCTATTTCTCTCTGTGTGTGTGTCTATTAAACTGCAGACTCTAATGAGTTCCCCTCTTATGCCAGAGCCGCTCAGCACCTCTCTGTTTTTCACAGATCCCCCTCATGAATATTTCTCACTACATACTGGATGTCATTATTCTATTGAGAATCAATTAGCCCAAATGTTGTTATGACAGTTATATTTTTATTTTTAAAAAATATCAAAAAATATTTTTAGCTGAATTTTATATCATTCTGTCTCTTTTGAGACACTTCAGAAAGCATGCCGGGGCTGGGGGGACGGGGGACGACGACGACTCTCATACCGATCTGGTGGCAAAAGAAGTTTTGTGATGATGCAAAGAAGGATGGATTTCTGAATGAAAGAAGTACTTCTTTGAAGGAACCGTAAGATTTTTTTTGGCTTGGAAGCCCCAGTGCACTTGACAGGGGAAATGACGCCTCCTGCTTGTTCCAGTAAATTATTTATTGATCCAAAACTAGACAATCTTATCCAGAACAATTCAGTCACAGAATCAACAACAGCCAAAAGCCTTTGCCGAGGAGGTGCTGGAATGCCCGCTTGCCTGCTCTGGAGCTCATTTCTTGTTTCACTGTTTAAATGCCACTCATCTGTCTCGGCACTCTGCATAGTGACTGTCACATGGGAACAAGAACCAAAGTCACTGCGTTCAACCTGCTAGCATGAGGTCAAACTTCACCCTAGAGGGATGTTTCAAAACATGCTCAGATGGTGTTATCACCATCTAATCCCAGAGGCCATGAGCAAAGATGTTCCCCTTGCCAGGATGCTTCAGGCCCAGG
Source organism: Gekko gecko (assembly GCA_029375565.1). NCBI lineage: Eukaryota > Metazoa > Chordata > Lepidosauria > Squamata > Gekkonidae > Gekko > Gekko gecko. The sequence continues at coordinate 199,378,448 of JAPDNY010000005.1, forward strand.
GTTGCCAACCTCCATGTGGGGCCTGGAGTTCTTCCAGAATTACATGTGATCTCAAACTACAGAGATCAAGTCCTCTGAAGGAAACGGCAGCTTCAGTGGGCAGGCTCTATGGCCTCACGTCCCTGATAAGCTCCTTGCCCTCCTCGTGCTCTGCCTCAAGTCTCCAGGAATTTCCCAACCTGGAGTTGCCAGTCCTATAAACCAGGCCCAAGCAGAGTTACAGCAGGACAACACTACAGGGTTTTTTTCCCTCTCTCTCTCTCTTTCAGAAGTTATGTTATGGGAAGGAGAAAGACTGGAAGCAAAGGAAGGGTGGTCGGGGGAGACACACCAGCTAAACCAAATAAAGTGCTTTTCAGATTGCAAACTGACCTTAAAGGGGATTCCTGGCTTGCACAGTTTGAAGACTGGTGCTGCAGGGGCAGAAATAAATTATCTTGGTACAGTACAAACTTGTAACTCATGCTTCGTGTCCTAGGGCTGCCAACCTCCTGGAATTACAATTGATCTCCGGATGACAGAGATCTGTTCCCTTGGAGGAAATGGCTGCTTTGGAGGATCGGACTCTGTAGCATTGTGCCCTGCCATGATCCCTCCCTTCCCCAAGCCTCGGTCTCCCCAGGCTGCACCCCCAAATCTCCCGGAATTTCCCATCTTGGAACTAGCAACCTTACCCTGCCCCCACCAATGTTCCCTCTAAGCTGTGGAGTCTTGTGAGCAAAAATTCTACTCTGTGAGCTACTGGCATTAAAGTTGTGAGCCAGCGATTTGGCGACTGCATAAATTAGTTTGCTCTGAAGCCAACCTTCCTGAGCAGAGACAAAAATGTGTGAGCTGGAGGATAAAAGAACTGTGAGCTAGCTCACACTAACTCAGCTTAGAGGGAACACTGGCCCCCACCCCTCCATACACTTTCATGGGTAATGAAAGAGGGGGGGAACTTGATTTATTTTCCATAAGCAGACTTTGTTTGTAATAGAAACAGAAATGATGTCATGTCTCAGTGGTATAATAGTACTGATGAACACACGCACATCCATTTTTAACATGGCAACCTAGGCAAGCAGTTTGGGAACCAGGACTATGCTTTCCAGCGACTCTGTTTAGCCACATGCACCAAAGCACCTGGAATCCTGAGAACACAGCCGGGGAGCAGCACGGAGATTTCCCACTCGTCCCAGAGACTGTGCATCTTTTCCACTCAAAACCAAAACAAAAAGCAGCTCTACAAAAAAACCGACGGGAATGTGATCGGGAAAGAATGGGAGAATAGCAGAGTGATGAGGCCATCGTCTGGAAGCCCCATTGCACTGCAGCTGCAGAGGATAGGAATTGCACCACATTCGACTAGGGCGGAGCCACCCAGAGCAGGAAGTTCCTAAAACAACAGCTCTAAGCCCCTGGTGTACTAAGAAGTGCAAAGCAGATCCATAACCACAAAACCAAAGCTCTTCTCTTCCTTATAGGAGGAGACTGGGTTTTGCACCATTTTCCAAGGGAAGGCAGCTCTGATCAGCACTCTCTAAAGGAGGCCACAGCTCCCAGGTGCCAGGCCTTCCTCCTGCAACTAGGACTGCCAACTCTGGGCTGGGAAATTCCTGGATATTTGGGGAGGTTATGGATTGGGGGATAGGAGGGGGCTCAGCAGGGTATCATACCATACAGCCCACCCTCCAAAGCTACCATTTCGTCCCAGGGAACTGACTTCTGTTGCCTGGAGATCAGCTGAAATTCCAGGAAGTCTCCAGGCCCCACCTGGAGATTGGCAAGCTAATTTGCAGCACCCACACTTCTTTTCATCCACAAGGTTTTCATCCTGAGCATTAAGGGCTCCACCTGCTCACTCAGCTGACCCCAAGGACTAATCATGTCTCGCAAGCTATATCAAGTTGCCAGCCTCCAGGTGAGACCTGGACATTTCCCAGAATTACAACTGGACAGCAGAGATCCGTTCCTCCAGAGAAAATGGCTGCTTTTGGAGGGTGGACTCTATGGCAGTTTACCTTGATGAGAGCCCTCCCCAAACTTTGCCCTCCACACACTCCACCCCCAAATCTCTGTTTGGTGTAGTGGTTAAGTGCGCAGACTCTGATCTGGGAGAACTGGGTTTGATTCCCCACTCCTCCACGTGCAGCTGCTGGATGACCTTGGGCAAGCCATAGTTCTGTCAGAGCTGTTCTGGAAGGAGTAATTCCTGAAAGAGCTCTCTCAGCCTCACCTTATGGGGAGGGGAAGGGAAAGGAGTCCCTGTAAGCCACTCTGAGACTCCAAGTGAAAGGCGGGGTATAACTCCAGTCTCCTCCTCCTCCTCCTCCTCCTCCTCCTCCTCCTCTTCTTCTTCTTCTTCTTCTTCTTCTTCTTCTCCAAGTCCTTTTAGTAACTGACCTTATGCTTGGCTTGGACTGCATGACCTCTTTCTTGCCATTCTCATCTTCAGTTGCTGCTCTTGGAGACCAATTTATAGTGCAGAGGGTAGAGTGTTGGCCTGGGATCTGGGACACCCCAGTTTAAATCCTCATTTTCCCATGAAACCCCATGGGTGCCTTTGATCAATAACAGTCTCTCAGCTGATGAACCTGCCTCATAGGGTTGTTGTGAGGATGAAATGAGGAACACAGAACTGAGCCCTCTAGAGGATGAAAATGTACCTGCTGGACAGGTGGAAAACCCCTTGCAGTCAGCGGCATCTGTCTTCTGCCTCGGCTCCTGCCCGCAATCTGACCACTCGGAGACCCATCATATCCATGGAGCCAGGCACCCTTGAACAAACTGTGTGAAGTCCGGATGCTTGGCTGAGGGCTGGGGAGTCTTCTCTTCACTTCAGAGAGTGGGAAATCCCTGAGCATGATGCAATTCAAGGCAAAGAAGCAACCCTTTAGGGGAAGGAGCACAGTGCACCAGCAGAGGCACCAGCAAGCTGGACAGAAAGGAGCCTGCAACTGCAGCCACAGATACCTGGCTGGGGGAAGAAGAGCCATGCCCCTTCGACTACACTTGGCTGGGGGCTTAGCTCTGGTCACCCCGCTAGTTAGGTTGTTGGGGCTGTGGCCCAAGCCGACACCTACGGAAAAGGTACAGGAAATAAACATTGTATTTAAGGAAGTGAGCTCTGTCTCATGAGAGCTCAGGCAGGAATATATGTGATTAGTCTGTAAGGTACAGCTGGACTTCCGTTTTGCTTTGCTGCAATAGGCCTAACACAGCTACACCACTGCTGATAATGACCAGTTTAATTTCAGTCCCAGGCCTTATGAGCCTCTGTGGTGTCGTGGTCCAAGTGTCAAACTAGCAAATCCCCACAGTGCCACAAAACTCCCTAGGTAGTCTTGTGCTATTCTTTCTGTCTTTGCCTAAACTACCTTGCAGGGTTGTTTTAGGTTTCCCAAGAACTTACCATGTGCCGGCGGGGGATGGATACGTCCTTGCAGGACCATCCCCAGGGGAAGGAGAGGCGCGGAGCACCATGCTATCGCTAGGAAGGGACAGTAGGCGACGCTCTGGCAATGGGGCTGGAAACTCAATGGTACCATCGAGTTTTCAGCCCCATTGCCAGAGTGTCGCCTACCGTCCCTTCCTGGCAACAGCATGGTGCATTACCAGGAAGACTGGTCTGGCTGGGGAGCATTCATCCCCCACCCCCAGACATAAGAACATAAGAGAAGCCAATGTTGAATCAGGCCAATGGCCCATCTAGTCCAACACTCTGTCACACAGCGGCCAAAATATACCAGGTGCCATCAGGAGGTCCAGCAGTGGGGCCGGTAAGTACTTGGGAACCCTAGGTTGTTGTGAAGATAAAGTGAAGGAAGGGAGAGTCATGTGATGGCAACTTCAGCTCCTTGGCAGAAAGTGAACATGAAAAATGTGATTGTTGGAAAGGGGCCTCTCCTAGTCTGTCATGGCAGGAGGGGTAAGGTGCTAACTCTGGCTTGGGAAATTCCTGGAAATTTGGAGGTGGAGGCTGTGGAGGGCAGGGCTTGGGGAGGGAGGGGAGGGACCTCAGTGGGTAGGGTTGCCAGCACTGGGTTGGGAAATGCCTGAAGATTTTGGGGGTGGAGCCTGGAGAGGGCAGAGTTTGGGGAGGAGAAGGACCTCAGCAGAGTATAATACCACAGAGTCCACCATCCAAAGCAGCCATTTTCTCCAGGGGAACTGATGCTGATCACCTGGAGATCATTTGTAATAACAGGAGCTCTCCAGGTGATTCCTGTCAGTCAGATATAAATCAAGATGGCTAGCCATGTAAGCATGGACAGCTTCAAGAGGGAATTAGATACGCATATGGAGCAGAAGTCCATCAGTGGTCATTAGCCACAAGGTATAGATAGGAACTCTCAGGCTGGGGCAAGTGATGCTCTGTAGTCTTGGTGCTTGGGGAGGTCAACAGTAGGAGGGCTTCTAGTGTCCTGGCCCCACTGCTGGACCTCTTGATGGCACCTGGTATTTTTGGCCACTGTGTGACAGAGGTATGGACTAGATGGGCCATTGGCCTGATCCAACATTGGCTTCTCTTATGTTCTTATGTCTGCGGCAGTACAAAATAGAAAGAGTCCAGTAGCACCTTAAAGACTAACAAAATATGTGGCTTTCGTGAGTTGCTGCCCACTTCTTCAGATACAATCAGATATAATGCCATAGAGTCTACCCTCCAAAGCAGGACATGATCTCTGTAGCATGGAGATCAGTAGTGATTTCAGGAATTCTCCAGGCCTTACCTGTAGGCTGGAAACCCTATTTTCAAGGCAAGAGATGAGCCGAGGTGCTTTGCCATTGCCTTCCTCTGCATAGCAACCCTTGACCTCCCAAGGGAGGTGTCTCCCATCCAAGTATCAACCATACTCAAACCCTGCTTAGCTTCCCCTATCTAACAAACTTGGGCTAGTCCGGGCTATTCAGGCTGCTTTTGCAGTTGAGAAGGTCCCTTGAAAAAGGAAGGTGGGTACAGCAACTGGTAAAGCCATTCAAACATACCCATTAATAGGAGTGTCCCAAAAAAGGTCACGATTGGCTTGTTGTTTGTTTATTCATTTGTTTTTGGCTTGTTTAGTTTCATTGGGTAGTTCCAGTTATCATTTTGTGCCTGACCCGTGCAGTCTCTTCATTTCAGTCTCCACTCTTCTTTAAAAGCAATTTCCAAATTATTTCAAACACATTTCAGTTTACTGTAAGCCTTTCATTTTTCTTCAAAACCTGATGAAATTTTCAGGGAGGGAAGCCCTCAATCAGGGATCGATGCGGGGTCAGTTTCGTCCAAATGCACAACAATGCAGTCATTCTAAAAAGCTTCCGTCAGTCCTGCTGTGTGTGTTTATGGTAATTTTTCTTGAAACTCAAAGGGAATATAGAGGCATTCCTTGGGAAGACCCCATTTTCGAATTTTTCAAAAAGAATAGTACATGTCTTGTTTGTTGGCCCTCCAGAGGAACTGGTTGGCCTCGTTGTGAGACAGGATGCTGGACTAGATGGACCACTGGTCTGATCCAGCAGGGCTCTTCTTCTGTTCCCACGTTCTTAAGATGCTGGCTAGCCAAATGTTCTGGATAATCAAGTGCCAGATAACAAAGCTTGTCCACCCACCTGAGTGGCACCAAAGCCCCAGGAATAAAGAGCTGACACTAGGAAAGTTCCCTCAGGACTTCAGAAAGATAGGTGCAGGAATTTAAAAGGAAATTGCTATTGGATGTCAACGTGTAATAACTCTGTCTGTTGGGAGTTCAAATGCTGAGTCAAACTGGAACTAGAAATATTAATTAGGAGCAATGGAATGGGAAAAAATTATTGACTTAATGAACCTATCTGAAGCTCCTGCAAATCCACCCTTTACCTACGTTAATTAGTTCTGCTTATGACGTTTCACAGGGCACCTTCCTTGATTAGATCTGATGCCATATGTATCCTGCTCTGCCCATCTACCTGCAGTTATGAGTGGCCTTCACGCACCTGGAGTGGACTGTGTTCTCTTTGAGTGGTTATTGTTTCTATTTATCCCCTCTTTGTAATCTCTCTCTCCTTCCTATGGACTCTGACCCTGAGTATAAAGCTTTCCTTTATGGATGCCGGTTCTATGCATCTGATGAAGATAGATTCAGGAGGGGTAGCCCTGTTGGTCTGAAGCAGCAGAACAAAGTTTGAGTCCAGTGGGGCACCTTTAAGACCAACAAAGTTTTATTCACAGTATAATCTTTTGTGTGCAAGCACACTTCCTCAGATATACTGTATCTTGTACACGAAAGCTTATGCTGGGAATAAAACTTTGCTGGTCTTAAAGGCGCCACTGGACTCAAACTTTGTTCATTTGATGAAGTTAGCCTTGACTCACAAAAGCTCATGGTGGAATAAATTTAGTCCGTGTTTAAGGTGCCGCTGGATGTCTGTTTGATCTTGCTTATGGAGCTAATCCTTTGGATTTACTCCAGCAAAGAATTCCTACAGGACAGAGAAACCAGTTCGACCAAAGCCTGTAGTTGCTTCCATACTTTAAGATGTCCCACTCAAGGGTCACGGTGGCCCAATCTGTGTCTGCCATGTAATGCTGCTTCTTTCAGCTGTGGCACCAGCTTCCGTTGCCTCGTATTTGGCTCAGTATAAAAGCTTGCTGTCTGCATCATGTTTAGGTAGAGCATGTGAGAGAGGGGAGAGGAACAGCCTCTCAGGGTGCCAGCAGGGCACTGCACTGCGCTGTGGGGAGGAAACGGCACCTGCAACCCCACCCCGCAGAAAGTAAAGGGGGTGACCTGGCAGAGGGGGAGGGGGGCAGGAAAGACTGAACAAGCTGGGTAAAAAACACAAAACACCTGGCAGTTGCCAGGCAGGGTGTTCTGGGGACTGCCCCAGAAAATAACAAATGGTTCAGGGGTGGGCGTGCTTCCAAACACCCCCCCCAAAAAAAAAATGATTACAGAAAAATGTTCCTTGGCTGCTTTTAAATGCAGACGACTGGATTTTCAGCTAACGTTTCCTTTGTGACAATTTGCATATCTCTTTAGAAAAGAGGGGGGAAGATTTTGGCTCCAGTTGTCTGCTTATCGCTCACAGCGGCTCAGAGGGCGGGGAGGAGCAATTAAACCACCTTAAAACCAAATCCACATAACGTGGTGAGGCGTCGTAGTGACCTTGGAGTCACCACTAAATGGCAATAAAATGATACAGACAACTGATGCTGAGACGAAGCAATACGAGAGCAGATGCGGAATGAGATGCAGACAGAAATTCGTTAGACGATGTGGGGTCAGTGTCACAATGGCAGGAAAGACCAATGCATATTGGACCACTGTTTAGAACAGGATGCAAAAGAAAGGCCAATGAGCAACCTCCATTCAGGGCTGCCCATCTGTCTTATTTCTGACCCTCCTCCCACATTGCTTGGAAACTACTTAGGGTTACTTGCCATTGACTGGCAACTGGTGGAAGAGGAAGGGGGCCGAAATAGGGCAAAAAAACAGAAGTGGTGTCACCACATCAGCATGATTCTCTAGGATCTTCCCCAAACTCTATGGTTTTACCATAGGATCTAGAGCATCAAGCTGACATAGTAATGTCACTTCCAAGCTTTTGCAGCATTATAACTCTTTCCCTCTTATGTTGCTCTTCTGCTGTCCTGCCAAGAGGCAGTGGGGACAACAAGTGGATGGCAGGAAGTCAAAGCTATCTTGCTTAGATGGGGAGGGGAAGGCTCCCAGAAGAAAACAGATGAAGGGCAAGGACCTTAGGCAGGGGAATTAGGGAGCATAGAGGTTTATGCAGGTTCAGACCAATGTTCCCTCTAAGCTGTGGAGTCTTGTGAGTAAAAATTCTACTTTGTGAGCTACTGGCATTAAGCCTGTGAGCGAACAATTGGGCTGCTGCATAAATTACCTTGCTCTGGGGCCATGTTTCCTGAGCTAAGATAAAAATTTGTGAGCCGGAGGCTAAAAAACTGTGAGCTAGCTCACACTAACTCAGCTTAGAGGGAACACTGGTTCAGACTCTGTAGCCAAGGGAGTAGGTAGTACTGATGACCATGAGAGTGTTTGCAGTTTAGCTACAGAACAGCTGGTCCCAAAGGAAGGGAAATGTCCCTTTCATTCTTCTAGAAAGCACTGGGCATGTGAAAAGGGTGGGCATGGGGAGCTGGTAACCTTAGACCCTTCTCTGAGGACAGCTCATTAAGGCCACCTATGCTGTCTTGGCTATCCAGTGGTTTATTTCCCTCTGATTACTGCAGACATTCAAACCGGTCCTGCTTGTTTGGCACTGCCTGTTCCCATCCTGTTGTCAAAATTCTGTGCCACTTCCTGTAATGAGCATCTGCAGAACTGTTGGCTGCAACACGCGGCCTGCATATAAGACATGCTCAGCCCTGCCCAGTTCTGCAAAGTGCAGCAGCCTGCAGAAAGCCCCAGCAAGACTGAGGCTGCTCTTGAAACTGGGGGCTGGGGAGGGGCTATGGTTGCCAACCTCCAGGTAGGCCTTGGAGATTTTCTTGAATTAAGAACATAAGAAGAGACCTACTGGATTAGACCAGTGGTCCATCTAGCCCAGCATCCTGTCTCACAGTGGCCAACCAGTTCCTCTGGAGGGCCAGCAACAGGGCATAGATGCCAACGCCTTCCCCTGATGTTGCCTCCTGGCTCTGGAATTCAGAGGCTGACTGCCTCTGAATGTGGAGGTTCCCCTCAGTCACCATGGCTAGTAGCCACTGAAAGATCTATCCTCCATGAAGCTGTCTAATCCCCTTTTAAAGCTGTCTATGCCTGTGGCCATCACTACATCCTCTTGCAAAGAATTCCACATTTTAATTACTCACCGTGTAAAAGAAGTAGTTCCTTTTGTGCATCCTGAATCTACCGCTCCTCTGTTTCATTGGATGCCCTCAAATTCTAGTATTTTGGGAGAGGGGGGGAAAGTTCTTTGTCACCTCTCTCCACCCCATACATAATTTTATAAACCTCTATCATATCCCCCCCCCCCAGTCATCTCTTTTCTAAACTGAAAAGTCCCAGACTCTTCAGCCTTTCCTCATAGGGAAGGTACTCAATCCCCCTAATCTTCTTGGTTGCCCTCCTCTGTACTTTTTCCAGCCCTGACATGCGCTTTTTGAGATATGGTGATCAGAACTGTACACAGTATTCCAGATGAGGCCACACTGTAAATATTATAATATTGGCTGCTTTATTTTCAATCCCTTTTCTAATAATCCTCAACATAGAGTTTTGCCTTTTCACCACTGCAGCAGTCTGGGTCGATACTTTCATTGAGCCATCTGCTACAACCACAAGATCTTTTCCTGCCTCAGTCTCAGCTATTTCAGATCCCCTTAGCCTATACTTGAAGTGGGGATTTTTTTTTTTGTTCAAGTATGCATCGCCTTACACTTACCAACACTGAACTTCATCTACCACATCATTGCCCACTCACCCAATTTGTGAAGATCCTCTTCAGAGTCATCCTTGGTTTCCACCATCCTGAATAAATTTGTGTTGCCTGTAAACTTGGCCACTACACTACTCACCCCTAGTTCCAGATCATTTATGAACAAATTAAATAGTATGGGCCCCAATAACAATCCTAGTGGGACCCCACTGCTTACATCCTTCCATTGTGAGAAGTGTCCAGTTATTCTTATTCTTTACTTCCTGTCTTTTAACCAATTTTTAATCCATAAGAGAACCCATCCTTTTATCCGTTAACCCCCAGATTCACTCAGTATGGTGTATGCCATCAGGACCTGAAGATTTACTGGTTCTTAATTTCCCAATGGGTCTAAGAACATAAGAGAAGCCAATGTTGGATCAGGCCAATGGCCCATCCAGTCCAACACTCTGTCACACAGTGGGCAAGAATACCAGGTGCCATCAGGAGGTCCATTAGTGGGGCCAGGACACTAGAAGCCCTCCCACTGTTGACCCTCCCAAACACCAAGAATACAGTGCATCACTTGCCCCCTACCCTACTCTACACCATAAAATATATAAAGTGAATGGATAAAGTATATCACCTTATCACTAAACCTTGTAATATTTCAAAATTACTGTAGTGATTGTTTCTGAGTATAGTAGCTTATGCTTCCCTTGCTGTTTACAATAAACATAGTTCGTATTTTGACCTTGGTGCTTCTATTGTCATTATTCTTTTTTTCACATTATTCTTTTTATTTTCCTATATCCTTTTTGTTCAGACATTTATAGAATTTTGACCAGGTTTTTTTGAATTGCATAACTGTCTTATTCTTTAAGTAAAAAGTAAGTTTATTGATTTCAACTGCCTCCAATATTTTTGCAATAATTTCCGTTCGATTTGGCAATTCTGGTTTTCTCCAGTATTTAGCAAAAGAAATCCTGGCAGCAATTATGAGGTTTATTATACAGTGTAAATCATTTTTTTGAAATTCTGTTGGTAAAATAGTTAACAAGAATAACTCTGGAGTAAAGGGGATGGAAGTATCTAGGCTTTTCTGGATTATTTCATGGATTCCTATCCAATAATTTTTAACTTTCCAACAGTTCCACCACATATGGAAAAAAGCTCATGTTGTCCTTTGACATTTCCAGCAGAGATTAGTACAGCTAGCATCTATGTTTGAAAGTAAAACGGGAATTATATCCCACCTGTGAAACAATTTATAGATGTTTGTTTTCCTTGTAAGGGATTGATCTGGTCAGTTTCATACTTTTTTCCACACCTGAGACCACTGATCAAGATCGATACTATATCCTATGTTTTGGGCCCATTTTACCATCACTGATTTAACCTCTTCATCATGCATCTTTTCATCTAGAGGCAGTTAGTACATTTTCTTAATAAATTTTTGATTTGTATACATCAAAACCTTATAAAACTCTGTAAACTCTTCATAGAAGCCTAGTAGCTTATCATTTTTAAAACTCAATAGGGTTTGCCAGTTCTGCCACCAATTGTACTCTAAAGGTCTTTTCAGATCTTGTTTCTTATCTAATAACTCATTGTATCTAACCATATTTTCCCTAAGAAAGACATTCGGATTTGTTAACGCTTCTAAAGGAGCTACCCATCTTGGTGTCTTCATGTAGAACTGATTCTTAATTTGATCCCAGATATTTAATAGAGAAGCTCTCAACCAATGGTTTTTAAAATACTTGTTTCATTGAGTGCCCACGAGTTCTTGTGTTGTGAGAAAGGGAGAAAAGTACCTCTTTCTCTACCTGTTCTATCCCATGCATAATCTTATAAACCTCGATCATGTCACCCCTCAGCCATCGTTTCTCCAAGCTAAAGAGCCCCAAGTATTTTAATCTTTCTTCATATGGAAAGTGGCCCAACCCTTTTATCATTCTAGTTGCCCTTCTCTGCACTTTTTCCAAAGCTATAATATCCTTTTTAAGGTGTGGTGACCAGAACTGTACACAGTACTCCAAATGAGGTCACATCATTGATTTATATAGGGGCATTATGCTATTGGCTGATCTGTTTTCAATACCCTTCCTAATAATCCCCAGCATAGTGTTGGCCTTCTTTATTGCAATTGCACACTGTCTTGACATTTTCAGTGAGTTATCTACTACAACTCCAAGATCTCTCTCTTGGTCAGTCTCTGCCAGTTCAGACCCCATCAGCGTGTATTTATAGTTAGGATTTTTGGCTCCAATGTGCATCACCTTGCACTTGGCCACACTGAACCCCATTTGCCCCACATTGATGCCCACTCGCCCTTCCTCGACAGATCCCTTTGGAGTGCCTCACAATCCTCCCTCGTTTTCACCACCCTGAACAACTTCATATCATCCGCAGATTTAGCCACTTCACTGCTTACTCTCAACTCCTAATCATTAATGAACAAAATTAAAAGCATCAGACCGAGTACTGATCCCTGCGGTACCCCACTGCGGTACCCCTCCACTGAGAAAATTGCCCATTTATACTCATTCTCTGCTTCCTATTAATTAGCCAGTTTTTGATCTACTAAAGGACTTGTCCTTTTATCCCATGATTTTTGAGCTTACTTAGGAGCCTTTGATGAAGAACTTTATCGAAAGCTTCATCTCTTGTCATCTCAATTTGACTCAGTTCTTCAAACTCCCTTCCTGAAAATAGTGGCTATGGCATGAGTACATGCCCCACATTTCCATAGTGAACACAGAAGCAAAACATTTGTTGAGCTTCTCCACCATCTCACCATCTCCCTTTAGCAATCTCTTTATTCCTTGGTCATTCAAATGCCAAACTGTTTCTTCTGGCTGGTTCCCTGTTCTGTATATATATTTAAATAAATGTCTATTTTCTGTATTGATGCTTTTAGCAACCTGCTTCTCAAATGTTCTTTTTGTGTGCCTAATTATTGACATACATGTCTTCTGCCAGAGCCTGTGGTTCCTTCTGTTCAACTCATTGGGGCAGATCTTCCATTTTTTAAAAGAAGCCTCTTCACTTTTTATAGCTTCCTTGACTTGTGTTGTTATCCACACAGGCCTTCTTTTAGACTTGGCAGTGCCTTTCCTAACCTGTGGAATGCATTCTATTTGGGCTTCAATGAGTGTGGTTTTAAATAGCTTCCAAGCATCCCCTAGGGATTTGACCTTCTTGTATTTCCCCTTCTGCTTCCTTTGTACTATTTTCCTCATTTTTTTAAGGTTCCCTCTTTTGAAACCAAATGTTACAGTTTTGGACTTTAGGAGTAACTTTCTATTGACATGAGCGCTGAATTTAATAGCATTGTGGTAACTGTTCCCAATTGGCACAACAACCTCTACATCTCTCACCAGGTCTTGAGACCTACTCAGAACCAAATCTAAGATCACTATCCCTCTGGTTGGTTCTGTGACCTATTATTCCAGTGCATAGTCATTTAGGATACCTAGGAATCTCATTTTTACAGCAAAACATGTTTACCCAGTCAATGTGAAGGAAGTCTCCCAGTATCTGCTTTATTCTCCTCCCTTAGTCTTCTCTCTTATTTCCTTCACTGTCTCAAGATCAGCCCCAAGAGTTTGATCAAGTGGGCAATAGTACAATCCCACTTTTAAGTACCCTTAGAGTCTTGTATTTGCTTCTGTTGGGAAGTTCATTGCAACTGATCTCCAAACTGCAGAGATCAGTTTCCTTGGAAGAAATGGCTGGTTTGGAAGGTGGACTCTATGGCATTACACCTGGCTGAGGTCCTTCTCCTTCCCAAACCTCACCCTCTCCAGGATCCACCACCAAATCTCCAGGATTTTCACAATATATTGTTGGAAACCCTACAGGTCCTAGCAGGTCCAGAGAGAGTCTGATGTAGGAAAGCTGAAAGGGAAAAGAACATCTGTAAGGAGTTGCAAGCAAAATATCACCCTTGTGGTCAGAGTCCTATTGGATTGCTTGTGAGATAGTTGAAGATTGTAACTGACTTCTTTTTAGTCTAAGCACACATGCCAACAGTGGAATGACTACAATACAGGATACCCAGCCCCCAGCTCCTTTTAGTACCCAAAGCCAAACGTTGCCAGTTGAAAGAACCAACAAAACCTTCCAGTAGTTCTTCTTCTGAAAAGGACAGGGCTATTAAGATCCACTGTGGGCTCTCAGACAAGTTCTCCTTCTAGGCCACCTATTGCCACCTAGACCTAAACCAAACCTTGTATGAAAATAAGGCATGTGACATGCTATTACCATGAAGAGGCTAAAAAAAGTTGTTAGGTAACAAATATTAAAGGGGAAGAGACAAGTTTGTAAAGAGCACATTTTATTAATTTGCAACTGATACTGTGCCTGTTGCAATGAACTATACTGAAAACAACTCCACATTTCAAAATACAATCATTTAGCAGAGGTCAACAGGTAAGAAGCATCCGGGGAGAAAGAGAAGGTTTCTAAAGAACAAGCTTGCAGGGCCTTGCAAGATTTCTGTCTGGAAAAGACTCCAGACTCTCTTAATCTGTTACAATGCCCTTATGAGGTTAACTGAGGCCCCGGTCACATGGAGAATTTGCCATGCGGAAGGCACGAATGTCAGGTAGGTTTTCGGGGTGCAATCACACCGCAACATCTGGGAAGCGTAGCACTCCCGTGGCCAATCCGTGGCGTCCCACCAAAGATGCGGAGTTAAAAAGTACCGCAGAAAGTGCACTAGTATCTGGAAAACACGGGGCAAAGGCAGGTGTCTGATCGCGGGAGTGCTAGTATCCCGTGGGATCCGTACAAACGCAACCTGTTGCACCAACTCACCATGAAGCGATCCTTCATTCCTCAATCATGCGCATGCAGGGACTCTGTTGGAAAAAAACAATTGCCCGTCTGATCCGGAAGCTGTGGCTTGCAATCCCTGCTTGTGTGATTGTGCCGCGCCACTTCTATGCCATGCTTCAGCATCGCCGTGTGATCAGCAGCTAACAGCGGAGACTCAGGGGACCGTGTGATCAGGCTACCACGCTTTATTTTGCTCCAGGGCGAACAGCCATGCCTCCCCCCCGTGTTATCTGGCCCATGTGACAGGGGCCTGAGAGTAAATGACTGGTACTAAGTCACCAAAGAATTTCATGGCTGGTTGGGAGATTTGAACACAGATCTATCTTGACCTATCCAGTGTTCTAATCCCAACACCACACTGGCTCTCCAGTGACTCTACACTGTGGGGGTATACATCATGAATGGAATAGTTTGCTTCCCCCCTCTGATATCTGTGTGCATTGGTTTAGTCTCATAGTGTGGAGTCCCTGCTCAGTTAGTTCTGTTGGTTCATTAGAATTGCAGACTATGTGAGCTCCCTTGTCCTGGAACCAGTTGCTCCTTTCTCTGTATCTCCTTGCTAACAAATAGGAGTTGTTATGAACACACCTGTCTCTGCCATGTGAATTTGAGAGCAGGAACCTATTCCTGACTTGCAAGCAAAAGGGACCATCACATATATCACACTATCACACTTCAGATTATTGACCTGCTGTGAAGAAACTGATTTTTTTTCTTTGGAAGTCTGAAATGAACAAAACCTTCATTCTGAGTTTTAAAAGGGTTTTTTTCCCTCTGGGCAGAGAAAGGCAGGAAGGGTGGAAGTCAGTTCAATTGCTTTCCATACTTACCTCAGCTCACCTTCATAGAAATGCTAATAGGTTTATCTAGAGACAGTTGGGTGGGCCAGTCCCCCCCACATCAAGCGGGGAACAGAGATTTGGAGGAATTAAATGCTAGAGAGACTCAGGAAGGAAATTTCTAGAGACTCCAGGAAAATCTTCTCTGATAAAACTCAGGGGAGCAAGGAGGAAGGTCTTTTGGTGCTGTGTCCATCAGTGCAGACAGAACTCTTAACTGAGGTCTGGAGGAGGTGGCCATTCACCATGTGTTGGCCTGGAGAGCTACAGAAAGCTTCAAGGTAACAGTGACTATGTAGAGATCTATAACTTCCTATGCTAAACTAAGTAAAGAGCCTGTCCTATATTCCAGTTTCACTCTTGCATGTTTGCCCCACCTACCTCATTCACTTCACCACCCTTCTTTTGTGGATGGACTCTACATTTTTTTAAAAAATAATAAACATGTCACGTTATTGCATTGTTCAACTATCAATACAGGAGGTCTGGTGGGTGAGCGATTTCCCTTACCAACCCAGCGCTGCAGGAGGAAAGTGAAACTTAACTTTTCTTTGTCCAAAACCCATGCATTCTGAAATGTCTTTTCAGTGCACAAATCAGTATGTTAGGAGTGCTGGTGTTTGCACTTTGTAAGTTGTACTGGGATCCTGGAGGTTTATTTTTGCCATTTCATGCTCATGGGCGGGTTGGGCCTGTGGTTGTGGCGCAGTGATAGTTGTTAATCTCTTGTATTTTGTACACAGTTGGACTAAGATGACCATGGAGATCCCTTCCTACTCTCTGAATCACTGGTGCTTCCACATAGCAATTGTGTTACAACACTACCGTGGGTGCATGAACAAAAAAAAAGACAAGGGGGAATGGCCGCATCAGTAGGCACTGCATGCCAGGAAACAACCATTCAGAGTTACTGTGGAAATCACGCGGCGGGTCAAAGCCTTGCCCTAAACATGGGAAACGCCGCAGAAAAAGTCCTACTGTAGAACTACTGGCACAGACTCGCTGCATCGAGTGGGAGTCCAAAGCGACACTTGTGGGGGTAAATGTATACTGCAGAAATGGCCTCAGTGCTGCAGCTTGCTGCTGGGAGAGAGGAAGAGATGAAAGGCACAGAAAGAACAGTCCTGGGAAGCCTGGGTCCCGATCATTCCTGGAAAAAAGCACACCCCTTGGAATGCAATCCAAGCAGCAGCAGGGTGTAAACATCAGCCCTGGCCCCAAAACCTCCACGTCTGGCTCAGTTTTTCCGAGGAAGGTTCCCCGTGAAGGCTTATGAGAGGGGGAGTCAGATGGCCAGGAGGTGCAGAGAGTAATGAGCTAACCGGCTGGGGGGATGAGAACAGATGAGAGATGGCAATTACGCTGGCATCCTATCCCTAAATTTTCATGGCAAAAAAAAAAATGGATACTGGAGATTTCAACTCTTGATTTAGCATTCAGCCAGTAGTCTCACAATAGTCTACTGCAGCCAATTTTTTAAAGTAATAATAATAATAATAAAGAATGGTGGTTGTACAGCAATGAAGGAGGGGGAATGGCAGAAGGTGGGTGAGTGGGTGGAACGACTTTTATGTGGGCAGGGAAGTAGGCCTCAAGAGGGAGCAAGGGGGAGGGGGGGAATCCGATTAAATCTGCTGTAAAAATTGCTTCTGCTTGGAATTGAACTTTTTAAAAAGTCTCCACAACAGTGCTCTCAGAAAATGTAGGGGGAAAGCAGATTGAAGGTGAAGCGAGCTCTAAAGGGAGGGAAACAAATGCAGAAATAGCACGCACACGTGCCGAAGTTCATGGACGCTGAAAGTGAGGGAAAATGCAAGTGCATAATAGGCCCTTGAATGATAATATATAATAAATAGTCCCAATGTTAGAGCAAAAGGAGAAACAAGTGTCTTCAGTCTCAGGGCACCCAGCTCACAAACTGCAAGAAGGTCTCTTTTCTTTACATGCTTGGAAAAGCCACTTCTCCACACAGCAAAAGGAGAAGCCCCATAAACACTAGAACAGAAACTTGCTTAATGTAAGAGCCACATAGATGTCAGATGTCTGAGAGCCTCAAGACATGAACAAATATCACATACACATTTTTACTGGAAAATATGCACATTTTCTTTTTATTAACATTAAATGAGAATGCCCAAAATAAAAAAGGGGTGAAAACAGATATTGAAGATATTTTTTGTCCAACTATATTTATTTGTTTGCTAATGGTATTTATTTGTTTAAGAGAGACAGAAAGAGAGAGAGGTGGAAAGAAAGAATGAAAGAAGTGGAAAGAAAGAGAGAGAAACAAAGAAAGCAAATAGATGGGGGAGGGGGAAGGAAGGAGGGAAGGGGGGGGGAGAAAAAGAGAAAGAATGAGGTGGAAAGAAAGCAAACAGATGGGGGGAGAGGAAGAAAGGAAGAAGGAAAGCAAGAAAGTAAATAGGGGGAGAAAGGATGGAAAGAAGGATGAGAGAAAGAGAAAAGTGGAAAGAATGAAAGAGGGAGAAAGAAAGGAGGGAGAAACAGAAACAGAAACAAAGAAAGCAAATAGATGAGGGAGGGGGAGGAAGCAAGGAAGAGAAAGAGAAAGAATGGTTAAAAACAGAAAGAGGTGGAAAGAAAGCAAATAGATGGAGGAGGGACAGAGGGGAAAAGAGAGAGAGAGAAAGAGAGAGAGAGGTAGAAAGAAAGCAACTTTAAATGTGTTCTCCAACACACACCCCACATACCAGCTGAGAAATTCTTGGAAATTTGGGGGCAAAGCCTGGAGACAGTGGCTTTTGAGAAGTGGAGAGATCTTAATGGGTATAATGTCATACAGACCACTCTCCAAAGCTGCCAAAGCACCTCTGACATCATCAGCGTTTCAAGGGTGTGGGTGAGCTAGGTGGGCCGGGACTGGCTGCTGAAGACTTGTTTACTGCTTCAGAGCTACAAGGTGTAGGCTGTGACTCCTGATCAGCCAGTAACCTGATCTCTTGTTGTTCGCTTCTAGCTCAGAGCCAGCTGCAGCCAGCTGTTCAATTACCAGCTCAGGGCTAGCAGGTAGCTCTTCATCTGAGAAAGCTGAGCCATCACTCAGCACAGACTGACTTACAACATAACCCTTGTACAAATATTCTATTTGCAATTAGAATGATTGTGACCAATGCTCCCTCAAAGCTGTGGAGTCTTGTGAGCAAAAATTCTACTTTGTTAGATACTGGCATTAAAACTGTGAATGAACAACTTGGTTACTGCATAAATTAGTTTACTCTGAAGCCATCCTTCCTGAGCTAAGAAAAAATATGTGAGTTGGAGGCTTAAAAAACTGTGAACTAGCTCACACTAACTCATCTTAGAAGAAACACTGATTGTGACCTGTTTTCCCCTCCATAGAGGGCCCTGGTCTCCAGAAGGAGGTGGTTTCTACAATGAAGCTGGGTGAGGGGTTGCCTGGCAACAGGTTAGAAGAAGGAGGGGGTGACTTTAGGGTTTACAAACCTGGCTTAGGAAATTCCTGGTGACTGGGTGCCATGTCTTGGGAAGTAAGGCTGCCAGCCTCCAGTTGGTGGCTGGAGATCTCCCACTATTACAACTGGTCTCAAAGTGACAGAAATCAGTTCACCTGGAGAAAATGGCAGCTTTGGAGGGTGGACCCTGTAGCATTATACCCCATTGAAATCCATCCCTTCCCCAAATACTGCCCTCCTCAAGCTCCACTCCCCAAATCTCCAGGTATTTCCCAACCGAGAATCCTGTTAGGAAGGCAGAGTTTGGAGAGGGGATGGAGCTCAGTGTGGATATGCCGCCGCAGAGTTTGCCCTCCAAAACTGCTATTACCTCCAAGGGAAATGATTATAGTCTGGAGATCAGTTATAATTCCAGGAGAATTCTGGGCCCTCCTGGGAGGCTGGTAACCCTAGGTTACCTCCAAGAGAAATAAAAGGTTGTGCTAAGGCATTTTTCTGTTCGGGGAGTGAACAACTTCTATGGAGGAAGAAGTCCTGTAGAAGACAAACTGTGCAGCAGTGAGAAAGACAGTTGGTGGAGGAGAGACCATCTTCTAGCATGGTCCTTTGACCCACAGTGTTTATGGGGATAGATTCAGGTGGGTAGCCGTGTTGGGATGAAGCAACAGAACAATGTTTGCGTCCAGTGGCACCTCTAAGGCTAACCTTCTGAAGAAGTGTGCATGCACACAAAAGCTTATACTCAGAATTAAACTTTGTTGGTCTTAAAGGTGCCACTGGTGACTGGACTCAGACTTTGTTCAAGTCATACTATACCATTCCACATCACCCATGAAAAGTTATGCTGGGAATAAACTCAGTCTTGAAGGTGCCACTTGATTTCTGTTTCCCTTTGCTACCACACACTAACATGGCTACCCTTTCAAAATTCTCCTCCAGTGATCGAAAAGATTATGTTTGCGACTGGTTCAGGCCCTGCAGCATGGCTGCTTCTGCACATAAGCTGTTGGGAAGGGCATCCAAGGGCAACAACGAATAAGAAAAGTGAGATCAGGTGACAGGGCTCAATTGGTGCCGACACAAGGGATTCAAAGTGAGCTCAGTGATATGATGGAAAGACTACCTCCCATTACTTGATGCGGGTGGAAAGTGCTATCAAGTTAAAGCCAACTTATAGCAACCCTTCATGGGGTTTTAAAGGCAAGAGCTGAGCAGAGGTGGTTTGCCACAGCCTGCCTTTGTGTAGCAACCCTGGACTTCCTTGGTGGTCTCCCACCCATGTGCTAACCAGGACCAAGTCTGCTTAGCTTCCAAGATCTGATTGGACTGGGCTAGTCTAAGCCATAGAGGTCAGGGCAATCATACTATTTTATGTGGTGGAACGTGCCGTCAAGTCACAGCTGACTTATGATGACCCTGCAGCGTTTTCAAGGCAAGAGGTGAAGAGAGGTGGTTTGACATTGCCGGTGTAGCAACCCTGGACTTCTTTGACGGTCACCCACCCAAATACTAACCAGGGCTAACGCTGCTTAGCTTCCTAGATCTGAGAAGACTGGGCTGGGGGAGGAATACAGCCCTTTGGGTTTATTGCTACACTAGGGGAGTTCTGCCAATTACAGCATTTCTCCAAGGCACGTCCCTCCAAACATTCTGTAATCATAGGATATTTAAAAAGTACAAAGCATTTTTTAAAAATAATTTCAAGTCCTAGCTTTATGGGACAAGCACAGCTTTTAAAAAAGAAAATTGTGACTACAGTGACTTGCTTTTAATATTAAATCTATCAGCCTGGCAATCAGCACCCATAAAGAGGGACCTAAACTATCATCATTTTCATCATCCTGTTCTTTTGTTAAAAGGTTGCCACTACTGCACCCCATTAAGGGTTTTGGGGGGAAAAACCTGTGCATGGATATTTCATAAGAAACTGGCATTATCCTGCTAGGTTCCTTTAAGTCTTTGTTGTTTAAATGGCAGTTACAAACCACAGCTAATTTGAATAACCGAACCATAGGAAAAATACCCTCTAGCCATGAAAAATGAATATTCAACATTCCCACCTTATCTTATTTTCTTTGTAGCACGGTTTCTCCGCTGCATATTAAGTGGGCCCTGTCACATGCAACTGATTCCAGCAGAAGCTCTGGAAGAGAGAAATTGGCTGTTCTGGAACCTGAAGGTGCTGAGTGCAGAATTAAAATATTCTTCGACTGAATAATGCCAGAGACTTCATTATGCAGGAGGCAAAATTGGGCCAGGGGCTGGGAACCCAAGCTAGCCTGATCTTTTGGCAGATATCAGATGCTAAGCAGGTGTCGGCCCTGGTTAGTACTTGAATGAGAGGCCACTAAAGAAGCCCAGGGTCACTACGTGGAGGCATGCAATGGCATACCACCATCTGCTTATCTCTTGCCTTGAGCACTCTATGGGGTTGCCAGCCTCCAGGTGGTGACTGGAGATCTCCTGGGATTACAACTGATCTCTAGGAGACAGAGGATGTGATCATGCACACTAAATAATCCACTTTCAATCCACTTTCAGTGCACTTTCCAACTGGATTTTACTGTGTGAACTGGCAAAATCCAATTCGAAAGTGCATTGAAAGTGGATTATTTAGTGTGCATGATCACAGCCATAGATCAGTTCCTCCGGAGAAAATGGCTGCTTTGGAAAGTGGACTCTATGGCATTAAACCCCACTGAAGTCCCTCCCCTCCCCAAACCTCGCCCTCCAATGCATCCATTTTCTTCAGGGGAAGTGATCTCTGTAGTCTGGAGGTGACCCGTAATTCCGGAGGATCCCCAGGTCCCACCTGGAGGCTGGCATCCCTTCTGCTAGTGCTTGCTGACCATCATGGGGTCCTGAGGTCTTTGCAGCAGCTTCACAAGGTGCTTATGAAAAGCTGGCCGCCATGCTGTAGCCTGCCCTACCGAGAAATTATAGGGAACCAATGATCTCCTCAGGAGCCACAGGAAGTACAGTCATTCCATCACCAAGACCAAACGCCTATGTGCATTTTCGGGTGCAAAGGGCTGCTCGCTTCAGCAACGTATATGCAGCCTCAGCTTGTGGGTTCTGTGAGGCAGAACTTGGAATGAATCTTGCAACCATTCAGAGAGAATAAAACATTTTTTTTTTTTACTTCCCAATTAACATCATGTAACAAAAACAATGAACTTAGTAACACAACTGAGCAGGGATCTTCTAAAGTCCAAACCATCAACTTCTCCCTCCTTCACAGCTTGTCACCCCCAAAGTCCATCCTTTTCCTCTTGTTGGTGGGTCCGGAAGTCTCCAGCTGAGCGCTCTGTGCACCAGCTTCCAAAATGAGGGTCCCAGTTGAACTCCCCACTAGATGGCACAGCCCTGAAACAATAATTCTAAAATTTGCAATTTAGAACAAAAGTCTCCCTCCTTTACCTGGGTCCATCCATAAATCATAGTTATTTTAAACAAGGTGTTAAGAGCCTATGATTAAGGTTCAGCCTCCGCAGCAGAACGGTCTGGCTTCCCTCTTCAGCTTTCCACAAGGTCTGCACCCTTCTGCACCTAGAGGCTCCACCCCTTCCTGGCTCATTCCATTCCAGCTAGGGGTTTACCCAGAGCTATTTTGGGGCAGGGACGCACAGGAACGGAGTTCTGGCTGGAGTTCTGGCTGGCTCCCAAGTTGGCCATGCCCAGCAGGAACTCATTAGCATAATAGGCTACACCCAACAGCAGAAACTCATTAGGATTGGCTACATTAGGGTTTGTGGCCTAACATGCAAAGGAGTTCCTGCTACAAAAAAAGCCCTGGCTGTTTTGACAACAAACAAGATAAACAGAATAAGAAGCAAAAGGTGGGTGTTGGCTTGATGACCACACTCCTGATAACATGGGGGGGTGGCCTAATATGCTAATGAACTGTGTTGTCGTGGGTGTGGCCTAGTATGCTAATAAGTTTCTGCTGTTGGGTGTGGGCTATTATGCTAATGAGTTCCTGCTGGGCTTTTTCCACCCTGTGTTTACCTATACACTGAATTAGAAAGGGCAGTTATGGCTGTTTATGTCCACTGGCTTGTGTTTTGAATGGCACTTTAAAAATATATTATTATAAAGAATTTACAATTAACAAGAAAATAATAATAAAGACAATTAATTACAATATTCACTCCCAATTCTCTTGTCAACATTATAGTTACCGTCTTCCAATATTTTCTGCCTGTCATGCATTTCCACCATAGATGTGTGAAATGGGCATGTGGTTTACCTGCAGGCTTTTTGTTTTGTTTTTAACAGTTTTTAAATAATATTGTTTTGTTGTTTTTATTGTAAGTCACCTCAAACAAGACTCTGAAAAGGTGGCATAGAAATATTCTAAACAAATAAAGGTATATCTCCTCAGCAGAAGATTGTTGAGACTTGTTCTTTAAAAAAAAAATGAAAGCTGGAAATTCAGTGAACCTTTTACACATAATGTAATAATAATAGTAATTGCTATAACATCATGTATCGATATCAATTTTCATTTGTTTATTTTAAAAAATAAGCAGCAAAGGCCCCTGGGAGGCAAAGGAAGAAATGTCCATCAAATGGCCAGTTTCAATGGAAATGGCTCAAAAGAATAAGAAAGGAAACCCTTCAAACAAACAGACTGAACAGATGTACAGCAGTATGGAATAGGGTTGTCAGGCCCCCCTTGGCCACCAGAGGGGTATGTCGGTAGGTAGGGTTGCCAGCTCCAGGCTGGGAAACTCCTCCTCGCCTTCTTGCTTTCAAGATGGAGTTTCACAATATTAATTCCAAAATCTTGGCAATATCACAAAAGGGGTGGGATCATTTTTTGCTAACAGGCAGAAAAAACGTTCAGAAAGAATCCTGCTAGGCTGTCCGTCTGCATCCTCCACCTCCATACACAGCAAAAGGAAGTTAGAAATCACAAAGATAAAATTTCTCAGACAAACTTTTTGCTGGTAAGTTGAAATGAAAGAGAAGTTGCCTGAAGATGGAACACTCCAAATCAACAAGGACCAAAATGAATGCCACAGCATCAGAGGAGATGATGAGGAGAGAGTAAGACATCGAATGGAGTTGTTCCAATTCTCCTGTGGAGAAAATCCATAGAAGAACCAAGAAGACCTGTCTGAATTGCTTGCCAGAGTCCCAGTTTAAGGTCACTTGGATGCAAAAAGCAAGAGAGATGTGGCCTTAACAAGAGATGACTAGGTGGCCAAACCTGTCTGGTTCATTTCTAAATGTAGCTTTCAGGCCACAGTGTCCCTCCTGCCGCGAGAAACTCCCATAATGTCTCAGGGTCCCTATTTTTATCCAGATGAAATAGAGAGGGAGCTCTAACACTATGTGCAGTGATTTATTCTGACCAACAATTCAGGATGTATCTTCCTGAGACATCAGAAGCATTGTCTGAACTTCCTTCATGGCAATCGTGATGGTCACTGGGTGCCAAGCATGAGCCACGGCCAGAGACTTCAGGAAGTATCTGTCACAACAAATTTATTTGGATGTCCATTCTAAAACCCTCCTGGGGTTAAATGTACAAATAGAAGACAGTTTCACCTCCACGAGATCTAAAAATGAAATCAGACAAGGTTTTTGAGGCAAAATATTTTGCACTTAAACTCCCTGGTTCTACACATCATCTTTCAGAGTCTGTGGCCAAAGGAGTTTTCTTTAAACCATTCCCTGTCATCTCCTGAGATCTGTCAACTCACATTGGGCTTTTCTTGCCGCCCGTCTCATCCTATATTGAAAGGAGAAAAGCCAAACAAACAAACAAATTCTACCTCTGTTCCTAGATCAGGAACTGCAGTCTGAATGCCCTCAAACTGGATTACCAAAGTTTATGTTAATCCTTCTCTCTCTTTTTTTCTTTTTTGCTCCCAGAGGGTTGGTTTTGTTAGAAAAGGGGATAGAGAAAGGAAGGAAACAGAAATATAAAGGGAAAAAGTAATAATCTACCTAGGAGGGCTAACATGGAAAATAAAGTTGATGGGCTGAAATGGGGGGGGGGCAGATTCTCTCAAGTACAGTCAGGGTTTTTCAGTTGGCAGTATAAATATGCAAGAAGGTCAACTGTCTTATGGAAACAGATGTTTAGGACTATTTTTCACAGCCTTACCTTTCTTATTTCATAGTAACATCAGAGAACTGATGATGCATGTATTAGATGTTGTATGTATTTTGGGTACATACAAGAAAGGTGGAAAGTGGAGCTCTCTGCTGACGCCACAAATGAGTCACAGAAGTTAATATGGGCTCAATAATTTTTTTCACTAACTGTCTCCCACATGACTTGCTCCATAAAGGTTTTCAGTGTCTTTGCACCAATCCTACAAGGGAGATCTACTTGCAGAAGTTTCTGTACGTGGAACCCCTCACTGGAGTGGGGCTTGTGTGCCGTAGCATAGATATGCACACACTTCTAGATTTAGGGCATACACAGCAATCCTGTGTGCAATACACCGTTTGAATGGGTGCATCTTCCATTCCACCTTGCAAGGACGATGGGACCTCACTTCCCCATCCACTAGCGTAGGGCTGTAAACAAAAGGATTGTTCCAATTTTATTTATTCTTCTCTTGTGTCAAGAACCTTCATGTTTGAACTCACATGCCCTGGAATACAACCGTCAACTGGAGATAGACACACAGGCAGAGAAACCTTCACTGTTTCCCTGCCTTCACTGCCCCCAAGGTGTGACTGCTAGAACTATCACTGGTGAGGGAGGACAGTTCCATCTAACACCTTCCCATGTGGATTTGAATTTCTGCCAAGCCAGTTGCCTGTGGAAAGAACCAAGACTTCACAAATGGGCATCTTTGGGGGGATTCCAGAAGGCATTAGAACTCTGGAATGACCTTCTAGGATGGAGATCAGAAAGAGTAGTAAGGGAGTTTGCTAGTTTGTTGTCCTATAGAGTTGTCCTATAGAGTTGTTGACCTATAGAAGGTCTACATACAGAAGCCCACAAATGTTGGGATTGAAAGCCACTTTGTTTATTGTGTCAGTTTACAGACTTACACAGTGATCTACTAAAATGGAATGTGATATAATTTTTGAAAACAGTAGTTCTGTGGCTGGCATCTGTCATATTCTAGGTTCTGTGTTTAATACTCATTTCTATATGGGAGACATGAAATGGTTTAAGTGAGATTTTTCTCTCCTATCCTGAGACCTGCCAAGATATGAGAAAGGCAGTTTTTAAATTAAAATGGAGTGCACCAGTGGGTGAAGTGAAACCCACCTGCCCCCAATGCAGATGTTTGAGGAAGAACATCCCTTAAAACATGCATGCGTATATTTCTTTGTCGGGCCTGGGGGCCTCTGCCCTCAAGAGATCTGGACCCCGCTCCGGTGCATCAAATCCTGCTCCTCAAGGACCTGCCCGACCCTCCTCTTCAGGTAACTGACGTATCCCACCACACCACCAGGGACCATATCCTCTCCCGTGTTTTGGGACTGGGTGGGGAGCGGATGGGGAGGGGAGTTCTCCTCATTCTCCTCCCACAGGGACAAACCTTTGGCACACAAGGGCTGCCTGCTGTGGGGAAACCGGGTGGTGGTGCCCACACCATTGCGCCAGCAGGTCTTAATGGCACTACACGAGACGCACCCGGGAATCGTGTGGATGAAGGCACTGGCCCGCAACTACAAATGGTGGCCCGGCATGGACAGCGAGTTTGAGGACTGTGTAAGGCACTGTCAGACATGCCAGGAAACCTGACCAGAACCCCCCAGGGCTCCAGTGCAAGACCCACAAATCCTGGTCCTGGCTACATGTGGATTTTGCAGGGCCCTTCCAGGGGCAGATTTTCTTTATCTTGGTGGACTCCTACACCAAATGGCTGGAGGTGGTGCCAGCCTCCTCCACCTCTTCCAAGGCAGCGAGTCATGCCCTTCACCGCATCTTCTCCATCCACAGGCTTCCAGACACTGTCATGTCAGACGGCCAGGTACTGCTGAGACGCATCGACCAGCTTTGCCACTGTCAACTCCCCGCCGAGCCAGAAGGTTGCAATGCAGAGCTGCCACATCCACCGGAACTGGAACCCGAGAGGGAACCACCGCCAGTGGCCAGCAAGCAGCCGGAGGAGACCGTGGACGTAGCGCCAGAGCAAATGGTCACAGATTGCCCTGAAGTTGCACCAACACTGCCATCGCCCATCAACACCTCAGCTGCACCGCAGGACTCCAGTTCAGAGGGCCCAACCCCACAGATGGAGCCGCATCATTCAAACCAAGAACGGCGCAGACCAGCCTACTTAAGAGACTTTGTGTGTTGAGGTGTTTTTGAACCTTGGGAGGAGAGGTGTTATGTACTGAGCTCAAATTGTACCAGAGAACTGACCTAGCTTGAACACCTGAACAGTAGACAACTAGGATCCTGAAGGATTATCATGTAAATAGCCTATCACGGGGACTGGGTGTGTGTTGGGTGTGGTGTGTTGCATGCATTTAAGCAGGGCTCAGGTCCTGCAAGAGTGTCTTTTAGAGTTAACCGAAATCACTTAGTAAATATGAGGTGATCACTAAACCCGTCTAGAACCCAGTATATTTCAGTTGTTAAAAATAAAATGCCCCAGTTCTCACTTTCTACAAAGCAAAAGCCAGCGTGGTGTAGTAGTTAAGAGTGGCAGACTCTAAGGCTCTGGTCACACTGCAAATGACATGCGCTTTGTTCCCGCTTTGTTTAAATCGGGAACATTTTTCTTCGCATTGAGCTGACTAGATGCAGCCAGCCCCTCTTTCCCAGCACCCACTTGCCTGCTGCTGCGCTGTCCCTCCAGGCGATCCTGCCGGCCATGGGGAGGCTCGGGCGGCTGCTGCTCCTGCTGACACTTTTGGGGGGAGGTGCTGCCGCCGCCACTGCCACCATTGCCCCACAAAAATAGGCTCCGCCATGTCCGCCATCTCCACCATCCTCCTCGCCGGCCCCATCCAGGCTGCCGGAGCCCCCGCCTCTCGTTCCCACCTCCAGGGCCGTCTTTGTGCATTTTTTTTTAAAAAAAAAGCTTCTGGTTTGAGTGCTTGACTAAACATGCGCTTAATAAATCCATTATTAAACGTTAAATGGATTTATTAAGTGCATGTTTGCTCAAGCGCTCAAACCAGAAGCTTTTTTTAAAAAAAAGCACAGAGAGTTCAGACGGCCCTAATCGCAATCATTGCGAGAGATGGGCTGTCCAGATAGGCGAGATCGTACATTCAAAGCAGAAGTGCCAGGAAAACATTAGATTTTCCAGGGGTCAGGGAAACCCGGCAGCATTACGCGAGTGAGCCTGCTTCGGGGCAGGAGGCGGATTGGCGCGTGTGAATGTGAAACTGACATGCGCAAGGAAACAGCAGCGAATCCCGATCAAAACGGCAGTGTGACCGGACCCTAATTTGGAAAAACAGGTCTGGTTCCCACTCCTCCACGTGAAACCTGGTGGCTGACCTTCCCAGCCACAGATCTCTCAGAACTCTTTCAGCTGTCTATTCAGTGTGATGGGGG
This sequence comes from Gekko gecko, assembly GCA_029375565.1. NCBI lineage: Eukaryota > Metazoa > Chordata > Lepidosauria > Squamata > Gekkonidae > Gekko > Gekko gecko. Next base: position 199,406,389 of record JAPDNY010000005.1, read on the forward strand.
GAGACTTATGTGCCTCTATATACACCCTCATCTACCTGTCTGCCAGTGGATATAAGCAATTCCTATGTATAATGCATGTGCAGCCCCAGGTAATGGAACAGTGCAGCGAAGAAAACACTCACTTGGATTCTAAGCCTTCCTTCCCTTTGTACCCCTCTTCATCCATTGCGGAGACAGTCCTCTGCTATGCAGCCCTTTCCTCTTGGTGGTAGATGCTTTTTGGCTCATTGATAACTCCTGCTCCTGGGGAAATTAACTCAACAGCAGAGGATTGGCCCCACAATGGGAAAAGGGAGGAGCACAAGTGAAACCAAGACCTGGAATCCAAGACATTGGGACCACATGCGGTGAAGGTACCAAACTAGGAGCAGGATGATCCAGGTTCAAATATCTGCTCAGCCATAAAGTTTGCTGGGTAACCTACGACCACTCACTTGGTCTCAGTTGTGAGGTTGAACTGGAGGAAAGGAGAATTATGTACAGCCCACCTTCTCTGCACAGCTCCTTAACTATGGAATCCAGTTAGCCATCTATCTGTTTTCAGGAAGATGGCTAGTTTTTCCTCTTAAATCATGCCTTCCCCCCTTAGACAGGTATCTATTGTTTAAATTGTGTGAGCCGCCCTGAGCCCATCTCAGCAGGGAGGGCAGGATACAAACCAAATAAATAAATAAATAAATAAATAAATAAATAAATAATTGTCTAACCAGGAATCAATGAATTTGATTACAAGTGATTCCATTGTAAATTTTGTGTATTTTTAAAAAATCACAAGGCATTTTTCTGTCCAGGATGTCAATAATAAATAGCTGTTTCCAATGCAACATTTTTTTAAAAAATCTGCACAGGTATTCAAATCTCCATTGGCCAATCAGAAGCCTTGCTGGACAAAAGTCCCACTGGCCCAGCTCACTTTCTAAAAACACTTAGTGGTGGGCACCAGGAAATGTGTCGGCAAGCACCACACCATAGCGCCCATGAGCACTGTTCTAGATTGTGCTTCCATCTACCCCACATCTACCACAGACTAGGTCTGCAACAAGAAGTACTCAGTGTGTCCTGTATTGGCAGGTGGTGATAAAACCAGCTTGAAAAACATTTCCTGACTGTCAGAGCTATCAGCCAAAAGCCAGCATGAACCACAGAAGCCTGGCACCTTTTAGGGCACAATGACTTTCTTCTGTGTCCGGGTTTGCGCACAGGTAAGATGCACCAAAGTGAACAATTGAGTATCAGAGAGGAAGGCGCTGGCAAGCGGGCAGCCGCTGTCAGTTTGCATATGAGCTCCATGCTGGATGCCCATAGGCCATTCATGCCTGTCTTTCCTGCGACTGAAACCAGCTCCCACTGCCGCAGCTGCTACTTCACAGGCTGAACTTCCCCAGGATTATTCTTGTTCATGCAATTTACTGGCCCTTCTCATTGTTCTACTGCCCAGAGAATTGCTGTCTCTCTGTACATTGCCTACAAGCTGTGTTGAATGTGTTGTTGCAGTGGTTATTTACAGTTCATGGGCAGTCAGGCAGACCAAGAAAGATCTGCCCAAGCTCAAGACATGAACCCAGCTTCTCACCAAAAGACATATAAGGGAATGATGTCACAATGCCATACAATCCACCTTCCACAGTGACCATTTTCTCTAGATGAACTAATGTCTGTCACCCAGAGATCACTTGTAATAGTGGAAGATCTCCAACCCCCACCAGGAGGATGGCAACCCTCCTGAGCTGATGATGGTCTCTGTGCAGCAATCTAAGTAAAAAATGTGTGCATGGTATCTTACCTGACCTAATCTTAAATAAAAGTGGTGACTAAGGATGCCAGCCTCCAGGTGGGACTTGGAGATCCCCCGGAATTATAGTTTATCTCCAGACTGCAGAGATCGGTTCCCCTGGCGAAAATGGATGCTTTGGAGGGTGGACTCTATGGCACTGCACCCACTAATGTCCCTGTCCACTCCTACCTCCATCCCCAAATCTCCAGGATTTTCCCAGCTTGCATCTGGCAACCCTAGTGGAATACTTTGGGAGCTTAAATACATTGGAGCTGGAGTGCTAGCCTGAAACCTGGGCATGGTGTTATTGTTTTTAGTAGGGTTGCTGGAATGATGTGGTCTGAGTTACAGGGTTGCCAACTCTATTCTGGGAAGTTCCTGAAGGTTTGGGGGAGATGCTTGTGGCGGCACAGGGCTGCCAATCTCCAGGTGGAATCTGAACATCTCCTGGAATGACAGCTGGTATCCAGACTACAGAGATCAGTTCCCCTGGAGAAAATGGCTGCTTCGGAGGTGGACAAACAGCCCTCTGTAGGCCATTTCCATTGGCAAAAAATGGCATTAATAGAGAAGCCTGAAACCCATCCTTCCCCCCCCCCGCTGCCCTTAGAGCATTTGTTGCATTTGTGCAACACAGTGCTTTCAAAGTGGGTTACACACCAATCCTACATGTAACAACAAGTTGAGCCAGGTATCTGTGTGCCAACTCGGATCACACATACTGTGTATTTTGGGCCTGAGAGATAAGAGAAGGAACAGAGAAGCGTTCCAATAGTTCAAGATATGAATTCAGGTAATTCAGAGAGGCATAAGAAGAACAAGCTCTTCCAGAAAGAAACTCAACTGTGAAAAGTTGTTTCTGCTCTAGGGTGTCCTTCGTTCCACACGTCTCAAGGGGATTCCACATTGCTCAAGCCTAATGAGAAAGATGAGTAGGAAAGGCCTCGATGCCTGGATCTATCATATGACTTTTTCACTCTCCGTTCTTGCCCTTCTGCAGGCTGCATGGACAGGCAACCACAGCCTCCAAGCCAAAGCAGCTTCCATGCCTGCAGTGGTGGATAGCGCCCAGCTGTTCCCCCAGGACCCAATTCTGTCACTTCTGCAAAAGGTCTCCACCAGCCAAAGGAAGGGAACTGCCAATTCCATTATTGGGAGGTGACGAACATCGCTTGGTGGGGAAAACATATAACTTCTGTTTATTTTTCAGCTAAAGGCACACGATTAATTCTAATCCAAGGTAGAATAGTTGGGAGCATTTGCTACTGTGCTTTAGCAGGGTACCAAGGTGATAATTACTCTTGACCAAAGCTAAAAGGAGGTCTTGTTCTATCTTTAAAAACCCTCTGTACTATGACTTTCTTGCATGAAACATTTCCAGATGTCCCCTGATGAGACATACCCAGATCTGGATGGCCCAGGCTAAGCTGATCCTGGAAGATCCTGGAAGCTGAACAAAGTTGGTCCTGGTTAGTATTTGGATGGGAGACCACTAAGGAAGTCAAGGGTTATGACGCAGAGGCAGGCAACAGCAAACCACCTCTGAACATCTCTTGCCTAGAAAACCCTACGGGGTCACCATAAGTCAGCCATGACATGATGGCACTTTCCAACACCACCACTTGCTGAAATTTGCTATTTGACATTTTATTCCCAGCCAGAAATGTTGGCAAAATCCAATAATTTTGGTAAATGATGCTGAGATTGTATTTTATTCCATATTTCCAGTCTATATCCTTACCAAAATTATTGCTCCGAGTGTCTCTTCCAGGCAGGAATCAGAAACCACTAGCAGACCGTAAGCCATAACAGAGTTAGAAAGTGTGTGTGTGCATGTGTTTGTGTGTGTAAAGTGCCGTCAAGTTGCTGCTGACTTACGGAGACCTCAGCAAGGGGTTTTCAAGGCAAGGACAAAGCAGAGGTGGTTTGCCATTGCCTTCCTCTGCAAAGCCTTTCTTGGTGGTCTCCCTTCCAAATACCGACCCTGAGTAGCTTCCAGGATCAGTCAAGATTGGGCTATATCATGCCACCTTCCCTCCCCAGAAAGCATTTCTATTAAAAAAAAAAAAAGATTAAAGCTTTCTATTTTAGTTTTTTTGTTAGGTTTGACAATAGGGAAAAACTCAGAAAATAAAGATTAAGATTCAGCAAACCATTTGACACATTTAGATCTTTTTTTTAGCAGGGGGGGGGGACACACAACATTTTGTTTTGAGCATGTGCCTCCAGTCTATGACAAGCAGATACACCAAACGAAGAGAAACCCAGTATGGTAACAACGCCTGAAGACAAAGCATTAAATTGACAGCCATTTTAGGTTCACTCCAAGGAGCTGCAGAAAACAGGCAGGCACACTTACTTTGCTGAACTCCAGAGTTCCAAAAATCTTACCTAATAAGAAAGCCTAGCATCTTCCTGCCTAAAGTATATCCAGAAAAACAAAGGGACCCAACTGTAGACAGATATAAATGAGAGCAAAGCATTCTGCTGCTTTGAAAGAATACTTTTCTAGTTCTAATGTCTCATGAAGGTCTCCACCAACAAGCGTCCATCAAATTATGGCTGCAAAACCAAGTGAAAGTTCCATGGTATATTTATGTGGCACGGACCTTGTTTAGCTGAAGGCAAAAAACGATCTGGGCATATCTGTTTGAGGAAACCCAATAGAGGGGTAGCCTCTTCCTCTAGCAGCCCTCCTGCCAGCTGAGATCTTCCCAACCATTGCTCCTTACAACTCTTATATCTTATTGCCACCACTCTTGGTCGTGAAAAGTACCTTTAAGTTGCAGCTGGCTTATCGCAACCATGTATGGCTTTCAAGGCAAAATATGAGCAGAGGTGCCCACCTTTTCGTAGAAACCCTGGACTTCCTTGTGGTCTCCCATCAAAGTACTAACCAGGGCCAACCGTGCTAAGCTTTGAGATCCAATGAGATCAGGCTACCCTGGGCCATCCAGGCCAGGGCCCTCCTTGACTGGCCAATGTCTTCCTTCAGTCCTGGCACATATGCTATGGTATGACCAGCTGGGGGAGGCCCCACTTCTACAAAGATTGCACAAGTTGTGTAAGGCGGCTTGGTTCAAGAAGGCCTTTGTGGACCAAATTTTGTTGAGGACTTTTGAACTATGTTAACTGGTCATAACGGGAGCCAGTTCGGTGTAGTGGTTAAGAGCACAGACTCTAATCTGGGAGAACCGTGTTTGATTCCCCACTCCTCCACATGCAGCTGCTCATGTGACCTTGGGTCAGTCACAGTTCTCTCGGAGGTGTTCTCTCAAGAACAGTCCTCGAAAGAGCTCTCTCAGCTCCACCTACCTCACAGGGTATCTGTTGTGGGGAGGGGAAGGGAAAGGAGATTGTAAGCCTCTCTGAGACTCCAAGTGAAGGGCAGGGTATAAATCCAATCTCTTCTTCTTCTTCTTCTTCTTCTTCTTCTTCTTCTTCTTCTTCTTCTTCTTCTTCTTCTTCTTCTTCTTCTTCTTCTTCTTCTTCTTCTTCTTCTTCTTCCCTTGTCCTATTGCATTGTTTACTAGATTGTCTGATTAAATGCTTATATTTTAAATATTTTTCAATCTGCCTTGAGTCTCAGTGAGAAAGGCAAGCTATAATTGAACTTAATTAAAATCTAGTGTGATAACATTGATTGGCAAGGTGGTTATGTGGTCTGTGATTTTTATGGAAGTCAGCATTGCATTTTAGCTATATTGTTAGCCACTTCCAATGCAGTAGAAGGGGAATATACATTTTTTTTCTTGGTAGTACATAAAAACAATCCCAAGAGCAACAGATCCTTTTATTAGGACTAACTAAAAATATCACATAACGGTTCCCTAGCACTCTTCATCAGGCTGAACGTTCAGTAAAAACAAAAAAAGCAAGGTGAAAAGAGGCCATGATGGAATAGCCACAGGGTGCAGTTTGTAGAGGAAAATATAGAATATATTGCAGACTAAGGCTGTGTTCGCACTGCAAGGATTCTCCATTTTGTCTGCATTGCCATCCCAAGGGTTGAGGCATTTACACTGGCAATGGAGCTTCCATACAGAACTTTTCTGTGAGCTTTTCCTCCATCGGCCACCATTTTCCCTCTAATTTTCCCCGCCATGCCACCAGAGGGCTTTTGAAGGACTTTTAAAAAAACAGTAATTTATATATAGCAATTGCAGCTTTAAAAAACAAAACCCTCTTTAATAAGGGTGACATGGTGGGGGAAATGCCAGTTCCAAGAAGGAAAGTGGCTCTGGCTGTGGTGGGATTTTGGAACAGATGCACCTTCCTGTCAAGATAGCTTAAGGTGACTTCTTCCCAAAGAAGGAGCAGGTCTGGGAAAGAATGTACTAAGGACAGGGAAAGGATGGCTGCACTTTCATTAAAGCATGGTGATGAGTGGATGCTCCAAAAGAATTGCTCGTGCTTGGAAGAGAAATAGGAGAAGTGCAACCCAAACAGCTCAGCTTGGACTGAGCTTGTCTGAGCTCGGAATCCAAGCGGGGTTGCCCATCCTTAGTGTTTGGATAGACCACCAAGGAAGAATGGGGTTGCTATGCAGAGGAAGGCTGTTATGTACTGGGACTGAAATATCCCAGGACTGTTCTGCCAGAGACTGGCTGAGCTTGGAGCCCAAGAATAATAGCCTGCCAGGACTCTGGAAGTAACCAAGCAAGTAGTAATGTTATGTAAATAGCCTATCATTGGGAGTGGGGTGTGTTTGGGTGTGGCAATTGCATGCTATTTAACAGAGCTGCGGATCTGGGGCCTTGTCTTGCTCTTGCTGAAATCACAAATAAAGTTGAGCTGATCACTGGACTCGAGACTGCTCATCCATAGAACCCACTATTTAACAAAGGCAAACCACCTCTGAATGTCACTCGCCTTGAACACCCTATGGTTGTGTCAAGTTCCCCAGATAGTCAGTCAAACACCAGGTTTCATAAGAAGAGGTGGGGTTGTCGATGCCCGATTCAAAGATCACTGACAATCTGTCAAGTTCCCCAGATAGTCAGTCAAACACCAAGCTTCATAAGAATATAGAATTTATTAAAGACCAGTCTTAGAGATGCATGACCCAGCTCTTTGTCAGTGATGCCTGAGAATACATGACGTGGTCAATTATAGCCCATTCGAACTAACCCCCCCCCACACCTACAAGCCAATGAATACATTTCGCAGCACCTAACTAGGAAAGAAAATACCTAGACCAGCATGGGACTCAAGGTCAGGCGAATTGATAAGACACACAGCAGAGATAGTAATTTACAGAGACTGGAGACTCTGAGTTCCTCTGGCATTCCAGAATAGTGAAAGATGTCTCTTCCCCCCCCCTTCCAGCTATGGCAGGGTTACCTGACAGGTTGCAGTCACCATGCGTCATTTGTGACTTGATGGCACGTCCCTCTTCCTAGGAGAAAAACCTCCATGTGGAAACTCTAAGTGGTGTTGGGACTCAAACAGGTTTCAAAATGACCAAAGACTATTGGAACAGAAATGTATTTTTTTTAAAAAGAGTCCCTCACCCTTTGAGATTTTTTTTTAATATTCTCAAAGGGAAAATGCCCATTATTAAAATCCACAAAAACTTTTTGAGGAAGGAAGAGTGTTCACATGATAAGGTAAGGGGAAATGCAAATGATTACAATGTATAATACCCTTAGAGTAGAGAGTGGCCTAATCTTGTCTGAACCAAGAGCAATTGTAATACTGCACAGATGCCACAGGCAATAGAAAGAGAAAATGTCAGTGTGGTTATGGGCAGAGACAGGGTTGTGGTCCATTTGGGTGGTGGTGTGAATTGGCTGGGTTTTCAACAGGCACCTTCTGGACAGTTGCCAGTTGTGGTTTTCTGCATATAATGGAGGGAGTTATGATTTTTCACAGTTTAGTCTTTTAAAGCAAGGTCTTTGCTGCACTGTCCCTTTGAGACCTTTAAAACAGCCAGCTTATATTTTCACTCTTAGATGAGGCTTTTTTGTACCCCAAAAGCAGCTTCTCAAAACTCTGTAGCTGTTGGCAGCCTTCTGTATGGTCCTTTCCTTTCTGACCTCTCCTCAGCCAAAAAAAGAGAAATAAAAGAGAGTGAGTACAGCACCTGGCAAAAAATATCCTGTTCCTTTTAACAAAAAATTGACATTTGGGGTCAGTTGAGTCTTTTCATGCAACAGAGGTGAATCACCTGGTAAATTAAGGCTGTGGTCACACGTGCAGTTTGTGGCGATATAGTGGCGTTACCTGAGTGGAATAAATGGGCTCTTCCAGATGAGGACGTGGCCTCCCGTGTTGCAGTCATCAGCAGCCCGTGCTGTTCCACAGTGGAAGCAGAATAAACAAATACCGGGAAAAGTCTGGTATTAACAGATTGTTCGCGGTTCCCTCCAGGTTTTCTGATGTCCGAACTCTCCTGGAGTGAAAGGAACCTGGAAGGGATGTTTGAACTTGCAGATCCATTTCCACCACTTTTTAAAAGTTGCTACCTATGTGCTTATGAGCGCATATGCGCATCCATCCACTTGCTTTTAAATAAAACCCACCCTTACAGCTCGTCCTGTGGTTGAAGCACAACACTAATGTTGATGCTCCCCCATGGGATGGCCACATGGGTAACCCACCACAAGTTGTGCAGTCTGGGTGAAATGCTCCGCTACTCTTTACACCTGTACAACTTGAGGCGCCACCATACTGTGCCAAGCCGCCAGTGTGACTGCAGCTTAAGCCTCTGTAAAAGGGGCAGAACATGTTTCTCTAGGTTGTTGGCAACCCTAGTGAGAACAATCCACATACCTCCAGTGGAAGCATAAGGGCAATGGAGAACAAGGGCAGGCAGTCCGCTAGAGGATCTGGCCAGTTCCTCACGGTTGCATCAGCGGCTGTCCTTTCCTGTGCTTACATCCTGTAGAACATGCCGAGTAAACAGAGGCTGCTTGTGATGCCCAGCTTTATTAACATTTCCTGCATGGTTGGCCTGCACCTACCGTCCAGATGCCAGCACCAATGTGTCATCCACAGTATCAGCCAAAAGCATTTCCTCTGTGCTGTGATTCAAATCAAAGGCCATTCTGGCCAGAAGCTATTTAGAGCCCAGAATTAAAGCTGTCATGTCCAGCTAAGAATGATGGGGAATGGCAGCTCAAATGCTAGAAAATAGCCACTCAACTTATTGGGTTCATATTTTCTTTTTAAAGAACAGAAAACAAAATAACCCCCAACTGTCCAAACCTTCCGTCTCTTTATTTTGCCAGTTTGGAAAGATCCGTATGTAAACTTTGGGGGGAAATGCAAACAAATTGGTGTTGTCGGGCTTCTTGATTTGACTGTGAAGGGCAGGTTAAGTTCATTTGTGCGTGAGCTACTCTAGAGCAGCTGCATCACACACTGAGTTGGGAAAACATGATGTGAAAGTCAAATAGAAACTTCTAAGGTGTTCATCAGGGGACATGGAAGGGGAAAAGATCATTCACCAAGGTCCAGCGCAGCCAAACAAGACAGCATGGTTTAAGATTTACAGTGTTCAACTGAGGCCAGAGAGATGCAGGTTCAAGACTCCACACAGCCATGTGGCTCACTATAGGACCTTAAGTTGGGCAATTTCTTAGTCTAATTTATCTCACAGAACTGTTAGCTGGAGAAACAGAGAAGGAGAAATGTCACTTTGAATTCCTTGAAGGAGCAATGGGGTAAAAATGGACCAGACAGAAATGAGGGTGGAACCTGCCCTGATCTAGATGACCCAGGCTAGCCTGATCTTATCAACTCTCAGGAGCTAAGCAGGGTTGGCCCTGGTTAGTACTTGGATGGGAGACCACCAAGGAAGTCCAGGGTTACTGTGTAGAGGCAGGCAATGGCAAACCACTTCTGTTTGTCTCTTGCCTGGAAAACTCCATGGAATAGCCATAAGTCAAATGGGACTTGATGATACTTTCCACCAACAGTAAGGAAGATCTTGCTAACAGGAGGTGAACTCCATCTAGGCTACATTTGTCCTGGTCTCCCTGCTTGTCCTTTAAGTATTTTGGCCTGGCCTGGATAGCCCAGGCTAGCCCAGTCTCATCAGACCTTGGAAACTAAACCAGGTCAGCCCTAGTTAGTACTTGGATGGGAGACAAGCAGGGATGTCCAAGGTCGCTATGCAGAGGCAGGCAATGTCAACCTCTGTGGTCATTTGCCTTGAAAGCTTTACAGGAGTCACCACAGGTTGCCTGTGACTTGATGCCAGTTTCCAGCGCCACCTTGGTGCAAAGACTCCAGATGTGAGTCTCCTCCAGATGGCAGTACTACCCTGGCAGCCAACAGCAGTGGCAGAAGCATAGCAAAGCAGAGGTTTTGTAGACAAATGTTGGCCCCGGTTAGTATTTGGATGGGAGATAACCAAGGGCATCTAAGGTTGCTACATTCAGGCAGTCAATGGCAAAACCAACTTTGAATGTCTCTTGCCTTGAACACCTTATGGGGTCGACTGTAAATCTAGGGCAAAAATACTCTTCTATTATTTTGAGCAGCTTTGAGTTGCTCCAGGTAGAGAAGCACATGAATGGCAACTTGGGAGTGGTGAAAAAGTGGGAGTTGCTGTGAAAAATGAGCCCAGTTGGAGGGCTAGACAGGTGTAGAGGAAACAGACACAAGTCCCCAGTTTCCCACAAGGGTCTAGAACATTGAGTGTCAGTGTCCATGGAAGGGCTGTCTGTTTCTCTGTGAAGATTCTTCTATGTGTAGGTAATACTGGTGTGAATACATGGACATAAATCTGACATCCAAAATCACAGTACACAGAAACCAATGGAAGAACATTTTAATCTCCAAGGACATTCCATTGCTGACCCAAGAGAAGCAGTTTTCCTGCAGAGAAGCTTCAAAGGAAAATTACAATTAGAGACTGCTGAACTAGAATTCATTAACTATTGCCCCCCAGGGCTCAACAGGGACATAAGATTCTTATCTCATAACAGATGCTAATTTTCTGCACTTCCATCTCTATGCATATCTCTCAGCTCTAATAAAGCTTGATTACATTTTGCATTGTACCTCTGCATCCTGACTCTATCTGGCCCTTCTCTGGAACACCCCTCCCACCTCTGACCTGCATATATGGGATGGCGGAACTTCATTCTATTTCTATCTGACAAAGTGAGCTTAAGGCTTGCCAACCTCCAGGTGGGGGCTGGAGTTCTCCCAGAATTACCACTGTTCTCACTGCTACAGAAACCTGTTTCCCTGAAGAAAATGGAAGCTTTGGAGGGTAGAATCTATGGGATACCATAGATTCAAGGTGAAATTCCTCCCCAAATTCCTTCCTCCAGAAGCACTACCCACTAATTCCCAGAAATTTCTCAGGCAACACGGCCACTGAAAGGTGGGGACTGAGGGGGACAAAATTCCTGGGGTCCAAGTCAGATGGAGGGCTTGCCAGTGTCGTGCTGCATTCATGGGATGCATTTCAGTTTTTTTTTACTTCTAATGCAGTTCCACACTGCAGTCACTAGAGTGCAGGAAAGGCAGAGCACAGTAAACTGCAGTAGAACTGACTAAACTGCAGTAGAAATAACTATCTGCTAGCTAGCGGTGTCTTTCTGCAGAGTATTATTAAACTGAGCCAAACCCTTCCCTTGCTTATTAGATGCTGTCGAACCCATCAACCAAGCCAGCTTTGGAGCAAGGCAAGACAGCCAGCACAGTTGATGGCTGCTACAGTCAGTGCAAGGTGCAGCCTCCTAACAAGGTCATTTTTACCAGCAGCCTATGGTTTCCCTGTTCCTTTAGCTTCACCCAGCTCTATAATTTTGTCTACACAGCCAAATCTTGCAAGGGGGCAGATGTGTTGAAGCAAAAAAAAATGTTTAACATTCTGTTGTCTTTTCTTTAATTTCTCTTTCTATTTTCCACACTTTTCTCCTCCTTTGTTTTGGTCTCTTCCTTTCATGATCTGCCTTCATTCCTCTCTCCCCACTTCTATTTCCACCTCTCCATTTTTTAAATTTGGTCTCAACTCCTCTCATCCATCCTGGTTGGCAACTTAGAATATATTTAATAGTAGCATAGCATCAAACCTTTGTTAATATTATGAGCAGAAGGGTGGAGTTAATATTTCCCCATTATCTATTACAGTAGTAAAAGGATGCTCTGCCCCCCTCCTCCCTTTACACGAGTGATAATGGAATGTTAATCTGCCTTTTTGGTCATAACTCAGGGACAGAAGTTAGAACTTAATTTATCTTCCATTGCAAATAGCACCTATTTGGGGTGCTTCTGGAAAGGTCAAAACAAGTCTATCCGATACTTCATACTGTTATCTGCTGCATTAGCAATATGATGACTGGGGGTATGATCCAATATACAAATGGTAGAAGGATAAAAACAATCCTTCTCAAAAAGCTGCCATCTACTGTCTTCATTTCAATATGCCCATTAGAAGCTTCCAATCGACTGCTTATTTTAGGACTAAGCAACATGGAAGCAGCTTCAATTAGTATTATTGGGGCACAGGCTTGGAGTTTGGGGGGAGAAAGGGCTGTATTATGCAAACGTTTTTCCTGTTAGCTTTGCCAATTATTTTGCTAAGGGAGAACCCAATGGTGCCAACTCCTTTGGGAATCACTCCAAACCCTTCTCTGAAGACCCCCCCCCCAAGTCTTTGTACAGCCACAGTGCTGTTGTTGCCTGTAAAATGAGAACATTTCCCAAAACCTCCGTTTTTCTCCTCTGAAAACGAGGGCCTGTGAATCATATTCCGAAGCCGTAGATTTGCTAAAAATAAGCCAGAGTCCTACTTTTCCAGGCGCCAACTTTGCTACTTGCTGGGGCTTTGTTCCTCTTCCCTTGGCTTTAGAGAACTGTGTGCGGCATGAGGAAAACTGCCAGGGGAACCAAAACAATGGGGATTTTAAACATTAATTAGACATGTTCCTTTGCTTCCATGAGGAAGCCTGCCTGTTCAACAGAGTTCCATCACCATAATCCAAAGCAAGAAGAGAAGCTGGTGACTTCAGGGCAGAAGCAGGAAGGCTGGCCACTCATGTTCCCTGCCCTGTCCTCTCTTCAGCCCAGCAAATTGCAAATGAAATGTCCACCTTCTCGTAGTGTCCTGGGGAGGGCCAGGACACCTCGGTCCCCAAGACAACCTCCACCTGCCCCTGGGACAGTCAGAACAAATTCTGCATGACAGGTACCAAAGGCCTTAATGCAAGAGCCCTCTGTCACGTGGCTGGTGCATCGGAGCAGCCTTGGCTTGTGGGTCTCTCAAGGGGGAGATGCCCTGTCTCTTTGAATCTGGGTAGCCAAAGCACAGGGAGGAGAGGACGGGGCTTCAGCAGCCGGGCGGAGCACCCGATACTATGAACGAGTCTGCAGCCAGGAATCCTATGAAGCCATGCTCAGAGGGCTTATCATAAGCAAACTTGAAAACATTAAAAAAGAAACTTCCATACAAGTTACTTGGTTTAAATGGAATGGGATTTTAAGCTTTAGCAAATTGCTTGTGTATTCCAGGGTGGCCCCTGATGACAATCCATTCAAAACAAAGAGAGAGATCTTATTAGTTAAGCTTGTGCTCTGACCAAAAAACCCCGACACATTTGTGAATTTCACAAACTCATAACCACCACATTGTTAGGGTCAGTAACAATGCCGCTTCTGTACTGTCATTTTTGTCACTCGTTTGTCCCCATTGCTTCAGGGTCCCCCCCCCCACAATGTGATTTCCTTTGTCTAGTAGTCCCAGAGGGAGCAAAACATATGTGGAAAAGGCATGGGGGGGGAGGAACGCAAAGCAATAGGGGAAAATGAGTGACAAAAGTGACTGTGTGGAAGTGGCAAATGTTTTAGCTAGCCACATGGCAGGGAATGGAGAGGCCTCTGAACTACTGTTGGAATGACTACAGAGGACTGCAAATGTGCAGTCCTCCTGAATTCCTATATAAATGGAGCATTGAAAATAGCTCACAGGAGGGAAGGAAAGTGGCAGAGCTATAAATCAAGGCGGTCAAACCTACTGTGCACTTAGGGGGTAATTTTATCTCATGTTGTTCTAGGTAAAGGTAAAGGTTTCCCTTGCTCGAAAGCCAGTCAAATCCGACTCTAGGGGGCAGTGCTCATCTCCTTTTCCAAGCCGAAGAGCCAGCACTGTCCAAAGATGCTTCCATGGTCATGTGGCCAGCATGACCAAACCCTGAGGTGCACGGAACGCTGTTACCTTCCCACCAAAGTGGTACCTATGTATCTACTTGCAATTTCTTACTTTTGAACTGCAAGATTGGCAGGAGCGGGGCCAGAGACGGGAGCTCACTCCGTTATATGGCAATAGGGTCTCGGACTGCTGAGCTACCAACCTTCCAGTCTGCAGCTCAGCATCAACCTCTGAGCTTTCTTTTGAAAAGGTTGGCGTTTGGATAGAAGCCAGGGCTCTTTTTGTAGCAGGAACTCCTTTGCATATTAGGCGACACACCCCTAATGTAGCCAATCCTCTAAGAGCTTACAGAGCTTTTCTTACAGGGGCTACTGTAAGCTCTTGGAGGATTGGCTACATTAGGGGTGTGTTGCCTGATATGCAAAGGAGTTCCTGCAACAAAGAGCCCTGATAGGAGCTATGAAGTCACAATGAGGAACCACCCAAAAGGGCTTTGAGGGAAGCTGATCCCTTTGTGGCATGGCATACCATCAGCTAACCAAGGAAAAGTTAAGTACACTTACAATCATAGCACAAGCCTTGTTGATTTTATTCATGAACCATTCCTCTTTAAAGAGACCTTGCAGAATATACATTGATGGGGTCTTAACTGGCCAAGACAGAGGGAAAGACACCTTGGGGTTGTAGTAGTTAGCACAATGAAAATTACTCTGTGTGCAGCAGAGGTGAAAAAGGCAAATTCCATGCTGGGGATTATTAGGAAAGGGACTGTATGGAAAGCAGTCAACAGTCCTTTCCCAATTTGCCCGCCACTCTGGATTTAAGTCCACTGCAAAACAGCATCCAAATAACCAGGGGCAACAGCAGGCTGAAACTGGGTTGACCACTGAAAGCAGGGCTTTTTTTGGAGAAAAAGCCCAGCAGGAACTCATTAGCATAATAGGCCACACCCAACAGCAGAAACTCATGAGCATATTAGGCCACACCCCCATGTTACCAGAAGTGTGGTCATCCAGCCACACCCACCTTTTGCTTCTTATTCTGTTTACCTTGTTTGTTGTCAAAACCCAGGGCTTTTTTTGTAGCAGGAACGCCTTTGCATGTTAGGCCACACACCCCTAATGTAGCCAATCCTAATGAGTTCCTGCTCTTGGGTGTGGTCTGTTATGCTAATAAGTTCCTGCTGGGCATGGCCAATTCGGGAACCAGCCAGAACTCCGTTCCTGTGTGTTCCTGCCCAAAAATAGCCCTGACTGAAGGGAAGTAATGTAATGCGGGGGGGGGGGTAGAATTAAAAAAAACAAGGTTGAACTCAATTTTAGTGCAGAATGGGGGGGAACCTGGATTAAAAAGAAGGTTGAATTCGATTTTAGTGCAAAATTGCTTGGAGGACACCGCAGTGAACAAGGATTAAAAGGAGAGTACAGAAAGGGCCAATATTGCAATACCCTTGTATATGTCAGATTCCTGGTCAAGTTACTCTCAACAACCAGGGGTCATTTTGTAGAAAAAGAGGTGCAGGAGCTCATTAGCATAACTCATTAGCATAACTTATTTGCATAAGCCACACCCCCTGACATCACTGGAAGTGTGTTAGAAGGCAACACCCACCGCTCAGGCTCCACTGGACTGTTTTGGATTGCTAGCTATGGGGGGGGGAGCACACAGATCTGCCCTCACAGAGGAGGGAGACCTTGTACCTGAATAAACCTTGGTCCTAAAGGTGCCACTGGACTCTTTTGGATGGCCGGCAAGTGCAGGAAAGTGTGTGGTTGCTCGTGGGTCAAGGAGGGCGGCATGGAGGACGCACATGGCCTTGTAGGGGGCCAGGGCGGTGGCAGGGCAGAGGCGCAGGAGGAGGCTGACTAGGTGCAGGAGGCCAGGGTGGAGCTCCATGCAGGCCTCGCAGGAGTCGCTGGGGCCCACTTTGCAGAGGCACCGCACCAGGGCAGGCATGAGGACAGGCAGAGCTTGGGCGGGCTGGGTGCCATGGCCCAGGCAGTGGCGGAGCAGCTCGAGGGCCAGCTCATGACAGCGCTCCACTGGGTCAGCCAGCGAGCCGGGAAAGGCAAGGGGGTTGCTGGGAGCAGGGGGTGGGGCTTGCTGCATGTGCCTGCCCCCTGGGTTCTTTACTGCTGGAGTTTCGCTCCTGTGCGCTCCTGCAGGAAATGAGCCCTGTCAACAATACTCTCTTTGGCAGTGATATGTTTATTGAGATATATGCATGATCCAGAGCCGAATGAAACTGTGTTAGAACTGGTGATTTGGCACGCATCAAAGCAGATATAGATAATTCAAACAAGACCTCCTTGACCCCCAACCAATCACACAATCCGCTCGTCCTGTCTAGCTGTTGCCCAGCTGTTGCCCTTGGGAACATACAATCCCTCTATCTATGCAAAGCTGGCACTGAAAGGCTCAAGGACATTCCTCTGCCAGAGGAAGGTATCTTTAGGAAAATTACTGCCTCTATAAGCGATAGGTCCCACTCACACCACACTTACTCCCCTCCCCGCAGGAATGCACACCTCCCCACAGCATCTATGGCAAACTAAGCGAAATGAGGTTTGACAGTATAGAGCTATTTTGTTGTTCAGTCGCACAGTCGAATCCGACTCTTCGCGACCCCATGGTCTTTTTTGGAATACTGTATACAGTTCTGGTTGCAGTACCTCAAAAGGGACATTGTAGAGCAAAGAATGTTCAGGAAAAGGCAACCAAGGCAATTAACTTTTTCTATGCCGAAAGGCAAAACAGTCTGGACCTTTACCATTCTGAAAAAAAGATAACTGGGGAGCATGTTAAAGTTTTAAAAATTATACATAGAGTGGAGAAAGTGGAAAGAGAGAATGTTTTCCTCCTGTCACAAATTACTAGTACTTAGGGGTACCCAAAGAAGTTTATCATAGGAAAGACATTCAACACAAACAAAAGAAAGTATTCAGGTAATTACATTGTGGAATTCTCTGCCAATGGATGCAGTAGTGGCTCTGAGTATAGACGCCTTTAAAAGGAAATCCCACAGATTCATGGAGGACAGGTCCATCAGTAGCTACTTGCCACACTGACCAAAAAGAACCATCACAATCAGAGACTGAAAGCCTCTGCCTACCAGCATTAGGGGGTAAAATCAGGTATTGGCCTCTGTGCCTTTCTTATTGGCCTTCCAGGGCAACTGGTTGGCTGATTTTTGGAACAGAATGCTAGACTAGCTGGACTGGTAGTCTGACTTAGCAGGATTGAGTTTCCAGTGCTCAAATAATATAAATCTCATTCAGATATATATTTTTTATCACTGCTAACATTAAAGAGAAGAGGAAACAAACAAGGGAGAAAAGTTTAGGGAACAGGGCAGATGAGAATGAACCGTTGGAAAAGGGGGTGAGAAATGCAGGTTTACATGAGAGTAGCCCCATTGATGTCAGTGCATTTAGCCTTGTGTCAATCATGGGATACTCTCAGACTCTGATGCAGAAACAGGAGAGAGGGGTTTGAGAGGGGATTTGTCACTCGAAGGCAAGTCCCCTAGGGACTCCTGATCCAGAATGACCACTTGGCCAAGGTGACTGACAATGCCAGGGGCGATTGTGCGCTTATGCACACATAGCTACCTGATCCAAAACAAAACAAAGAAGGCAGAAACAGAAAGGAAGGTTCAGACTTCCCAAATGGCTTGACTTCGCAATGGGGAGTTCAGATGTCGGGAAATGCAGGGCGGAAGCAATGGCATCCCTTAATACCAGACTTTCCCCTGTGCCTGGTTACTCCACTTCCAAAGCAGGGCAACACAGGGAGCCAACAACTGGGACACAGAAGCCAGAGGTTGTCATCTGATCGTGCTCTTTAAATCTGCAAAGGTAATGCCACTATATTGCGGCAAACTGCTCATGTGACCGCCGACAGACAGCGGTGGTTTGTCATTGCCTGCTTTTGCGTAGCAACCCTGGAGTTCATTGGAAGTGTCCCATCCAGTTACTAAACAGGGCCAACCCTGTTTAGCTTCTGAAATCTGACAAGACCTAGCAAGCCCGGGCCATCCAGGTCTGGTTACAATCGACCCACACCTGTATTATTAGGTGTGTGGGGAGGCAGGAGACCGCAGTTATTCAGCAGTGAAGAAAAGGCACTCTCTGTGCATGTCGGTAGCCCCCGGGGGTGAAAACAAACTCCTTGGCTGAGCACTTATAAAATCCTTGACACAAATTAAGTAATTAATTCCAGAGACAAATTCCAGAGAGGTAGCAAAACCCAAAGGGATGTTTGTTCCACCTCCACGGCGGTTTCATGAGATGAATGAAGTAAAACTTCAATCAGTGGATATAACTATACATATTGATACAAGAAGAGGGAAATTGCGACTAGTGAGACATGTAATACAAGAGTTATAGTTTTCTAGGCAAAACCTAAAAGTTCAAGCTAAGCACCGTGACTGTTCACAGCAGCTATACTGTTACTGGATTAAGCCTGGCTAATGCAATTAAATGTATTGTTAAATTCTAATTCAGCAAATTATTTGTGCCACAATAGATCGGTTAGTTTTTAAGATGTTGCCCAAATTCCTTTTTGTTTATCCGGAAGATGAATAATTGTAACACCCATTCCCTTGCAATGGGCAAGGAAGTAATATATATTTCATTTTAGTGGGATTAAAAATAAAAGGAAATTATATGCTGGGAAGTTTGGTTATTTTCCATGAACCCATTTTGCTGTGTGGGAAGTGACAGGTGGCAAGGTGCAGCTAAATGGAATCTTTATTGAGGGTCATAAAATTCCTTGAGTTGGCCTTGTTGTGTGGGAGAAATCTGGTTCCATAGCCATAATTTTTCAGAAGATTTGAAACAAGAGGATGGGTGTTAAGTATCGACTCAACAACGATTTCAGCTTCAAAAGTGATTCAGCTTTATTTAACAGCAAGACTTCAACTCAGGAACACACAACAAACAAGTGGAGCACTTGTTTAAAGTTTAAACTCTCCCGGGCTGTCAAAGCCACACCCAGTTAGCTAAAGGCCAATCACAACACAGAGATAAAGGCCAATCATAACACAGGGATAAAGGCCAATCACAACACAGAGATAAAGGGGAATCATAACACAGGGATAAAGGCCAATCAGGACCGTTCCCTCTTTGCAACATTCTCACACAGTGATTGGGTATTTACAATGGTTTCGCCGAAACCAGCCAATGGTAATGTGACAGCTGAAGAGCCACATTCAAACTCAAGCTTAACATAGAAATGTATAGCAAGGATTCACATCCCAATACATAACAATGGGCTTAACTCTTTCCTGTCTTGTTGAATCTGCCCCCATCAGCTGTTTTTATGTGTACAGGGGAAATCATACCACATGACTGAAAAGCAGCCACAGTTGGGGAAGGGAAGGCAATCATAAGCTGAAAAATTAAAAGCAGACATGAGGTCAAACAACCCTCCGTACCCTGGGTTTCTTGCACTCAACTTGTACCATACTGCCCTGGGTTAAAAAGCCTCCCCCTCCTTTAACCGAAAGGGACATGTTAAACGCAGTGAGGAAAGAATCATGGAATGCAGCAGTACATGTTGTTTGAAGTAGGGCTGCCAACTCCAGTTTGGGGAATTCCTGGAGATTTGGGAGGCCATGTCTGGGCTAGGTGGCATTTGGGTTCAAGAGGGAGCTCTGCAGGGTTGTGAAGCCATAGAGACTTCTCTCTGAAGCTGCTGTTTCCTCCAAGGGAACTGAACTCCGCCATCTGGAGATCAGTTGTGAGTCCAGGAGAACTCCAGGCCTAGTTTGCAAGCCTAGTTGGCAAGCCTAGTTTGAAGCTTCATGTCATCTTCTGAATTTTGTCTTGGAGCTGTGAAGCCCATGCTCAGGCCCTGGAGAAAGCCCTTCATCTCACGATGTCTTTGCCTGGTTCCCAGGGCTGCCTTCCCTGCCCAGCAACCACCACCTTGGTCCCGTTCCTGTCCTCCTCTGTCCCCCTGGCCCTAGTGCTGTTTCATCACTTCCCCTCGCAGTCACAATTATGACACTTTTTCATGCCCGAGAAAAATGCGCAAAGGGGCCCATTATGCTGGTGATCTGGTTGCCTTACTGGGATTAAGTGTGCCATTATTGGCTTTCATTCAGGGATTGGATTACTGCCTCATAAAAGAACATAACAGTAAGATTATCCTCTTAATTCAATAACACAGAAGCACCACTGTAAACGTGAATGAAGAAATTCATGCAGGGCAGGACTGGCGACTACTGAGGCTCTTCCAATGGCTGTGCTTGCCATTCATGCAGAGATAATGCTGTCTCCTTCCCTCTGCAAAGCCTCATTTTCCTTAGCTCTGGTTCTTGTTGACAAATGGCGTGTGGGGGGGATAGCTTACTAGCAGCGGCAACAAAGTACTATCTGGGCTGACTTTGTTTTCTCTTCTGCCTGCAGGTACTTAAGCCTGGGCATAGCCAGAGGAGCGAGCCAAGAAGCTCTTGGCCCTTGGCCTAGGTTTTACAATAGCCAGCCTGCTAAATTAGGATACACACAGGATGTGGTTTTCTTTCTTTGTTTTGAATATATTGATTAAGAAGTTTATGTACACTGCTTTGGATCCCCTTGCAAGAGGGAAGTAATACGGTAAAGCCTCAATAGCAGAGTTTCCATTTCCACAGCCTTTCATACATTCCTTGCATTTGTGCATTGGTGTTGACCTTTAAGGCTCTAAACAGTCCAGGCCCCATGTACCTTTTGGGACGGTTTCTCTGGGTATACCTGCTGGGTCAGGAGAGCATTATGCTTGGCTGATAAGAACCTGCTGGTGGTCACCAGCCTGAGAGATGTCCGGCTGTCCTCGACCAGGGCCAGGGTGTTTTCCGCCCTGGCTCCAACCTGGTGGAACTCTCTGCCAAATAACATCCAAGCCCTGCAGGATCTAATGCAATTCTGCAGGGCCTGCAAAGCAGAGATGTTCCGCCAGGCATTTGGTTGAAGACAACAATGGTTTCCATCGGTCTGGCACTCCTGTCTTCCTGCCTCCCCCCACCCCCATGGGGCTGTGGCATCATCTTTGTTAGGCCTCGTTGTATTTTATCGGATTCTACTGTTTTTATTGTTAGTTTGTATATGTATGTTTTTACTGTTGTGCACCTCCCTGAGCCCTGTTTGCAGGGAAAGGCAGTTTAAAAATTGAACCAAATAAATAAATTCCTTGTTGCACCAGAAAACCCTCTTGGACTAGATGCACTCCTGGGATCTCATTTTGCTCCAAGTCGTAAGTGGAGATGCAAATGGTCTAAGCCAGTGTTTTTCAACCACTGTGCCGTGGCACACTAGTGTGCCGTGAGATATTGTCTGGTGTGCCGTGGGAAAAATTCCAATTTCATCCGTAACATATGAACAATTATAAAATAAAGTATTATTATTTCATAATAAAGTAATTATAAAATAATTTCTTTGTGTTTATTTGATTCCTATTCAAGAGAATTACTTTATATATAGTCAATATAGGCACAGAGTTAATTTTTTAACATTTTCTAATGGTGGTGTGCCTCGTGATTTTTTTCATGAAAAAAGTGTGCCTTTGCACAAAAAGGTTGAAAAACACTGGTCTAAGTCACAGCCTTACTAGTTGCCCATCAGGAAAAGCAACTGTTTGTATGAAACAAAGTGAATCAGATCATGGACACAGATTAGAATTGCTGACTCTTGGTTGAGAAATTCCTGGAGATTTGGGGGCAGAGCCTGGGAAGGGCAGACTTTGGGAAGGGAACTTGATGAGTTGTGATGCCCTGAGAGTGCTCCCTCCAGAGCAGCCATTTCCTCCTGGGGAACAGGTCTCTGTAGTCTGGAGATTACTGGTAATTCCAGGACTCCAGGCCCTGTTGGCAACCCTAATACAGATAGCCTTGGCTCTTTTGTACAACAAAACAAAAAAGTCAAAATTGCACCTTCTCCAATTGCCTTCGAATGGAGCACAGTTTTTGATTGGCTAAGAGAGATATTTTCTGGCACCATGAAAAGAGCCTTAAGAATCTGATGCCCAATGCAGACTTTGTCACATCACTACACAAGGCAGTCCCTGTTTGTGTTTGGGATGCCATTTCGAGTGGACCAAAACAGAGCTACTTCTTCCTTTTCCCTGTCCTGGTGTGTTTTGACTAACTATTCTAGTTGTCTCAGCAAAACTAGGTCACTCGAGTCGTAGCATGAAATGATGGTGTTTGGAATGGGAACACAGCCAGTATCTATAGCAGAGGCAACTGGGTCTCTGCCTTGGTGAGGAAGATGGAATGTGCTGGGCAGAGATTGACAGATGTTCACCAAGGTGCTCTCTCTACCTGCCCTTGTGTACCAGCCCTCTGTGTCAACACTCAGCCTGTGCTGGTCCCTTAATCCAACCCCTCAAGAACCACCTCACAAAGAAGGCAATGTTAGAAGGAAGCCGGCTTTTCCTGATAGCTAGTGTTGCCAGCCTCCAGATGGGACCTGGAGATGTTCTGGGATTACAACTATCTCCAGACTACAGAGACCAGTTTCCCTGGCAAGAAGGGCTGCTTTGGAAGATGGACTATATGACATCACATCCCCACTGAAGTCCCTCCCCGACCCAGATCCCACCCACCCCAGGCTCCACTCCCAAGTCTCCAGCAATTTTCCAAGACAGAGTTGGCAACCATACTTGATAGCTGCTTAACGGCTGCAAGGAGGGCTAGTCCTTGACATTTGGAAGGCATTCCACCTTTCAGACATCCCTGCGTTTAGCAAGTTTCAGTTCAGTTTCTCTTATGTAGCCTTAATGTGTTCAATTTAGAGTAAGCCAAATAGTAGATTATGAGTGAAATGCATTAACCTCTAACACAGTCGTAGAAATAGGCTTAATAAAATCAAGGTAAATCTTACTTAATAGTGATAAAATAGGAATCACTATTCTGCTCAGAGGAGAATAATGGCTTTTGAGTAACTCCTTGAGATTCTAGAAGGTTGACCATCTGAAGCTCTTGACGAAAGCTATAAGGTGATAAGACTGCAGAAAACGACATTATTCAAAGATGCTTCTGTTCCAGTGATGATTCCCATGGGAGTCGCTCAGATTAGTTCTACTGACTGCAGTAAGACCACTATTTCAACAAAGGCACCGTTTTTACCTCACAACCAGGATTGGGCCTCAAGACAATATGACTATGTTATGTATTGACATACGTAAATGTAGGAGCTTGAGTCCAGATCCCATTACAGCCTGGTATCCTAAAGCCTGAAGTCTGATTGGACACTCTGCACAGCTGTCCAATCAGGATACAAGATATGTGCAGGAGGGAAACGATGTGATTGGACTTTGTGTACATATTGTGATTGGTCCTTACTGAACTATTGGGCGTGGTTTTGCAAGCCCGGACTGTTTAGAAAGGAGCCTGTTGCTCCCTAGTTTTGCTGTCGTCCTATCTTGTTCTTCCCTCTGTAAATAAAGTTCGTTTCACTGTCCAATGAGCTGCCGCCTGAGTCTCATATCTAACAGACTAGCAGTATGCTCTTGGAAAAATTCATGTTGGGTGCGTTCAGAAGCGCCATTTGAACCGCTTTCAGCACACTTCAGTAACGGATTTTATATCCGCATTCACACACCCAACATCTGGGCACCGTCCCCAGCTGTCGCTTTAAAACGGAGTATTTTGATACCAATTACCCAAGTGGTATTTTCCCGATTCTCCGTTTCGAGCTGCACTTTTCTGTCGTCCGGTGTTGAGCCACATCCAGGTGCTTCAAAAACCCCCCCCCTCTGGAAAGCTGCCATGGAAGCCTCAGGTTTTCGCTTTTTGTCTGCCATTTTTTAAAGCATCAGTGGTATGCACATGGGCGGAGCTCCACTCCTAAATTAGTAAAAGTAAAGTTTGAATAGTGCCTAGTTTAAGCATTTAGACGAATTCGGGATCTCACGGAGGCCAATTTCGGGGGTAAAAGTTTCATTTAAAGTGTTCATTTAAAGTTTAAAGGGAAGTGTGGAAATGGCCGTTCTGCACACATGCAAAAATTTTAGTTCTAAAGATGGCTGTCTGTGCACATGCTCAAACTGAGAGGGGAAAAACCCTACCGATGCACGCTCCCAGCGGGGAGTGATGTGGCTGCGCAGCGATCCAGAACAAGGAGGTCAGTGCGATCACGATTCTCCGGGTTAAAAAAAACACGCATCGGACCAGAGCAATTTACACTGCTCTCAGCACACTGTCTGAACGCACCCATTAACTTCAGACCTGGATTTGGTGGAGGGCACCAAACAACCAAGCAAATAATTTTTGTAAAAGGGCAGTAAACATTAAAACCAAAATAGAATTAAATGCTTGTTTTTAAAATATCAAAACTTATAGAGGAGAGAGACCCACTCCCACAATAAAAGATCAGACATGAAATAAACTAATTTTAATTCCCACATCCTTATCATATTACATTACTTTTTGGATGCCCCCTCCCCAATGGACTGCTTTGACTTACACTGTGTATTCCAGCTTAAGAAAGGTGGATTCTAAAAGGCAGGTGATAAACAATGAAAAGAGCTAGTGAAGATGGCTTCCCCTACCCCCAACCCAAGAAAACACAAATGTGTTCTCTTCCCTGCCCGCCCCCCATAAAACATAAGGAAAACTTAACAAGAATACATCCAAATAAATAAATAAATCCAAGAAAACTGAAAGGGGAGGGGCTGTGGTTTTGTAGGCGAGCCTCTGCTTTGAGTGCAGAAGGTTCCAGGTTCAGTTCCTGGCATCTCCATTGAAAAGGCCCAGGCAGTAGGTGATGTGAGAAACCCCTGTACCCAAGACCCTGGAGACCTGCTGCCAGCCAGAATACTGACTTTGACTGACCCATGGTCTGATTCAGTATAAGGCAGCTTCATGTGTGTTCATGTGTGAAAACAAATCAAAACTGTAATTCAAGCCATTCCACCAATAGAGCAAAGGGCCCTAGCCCCACAGGTCATCAGCAGCACATCTGCAGCAGGCAGAGCAGCAGAAGATGTTTCCTCTCTGAGGAAATGGCTGCTCCAACTTGACAAGCAGTGGTTTATGTAACCCTTTCCAAGCTGCAGGAGGTTCTAGGACTCCTGCTCATTAGCCAGGAACAGCTTTCCCCATCTCTTCCTGTGATCCCATTGGGTGGGACAGATGTCTGCCTTTGTCCCCACCCTCCTGTTGTCACAAAATGCAAAAAAAAAAAAAAGAAAGAAAGCCAGAGGGCAGCAAATATTAGGCTGCAATTTTTTTTTCAAGATACCCAAAATAGGGGGGGGGGGGCCTAGAATTTTGGAATTCAGAAAAAAATCAGGTATGCCTCTGCCATGTGGAAACAGCAGATTTCTGGTATAGTTTCAGTTCTGGTGTATCCAAATGCACACCCCTACATATGATCTCTTCCACACAGGAGCAGCAAGAGACCTTCTACGTGCTGGGTTTCCTCACATATTCCTCATGGAGTTCATTCCTCCCCTCCCACACCGTCTAGGGGGTTCTTTAGCCCCCCAGGGTTTTTTAAAATTGGAAATTGACATATCAATATACCATTATACCAGCATGTTGTTATGTCAATTACCAATTTTAAAAATTCAAAAGTACCCCAGTAGCTCATAGGAATGGGGAAGGGGAAAATACCACCAAATGTGGGCAGGATTGGAAAAATCAGGACTTTTCTTCCCACACAGCAGGTATCCTAGATTTGCTGAGATCTTTCCCCCAAAACATTCAGTGGAATGTACAGGCTGTAATTAATTAGTGGGGGGAGCTTTTATAAAGGTAGTAGGCTCGTATTTAATGTCTGTGAAATGTAGGGCATTTTCAATGCTTTGCTTGTTATACATACTGTTATACTGTTTCTCCTAATTTTGTAACCCAGCTTTCTTTATTGTTTGTTGTATGTATTATACTACTTTATTGTATGTAGTATATTCTTTCATGCACTACTGTAATTTTGTTATCTCATTGTAATGCATTGGTGATCGTATGGATACTACTCTGATTATGTTGTTTGTAATTGTGTGATTCGCCTTAAGTCTCAGTGAGAAAGGAGAACTATAAATGAAGTAAATAAGTAAAAAAAATTAAAAAATAATAATAACTGCTACCCCATGCTGCCTGGATGGCTCAGACTAGCTTAATCTTCCGCCTAAAGCATCATCTGATGATTTCTTCAGATCAAGCTGCTGTTAAAGGCAGAAGAGCACTGTTTTTCCTGATCATTTAGCAATGCTGCATTGGAGCAATAGGCTGAAAATCAGAATGCTAGAGGCTTTTTAAAAGGTTGGGGACCACAGCATTAAAGGAAAGACACTTCTGTTTCAGCAAGAATGAGGGGAGGGATTTCCACTGATCCTCACTTTCTTCTTTAGCTGCCCTGTGGCACATCCCCAAGGGTCCTCCCTCTGCTTTTCGGAGGAAGCAGGGAGGTGGAGGAGGGAAGGTGAGGTGCAGAAACCAAATTTTTCAGGGCAAATTATATCCAAGCTATGGAGCAGGGGCTCTAATCTTATTGACACTATGGACATTGGGAGAATTAGCACTGCCATGAAATGGCTGACAAGTGGCAGAGGGGACAATCACAAGTTTAGAAGGTTACAAATACCTGCAGTCACACAGTTTCAAGAGGGAATTAGATAAGCATATGGAGCAGAAGTCCATCAGTGGCTATTAGCCACAGGGTATAGATGAGAACTCTCAGTCTGGGGCAGGTGATGCACTCTATTCTTGGTGCTGGGGGGGGCAGCAGTGGGAGGGCTTCTGGTGTCCTGGCCCCACTGCTGGACCTCCTGATGGCACCTGGTATATTTTGTCCGCTGAGTGACGGAGTGTTGGACTAGATGGGCCATTGGCCTGATTCAACATTGGCTTCTCTTATGTTCTCTTATGTTCTTATGTTCTCATGTAGATTTACCCAGCATTGTATTCTGATTATTCTTCCCTTATGGATTTGTTTTTGTCTCTGGGAATTGCATGTTCTCTCTCTCTCTCTTGCTTTACACACACACACAAACACACAAACACAACACTCAGATTCCAGTAACTCTCCCTCTTCTCTCAGGTGACAACTGTGTAACAAGCAGAAATAGGTCAGTTGCACCTTGATTTTATAAACCTTTATTGGATCATCTTTTATCGTTTTCCCCCCAAACTAAAAAATTCTTAAATGCTTCAAGAGCCAGCTGAAGCTGGAAGGCATGGTGCCACTTCCTTCCTCATTCCTGTGGGGTCCCTATGTTTCTTTTAAAACCTGATTTCTAAATTCATAGATGAATGTGTTTCAATTGTTCAATAAGCTGGAAAGGGTGGGTTGGCAATCCAGTTCTCTAATGGTCAGCACACTTTAGCAAATTCAAAGTTTATCTGTGGTTGGTGGTTGTTTTTTTTTAATTCCAAACTTATTTTTATTTATTTTAACATATCATACAGCTACCTGGATACAATAACAAGAGTACATTCATGTGTAAACATATTCATATAGCAGAAACTGTTGTATAATCTAATAAAATGGTCTAACATGAATAAACATTAGAATCTTAAACAGGTAGATCCTCATATAAATGCAAAGAATTTTAATCCATTGAATGTTGGTTTGTAGTTTGTCATATTGACTGTATTATTTCCAACTATGGTTGGTTTTAATCACTATTTGGCATTTATGGTCCATTTGCCTCACTGAACTATGTAGAGGTACTGGTTCATTTATGGTCACCTTGTCTCGCTGAGCTGTGTACAGGAAATGTATTTTAATTTATTTATACTCTGCTTGACTCAATGAGATTTGTAAAATCAAACAGGTGAAATGGAGAAGCTGTGATGTGGACTTGATTCAAATGTATGATGCCAAACAGATTTCAAGTTGCACAAAGGACTACTAGATTACAACAAATATCCTGTGAAGTCGGTGAGGCTGAGAATGCCACTAGGGACTTGAACCTGAGTCTCTTTGGTCCAGCACTATAATTATACACTTGCTGAGTGGAAGAAGAGCTATTACCCGATTTTCTGTCCCAACAGATCTTGGTGCGATATGAAATCTCTTTTATGTGGTCTAACCCAATTTAACCTGTGTAGTACCTCTTATAGTATGCCTTGTTAAACTTTAGAGTTGAACAGTTTGAAAATGTGTGTTGTCTGTTAGTTGTTAGTCAGTATGTTCTACGTGAAACATTTTTGTGTGCTATACCATTGAATTATTTAGAAGTTATAAGCATGGCAGTTGAACTGCCCTTTAACAAAAAAAAAATTGCCCCCTAACAAAAATTCCGGCTACAGGCCTGCCACGGGGTCACCATAAGTCAGCTCTGAAGGGTGCTTACAGTGATGGGGTGGAATTAAGGGCATGCAGGGATGCTAATGAGGGGGAGCCAAGTTTCGGCCACTTGCCATGAAGTCTAGGCAGCAGTCAGACCTTAAAGAGGGCTCGTTTGTTTGCAATAATGGCATGTGTTTGCTTGAACAAAACAGCAGCTCCACCAGCTGCACCAGCAACAGAAAGGAAGGGGGGAGACGTGTTGTGTTTGGGTTATTCTCTGCTGTTTGTTATGAGTTGCACAGAGGTATCCTAATCCCCACGTTCTGATTGGCTGTCCAATAAAGACCATCCATTGGTCCTGAAGCCACCCAAGGTAACCTATCACAGAGCTATGCTTTGGTCCAATCAGACCGTCTGTATATAGTTACATTGTATATAGTACAGTTATGGAATTGTGTAAGTTTGAGTGCCGCTCTTTGCAGAGCAGTCCTGAGCTGAGTAATGTTGGAATAAAAGCCTTGTAACGGTTCATCGTCTCCTGACTCTCAATACTTAAAAAGACGGATCCTCACTAAGGCCACTCCAGCCTTCCTCTCCCCATATTCTCGCCCGTCCTTGACAACATGGACCACCCAGCCTGCAGAAGAGGCATAAAGCTTTGTTTTGATGTCCTTCTCTCCTTTGATCCCCTCAACCACTCCATCACCAACTCACATCACAACTCCCCTGTACAGTACTTAAGGCTTGACAGGCTTCAGGTAGTGGCTGGAAATCACCCAGCATTACAACACATCTTCAGGTTACAGAGATCAGTTCCCCTGGAGAAAGTGGCCGCTTTGGAAGGTGGACTCTGTGGCATTATACCCCGCTGAGGTCCCTCCCCTCCCCAAACCCTGCGCTCCCCAGGTTCCACCCTGAAAATCTCCAGGGATTTCCTAACCCGCAGCTGGCAACCCTGAGCTTTTCTGCATTCTCATTTAACTGGCTGTTACAGGCCCGTAGCCAGGATTTTTTTCTTTGGGGAGTATTTAAATTTTTAAGGGGGCAGTTAAATCACAGTTAATTAAATTAATCCGAGTGCCTGTCTTTAAAGGAAGAGGCTCTGAGTTTGTTTCTAGGCCTTCCTTTCAAGGGACAGGGCAGCAGGCATGTCAGTTCCTAGGAAAAAACAGCTCAGAGAGCATTTAATTGCCTTCAGGAGGCATTTAAATGCCTTTTGAGTTCCCTTCCACAGGGCAAGAAAGCTTAAAAGGGCACCTTAAATACATCTCCAACAACCCCTCTTAGTTCTAGCCGAGTACCACTTAGGTCATTCTCATGGTCGAAAATAAGGTTCCAGGCATGGCTACTTGTGGGGCGGGGCTTTTAATTAGGGGGGCTGGGCCCCGAAATGCCCCGCTGTAGTTATGGGCCTGGGCTGTTATGTTCCTGTTGCTTCAGGGGGGTTTCCTGTTCTGCTTGTGTTTTGGTCCCTCTAGTGGTCAATTCCATATCAAACAGCTCTATTTCCAGTTTATCTCTGAGCAAGGTAGGGAGGTAAACTGGAAATGAAGTGATTTGATATTGAATTAACCACTAGAGGGAGCAAAACAAGTGTGGAAGGAGGGGATGAAGAAACAGGAACTTAACAGCGAGTAAAATGAGAATGTGGGAAAGCCCCTTAAGTCAATAGTACCAAATAAATTCCTTCCTCTCCACTCTGCTGGCCAAAAATACATTGGCTTATACTCTGATCATCTAATTCCTCAGCTATAAAACCTTTGGCCTGCCCTTGTCACAACTCTCAAGCTGGTTATCACTCATCTTGACTACAGCAGTCTTCTCCTGCCTGGTTCTTCTGTTTGTTACACTTTCACTGTCTCACCAGTCTGCTGACAAAGTTATTCACTGGTCTCATCACTCCAACTATGTGACACCCCTCCTTAAATCCATGCAGTGGCTTCCTGTCTGCTCCTAGCACCAGCACAAGTTCATCGTCCTTCCCTTCCAAACCATCCATTGCCTTGCCTCTTTTACTAAGGTTGCCAACCTCCAGGTGGGGACTTGAGTTCTCCTGGAATTACCACTGGTCTCCAGACTACAGAGATTGCTTCCCCAAGAGCAAACAGAAGCTTCAGAGGGCAAACTATATAGTATGCCAGAGATTCTAGGTGAAATCCTTCCCCAGATTCTCTCCTCCACAGGTACTGTCTCCAAATCTCCAGGAATTTCCAATGCCAGAGTTGGTAACCTGACTCTTGACTCTCATAGTCTGATACATTCCTTCACTTGACCTGTATTGCACCATCTCCACAACTCTCAGTCATCCAAAATGCTTAGCTCCCTGAAATGGCTTTGCCCTTTCTTCCTTGCTTTGTCATATCTATGGTACTGCTTTGCAGAATATCACCCTGGTACTTTGCAGCAAAGCAGGGGTTTTGGGGGTGGGGAAATGGAGAAAAGCTGGGAAAACCCCAGAAGGTGCAAGAATGCATTGAACTCGGGGCACATGGTTTGTGTGGAAATGGTCTTAAGCATAACTGTATGAGTTCTCCCTTTAAACCAATGAATGTGATTTTTAAAATAAAACTTATACAGAACAAAAAATGCAAAAGCAACCATGGGTAAACAAAGGCTGATTCTGCAGTGGCTTTTCCCTCCATTGTTTTACCAAACCCATGTTGGAACAGAAAAGGCACAGCTCAAAACCACACACATCCCCGCTCTTTGGAGACTGTGCCCTACAAGGTGACATGCAGCGATTGCCCGGTCCAAACACTGGTTCTGATGCCACGAGCTTCTATTTGCAGGGCTTCCCCAAGGCCTGTATTTCAAAGGAGGTATAAGGAAGTGCCCTCTGCACCCAAAATAAGGTCTGGACCACCACATATCATATACCCCAGCGTTCACAGGACTCTCCCCTTTGAGGGGGCATATTCTGTGTGCTGGCCCAAAGCGCAGTTCTGGTGCCAGTTGCTCCAAAGTGCACTGCCCCCAGGACAAACACACAGGCAGACACTGGGGCCAGGCTGCACCCCCAAAAAATATCTGGACCACCTCATATGACACATCCTCACTCTCTGGAGACTGTGCACTGCAAGGTGACATGAAGTGATGCCCGGTTCAAACACCGGTTCTGATGCCACAAGCTTCTATTCGCAGGGCTTCCCCAAGGCCTGTATTTCAAAGGAGATTTGAATAAGGAATAGGGTTGCCAAGTGCAAATTTTCTTAGAGCGGGGGAGTCCCGCTCGGCACCTGGAGCTTCTGCGCGCTCGCCACCGCCATGACGTCACCAGAAGTGACGTCATCGCGTCAGGACGTTGGGGGCGGGGCCGCCGGGATTCGAGGGGAAAACATAGAGTTTTCCCTTGAGTCATGGAACTTCCCGCCCCCGGCATGCCCAGTGTGATGATGTCACCTCCAAGTGACATCATCACGCTGGGGACGTTGCCGGAAGGGGTGGAGTTCCCCCCGGGGCCCGATTTTCTGGGGGCGGGTAACGGGCCTCTCGGGCGGGGGTTTACCCACCCCCCGGGGGGACTTGGCAAGCCTAATAAGGAAGTGCCCTCTGCACCCAAAATAAGGTCTGGACCATCACATATCATATACCCCCACATTCACAAGACTCTCCCCTTTGAGGGGCATATTCTGTGTGCTGGTCTAAAGCTCCAAAGTGCCAGTTGCTCCAAAGTGCGGTGCCTCCAGGACAAACAGATGCAGACACTGGGGGGCAGGTTGCACACCCAAAAAATTGGACTACCCGAAAGGACACATCCCTGCTCTCTGGAGACTGTGCCCCCTGCACCCAAAATAAGGTTTGGACCCCCACACTTCATACACCGCCATCTTCAGCAGACCCTCCCCTTCAGGAGAACACATTCTGTCTGCTGGTCCAAAGCACGGTTCCGGTACCAGTTGTTCCAAAGTGCAGTGCTCCTAGGACAAACACACAGGCAGACACTGGGGCCAGGCTGCACCCCAAAAAAATATTTGGACACTTCCCTGAGGCTTGTATTTCTAAAGAGATTTGAGTAAGATACTGGTTTGGAGGAGGCTGAAGTTGATTCCTTATTCGCCCTTCCTTATTCACAAATAAGTAATGAATAAGGAAGTGCAAATAAAGAACCAAGTTCAGCCTCTTGCTAGACTGGTCAGTTTGAGAGAAGGTGATGGGCCCAAGGAACGGCATTCCAACCTGGCTCTCCCAGGTCCTAGCCCAGCCCTCTGTTGTGTGAACCCCAAGGCAGAGAATGGGCCCTCATCAGCACCATTTTTAAAGTCACAGCCAGTACAATCTTGAGGAGGCCCCTTTTGGCCCATAATGACACAGCAGAAACCCAAACACATTTTATTCTTTAAATGTAGTTTATATGTCACTAGAATGACTTGGAAATCTTCTCTGCCTCCTCAAGACAATGTGTGCCTGCCCAGAAGCCATCACGATGAATCCCAAAGGGGCTGCAGAACTGACTTGCTGTTTCAGCCATGACGTTGCTCATCTGCTCTGATCCTCTGGGATCTGTGTTGTGTTCAGCACCAAATGGTAGCAGAGCAGCTGCTTGGCATGCAGAAGGTCCCAGGTTCAATCCTCGGTAGCTTCAATTCAAAGTTCTGGCAGTAGGTGACGGGAAAGACACTCTGCCTTAGACCGTGGAGAGTTCTTGTCAGTCTGAGTAGACAATACTGACTCTGATGGACCGATGGTCGGATTCAGTATATGGCAGCTTGTGTGTTCAGTCGAGGGCACAGTATCTTCACAGGATCTTGACACTTCCTTTCTCTCCTCAACAGGAGGAATCCCGAAGGCACTGCACCTCTTGTGCTCTTCAAGGGCCAAATAACTCTGCCACCTTGACACTCTGCCGCTTCAGTAATAAATTGTCTCTGGTTCTTTGAAGCTGGTTTTCTAAATAAATAAATGGTTTTGCAAGAAAAAAATACAAATACATTTCAAAAGAACTTTCCCCGTATCAGGTGGTGAATGGTCAGGTATTGTGCCGTGGCAATGAAAGGGATTGTGCTGATTTGCTTATGACACTGAGCTGAACACAGTACAAAGGACAGTACTCACCTCACTGGCTCCAGTGGAAGGCTTCTCTGGCAAAGGGCCACTGCCTGGCACAGCTACTGTGGAGTTCCCACTCCCAGGGGAGGGGGTGGGAGGGGGTAGGAAGAGGATGGGGTCAGCCACAGGCCCCCCATTCTGTCAGTTCCTCTTGGGAAACAATGGAATGGGAGGTCCGTAGCCCCTGGTTCCCTTTCCTTCACCACCCCCAATCACTCCCTGTTCCATTCCCTCTACCACCCCAGCCATTGGTTGGAGGGGTGGCAGGAGTGTAATAGGGAACAGCAGGGCCAGTGGAGGGAGGGGAAGCAGGAACAGCAGGGACAGTTGGGGGGGGAGTCAGTGGGTTAGTGGGGGTGGATTAGTGGGGGTGGAGTGGGAAGGGAAGCCAGAAAGGAAAGGGAAGGGGAGAGGGGATGGTGGAGGTAGAGGAGGAGAGGGAAAGAAGAGTCGTAAGAGTGGTGGGAGAGAGGAAACAAGAACCAGTGTGTGGGGGGGGTTGGAGTTAATGGGTTAGAAGGCAGAGTGGAGATCACAGGTCAGAAGACAGTCAAAAGTGCTGAGAGAGGAGACAGAGACAGAGTGAGTGGAGGAGGGGGTGCCAGTGAGCTGGGGAGGGGAGGGGAGGAGGAGGGAAACCCCAGATTACTGCGTCTTCGGCACACCCTTTGCCGATCTTGCTGTTTCTGGAGCCTTTGAAACAATAGAGATAAAACAACAATTATAAAAACCCATTAAAAGCCACAATGAACAACTTGGACTGCCAGTCATTCAAAACTAAACCAGTCCAAGGCAGTCTCCAATAAAACTGTCTTCAACGGCCTCCTACCCACCTAGGGTTGCCAGGACTGGGTTGGAAAATACCTGGAGACTTTGGGGGTGGAGCCAGAAGAGGCCGGGGTTTGGGGAAGGGAGGGGAGGGGCCTCAATGGGGTACAATGCCATAGAGTCCACCGTTTTCTCCGGGGGAGCTGATATCTGTCAGCTGGAGCTCAGTTGTAAAAGTGGGAGATCTCCAGGCCCCACTTGGAGGCTGGCAACCCTATACCCACCCCCTGCTTCGCCACCTCCTACCTCCTACCAACCATCCATCTCCCCACCAACTTCCACTTTAAAACTCGCCATTTGCCCTCTTGATGGCTTAATGTTAGTCCAATGGTGGGCCTCTCGGTTGGAAGCCTCTGCTTTTGAATCCAACTGCCAACACGCAAGCCTCTCTATGCATCTCTGTCTCCCAGGGGCTTTGTGATACTGGCACTGTGACATCAGCATCTGGGTAACAGGGACCGTTCTCTGGGCAGCACAGCAGATGGGAGGGGCAGGAGGACAGGGGTCAGCTTGTGGCTTTGTACCCAAGGAGCATTCTATAGACGAGAAATGATAACCGAGCATAAATGGTTAACATATCGTGACGTATTAGATTTTTCTCAAGGGGACTGTAAAATGAAATTAAGAGAGGATTTGATTTTCCCAATTTTTATGCATGATTATTAAGATTTGATAACAGAAGGAAATACTTGCCCATTTTTAATGCACAATTATTAGAAAGGCTTAAAGCAGACCAACAATTGCATGGTTTTGAACAGTCGAAGACTGAATTTGAAACGGAATTATATACAACTGATGAACATTTTATTGCTAAAATGTATAAACTCTTGTTGAGAAAGAGGATGAACCAGTGAAAGAATCCATGATAAAATGGGCCCAAAACTTTGGATATAATATACAAATGGAACAATGGGGAAATATGTGGATGCATTGATGCTGAGTTCTACTCTTAAAGAGAATTTTATAAAATGATGTATCGATGGTAAATGACATCAGACAAAATTAGCAACAATGTATAAAAAAACCAGCAAAGCAAATGTACAAAACCCCAGCAAAGCAAACGAAAAATACTGAGACTGACGAGTGATTTCAGCTCTCACATACTTTATTAGATCAGGAACAAGACAACTAAGCCGGCTCGCAGGCCGGCTTTTATTCCCAAGTGAACCCACACCCCGAACACACACACAACACCCGTGATTCGCTATTTACAGTTAATTGAGTTACCCCGGGCTCCCCGATTGGAAGAATGTGAGGAGCCGCCTACATTCTATTGTCTTTTGGAACGAAGCTCAGGCCCTTTGCCTGGCTGCATGGCGGACCGGTCAGAACCGGTCTGAGCACATGGCTGCCCCACGTCCATGTTTACCTGTGGATACACTACACCCCTCCCCCCTTGGTCCGCGAGGCACCCACAAACAAAGTCCTTTAAATAAGTGGGAGGCCTTCTGACCCTTGTAGAGTGCCGGATAGCCGGGGCAGGTGAAGATGCTGGCACTGGGGTGCTGGTCGGGGGAACTACCGGTGTCAGTGGCCATGGAGTGGCTGACGAGGCGTTCCCCGCCACGGTTAGGGCGTCTGGAGATGGGGTGATGGGGGTCGCGGGCAAGCTGTCCACCTGGCTGGACTCTTCCGGAGTTGGCGGAGACTGTGGTTCTCGTACCTCGGTTGGTTTGGGGTCCTCGTAGTTGTCCGGCTCCCGTGGCACTACCCGTCAGCGAAGTTGTTCGATGTGGCGGTGCAGCACGGTGCCATCCTCGCAGGAGACCTCGTACGAGCGGGGTCCCCTGACCCTTACCACCCTTGCCGGAATCCATGGTGGGCCTGAGGTGTAGCTCCTGGCATAGACGGGGTCCTCTGGGAAGAACCCCCTGCTTGCTTCCTGGTCCTCTGTGTCCAGCTCGCACTCTGGGGCCTGATCCGGATGTAGCCTGTCCAATCGTGACGTGAGGCGGTGACCCAGTAGAAGTTCTGTGGGGCTGCGTCCCATGGTGGAGTGTGGGGTTATGCACTGCCCAAAAAGGAATGAAGCCAGCTTGTACTCCCAGTCCAAGGAGTCGATGCGCTGTAGTGCTTCCTTGGTGGAACGAACCATCCGCTCTGTTTGCCCGTTCGTGGTGAGGTGGAACAGCGCGGAACGTACATGCCGGATCCTGTAGTACTCTGTGAACTCCTGGAATTCTCGGGAGGTGAACGCTGTGCCATTGTCCATGACCAGCGTGTCCGGCAACCCATGGGTGCTCAGGATCCGCCACATCACCCGGATGGCGGATCTGGAGGAAGTTGAGGACATGGGAACGACCTCCAACCATTTACTGTATGCATCCACTAATATAAAGAAGAGCTGCCCCAGGAACAGCCTGGCAAAGTCCAGGTGAAGCCATGACCAGGGGCGGTGAGAGGATTCCCAGGCCTGTTCCGGTGCTCTTGGTGGTTCAGGGCGTGAGACCTGGCAGGGCTGGCATCTCCTCACCTTGTCCTCGATGTCCCGATCGAGGCCTGGCCACCAGACATAGCTTTGTGCTAATGCCTTCATGCGGGCCAACCCCGGGTGATGTTCGTGAAGCGCCTCCAGGACGCATTGCTGCAGCGGCGCTGGAATCACCACCTGGCCTCCCCACATTAAGCACCCCTTGTAAAGGGACAGTTCGTGTTCACGGGCAGTGAACGGTGCAAACTTGGGGCCCTCTTTGGCCACCGGCCACCCCCTTCCCACCCAGTCCAAGACCCGACAGGGAACGGGATCCCGAGCCGTGCGGCGAGCCACCTCCCACACATGGACCGGATGGTCAGGAATTGTCTCCATAAGGGCGACCAGATGCTCGGGTGCAGGGTCAGGGTCCATGGATGTCAGGGGCAAGCAGCTAAGAGTGTCTGCATGCCCCATCACCTTTCCGGGTCGGTGGGTGAGGGAGTACGAGTACCCCGACAGGAAAATGGACCATCGCAGGACCCGGGGGAGACCATTTGTGGGATCTGGCGATCCGCAGTGAGGAGTCTCAGCAGTGGTTTATGGTCCGTAACGATTTCAAAGGGCCGGCCGTAGAGGTAGTGATGAAACTTCCAGACCCCCACCACAATTGCCAGTGCCTCTTTATCAATTTGGACGTAATTGTGCTCTGCCAACGACAATGTCCGTGAGTAATACGCGACTGGGACCTCCCGGCCATCCGGCAACCGGTGGCCCAGGACTGCCCCAACCCCATACGGGGAGGCGTCACAGGCGAGGACCACCGGAAGCAACTTCGAGAAGTGGTGAAGGACCATGTTCGAGACCAGCAAGTCCTT
Source organism: Gekko gecko (assembly GCA_029375565.1). Classification (NCBI taxonomy): domain Eukaryota; kingdom Metazoa; phylum Chordata; class Lepidosauria; order Squamata; family Gekkonidae; genus Gekko; species Gekko gecko. The sequence continues at coordinate 199,443,650 of JAPDNY010000005.1, forward strand.
GACACCTTGGAATGCTGCCGCATGCTTAGGTCCCCAGGCCCAGGGCGCATCTTTGTCAAGGAGGCGGTGGAGCAGCTCCGCCACAGCCGCCTTGAGGGGCAGGAACGCATGATAAAAATTGAGCAGGCCTAGTAAAGTCTGCAATTCAGCCTTGGAGGAGGGCGGGGGGGGCGTGCGTGATGGCCTTCACCTTTTCATCCGCGGGGTGGATCCCTTGCGCGTCCACAGCGAACCCCAGGAACTCAATGCGGGGCACACCCAGGAGGCATTTCTCCTTCTTTACTTTCAGCCCGGCGGCATCAAATTGTTGTAGCACCTGACGGAGGTGGTCCGTGAAGGAGGTGGAGTCCAGCGCCGCGACGATGACATCATCTAGAATGGGCTGTACTCCGGGGATGCCTTTTAGGAGAGAGTCCATAAAAGATTGAAAAATCCTAGGAGCTTTACAAACCCCAAACTGAAGCCTCATGACCCAGAAGGCCCCCTTGTGAGTCGCAATTGTCTGGGCCTCTGCAGCGGCGGCATCGACAGGCAGCTATTGGTAAGCCTGTGCCAGGTCAAGCTTACCAAAGACCTTGGCCCCCGCCAGAGAAGCGAGGACGTGGCTCACCACCAGGACCGGGTACATGTGGTCCTGCAAGGCCTTGTTTATTGTGCACTTGTAGTCAGCACAAATGTGCACATCCCCATTAGGTTTGACCGGCGTAACTATAGGGGTCTCCCAGTGGGCGGGTGTGACCAGTTTGAGCACCCCTTGCGCAACCAAACAATCAAGTTCCACTTCGATTTTAGCCCGCATCGCAATAGGAGGAACCCAAGCCTTTATTCGGATGGGCCGTACAGCCGGTTCCAGATCCAGCGAAATGGGGTCCCCGGTGTATTTTCCCAGAGTCCCATCAAACACATTGGGGAATTCCCAGCACACAGCCTCCCAGTCCGCCGTTCGGATCTGATTCACCCCCGTTATCTGTAGCCCCAGGGGTCTGAACCACAAGAGTCCCAATAGGCTGGAGAGCTGTCCCTCCACCACCAACAGGTCCAGGAATCCCAAAAATCCTTTGAATTGGACCTTGAACTTGCCCCAGCCCCGGACGGTCACAGGGTTCTTATTAAAGTGCCATAAAATTAGACCCTGTGGCTTGTGCAACTGGGGTTCCCTCTTTCAGGCATAGGGCACGGAGGGTCTCTGCCGATATGATTGAAAAAGATGACCCTGAATCTATCTCCATTTCACAGGGGGACCCTTCAATCCGGACAGTCACATGCACCTTGTCCAGGCTGTTAGGGCCAAGTTACATACCGTTTGTTGGTGGTGGACCGAAACGGTGTGCAGATCTTCAGCTTTGAGGTGTGCTGTGTGGGTTGCCCATTGTCCTTTGGAGCGGCAGACCTTCTCTATGTGCCCCTTTTTGTTGCACACCCTACAGATCGCGGTGTGGAATTGACAGGTCCGTCGCTCGTGAGCGTTGCCGCAGGTCGCACAGGCTACGGATGACTGAGACTTGGCCTCTCGGGTCCGCTGAGGTCATTAGGATGGCCGTCAGTGTACCTGGAGTACCTCCTCGTTGTCAGAGACGTTGGATTCTCGTGAAGCTAGTGTGAGGTGGACCACCGAGCCGGGGCGGTCTTGGTGGGCCTTTTCATACGCGGCGGCCTCCTGGATGTCCTTATCCAGGTTGAGGTCGTTGTTGCTGGCCAGTTTCCGCCGCAGTTTGGGCTCGCGGAGGCCCATGAGAAACTGGTTGACCAATGTGTCTGAGAAGCTTGGAAAAGCTCATCTCGTGGTCGCCCGTCGAAGGCCCACCAGGAAATCCGTGGTGGACTTGTCTGGGCCCTGGACCCTCACAAAGAACCCCAGCCGCTCTACGAACTTGGTGGGCTTGGGTGAGAAGTGGTCCGTTAGGGCCTTCACCAGCACTGCGTAAGACTCCTCCTTGGTGGTCCTGGGGTTGATGAGATCCCGCAGGAAGAGGAGGGTGTCTATGCCGCAGACACTGAGGAATAGGGATTTCTTTTTTTCCTCGTCCACCACATCATGGTAGCTGAAGTGGTTCTCCAGGGTCTCCAGCCAGGCATCCCATTTCTGAGGCTGGGTAATATCGAAGGCCTGGAGGTGGATGGTAGGCGTGGCCATCTTACCCCGGGTGGGCGAGTGGTGGTGCGAGTTGCAGGGGGTTGCAGTGGCCGGGTTGGAGCTTTGAAGCCGGGTGGAGGGTGTGCTGCTCTTGAGGTCAGCGGTAAGGCTCAGGAGCGGTGCGGGGAGCGGCAGGCTCGATGCAGTGCTCAGAAGCGCGGCTTCAGTTGCGGTGAGCAGTGCGGTGCTGCTCTCAGGGTCAGTGATGCGATGCTTGGGAGCGGTGCAATGAGCAGCGGGTTCGATGCAATGCTCTTCTTTGTGGTCATTGTTCATGGAGGGAGTTGGCATCCCATCCTCATCGCCAGTGAAAAGTACTGAGACTGACGAGTGATTTCAGCTCTCACATACTTTATTAGATCAGGAACAAGACAACTAAGCCAGCTCGCAGGCCGGCTTTTATTCCCAAGTGAACCCACACCCTGAACACACACAACACCTGTGATTCGCTATTTACAGTTAATTGAGTTACCCTGGGCTCCCCGATTGGAAGAATACGAGGAGCCTACATTCTATTGTCTTTTGGAACGAAGCTCAGGCCCTTTGCCTGGCCGCATGGCGGACCGGTCAGAACCGGTCTGAGCACATGGCTGCCCCACGTCCATGTTTACCTGTGGATACACTACAGCAAATATACAAAACCCCCAGCATGCTCCAGAAAACCTTCCTAGCACCACCTCTGTGAATCAGGCTGCAAAGGCATAAGGAGGCCAGTGTGAGAACTGTTGTGCAGCAGACCATGCTGCTGGAGCAGGCCTTTTTTCTGGGGAGATGGAAACGTAAAATTTCTCTGGAATTTGGACAAAAGGGCTTTGCAGAATGTAAGCAACCAAATGCATTGGTTGTATTAAAAAGTGGACTGAATTTGGAAGTTGGCCTTTATGGCACTATGCCCCAAACCCCGCCTTCCTCAGCTTCCACCCCCCAAATCTCCAGGTATTCCCCAACCCGGAGCTGGCAACTCTAAGCCTGGCCCCTGTGTCTGCCTGTGTGATTGTCCTGGGGGCACCCCACTTTGGAGCAGTTGGCATAAGAACAGCGCTTTGTTTGGACCAGGAAACACCATATGTCCCCTCGAAGGGGAGAGTCCCCAGAAATGTGTATGATTTAATTAGGAACCAACTTCTGCCTCCTGGCATTACAATGACTTCATTTCTCCCCGGCTATTGCAATTCACGCCACCAGAGCTGAGGGGTTCTGGCCCATGCTGTTCGTCTCCAGCCATGTGGGGGTCAAGCCAAAACCAGAGAGGCGGCGCTTCTTGAAACCTTTCTAGGCATCCCAAATCCTTTCTCTACAGCCCATGACAGGCTGCAGTAGGAAGCAGGGGAAAGGAGCCCCTGGGGGCCATCAACAGCAGTAGAGGAGACCAGTGGAATCAAGCAGACATTTGCTAAAGGACTGTAGTCGAAGCTGAACCATCAGCTAATCATTAGAGTTGGCACATCAGAGACCTTCTCCCACGGGGCAGCTATTCTTTTAAAAAGAGACATCGTCTAAAAAGAGGGGTATGGCGTGTCTTTGTACCCCATTTGATGGCTTGTAGCATTTAATACTTTCCCATTCCATTCAAGAACCCTGTGAGACTGGAAGAGGCTGAAGTTGGTTCCTTATTTGCACTTCCTTATTCATTCCTTATTCGTTACTTATTCGTGAATAAGGAAGTGCGAATGAGGAACCAACTTCAGCCTCCCCCAAACCAGTATCTTACTCAAATCTCCTTTGAAATGCAGGCCTCGGGGAAGCACTCCGAATAGAAACTCGTGGCATCAGAACCAGTGTTTGGACCGGGCATCACTGTATGTCACCTTGCAGGGCACAGTCTCCAGAGTGTGAGGATGTGTCATTTGGGGTGGTCCAAATATTTTGGGGGGGGTGCAGCCTGGCCCCAGTGTCTGCCTGTGTGTTTGTCTCAGGGGCAGTGCAGTTTGGAGCAACTGGCACCGGAACTGCGCTTTGGACCAGCACACAAAATGTGTCCCCTTGAAGGGGAGGGTCTGCTGAAGATGGGGGTGTATGAAGTGTGGGGGTCCAAACCTTATTTTGGGTGCAGAAGGCACTTCCTTATTCAAATCTCCTTTGAAACAGAGGCCTCAGAGAAGCCCTGGAAATAGAAGCTCGTGGCATCAGAACCAGTGTTTGGACCGTGCATCACTGTATGTCACCTTGCAGGGCACAGTCTCCAGAGATCAGGGATGGGTCCTTTGGGGTGGTCCAAAGTTTATTTTGGGGTTGCAGCCAGGCCCCAGTGTCTGCTTGTGTGATTGTCCTAGGGGCACCACACTCTGGAGCAGTTGGCACCAGAACTGTGCTTTGGACCAGCACACAGAATATGTCCCCTTGAAGGGGAGAGTCCTGTGAATGCAGGGGTATATGATATGTGGTGGTCCAGACCTTATTTTGGGGTTCAGAGCTTTCCAACTCTCCTTAGTGTTTCTGAAAGACTACACGAATAAGTAACGAATAAGGAATGAATAAGGAAGTGCGAATAAGGAACCAACTTCAGCCTCCTAAAGTCACCCCTGAATGACCATAAATTTATGTAGAAGGTACCATGAAACCCAATGATCAAGGAAAGTGAAAGCAGCATGCAGTGTAGAGGGTACCATAAAATCCGATGATCAAAGAAAGTGACAGCAGCATGCAATGCAGAGGGGAATTTCTGTTCCAAAATGGGTTTGGTATAACAATGGAGGGAAAAGCCAGTGCAGAATCACCCAGAGCTCTCAGATGAGCATCTCTGATCAGTTTTCATGTATGGTGGTAGACTCTGAAAATTTCCGTCTATGCATCAAGCCTCCATTACAGAACTGGTGTTCACAATTCTCAGAGAAACTCACAGTTAAGGGCCCTTCCAAATGTAGCTGTATCACCAAGCTTTACAACTTTAATGATTCTGGGAAATTAATTAAAAATTTCCTGGTGATAACCTTAGATGCACCCACGCCTTCTTTGAAAGGGTCTATGAGAGTTAGGTTAACAGCAGCACTTCTCGTGAAGGCAAGCAAAAAGAGGCAGAGTTCAATTGCACGTGCTCTGGCAGAAAGCTATAAAAATCCACTTTATGTTTCTGCTAATGGGGACTGAGCTCAGAATGGGCACCAGCAGCCTTTGGCAAGGTCCTTACGCTGCTGGAGGAGATAGAGAGATAGAAGTAGTGATAGGAACAAACTGGCTCACGAACTCAAGTTTGTGACGGATTTTGGGCGGTTCATGTTTGTGAAGTCAAGTTTGTGGCAGGTCCACAGGCATGAACTTTCCACAAACTTTGAAGCTGTTTGTGGAGGTTCCTTTGGGTTAATGAATGGATACATTTCCTTCTTTTCACTGTGGTTCGTGTTATGTAATTTTCCATCTATGAGAAAGCCCTTGTGAATCAGAGAAATTTATGCTGGCAAATCCCATTAGATGGATCTTGGAAATATGTGGAAATGTGTGGATATGATATGTATGAAGCACAAAGCACTTTAAATAAGTACTCTAACATTTAATGACTAAAGGCAATGAGAATAAGGACAGACAAGATACATTCATGAAGCACTTTATTGGACACATAGCACAGTTGTGATAGCCCTACTGAAGTCATCTGGAGCCATCGGATCCTGTTGGACTGAATTTTGGTTTGCAGGTCTCTGGAGTGGTTCCTATTTGGACAAGCTGTGGAAATATCCTTGTATTGAATATATTAATTGCTTCTATTACTGATGAAAATGTGAATTCAGATATTATGTTGAGTGTCTGGTATTTCTAAGACTTCACATTATATACTATTCATAATATAATCATGGGGTTTTGTTCTTTTTTGGTTTCGTTTTCGTGATTCTCTCCTGATACACATGGATACATTTCCAGACAGACTGTCTCCAGTCAATCAAGATGTTTACCAACCTTCAAAGCAAAGGGGGAGCAGAAGTTTCCCTGTGAGTTTCCTCTCACTGGCTGGTTCCTGAGCCCTTCCATAGACTCCTGTAACTGCAGCAAAGCAAGCAAAAGAGGACTAATGTCAAACCACAGAACCCCTGCAGTACAAACTGAAGGGGGGCATTTTTTCAAGCCCAGTACAACTAGTTCAGTGTATAGAATGCCCAGTAGAATCCAGTACCACTGTGGCAATGCAGGCTTAAAAGGACTGATCAATCTCAAAGCATAGTGTTGCAAGAAATCCAAGCTGGGGGGGGGGATTTTGCAAGCTCTGTGCAAGAAAATGGGAGCACAAAGGAAGGCAGGCAAAGGGGAAGAAACCTCTTGAAACTCACAGGAGTCATTTGAAACTGTCAAGAGCAGTGGTGAAATCCCCAGATTGGGAGGGGGCTCCTGAACCTGCACCTGTGATTTCCCCAGAAAGCACTTTCCATGGGGGCACTTTCTTTCAGGGGATGTAACTTGGATCCCATAAATCCAATCCTCACCCAACTTGGTGAGCATGGAGAAGAGAGTCAGCCAGAGATCCCCTGCAAGTTTGGTGTCTCTAGCTAATGGGGGGCATTCTACTTGGTCAAAACCTCATGAAACAAACCGGTTCATTTGATGCCTAAAGGTTTGTGACGGTCCATGGTTCGCGAACTAGGCACGGCATGAACAGAACTGCATTTTCTCAGTTTGTGCCCATCCTTAGAGAGAGGTTTGGGCATCACTTGCTTATCAATGATAACATTGAAAGTGTTATGGTGTTTACACAACATGTAGACAATGCAAAATAGGTAGGGTTGCCAGGTGGTAACTATCACCCCCCAGGAGAATCTGGGGGTGGGGCCTAGCACACCAGAGTTGTGCTGGTGCACTTATGTCACTTCCTGTAAAAATCAGAAGTGATATTTTTGGACACACTAGCACTTTCAAAAACAGTATGGTTTTACCATAGAGTTTTTATAAAATGCCGGAGTGTCCATGTGGTACTTCCATTTTTTACTGGAAGTGACCTAAGTGGGTCAGCACAATGTCCAGCATACAATCCATCCATTCCCCCCCCCAATTTCCTCCTACTTGCACCTCAGGTGCCAGGGGAAAAGACTCAGGATGCCAGGAGGCCTCCCTATTTACATAGGTAATACATTTCAAACATCTCCATGATAACTAGAGAACGGTACATTTTTCCCTTGGTCCCTCAGTGTTTGGTGCAAAACTTCTACCTCAAAATGGAGGTTAAAGCATGGATGGACTGGAATTTCCTGAAGTTCCCAGTGACAGGCTTCACATATCAATTCACACATTACAGAGTACGCAGACTGAGTCTGCAGTCCCAGTCCTGTGCAACAGTCAGACACGAGGTGCAGATTCTCCTCAGTTCCTGCATACAAAGTGGCCAAATTGGGCTGGAATCGAGAAACATTGCTGGGTACACACCAGAATGTCTCCAGTAAGAGATCAGAAGCCAAAGCCAACTCCCAGCTGATCATTCATCAACTGGGAGTTGGCTTCTAATGGCCGCAAGTAGCCTGTTACTGCAGACATACACAAACTGGTTGTGAACAGTCAAACAGCCTGTCAAATAATTGGCTGCCTGATCACCAACAGCAAATAAGAAGTGGACTGAACTGGCAGGCATTTGAGCATCCCTTGTCAGTGCAGGTGGCACAAGCCAAGAGCACCTGTTAGGAAAGGCCCTCTCAGCTGGCACTTCTGATCTGTAATCTCTCTTCCCCACTCCCGTTTCAGCATGCCTGCACGCAACCAGCCATGGGGGAAACCACTTTCTGGACTCTCCATTAGTCAGACTACCTCCCGCTCCTCTGCCGCTCACCCCACTCAAGTTATCCTTATGTTTATTCATTGGGACTATTACTCAGACAGTGCTGTGCTTGGGAGGTGACTTCTGTCGCGCTCCCCAGAGAAACTGGAACTCAGCAAAACTGCTCTATATTCTATCTCTAGAAAGAGAGGCAGCACTAATGCAATCAGCTCCTCTTCTCTGCCGGGAGAACTTCATTGAAATGCAGAGTGAGTTATCTCTGCTTTGCAGGGAGAAAAAAAATGTATTGTTTGTTCATCAGCACGCTTCTCAGAGGGGTAGAGCAAGGCCGTCTATGCCAGAATTCAGGGCAGCCCCCCTGAATGCTTGCAAAATAGTTTATTTTGAGTACGAGTTGCAAAGATGGTTCCCATCCTCTAGATACTGCTCGGCAAACCCTGTCCACAGCTAGAGTCACAGAATCTTTACTGCCTGGCTTGGGACACAGGCATTTTTAGGAAGAGAACTAATACTGATCAGAGGAGTGGACCTTATGGGTATAATGCCATCGATTCCACCGTCCACAATTTTCTCCAGGGGAACGGAGCTCTGTAGTCTGGAGATCAGCTGCAATTCTAAGAAATCTCCAGGCTCCACCTGGAGGCTGGCAAATCACAGTGGTACATCTGTGCATTCACCAGATCTCAGGAATTGAACTGGGGACCTTTATACATGCAAAGCATCTGTTCGTCCAATGAATTACATCATGAGTACTCTTTCTAACACTAAACTTGATGGCCCTGCATTAGGGTTGCCAACTCTGGGCTGGGAAATACTTGGAGATTCTGGGGAAGGGGAGTTTGGGGAGGGGAGGAATCTCGGTGGGGTATAATGCCAGAGTACAGCTGCCAAAGCTGCCGTTTTCTCCAGGGGAACTGATCTCTGTCACCTGGAGATCAGTTGTAATACTGGGAGTTCTCCAGTTCTCACCTGGAGGTTGGCAAGCCTATTCTGCATGCAGCAGGACAGCCACAAAACAGGGTCATCCACAGACAAGGAAGAAGCCTTTGCATTCTCAGGGAACTCCCAGGCATGCAGGGGGGGGAAATGTGTTAATCCGTTTAAAGGAAAAGATAATCCTACAATGGGCCAGCCAGGTCTAAGCATGTGTGTTGTTCTTCGGGAGCCACAAAATGTTGGGTTGCCAGCCCAGTCCTTGCAGCCCCAGGGAGACACCATTGGGAGGGGCATAGTCCTCATGATCAGTGATGCACCAACACCATGATGTTACTGCATTTACTCAAAAGGAAGATGACCACCCCTAAGAAAAATGTTATACACAAAAAATGCATTACAAGACATAGCTATAACTTTTATGCAAATATAAAACAACCCCCTCTTTTATTAATGCCATACTCGAGGGGAGGGAATCTAGTCTTGCATTTGAGTAAATATGGGACTTCCATCACTTCCAGGTTTGCACTGGAAGTGATGTCACAACACTGGCACTTTTGTCACTTTTGCTCCCACTGCCCCACTGGGCAGCTAGCAGCAGGAGGGGCGGAGCCTGGGGTGACAGATCTTTCATTATAGCAGCAGGGGGACCTGACTGCCCTACCCTCAGTACAGGAGGGTGCAGTAAACATCCCTCCTCCAGTTCAGATAAGCAGCTTCCATTTTTACTTTGCTCCCTACTTCTTCAATATTGGGCTGAGAGATTTCCTAATCACCATATTTCTTTCAGGTCAAAACCTTACGGATCCAGAACCTTCAAAAATAAAGACTCTGTAACTAAAAGTCTTAATTTCTGTAGTTTTGAGAAACAGGATTAATAGAGTTGTCAGTCTCCAGGGGGGGTGGCTGGAGCTCTCCTGGGATTACAACTGGTCTCCAGGTAAAAGAGATCAATTCCCCTGGGGAAAATGGCTGTTTTGGAAGGTGGATTCTATTGCATTATATTCTAATGAGGTCCCTCCTGTCCTTGAACCTCACTCACCCAAAGATCCACCCCTAAAATCTTCAGGAATCTCACAATCCAGACCTGGCAACCCAAAGGATTAATGGTATTAAGGTTACAGCCATTTGTTTTAAAGTGGCCTACAGAATTTGGAATACTGTTTATTTGAGGAAGAGTTTTGCTTCTGATATTGAGGCCTAGAAACCTGACTGAAAATGAAAATGTTCAAAGTTAGATCTGGTGCTCACGGGTTGCGTTCCGCTATCCACGGTCCAGTTAGTCAACTGAACTTTTTGTGCCCCTTCATGTGGTAAACTGTGTCACCTCAGCTGGAGATCCAGCCAATGTGCTACGACCAACATCGAAGCAGGCTGAAATATTCCATCGGTTTTCAAGTATGATGAAGTATGCAAACAAAAAACAAGAGTTATCATCAAAGCAGGAGCTTTAATATTTACATAAAACACTGCTGAATAAAAAGATGGAGAGAAAAAGCTTTTTCTGTGATAAAGGTGGAGGGGTGATGGTTATTTATGAATTACTAGGGGCAGTCAGTGATGTCAAGTCTTTCTTCCTTTTTCAACAAAAATGGAGTTCCTGACCTGACCTATTTTTTTAAAGACAGAGGAGGTGTGTTAGCAGAGGACAGAGTATGAGGATAAATAGCCAGCCACAATGCCCAGCTTTTAATGAGCATCCTGAGAAGACTAATACTCCACATTTCAATGTTCAAAGCCCTTCACAGATATGATCACAGAAATCTTTACAACAGTCCTGTAAGGTATGGTGGAAAGTGTCATCAAGTTGCAGCCAACTTATGGTGACCCCATAGAGTTTTTAAGGCAAGGGGCAAACAGAGGTGCTTTGCCATTGCCTGGTTTATGCATAGCAACCCTGGACTTTCTTGGTGGTCTCCAGGGCTCTTTTTGTAGCAGGAACTCCTTTCCATATTAGCAACTCACCCCCAATGTAGCCAATGCTCCAAGAGCTTACAGAGTTCTTCTTACAGGAGCTACTGTAAGCTCTTGGAGGATTGGCTACATTAGGCTGTGTTGCCTAATATGCAAAGGTGTTCCTGCTACAAAAAGAGCCCTGGTGGTCTCCCATCCAAGTACTAACCAGGACTGACCTGCCTAGCTTCTGAGATCTGATTAATTGGGCTAGCTTGGGCCATCCAGGTCAGGGTCCTGTAAGATATAGCCAATATCTGTCCCTAGCAGATGAGACAATGGTCCGCTCCTGTCTCCCACCTTGGCAAACCAACAGCGACAGATCCACCTCCTGTGGTCTGCCTGGAACAAGTTCAACAGTTTCTTCTTGTCAGAAGCAACAGAGCCTGTCCACTTTTCTCTGATGCTCAGTTTATCATCATCATCATCCTACCTTTCTTCAAAGAAGTGCAGGACAGAGAAGGAGGAGGAGGAGGAGATGGTTTTTATATCCTGCTTTTCACTACCCAAAGGATTCTCAGAGCGGTTTACAATCGCCTTCCCTTCCTCTCCCCACAACAGAAACCCTGTGAGGTAGATGGGGCTGAGAGAGTTCTGAGAGAACTGTGACTGACCCAGACAAAAATGGAACACAATAATTCCAAGACAGGTTTAGAAATGGAGTCAGCAGAGTTTACTGCTCCCGAGGAAGGGCAGGGTGACCACTGACGGGCTGCTGCATCACTCAGCAATCCTGTCCCAGGCACATGCCGCAAAACAACCATCCATCTTGTATTATCTTTGAACACGTCTGAGTGAAAGGGCAAACAGGAATTTGAAAGAGATGATTGCTTCCTTCATGGGGGATGAGAGTGCCTACTGAGACAGGAACATATATGAATTCTGATTTGCAATCATTTCCACTAGTTACGAGGTCCCTGGACTTACTCCTGCTGAGCTCAATTTAGGAAGAGCTTTGGCTGGATCACAGTGAAGGGAATATTACACTTGCATTGACTTGGTGATGTTCCTCGTTGCCAGGACAGTACAGTGAAGAAACACTCTGAAAGCAGCAGACATCCCAGTAATTGTTGAGCTACTGGGCCTCGGGGGAGGGAGAGGAGATACAGTGAATGGGCTCAGACACTTGGAAGGTGCTCTTCACATACCAAAAGGTAGCCTCCACTTCCGGCTCTGTGAGCAGGAAAAATCTGCAGCTGGCCTAGTATGGTCGCCAGCATCCAGGTACAGTAGGATTCCCATTGGCCTGCTTATGCCAGGAATATGGTTGCCAGCTCTGAACTGGAAAGTTCCTAGGGATTTGGGAGGGAAGGGACCTCAGCAGGGTATAAAGCCATCTGCCCTCCAAAGCAGCCATTTTCACCATGGAAACCAATCTCTGTCATCTGGAAAGTTGTAATTCTGGGAGATCTCCAGGCACCAACTGGAGATTGGCAACCCTAGGCAGGAGACCTCCAGCGAGTTGCAGCACTTGCCCGCTGATGCGCAACTGGAGCCAAAGGAGGGGGCACAATCGTTCTGCAGAGAGAAAAAAATTAAAAGAAAAACACGGCTTTATACACTGCCTGGCAACCCTAGAGGTTTCCTGGAATTACAGTGGATCCAGGGGCGGATCTACTATGAAACTAACGAAGCTTAAGCTTTGGAGCCCCTAATCCTGGAGGGGCTCTGAAGCAACTTTTTTTTTAAAGGATTTTTCAGCAGAATTGATGGAGTTTTTTAAAGTATTATAATTAAAATAAGGCTATTTTAGTGACAGACTCATAAGCCAATGGGTTGAAGCACTTAATATTGACCTTAGAATATGCTCTAATACCCATTTCAGTCAGCTGACTCAGCACACATGGTTGGGAAGGGGGCCCCCTGACAGTTCAAGCTTCAGGGTCCCAAAAAGTGTGGGTCTGCTACTGAATGGATTTTCTAACTACAGAGATCAGTTCCCTTGAAGAAAATGGCTGCTTTAAAGGATAGACTCTATGTCATTGTTCCCGGCTGAGGTCCCTCCCCTCCCCAAACCCTCTGCTCTCCCAAGGCTCCACCTCCCAAATCTCCAGGAATTTCCCAACCTGTAGTTGATAGCCTTAAGAACATAAGAACATAAGAGAAGCCAATGTTGAATCAGGCCAATGACCCATCTAGTCCAACACTCTGTGGCCAAAAATACCAGGTGCCATCAGGAGGTCCAGCAGTGGGGCCAGGACACTAGAAGCCCTCCCACTGCTCCCCCCCGGCACCAAGAGTAGAGTGTATCACCTGCCCCAGACTGAGATTTCCTATCTATACCTTGTGGCTAATAGCCACTGATGGACTTCTGCTTCATATGTATATCTAATTCCCTCTTATGTCCTAGGAGTGTGGAAGCTTATGATAAGAAGCTTTTGTGTGATAAAGACAACGTCTAGAGTCAGTGCATGTCAGAGTATACACACATAATTCAGGAGGGAATATGCGCTCATGTGTTCTCGCGCTTGCTGGAGGCTGTATGGAACGCTGGTTCAAAATGCAAAACTGGAATAGAACAATCAGACCCATCTCAAAGCTTAGACATGTATAATGTACAACCATTAATGTGTAAGTCCGTACTCCCTCCCTGGCTGAGCTTGGCTGAGTCATTGGTGCCTTGGCACTTCATGTGTAAGAAAAGACACTCTGTCCCAAATTGCCTTTGTTGTGTCAGTGTCGAGTAGAAGTCATTGCTTAAAATTCAAGTTATTTTCTCTGGATCTATGAATCCTCAGCTTAATGCATGTACGGTTCTGCAACAAAATTTCTTACTGGAGAAAACTGGAAATTCATATGTAGGCTTTTAAACTGGAGCTGCTGCCAGGGATTGAACCCAGGACCTTCTGCATACCAAGCAGAGGCTCTACCACTGAGCCAGGGTAGGCCCTAAGGCAAAAGAGGCAGAGGAATGAAAGCAAAGGTGATCTGGATCCTTGAAAACTCCTCTGCCTGTCTTGGAGCTTCCTGGGGAGGGGCTGCATGCCCCCTGGACTGTGTACAAGGGTGGGTTGTGAGAGCCCCCCTCCCCCACATGCATCTGCAGTGGCTCCTCTGGACCCCCCAGAGAGGCACAAGCCAGCCCCTCCTGGGCTTTAGAAACAGCCCATCCTCCAAAAAAACTTCCAACAGTTTCTTCTTTATTGTGGTGCTCATAAGAGTCCCTCCCACATTTGGGAGTTCCCAATGGCTGTACTCCACCAAGGGGACCATGTGTGCCAAAGAAGTTGAGGTGGAAACACACAAAGCAGCCTCAGCTTGGTGTAGTGGCTCAGAGTGTGGACTCTAATGTGGGAGAACCGGGTTTGATTCCCCACTCCTCCACATGCAGCTGCTGGTGTGACCTTGGGTCAGTCACAAGTTCTCTCAGAGCTGTTCTCGCAAGGGCAGTTCTCTCAGAGCTGTTCTCTCAGCCCCACCTACCTCACCAGGTGTCTGTTGTGGGGAGAGGAAGGGAAGGAGATTGTAAGCCGCTCTGAAACTCTGTGTTGAGGGTGGGGTATAAATCCAATCTTCCCCCGGGGGACTGATGAAAGGCTGGGAGGGGGGCTTGGAGACATGCTCCCATTAATTTTTATGTGTACACTTTGTTTATACCATGCATTTCTCCCCAATGGGGTCCTCTCCTCAATTTCATCCTCACAAAAGGTAGGTTAGGCTCAGCGCATGTGACTAGCCAAGGTCAGCTTTCCTAAAGAGAGAGGGAAGAGGTGTCTCCGGAGAGGGGAGTTGTGTCATGGTCTCTATCCTGTTGTAGGAGAAGACTAGCCACTGTTTTGCCCCCTTCACTGTGGTTTCCTCCGCTTCGGGTAAGCCTGCCCCCTCTCTCTTTCACCTGAGTTGCCCAAAGACAGTCTGGCAGGCAAGGCTCCCTCTTAGCTGTCAAGTCTTGTGAGCAAAAATTCTACTTTGTGAGCTACTGGCATTAAAGTTGTGAACGAGTGATTTGGCTACTGCATAAATTGGTTTGCTCCGGAGACATCCTTCCTGAGCTAAGACAAAAATGTGTGGGCCGGAGGCTAAAAAACTGTGAGCTAGCTCACACTAAATCAGCTTAGAGGGAACACTGATGGCAGGGGTGTCGCTTAGCAGCATAGCACATGGCCAGGCAGGTGGGTAAGGACTTGTGCAGACTCTCTCAAGCTGAACAGACTTTATTTCCACAAGGCACAAATGCAGGGCACTAAAAAAGATAAGATCTAAGCGCACTAAGTAAAATGAACAACAAGACAGTTGCTAACTAAAGAACAAAAGCTGGAGTCCAGTGGCACCTTTAAAACCAACAAAAGTCTTATTCCGAGTAGGAGCTTTTTTGTGCATGCACACGTCTTCAGATACACTGAAACAGAAGCCACCAACCATTACATACAGGTAAAGGGTGGGGGTGAGTGTTGCCAGGAAGGGCTAATTATTTATTTATTTGATTTATAAACCACCCTCCCCCAGATGGGCTCAGGGTGGTGAACGACAAATACTCTTATAATTAATTTATACTCAAAATAGTTAAAAGAGTCCAGATGCATACGTAATTGAAAACTGGTTAGCAATGGGGAGGGGGGTGCAAGTCGTTAGCCTTGCCTAGGGTACAAAAAAGCCTGGCGCCAGCCCTACAAACAATCAGGCAGATCTTAGATCAGGGGTTCCCAGTGTGGTATCCATGGGAACCATGATACCCACCAGCACCTTTCTTGGTGACCACCAAGTGCTTTTAGAAAGTGGGTGGGTCCAGGTGGGGATTTTGCCCAATAGGGCTTCTGATTTGCCGCTGAAGGTTTGATTGCCTATGCAGGTTCAAACAACATTGTTTCAATGGTAGCAGCCACCACAGTGCTGGTTTTATTACCTCTGTTTCCCAGTGTATTTCCAATTACTCCTCTTCTCCCCTGCACTTGGGCTGCCTGTGTCTTCGATGAAGACCCCTTTTGCCTCCCAGCAGAGGCCATCCTACTTCTTTCTTCACTACACATGACAGAGGGCAGCCGGTCCAAGGCAAAAACCAACAGAGGCATGTCACTGCCGGCTTGGTTGTCCTTGCCCTTCCAAACCTCTGAAACCTAAAAGCCAGCAGCATGCCTGAGAGAGTCACCAGACAGTTGAGGACAGAGCAGAACAGCTGCTATGGCTTGTTGACCTTGCCTGTCATTCATGCCTGGCTTCAGATCCCAGCTTCCCAGCCATGCTGTATCTCCTAGCCACTTGGCTTGGCTGTTCAGTCTTGTCTGAACTGATAAACTTTCACTCTTGCAGACTTCTGGTTTGTGGGTCATTGGCTTCGGACAATCCCGGGGGGGCTCCCATGGATCCCCGACTCTCCAGGTCCTTAAGAGGAGATCCAGACTGATCTGGACCCCACTGAGCCTTTCCGGAGGGGGGCTCTTTGCAGAGGACTTGATCTAGGGCTGCTCATGCATGGTGGTGCATGAGAAATCCCCAGATCATCCTGACACAGAGACCTGTAAGAGAACGCTCTTTGGCAGCCATTGAACGAAAAGACATGATCAACCGCTTGCAACGAGAGTAATTTTGTGCTTCGTCCAAGCCACCAATGAAGAAAACTACCATGAGTACTTGTAAAAAGCAACACTGACGAATCCACCGACTCTTTGATTAAGCCCCCTTTAAATCTTTAAAAGGACAAGGAAGGAGAGGTGGAATCCCCCCCCGCACTCTTCCTCTGTGAAGCAGCTAGAAGCATACCAGTGAAACTGTGTTAAACTTCCCTGGGGGCAAAGAGGATACAAAGACTGTTGTTCAAACATTTCTTAGTTGTTTTCATGATATAACCTGAAAAATCATAGACTCTTGGCCTCTGCTACTCTCAGTGGATACAACTTGTTATTTTTCCTTTTGGTTTTACTTGGATTTAAATGAAAGTGCAAATTACTTTCGGTTTTACTTGGATTTAAACAGAAGTGCAAATGACTTTAACTGAGGATACATTTTATTAAAAGGACTACAGACTGCTGTTGGAAAAGAAAAGAAAGGAACAGAGACATTTAAAATTGATTGTTGTATTTTGTATAGTACCCTAACTATTAAGCTTCTTATTGTATAAAAATATATGCTGTTTAGATGCCATTACAAAAACTGTGACTCACCTGACTTGTGTTGAGGGATTCTTGCTTGTGGATATGTCTGGAACAGTTGCTATCAGGGAAATGCGGTCAGCCTGGTGAGATTACTGAAAAATAACTCTGGAGATTTTTGGTGTGCTGGACTGAGCTGGGATTTTTAACTTTGTATTAAAATGAGCCTGCAAGCTATACTAGAAAAAATGCCAGATGATGTGTCTAGAGACAGCCCTGTTGATACCTACTGGACACAGACTTTTCGGGAAGAGCTTAAATGCATGGTTATGGAAACAGTCAGCCTGGCAGTGGATGAGATCTTTGTTTCAACGCAAGACAAATGGGAGGCTATACCAGTACAAATTACAAATAAGATGGAAAAACCCCAGAACCCACCTTTTCAAGACACGGATCAAGACTTCAAGCAGGCAGATGAACCTCTCAGAGTGTCATATTTACCCAAAAAAAAAAGAGAGGCAAGATGGACACAGGAAAATATAGCAGAGCTGTTATAGAGCACCCAAAAGTTGCAACTCTTAAAGCTTCTAAGGCAAAATCATTCCAAAGAGAAATAAAAGCTATAGAACTCCTAACCATTTCAAGAATGGAATACAGATGGCGAGATTTAAGTGAAAACCTCTTCACTTATAAGAATAAAAGACATAGAATTAAGACTGTAGTGAAGAGAAGGAATCAGAAAAAGAGGAAGAGAATTAAACTTTATAAATAAGAATGGGTCTAGGAATCTCTTTGTTGGTGTAATTGGTTAAGTCTGGTTAAGGTTCTATATTAGTAATTGGTTAAGGCTGGTTAAGTAACATTTAAGTTTTTTTCTGGTATGCCTATAAATGTTAATGGCAATTAGATCTGTATAAGGGATTTACAATTCAAAAATTTTTTGAAGGGGATCTTTGGAATTTATAATGATATTAAAAATGTATATTAAATCATATAAATGACAAGTGAAAGGGACTTCTTGTATTTCTATAATAGATTAAGACTAATTAGAGAAAATGATATGATGCATATTGAATGAATGTAAGGGAAAAGTAACTTTAAAATTTTAAGGCAATCATATATAACAAATGATAAAATTAGAAATAACAAGAAAATGTGTGTATTAGTTTATGTATTAGTTTATGTAGTTCTGAAACTTTAAAATATATTCAAATATATCCATTGAAAAATATAGTAAAATGTTTAAACTACGCTTAAATAGTAGCAAGGTATATGATCAAACCATTGAATTGCAAGAATTATAGTAGGCTAAATGATAGGCAGATTTTTAATTAAATATATATGTATGAGGTATTTTAGTAGATACATAGCTATGAATTCTCTCATTTATATTTGCCTGTCTGAAAATAATAAAATTGTTTTTTTAAAAAAAACACTTTAACTCTTGCTGGCCTGAAACTCTCCTGAGCCTCATTGTTTAATTTTGGCAATCGTTCCTAGATAGAACTTGCAGCATTCCTCCTATATATCTCTGCCCAAGAACTCCAAGTGAACAGAGAGGGAAAGTCTAGCCTTTAAAACACTGGCTAAAGTCATTCTATAAGAAAGTGTATTCTTTACACACTCCCCTCAGTTAGATTTCAGACTTAAAACGTTTCTCAAAATACATAGTTTAAAGGTCCTGACCTAGATGGTCCAGGCTAGCTTGGGTTGCCAACTCCAGGTTGTGAAGTATCTGGAGATTTGGGGGTGGAGCCTGAGGAGGTGGGGTTTGTGGAGGGGAGGGACTTCAATGGGGCATAATGCCATAGAGGCCACCCTCCAAAAGCAGCCATTTTCTCCAAGTGAAGTAATCTCTGTCACCTGGAGATCAGTTGTAATTCCAGGAGATCTCCAGCCACCAGCTGGAAATTTACCAAACATTCAAAAGCAAACTTAAAGAATGTAAACAGAATCTGGTTTTTTACAAAAAAATATTTTATAGCGATATAATATAAACTATCATGCAAATTTTATTAAAAGACATACAAAATACAATTGGGACCTAAACTTAAAGGGACCCATTGTTGGCAACCTTCTCCTTGCTTGTTGCCACCTGGAAATTGGCAACTCTAAGGCTAATTCAGCTGACTTACAGCAGCTCCAGAAGGTTTTCAAGGCAAGGGGTCTGCACAGAGCAGCCCTGGACTTCCCCAGTGGTCTGTCCCATCCAAGCACTAACCAGAGTCATCCTTGTTTAGCTTCTAATGATGAGATTAGGCTAGCCTGGGCCATCCCGTTCACGGTTTAAGATGCTGAACAGCAGGCTGTGGAAAGTCAGTAGTTCAGCAGTTCGAGACCCGAGAGTGCTGCATGACGGGGTGAGCTCCCGTCTCTGGTTCCAGCTCCTGCCAGCCTAGCAGTTCGAAAGCAAGAAATTGAAAGTAGATAAATAGGTACCACTTCGGTGGGAAGGTAACAGCGTTCTGTGCACCCTGGTGTTTAGTCATGCTGGCCACATGACCACGGAAACGTCTTCGGACAGTGCTGGCTCTTCGGCTTTGAAACGGAGATGAGCACCGCAACCCTAGAGTCGGATCCGACTGGCTTTCGAGCAAGGGAACCTTTACCTTTTTACCCCAACAATATTTGAGTTTGATTAGAATTCTTATTCGATGGAGCACAACTTTCATCAGGAACTATAGCCAGCCATAATCTATTGAGCACCTGTAGCAGCTGTTCCCCTCCTGTCTCTCTGCGTCATCCTCCTCCTGGCTGTCAAAGAAGGTGTAGCCATACAGCCTAAGCATCGGTGAAAAGCTGCCTGTCAACACAGCAACTCCAAAACCAGCTGAATCAAAATGCTCTTCAAAGGGTCTGTTTGCTTACTCCCTTCTCACAGTGCTCTTTGGTTTCATTATATATTATTTTATTTGTCTTTGTATTGGGAGGGGGGAAGGAAGGGGCTTCTGAAGCCCAGCATGAAAAAGCTCCAAAGAGATAAACCTGAGAATAATGTGGTTTTTCCCCCCTGGAAAACCAGCCTGGAGGGAGGAAAAACATTCCCATAATTTAGTTTTGCCCAAGCTATATAATAACTGAAGTCAAAATGCCACTGCTGTTATTTTTTCCTTGATGTTTTTGGGCACCAGCCCGCTGAGTTTTATGGCATCCTCCGCTTCCAAACCAGCAAACTCCCACTTGGTGAAGCCGTAATACGCCTTAATATTTTCATTTTGATGTAATTTGCGGCCCCGGCTTTTTAAATATCCGCTCTGTAATAATGTTTAATTTCAGGGGTCACTCCGCCAAGGAGTATATTAAAGCTTATAAAACTCATTTCCAAAGCTCAAATATCAAGCTGTGATCAGGTTAGGAGGGCAGCATCTGTGAATATTTCATCTTTTATCATGCTGATAATAAGGAGATGACAGTGGCGCATTATTACAATGAGAGAACTGCTCATTTCAGGCCGGGCTGCGGGAAGCTGGGGGGCTCCAGTGTGTGTGTTACTCAATAAAAAGCAATTCTGATATGAAAAGCAAGTTTATGGAGCCACCACTGTGTCATATTTGATTGTAATGAATAATATATGGAAGCTGGAGCCTGGGCAGCCAGAGGAGAGCAGCGGGTTTGAGAATCCATAGGCACTCGGGGGGGGGGGTTGGGTAGGGAAGCCAGTGGTCTGAGCGTGTGAGGTCCAAAGAAATCCCCACAGCTAATTAGCACTTAATTTATTATCCCTTGGTAGGAGAGATGATGGGACAGGACCTGGCTGAGTGATCAATGACATCCCTGTCTGTGTTCGAGCCCTGACCTGGATAGCCCAGGCAAGCCCAGTCGCGTCAGATTTATTATTTAGTATTTATTAAATCTGATTAATTAGGCTGCCCTTCCCTGCAAGCAGGGCTCAGGGCGACTTACATCGGAAGACAAAGACAACGAACGCTAAAATTAAGAACAACTTTAAAATACTTAAAAGCATCAACGACATATCAGCATATTATCCAAGATGGCGGGGAAAATTTCAGAACCCACCAACCCCTTAGGGTGGTGGGGGTATGGAGGAGTGGGAGGGAAAGTGGGGATATGAGACTGCCAGACTGTCGCGGCCCTCAACCAAATGCCTGGCAAAACATCACTGCCTTGCATGCCCTGTGGAACAATAGCGAATCCTGCAGGTTGCAGATGTTCTCCAGCAGAGAGTTCCACCAGGTGGGGGCCAGGGCCGAAAAGGCCCTGGCCCTAGTTGAGGACAGCCGGACCTCTCCCAGGCCGAGGACTACTAGAAGGTTCTTATTCCCAGAGCATAATGCTCTTCCAGGGGCATATTGAGAAGCTCTTCCAGGGGAATATTTCAGAAGCTAAGCAGGATTGGCTCTGGCTAATATTTGGATGGGAGACTTCCAAGGAATACCAGGGTCATGATGACAAGCCAGGCAATGGCAAACCACCTCTGAACATCTCTTGCCTTGAAAACCCTATGGGGTCATGATATCAGCTGTGATTTGACAGCACTTTCCACCACGACCACCACCTTCCTAAACCCCAGGACTGATTCCCTCCAACAGTAAATAGCCTAGACTAGTACAGTTTCAACAGAGCTTGAAAGCTAAGTGGCATTGACTATGGGCAGTACTTGGATGGAAGACTTACAAGGAAGACTGCAGTTGTTATGCAGAGGCATTGACCGTGGTCAGTACTTGGATGGGAGACCGACAAGGAAGACTGCAGTTGCTATGCAGAAGAAGGCAATGGCAAGCCACCTCTGCTCATCTCTTGAAAACCTCATGGATCAGCTGTGACTCGACAGCATGCTTTACAGTAAACAGATGTGTGGGGAACTCCTTCCAAATGGGCTTTAGACACCCTTCTTCTCCTGCACTGGGACATGAGCAATCAGTTCATGTATGCTAGGTAATCTCAGTGCTTGAAATTTTTGATGGAATGTGCGGAAGTTCGTGACCAAAGTCGTACTACTCTTTTGGCTTGTAGGAGACTGCAGATTACCACAGGTCTCTGTCATCCCATCTGCCACTAAGCATCATTTCTGCCTTACAGATGATGAGTCACTTCCATGCAGGAGTTTGTGTGAGATCTGCATGCATCTAGCCATGGGATGATTCACACAAAGATTGCCTTCGTGTGGAAAACGTCCTTCAGAACTGCCAGTGTATCTGACTTTTTCTGTACAAAAGAATATTATTTTGGTCCAATAAAGTAAAGTCAGGATGAAAGAGTGACTACAAGCTGGTTCTCCAGACGCTATCTTATTCCATGTCTTTGTACAGGCATACATGAACACACATTTGTATTATACTAAAAGTGGCTGAGTTCAGACTGGCAGTTTGCCCCGTGAGAAGTGCGTTTCAGCAATGTTTCACAAGTGGATTAAAGGGGACATTCATACAGGCACATCTGTCCGGCTTTTCCCAGCCATACTCAACCCGTCTTGTAACGCTTCATTCCCAAGGTAAAAAGATACCTGTTAAAAGTCATATCGAACCCTGGAAAGCGTGTCTATCTTGCGTATATCCCGCACCAACACAATGTGAACGCTAAAATCCATGATTTTGATTGTGTGCTCATGCGCATAAATGCTCATGCGCATATGCACATATCTCCAGATTAGTGAAACAGAAAGCCACGCCTTCGGGCCAACAGTGTGAACGCTCCCTCACGCCTCTTCCCCGGGATGCTCCCGCATCAGTTGGCGCAGTGTGACCGGGAAAACCCAGAACAGTTTGTTCCCGGGCTTTTTTGCCACGACTCGCTCCGGCTTCAAACTGCCAGTCTGAACTCAGCCAGTGAGGTTGCAACAGCAGCCTGAATAGCTCAACTTAACCCAAGCTCATCAGAATGTGAATGTCAAGGAGAGTCGCCACACTTACCGCTTGGATGGGAAGCCACCAAGGAGTTGCTATGAGGAGAAAGGTCGTGGCAAACCACCTCTGCTCATCTTTTGCCTAGAACACCCCATGGATGGGGATGCCATGAGTTGGTCTCAGTTCAACAGCATGGTCTTCTCCTATTGCCGGTGCTTCACAAAGCCCCCACTCCATTCATTGGGAGAACTTGCCATCCAGGGCTCAGCTTTTCCACTTGCTCAGCCCCAGCCCCTAGCTGTCTGCCTGTGAAAGAGCTTGACGCTTGAGACTCAGAGCCAAACGAAATATCCAGTTTCCACTGATTTCCCTCTTCCCATTGCACACCATCCTTGTGTCATTCCTTAGGGTCCCCATCCCCCAGAAGCAGCATTTGGTGGAGACCAGTGGGGTGTATTGGGACAGGGGATGCAAGAAATTTCCATTTGGCCATTTGAAAATTTAGACTGGACCTAACCCTAGTTCAATGATTAATGGTTAATTGTTTGATGTTGTATTATATTTGGCTATTTTATATGTTAGTCGCCAAATCTGGAAAGCAGCAAAGAGGAAGCCCATGACCATTTCCATAGTAGTGAAATTCCCCACATTGACGTTTTAAGAACTGTGCAATATGTGAAATTTTCCTCAGCAGATTTTTCCTCACCAGGCGCAGACCTGAGGTTTCTCCTTCTTATCCCACATTTTCAGAACTCACTAAAACTGGGGATTCTAAAAATGTGAGGTAAGAAGGAGAAAACTTTGGGTTTGTGCCTGGTGAGAAAAAAATCTATTGCAGAAAATTTCACATGACACACAGTTTTAAAAACGTCAATGCAGGGAATTCGCTACTGCAGAAATGGCCCATGTGTGGATGCCATCGCTGGAAAGAAAGTTGGAAGGACATCCTTAATCTTTCTTTGGGTAGTGGGAAGTGCCATCAACTCACAGCCGACATATGGTGACTCCGTAGGGTTTTCAGGGCAAGAAATGAACAGAGGTGGTTGGCCATTGTTTGCCTATGCGCAGCAACCCTGGATTTCCTTGGTAGTCTCCCACTCGAGTGCCAACCAGGACTGACTCTGCTTTGCTTCCAGATTTAATGGACTGGGCTTGCCTGGGCCATCTTTCTTCCAGTACCTATTATACCCTATTCTCATGCTATGGAAGTGATGTTTGGTTTGTTTTTAAATAGCTTTTAAAGTACTTGTGGATCATTTCCGCTATAGGAATGAAGAAGCTGCCAATGATTTCATTTATCGGTTTAAACAGCTTGTAGTCTGCATAACTTAAGCCACATGTTGAACCAGGGCAAAGGGCCTCTGGCACGATCTGCTTCTCTCCCTGCCTGCAGGTGCCCCACGCAGAGTCATTGTCTCCATTAATGAATGTAACAGCCCTTATTAACAATTGGTCACCTCAGGAAGTTGCTAAAAAGTACAATTGTGTCCATTAGTAGAAAGCATTATTAAGCCAGTACCTTTTAAAGGGACCCTAATAAATTAAAATAAATCAGTCAAAGTGCTTATTCAGCAGCCATACCACACTTAGGAATGGGTTTTGCTGCTTAAAATTTCAAATAATCCTGTTCGATGCTTGTAATGATCTTGTTAATGGAATAGTAAGTACCTGCATGCTCTCGAGTAGGATGCGATGCCAAGAAACTCTGTCCTATTCCTCCTCACGACGGAGAAAGTTGAGAAGAAGTTTCTCTCAGAAGTTTGGACTCTTCACTACACACGAGGGGAGAATGTTATGTAATGACTGAGCAATTCACAGTGTGACTGGCCTGGGCAACAGCTGGGGAGGGGCTGCGGAAGAGCATCTGTTTGGTATGCAGAAGGTCCCAGGTTCAATCCCTGGCATCTCCAGTTGAAGGGAACCAGGTAAGAGGTGGTGTGAAAGACCTCTGCCTGAGACCTTGGAGAGCCGCTGAATAGACAGTACTGACCTTGATGCACCAATCGTCTCATTCAGTATAAGGCGCCATCATGTATTCATGCCCTGCAGACAGGACACAAGCTTAACTAAACCCACACTCCAGGCCAGGAAGAGACCAAGACTCTCTGCTCTTCCAGCTTCCATAGTTCAGCAGACATATGCCAGTGCCACTGTGTCGGATTTCTGTAGAACTTGGCCCCACCTACTCACCCCAGAGGAATGGCTGTTTTCTTTCCGACCACTAGGCTGCAAAGTCTAACAGGTTCACAGGCAACAACAAAGTCAGCATTGGCATACCCTGAGGTGGGGCACCTGCCAGGGCCCAGGGCTTTGGGTGGGCTTAGCTGCCTCCAACTCTCCACCCATGCATACCCCCTTACCTGTGCCCTTCTCATCCCACTTGCAAGCACTGCAGGCAGTGAGGGTAGCTGTGAGTGCAGGGGGGTGGAAGAATGAAATGCCAGGTGGGTGGCAGGTGGGAGGAAGGGACCTGTGAGGAAGGAGGCCTTGGCACTCTCTGCCCAGAGCCCCACAAAAGCTGGAACTGGCCCTGGACGACAGCCATCCTCTTATCCCAGTCAGCAAAGCAAGTCTATCATTGGATTGCCCATGTCACTATATCATGTCACTGCAGTGCTGACATTACTCCCAGCATTACTTCCAGTCTTGACACTGAGCTTTTGAGTCATCCAAACAGCAGTCACTGAGTTTTGCTGCTCTTCCCACTGCAAAGCTCATTAAATTAAGCGTCAATTGCAATGTCAGGTTGCAACTGACTCATGGCAGTCCCATGAAGATCTACGTCATGGAGCTTTCAAGGCAAATGAGAAGCAGAGGTGGTTTGCCATTGCCTTCCTCTGCAGAGTCATTCTTGGTGATCCCCCTTCAGGCCCGTAGCCAGGATTTTGTGGCTTGTGGGGCAAAAATGTTTCTGGTGGGGCTGTCATTATTTGCATAATGAAGGGGGGTAGCATCTCTCTCTCTCTCCCCCCCCCCTGCAAAATTTAAAGGACCCTTCAGCTGATCAGCAGGGAGCACATGGCCCACCAATCAGCTGGAGGGCCCTTGAAATCTTGCAGGAGGGGAGAGGGGCATGCACCACCCCCTTGGTTCTTCTCAAAAGCATTTAAAGGATCCCTTTAAATGCTTTTGGGAAGAAGCAGAGGACCTTTAAGAAGCGGGGGGGGTTAAGGAAGGGGGCTGGCTCTTTAAGGAAGGGGGCAGAGCCTCCAGTAGCTTCACTGTAGCTATGGGCCTGTCTCCCATTTCAAGTATTGACTCTGCTTATCTTCCAAGCCCTGACAAGATTGGGTTAGTCTGGGCTGTTAGGGCTGCCCAGCTCACTAGCAATACAGATAATGTTGACAGCCTGAATACCTAGAAACCAGAGACCCAGTTTGGTGTAGTGCTAAAGAGTGGTGGACTCTAATCTGGAGAACCAGGTTCAGCTCCCCACTTCCCCACTTGAAGCTAGCTCGGTGACCTTAGGCAAGTCACAGCACTCTCAGACTAAATATAAGCACAGCTCGCCATGTAGTGGTGCGGAAAAAAAGCTACAGCTTCAGCAGCCAAACAATCCCTTGCACGGATCTCCTGGCTATTCCGCACACAATGCCATATAATTGATAATTGATTAATTGATTGACCTAGAAACTTTAAATTTACCTTTATTTACAAAGAAGAATTTAAATAACTAACCATTGGAGCCTACAGAGGTTTGCAATGGTTAGGCTTTAGAATGGAGGCGAGGAGAATGATTGGGTCCCCGGTGAGTAGAAAAGTAGGCTACAAATAAAGTAAATAAATATATAAATAAATGGGTGAGGCTGGAATATATTTCTAGGTGAAACTGTAAACAAATCAATCGGAAAAGAGTGATTTCCTCACAACCAGAAGAAAGTGTTTTCATGCATTTTAGTGCCCATGAATTGTTAGCATCAGAAATGTATAAGCTGAATAAAAAAAGGCTAATTTAAATTTCTGAAACATTTAGCTGTTATAATGACTGGTAAGAGTTATTTTTCCATGTTTATGCCAGTTATATAAAAACTGAGTGTGGTGGGAAATGAATTATAAAATTGAGTGGCATTTTGGGTTTTTTTTGCATGTTTCCTAGAAATTAAAAAAAAAGAGTTAACAACTGCTCTTGGAGATCAACAGCTATCCACATCTACTGTCTATTTTGGGGGTAGCTGGCCAAGAAGAGGCTTCTTTGCCCAAAGGAAGAAAAAGACCCTGAGAAGATACAATTGGGTAACACTATCCCAATTTAACTTTACACTGGCTCTTCAGTATGTATTCTACCAAGGAAGTCCAGGGTTGCTATGCAGAGGCAAGGAATGGCAAACCACCTCTGGTTTATCTCTTGCTTTGAAACTGCTAGGAGATTGCAACTTGTGAGCACTTTCTACCACCATTGTTAATTTAAGGACTTTTCCGGTCCAACCACTGCACCATCTGGCTGGCTTTTCTGATTTTATGTAAGCAATGGTCCATTGTCTGGGACTCCGTATGAACTAGGTAGGGTGGGGAAAATACTCTGCTTCTATCTGCTGAAGAACAGGCAGGGTGCCTCAGTCCATAGGATGTATTCCATTCTAAGTGAACTTGTGTCCAGTTTGCCAGAATGCTGTGATACAGTGGTCAGCAGCATAAAGTCCTGAACCTGAAATCTTTGGTTCAAATCTCAATGCACCTATGAACTCACTGTACGAATTTAAAATATTCCCAGTAGGGCAACACCAACTACACACAATCAGCTGTACTATCTTTTTTTACGCATCCTAAAGAGAAGATGCTAGGAAAAGATGAAGGCAGCAGGAAAAGAGGCAGACCCAATATGAGGTGGACTGACTCTATAAAGGATGCCGTGGCCCTCAGTTTGCAAGACCTGAGCAAGGCTGTTAAGGATAGGACATTTTGGAGGATATTAATTTATAGTGTTGCCATATGTCAGAAGCGGTTGGACAGCACTTAACACACACATGAAGGGAACAATGCCCTGACCTGAATATCCCAGGCTGCCCAATCTCATCAGATCTTACAAAAGAGCAAGTGTCCAGGAGCACCTTAAAGACTAACAAAATACATAGCAGGGTTAGTCATTGTTAGTCTTTAAGGTGCTACTGGACTCTTGTTCTTTTCTACTGCTACAGACAAACACAGCTACCCATCTTCATCAGATCTTGACAGCTAAGCAGAGTGAGTCCTGGTTAGTACTTGGATGGGAGACCACCAAGGAAGTCCAGGTTTGCTGCACAGAGGCAAGGAATGGCAAGCCACCTCCATATATCTTTTGCCTTGAAAAGTCTACAGGGTCGCCATAAGCTGGCTGCAATTTGATGGCAAAAAAGGAGGGAAGACAGAGAAACTTCCACAGGAATCTCCGGCAGGTACCTACACCAAGCTAACCACTGGACAAGGTGCCCCAAAACAGCTGGTGCATCATGCACTCCAAGGGACTAGCAGGTACTGCCTTGTTAGCCTCTTTCCACCAAATGTTTGGCCTAACTTGACCTTCAAGTCAGCAAGTGTACAGCTGTAGACCAGAAGATGGGGAGATAGCATGAAAGCATGTATTCACCAAGATACATATCTGGATTCTTGGTGGCTCCACAAGGTCAAGTTTTTAATCAAGTGCCTTGGGAAATCCTTTGTCCTTTTCACAATTTAGACCAGTGCACATCTAAGAGATCTGATAACATTGGGCCAGCCCAGGTATTTCTGCTTTGCTTTGTGAATGTTAGATTTACACTCTGTGAATGCTCAGGGGTAACACTCAGACTGCCTTTAGTGTGGTCAAAAGAAAGAGCTAGTCCATCCCCCCCAATTTACTTATCTAATTTTTTAAAAAATGTAGTTAATGGGATCCCGCCCATCCCACACAGCATAGATGGCTTTGACTTCCTCAATTTTGTCTTCCCAAGAACACTGCGAGTTAAGCAAGCCACCTCCAGATATCTTTTGCTCTAGCTCTCTGGGTACATCTTTGAGAAGAAGTTCCATCAAATGAATTAGCTGGATCCCTGGGAAACCCTTGAAGAGAAGCTCTTGCCACATTACCAGGGACTCCTTTCCATTCGAGTAGCTGGCCCAATGTTATCAAATCTCAAAAACTAAGCAGGGTCAGCCCTGGTTACTACTCGGATGGAGACAACCAAGGATGTCCAGGGTCGCTATACAGAGGCAGGCAATGGCAAACCACCTCTGTTCGTCTTTTGCCTTGAAAACCCTACAGAGTTGCCGTAAGTCCTGGGCGACTTGACAGCACTTTCCACCGGCTGCAAAGAGGCTTCCTCCCACCGCTGAGCTTTCACTTGGTCTTCCTATTTAAATGGATTTGCAGTGATCAATTAAACATCACCGCTTGCTCATGCAAATGCGCAGCTAACAGCTTTCTGATATGCCAAGCAATTAAACTTCAGCTACTTTAAAAACAAATTCTTTTAAATGCTAATAGCCATTGTTTTCTTACTTGATAAGTAAAAATTTTATGTCAGGAGGGGTTAGATTATTGCAAAGATTTAATTGAGATTAAAAAATGGAATGGATTTAATTGAAGATCTTGAAGAAAGGGAAATGTATTTTTCTTTAAAGCTGAGATGGACCCTCTTATTGCATTTGTGCAACAAGACATCCGGTAACAATTGAGCTATGATTTGCTGAAATTAAAATGCTATTATGGGGAAATTAGGGCTTCAATATTTTTAGCAGCTTTAATACATCTTGCATTTTACAGGACATCTGATAATAGGTAATTATATTTCATTTCACAGAAAACTTGGTTGTTTTCTTAAGGAAATCCTTTCTCTTTCTCTTGCAAAGGTTAACAGAGAGCCATCATTAGCTGCGGGGGTATTCTGGGAAAGCATGGGAAATACACATTAGCATATAAACATCCCTTGGTGACTGCTCAGTGTGTGTGTGTTAAGTGCTGTCAAGTCACTTCTGACTTATGGCGACCCTATGAATTAATGACCTCCAAAATGCCCTATCATTAACAGCCTTGCTGAGGTCTTGGTAACTGTGGGCTGTGGCATCCTTTATAGTACCAATCCATCTCATGTCGGGTCTTCCTCTTGTCCTTGCAATATTGTATTTTCCACCTAGTCTCATACTTTGGTCACATCATGAGAAGACAATATCCTTGGTTTAGTCATTTTAGCTTCTAGGGAGAATTCAGGTTTGATTTGATCTAGAACACTTTTATTTATCTTTTTGATGATCCATGGTACCCTTAAAGCTGTCTTCCAACACCACATTTCAAATGAATCAACTTTCTTCGTTTCAGCTTTCTTCATCGTCCAACTTTCACACCCATACATAGTAATGGGGAATACTATGGTATGAATTATCTTAATCACGATCATCAGCGACATATCCTTACACTTAAGCATCTTTTCATGTTCCTTTGTGGCTGCCCTTCCCAGTCTTAATCCCCTTCTGATTTCTTGATTGCAGTCTACCTTTTGATTGATGATGGAGCCAAGGAATAGAAAATCTTTAACAATTTCAATTTCTTCAGCATCAGCCTTAAACTTCTGCAATTTTTCAGTAGTTGTTACTGTTTTTTTATTGATGTTCAGCTATAATCCCGCTTTAGCACTCTCTGCTTTAACCTGCATCAGTAGTTATTTCAAGTCTACACTGTTTTCTGCCAATAATGTGGTATCATCTGCATATCTCAAACTGTTAATGTTCCTTCCACCAATTTTCACTCCACCTTCATCTAAATCTTTTCCAGCTTTCTTTCTGATACATTCTGCACAAAAATTGAACAGGTGGGGAGATAAAACACATTCTTGTCTGAAATCTTTGCCAATTGAAAGCCATTCTGTTTTCCATGTTTTGTCCTAACAGTAGCCTCTTGTAAAGAGTATAAATTGTGCATCAGAACAATCAGATGTTGTGGCACAACCATTTCTTTTAAAACCAAACATAGTTTTTCATGATCCACACTGTCAAAACCTTGTTGTAATCTGTGAAACACAAGTTGATTTTCTTCTGAAATTCTCTCATAAGCTCCAGTAACCAATGTAAATTTGCAGTATGATCTCTGGTACCTCTTTCTTTTCTAAATCCAGCTTGAAGGACTGGCATTTCTTGTTCCAAATATGGTAACAGTCTTTGTTGTAAGATTTAGAACATCACTTTACTTGCATGAGAGATCAATGCAATGGTCCAATAGGGGCTGCAGTTTTTGACATCTCCTTTTCCTGGAACTGGAATGTAGTCTGAGCATTTCTAGTCTGTGAGCCATTGTTTTGTTTTCCATATTTATTGGCATATTCTTAAGATTTTAATTGACTTCATTTCTGTGGCTTAAAATATCTCTATTGATATCCCATTTACTCCTGGTGATTAGTTTATCCCAATTGCTCTCAGTGCAGCTCTCACTTCACTTCCTAAAATTGCAGGCTCTTCAACAGATTCTTCTTTGAAGGAATCTGTCATCCTTTCAAGTCTTTTGTATAGTTCTTCAGTGTATTGTTCCCATCTTTTCTTTCTTTTGTCCTTTTCCATTAATGTGTTTCTGTGACCTTTCAGCATGCCTAGTCTTGCTTTAGATCTCCTCTTGATTTCTTGAATCTTATGGATAGATATCTTGTCCTTCCTTCCTTCCTTCCTTCCTTCCTTCCTTCCTTCCTTCCTTCCTTCCTTCCTTCCTTCCTTCCTTCCTTTCTGTTCTATCTCTTTACACTGGTTATTATAACAGTTCTCTTTGTCTCTGTGTGCCAGTTGCTGGAACACTACATTTAGATTTCTAATTCTATTTCTGTCACCTTCTCATTTATCTTTAGCAATTTGATGATTTCATGTATGATTATTTATGATTTATGATTTCATTAGTCATCCATTGAGGTTTTTCATTTCTTTTGTCTACAGGAATAGTCTTTGCACATTCTTCCTTGATAATATTTCTGGTTACAACTCATAGTTCTTCTAGTTCCCATTCATTTGAGTGTAGTAATACAAATCTGTTCTTTCCATGATCTTTAAATTCTTCAGGAATGTTGTTTAGATTGTATTTTGACACTATGATGTTTTGGTGTTTTTCTTCAGCTTTATTCTAATTTTTTATATTAGCACCTCATTGTGGTACAATCAGCTCCTGGTCTTGTTTTAGCAGAGATAATAGAGTTTCTCCATCTTCAGATTCCAATTGTATAAAATATTTGATTTATGTGTTGGCCATGCAGTGATGTCCACATATACAATCATTTGTTTCCTGAAATGTGTTTGCAATCAGGGCTTTTATTCTGGGGGAATGTGCTGGAATGGAGTTCTGGAACATCTTTGACAAAATTGTTATATACGGATTGAAAACTTCATTTTCGTCTTGAGAGTTCCAGCACCTTTTTCAAAAAAAAAAAGGGGGAGGGAAGCCCCATTTCCAATGAAAAACTTGATGTCTTTACAGAATTCTGTGAGTCACTCCCCTACTTCATTTCGTGCTCCTAGCCCAAATTTTCCAACAATATTTGATTCTACTTTGTTTCCCTTTCTGACATTCCAGTCACTTATAATTAACAAGACACCTTGTGTAGGTTTGTGATCAATTTCTTCCTGGACACTTGCATTAAAAGCTTCCGGTTTCTTCCTCATCAGCATCTGTAGCTGTGTAGTAAACTTGAACGATGGATATGCTGATAGGCTTTCCATGAGGTCTGATTGATATTATTCAGTCAGGCTTTGCGTTATAGCCCAACTGCTCATGCTACATCTCACCTCACTATTAGAGGAACTCCATTTCTTCTGTCTTTATCATTCTCCGACTAAAACACTGTAATTTTCTGACTGAAGATGTCCTAACGAAGTCCACTTTAGTTCACTCACTCCCAGGATTGCAACATTTAAACATTCTGTTTCTCGTTTTACCATTTTGAGCTTACTTTGATTCAGACTTCTCATATTCTATGTTCCTATTATGTATGTCGAACAGCTTTGCACTTCCCTTTTGCATCCATTCATATCAACAACTGAACATCCTTTCAGCTTTAATCCAGTTGCATAATTAAGAATGGGGCTACTCATAGCTGTCCTCTGCTCTGCCCCAGTAGATGATTGAGTGCTACCTGATCTGAGAGTCCTGTCTGCCAGCACTATATCTTTTTTCCATCTTGAAATGTCTCATCATAGGGTTTTCAAGGTATGACATGCTCAGAAGATTGCCTTCTTCTGAGCAATACTAACCAGGGTTGGCTGAAGTGTCATTGCCATTGTCTATTATAGATCTTCTGCCAACATCATCTTCTACTACTGCTGCTGCCCATCTTCTACTACTGTTTCTATTACTCTGCTGCCATCACCACTGGAACTGTCTGTTTTGCTGATTGGGTGTTGATTCCTGAAGGGGGTGGATGCATCTTAATCTGGTGTCTCAGCTGTGACCATTCTGCCTTGAGAGACTCTGTTGGGAGTTTCACTTCTTGATAGAGTCTAAATGTTATGTATTGGGACTGAATCATCCCTGATTGAATCACCTCAGAGACTGGCTGAGCTTGGAGCACAAGAACAACAGCCGACCAGGACTCTGGAATAAACCAATCAAGTAGTAATCTTATGTAAATAGCCTATCACTGGGAGTGGGGTGTGTTTGGGTGTGGCAATTGCATGCTATTTAACAGAGTTGAGGCTCTGGAGTCATCTTGTAGTTTTGCTGAAATCGCTGAATAAACCTGAGCTGATCACTGCAATGCATCTAGAACCCAGTATTTAACACTAAACTTCTTATGGAGATGGAGGAGGAGGAGGAGAGTGGGGTTAATACCCTGCCTTTCACTCGCAGCAGCTTACAGTCATCTTCCCTTCCTCTCCCCAGAACAGACACCCTGTGAGGTAGGTGGGGCTAAGAGAGGTCTGAGAGAACTGCCCTTGAGAGAACAGCTCTGAGGGAATTGTGACAGCCCAAGGTCAACCAGCTGGCTGCATATGGAGGAGTGGAGAATCAAACCCGGTTCTCCCAGATTAGAGTCTGCCACTCTTAACCACTGCACCAAACTTGCTCTCAGCTTTGCTGAAACACACTGCTAGATATATAGCTAACAATGTAGCATCAGAAAGCACTTAGAAAAACTAAGGTGTGCAGTTATAAGGAAGGATACAACTTGTGATATGAAAGACTGTTATGTATTGTAATAATATGTTGAGCTTGAGGTTTCTGAAGGTATCCTAAAAGTAAGCGATCTGATTGGCTGCTCTGCGTAGCAAGCCAATCAGAGCAGCTAGAGTTGTTCCAGAGGGAACAAAATCTATTGATTGTTATCTCTCTTGTTATTGGTTATTAACTTGTTTAAGGGCGTGGTTACCATAGCCCAGACAGTTTAAAAAGGGAGCCTGTCGCTCCACTGTTCCTTGTGTTGGTTTACTGTTGACTGAATGAAGCTGAATCACTAGTTAAGATCAGACTTACGTCTCATACTTAACAAAGATCCACCTCTTCGGTCTTGTTTTATTTTCTAATTGCATTTTCAGCGGTGGTTTGCCATTGCCCGCCTCCGTGTCATGCCCCTGGTATTCCTTGGAGGTCTCCCTTCCAAATACTGACCAGGGATGACCCTACTTAGCTTCTGAGGTCTGATGAAATCTGGCTAGACTAGACTATTCAGGTCAGAGCCTTCTGGCTGTTACAATGCCCTAATTATAGGTAATAAATGAACAAGCTACATTTAGGCCAGCCAGGGAAATCCCAGATACAGAACAATCCTAATCCAAGTTACACCCTTGACTACAAAGGACATGGAATGATTTTAGCTCTACTTAGTATGGCACTGTAACAGTACAATCCTATGCAAATTTATTCCATTCTAAGCCCATTGATTTCATTGGGTTTAGACAGAGTAACTCTGCATACAGTTGCACTGTTAGTCTCCTGTTTGCAAAGGCCCCTTTGCCTGTCAGCAGTGTCATGGAGGCTAATGCAAACTAAGAAAGTGTAATTTTGTATGTACTGATAAGCAGTGCTTCCTCCCAGGTTTTTTTTAAGGGAAAATGATGTAAACGGTTTATTTCTTCTTTGCATTTCTTTTCCTCCAAAGAGCTCCAGGAGGAATACATAGGATTCAGTCTGCTGGAAAACTGCTGCTAACAGAAGGGTTGATTTTTCACTGATTTCCTCCCACCTGATGCTAGGAAAGATTGAAGGTCAAAGAAGAAGAGGGTGGCAAAGGATGAGATGGTTAGACAGTGTTATCGGTGCAACAAAATTAAGCAAACTCCGGAGCACGATGGAAGACAGGCGGGCCTGGCATGATGTGGTCCATGGGGTCACGAAGAGGCGGACTCGACTGTGCAATTGAACAGCAACAAAAACTGTAGACCTCAAACCCCTCCCTCATGTTGTTCCTGTCCCCCCAAGGCATCTTAGGGGTCATATTAGATTGCAGCAGGAAACAGGAATACTCCCCTCTGCTAACAGAAAGCCACTCAATTAGTGACGATTTTCCATGGGATCCAAACCATAATGCCCCTCTTTTGTCCTAGCAACCACCCTGTGAGGAGGTAGCACTTGGTGCAGTAATCTTCATGGCTGAGCAGGGATTTCAGTCTAGACTAATGTAATATGCTCTACACAGGACTGCCCTTGAAGTCAATGTGGATATTTCAAGATGGATTTCACCTGCACCTGGACACTTCGGGTTTCATGAAGCAGGAACACCATGTTGTCAGGATGACACTAATAGACCAAACCATCCTCGTGAAATGGTTGGAGGCAGAAGAGGATATCAAGGGATGGGCTTTGGACTGGTTTAAATAATTTCTTATTTTCAGATATTTGTTGGAAAGCAGTTGTCATTAGTTTGGGTTCCACGGGGCTCGGTTTTATCCCCCATGCTGTTTAATCTTTCTGTACATTCATGGATATGGAGTTGGAGGTCATCAAAAAGCTGGTGAGACTCAGCTCTATATTTCTTTGCTCAGACAGCCTAGCACTGCTGTAGCAAGCCTGGGACGGTGCTTGGCTGCCATGATTAAACTGCTAAAGGTGAGCAAGTTGAAACTGAATCCTGACATGACTGCGGTGGTGATAGTTGGAAAGGCCTTGGGGTGCATTTGATGGGGTCTAGCTGACCTTTGCCAACTTAATCCCTCTCAGCACCTGACTAGAGTGTCCACTGCCGTAAACATCCATTGCTCTGCATATCTGCAACACTTTACTCCAGATGATTGTGTAGATATTAGGGCCAGGATAGAATACTATAGAGCTTCTCCATAGGCAAGCGCCCCAGTCTACTCCCCCACACACACCACAGCATTCCTCACATGAACATGTGAAGCTGCCTTATACTGATGCTACTTGGCATCCTAGCAGAGGGGAAATACATGGCTAACATCCATCAAGAAGGCTCAGATTACATAGTGAATGCACCAGAGTCCTTTGTGACTCCAGTGACACCCACCAGGTGAGGAGCAGCATCCCACCAATGCTCTGTGAGTGGAACACATGAGCAAAGCCAATCAACAGTGGCCAATGCAGCCACAGACCCTAGGGCAGTGGCAGAAGAATACTTACCTGCAGCTTCCACAAAAGCAGCTCCCCTCCACAACAGCTCACCGAGAAAAGGCACCCATATGTCAAATGCGAGGCATGGGTCCAGTTCCCAGGAAGAGACCTAACATACTTGGGGCTGTAGAAAACAGTAAGAGTCCAGTAGCACCTTAAAGACTAACAAAATTTGTGGCAGGTATGAGCTTTTGTAGGAGTTCAAGTGGTTAAGACGTTGAAATGTAGGCTGTGGAAGGTCAGTAGTTCAGCAGTTCGAGACCTGGGTGCCGCATGATGGAGTGAGCTTCTGTCTCTAGTTCCAGCTCCTGCCAACCTAGCAGTTCGAAAGCAAGAAATTGCAAGTAGATAAATAGGTACCACTTCAGTGGGAAGGTAACAGCATTCCGTGTGCCTTGGTGTTTAGTCATGCTGGCCACATGACCACGGAAACGTCTTCAGACAGCGCTGGCTCTTCGGCTTTGAAACAGAGATGAGCGCTGCAGCCCCAGAGTCGGATTCATCTGGCTTTCGAGCAAGGGAACCTTTACCTTTATGAGCTTTTGTAAGTCACTGCTCACTTCTTCAGAAAAGCTCACACCCTGCCTCAAATTTTGTTGGTCTTTAAGGAGCTACTGGACTCTTGCTCTTTTCTGCTGCTAAAGACAGACTAACATGGCTACCCATCTTGAGCTATACTTGGGGCCAATTCTCTAACCACCCCAGGATTTCCACTGGTATAGCATTGCATTTGGGGGTCCATACCCATGGCTGGGGGAGCTGAGAGAGCCAATTAGGTCTTTCTTTGCCCATGGCACAGTCCTCATGCCCTCTCCCCCAAACTATGCCAGAGGAGCAGTTATGCTGGCACTTGACTGGCATTAAATAGGAATGGCTTGCTGCTGGCGCATCTCCAGATATACAAGCGTGACTGGGAGCTATGCTGCTGGTACAGAGCCATCATAAACCCTTCTGAGCAGGATCTTAGGATGGGAGTAATACGCTTTGTCACTGGTGACAAACCTCATGGCTGAAGAAATAATGTCATAGGCACATTTATATTAGTTCCCTTCTGTAAGGACTTTTGTAAAAAAAAAAGTGATTTTGCTGCTCATGTTTTCAGTGAAGATGAGAGACAGAAAATATCCTGCTATGCTGAATTTTCCGGCCCTTCCCTCTTGTCTGCAGATAAACCACAATGCAAAGGTCAAGGAGATGTTTAAAAATGGTAATGGAGCAGTTCATGCAAATGTGGAGCTAATTCACATATTTTACAATTGGAAATTCTTCAACTAATACGGAGAAATTGAGTATAGCTGAGACCAGAAGATTAAGGTCTGTGACCCAAGTTTCCGTTGATTGATCCGCTGAAGTGACAGATGCTAATGTTGAAACTGATCGGGACCCTGCTATTTTATTTTTCAACGAATCCAAAGTCTTTGTCGAACTTAGTGTGCAGAATATAAGAAAGGCTTCACTAACAAAACATGGGGGGGAGAGACAAATCTATATCTTTATTCATTTTCATGTATCAGGAAGGTAAAGGTAAAGGTTTCCCTTGCTCGAAAGCCAGTCGAATCCGACTCTAGGGTTGCGGTGCTCATCTCCGTTTCAAAGCCAAAGAGCCAGCGCTGTCCGAAGACATTTCCGTGGTCATGTGGCCGGCATGACTAAACACCAATGTGCACGGAACGCTGTTACCTTCCCACTGAAGTGGTACCTATTTATCTACTTGCAATTTCTTGCTTTCGAACTGCTAGGTTGGCAGGAGTATCAGTATGAGTGACCAAACACCTTCAGGTACTACCCCAACTACTGATTTAAGGACTTCTTGGCAGCTTCCGCCTCGTGATGATTCTCTGCATAGCTCTCATTGCTCTGGCAAACGCAGAGGCATTCACAATGGTGACAGACCATCCACTTGTGGGTCTTTCCTCGTTTTTTTGCGGGAGGGGGAGTTTCCCTCCCATGCAGGCTTCACATTCATTTGGGGAAAGGTGCTCATCTAACCTGGCATGTTGCTTCCCTGCCCATTTTTTTTTTTTTTAAAGCAGCCTGTTCAGTAATGATACATAGCTGATTCCATGTCCTTCCATCTAAAGCCCCACATGGTGGAAATCCATGCATGGAGAACCATGACAAGATTGGCGGTTGCGGCCCTGTATTCCCACCCCTGGATTTTGAATTCTTTGTCAGTAAATTTCCACCCCCAGTTTTGAACTGGCCTGTCATTTACTTTGCAACAGACCACCCCTGCTGGGAAGGAGAACTGCAACAAAGGTCAGGGTAAGATGTTTCCTCTGCTGGAGACTTTCCCACAAGTCCCATGGCAGCAAACGCGTGCTTGCTACAGCTTGTCTATGCAGCAGAGAGCTTTGGGTGATCTTGACTCTGGGATATGTACTTGTGCTGTACACATGACTGTAAACATGCATTCACCATAAACATACTTTTCAGTGATTTGTCTAGCATGTGCCCATAATTATGTAATATGCATGACAGTCTGAAAGTATAGCAAATAATAGCCAGTTGCTAATCACATGAATATCCCACAACACAGCACTGCATGATTTTGTGGGGCTTTATTTGTTTGTTTTGCCAACAAGACACAGCCAACTTAGGCTGACCCTATAGGTTTTCAAGCAGGAGACATTCAGAGGTGGTTTGCCATTGCATGCCTCTGCAAAGCATCCCTGGACTTTCTTGGTGGTCTCCCATCCAAGTACTAACCAGGGTTGATCCTGCTTAGCTTCCGAGATCTCATGAGATCAGGCTACCCTGGGCTATCCAGGTCAGGGCAGTATGGTGGTACACCCAGACAAACACAGCAAATGGCATGCCCCTTTTAGACTGATCATATCTCTTATTCCACAAGACAAAAATTCTACAAATAGTTCATACACAAGTTTAAGTGCAGTTGTCTTAAGCAGTCAATTTGGTTCCTGCAATTTTGCTCAGAAGTCTCCTAAATTCCTGTCGCCTGATGTTCACATGCCTTTCGATGGGGGAGCAGAATCTACACATCTTCATCCGTTTCAGCAATATGCAATCTGTAATGTATTCTTCCTCAAGAACTACGGAAAAGGCACTGGCACATGAAAGATAAACTGTATTTGTAGGACGACATGGCAAATGGACGGGTCATGTCTAATTCATGTTCAGAACCATGGTCAGAGCCAACCGTGCTAAAGACCACCATGTGTCTCTTGTTCCATTTTGATAAACCAAGGAGTTTATGAGAAGCTCAGCAAAAAACTTGTGTTAAGTGACAGCTTCTTGAGCACAGGAATCGCCCTTTTTATCTTTAGCATACAGCAACTAAAGGAACTTCATCTTCCACCCCTGTGTATGTATGTGCCATCAAGCTGCAACCAATTTATGGCAACCCGAGCAAGGGTGCTTCCAAGGCAAGTGAGAAGCAGAACTGGTGTGCCACTGCCTTCCTCCGCAGAGTGTTCCTTGGTGGCCCCCTATTCAAGTAATGGCCCTGCTTAGCTTCCGAGACTGGGCTATATCATGCCGTTTCACATCCCCAGCTGCACACTGTTATAGAAAAATCTATCTACCTATTCAAATTTAGTCTGCTTCTATTTCTGTTGTAATTTAATATTCTGTCTTTCAACCCATCTAGTACCTTCTCCCAGCGAGGAACAATCTATCAGCCCAAACCTATTCTGCATTTTACAGTTCTATACTTCTTTATACAAAGAGTGAATAAAATGTCAAATTTGTTTCCAGAGGATGTAGTGACAGCCAGAGGAATAAACAGCTTTAAAAGGGGATTAGATAGATTCATGCAGGATAGGTCTATTAGTGGATACTAGCCATGGTGACTATGGGGAACCTTCACATTCAGAGGCACTAAGCCTCTGAATCCCAGAGCCAGGAGGCAACATCAGGGGAAGGTCTCAGCCTCTGTGCCCTGTTGTTGGTCCTCCAGAGGAACTGGTTGGCCACTGCGTGAGACAGGATGCTGGACTAGGTGGACCACTGGTCTGATCCAGCAAGGCTGTTCTTATGTTCTTATCAAAACACTACCTCTGAATGCCTTAGGATGGCAGCTAGCCCTGACATTGATGCAGCTCTGAGATACAGTGGTATAAATTAAGGAGATATGTCAGTCACTTTCATACCGGTGTCCTTCATGACCTGGGACCCACACATCCAAAGAGCTATGTCTCCCCAAACGAGACCAAATGCAGTTACATTCCTAATATGGGGTATTTCTTACTGTTCTTCTGCTTAGCACTGTCTTCCTCTGCTAGAACCCAGATCTGTGCTACTATCAAACTGAACTTCTGAGGAGGGTCCCCACCTTATGTAGTTAGGAAGATGAGTAAAGTTGTTTTGCCCCCTAGGCTTTTCAACAGTCTTAAGCAGTCAGTGTTTGAGTTTTTCTGAGCTGGACCATGTTGGGTTAATTTTCTGAGACATTCTTGTGTTTTTAAAAATTGCATCTGTAATGGTATCTTATGGCTTCTGTGGGTTTTGTACATGTTAAGCCAACTTGGATCCTTTCTTGGGGGAGGGAAGAGGAATATAACTGTTTGCAAATAAATAAATATTTTAACTGCTGGAAAAGGCAGAATGGGAAGAACACACCATTTTCTGTGTGGTCAGCAAAAAGGACAAAGCAGTTTGGAATAGAAGCAGAAACATGCCATCTGATAGGGAAGCATCTCTCCTTCTGCTGTCATAATTAGCCCTGGAGATCTCTGGCAAATTCTATCTCTTCTTGGCTCCACAAAAATACTGTGAGCTAAATAGATTGGTCCAAAGGGTTAAATGGCCCCTTAAG
The DNA here is from genome assembly GCA_029375565.1 of Gekko gecko. Taxonomy (NCBI): domain Eukaryota; kingdom Metazoa; phylum Chordata; class Lepidosauria; order Squamata; family Gekkonidae; genus Gekko; species Gekko gecko. The sequence goes on from JAPDNY010000005.1 coordinate 199,484,449, forward strand.
GAGTGAACGGGGGAAACCTACCAATGAGTCCAATCGATGGCTAGGAACAGCACTGCAAGCTGATGAAATGAAGGCCTTTCAGGGCGGAATGTGCATACATCACTTGTGAATGTTGTCAATACAGAACTGAGAGCAAGAGAGAGCTGCTCTGACTTGGAAAGCATACCCTTCTCAATTCACATCTTACATTTGAATAAGATACTTTGCAAATGGGAAAACAAATGCAATCACTCCTTGTGGGAAATATGACCTTTGATTCCATCCAGCCATGGCAAGGGTGAGTAGCACACTCCCAGCAGATGGAGATGCCAAAGAGCCAAACCGCGGCTCTCCGAAGAGAAGGAGGCAGTGGTGCTCTCTGATGACAGAGTCGTGCCTGCCCTGGCATCTGCTATCAGCTTTTCAGCCATGCGAGGAATTCTTCCACATTGGCCCTGGCAAGGTCTCTGCAGTACAAAGAGATCCATTCCTCACAAGGGTTTTGAGAGGCTCATGCCGCCTATCCTATTGACATTCGTGTGGGGCCAGTAGCGCACTTTCGGCGCTGACTGTTGAACCTATAAAAATCTGTCACTTTGAATTGCAAAGCTAAAGCCTAACACGGCGAGATCCGTTCAGCTTCCTCATGCCTTAAGAATATTATGTTCGGAGCATAGTTATCACACACTCGTTTCTGCGAGGCATGCTGCTTCTTGTACATGTCAGGCAAACCGACAGGCGCTCCGTTTAAAGACAGATGATGCAGCTCCTGCTGTGTGAGCAAACAGACACTCAACAAGACTTGACTTTCAGCGCTAACAGGCATGGACATGGGCGCGTGGGTCTGTAGGAGAGAAGAGAGGCAGGAAGGAAGGACAGCCCATGTGCAAGAGCCCAGCACTTCAGGCCTAACAATGCCTGCATCTATCATCTCAGCTACATACATACATGCTGTCCAGTCGCACCTGACTTCTGGCAACCCCAGCAAGGGACTTCCAAGCAAGTGACAGGCAGAGATGGTTTGCCATTGCCTTCCTCTGCAGAGCCTTCCTTGGCAGTCTCCCTTCCAAGTACTCACCCTGCTTAGCATTATTGGCAGTTCCTCTGCAGTGCAGAGCCCTTTGTGGTCCCTCTGGCCCTTCTCAGCCACCCCTTGAGGACTCCAGGACAGAGTAACTGAGCTGGTTCAGGGAGGTCATGGTATCCACCAGCATCGCCTCTGTCCCATAACTCAGTCTGAAACCAGACTGAAAGGGGTTTAGAGGAGCTGAGTTATCCAGGAAAACCTGGGGCTCTTCTGCAACCCTTCTCTCAATCATCTTGCCCAGGAAGGGTGAATTAATGACCAAGAGATAATTGCCCACATCAAGCTTCACTACTGATAGTTTTTTAAGTAATGGATGAAGCACCACCTGATTTAGTGACCTAGTAGGGTTACCAGGTCCTATCTCTGATCCAGTGGGTGGCTCTCAGGGTCCTTGTTGGGATCTTCTGCCCTCTGCGCTTTGCATGCATTGCACTGTGACATCACCTGGAATTTATATCATCACATTGCTGCCATCAGGGGGTGATGCTGTAGTTTTGGGGCAAAACTCTATGGGTTTTTTGCCCTCAAAACCATAGGTTGTGCCCAAAAACGAAAGCATCACCCCCCACCAATGTCAGCAACGTGATGACATCACTATTGGGTGATGTCATCATGCTGGCAATGCTGACATGGAAGGGGGCTGTTCAGGGGTAGACTTCCGCTGCCAGCCAGCTGGTCAGTGCTCGATTGGAGCCTCCAAAACCCTTCACCGACCGGGGGGATGGCAACCCTATGACCAAGAAAAGGTGTCCTGAGTCAGTGATTGGGGTTTTTTTTTGTATTTTTGCATTTGTGTGTGTGTGTGTGCATGTATGTGTGTGCACCCATGTCTGGAAGTCATGGCAACCTCTGGCGACTCCTACTGTGGCATGGAGGATGTTCAGAGAAGTGGCTTGATAGCCTGCCTCTGTCTCCTAGCCCTGGTTTTCCTTGGAGGTCTGCCATCCAAATACTTACAAGGGTTGGCCCTGCTTAGCTTCCAAGATTGGATGAGATATGGGCTTGCCTGGGCTATTCAGGTCAGCGCAGTCAGTTATGTTTTTGGTTTTGTTTGATGGACCTCAGGGACTCATTAATGTAACCCTTATATGATTTCAGTAACTAGGATGGACAAGGCTGCAGTGGTGGCCTTTGCAGATCCCAAGATCCTGTCCAACATCAATCACAGTAACTGAATCAAAATGATCCGTAAATGGACCAAATGATATACTAGAAATTTCTAGGGTCTCAGCTGTATTACAACCAGCATCCAAATCGGAATGCCTTTGAGAAATTTGCTCAGCAAAAAAAATTATTTGCAAAAACTTCACAATTCATTATCAATTTCTGAAAATATAATGATACAGACTTTGGAGTTAACAAGTGCTGAAATGCTTTAAACAACTGAGCTGGGCATGAACGATCTCATTCAATGGGAGCGGAGAAGCAGGATTTCTTTGCCACTGTCACCACTGGCTCATAGGTCTTCTAAAGTGCTCCAAGACACACTTGGTCAGATTCAGTTTGAGGTTTTCACCAGCACCATTCTAGACATCTCCCAGTCATCTTCATGTCACCCAGTTCCATAGTAAACCAAGGCACCAGATTCCACCTCAAGGTTGGGAGAGGTTAACAGGGGCAACCATGTTGACAGCTCTAGAAACTTTTCATTCCAGGATTCCCACTGTGGCATCAATAAAGCTACTATTTGGAATCTTAAAATCCCCCAGGGCATTCTAGAAACCAGTTGGGACATTAACTCTTTGTGGGTGGACCATTCTAACCCTCCCCTCCAGCCACTTTCACCTTTGTGTGAATTTACACACATTCCAAGCTTGTTATAAATATGATTACCTTGATTCAGAACCTTTACTTTAAAGAGAAATGCTTTAATCCAAGCCCCAGCTTCCATCGATAGTTCACCTAGTTCTGCTGTCAGTGCTATGCCTGAGACACATCTAGGAGTAGCCAGTAAGCATCAGAAAAAGCCATACTGGATGGAATCCATTTTTTCAGGAGCAGCCTGAATCCAAATTTCCACACCATACAGGAATTAATTTAGAATCTTAGCATTAAATACCTTTAAGGCCGAGGGGACAAACTGGCCTCCTGATGAGCAGAAGTATTTTATTTATTTATTTATTTATTTATTTATTATTAGTTTGACTTTTACCCTGCCCTCCTGCCAAGGCAGCTTAGGGTGGCTTACATAAAACCATAAAACCAGCATAAATACATACATAAAATACCTAGATTCAGTTCCATATAAATACAGTTTAAACTATTTGTGTATGGTGGTGTCATATCATAAAGTGCAAGTGCAGCTCAGCTGATATAGTGTCGCTTCTACTAGAACGCCTGGCGAAAAATCTCCGTTTTCATGGCCCTGCGGAATTGCAGAAGGTCCCGCAGGGCCCTGATCTCGCTGGGGAGCTCATTCCAGATCGTCAGCACCACCAGGGAGAACACCCTGGTCCAGGGAGGGCCAGGTGGCTTTGAGTTCCTGATCGCAGTGCTCTCTGAGGAACATGCGGGGAAAGGCGGTCCCTCAGGTAGACAGGCCCCTGACCATAAAGGGCTTTAAAGGTCAATTGTCTTCCCTACACTCAAGGCTGTGTTCCTTGCTAGATCCAAGTGTGTTTTCCATGTAAGAGATGCTTCAAAGTGGATTCCCAGATATTCAAATTGATTGACCTGTTCCATTTGAAGATTTTCCCCTTTTTCCTTTTGGTGAATACTATGACCTTGGATTTTGCCACATTGATGGACAAGCTCTCATAAGAACATAAGAGAAGCCAATGTTGGATCAGGCCAATGGCCCATCTAGTCCTATTAATTATCCAGTTTTTGATCTACAAGAGGATCCTTTTATCCCATGACTATTGAACTTACTTAGGAGCCTTTGATGAGGAACTTTATCAAAAGTTTTCTGGAAGTCAAGGTAAACAACATCTATTGGGTCCCCCTTGTCCACATGTTTGTTCATTCCTTCAAAAAACACTAACAGGTTAGTGAGACAAGATCTTCCCTTACAGAACCCATGCTGAGTCAGCCTCAATAGTTTTTGTTCAGCAATGTGCCTACTAATTCTTTCCTTAATAATAGTTTCCACCAACTTACCCGGTATCAATGTCAAACTGACTGGCCTGTAATTTCCCGGATCTCCTCTGGAACCCTTTTTAAAGATGGGAGGGACATTAGCTACCTTCCAGTCCTCAGGAATGGAGGCAGATTTTAATGAAAGATTACATATTTTTGTAAGAAGATCCATAAGTTCACATTTGAGTTCTTTCAGAACTCTCGGATGTATGCCATCCGGGCCTGGTGATGTATCAGTTTTTAAGTTGTCTATCAGTCGTAGGACTTCCTCTCTTGTCACCTAAATCTGACTCAGATCTTTCAACACCCCTCCCAAAATCAGCAGTTCTGGAGTGGGCAAGCACTTCTCATCTTCCACAGTGAAGACAGAAGCAAAAAATCTATTCAGCTTCTCAGCCATTTCCCTATCATCCTTCAGTAGTCCTTTTACTCTTTTGGTCATCCAAGGGCCCCGCTGCCTCCATGGCTGGTTTCCTGGCTTCTAATATATTTGAAGAAAGTTTTACTGTTGGTCTTTATATTTTTTGCTATATGCTCCTCATATTCCCTTTTTGCCTGCCTGATCACAGAGTTGCATTTTATTTGCCACAGCCTGTGTTCCCTTTTATCAGCTCACTGAGACTAGCTTTCCACCGCTTAAAGGAATCCTTCTTACCTTTTACAGCTTCCATTACTTTTGTTTGTTAACCATGCAGGCTTTTTTCTTTACCTATCTGTGCCTTTCCTAACCTGCGGTATATATTTTTTCTGAGCTTCTAGGATTGTAGTTTTAAATGATAACAGTAAAGCGCGAAGTTTTTTATCAGTTTGCAGAGGCCCACTATTGATCTAGACATTATCACTGCATTATCAGCGTATAGAAGGATTGGAACTTCGTGCTTGGATAAATGTGGAAGATGACATGCTTCCTTCAGGATACAGGGTCTTAGGTCATTTATATATAAATTGAACAACAGGGGTGCAAGTAAACATCCCTGCTTGACTCCTTCGTCTAGGATGAAAGGCTCCAATCGCTGTCCTAACTCCCCACATCTAACCCGAGCAGAGGGATGGTTATAGACCTGTTGAATTAAGTAAAGGAGATATGGTTCAATGCCATATTTCTTCAGCTTTTCCCATAGCCGGGGTCTATAGATTGTATCAAATGCTGATTTTAGGTCCATGAAGGCAGTGCCAACATGCCTTCCCAGAACTGGTATTTATCAACCAAGAACTGAAGGGTATGGCAATGGTCGATGGTACTTGCTGCTTTTCTAAAACCAGCCTGTTCATTTCCCAAAATATTGTTTCCTTCAACTCAAGATTCCAGTTTTTCAAGAAGCATTGCAGCATAAAGTTTTCCTATAGTGGACAGCAAGCTTACTGGACAGTAATTCATCGGGTCTGACGGGACCCCCTTTTTATAAATTGGAACAATTGTTGCACTGCACCAGACTTCTGGCATATTTCCCATCTTGTTTATTTCAGTGAAAAAGACAGCCAAAATCTGTACCCACCATTCTGGGTCAATTTTGAATAGTTCTGCTGGTATTAAATCAGGCCCAGGTGCTTTCCCTTATTGTTGTTGTTTAATTTAAGTCCTAATCTCACTTGCTGTTACCAGGGGCCATTCCTTCACACCCAATGGCAATATCGGCCTACCTTCCTGGGTATTTCCATTTCCATTTGTGAAAACAGAGATGAAAAAAGCTTCCCAGACAGTGGATGGAATATGATAGGGTACAGGGAGCCATGTATTTAGTCCTTTTGCAATTAAGATCCAGATTTTTTTTTTCATTTTTTGTTTTTATGGCCCAGAGCAGACTTTCCCAATCTCTTCTCTGGGCCTCAGATTTCTTAAATTTCAATAGTTTTTTATATTCTTTTTTTCATTTCAAAATATTAGGCAAAATTTCTACTGTACTTGAGTTTTTAAACTGTCCATATAGGCACCTGATTGATCTTTTGAGCGCCTTACGATCAAAGTCATACCAATTATTTCTATAATTTGTACCCTGTCCCCTGGGTTTTGCTGTCACCAAGGAAGGCTTGAAAAAGTTGATTAAATCCATGAAAAATTCCATATTACCCATTTTTCTCAATTATTTGAGAATCTGTATATCTGGTTTTTATCAAGTCCATTTGTGTTTTCACTTTTGCTTCAATGGCTTCACACCACTTCAGTGATCTTAAGGTGTTACGTGTCTGGTTTAGTGCTAAGTTCTTTACCTTAGATGAGAGGTGGTAAGCATCTAGACATAATAATTATGTTGTCGAAGGCTTTCACGGCTGGAGTTCATTAGCTGCTGCAGATTTTCCAGGTTGTGTGGCCGTGGTCTTGGCATTGTAGGACCTGACGTTTCACCAGTAGCTGTGACTGGCATCCTCAGAGATATAACACACAAAGATGGAGTACTCTCTGTGTCAAGATGACCAGAAAAATGGTAGGCAGGTAATTTATATCTACCCTGGAAGGACACAGAGAGTACTCCACCTTTCTGTGTTATACCTTTGAGAATGCCAGTCACAGCTACTGGCGAAACGTCAGATCCTACAATGCCAGGACCATGGCCACACAACCCAGAAAATCTACAGCAACTAATAATAATAATATGTACAGGATAATGATCACACACACACCCAAATAATCCTTCACTTCCAGGGGTTCCACTCATTCTCCTTTCTGTTAAGGTGATAGCCATATTTGTTGTTCAGTCGCACAGTTGAGTCCAACTCTTTGCAACCCCATGGACCACATCATGCCAGGCCCTCCTGTCTTCTGTCGTGCTCTGGAGTTTGCTTAATTTCTTGTTCATTGCCTCAATAACACTGTCTAACCATCTCATCCTTTGCCGTCCCCTTCTTCTTTGACCTTCAATCCTTCCCGGCATCAGGGTCTTCTCCAGTGAGTGCTCCCTTCTCATTTGGTGGCCAAGGTATTTGAGCTTCAGCTTCAGTATCTGGCCTTCCAGGGAACAGTCAGGATTTATTTCTTTTAGGATTGACTGATTTGATCTCCTTGCAGTCCAAGGGACTCTCAAGAGTTTTCTCCAGCACCATAACTCAAAAGAATCTATTCTTCCTTATAGTCCAACTCTTGCAGCCATACAGTACTACTGGGAATACTTTTGTTGGCAGGGTGATGTCTCTACTTTTTAATATGCTGTCTAGGTTTGCCATCGCTTTCCTCCCAAGGAGCAGGCGTCTTTTAATTTCATGGCTGCAGTCACCATCTGCAGTGATCTTGGATCCCAGGAATGGGAAGTCTGTCACTGATTCCACGACTTCGCCTTCTATTTGCCAAAGAGTGATGGGGCCGGACGCCGTGAACTTCGTTTTTTTGATGTTGAGTTTCAAGCCAACCTTTGCGCCCTCCTCTTTTATCCTTAGCAAGAGGCTCTTTAGCCGTATGAGCAGTACTAAATAGACAGACAGATACTTTGATTCACTAAAATGGGTCATTACCAAATTTCCATTCCCAGTAAATCCTTTCAATCATTGACTAGTTTGCTAACTGCATCCCTATGTAGAGTTGCTGCATATACATAGATGCCATCAAGTTGCAGCTGACTTATGGCATCCTGTAGGTTTCTCGATGCAAGAGGCATTCATAAGAACATAAGAGAAGCCAGTGCTGGATCCAGTCCAACACTCTGTCACACAGTGGCCAAAAATACCAGGTGCCATCAGGAGGTCCAGCAGTGGGGCCAGGACACTAGAAGCCCTCCCCACTGTTGCCCCACCCCCAAGCACCAAGAATATAGAGCATCACTTGCCCCAGCCTAAGAGTTCCCATCTATACCTTGTGACTAATAGCCATTAATGGACCTCTGCTCCATATGTTTATCCAATTCCCTCTTGAAGCCTTCCATGCTTGTAGCCGCCACCACCTCCTGTAGCAGTGAAGTGGTTTGCCATTGCCTGCCTCTGCATAGCAACCCTGGACTTCACTGGTGGTCTCTCATCTAAGTATTAATCATGGCTGACCTAACTTAACTTCTGAGATCTGACAAGACTGAGCTAGCCTGGGCTATCCAGGTCAAGGCTCACTGGGCTTAGACTGCAATAGCGCTGCATAGGGTTGCTCAGTGAATTATATAGAGCTAATTTCCTCAATAACGTAGGCAGTCCAGACACCATCAGTATAAGTATGTGAACATAAAGTAAACATGCAGAACAGCAGAAGCACAAGCAAGGTTACATTCTAACAATCATATTTTAATCTTCTGACTTTGAGATCTGTCCTTCCTTGTAATGGCCAGAATCCATCCTTACATTTATTCTGTAATTACTTCAGCATTTAAAGAATCACATTTTCAAAAAGACTTTAAGCTCCCAATTCAAGGAAGTCTTCAGTGGTGCATTGTCCTTCCTCAGGTCCTCAGAAAAAAGTTTCAGTGCCATCTACAATCTGCATCTGCATTTAATAGAATTAAAATACAGCCTTAAGAACACCAATTGAAAGCAACAAAGAATAAGATAAGCAATATTCGATATTATCTCTGGCAGGAAGAGTCTATGCTGTGTTGCACAAGAAAGGGACTCGCTTATTTTTAAAGCATTCAGACTCTGATGGGGTTTCTTTCATTTTTCTGTTTTTCTGCAAATTGACTGCCTTGCTTTACCAAGAATTTCATCGGGAAAGTAATGTGTGTGTGGAATATTGAAAAACTTATGCAAACAATGAGAAGCAGTCTCCAAAAGAACATTTCACCTTTTTCTACATTCTGCAAGGAGCCTGTGGTTCCACGGATGGCACGTTTCAATATGTGGTCTATGCGGCTGCCCTGTCACAGAATATGCTGTCATCCCCTTCAGGGGTTAAGAACATAAAAGAAGCCATGTTGTATCAGGCCAATGGCCCATCTAATTCAACACTCTGTGTCCCACAGGGGCCAAAACCCAGATGCCATCAGGAGGTCCCCCAGCGGGGCCAGAATTCCAGAAGACCTCCCACTGTTGCCCCACAAGCACCAAGAATACAGAACTTCACATACATAGCATTCCATCTATACCTTGTGGCCAGCCACCAATGGACCTTTGCTCCATATGCTTATCCAATCCCCTCTTGAAGCTGTCCATGCTTGTAGCTGCCACCACTTCCTGTGGCAGTGAATTCCATGTGTTAATTACTCTTTGGATGAAGAAGAGCTTCCTTTTATCTATTCTAAGCCTAATGTTCATTAATTTCATTGAGTGCCCACGTGTTCTTGTATTGTGAGAAAGGAAGAAAAAAGCACTTCTTTCTCTACCTTCTCTATCTCATGCATAATTTTGGAAAACTCTGTCATGTCACACCTCAGTTGTTGTTTCTCCAAGCTAAAATGCCCTATCCTCTTTAACCTTCCTTCATAGGGAAGGTGTTCCATCTCCTTAATCGTTTTCGTTGCCCTTTTCTGCACATTTTCCAATGCTATATCTTTTTTGAGGTATGGTGACCAGAACTGCACACGGTATTCCAAATGAGGCCACACCACAGATTTATACAGGGGCATTATGATACTGACTGATTTGTTTACAATCCCCTTCTTAATAATCCCCAGCACAGCATTTGCCTTTTTTTATTGCAGTTGCACACTGAGTCAACATCTTCAGTGAGCTATCTACCATATCTCCAAGATCTCTCTCCTGGTCAGTTACCACCAGTTTGGACCCCATCTACCTATATTTATAGTTAGGATTTTGGTTCCAATGTACATTACTTTACACTTGCCCATGTTGAACCTCATTTGCTACGTTGACACCCACTTGCCCAGCCTCAACAGATCCCTCTGGAGTGCCTCACAGCCCTCCCTGATTCTCACTGCCCTCAACAATTGAGTGTTATCCCCACACTTAGCCACTTCACTGCTTACTCACAACTTGAAATCATTAATGAGCAAGTGGAAAAGCACCCGATGTAGTACCAAGCCCTGCAGTACCCCACTGCTTCCCAAATCCCTAGAGTGAGAGGTCTAGATCCCCTAATTCACCTACGAATCAGGGATATTGACATCTCAGATCCCAAGGAGAACTCCCTAAAGCTGGGGTTTCCAGTCATTTTGAGTCTGTGGGCACCTTTGGAATTCTGACACTGTGGGTTGGGCGCAACCACAAAATGGCTTCCACAGGAGGCAGAGCCAACCACAAAACGTCAAAGAGTAAGTTTTTGAATAATAATAATAGTAACTCTCCAACATTTCAGGCAAAAGCTCTGCTTAACAAGACACCTTTTACAATTGACATATTGTTTAAAACTATTTTCTTACTTACACATAGCTTACCCTCAGTCACGTGGTGGTGGTGTTGTTTGCGAAAGCAATGTTTTTAAAAAACTGCAAAGCCAATCAGATCCTCAATGGCCAATCAGCCCTGCTGGGTGAAAACCCCACCTGTCTCCACCCACTTTCTAAAAACACTTGGTGGGCAACAGGAAAGGTGCCAGCGGGCACCATGGTGCCAATGGGCACCATGTTGGAGACCCCTATCCTAAAGGAAACAAGCTTGGCCTCAGATGCCCTAAAACTTTTACTGCTTTTGATGGAAGAGCTTAGGGCCCCTTTGACATCAAGAGAGTTCCTCTCCTTCTCTTCTGGATTTTTAGTGTCAGGGGCAAAGAAAGGTAAGAATTTCTTCTGACTTGTGAAACACCAAGTCTACCTTAACAATGAATGTTACTTCTTTCCTAAGAACTACATATCATTATTGAAGATTTCTTTGCTAACTGGAAGACCATTCTTCTCCAGGATCCTGGAAGCTGAATCCCTACTGAGACCTTTTTGCATGTCATGAGGGGCATATGGTCACAGGAAATACTCCCTCTAAGCTGTGAGCTACTGGCATTAAAGTTGTGAGCGAGCAATTTGGCTGCTGCATAAATTAGTTTGCTTTGGAGCCATCCTTCCTGAGCTAAGACAAAAATGTGTGAGCTGGAGGCTAAAAAACTGTGAGCTAGCTCACACTAACTCAGCTTAGAAGGAACGCTGGTCATAGGTTCAAACGGAGCCCTAATTAAGGACATAAGGACAACATTTAATAGGAAGTTGTGTACTGCAGGTAAATTTAAAAGAGAAACACACCTTTAAAAAAAAACTTACTGTAAAGATGATGTGAGAAACACTTCTCACACTTTACCCCCTAGTGTGCCCAAATTGCTGTCACCTGACTTTTTAAGGTGCTCGTACTGAGTGACTTTTTCAAAACAGCCTGCAAAACCTCTGGGAATTCTCCTACTTCTAACTTCTTTGGATTTAGGGACCTGAATTAACACCATTCCATGAACATTTGTCATGTATTGTTATCCACCTTGTTGGTAGCAGGTACGTGAGAAAGCTGTAAGTGTTTCAACTGCTTCTGTGGAATAGCTAACTAGTGAAAATGATGCCGGTCGACCTCCAGGTTGTTAGATGTAACATTTCTGACTGAGGGTGAACACACATCAAGCTGCCCTAAGCTGAATCAGACCCTTGGTTTATCAAGGTCCATATTGCCTAGTAGGGATGGGTGCAGACCGGGAAATCCCAGTATGGTTCAGTGCTCATGAACTGGGCAGCCTCAGACCAAGCCCCAAACCAAATCCCGGAACAAAAAACTCACCCAAAATGAACAGGTTTGGGTGGCATCGGGCCCTGCCCCCAGAGCACCTGCATCACCCAGAAGTAGCTCAAGCACGTTGGGTGGTGTGCTTGCATTACTTCCAGCTGATGCAGGTCCACCGGGGTGGGGCCTGATGCCACCCAGAAGTGGCATGAGTGCATTGGGGGGGGGCAAACTCCAAACCGAACAGAAACTTGGTGAGCGGGGGAAGGGGCTGTTCATGAACCAAGGTTCGCAAGCCTGAACCAGGCAGAGTCCAGCCTGGTCTTTGGCTTGGGTTTGGGTCTGTGCCCATCTCTATTGCCTACTCAGACTGGCAGCAGAGTTCTAAGGTCTCAGGGTCTTTCACATCACCTCCTACATGATGCTTTAACTGGAGATGCTGGAGAATGAAACTGAGACCTTCTGGGTGCAAAGTAGATGCTCTACCACTGAGCCACAGCCCCTCTCTATGGCACTGGCCTTTGCATCAGGAGATCTGGACATAATAGAAGCCCTCCAAGGAGGGTCTTGGAACCACCAGAATCGCTTCCACCTATAATTTGGCATTCTCTGTTGGACAGTCAGTATAAGCTCCATAGACAGAAAGGCATAAGCTAGTCCTTTTGGGCAATCACATGCCACAACATCTGTGCCCTGCGCCTGAGTGGACCTTGCCCTGGAGAAAAAAGCCACCACCACAAAGCAATCTCAGATCTTGTTCAAGGCTTTTGGGATGGAACCCCTACTTGGTTTGATTCCATTTTCTTCTGCTTAGCCAAGCCATGTTTACACTTGACTCCCCCACCACATGTACATCCATGACTGACCTGACATGATGTTCTGTTCATCTCTCACTCCCTTGTAAATTAGAAAATAGGGCTCTTATCTCACTACAGATGCTAAATTTCTGCCCTTAAGCATTTCTCTCCTGCTGTCATCAAGGTCATTACAATTTACATTGTGCCTTTGCATCCTGATTCCCTTCTTTGCAACACCCTTCCCACCTACTGACTGGGATATAAGGACTCAGAGCAGAAGTATGGGTAATATCAGTCAGTTTATAAGGATGCCAGCGTCCAGTTGGGGCTTGGGGGCCTCCCAGAATTACAGCTGATCTCCATTCTACAGAGATCAGTTCCCCTGGAGAAAGTGGATGCTTTGGCGAGCGGACTCTGTGGCATTGTAGCCCACTGAGATCCCTCCAAGGAAGACTCTTGCAAAGAAAGGCAACAGCAAACCACCTCTGCTTCTAACTTGCCTTGAAAGACCCTTGCTGGGGTTGCCATAAGTAGGTTGCAGCTTGACCACACTTGCATACATAAATTTTTTTGCAGCATGCCAGTGAGAGCGGTGGCGCAGGCGGTAAAACGCCTGCATTAATATAACTTGTGCAGCTACTATGGCTGTTCGAGACCCACTGCGGTTGAAGTGAGCTCTCAACCCTCGTCCCAGCTCCCGCCCACCCAGCGGCTCGAAAGAAAAAATGTATTTATAATGCGAGTAGACAAATGGGTACCTACCCTTAGAAGGGTAGGGGGCACCCTCCTCCAGGGAGGTGTGTGGAGGAGGCGACGGCGGCAGCAACAGCAATGGCGGCAGTGGACATCAGCTGCAGCAGAGTACCGGCGATGGAGGTGGCGACATGGCAACAGCAGGCAGCAGCAGCAGGGCCAGAAGGAGCGATCCCTAGTGGCCAGCTGTAACATCGGGCGGCTGTCGTCTGCAGAAGGGGAGGCACGCGATGACGTCATCTGTGGGCGCAGCGGAGCCTACAGGACGTAGCCGAGGCCAGAGGAAGATGTATCGTGTGCCGGCCCTTCCGAGCGCTAGGAGGAAAAGCTAGCTGATGAACCACCGGGAAGAAAGCCAAGCCGAGCCGGGCCAAAAAGAAGGAACACCAGCCTCCACCTGGGTGCCGGTAGGCAGCCCCATCCTCAAGTACAATGTGGCCCAAGTTAGGATGAAATGTGCTTAGCACCCCCTCATGTAAACCACCCAGAGACCCCCTAGGCGTATATGAAATCGAAAGTTAAATAAATAAAATAAATAAGAACTGTTCAGAGAGGCCTATTATATCCTAGCCCTTGAGAGTAGAGCAGGCATTGTGAGCCCACTGTGACCAATTCACAAGGCATTTTGACAATAATCTCTCTCGCCATTCCAGCTTGGAACCCACACTAATTACCCAGATAAGCTCTCCGGATATCCCCTCAGTTTCCGCTTGTCATTTTTGTAAGGCTGTGTCTTGCATGTGCAGCCTGAGGATATGGACACGATTCTTGCCAAGGTGTGGCATTCTACCACAAGGTCAACCCTTGGCCTTCTAGGCTAATTATAGCACCAAAAGGGGACTGGCTTGTAGGTGAATAAGGAATCAGGTGCCTCATTGAAAGAGGGGAAAGTGCCAACATTTTAAAAGTGGTGCTTCCAAGACCACTGCCTTTTCCCTTATATCTCCTCAAGGGAAGGGGATACAGTCTTAATTTTAAAAAAAATGAAATTCAGGGAACCTGCTGCGCCTGTTGTTGCAATGGTATATTTATATAATAATATTTTAATGCCAATTCTTTTTTAAACCTCTGGTGGTGTGGGGAAGAAACTGCTGCCATGCTGTCAGGGACAGGGTCAGGGAAAGTGGCTGCCCTGTGAGCTTAAAAATCCTAATTTTCCCCCACTTTCAGCAGCCGTCCTGGCTTTACTGAAATCTTTCCCAAAACTGTAGAACAAGGCAGGTTTGAGAAAGACCAGAGAAAAGCTGTGGAAATAACCAGAGGTGCACAAATGTACCACAATGCTGTGGGGAAATGGGAAAAAAGCACGCTTCCCAAAAGCACTGAACTCAGTGCAGATAACCTGTGTGAAAGGCACCTCTAATCCCTTTTAAAGTAGGAGATTTGAGGTTGAGGAGATAACTTATTTAAGGCCACCCAATGAATTTAGGGTTCACTTGGGCCTATCAGGCCCAACACTTGGGTCACCTTTTGCTGACAGAGGGGCTGAAAATCACCTGGCCGCGTTAGGGGGCTACATCCTCTACCCCAATGCCCCAAGAAGTGCCCACCAAGGAGAAAGAAAAAATTCTGAAAATACTGCCTGAACTAATTGCAGGACATTAAACACCAAAAGAGCAAAAACATGATCGGCACTTAATCCTCTGCACTGGAAGTAACTAAAACAATTGTTTTCATCTCTTTATTGTAATGAGCCCCGCCCCCTCTAATGACCTGCCTATTGTTGCTAGTTGAGAAGGGGCCCCATAGCAGTTCAAACTTCAGGGTCCCATTGCATGGACTTCCTTAGTGGTCTCCTGTCCAAGTACTAACCAAGGTGAACCTGCTTAGCTTCTGAGATCTGATTAAATTTATTTATTTATTCTATTTTTATCCCACCCTCCCTGCCGCAGGCAGGCTCAGGGCGGCTTACATTAAGGATTAAAAATATAAAACACAAACATACCAAGTCATAGCTTGCAATAAATAGAATAAAATAAAAATAAAGTGCTGGTAGCAATAACAACCCAGTGGCCATGATAGATGTTCCTGAAAAATGGCACTGGTCGGCATCCGGCATAGTTAATTAGTATTATTCAGTTAGGTTAATATTGTAGATGTTGTTGACATTACTGGTGTTATTAGTAGCAGCTCCTAGTTGAAGGCCTGGTGAAAAAGCTCCGTTTTACAGGCCCTGTGGAACTGTATAAAGTCCTGCAGGGCCCTGATGTCCTCTGGGAGCTCATTCCACCAGTGTGGAGCCGCCACTGAGAAGGCCCTCGCCCTGGTAGAGGCCATTCTGGCGTCTTTCAGTCCAGGGAGGGCCAAACAGTTTTGTGACTCTGACCCCAGTGCTCTCTGGGGGACATGTGGGGAAAGGCAGTCCTTCAGGTAGGCAGGCCCCAGGCCATATAGGGCTTTAAAGGTCAAAACCCACACCTTGAAGTGAATCCGGTATGCTATAGGCAGTCAGTGCAATGCCTTTAGCACAGGCCGGATGTGCTCCCACATAGGGATGCCCATCAACAGCCTGGCCGCCGCATTTTGCACCAGCTGCAGCTTCCAGAGTTGTGACAAGGGCAGCCCCACGTAGAGAACATTGCAGTAGTCTAATCTCGAGGTAACCATTGTGTGGATCACTGTTGCCAGGTCATTGTGTTCAAGGAAGGGAAACAGCTGCCTAATCAGCCAAAGATGGTAAAGTTAGCCTGTGCCATCCAGGTCAGGACCTGCAGTTTAATATAGTTTTACTGCAGATCTCTCTAGATTATATTAGATTAGATTGTTTGGCTCTTTCTGTCTCTCTCTCTATATATATATAGAGACAGACAGACAGACAGACAGACAGATAGACAGACAGATAGAAAAATGGGAGACCAAGTCAAGGAGAAATGCTTTAATAAAAAGACCCCCAGTCAGAGTCTAAGCAAGTAGAAGGCAAAGTATGATGAAGATCAAACATTGCTGTTCTGGTTTAAGCATTTCGCTGCTTGGTCGCATCCCCGTCTTGCTCCAAAGGGGTTGTGCTGAGACTCTGCTGATGGGAAGGGTCCAAGCGTGTCCCGGACCCTCCCGGGGTCTCTGTAGGAGACCCTCAGCCTGGCAAGCTGAGGAGAGCCTCTTCCAAGGAATTGAGGCTCACCTTTATCTCCGAAAGGTCCTGTCGCCACAGAGCCAGCGTGGTGCCGAGAGATGATTGCCAGCAGACATGATCAAAAGTTTTGAAAGGCTTCTAAAAGACTTCCAAGGCTTCAAAGCGTGAGTTAAGCAATGCTCAGGTGATTTAAGCAAACAATTAGCAGCAATTAGAAGCACCTAAGGGCAAAGCGGCAGGGGGGAGGGAGAAGCTCAAGAATTCACCCCCCCCCCTCTAAAGCAAGGCGGTTTTAAAACGGAACTAAAAAACTTTGAATTAAGCTAAATGCATTAGAGGATTAGCAAAAACAAAAGCTGCATAATAACAAAAAGCGGATTAAGTTCTGCTAACTTTTACTTTGTTTTGGGAAACTTACTTCTTGTTGATATTATGGCTGGGAGAGGGCGGAAGCCGGGTCTGGAGAAAAAAACATCAACTGGAAATAGCCTACCAACGACTCCCTCCCACAACCAGGAAATAGCTGTAGATATGTCTACACTGTTGGCAAATGCACTGCACTCCCTAATGGAGCAGATGACTAACCTCAACGTTAAAATGGATAATATGCAAAAGCAGATGACTCAAATGGACAGAAGGACTTCAGTAACTGAAAAGACGTTTTAAAAAATGGAAAAACAGACTGAGAGTATCAATAAAAGAGTGGATGAAGCAGAAAAGGAGAGATCCTCCAATAAAACTCAACTAATACAGCTCCAGCTGGAAAGATCCATGTACATCCTACATTTCCAAGGGATCCCAGAAGAAAAGAACGAAGACTTAAAGGCTCTCTTAGCAGAGACTTCGGCTCCAATAATGGATTACAAACAGGAAGATTTACTGAAGGAGATGGACTGGGCTTACAGGTCTTATCCAGACTTTATTAAAAAAAATAAACCCCCAGGAGAAATATGTTTGAAATTCACGAGAAGGTGAGAAATCTACACAGGGGAACCCCTTAAAAATCAAAAATGAAGAGATAAAAATCTTGAAGGATATCCCCTTTGAAGTTAGAAAGCGGAGGAGACTCTACAGGGAGCTTACTCTCTCTCTGCAGAAGAAAGGGGTCCCTCACAGGTGGTTATTTCCTGAAGGATTGAGTTTCAAATATAAAGACACAAAGTATAATATTGACACTGTTCCTAAGGCCAAAAAGTTTGTGGATCAATATTGTAATTTAAAGCAACACAACAAAGATAAGAAACCTAAAAAGGATGAGGAGGAAGAAGAGGAAGAAGAAGGATCCTACTCACAGGATTCAGCAAGCAGTAGTCCAAAACTCTTTAGTTCTTCATATACATCGGAGTCAGAGAAAGGAGCAGCCACTCCCAGACCCCGAGGAAAAAAGAAACGCAAGAAGAAAAGAATCTAAGACTAAGATAATCATTGATAATGCAGTTTTTGCTAACCAGTCAGTTTATGCAACTTTGTTAAATTTTTTATAAGCAATAATAACTTTGTAACATTAGGTGACAATGACATATATGTAACCAGATCGTGTCACCATGTTAGTCTTCCCCTCCCTATATCCAGTAGTTTGTTTAGAGTTAGGGTTTAGTTTCCTTTCCCAATCCTTGTAGAGTATGTTGTATTAGTTTTCCTTCCCTATTTCCCATAGGTTTTAGAAGTAGGGATTTAGTAGCCTTTCCCCATATCCTGTAGTAATGTGAAACCAATAAAACACTTATAAAAAAAAGAAGATCAAACATTGTTGGACCATGATGAGCCGATCTTAAAGCCACTCCAAATGCTCTTTCAGTTGCCGCATTGTCTCTCTGTGACAAAGAGGTGCATGATACCCTTTAGCAGGGTTAGTGGTGCAGGATTTTTCCTCTCACGCAAGACAAGCTGATTAGACAGAGAAATCCAGGCATGTTTACATCTTCTGTACTGCACATGGCCAGAGAACCAGGTAGAGCAATGAGGGAGCTGCACTGTTAGGCGACAGACGTCTCTAATTTAGCATGCGAAAAAGCCTGCAGTTAAAATGCAGGCTACCTGGTAATATATATTTAAAGCCATCCCTGACATAATAAATGAAAATGGAATAAATGTATACAGCCAAGTGAGATTTCCATGGGACACTGGGAGACTCGTGTGCTTTTGCTGACAGTGGATGTGCTGTCAACGGCCCATCTCTTTCTCGGAGGCAGCTGTCAATCACGGGCCATCTTCCTCTCCCACAGGAGTTCATTGTGCCCACAGACAGTAGTGGGAGAAACGCTCCTAGGCATCAGAGCAGCAGATGGAGTGTATCTGTCAATCATTGTCACTAATTATTAACTTCTGTCACTCAGAGCAAGGCAACATCTCTCTGCCTGATCCTCTGTGATTTGATCTGCTCCACCGCCTTGGAGAGAGGCAGCTCAACCTTTTATTATGTGTCATACACTCAGCGCTTGACAGGGCTGGCCCCTGTGCCTCTCTGCGTTCGGCAGACTGAAGTTTGCCTTAGCCACAGGATGTTTCAAGGAAGAGGCTGGCTTGAACCTACGGATGATCCTTCTGTGATCAGAGGCAGTGGCCGCTTGGCTCGGTCTGCATTTGGCAAGCAGGAGCCAGGGAATGGGCATTGGCAAGGGCTGATGGCATGAGATGGGGAGGGGGGGATGGATACTGCCAGCACAGACATCAGGCAAGGGGGCGAAGACACTCTAAACTATAAAATATGGAAGTAATTAAAAGAGAAGATAAATGAGCCACACCTCCAACAATCACCCTGAAATAGCTTCTGGCACCAGGAGGCCTTCAGATGGGTGGTGAAAAGTACTATTAGATTGCAGCCAATCTGTAGCGACCCTGTAGGGTTTTCAAGGCACATGACAAACAGAGGTGGTTTGCCATTGCCTGCCTCTGCATTAGAACTCTGGACTTCCTTGGTGGTCTCCCATCCAAGTACTAACCAGGGTCACAGAAGGGATCTCCAGGGTCATCTAGTCCAACCCCCTGCACAATGCAGGAAATCCACAACTACCTTCCCCCACTCTCCCAGTGACTGTTTCATGCCCAGAAGATGACAAAAACACCCTCCAGGATCTCCAGCCAAATTCCTGACTCCAAAGTGGTGATCATCTTTTCCCTGGGCATGTAAGAAAGGGCCACAAGGACTAAGCACTGATGCAGCCCGTCCTGCCCTCCCTCCCATGATCTGCCTAAGTTCACAGAATCAGCATTGCTGTCAGATGGCCATCTAGCCTCTGCTTAAAAACTGTACTGGCTTCTGAGATTTGATGAGATCAGGCTAGCCACTGCCTGCTTCTGTATAACAACCCTGAACTCCCTTGGTGGTCTCCCATTTAAGTACTAACTAACTAACTTGTTTAGCTTTCAAGATCTGATAATACCTGGCTAGCTTGGGCCATCCAGGTCAGGGGGGCAGCCTTCACATTAGCATTCCACAATGTGCCAGGCTACTGTGGCCCAAAGAGATACCCCAACCACTTCAGAAAGGCAGACAAGTGACATTTCATACCTGAAAAATGGGGAGTGTTACACTGATACCTACAATATCACCTTTGATTCCAGTTAGGAAATGCCTCACTGTTATGACAATAAGAAGAAGAACAAGGACAAAATTTAAGTCCAGCAGCACCTTAAAAACCCACAGAATTTTCCATGGTATAAACTTTCATAAATCAAAGTTCAGTTTGTCAGATACAAATGAGAATAGAAGTCCATCAGCCCTTATGTCCAGTTTAGAAGGTAGAAGGAGTATACCCAGGAAAGGTCAGGGAAAGTCAGAATGCAGAGGTACGACGCAAAATGTAATCAGCTTGATTAGAGCTTTGAGATATTCACAGAGGTGTGAGGTACAGAAAATTAGCATCTGTAACAACATAAGAATCCTATGTCCCTGTTGAGCCCTGGAGGGGTCATTGTTCTGACCTTGTTAATGAATTCTAGTTCGGCAATCTCACATTGTAATTTCCCTCTGAAGCTTCTCTGTAGCGGAACTGCCACTCATAGGTCAGCAATGGAATGTCTTTGTGGATTAAAATGTTCTCCCAGTGGTTTCTGAGTATTGTAACTTTTAATCTCAGATTTATGTCTGTTCATTCTTTTACATAGGGACTAACCTGCTTGGCTAATATAATAATTTTAAGGAGTTCAGTTATTCTAAGCAATATGGATTAAAGATTTAGTTAGGGCAGAGATATTCATATAGCTCTTTGACATGCCATCTGTGGTTCTTCTGGACACTGTTCCCCAAATGTGGCACCTGCAACAAGTTACAAGAAAGTAAGGCAGGCCATTGCCCAGTAGGGCTTGAGGCTGGCAAGTGGTTCTCACCTTTGCCCAGTAGGGCTTGAGGCTGGCAAGTGGTTCTCACCTTTAAAACACCTGTCATCGCAGGGACTGAAGGACAGGTGAGAGGCCAGCCTCGTGCTAGGGATGGAAGTAAAAGGCCCACCCTCGCCATCAAACCACCCCCCCTTTCTATTCAGCCTCTCTGATCTCATCCCAACATCTGGACAGCTGTTGTGAGGACAGCAAACTGGCCATAGTGGGGTAAAGGTGGCTTTGCTCCCCCTTCTCCATGATCGGCTTGCTCTCTTCTAAGAGCTTTGGCAGAGTCACTCTCTTGCATGAGTTGCTGTGCCTCACGCTGAGGACGGAGTGCGCAGGCAGAGAGGGAGGCCCTTCCTGTCACTCCAGATACACCAGAGCTCGCTAAGGTTCAACAGTGGTCAAGAGAGACACCACTACATGCTCAGAGGTACCCTGGTAATTTAAAAGGTTATAATCATGTATTTAATATTAACAGCTGTATTGTTGTAGGTGTTTGGCTGGTGTAGAGGGCACAGTAATCACGTGGTTCCTTTGCATGATGTTAATTGTAAATGTGGCATCCTATTTAGCTAGGGTTGCCAATCTCCCGGTGGCAGCTGGAGACCTCCTGGAATCAGAACTGATCTCCAGGCTACAGAGATCAGTCGCCCTGGAGAAAATGGCTGCTTTGGAGAGTGGACTCTGTGGCATTGACTTCCCTCTGAAACCATGCCCTCCCTGGCTCTGCCTGAAAAAAAACATTGATTTTTATGTTGCAGGGAAGAAAAGTTATATGGGTGCAGAAATATAAACTCAAGCATTTCTCAAGAGGTCAAAAGTTTTGAAGAAGACCTCATGTCCTTTTAGAGGACATGATATAGGTTCATAAAATTACACATGGGGCAGAGAAAGTGTTTGGAAAATTTTCCTCCCACTTGGGAGAACTTGGGGGTCCCAAGGAAGTTGATGGGCAGTAGATTCAGGATGGACAAAAGGAAGTGATTCTTTACTGGACAGTAATTAAATGGCGACGTTCACTGCCAGAGAATATAGTGATGGCCACCAGCATGGATCGCTTTAAAAGGGGATTAGATAGGTTTATGGACAAGAGCTCCATCAGTGACTAGTAGCCATAATGACTAAATAGGAACCTTCACAATCAGGGGCAGTAAATCACTGCACGCCACTCCTAGGAACAGGGGTGCCAGTTAGCCCACCACGGCAGGCAACTGCTCTCCCATGTGCTCTGGGCTTCTATTGCCAATCAATGGAGCAGCAAGAGCAAAAGTGTGAGTATGGGTGTGTGCACACACAACTAAAACCATAGAGAGCTGGGAAATTCCTAGAGTGCCACCAACATTGTGATGTCATTTCTGGATACACAACCAGAAGAGACATCATGGTATCATGCATCAGTGGTTTCCACTGTCTCCATCCCCTCATGCTCTAGCTAAGAGGCAACATCAGGGAAAGACTTCAGCCTCTACACCCTGCTTGCTTTGCCATCCAGGTCAACTGGTCAGCCACTGCATAAGACCGAATGCTGGTCTAGATAAACCATGGGTCTAACCCAGCAGTGTTATTATGTTATTATGGTTTAGTCCTACTGAATACCAGAGTTAGGACTAAACCATACCAGAGTTAGGAACTAACACTAATCATCTGACTAGAATTTATAAGATTTTAATTTCTAATCTTAGTATTAGCTCAACTGTTTTAGTATAATTATGAGATAATGACTTTAACATTAAAATTTCTAAAGATTTTTAGAATTTAGTTTGAAATAAACTATAATTTAAAACAATGGGTGCTAAACATAGGGAAAATTCCTTAAAGACAATACATAGGTTGTATATGATACTAGTCAAGCTATTTACATTTTAGTTCATTCTTCTCCTTATTATTAGTGTGCTTACAGTTGCAGGGAACTTATTATATTTGGTGGTCATGTAATTATGCACATCTTGTTTGGATTCAAATCTATGAGCAGATCAGTAAGATCATCTCAGATCTATGTCTGTTGTTATTAGGGATTAGAACAAAATAAAAACGTGTTACATAAAATTTTCATACTTTCTCGTATCTCTGCTGCAAGATCAGAAATTACCAGGCAATGGAAAACAACAACAAGCCTTTGTGATCAATCCCAATAGAAGACTGTGTGGGATGAGGCACTGATTAAAAAATTAACTTTTCATTGACAGCACACGAACCGTTAGTCACAGTCTTGATAAATTCATTGGAAAATGGGGAACGTTCTTGTTCAGTGTTAATGAAAGTCCTGGTGGTTTTTAAAGCTATTCCAAAGGTGAAGTCCTTGGAGGCAGAGACTGCCACTAGTTAACGGGAAATGTCGAGCAGGTCTCCGGAACAGAGGCATAAAAAAATTTCGAAAGAGAAATGAATAAAGGGGTTTTTTTGTTTAAATATAGGTTATTCCTATATGCTTAGAGGGTTTGTGTTGTATTTTGTGTGATCTGTTTTGCCCTACCCAGGCTAGCCTGAACTCAGCTGACCCCAGGAACTAAGGAGGGTCAGCCCTAATTAGGACTTGAATGGGAGACCACCAAGGAAGCCCAGGGCCTCCGTGGAGGGGCAGGAGATGGCAAACCACCCCTGAACATCTCTTGCTTTGAGAACCCTACAGGGTCACCATAAGTCAGCTGCAACTTGATGCCCCGCCCCCAAGCAATACTTAAATATTCTCATTTATAAGTGTACGTGCATTTCTTTGTGAGAAACTCTGCTTTAATTATTGAACTGTTAGTTTATTGCAGTCATTATTTTACCTGGGGAACTCCCAGTTAAAATATTTTTAAAAGAAAGATAAACTGAAGGGATTCTCAGCTTCACATGGCTATGATTTTTCCAGATTGTGGAATACTCATCCCTATTGCTGGGTCACTAATGTGCCCACCAGGGATGGTAAAGGTAGGCAGCCTTTACTGGATCCTCTATTTCTGCCCAATTTTATTTTTGGGAATACATCCATCCCCCATCCTAACAGCCCACTGGACACAGTTTATCTACACCAGGGGGATGCTGCAGCAGCCCAAGGCAGCACTAGTCAACAACATGCTATGAACATTGCACAGGGAGGAAAGAAATGAACAACAGCTCCCCCTGAAGTCCAGACTGCATAGTGGGCATGCCAGAGTCCCTAGAATCCTTGGCAACATCCACCAGACAAGAAATGATGGGCTGCTGGTGTCCCAATCTGATTACAACCCCCTGATGTCACACCAGCTCCACCCACAGAGAAAAGAGCTGCTTGCTCAGCAAATTCCAAGGAAGCCAGCAGTGTGAATGGCAGGAGCCCCAAACTGGGAAACCCCAAAGCAGGCTTGCCAAGAACTTACCGTATGCTGGCGGGGGACGGATACCTCCTGGCAGGACCATCCCCGGGGGAAGAAAAGACACACGCACAATGCCATCGCCAGGAAGTGATGCCGGGTGATGCTCTGGCAATGGGGGTGGAAACTCGTTGGTACCATCGAGTTTCCAGCCCCATTGCCAGAGCATCGCCCGGCATCACTTCCTGGCGACGGCATCGTGCGGCGTGGGTGTTGCCCGGAGGAATGTTCTGGCCAGGGACTGTGCGTCCCCCGCCAAAATATGGTAAGTGCTTGGGAACCCTACCCCAAAGAGGTCAGGCAGATGTGGGTTTCAGCCCCACATGCATCTGAGTTCCCCTTTCCCAGGCTAGGGAATGCAGATGCTGGGGAGCAACAAGTGAACAAGCAATTGGACCCACAGCAAAGGCCATCCTTTCCCCTCCCGTGGGCTTTTCCACAGACTCACTTTCCTTGCTTATAAGTTTCAGTTTCGGGGGGGGTGTTCCACAGGTCTTTTCCTCCCACTAATGGTCAATTCAATATTACACCGGTTTATTTCCAGCATTAAAACCTGCAAATTTAAATCTGCAGGAAGATATGCTGGACATAAATCAGTCTAATATCAAATTGACCACTAGAGGGAGCAAAACACCCACTGAACAGGGTGGAAACAGGAGGAAATGGGAACTTGCAAGCAAGGTAAAGAGAATGTGGAAAAACCCTATAGTTCTGCAAGGAAGGGCACCAAGGATCAGAGGAACAGGTGACCTCACCTCATGGGTAAGAAGCAACACCTCATGGGTAAGAAGAGCCTAGAAAACACATTTAAGGGTAAGTATGCATGCAGCATGCCTGTGCCTGCTTCCTCTGCCTCGTTTGCAACTGACAGTGTGGCTACCAAAGCAGGCTAAAGGTATGTTTTATATTCTGGTCCTTTCTTATCCATTAGCTGTCACACAAATGTAAGAGCTGGCTTCTCTGAAGCGCCTGTTTTGGTTCCTGGATACTGTTCCTACTTCATGAAACTCATAGTCTGTGTGGAGGAAGCAATTTGGGGCGGGGGAGAAATTGCAAGCAAAAATTTGCTGCATGGAGTGGGAACAAAGTTCCCATAAGGCACTGACTGAGCCCTTCTCCTGGAAGGCTTTCCATGCATGTTTCTCCCAACAGAGCTATGGAGCTGTCTGAGTGTGGGGTATTATGGTAAATTTGCCAACTCCAGATTGAGAAATTCCTGGAGATTTGGGAGTAAAACCTCAGTGGGGCATCCTGCAAAGCAGCCATTTTATCCAGAGGAATTAAACTCTGTGGTCTGAAGATCAGTTGTAATACTGGGAGATCTCCAGGTCCCACCTGGAGGTTGGCAATCATATATTACAGGAATATTATTCTTTCTGGCCCTGTGTATTTGCCTATCAAAAGGGTAGGTGTTTGAATGCTGGGTATGATTGTGCTTCAAGGAGATTCAAGCCCCTGTCAACAGGGTGCCCTGGACTGGGGTTTATTTGTACCTTGGTGGAATGCACTGGGGAGGACACCACGAAGTGTCCATAGGCAGTGGCGTTTGTTGAGGTGTCATCGGGGTTGAACACAGATCGCTTTCTTCAGTGCTTGCCTGGCTTTTCACAGGGCTTCTTGATCTCAGCACTCGCCAATTCCTGTCATTCTAGCCTAGAAGGACGCTTGTTTGTTTTAAATAGCCTTTGGTGACTAGGATTATTTTTTTTTGTCGAAGAAGCTTTTATAAGATATTACAATCAATTCAATTACATTAAGGCGCTTGAACCTCTGGGTTCAACACAGTGGAAAACACAATACTCCTCATTACATCAGCTGCCGGGATAAATCAACTTCATCTGTGGTGACTCCCCAAAAGAGTACAAGCCCATATGCTCGGCACTTACAGCAAAAGGGAATTATCTGACAGTAGGAAATGAAGCATTAGCGCTAAGTATGACGGTGTATGCAAAAGATGAAATGGAGAGATTAAGAAAACTGGGCAATGCGAAGGAATTAATTTCTTATTCTATTACACCATTACTAATCTGACATTTTAGCAAGTTAAAGAAATCTGCCATTTGCTCTTTCTTTCTATAGTTAGAGCTAACGGAAGGCAATGTTCCTTCAATATGTAGCAACGCACTATCGCACTTCTGTGGGTGTCTATTTCAATAAATGGTCAAAGTGAAAGGTTTTCTGTGAAGTCTCGGAAGACAAGAGCAACCGTGTTCTAGGCTATAACCACTGGGCAGACTCTGGCCAGAAAACAAATCCCTGGTCAGAAATAGCCCCTCATCCAAACAGCATTTTTTTAATTTTCTGCCATCAAATTGCAGCCAGCTTATGGCGAACCATAGGGTATTCATGACAACAGACATTCAGAAGTGGTTTGGCATGGCCTTCCTCTGTGTAGTAACCCTGGTATTCCTTGGTGGTGCCTCATCCAAATACTCACCAGGGCCAACCCTGCTTAGCTTCCGAGGTCTGACAACATCAGGCCAGCCTGGGCTATCTAGGCCTATAGTCACCCAGCAAAGGGACAGTATACAATTATGATACAAGATAAATAAGATATAGCTATGTACGGGAAGAAAGGACCTGAAGGAATTGCCAGTGAAGCTGAAAAATCAGAGCCTCGGCCCAAACATACATGAACAGGTGGGTCAAATGGTCGATAGAGTCTAGAATCTGGTTTCAGTCAGCAGCCACCCAAATATCCCCCAAAAGGAGAACATGGAAGCTTATATTGTTGTGCTAATCCCAGCACTGATATTCATAGGGCTACTTACCTCTGAACATTGAGGTTCCAGTTACCCATCAAACATATATCCTCCATGAAATTGTCTAAAGCTAACTAAACCAGGTAAGAGAGAGAAAAGTGAGAGGGGGATGGGGGATGTGATTTCTGTCACAGCACTGCCAGCAATGAGGGCACCCCATGAGTGAGTAGGTTTGTGAGGTATAGCCTGGCTACCACTGAGAATATGGGGAGGACATGGTGTGACAGTGACAGCTGCATATCGCTTCTGGAGAAGACCTAGAAATGTCAAACCTCTCTAGGTATTGCTGGATAAAAAGGTAAAGGTTCCCTTGCTCGAAAGCCAGTCACTAGGGTTGCGGTGCTCATCTCCGTTTCAAAGCCGAAGAGCCAGCGCTGTCCAAAGACATTTCCGGCATGACTAAACACCAAGGCGCACGGAACGCTGTTACCTTCCCACCAAAGTATTTATCTACTTGCAATTTCTTGCTTTCGAACTGCTAGGTTGGCAGGAGCTGGAACTAGAGATGGGAGCTCACTCCGTCATGCGGCACTCTCGGGTCTCGAACTGCTGAACTACTGACCTTCCACAGCCTGCAGTTCAGTGTCCATGGTAAAACCACAGAGTTTTCAGCAATTCCTAGAAAGCCACAATATCATTTTTTGTTTTTTCCTCCCACAGCTGTTACAAATGACATAAGAACATAAGAAGAGCCCTGCAGGATCAGACCAATGGCCCATCTAGTCCAGCATCCTGTCTCACATTGTGGCCAACCAGTTCCTCTGGACAGCCAACAGCAGGGCAGAGGCTGAGGCCTTTCCCTGATGTTGCCTACTTTCGCTGGGATTCAGAGGCTTAATGCCTCTGAACATGGAAGTTCCCCTCAGTCACCATGTCTAGTAGCCACTGATAGACTTATCTTCCATGAATCTACGAATAAATATGAATAAATAAATAAAATCTACCTAATCCCCTTTGAAAGCTGTTTATTCCTGTTGCCATTGCTACATCCTCTGGCAGCGAATCTCACATTTTAATCACTCTCCGTGTGATATCGTATTTCCTATTGTCCATCCTGAACCTACTGCCCTCAAATTCTACCATTCTGGGAGAGGAAGAAAAAGTTCCCTTTGTCAACTCTCTCCACCCCATGAATAATTTTATAGACCTCTATAATGAATAATTTTATAGACCTCCGTCATGTCCCTTCCCCTTAGTCATCTCTTTTCTAAACTGAAAAGTCCCAGACTCTTCAGCCTTTCCTCATAGGGAAGGTGCTCCAGCACCTGAATCATGCCCTCCTCTGTACTTTTCCCAGCTCTGCAATGTCCTTTTTGAAATACAGTGACCAGAACTGTACACAGCATTCCCAAATGAGGCCGCACCATATAGATCTATACAGGGACATTACAACATCGGCTGTTTTATTCACAATCCCTTTCCTAATAATTCCTAACATAAGAGTTTGACTTTTTCACCACTGCAGCACTCTGGGTTGACACTTTCATTGAGCTGACCATTACGACCCCAAGATCTTTTCCCTTCTCAGTCTCAGCAAGTTCAGAAACCATTAGCCTCTATTTACAATTGGGATTTTTTTTTTGCCCAATGTGAACTTCATTTGCCATATTATTACCCTGAACTTCATGTGCCATATTGTTACTCATGCTCCCTTTGTAGATTTTCCCTCAGCAGGTTTTGTCCCTCTATGTGCCTAACAAGTTTAGGGATGGGCACAAACTGCATTTTTGCAGTTCGGTTTATGGTTTATGGCTAAATCACCAACTGAACCACGAATCAGTACCCTGGTTGGTGAGCCATTTTAAACCTCTGGTTTCTGCTCCCTACAAAAAGCCACAGGGAATAGAAAACAGGGGGCCATTTAAACCAAACAGCTGAGCGGCAGGGAGCTCCCTGCCACTCAGCTGTTTGGTTTAAATGCCTGGGAGCCATAGGGAGCAAAAAGCAGGGTTTTAAATGGTTCCCAGCCATTTCACTCCCTGCTTTCTGCTCACCACCGCTTGCTGTTTTTCATGAAGAGCACAAAGCAGGAATTTAAACCACTGCTTTCTGCTGTTCACAAACCACCATGAACTGCATCAATAGTCATGAGAGTTCATGGCAGTTCTTCAGTTTGCAAACATTGCTTTGTGACTCATGAACCAGACAAAATTCGTGACTAACTTTAGTTCATCAGCTGGTTTGTGCCCATCCTTATCTATCTTAGATTACCGTTTCTACTAATTTGTCTGGGACAGACATTAGACTGACTGGCCTGTAATCTCCTGGTTCGCCTCTGGATCCCTTTTTAAAAATGAGTGTAACATTTGCTACTCTCCAGTCTTCTGGTACAGTGGTTGAATTTAGTGATAGGTTACATATGTGGGTTAGTAGATCAACTATCTCACACCTGAGTTCCTTAAGAACTCTCAGGTGTATACCACCAGGACCTGGAGATTTATCAGTTTTTAATTTCCTCAATAGGTCTAGGACTTCATATCTAGTCACCTCAATTTGGCTCAGTACTTCAGACTCCCTTCCTGAAAATAGGAGCTGTGGCATGGGTATGTGCCCCACACTTTCCACAGTAAACACAGAAGCAAAAAAGTCATTGATCTTCTCTGTCATCTCCCCATCTTCCTTTAGCAATTCCTTTATTCTTTTGTCATCCAAAGGCAGGCCTGTGGGGCAATTTTTTTTCTGGCGGGGCTGAAGTTCTCAGTGCAGAAAGAAAAGCCAGCATTCTGAGAAAAGCCAGCATTCTCAGCTAGTCTTCTCTCTCTGAGTCTTCTCAAGCTGGCTATTCTATTTTTTTATTAAGAAAAATATTCAAGCTGTCTATTCTACATAGGTGTTCTTATGCCAGCAATCACCCTTAGCCTATTAACCACTTAGCCAAAAGAAAGCTGTTACCAGGATAGATCTCTAAATTGCAAGCTGTCAACCACTTTAGATGACAGTTCTCAGCTGCTGCAAGTTAATCACTTCTGCCAGCCTAAGTAACAATTCTGATAACAAGCTGGCAGGTGGGGGTGATGACTTCAATAGCCAAGAAAGCTAACACTTAGGCAGAAAAACTCTCTTGAAGCAGACCGGTCCTTGACCCAGAGTTAGAAGGGATCCTAGAGGTTACCTACTCCAATCCCCTTGCTCAGTGCAGGAATTATTCAACTACAGCACCCCACTCTACTTAAAAGAGTGCACGCCTTTGAAAAAAATGTTTTTAAAATGATTGAAAAAGGCATTTAAAGGAGAAATTCTTGTGGGGCTCTGTCTTTAAGAAAGGGGGCGGAGCCTCCAAAACCCTCACTGTAGCTTTGGGCATGCCCAGAGGCCCCACTGCTTCTCTGGCTGGTTTCCTGCTCTGGACATATTTTTAAAAATGTTTATTGTTTGTCTTGATGCTTTTAGCAACCAGCTCTTCAAAATCTCTTTTGCATGCTTAATGATTGGCTTACATTTCTTTTTGCCAGCGCCTGTGGTCCCGCCTGTTCAATTCATTGGGGCAGACTTTCCACTTTTTAAAAGAAGCCTTTGTACTTTTTATAGCTTCCTTGACTTGCATTGTTATCCACGCAGGCCTTCTTTTAGACTTGGCAATGCCTTTCCTAACCTGTGGAATGCACTCTGTTTGGGCTTCAATTAGTGTGGTTTTAAATAGCTTCCAAGTATCCTCTAGAGATCTGACTCTCTTGTGTTTCCCCTTCAGTTTCCTTTTTACTATTCCCCTACTAGATTTTCCCCAATCCACCATGTTTCTCAGATACCTACTACATCTAAATTATCATTGAACACCAAGTATCCCAGCTCCCCCATTTTGACTCAGAGACTTCTAGTACTGACCTATAATGTGCTTCCCTCTACAGTAACCCTCGCCTTCCTCTGCCCCTTAGTTGCCACACATGGCCCTCAGTCGCCATTATACCCTCACTCTCCAAGTTCTATTACACTCCTATCAATATTACCCTGAGCATTTATGCAATCATCCCTTTGGACTAACTTATTCCAAAGTGGAGGCTCCCCAGCTTCTGTCAGCTTTCCCCCGGGATTAGTTTATAAGCTGCTCTGACACCTTTTTGATATTAATTGCCAGCAGCCTGGTTCCCTTTTGGTTCAAGTGAAGCTCATCACTTTTGTACAGGTTTGGCTTGTCCCAGAAAGTTCCCCAGAGCCTAACAAATCTAAACCCTTCCTCCCAGCACTACTTTCTCATCCACGCATTGAGACCCCTGATCTGTTCCTGTCTAGCTGGCCCTGCGCATGGAACTGGCAGCACCTCTGAGAATGCAAACAGTGAGAAACAAGAGCGGGGGGGATCTTCAGTCTCTAATTTTCCCTTTGGGGCAAAATGTTTGGGGAGGATGGTGGCAGAGAACCTCCAGAAGATCTTTGTCAGGAAGGACTAAAATAATGATCATTGCAGATGCTGAATCAGCAATTTAGAATTTGTCCTCTTGTGTTCTGTAGGGTTCTTTAATCTTCTCAATACTTCCCCAGATTTATGCTGAATAATATTGTTTACAGCTTTTGGGTGGGACTTCACCTAATACACTGATGACAGCCAGCTCCATATTCCTCTCTCTTCGCCTTCACAAGTGGCTGTCTCAGTTCTGAAAGAAGGCCTGGATGCCAAGATGAGGCATTGTCCATTTTGTGGAAAGAGCTGCCAAAGGAATTTGGAGGAATGCCCTCCTGCTGATTCTTCGAAAAGGTTGGACAGTTTATAGGCTAGCATCTTAATAATACTATTCAAAGCAGACTGACATCTTTAAGATATTTTTACTGAGTTTTCCTCTATTTTATAGGGGGGGTGTAGTTGAACAATTGGTGTATTTAATTTTTTTTTGTATAGCATAAGTTTATAGGATAAGTAAAGCAGGAATTTTTATAAGAGTAGAGACAGAAAGAGCTTGGAGTTGGTAAGCAACTGAGTGCAATTTTGAGTTTTTTATATTTGAGCTTGACGGACTACAGTGGGTTTCAAACTTGGTAAACATAGAGATACAAATGACATTAACATACAAGATTAGGACTTTAAATGTTAGAGGTATTAACAACAATATCAAAAGATGTTTTATTGAAACAGGCATTTTGAGAGACATACCTGCAATCTTCTTATTACAAGAGACTCACATGAAATATGACAAATTCCCAGCACTTAGGACATCATGGTTTATGCATACATATCAAGTGCCTGGTACCTCAAAATCTAGAGGTGTGGCAGTCATGCCAGCTAGATCACTCGCTTTTATTTATAAAGACAGTATGGCAGATGCCACAGGTCAGTATGTGGTAGTTAAAGTCCAACTGGATGGTCAAATGGTCGCTATTGTATCAATATATGCGCCTAATGAGGGGCAGACACAATTTTTAACAGATACATTTACATTAATCAGATCCTTTCAAGAAGGAGCACTAATTATTGATGGTGATTTAAATATTGTTGCAGACAGCATATTGGACAGGTAAAGTTTTAAACAATCTTTAACTAACAACTCCTCTCATAAAGGGGAAATAAAATCATTACTGTAAGACTTCAGCCTGGTAGATAGCTGGACAGTAACACACCCGCAAGAGAAAGACTACTCCTTCAGCATGCCATGACCAGTGTTCCCTCTAAGCTGAGTTAGTGTGAGCTAACTCACAGTTTTTTAGCCTCTGGCTCACACATCATTGTCATAGCTCAGGAAGGATGGCTCCAGAACAAACTAATTTAAGCAGTAGCCAAATCACTCACTCACAACTTTAAAGCCAGTAACTTACAAAGTAGAATTTTTGCTCACAAGACTCCACAGCTTAGAGGGAACATTGGCCATGACTCATATTCCAGATTAGACTACATCTTATTATCAAAAGAATTAGTGGGAAATATAATAGAAACAGACATTGGGCTATGTAGGTGGCCAGACCACTCTCCAGTGAATTGCTTGATTCAGAGATTTGACTCCCCAGCTAAAGACAGATACTGCGCTTTAAACAATTCAATTTTATTGCGAGAATCCACAAAACAAGAGTTGATACAACATATAACAGACTATTTTGAACTGAATGGTGACACAGAGGTAGATCCCATAATTATATAATAGGCCCTTGTAGAGCTCAGAAATAAGAGATCAGTACCTTAAACCTAGTTTCTAATGAGATTTTTAATCCTCTCACAAATACCTGATGCAGGTTATGCCCCCAGCCTTTCAGATTCCCTTGGGGTTGCCAGCTCTGGGTTGGGAAATTCCTGGAGATTGGGGGGGATGGAGATTAGTGAGGGCAAAACTTGGGGAGGCAAGGGACTTCAGCAAGATATAATGCCATAGAGTCCACCCTCCAAAGCAGCCATTTTTTCCAAGGGAACTGATCTCTTGTCACTGATGCTCCCTCTAAGCTGTGGAGTCTTGTGAGCAAAAATTCTACTTTGTGAGCTGCTGGCATTAAAGCTGTGTTGTGTAGTGGGTTCAACGCATGAAGAACCAGGACACAGCGTGATTGTTAGCTCATAGTTTACTAGCATACACAACAGAACAGAAAATACCGGCCAGATGGCCAACTATATACAGTCCCCGTGGACCACCCCAATGTCCCATTGGTGGGTTAAACTTCCCGCCAAGGTTCCTATTGGTGCCCTCTTGAGGTTTCAGGATCCTAGTCCCTATTGTCTCTGAGAGTCAAGCTCTGGTAAAGGTTGTTGGCACCTAGTGGCGGTCAGCAGACATAACAAGCTGTGAGCAAGCAATTTTGCTACTGCATAAATTAGTTTGCTCTGGAGCCATCCTTCCTGAGCTAAGACAAAAATGTGTGAGCTGGAGGCTAAAAAACTGTGAGCTAACTCACACTAACTCAGCTTAGAGGGAACACTGTGGGAGAGGAGATCTCCAGTGGCAACCCTAGATCTCCCCTGTGCCTGTTTTACAAAGACTCTTCAGAAACAGCACATTCAAGCAGGGAAAAGTAGCCCAAAGATGAGATGTTCCCCCAGTTTCCCCTGCTGCTAGACTAACCCTCAAAACCAGACTCTCGACCTTCAAAACTAACTTCTTCTGACTAACAGCCTGTTTACCTCACCCAGTCAGATCTTAAGTTTCCCCAGTACAGCTCCTACTGACTGGTGATTTAAAACTCTGCTCTGAATGGCGCCTGTGTCTCTCAGGGAACAATTCCTGTGCTTTCCCCATCCCAGTACGTTCCCTAATCTGTGGTATTTATTCTATAGCAAATTGGATTACTATGGTTTTAAATAATTTCCAACCATCCTAAGGAGATAAGAGGGGCCGAAAAGACTGATTTACAAATTGCTTAAAGTTTTTAAGACAGTGTTTAGACAATTAACCATTGTTTCTAGCACTTCTTCCTGTCGATTGCTTGTCTTGTTCAGGACTCTGGCCCTTCCAGAGCTAGGCGGAGCAACATGCTGATCTGTTTGAATCCAATTGTTCTAGCTGAAATCAGCTTCTGGACTCTTTCTGGGCCCACTCACACG
This sequence comes from Gekko gecko, assembly GCA_029375565.1. Classification (NCBI taxonomy): domain Eukaryota; kingdom Metazoa; phylum Chordata; class Lepidosauria; order Squamata; family Gekkonidae; genus Gekko; species Gekko gecko. Next base: position 199,518,586 of record JAPDNY010000005.1, read on the forward strand.
ATACAAAGCCCCCCACCCACCCCCGGTGCCACAAGGACTTTGTGTCTCACTCCCGGATGCACGTGGCTGCCAGTCTCCAAGTGGTGGCTGGAGATCTTCTGGGATTACAACTAATCTTCAGGTGACAGAGATCAGTTCACCTGGAGAAAACGGCCACTTTGGAAGGTAGACTCAATGGCATTAAGTCCAGGGCTCATTTCCTGAAGGAGCACATAGGAGCGGAGCTCCGGCAGTAAGGAGCCCAGGGGGTGGGCACATGCGGCAAGCCCCACCCCCTGCTCCCAGCAGCCCCCCTCACCTTTCCTGGCCCACTGGCCGACCCAGCAGAGCGCTGCCCCGAGCTAGCCCTCGAGCTGCTCTGCCACTGCCTGGGCCGTGGCACCCAGTCCACCCAGGCTCTGCTCATCCTCATGCCAGCCCTGGCTCGTCGCCTCTTCAAGGTGGGCCCCAGCTACTCCCATGAGGCCTGCGAAGAGCTCTGCCCCAGCCTCCTGTGCCTCCTCGGCCTCCTCCTGCACCTCTGCCCCGCCACCACCCTAGCCCCTTACCTGCTCGAGGCCATGCACATCCTCCACATCGCCCTCCTCGACCCACAAGCAGCCACACACTTTCCTGCACTTGCCAGCCATCCAAAAGAGTCCAGTGGCACCTTTAAAACCAAGGTTTATTCAGGTACAAGCTCTCCCTCCTCTGTGAGGGCAGATCTGCACGCCCCCCCATAGCTAGCAATCCAAAAGAGTCCAGTGGCACCTTTAAGACCAAGATTTATTCAGGTTCAAGGTCTCCCTCCTCTGTGAGGGCAGATCTGTGTGCTTCCTCCCCCCCCATAGCTAGCAATCCAAGACAGTCCAGTGGAGCCTGAGAGGTGGGTGTTGCCTTCTGACACACTTCCAGTGATGTCAGGGGGTGTGGCATATGCAAATAAGTTATGCTAATGAGTTATGCTAATAAGCTCCTCTTTTTCTATGAAATGACCCATTAAGTCCCTTCCCTTTCCCAGCCTAGAACTAGTGACCTGTTGTGTGGAAGTCTGTTTCTGATCAGGTCCGTAACATGCATGAAGAAGTGCCTTTAGCCTTCCTCCCCCATGCTGTTCGCCTGACCCAAAATCACTCAACTATTTGCTCTGCCGGGAAATTTACAAGCAGTGATGGCGACGTGCTAGTTTCCCAACAAAGGGAATAGCAGCTCCTGGGTAATTTTGCAGGCAGGGACAATGGCACCTGGGGAGGGCTGCAAAGTAAGGTTGCCAGCCTCCAGGAGAGCTCTCAGAATTACAACTGATCTCCAGGCTACAGAGATCAGTTCCCGTGGAGAAAATGGATGCTTTGGAGGGTGGACTCTGTGGTGTTAGGCCCCGCTGAGGTTCCTCACCTCTCTGAACCCTGCCCTCTTCAGGCTCCATCATTAAAACTCCAGGAATTTTCCAACCTGGAATTGGCAACCCAGTCCCAATCAGAAACGGGGCCCCGTGCACTTGGGAGGAACAGATCTCCCAGCACAGATGTGATCCATTTGTGGCAGCCCTGAGGACTTTGTATCATGATGTGACTCTCAGTCGAATGGGGTGTTCCTCTCAGGGTCTGTCATTGCGCCAGCCTTTAAGATGTACTTTAACCATTCCAATTTCATCATTTCACAGAAGAGCAGATCAATATTTCTCAAGTTAACAGTTTTGTTTAAAGCCTCGCTGTGAAATGAAATAATATGTCTCCTTTTGGCTTGGGACGGCTGTGATGTTAATGCCTCGGTTGTGTGTCAGTTGAGGGCAAATTACCCTTCCAGTTCTAGTCATGAGTCATCCTGTCATTACACGTTAGGCACTTACTGTACCTCCACTACAATGCAATTTAGATCCAATAAAAGTTGTGACAGCGTTTTTATCCACTTCATTAAGCTACTAATTTCTTGTAAAAAATGTACATTAATCTTTTTATAGCTTCATGTAGAGTGACATATTTTGAGTCCATAACATTGATTAGGTTCTGCCTGAGAATAATTTTCATGGGACCCTTAAAATGTAAAGTTACTATAATTTAATTTTCCAATATAGTTATGGCAGTATTGATCTTGGAAAGAAAACAGTGGCTCTGTTTAAAACACCAATGTATTAATAATAATTGTAAGTGGTTAGGAGCATAGCATGTTGGAAATGGCTTTCTTAGAAGTTCATTACGAACATATGAAGCTGTCTTATACTGAATAAGGCTACGGGCCCTCAAAGTCAGTCTTGCCTACTCTGAGTGGCAGCTGCACTCCAGGGTCTTAGACAGAGGTCTTTCACATCTCTTCCTATCTGACCGTTTTAAATACAGATGCTGGGGAATGAACCTGGGACCTTCTACACATCAAGCAGATGCTCTACCACTGAACCCCAGCCCTTCTCCCTACTAAGATTCTGTCTTGCCCTGAGAAAACCCTCTGATCCACCAAGATCAGTATCTCCTGCACTGACTGGCAGCAGTTCTCCCGGGTCTTATGCCAACGTCGTTCACATCATCTCCGACCTGATCCTTTTAACTGGAGATGGCAGTGATTGAACCTGGGGCCTCCTCCATACCAAGCAGATGCTCTACCATTGAGCCAAAAGCCTCCCTCCACATGATAATTAAGATTGAACATGTCTATAATGACTGTGTGTTTCTTGGATTCCAGTATTATTATGCTCTGTAAATTGCACTCAGAAAGAATACACAGATCTGTCTTTTGCTCTGCGTCACACAGCCATTCCATCTCTTTGTGCATTTCCTTCCACTCCATCTGGTGAATTCTCCCTTACATGCTTCCTTTCTGTTGGTGGAAAAGCTGTTGTGGGCTGAGTAGTTTCAACAAACACCCACTCCCTAATGAAGACAAATGGACCCAAGCCACAAGTTCAAGCACCCAGTAGCCTTTCAGCTGCAGCCCAGGTTGCTGAGGGCCACTATGAGCCCCTGGGCATAGATCCCATCTGCCCTCTCTCTGTACAATTCAGATGCATCATAAGTAAACAAACTAAATGTGTTATCAGCACAGTATACAGAAGCCTGATCTCAGGAGCAAAGGAGGGGAAATGTAAGAGAGAGAGAGCAAGAAACAAGGACATATAACCTTGTGATATTCAACTTGCTTAAAATCCTATGAACACTAACCAAAAGATCAAGCACCAACCCATTAAATACACATAAACACACAATGGTGTAGGATTTTTTTATTAAGTGAAACTAGGGTTCGAACTCTGCAAAACAAATTTCAGGAGGCACTAGGGTACTGTGATAGAGAACTGGCTGTAGCTTTGAAAAAAATGAGTCCCAGAGGCAATCTGCCTCTGCCTCTTACCTAATGAGCCTAGGATTGCCAGCCTCCAGGTGGTAGCTGGAGATCTCCCACTATTACACCTGATCTCCAGGTGACAGAAGGCAGTTCACCTGGAGAAAATGGCTGCTTTGGAAGTTGGACTTTATGGCATTATGCCCCAACCCCCACCCTCTTGAGGCTCCACCCCCCAAAATCCCCAGGTATTTCCGAACCCAGAGCTGGCAACCCTAAGTGACCAGAAGACTTTCTCCCCAAAGCAGACTCCCATCTGGAGATATAAGGAAAAGAGTGTATCTCTGCAAGGGAAGGGACTAACAGCAGCAGATTCAGAATGGACGAGAGGAAATACTACTTTACACACAGAGTGATTAAAATGTGAGATTTGCTGCCAGAGCATATAGTGATGGCTACAGACATAGACGGCTTTAAAAGAGGATTAGACGGATTCATGGAGGAGAGGTCTACCAGTGGCTACCTTCATTTTGGTTGACACATGGACCCCCACAGTGAATAGAATAATAGCCAAGGGCAGAATGGTTGTATAAAGCTATCACCTTTGATGGGTGTGGGCTCCTCAATATACGCAGGCCTGGTTGACATCAAAACTTTATAACTATTATCTGGAGCTACACTGTTCCACTGATTTATACACAACCTGCCTGGCTTGGAACAGATGTTTCATATTTACATTTCTAGTGTGCTGTTGTTGTTGTTATTGAGGCCACTGAAGAAGGCCCTCTGGGCCTAAATGCATTTGGTCTAGTGATACGTGTTACCAATATTTTGGTCTTAGTTATTGTGTATACAACTTATATATGTTGTTTTATGCTGTGTGGATGTAATGTGATACCCACTACCTCTTTGTTTTTAGCTACATTCTATGTCTGTTTTTAATCTGTAGTTATTGTGCACTTTGTAATAAATAGATGTATTTTGTTCTATGCTTTAACTGCTCAGTCTTCTTAGGTTCCTGACTAAAGGGAAACTTTACATTTGGAGGCAGTCAACCTCTGTATCCCAGTGACAGGAGGCAACATCAAGGGAAGGCCTCGGCCTCTATGCTCTGTTGTTGGCCCTCCAGAGGAATTGGTTGGCCACCGTGTGAGACAGGATACTGGACTAGATAGATCACTGGTCTGATCCTGCAGGGCCCTTCTTATGTTTGTATGCTACTTTTTAAAAAATGGAAGCTGGAATTCAAAGAAACTGCAGTGTTTATTGGTACAATGGTATATCAGCTGGGGTATCTACAGGACTGTCTTCTCCCATATGTTCCTTCCTGGGGAGTAACATCTTGACTGTTCCATCAACCAAAGCTCATCTGCTGGGTACGCAAGACAGGGCCTTTTCAGTGGTAGCTCCACGATTACAGAACAATCTTCCAAGGGAGGTGGCACCTGGCCTCCTCACTCTTGCACTTTAGGAGGCAGCTGAAGATGGTTTTATTCAGGAAGGCATTCAATTAGTTTAGTTTTTCTGCCTATTGCCACTTTCAACTTAGGATTTGAATTCATGGCCTTTTATGCGCTCTAAGTATTTTTATGTTTTATGTTCTTATTTTATTGTAAACTGCTGTGAGTTCTATAAAGGAGAAAGGCAGGCAATAAATAAATAAATAAATAAATAAACAGTACTTCCTATTTTTTAAAAAATTGCAAAATCCCCATTGGCCTAGAAGAGAGGAGATGGTCACTTCTGGGATATCAGGTCAGGGAAACTCTGGGGGACCTTGCCATGTAGAAGCCTCATTGTTGCTGTGGCTTATCTGCAGCCACACCAGCAATGGGACAACCACAAAGAGGTTGTGTGGAAGGCAACCTTAGTCTTCAATTATAAAGCTTATATAGTACAATGTGCAGAGCAGTGCGTGAAAAGGAAGGGAGGACTGTCCTTTTTCATTTGATAGATGGACTCAATTTTTCTAAAGGAAGGAGGGACCAAAGTAACCATGAGCCTGTAGTGATATCCTGTACACCTTGCATAATGGGAAAAGCTACTGAGAATAACTTGGAGAACCCAAAACACAGGATCTAGAACTTAAAGAGGTTGCTAGGTAAAATCAGAGACAAATCACCTAGATTCAGCTGATTGTTTAGAAGGAATGTCAGATTCAGAATCTATGTATGTGTGGAATGTTCACTTTCTTTCTTACAGCTGACATCTGCAAAGAATCATCAGCATTTCAGTCTCTTTCGGTGGTCTCAGTTCCTTTGACATTTCAAGAGGAGGAACTGCATTGTGGCTTCCATAACGTCAATAACACTATCCATGTGATGATGATGAACAGGACATGGACAATTGCAACAAGATGTATTAGCGTTACCAGATGTCTTCTTTTTTACACAAAATATCCTCTTTTTTTTGGTGTCCATCCTCTTTTGGGGTCTTTTTAAAAAACTGATGAAAATGTCCTCTTTTGGGGTTGGAAGGTAATGAATATTCCTAGTAGTAGCAGTTATCAGAGCTTAAATAGTTAGGGGTATTTAAAATGAGATTTGTCATAGTAATCACTTGTTTGAAGTAGTCACTCTGGAGATATGTCCTCTTTTTCGCTTTTCAAAATACCATAACCCTAGGATATATTCATGTAACTGACAATGGATTGACAGTCCCAATCTTCCCTACAGACAGAAGAACAGGATATGGCATCAGGAAGACATTTCCATGCTCCCAAGGTGATGCCTGTGCCAATCAGGACAATTTTCTGAATAAAATCTGCTGTCCGAGGAGGGGTGGTGCTCTTCTGTTCACTGCCAAACAGAGTTGGAAGTAAAGCATGAGTCTATATCTATTTAAAGGTGTCCCCTGGTTCAGTCTCTCCCTCTGAAATGGAGGGGGCAGCTATATGACTGACATGGTGAGAGGACGTTTTCAGAATGGGGGGGCGTGATGGTTCTAGCATTGATTGTACTGGGGGTGAAGGCTTTTCATGAAGTTCAGAGTAGCGGAATAGAGATTTCCCCTTAGATTTGTCATGGAAAGACTTATCTCTGTGTCAGAGTTCGTTTTCTCCTTCCTAGCTGCAGGTTCAGATTGGCTGTGAACTTGGCTGTGAGGAACCAGCCACCGGACAGTTCAGATTCATTGACTTAGCTTCTAGTCATGGAACCAACAGAACTGAAGCAGAAGAGAAGTACTCATAGGAGTTCTGCACCACACAAGACAGGTCAAGAGCAGGGCAAGCCTGCAAGGTCTACAGTCAAGAGGTGCCGTGGCTCAAAAACAAAACAGGAGACAAATATGTCACCCTTTGCAAGATTAAGTGGTAGACTAAAAACATCCCAATTTTAATTTGTATTGAAGCACTAGAGCTAAGTACGCCAGATGCAAACGACATTAAACCCGGCCACTACATGTTGGCAAGGCTTTCAATATTGATGCATGCTTGGAGCTCCACTGCCATCTTGTGGAATGAACAAACAACAGGACATAAAAATTGAACTTCTTAGATTGGAGGACACCAGGAGGGAGTGGAATATAAACACCGGGGGGGGGGGGTGTCTGAAAAAGTGAAGGAGGCCTTGGCTATTTCAGACATGATTCTGATTCCAGCACTGCTGGAAAGACGCCTGCAGCCTGCCTCGACAGACTCTCCGTGTCCTGATAGAACTGGAATCCCTGTAGAAAACAAGACAGCAGCCAGGGAGCCTGGGGCCGGACCGTGGGGGGAGGGGTGTAAGGGTACCTTTCCAGTGGCAGCTTCCGTTCTTCTGGGGTGACAATTTTAGGACCTGCAGCTTTATTCAGATGAGGTAGGTGTTTGCAGAACACCTTACTCTCTGCGGAACAGGCACCTCGTTCTGCAGGTGAGTGTATGAAATGGAGAACACATTCAAGTTTCTGTTGGGGGGGGGGGACTACCTGCCGTACTTACCGGGGTAGGGGTGAGATCCAGAGGGACGTCCACTCACAATACGGGGTGTGGCTGCATTCTGGCTATGGCAGGACACACACCCCACACACACACACACACACACAGGCTGCTCAGCCGGATACCAACAGCATAGACGTCACCTGGCTGATTGACAAGAATATGACCTGCTAGCTGGGAGAGCAGTTACAGGGTTAAAAGCGGGAAGGAGGTGGTCAGCTTTATCAGCCAATCAGCCCTCTGATGCTTGGGGAAAAATCCTGCCCTCCCAGGATTGCCAGGAAGCTGCGGATGGACCTGGCCCCTCGACGGCCTGGAGGGAAGCAGAAGGACGATGAAGAAGTCCATCTGCAGCAGGCACCGGAAGAGCAAGCAGGGGTCTGGGAGGCAGACGGTGTGAGCTTTGAACCTCTTCCCTTTGCCAGGGTACAGAGGTTAAGGGAGAGGACAAGTGGCCAGCCAGGCAGGGAAGTGGACTGGTGGAAAGGACCCCGCCTGCAGAGACGAGGCTGTCTCCCCCAGAGACATACTTCCAGATAGCATCTGACGGGTACAAACGCAATGTTTGTTGTGGCCCACTTTAAACCAAGTGCAAAGTAGAGTCACGCCCAGATTTTGGGAACACATCAGCCACAGCCCTTCCTCCCTCTTCCCGCACCATGCTGGAGGCACCCATGAGAGTCCCTAGGGTTGGCAACCTCCAGGTGGGGCCTGGAGATCTCCTGGAATTCCAAATGACCTCCAGAAGATACAGATCACTTCCCCTGGAGAAAATGGCTGCTTCGGAGGGTGGACTCTGGCATTACACTCTGCTGAGGTCCCTTCCCCAATCCTGCCCTCTTCAGTACAGGCTCCACCCCAAATATCCAGGAATTTCCCAAGCCAGAGTTGGCAGCCCTATCAAACATCTAATCCCTGCTAAGGTCCTTCCCTGGGCTGCTGCACTCCAAATCCCCAGGAATTTCCCAACTCAAAGTTGGCAGCCCCAAGAACTCCTCAACCCAAGTGGGCCACAGCTCCTGCTTCCTTTCCAACTGAGCCATGAGATTCACAAGTGCAACAATCATCAAATGGGGGTGGGGGGTGTTGCAAGTCATAAAACCTAGCACCTAATTTCTTCCACCCCACCCATACCTGAATAATGTGCTTAGCTATCTCTTCCAGATTGTAGCACCCTTCCTCCCAAGGCAGCAGAAGAGAACCCAAATGGACTAAGGGCAGCAGGTTCAAGAAAGGGAGAAACTGAGTTATTCTCCTTCAGTTCAGAACAAGCAGGAGATACTGTGGGGACCTCACCTGCAAAGAGGGCTTGATTGCACCAAGGGTCCATCCAACCTTACCCCTGGTGGTCTGATTCCCAGAGAAGGGAATAAGCATTCCCTGCCTGCCCTGAGCATGCCTCTGGGAATCTACATTCCATTTCACTTTCACGGCCAATGACAGCTAGTCCATTTTTTAAGCACCTTTAAACAGCAGCCATCAGGCAAAAGACTTTTAGAGAGAAAAAGCAACTGAGGGGGTGACTTGACAGCAGACTACAAAATTATGCCCAGTGCAGTGAAAGTGGACAGAACTTTTCTCCCTTTTCTATGCTACTGGAATGCAGGATAGTCCTATGAAACTGCCTGAAAGAAGATTCAAGACAAACAGAAGGACATGTTGCTTCTCATAGCAGGTAGTTGACTTGTGGAACTCACTCAGAACATGTGGTGATAAGACACTGATTTGGATGGACTTATGAGGAAGTTGGGCAGGTTGGAACAGATTTATGGAAGACAGGCCTATCTGTCGCTACTACCTGTAACCCTTTTTATAAGCTTCCCTGTGCCTCTGCATATGTCTCTTCTGAGGGAATGCAGAACAATGACAGTGAGGACCTTATGCCAAAGAAGCCCAATTATGTCCACTGGGTTTGCTTAAACGTCACAAATAGAAGAATTATTGCATTTTTAAGATGTTTTTCTCAACATCATAAATTTTGGGGCCCAGATAGGCATGTTTCAATTGTTTATTTACAAAAATGTGAGCACTTACGTACAACTTTTGTATTGGCAACCCCCACACACACACACCTTTCTTCAGGCTTCTCTGTTCCTATCTTTGCTTTGTATACAACGTTCACAACAGCACTTTATCCCAGATTCCACAGTAGCATGTTCTTAATTCTCAGCAGACCGGGCTAGACAGAATGGAAAACTAGCATTCTAAACAATCAGCAAACGAGAACCGCCTAGACACTAACGTTCCTCTCCTATCTCACCATCTATCAAAGAACATGGGTTCAGCATGTATCCATCACAATCAATCTCAAAAAGGATGCTGATCTAGATGCAAAGTTGGTGTGATGAAGCAGGGTTAACTTTCATGTTCTTATGTTACACCAGAGAGAAAAAACATATACAAGTGTTCTTGTGGCACCTTAAAGATGAGCAAATTTTTATTCTGGCACAAGCTTTTATGTATGCAAGTATGGCCATTATGGTCAACAAAAACTTGTAAGAAAAAATGTGGTTGTCTTTAAGCTGCCATAAAACTCCTGTTTACTTTCTGCTGCAGCAGACTGACATGGAACACACACACACCCCAGAGCAAAGTAGTCGAGACAAGAGTAGACCACACCATGAATCACATTTTGCTACTGGTGTGAAAAGGACAGAATTTCTGCAGTGTTGTAAATAGAGAAGTCAGACCAAACAGTCTGTTATAAAGATGGATGATCACGTTGTCAATGAATACAGAAAGCATAAAAGGAAACTGAGTCTTGTACGTACTGAGATGAAACATCAAATATTAAACAGACAACTAAAGTAGCTGATTGGAACGGAGAGAACTCGGGGGTAGAGCTGTAGAAAGAACAGAAATAGTAAATGAGCCAGGGGGACAAATGGTTAGTTGGAGAGCAGGGATGAGTCGCAGGCAGAAACTAAAGAATCTGAAGAGTGAGCAGAGGTGACAGGGCTTCCAGGAAGATCACAGAGGCAACAGACCACAGGCGTTGGATGGAGCTGGAGGAGATATTATGGATAGACTGTGCAGCACAGAAGCAGATAGAACAGTGGCCAGGCAGATGATATTCCACTGCAGAGAAGTCAAGAGAGATAAAAGAACACAAAGCAAACTGCTCTTAGTGAATATGAGATCTAGGAGGTATGGGGAAGGAGGTAAACAGCTGGGGTCAGAGGGATTATCAAAACAGTGATGTTTTTAGGCAGGAATGTGAACCAACCATCAAGGTTCAGTATGAAGACAAAGTTGGGTGGGGAGAAGAGAGAGGATTCCAGCTCTGAGTTGTAGAGGAGAACCATACACAATGGAATGATCTTGAAAGGTTGAGAAACAGTAAGGAGGGACAGGAATTGGCAAAAGGCAACAGACAGGACCTCTGCAGCCTTCAGGGCAAGGTGGGTTGGAGAAGACGAGGATCCCAAAAGCAAGGGCAGCCACAGTGGCCATTGCAGAGGAGAACAGCCAGGTTTTGGTAAGGGTAGGGAGCCGGAGGCACTGAGAGAGGAAAAGAACATAGAGAGTGATGGAGGAACAATGGCTCAAAGAGAAGCATATTGGGGAGCAACAACTAGAGGTGATATTCAGACACACAGAGCCGATATGCCAGAAACATGCATCAGAAGGCTGAAAGAAAAAAGGAAAGCAAAGAGAAATTTGGGAAAGATGACTTGTTAACTAAATGGAACTGCCATATATACACTCAACTACCAAATGCTGGGACCAGGGAATAGTTCTCAAACACCAGGGAATAGTTCTCACCACCAGATCTTCTGCCTTTCCAGGTCTGGCATGGAACCCTATTCCTCAGGCAGCTGCATGCGATCCACTGAACATGCAGCAGCTAGTCAGGTGACATCAAAATCACGTGACAGTCCAGAATGTCTGAACCTGCCTGTGCTGAAAAAGAATCCTCTCCATCATTGATTGACCTCACTCTCTACATGAGCATTAGAGCAGTATACCACCCAAAAGCAGCACACACACAAAAGAAGGCAGCTGTATACAGGCTCTTGACCCAGCAAACCCATGGATTGAAGACGAATGGACTAGACAGACAGGGATGTAGCATAGCAAGGCATTCTTAAGTAGACTGCAGTGTTCAGGGAGCCAAATATCCCCCAACCCCCCTTTCTCTTGATCATACAATGCTCTGTTTTTGCAGATTTGCTTGAATAACTCCACATACGTCCCATGCGGCAGACCTGAGGATTAGAGTGTCCAAAAGAAAGCCACACACTGTACGTCCAATAAAGAGCTCAGTCTTTCAAATGTGTAGTTCGGCCAAAGATGAGTCTGGTTTTAGAAAAAAACAGGCTCAACATACCCTAAAATAAATTAAAATGGCACACAGTCCTGTTAAACCGCACATGACCAACTGTCATGAGGTTTTGGTGTGGAATGCTTAAATGCCGGAAGATCTGGAAGTCAGAAAGAGTGGCTATTGCAAGACAATTAGCAGGCTCTGCAACTAAAACCATCCCTCGGGAATAATGAACCCCCTTCCCCCTACTCGGGAACAGAAACCAGTGAACATTCAGAAGACACCACTGAAAGAAATGCACTCCGTTGATCCATCGCGGGGAGGTTGAAATCACATGAAAGCCTTCCCCCTTAAGTCCACACACCCCAAGACAGCAACATCTTTGCCATTTTCGCATAGACATCTGTCCTGAGACACTGGAACAGAGAAGAGTTATGCACCACGGGAAATGCAGACCAACAACTTTTCACATATGAAGGTTGCAAAGATAGTTCATGTACTCAGATGGCAAGCTTTCATCCCAGGAAAACTGCCACCAAGGAACTGAGGGAAAGTTTTGGGAACTTGCTAACCATGGGGGCGAAGAATCATTCTTGTCTGGCGACCGACTGCTGCAAAGTCAAGCAACGGAATTTAAAGCCAGGCCGGTATATACTTGGCCAAAGCCGCATACCAGAACTTAACCCTTGAACGTATACAACTTGTGGTGGTGAAAAAGAAAAAAGGAGCAAGCACTAAAAGTCCAGAGAAGTCAACCATGACTGAGTGAAATGCAAGTTGTTTTAGTAAAGAAGCTGCTTTAGGAACAGGAAAAGGAACTGTTGCCAGCAACACTCATTGGCTCACCGCCAAGCTTGAGAATTCAAAACAAGCATTCTAAGCCCATTCTAAGACACAGAATTAAGATGATCGATTCTTGTCTTTATCATATTCTCAAACAAAGAGCAAATTATAAGAGAACCACAGATTTCTCAGCACCGTCACTCTATGGGGTCCTGCTGGACTTAAAACGAGGAGGGCTAGCACAATTTGGCATGGCAATTTCAAGCTCACAGAATAAGGAATTATTTTTTAAGATGTTTACAGCAAAATATGATTAAAACAAAAAGAACCGCATGGAATGTTTCAGACTGCGTTAAAACTAAGCCACGAGCTGCAAAGGTTTCAGCTTCTGAACTTCTGCAATAGAGTCCCAGACTTCTTGTGGAAAGGCAAATGATCTACACTACTTAGGCTTAAACATATAAGAATACTGAGCATGTATCAATTCAGCTCAGCTCTGGAATAATCCATGCTCTATCAAGGGAGATGTCCAGGTGAAGGAGACTTTTTAACTCCCAAGAGCCACCATGTGAAGACAGAAGCGGCCACTCTCGGTCCCAAGGGCTTAGCAGCCTTCTGTTTGTGCCACACCCAGCTCCATAAGGCAAGGGTTTCTCTTCTCTTTCAGAATGCGCACACAAACGTATGCAGCCGGTCCCTCTTTTGCCGCTCACCCCTTATACACACACACCAGGGGTGGGCAAGCGCTTGGTCATCCAAGGTTTGGTCTCCCCTAGACTGCGGTTCTAGGGGTGCCATTATGAGTCACTGCTTTTAGACTGGGCATATTTGCTTGATGGTTGCAGAAGCGATGGGAGGAAACACCCACTTCAAAGACCTCATGGATGGCCTTGCGGAAGCAGTGGAAATTGTAGTCTATTAAACCTGGGAAGGGAAGAAAAGGACAACCACAAATTTCAATGAAGAGAAATGATGCACAATTTCTTACAGCCTGACTTGGCTCATGATTTATTAAGTAATTCATTATATCTGGCTGATCAAAGGGACAGAAAGTTATTGTGTACAGCGTTACGAGCCCCAGAACTGTATGACTTATCACAGATTCTGAAGACAGCCACAGTTCTTGTAACATGCATAGTTAACATCCTCAGACTCAGAGATGCCTTGGAAATACCAAACAACTGCAAAGCAACCTCCCTTTTCCTGCAGTTCAGTCTGACGGTCTAAGTCAGCCACAAATAGTTCACAGCAGCAAACGTCAAGCCTTAACATAACAGCCAAAGGATGAAAAGGAACACAGTGTTAAATGCTGCCACGCACTGCAATCCAACACTCCTGCTGCTCCAGAATTAAGATCAAACACACAAAACTCTCAAGATCCAACTGGGCTTACATCTGAAATGGGGCTGCTTTGATAAACTTATATACAAAGCACTGGTGGCCTACAGCCACCTACGCAGTACTTTGTGTATGTCTGTTTTTGGCTGTGCTACTATTTTTTATAATGCTGCTTTGATAAAATCAACTCAGACAGGAACAACAGAAGAGCAAGTGACTGTTTTATACATGGGCAAGCCAACCAGAATGGTGTTGGAGTGTTCAGACAGTGCAGTGAATTCTCTGCTGCGTGTTTAGATTGTCCAAAACGCCAAGTCAAGGGTGAACCAAAAGGCATTGTGTAGTGTTTACATGGTCAGAACTCCACCACTCATCACACAAGCCTTCTTGAGGAGAAATCATGTTATAACCCAATGAAGAATTAAAAGGTACCTGAAACATTTTGGGTATAACATTTTCTGAGGCACCTTCATAAATAATTATCTATCTAGTACTGCTCCTATGGCTATCACCTTAAGCAGAAATTAGGACCAAAAATATTTTAAAAGACACTACTCAATACTCAGTATTATTTCACCTATATTTGATTACTGCACCTATGAATTTTGCCAATGAGAGGGTGACACGATCATTTTTATCTGATAGTAACCTGACACGTCGGCTCGCACATTTAGCAATTCCGTATCTTTAAGTAAAGGGGTGACTAAATTAGCCCACAATTCATTGAACTTAGTGCACTCCATAATCATATGTTTGATGGTTTTGATTTTACCATATGAGCATCTGCATGTTCTATTAGAGTATGATACTTTATTATATCTGCCCTCCAAAACTGCCAAGGGAAGAACATTCTTTCTTGCCAAAGTAAAAGCTCTTAAGTTTTGGGACTGTCAATTGATAAAAATATTTCAGTAGTTGCATTAGGGGGGCAATTCCACATAATTATAAGAACTGCCTTACTCTAACTGCCTAGTGGACACGGCCAGGTAGGGTTTTGCCTAGGAAGGCTTCTGACCGACTGCTGGAAATCTGATTGGCTGTATGGATTTTTAGAAACATTGCTTTGACAACAGCTGCCACCACAGCACAAGGATCTTCATTGTGTGACTGAAAGTAAGCTGCAACAGCCATTTTTGTTACATTATTGGCTCCTGGGTTCATTGAATTTTTCTGACCAAGCGAGAAAGGTACACCATTGAATTATTGCCACAGGAAAGGGTACAAGACCATGGCAGCAAACTGTCAAGGCTGAAGCTTCTGATTAATCTTTGCCTTTGGCCACAGACAATAATCATCAAAAAACTTCATCTTGGTCAATTTATAAGAAATAATTGTTGTAATATCAGGAGCCATCCTGTAACATCATTTGTTTGATCACTGAGGAAGGCCAATGGGCCGAAACACATCTGGTCAGGGGGTCAATTATGGTCATTTTTAGTTGCCATTATACATTTTTTAAATTCTTAATTGAGGCTATCACAAGGGCCAATATCTGTTTTAATCTGCTTTCTAATAAATACATGCATATTTTTGTACATCTGTCAATATTTAATAATTTTAATTTGACTAACAGAATCATTGAGGCTATACATTCAGATCTTCTTAACCTTCAGGTGCTTAATTCAGTTTAGTTTGAGTTAAGTCCCCCACCCTTTTGTTAAAAGGTGAAGAGTACAGCTTGATTCATTCTTTATAAAGAGATGGAGGAAGCTGTAACTTGAGAACACCCCAACCTGCTAACGCTATTGAACCAAGTAATATGCAGATCTTTTCCTCACCTTTGCGTTCAAAGCTTTCTTCTCTGAGGATGCACACCAAGGCCAGAAACTTTGTCACTTCTTTCAAATACAAAACAGTCGTGTTATTTAGTTTGATAATTGCCATAGACTCCTTGTCGTAAGCACTTCCGCTCCCATCCTCCTTTAGCCTATAGCAGTTTGAGGGAGGAAAAGGAACTTGTTGAATACACACGTCCAACTCTGGTATTTTTTTTTGTAGAGTGAACAGTTTGATCACAATAACAAGTGAAAGTCACTTCAGGTGTCAAGGGATTGCCGGTTAACTGAGCAAAGTTTCAGGAAGCCACTCAATTCAAATTACTACACAGGAAACTTATGAGTCTCATTTGGATAGAAAAGGCAATTTTATTACCATAAACTCTAATGAAGATCTCTAGGGGATGCGATGGCTTGCGCACTCTTGTGCATCACTGGGTTGGCCCTAATTTAGGTATTACATAGATGGTGTTTTCAACCTCTGCTTTTGGACCAACACGGCTGTAAACAACATAACTATAAAGGTCATAAAGCACCATAAACAAAAGATTTAAGGCCAGATAAGCCATGCTATCCAAGTTGCAGAACAGAACCCCACCACCACCCCAAGCCATAGAATATCTTCAACAGAAAAATCTTTTGCTGACCGCAAATTGTTACGCCAAACACACACCCAGATGGCATGAGATTGCCAGCATCTTTAAGATGAACCTATTTTCCCTTCAACTGCAATACACCACTCAAAAGATCGTTTCAAGTGGGTAGCAGTGATGGTCTGAAGCAGAAGATCAACTTTTGAGTCCAGAGGAACCTTAAAAGCTTGCAAGATTTCCAGGGATAGAAGTGCTTGAGAATCAAAGCTCCTGATGAGTATCCAATGAAGGGAACTGTGACTCCCAAAATATAATGAAAAGCTTATTGGTCTTTAAGGTGCTACTGGAATCTTACTGGAAGAACAATTCTTTACAGATGTACAGCATAGACTAAAACCTCTGAATAACACCAGTCAAATTCTGCCCATCACATCTACAACTGAAGGAATGCAACTTTAATCTTCCAAACTAATACGGACAGTTTCCCCCTTCCCACCTTCATCAGTATTCTGGGACTGAAATATGTATTGCCCACCTTGAGGATGCTCTGAAAAAGACAGCAATGTGGACTGGCAAGATGAAGTTTGCATTAAGTTCCTCTCCTACCATTAATACCAGTCAGTAACTTTCTCACAGGTGAAGCCTGTGTGGCTTTGCTGTAGACAAGCTTTCTTATTCCTTATGCTACAGTAGAAGATGTGTTTGCATTAATACAGCTCATCTAAGAAATCCAATTTGTCAGCATCCGGAGCAGAGGCCCAGGATTCAATAAACCCCACAAAAAAAGCTCACATCACCATTCCAACCCCTACAATGATGAAGGAGCTACAGTCTCTGACAGTGCAGGAAAGCAAAGACTCTTCTCAAAGTATTTCTGAACTACTCTTAAGTGACTTTGGAAATGCGGTGTTGTCACTTACCCATATATACAAGAAACATCAATGACTACATCAATCATGTCACAGCAGAGCTCGTATGACTGCATGTCGACGGGGGAACTGTCAGTTGCTATATAAATCTTGCTGACGACATCAAAGAGAAAAGCTTTCTCAATCCCTGAATTCTTCAAAGAAACAACACCCAGATTTAGAACTGTGAGTGGTCAGATTTCACACGTGAAACAGTTTGACGGTAACAAAATTTACAGAAGCAAATAGAAATGGGGTGACTGTTTTCATTCTGTGAAAGAAACAAGGTGGGTGGGGAGACTGTCTTTCTGCCCCCGTCCTGAAGAAGGCAGGTTCATATCCTCCCTGTGCTGGGCATGTAGCGGTGAAGGCCGGGAAAAAATATGAAGGAAGGGGGGTGGTCCTACCACCACTCCATTTCTCAATTTTTTCCAATGGAAACATTAGACATTTTTAAAGAATATCCAGAAAACTCCTATAAAATATTCTCTTTTGAAATGAATATTTTTGAGGGCTCAAGAATATATTTATAGGCTTAGATCCACAGGAGCATTTACATGGAGAGAGGAATTTCTGCCTGCAAAGGTATGACTTTCACCTCCCTGCTCCCACCGCAGTCCAAAATGCCCCCAGATATGCTGCTCTCAGACAGCATTTTGAGCTGCAGCAGGGGACAGGGAGGATACGGTCTCTCTAAAGACAGAAATCTTTCTGCCATGGGAACATTCAAATGGATACAAGTTATTGTTCATATGTGATTAATTTTGTCCCCAATTAATATGTTTCAATACTATTCACTGTTTTCAATGTTATAAAATTTAACCTGATATCCAAACATGCCACTATCCCTTTTATGGTTGTATGAGACTGGTTATGTCCGAAGAATGCATTCTTTTCCCTACTAAATTTATATTTTCTATTTTTAACTTTATGGGTTTTTTCTCTCTCAAATGGCAAAAATTAAGTCACATGCTGAAGTAGCAGAAAGCATAGCAGTTTACAGTTCTTTCCTTTTCTCTGTTTATTACTGGGTGTTCTTGCAGTTTTGCTTGTAGAAAACTATGGTGTTTATACTTTTACATTTAATTAACATACCATATTGTACAATTTTATATGCTAACTATAAATGATATATTTTGTGTAGTTACAGATGTTTAGGCTTGGTAAGTATTACATGTATTTCACTTTTCCCCAAGTTTTCCATTTTTTTCCAGGGGGAAAAGCATATCTCCCCCCGTCCCATGTTTTCCTTTCTCCTGGCAAGTGCTTTTATGGATCACTGCTTAATTAACTTGTCCAGTCACAAACACCTGGTCTGAAAAACCTCATTATCAACATATGAAACTGCCCCACACCCAACTAAAACTTCCATCCATCTTAATACAATGTGGATTACTCTGACTGGCAGCAATCCCAGTGTCTCAGGCAGAGAAAGTTCTCTCTTCACTCAAGCTACCTGTGATCCTTGAACCACAGATACCAGGGATCTTCTGTATCTAAAACATGTGCTCTACCACTGAACAAGAACCTGTACAGTACGGGGCTGTTGTGAGGTTAAAAAGGAAGGCATAAAGTGTCTCACCCACAGTATTCTAAAAGAAGGGTGGGACAAAAATTGTCTACTCTTCGCTTGAAATAGCAGGCAACCAGAGATGGTGGCTGACCTCGTGAGAAAGAATTTCATAAAGAGTTCAGAAAATGGTAGTTGTCACTTGCCACTCTATTTTTAAAGAGTCCTGAAGTGAGGAGATAAAGAGAACTATTTCTTCTGCATCTGGAAGTTATGTATTTTTCAGGTTTTGTAGCTAGTCAAAAATAATCATGTAGTCTTCCAAAGCAGAAGCTTGAGATACTAACAAAAAGCATATCAGCTATTTAGTGTTTGTCACCAAGATGTCAAACAATTAATCGTACGTCATCAATGGCAATTTTTGCCATCTTCATTGTGCTCCTATTTGCATTACTATTTCAATGTTACTGCAATGTTTAATAAACTGCTGCTTACCGATATAAAGATATTTAGCAGGTTTTCCAGAGTTGGCAACTGGGGTATAAGCTTCTGCACCACCTTACTGAAGGCTTCAAATATTGAATGATCATAGATGCTAGTCAAATAAAAGCTACAAAAGAGAATGCTGCAATTAATTGTTTAACTAGTTCCAACTTGCATTTGCTGCTTTGGTCAAAACAGAAAGCAGCACTGCAGGAATTACTAAAGCAACAAAGGACTTGCTAATTAGAATCTCTAGCAAAGTGTTCAAAGTGAACTATCAACACAGTTATTCTAGACAAAGTAATGGTTTTGTTTTAAAGTTGAAATGTGAAAACCAATCAACAATCTGAAAAAAATAGTTTCATAGTCCATGAAAAGGATTCAAGTCATCACCATTTTCTTATTGTCATGGCTAAGAGAATGAGATGGGATTTGGGAGACCATCAAATTCAAATTTCACCTCTGCCACAAACACACTGACTGGCCTTATGCAAGCCTCCCTGCCTTACTATCTGCAGTATGGAAATAATTCATATTTTTATCTTAATTATTTTAATATGTTACCTTGTGACCCCAACTTCTTTAGCTTGTGCAGTACAAATGCTTAAAACAAATAAAGTTCTGACATGTCCTTGAACACCAAAAGAAATATTACTGTGGTCAAGGGCTGAATGGACCAAACCAACATTTTCTCATTAACAGTGATGAAGATCGGGGTTTGTTGGCTGCTCTCTGGGAGGATCACAGGCACTTCTGTTATGCCGGAGGGCTGCAAAGGCCACCAGCAAGTCAAGCTGAACCTGGCACCACAAGACAGGAGTGTGGGGAGGCAGCACTTTTTCACCACTTGAACCCAGCCTGTGGCGCTGCAGATGGAACTGTCTAGCACCCCTCTCAGTGCCCTCACTGGAGCTGAACAAGCTTCCCAAGCACCACTACCAGAGGGGTCACCTGGCTCTGGCTGATGGCAGCGCAAATGCTAACACTTCACAAATACTATTCCATTAATTCCCAGTTGCATTGTATTGATAGTTGTATTGACACAGGCAATTAATCAACTATAAACTGCTGCAAAAGCATATTATAACAGAAGAAACAGCTATTCAATACAATGAATACTGTGTTATGTATAGTATATTCCATTCCATTCACTCATTCATTCAAAACCTCATCTGGCACATTCGCTTTTAGCCAATTCAGGAGAGATTACATTAAAATTCACAAGAACAAAAGACCTAACATTTAAAAATAAAAGGAAATATATATATTTATATATATAAATTACATTAAAATCCATAAAGACTCTAAAGCTAGTCATCAAGTTTACTTTTTGGCTATTCTGAGGCTGAGGAAATGGCATTAAGTTCCAAACTTTTACTGCTGAGATAAGTTTAGCAACAGTGGGAATAGTAGTTTTCATTCCCAGACAGAAGATTAAGCATACGGTCATCATCCAGACAGTTGGGAAATGTTGCAAGAAAAGGAATTATCAAAGAAGCTCTTCAACTGACATAGAGTTTATATGAAAACAGAGCTTGTGCCATGGGCTCAGGCACCTGAGACCCACATTTGTCTGTGTGGAATATTGGAAAATCTAACATATAAACCTGTGGCCAGTTGTGCACTGAAAAAGGCCAAAAGAAAAAAGAGGAAGATGCATGGATGTATGAGGGAATATAAATACTTATTCACAACAAAAGGTGATGAGGGCATAAAAACCCAGAAGAACAGGGGGCAGATTTGTTTGGCATCTGATATGAGATGCTACTAATCAAATAATTCAAGTTGTTTTCTAACCAAGTTATAAACTCTGTCAGGTCCTAGCTCAGTCAAATGAGGGACTGAGAAGCCTAATTGGATAATCTTGGAGGCCACTATCTAGCTCCACGAACCGCCAAACAGCCAAATCAAGAGAGGAGTGAGAGTGGAAAGGGGGGGGGAATAATACAAATTTTACCAAGTAAGTGTGGCTACCCATTTTATGCCAGCCTCTGGGCACAGAACTGACACAACCACACATCCTGGGTTGCCAAACAGTGCAGAGACAAGATGACTGAAAGACTTTCATGCTGGAGCCAAAAGCTTGGATTCATATGGATATCTCATATAGTAGCTGTGCTGTAATTTTAGCCCGAAAGACCTGCCAAGCTGATAGAATGTGCTGCCTACCACTGGAGATAAAGAATCCCTGGGCAGCTGCCATGTTGACTCTAGTTCTGGATTTAAATCAGTGGTCCCCGTCATCCAGCATCCAGTTTTACACAGCAACCAACCATCTGACCTGAAGGACCAACAAACAGGACACTGAGGTCATAGTCTCTACCTGATATTGCCTCCTAGCACCAGTCTTGAGATTTGATGCCCCTGGCTGTGGATGTTCCTTTTAGTCATCACGTCAAGTAGCCATTAACCCCCCCACCATAGTTTTATGTATAGATTGAAACTCACAATAAATCTGAATGATGCACTTGACAGAATGGTTCAGGAGACCACTTTTATAAAGGGAAAAGGCCCGTGGGCTATACCACTGTGTAGGAGATGTCCTATTTGTTTGCTCTTTTGCTACTGTCACTGCCTTATTTTCTACTGACAGTTTTCTGCATTGTACCTGCATTCTGTATCACATCTAATATTCTACATTCATTCAGATTTCTGGATCCTGCTTGTATTATATTGCTTATTAGACATCTCGTCATATTGACTGCATCGATTTACACCGTGTAATTGTTAGGGGAATTTGCTAAAATCCAGCAAAGCCTCCTCCTCACCCACCCCAAGAACAATCTGGGAGAGAGAAGATTTGCTCAAGGCTTTTACTGACAGAGCATACAATTTTATTAAGAATGATCATTCTTGATGCTAGTTTAAGAAAGAATTCTCAAGTCTCCCTAACAAGCTGGCACACTGAGCAGATACAGAGTTCTTTTTTTATAGATAAGAAAAAAGGAGGCCAGTGTGTTATTTTGTTCAGAGTACATTCACCCCCCCACCATAGTTTTATGTATAGATTGAAACTCACAATAAATCTGAATGATGCACTTGACAGAATGGTTCAGGAGACCACTTTTATAAAGGGAGAAAAGGAAAACAAACCATAATGTGGAGCCTAAGAGATAACATGGCACCAACCCTGGGGAATGGTGCTAAGAGATCAGAGATCAAAGGACAGATTTACCGGGGGGGGGGATATAATAGCTGTAAAACATCTCTCTTAAATCTTTGCTAAATTCTTGACTGTGAAATAAAACACTTTGACAGTAATCTGCTTTGACTCTCAGTAAGAAAAGCAAGCAATAACTACCATAAATTTTAAAAAATGAACGAGCCTCACAAAGCTTGGCTTTCCCTGCCCCTGGTCTCATCCCAAGCAGAAGCAGTCAGACAAAAAGGAGCCATTAGCCATGTATTGCAGCAAAAACAAAAACTACCAGTATGACTTACCTAAGATGAAGTTTTTCTAGCCCAGCATCACCAAGGTCATCATTGGCTCTCTGATGAATATCTCTTTGAGTTTCTATTTTATGATCATCTGACAAGCCATCTACTTTATGAATAAAAACCTCAAAGTTCATGTCTGGATTGACTTTATAGGCTTTTGAAACTGTAATGTGGAGCCTAGTTAGAGCTTCCATGTAGTCATCCTGTTAACAAGATTTAAGATGCAACTCACTGCCTTTGCGTGATCAGAAAACAGATACCCCATTATGCAAAAAAAATCATTATGAACTATAATTAGCGTGACATGAACATTATGAGAAATCATACAAATTAAACAATCCCATAAACAAGTTAGAGCAAAATATTTTCTCCCAGTGCCTGCTTAAACAACTGTTATAAGCTACACAATTGTTAGGTTCAGACATCTCACGAAAAGTAATGTAATAGTGTAATAGTGCAAATGTGGGACACCCCACAAATTATGGCTGTGGTCCATCAAACTAGGATCCGAAACCATGGCTTTAAGTTGACATAGTTTTAGTTATGGTTGACTGTAATGTACAATACACAATACCCTCGTCTTGCTCCCCCCATCAAATGGATCTCTGTGAGATCTGATACATTTCCTACATCCAATGTCTTTCCAATCACCAGCTGTACAAGAATATTTTAAGTGGTTGTAATCCATACTGAGCATTTGGGCAACAGTTTGCTTTTTGGAAAAACAAATGATGTTTACAAATATTTGTGTTTAACATCTGTAGATTGCCATAAAATAAAGCACTGTGTCATAAAATAAAATAAAGACTGCAGAATTAGTGCTACCCACAGCCCACCCTAATCCTTGCAAAAAATCAACAGATTCTTGACATAATCTCTCTCATTCATAATGACCTGTGCATCGATAACATAGATCAGGGCTCCAGTTCCTCTGAAGATCATCTCATAATCAAACGTCGGGTCAAAAAAATCCATTTGCCCAGGAAAATCCCATATTTGGAAGTTCACAAAGGAGCTGTTTGAAATGTCATCCTTGTAGATCTTGTTAGTACTTTCCAAGAACAAGGTTTCATTGGGAGACATTTTGTGAAACACCACCTGTGGACAAAACAGAGCACAGCAAAGACAATTAGCTTGCTATCTGAAGGTGGACTAGCAATTTACTTTTCTGAGCAAAGTCCCAGTGGGCTGCTATCTTAGGAAGTCACCTGAACCAGAGAGCCCCTCCCCCTCGGGAGAGCAGGCAAGGAACTGAATGGGCACAAAGGCACCCAAGCTTTGCCCTGCTGACCTAGGTGTAGTGCAGCCAGCAAAGAAAAGCACCAGACTTCCTCCTTCCACCCCAGGCTCAACACGGCTGGGGTGGAAAACCACAGGCAGGATAATGCCTGACTTGACAAAAGAGAACAGTGGCATCTGGCTTTGCCCCGCTGGCATGGGCATGGTGGATAAGAAGGAACACAGAGGTGCCTACCTCTATCCTGTACATGCTGAGTGAGTTAGGAACTAATGAAGAAGAGCACTCTGGCACTTTGCCCCAGCCAACCGTATGAAGCCAAGTGTCACCACGCTTCAGCTCACCAGGGCAGCGAAGAGGAACATAGGCCCGCTGCCACGAAGGGCACAGTGCATCCCTCGCCCTCCACCGGGCTCTTGGCCTTCAGTCAAGTGGCGGCCTTGGTTCTAGTCCGTGCAGAGGTGCCAGCGCTCTCCTGCTTCGGGCTACAGCACTACGGCCGACGGAGAGCCCTACAAGGGAGGCAGCTCCTTTGCTCCAAAGGGCATCCCTCCTGCCTGCCACCGCCCGCCTCCACACAGGCCTACGCGGCCACGGCACTCGCCACCGAGGAGGGCGGTGGCGGCTGCTGCCAAACCACCGGAGAAGCGAAGCAACGCGTACCTTCTGGATGGACGACTTCCCGCTGCGCCGCAGCCCCATGAGCAGAATGCGAGGCTGCTTGGAAGCGTCGCCGCCCGGGCCCAGCCCGCAGCCGCCGCCCCCGCCGGGCCCGCCGCCGCCCCCCAGCTCGGCCGCCTCGTCGTCATCCTCGTCGTCGTCGTCCTCGGCGCCGTAGCCGAAATCTTTGGGGAACGAGTCCGCCGCTCCGAAGCTCCCGCCGGGCAAGACCGGCTCCTCAGCCCCACTCGCCGCCCCGAACTGCAGCGCCGCCATGCCCAGCCCGACCCAGCCCCGGCGCCCACCGGCCTGGACCGCGCGCACTGATTGGGCCAGCGCCTCGTGACCGGAAAGGGCGGTACATCCTCGCGGAAGAGGCTGGAGGCTACCTAGCAACGGAACCTACAATCGTCAAGCCTTCCTTAGCACAGGGGCGAGGGGCGAGGGGAGGGGGAGGGGTCCCGCCGCGCGTGAGAACGCCCCCCCCTCCCAATCAGCAAACAGAGTGCCGATCTGCGCCTTCTTCTGCGACGGACTGACCGGCTCCTCCGTGCGCTTCTCCGCCCAGGCACGGGAGAGGCTGGCTCGCGTGAGGGTCAGTGCCGCTCGGCTGCCCTTTCGCCCGCAGCCGCACCACCGAATCTATCTTCTGAGGGCTCCAGCTTTTGTAGGGATGCCAGCCTCCAGTGGGACCTGGGGATCCCCAGGAATTACGGCTCATCTCCAGACTACAAAGTTCAGTTCCCCTGGAGGAAAGGGATGCTTTGGAAGGTGGACTCTCTCTGTGGCATTGCACCCCACTGAGGTCCCTGCCCTCCACAGGCTGCATCCCCAGATCTCCAGGAGTTTCCCAACCTGGAGCTGACAACCCTACCCCCCATCCCCCGCCAGTGACCAGGGGGGGACCTGGCAACCCTAGCTCCAAGTAGGTGGGACCTGGAGTTCTGAAATTATAGCTGATCTCCATACTACAGAGATCAGTGTTCCCTTAGAGGACACAATCTCCGGCATTACATTTCTGCTAAGCAACCTTCCTCTCCTAAACTCTGCCCTCCCCTGGCAATACCCCAAGTCTCCAGGAATTTTCCAAGCCAATTGGCGACCCTACCTCCAAGGAAGGTCCTCCCCAGACTCCACAATGCTGCAGGACATGGTCTGCACAGTCCTGCTTTCTGTTGTTGCTTTCTCTCCCCCTCTCCCCCCTGTTTTTTTTTGTAATGAGCCTGATCATGAAGAATCAAAAGTTTGTGTTGATAACTTTGGTTGGTTCTGAGGAAAACGGAGTTACTCAGGACATTAGTTTTTGGATTCTTTTGCGGACCAATGCAGCCATAGGCTATGTTTGCCAGTTTGTCCTCCTGTCTCAACAAGCTCCTTCCAAAATGGCACAAAAGTCTTGCTTTTGGCTGGGATCCCCCAACAGCCTCTTACTGCCTCCTGGAAGCTGTCCGGGCTCTGCTCTGGGTAAGGAGAACTGCTTATGAAAGTTAATTTATGTGCTGGATCAGGACCCACAGCGGCATCCCACAGGCAGCACTCACTGCTGCTTTCAAATGCACTTCTTTAGAGCAGTGTTTTTCAACCACTGTGCCGTGGCACACTAGTGTGCCGTGAGATATTGTCTGGTGTGCCGTGGGAAAAATTCCAATTTCATCCATAACATATGAACAATTATAAAGTATTATTATTTCATAATAAAGTAATTATAAAATAATTTCTTTGTGTTTATTTGATTCCTATTCAAGAGAATTACTTTATATATAGTCAATATAGGCGCAGAGTTAATTTTTTTAACATTTTCTAATGGTGGTGTGCCTCGTGATTTTTTTCATGAAAAAAGTGTGCCTTTGCACAAAAAGGTTGAAAAACACTGCTTTAGAGAAACAGTAGATACATGGATTTGGGTGTTTAAAATGTGAGGCATGGTTATGGGAAGCACAAACAGTTTGTTCCTCTGTATAAAGAACCATGGTCTACCCACAATAAGAACATAGGAACAGTCCCAGTGAATCAGATCCATGGTCCATCTATTTCATCACCCTGTTCCAAACAGTTGCCTTGCAGGGCCAACAAACCTCATAGAGGCCAAGGCTGCCAAGATGCCTGATGCCGCTCCCTAGCACTGGTTTTCGTAAGTTTATTGCATCTGGATCTAGAAGTTGCCTTTATTCACTGTGGCTAATAGCCTCCATGAATGTAACCCCTCTTTAAAACCACCAGTATCTGTGGCCTTTACTTTTTCTCATACAGCCTTCCTCACACTATTAAGTTCCAGCCTGCTCCCTCTGATGTTATCCAATGTTTACTACTACTACCACTGGGATGAGTCATCTCAAACCAGAGGCTCCTGTTGGCTTTCCCCTAGGACTTTAGGAAGTGCTCTGCCACCTTTTTGACATTCAGCACCAGCAGCCTGGTTCCTTTTCAGTTCAGGTAAAACCTGTCACTCTTGCACTGGTCAGGCTCGTACCAGAAAATTCCCCATTGCCAAATAAACATAAACTCTTCTGCCCATCACCACCTTCTCAGCTATGCATTGAAAACCATGATCTCCTCCTGGCTAACAGGCCCTGCATGTGGAACTGATAGCAATTCTGAAGATGCTATCTTTGAGGTCTTTAACCTTACCTGTAACTGTTGTTCATCAAGTTGTTACTGTGCAGGCACACATGGGTATTGCACAGGCCAGCTGCCAGAAGATTTTCGTAGCTAGCATAGCAACAGAGTGGGAGGAACCCCTCCCCAAGTAGAGCCCACAGAACCTTTTCCCACCTAAACTGTCAAGTGCTCTAGGGAGGGGCTCTGCACACTCCCTCAGTTCTCCAGAGCTGCTGCTATGAGCCATTATGGAAGTACTGTTCAAACCATAAAAAGCTCACAGGGATCAGAGGATGTGTGCCTGCACAGTAACAACTCACTGAACAGCTACATGTAAGCACAACCCTGTTTTCATTGTCGTTGTACTCTGCAGTCCCACATGGGAAACTACAACGCTAAGTGTATGGTGCTGGGGGTGAGCGTGTTTTTGAAAGAGTGTGTAAGACTGCTGTCCCCACTGACATCTCCCTTCTTGTGTTTACATCTACAGAATAATGTCTGATAAAAGTGCCCTCAGATGACCATGTGGCAACCTAGCACACCTCCAGGAAAGGTACACCTCTTCAAGAAGCAGTCAATGCTGCATGAGCTTTTATGCAATGTGCATTTATGTGTAATGGACACGTTATACCTGCCTGTCTGTAGACAGTTTTAATGGCAGAAACAATCCATCTTGACGCAGTCTGGGAGGATACCGGCCCTCCTTTCTATGGACCAGTGAAGCAGACAAATAATTGTGGAGATTTCCAGAACTCTTTTGTTCTATTTAGATAAAATAATAAAGCACATTTGACATCCAAAGTGTGGAGTTTTCTTTCAGCCACAGAGAATGGGTTTAGGTGGAAAACAGGCAAGGTAATGTCTTATGGTGGAATTTGGAAACTACTTTTGGTAAAAAATGTAGGCTAGACCTCAATACTACTCAGTACTCAGGGCAGATTACCCATTTTACAAATGGGTAATCTGCCCTGAGTGTGGTGATTTCCCCTGCTGTCCTGGCCAAAGTGATGGCCAATAAAAAGGCTGTCTTAAAAGATAAGTACTCCAATGAACAAGGGGCCAGGGGCTCAAACGGTGGTTACATGAGGTGAGTTAAAACTAAAGGTAAAGACCATTGGGGTACAATAGGAGCCCTGGGCAGGTACAGAGAGTTGAGACCTTTGAGGAATTTCTTTGAAACACCTGGGGGGAAATTGGCTTTCTCTGCATAGTAGATTAGAAAGCCAGAATGGCAACCAAGCACTATATAAACTGGGCAACTCTCCGGAGAAAAGGGCTTATTTTCAAAACATTTCACAAAACATTTCCATTTTCTGGAATAGGACAATCTAGTCAAGGGCTTCCTAGAATTTGCCAGAATATTCAGAAGTGTCTCAGGAAAACTCACGGTTGTGGTGTCAGTAACCAAGCCATCAAATGAAGGCTCTGTAACTGTTCAGGATTGACTTGCGACCATTCCAGGTCTGTTGTCTAAAAGAGGTATATTAACCTGTTCCTGGTTCTCTGGAGTAGCACGTGAAACCAGATTTGTCTGGGCCAAAAAGGGGTGACTATTATACAGTATGAGTTGTCTGCTATTAGCTTTGAAACAACTTTGAGGGGTAAAGGAGGGAAGACATAGAAAAGGCCTGGACTTCATCTCAATTGAAAGGCACACCCAATTGATTGAGGGTATGTGTCTGCCCTTGAGCAGAAATGAGGGGTGTTTGGGTTGTTCCTTGTTACAAATAAGTCTACATCGGGGAACCCCTATTGTGCAAAAACGGGATAGATGTGAGAGCGTCAAATGGACCATGCATAGTTGAGTTGGCCTATTACACCTGCGATATAAATGGTTTGATTTCTTACAGCCCATTCTCAATTGTGAGTAACCTCTTGACAAAGGAGAAGCAATATGGTGCCCCCATTTGTTGACACAGAACATTGCCATAGTGTTGTCTGTCTGAATCAGGACACTTTCTGTGGAGAGTTACTCCAAAAAGGTTAAGGGCATAATGAATTGCTCTGAGTTCCAGCAGATTCATGTGAAGGGACTGTTATGCATTTGACCAGAAACCATTAACACAGTCCCCTTCACAATGTGTGCCCCAACCTAAGAGGGAAGCTTCAGTCATCATAGTTAATCTGAGGGGATGTAATCTTGAATGGTACCCCCGCTAACAAATTTGAGTCAACCACCCAGCATTTTAATTTCCTCAGGATTTCACGAAGAACTGAAAAACAACAATTCCCTGAATGGTAAGTAGCATTAAATGTCCTTATACAACAGTTCTGTAGAAGCCTCATACTCAAGAAGATGAAGGGGACCATAAAGGCAGTACAGGACGTGAAGCCTAAAAGTCTCTGAATATCAATAGCCTTCTGAAAATGGTTATGTTGGAAATGAAGGACTGTATCTTATTAAAGGAGGACCTTAGGATCTGGCAGGAAAACCTTACTTGCAAGTGAGTCCAAAGTGGACCCAATAAATGTAATTTGTTCCTGTGGGGTAAGTATTGATTTTTTCCAATTAATGTGGAGACCTAGGCGTGTACATGTTTGCCACATGTTCTTGCAGTAGCAACTTGCAAAGGGCAGTAATCAGTCATCCAATTAAGTAAACACTGAACAGCCCCTTCCCCTCAAGTAAGACACTACTACCGCCATGCACTTAGTAAACACCCAAGGTAATGTGGACAAACAAAAGGGGAGTACTGTATACTCATAAGGTGTACCCTGAACCAGGAAAAGTAAATACTTTTTGTGTTGGGTATGAATGGAGATGTGGAAATAGGCATCTTGGAGATCCAGCACTGCGAACCAAACACCCAAACTGAGTAATTGTGAGACTGGTGCCAGTACACCATCTTAAACTTCTGTACTCAAAGAAATTAAGACCTCTCAAATCCAAGACTGGTCTGGAACCACCATCTTCTTATTAACCAAAAGGTGTCTGGAGTAAAAACCATAGAACAGTGGGGTCAACACATTGACCCACCCCTTTTTCTAATAAAACACTTAACTCAGTCAGGAGTTCAGGGAAAACATTACCAGCATTAGCTGCGGATTGCAACGTAGGTAACTGAGCCCATTCCAAACTATAACCATGTTTAATAACTCTTAAAACCCAATGTTCAGAAGTAATTGCTTGCCAATAGGGCAAAAACTGTGACAGGTCAGCACAGAAAGAGTGAAAAGCTGTGCTGTCAGGAACCACGAGACAGAGAACAGGTTTTGATGCCTGCACAGACTCTCTAGAAGACTGCCAAGACTTAGGTCTCGGGGTAGCTCAATGCCTTGGTTGCTGCTGGCATTGTATGAAAAGACCTCTGTGGAGGATACTGCCAATCAGTGTTCCCTCTAAGCTGAGTCAGTGTGAGATAGTTCAGTTTTTTAACCTCCAGCTCACACATTTTTGTCTTAGCTCAGGAAGATGGCTCCAGAGCAAACTAATTTATGCAGTAGCCAAATTGCTTGCTTACAGCCTTAATGCCAGTAGCTCACAAAGTAGAACTTTTGCTCACAAAACTCCACAGTTTGAGGGAGCACTGCTGCCAATCAGATCACTGAGAACTCTAGTATGAGGGATGATCTCTCGGCTGATATCTTGGTTGTTGCTGAGGAAGTTGAGGCTGCATTATTCCAAAAGAACGGGCTGTCAGCTTATTCTTTTTTATTTGCCGTAGAAATTTGTCAGTCTTCACTGAAAAGAGCGATGTATCTTCAAATGGTAAGTCTCTGGTGGTAACGCGGTGGACTTTAACCATGCATGTCGCCTCAGTATTATGGACTTTGCTATAGCACAGGCAGAGGCGTCTGCAGCATGCTTCCTTGCATTTAGTTGTTTAGACAGTGTCAGGGCTTCAGCTTGGATGACTTTGGCCAATGATTTCTGATCCTCCAAAAGTTGGTCAAAATCTGGGGTGATCTTTTCCTATAGAAAGAATGGTAGGCAACCATAATGGCCTGATAGTTTGCGATTCTTAGGTTCAGTGAGAATAACGCATATGCCTTTCTGCTTACAGCATTTATTTGTCTTCCTTGTCAGTGGGTGTAGAATGTGTTCCAACTCTCTGCTTGGCCTGCATCTCCTCAGCTATGAGCAAGGGTGGTGCCGGATGTGTGAAAAGGGCAATTATTTGCAAGCACCCTGTACATATTCTCCACCCTTCTGGATGTCGCTGGGATGGAAGCAGGAAGAGGCCATGTCCACAATTCCTTCAATAAGGGGGGGGGAAGCTACAGATCCTGGCATGTCAGAATATAGTCTGCCAAGGATCTTACCCTGAGGTTTTGTCTCTGTGGCAGACACTTTTATTTCCGGTGATTGCACCATGTGTAGAGATCACTTCACTGTCTCCCACAACATTGTCTGGTGAAGGTTCAAACAGTAGTCCGGAACTGGCCATGGATCTGCATTTGTCCTTGGCTTCAGAACTGTACATGGTTGGTTCCTCTCTAGGACCCCAATAGTCTGGGACCTGAGGGTGTCCCTCCATTGGAATCATAGGTCCCACTCTTGGATCCAACGGTTCTGACTAATCTGTTTGAGAGTGATCGGGATGGTAACAAGGGTCACATTGTTGTCTCCAGGATCCTGACTGGACTCAGTCCAGCATCGGAGCAGTAGATCTTGAGGGCTGTACCAGTGGTAGTTCACAGGCTGAGGGTAATTTCGCTGGTGAGAAATGAGAGGGGGAAGGAGTATGAGGCATATCTCGGTCGGATCTTTCCACTCAGTGGGGTGAGAGCATTCACATTCCAAAGCAAATTGTTTCAGAGGCTTCAATGAGTCTGTACTATGTGGACAGTGAGAGACTTCTATTTAGATCTGTGCTTCTTAGGTAGAGGTTCCGAAGAAGATCTGGAACCGAGCTTGCCATTCTGAAACACTTCTGGGTAGGATCAGAGCACGGAACTGAAGAGATGGAAATCATAGATGAGGCTCAAGATCCTCAAACAGAATGTAGTTTCATGGATTAAGTTTTAGGCTATATAACTGAGGCAGATGACTTCGCTGCTGGGTCAGCCGAGACAGATAATGCCTTCTCTCATAAGGAGGCTTTTAGGCAGGTGGCTCAGTCTGCTCTTGCCCTGGGAAGACCTACTTGCGGCTAACACCACTCTATCTAGTCCACTGGCCTGATTCAGAATAATGGTTTCTCTCTCCCTCACCGCCAAAACCCAGCAATGTGAAGTATTTACTTCACCGTTTACAATTAGCAGCAATTTGCTCAAATTTCTTTTGGATTGTGTTGTAAATTCGAATTTTAACACCAGACTGTGTCCAGGTGCTTTTAGTAGCGAGTCATGTCTTTTAAAATCTGTACAATCTCGTTGTTTGTTTTTAAACATCCAAGTCCCTTGCATTTCAGTTTACTTATACATCTTCTTTGGGCCCTAATACTGCAATCCTAAGCAGAGTTACACCCTTCTCAGTCCATTGATCTCAAAGGACTTAAAAGGATAACTGTTAAGGATTGCACTATAAACTGTTGTGGTGTTTTCATGGGGAGGGAAATGAGCATGCTCAGTCCTCACCAGGCTTTTCACAGAAGGCACTTTACAGGAACTCTTGTACATATGCAGAAATTCCTCCCTTAACCTGAAGAGACACTCAGCCATGAGTTCCAATAACTGAAGTTGGAGGGAAAAGCAGAGAGGAAATATGTCACAGGGAAAGTTATGCACCCTCCTGGTTTCTGTAAGCTGTTGAGTTCAACCAGAACAATTTCATCTTACCTTCTTTTTCCCCCCTTTAACAGATGCCTCATCTGTCCTCTCTATTTCATGGCTCCAACACCATACTTTGTACTTTTACAAAGTAATTACCTGCACTTCTGAGGAATGCCCCCATTGTACATCAGCCTCCACTGTTTTTTATGGCGTGGGTTCATTACCCTACTGGTAGCAAACTTGATAGCTGTGTCTATCAGGACTGATGATTTTCATCCCACTTATACTGTCTACTCTTTAAAAGTTTACATTTACAACCATTAACAACTAAGGCAAAATAAGCCATTTACTAATTATGCAAAAGCAAATAAGATTCAGACCTATTACTGCATGCTAAAATCCCCCCCAACCTATTATATGCAACCAGTAGCCCAAGACAGAAGATTGCCAATGTACTGCTTGCTTCCACATACCAGCTGTTCTTTTTTTTTTTTACAATAGTTTATTGATAATTTGTATAACAAAAGATAAAAAATAGGAAGAACTAAAAAACAGAAACTAAAGAAAAAAAGATAAAAAGAATTAGAAAATAAAAAGAAGGGACTTCCGATTTTCTCAACAACAAATATAAATAAAATTACAAATTTATCACTTACTCTATAGTTACAAAGGAGGAAAAAGCTCTCTTTTCTATTAACTAATTTTTTTTCTCCCTTAATTCTCAAAACCATATATCAGTTCATTTTTTTCAGGTTTGTGCAAAAAGTCTATCAGGGGTTTCCAGTTAGCAATAAACACAGATCTCTGATCAAAGAAGTAAGTTTAGCCATCTCTGCAAGTTCCAACATTTTCACCAACCATTCCTCTATTGCAGGTAGTGTCAAGCTTTTCCATTTTTGAGCATATAATATTCTTGCTGCCGTTGTCATATATAAAAACAAAGTGCCATGATTTTTTTCAAACTGTCTGTCCATTAGTCCCAAAAGAAAGGCCTCTGGTTTTATTTGTACATTAGTCTTTGTAATTTTCTGGATTAATAAATGTATTTGTATCCAAAAAAATTGGCTTTATTACAAGTCCACCACATATCCCTTTATGTTGTTCACATTTCCAATGCACAAGGGAAATGTTTTTTGTACATTTTGGCTAATTTCTCTAGTGACACATACCAACGATACATCATTTTATAAAAATTCTCTTTGAGACTAGAATTTAATGTAAATTTATGACCTTTCATCCACATTTTCCATTGTTCTATTTGTATGCCATACCCAAAGTTTTTAGGCAATTTTATCATATTCTTTCACCCATTCTTCCTCTGTCTCATATTTCAACAAAAACATGTACATTTTAGCAATAACATGTTCACCATTTGTACATAATTCTACTTCAAATTCAGTCCCAGCTTGTTCAAATTCATACACTCTTTATCTGTTTTAAACCATTCTAATAATTGTGCATATAAAACCCACTGACAAGTACATCCTTCTGTTATCAGATTTTCTCTTGGTTTCATTTCACATTCTCCTTGGGAGAAATCTAATAAGTCATGGTATGTTAAACACTTATATTAACCACTTCAACATACCAGCTGTTCTCGAGGGGCTTGAGTCAGCCAACATTTTGTTTGCTACACTTAAAGGCACAGACACTGTGAAAGGATTTCATTCCAGAGGATTTATTGCCATCTATAAAAAGCTTCCTGGACACTAGGAAAGGTAGCTCGCAATGAAGCAGTACAATCCTTGAAAACTGTCACTGTTGGGGAATGCTGAAACCAGACTTCTTTTTGCATGTGAGCCATAAGTCTTCTATAAGAAATATGGATTACGAATGAATGACTAATGCCATACCAATAAGGATGCTAAACTCTAACTAAAGCATTCACATTCTTTTTTGTATTCTTGTAGTTGCTATGGAAGCCAATTAGAGCTGAAAGGTGGGATAGAAATATAACAAATAAGAGACAGCAACGCTGAAGTTGCTCTAGTTATGTGGGAGGTAGTAGATGCATCACAGAAGTCAGGTGGCAGATGAAGTCAGGATTATCTGACAACCTCTAGTACGCTTTCCTAAATGCTCCTCAGTAAAAGAATAATTTGTTAATCCAATGCTTCATCACATCCATTTCATTCCCCCCCCTCCAGGCTTATACATTATTTAAGAACAGAAGAACAACAGTCCTCTCTTACTGTGAGCTCTACTCCTACAGTACCTGTGTTTCAAAGCATCTTCTCAGGAAGATAACAACCATCTGATTCAATGCAGAATAAAAGAGGTTTGCAACTACAAGAGCAATACTAGATAGGTGTGCTTTGAAGTGTTTTATTTAAGCCACATGCAAAGAACCTTATTCTCCCCGTTTCTCTTCCTGAGGCGGTTCATACTGAGCCAGCTGCAAAGAGAGAAGGAAAAAAAGGCCATCTTACAAAAGTAAAGAACAACTGCCCCCCAAAAATGCTTTTCTACAGCAATCACAAGTTTTTCTTTCATTGCCTCCATACAGGGTTGCCAGCCTCCAGGTGGCGGCTGGAGATCTCCTGGGATTACAACTGATCTCCAGGTGACAGAGATCAGTTCACCTGGAGAAAACAGCTGCTTTGGAAGGTGGACTCGATGGCATTATACCCCACTGAAGTCCCTCCTCTTCTCAAACCCTGCCCCTCTCAAGCTGCACCCCCCAAATCTCCAGAGAATTCCCAGACCAGAACTGGCAACTCTACCTCCCTGACCAGTGGTTGGAAAGGAGGCCAGGTACACAGAACTGCCCCCCCCCCGGTCTCTCCTGAAATGAAAGCCGGGGTGGGGGTGGGGGGAGATTACCTTTGCCTTAAGCCTCTTGTTCTCTTCCAGGACCGCTTCGTACTTCTCTTTCGCCTCGGCCACTTCCAGCCGCAGGGCCTCCACTTCGGGGTTCTCCGGCGCAGCGGCCGCCCCCAAGTGGTGCTTCAGGAAGCTGGCGGCAAAAGTTAAGGAGACTCGACCCCCACGAGAAACCAGGGCCGCGCTCGCGGCTGCCCAGCCCGCTCCCACGTGGGAGGAAAGGGGAGGGGGAAGATGCAAGGCAGGCAAGCAAAGGATACTCGAGGGCGCAGTTGGGCTTCTCGGGCTCTTCGTACAGGGCGACCAAGACTAGGAAGCAAGGGGCAGTAGGGGTGGGTCAGCGAGTGGGCAGGCCAAGGTGTGTCGTCGTCCCGTCCCCCCCTCCAGCGCGTCTCCCTCCCCGCCCGGCAGGTGCCTCTGCGCCTACCTTTGGTGAGCGTGTCCATGACCCCGGACTTTTCCAAGTAGCGCCGGAACTGCTCCCGCTTGGAGTCGGCGGCCTGCGGGCAGAGGAGAGGAAACGGGAGAGAAGTGAGGGGCTGCGCGGCAAAAACGTCGCCCCGTCCCAGCCCAGCTTGAATTCGGGCAACGAACCTTGCTGTTCGCCATCGGCACTTCCCTATCGGCGGCCTCAACTGCGCCTGCGCCGAAGAGAAGGCTACTGCGCCCTCTGGGGCTTTTTTAAGGCGACGCGGCGTTCTCCCGTCGCCACGGAGACCGGAGGGCGAGCCCGGCGCGCTCCTTGCGCCTGCGCAGAGGGGAGAGGGAGAGGCCTTGCCGCTGGCCGGAGAAGGGAGTGGGAGGGCTGTTCCTGTCAGCCCTGGCGCGACCGCCTCTCAGATGCAGAGGTCTGGAGCGGCACGCTTGCCGCCAGCCGCCGTTGGGGTGTGGGATGGCCTGTCCTGCTCTACTGGGAGGGCCGCTGGGCTCCCCCTCAGCGCGGGAAGGGGCGTTTCAAGGGCGGTCGCCGCCTTGGCTCCCTGAAGCGCCGCCTCGTTGTTGTTGGAGCTGCTGCTGTTATGAGGGGGCGGTGGCGACCCAGGCCCTCGGTGCTCTTGGCGGTCCTCCGAATGGCAAAGCGCTGCCGGCTCCATTTGGTTTCCCAGGAGCCAGCTGAACCCGCTCGGAGCGGAAGGCAGGGGCCTCGGGGGCGCCTCGACGCGTAGTTGCATCTCAAGGCCGTTCCTCACAGCAGCTGCGTAAGCCTCATCCGCCTCGTCTCTCCTTCTGTACTGCCCGCAGATTCCCTTTCGGGCCTTCTTGAAAACCAGGTGCCCGAGCTCCAGGATATTCAAACACAAGGAAACGGTTGCTATGGATTGCATAAAAACAAGGAAGACAGTCTTTTCTGTCGGTCTGGAGACAAAGCACTCGACAGTGTTTGGGCAAGGAGCTGTTTGACACTTGTATAGAGGATCTAGTTGAAATCCATACAAGAGATACTGGCCAATCATAAATCCAGTTTCAAGGACAGATCTAATCAAAATGTGGATCACATAAGTATAAAGCAGTGAACCCCGGAGGGGTGCCTTGTTGAGCTTTCTTTGCTCCAGTTGTCGGAGTTCCCTCTCTAGTTTTTTACGATCCTCGATCATTTCAAATTCAGCTCCCTCCAGTTCAGCCCTCATCTTTGCTTTTTTCTTTTGCCGTTCTTTTTCTAATGTTCTTAGTCTGTATAAGGCATGACCCATGTACACCAAGGAAGGTGAGGATACAAAGATAACTTGCAAAACCCAGTATCTTATGAGAGAAATGGGGAAGGCATGATCGTAACACACATTTCTGCATCCAGGTTGCTGTGTGTTGCAGATGAATTCAGTTTGCTCATCATTCCAGACGTCTTCAGCAGCCACGCCAAGAACAAGCATCCGGAATATGAAGAGGATGGTTAGCCAAACCTTGCCAATGGTAGTGGAGTGAATATGGACTTCTTCTAAAATTCCTCCCAGGAAACTCCAGTCTCCCATGGCTACTTTGCCATTCTAGCCATGTTGGGGCAGAGGGAACAAAAGAGATGGTTATGTGGCTAAATAAACTTTACATGGTGCAGGAAGGAGAAAATTCAGAACAAAGTGACTAGGTCAGAATAATTCTGTTGACTAGCAGCCTGATACACTTCTAGCATTCAAACACTAACTTTTAAAAGTATTTTCCAAGTGTGGTCTCAGGCTAGGCTTTTCATTCTCCAACCTTGCTTCCCTTCTCTCAGGGAAAGCATGGGCTAAAGTCACTGCTAAGAGGTAAAGCTTCTTCTGTAAAATTCTAATGTGCTGAGTGAGAGGTTGACCATACATAGCATGCATTCCTTAACTTGATCTGTGACTTTTTGCCATAAATAAAAGTACTATTCCCAGCTGTACCAGAAGCTGAGATCAGCACAGTTGGAAGAAGAGAGAGACTTGTACCACCTGAATGTTCCTTGTGAAAGCAATGGTTTACTTTTTCCCATTTCTGTTCAAGTGGAAGTAAAGAGCTCCTCTTGGGGACAGCACTAAGATATACTGCATCCCTTAACACTATGGCCAGCATTATGTGCTGGGAATCATGTTTCTGCTCCTTCCATGGTCATGATTCCAGTCACTTTCTTACAAATAAGTCAAGTAGCTCCAAATCAGTTTTGTGGGGAAAAGTAAACTGGTTGAAGCAAAGCTTGCACCAGAAACCAGTACGTTGCAATTATCTCCATACTGTAGGATCTCCATCCTGAAAATTGTTGGATATTCTAACTGCATGCAAGAGGATCTTGGGGGGGGGGGGGAGTGTCAAGAGAATTATCTAACTCAGGTGCACTTGGCAGTTGGCCCCTCTCATTGGTTAGACAGCGAGCCTCTTTGGCTGTTAATTGCCATCTGTTTTTATCTTATATAGGACCTCTCATCATCTCTCTCTCACATGGGCTTGGAGCTGTAGCAAGTTAACTTTTCTGAAGTTAATCTGTTCACAAAAAATTAAATGTTCCTACATGAATATGTCATGTGAGATGTGTTTCTGTTTTTGTAAGTAAAAATTTCTCGTTACCATTGGAGTTAAATCATCTTTGTAATTTGTTAGAACAGCATTTTCCCTTAACCAGGAAATATGGAGGATCAGGGATACTGCGTAAAGCTTCTGTGCTTCCAAGGAAATTGATTTTTTTTTAACATTTAACCCAATAGGTTATGGGCCCAGAGTCTATCCGAAGCTAATGTTTAAAAAGGACTTAAAGTCTTTGATTAGCAGATCCCCTTGTTTTTTTTATCTTTAAAAATTCTCTATTGTTCTTCTCCATACTGCTGTGATAAGGATGGCTGAACCAAGCAGATATTTGGAGATCTCAAAACTTACTGCTGAGAACTATAGAAGCTGGGTTAAAAGGTTTCCTATCCTTGAAGTAAACATGGCTGCTGGAATCCTAGAGGAAGAAAAAACAACAGAGAAAAGCAAGGAATTGGACTCTTGGATAATCATTAATTGGATTGCCAAGAATATTATTATAGGATCATTGGATGACAGTGAGACTTTCATGTCTGAAAATTCCCAGACAGCAAAAGGAATGCTTAAGAGCCTAGAAGAGTCTTTTGGGTTTAAGTAACAAGGAGCATGAATAAGAAAACCTTGCAAAACAAGGTTACATAACAGAGAAAAGTGGAAAATATATATCTGAACTGAGGCAGGTGTTTGAAAATTTAGCAATCTGGCTTTAATGTAAGTGATAAAAGGCAAATTTTATGCTTGAGACTTTGGGGAAACATTTTTCTGCATTTGTGAGTGTGCAGAGTCAAAATTGAAAGAAAGATGCATAACTTTCAATCGGGCACTAAAAGAATTGCAGGAGGAATGCGCAAAATGGCTTATTGAATTTGAATCACTGAAGATTTTATGTAAGCCGCCCTGAGCCGCTCCGGAGGGCGGGTTAGAAATCTAATAAATAAATAAATGGTTCAAGTTACATTTCTAGAAAGAATTTGAAAGAGCAAGTCCCACCCAGAGAAATGGAAAGAAACCAATTGCTGTATTGCTTTAATTGCAACAAAAGGGGTTACTTTGCAAAGGACTGTAGAGAGCCACCCACTAGTGATAATTTTTCTAAGATGCACAGAAAGAGTACACAAGCTATAAACATAGGCAATTTTAAAAATCAAAAGCATGATGGTCCTAATGCAGCATAGAAAGGAAAAAGTTTTTTACTAATTGACCAGAATGAAAAGCGAATAAGTAGCTAATAGACAGTAGAGCATCTAGTCACAGCACACACCGCAAGGATTTCTTTGATGAACTTGTGAGAAAGTGAGAAAGGAGTAATAAAAATTGCTAATGGTGAATACATACAGATTCAAGGCATAGGTATTGGCACTTTATGTTGTAGCACACTTCACAAAAATTTCCTAATGGAGATGTCCTGTGCACACCTGAATAAAGCTGTAATTTGTTGAATGTGTCTGTATTAGACAACAAAGGCTTTGACATGTTTTAGAAGTAAGAAATGTAAATGTATGCACAAGGTAACCAAAAGGGAAAATATATGAATTGAATCTTGCAGGTAAACAGATACCCCTGTCAACATGAAAAAGTCTGGAATTGTTGCACAGATGCCTAGGACATATTAATTCAAAGGTAATTCTAGGCCTTCAAGACCTTGCCAAAGGCATTAAGATAGAGCCATGTGATATCAATGACATAAGCAAATGTGCATGTTGTATAAGAGCAAAAGGAGACCTTCATTTCCACTCAGAAATGAACGTACTAGCAAGCCATTAGAATTAATTCATAGTGATGTCCTTGGACCAATACATGTAACATCAAATGGTGAAAATAGGTATCTTTTAATCTTTCTGGATTATTTCTCAAAGTACTCAGTTGCATATTTGCTGAGGCAAGAGTGAAGTTCATACATTCCTAGAGATACATAGCTATGATTTCTAACAAGTTTGGAAGAAAACCTCAAATACTACAGACAGATAATGGTGGTGAGTTTATATCACATCATCCACAAACCTTGGCAGAGGAAGGCATCTTACACAAGAAGTTGGTGAGCTTTACACCTGAGCAGAATGGCACTATTGAAACAGATCTTTATTGGAGATGAGCAAATGCATGTTCATGGATGTAGGCTTACCAAATAAATGGTGGGGCAAAGCAATCCTGGCTGCAAACTACCTCCAGAACAGACTGCCCAGAAAAGGCAGCACACACACACTTTACCAAGGTGCCAGACATGGGACACATTACGGTATTTGGCAGCAAGGCCTTCATGTTTGAACCCAAAGGAAAAAAAACTAGATTCCAGAACCAGAGAAAGCGTTTTTATGGGATATGATTCTTGAAGTAAGGGGCATAGAGTGCTGTACCTAGAGACGGGTGAAGTCTACATCAGGCATGTGATTCACTTTGACGGAAGCAGAGCCAGAAGAGAAGAAACTGCATCATGTGGCTCAGAAAAGGCAGATGACCAGTACCAGCTTTTGGACCTTGAACCAGTGTGTAATG
This sequence comes from Gekko gecko, assembly GCA_029375565.1. Taxonomy (NCBI): domain Eukaryota; kingdom Metazoa; phylum Chordata; class Lepidosauria; order Squamata; family Gekkonidae; genus Gekko; species Gekko gecko. The sequence continues at coordinate 199,559,288 of JAPDNY010000005.1, forward strand.
ATGAAACATCAGAACAAGACATACAACCTGAGCAAGCAGATTCTAAAGCAATTGTGCCAGAGATTGAGAGCAATACAACACAAGAAGAGGAAGCAGGTGAGAATGAGAAGGTAAGTGGATTGGACGGTTCTGTGTCAGCAGATGAAAATCCGGGATCATACCTCCAATGCTCATCGCAACCAAACAAAGGCATACCAGCCTTGTACTTGTCCTATCTTGCAAGGCTGGTGTTACTGTCTGAACCTTCTACCTGGAAGGAAGTAGAATAGATGCCAGCAACCAAAACCAGCAGGTGGAAGAAGGCAGCACAAAAGGAGATTGATGCACTACACAAAAATAAAATGTGGACCTTGACAAAGCTACCACCAGGAAATAATCTTATTGGATGTAAGTGGGTGTTTAAGGTCAAACAAAATACAGGCAGAAACATGGAACACTACAAAGCAAAATTAGTTGCTAAAGGCTTCTCACAAATATAGGCTTTGATGAAACCTTTGCACCGCTGGAAAAAACAGTACAATCAGATTACTTTTGAGCATTGTAGTGTCCAAGAAGATGCAGGTCAAACATCTAGATGTAAAGACAACATTTCTTACGGGGAGATCCAGGAAGATCTGTAAATGGAGCAGCCCAAACAACCAAATTTAGTCTGCAAACTGCAGAAGGGGCTGTATGGACTAAAACAGGCAGCACGTGCCTAGAATGAAAAATTACAGACAATGCTCATAGCACAAGGCTTCAAACAAGGAGAAATAGATTCATGTGTGTACACTAAACGCAAAGAGGGGCATTGTACCTTTGTACTTGTGTTATTCTGGGTTATGACAGGCAAATGGACTATAACAGTGCGGTAAAGTGCCTAAGCAGAAAAGTAGAAATTAAAGCGCTAGAAGATGTTTCCTACTACCTGGACGTACAAATTGAAAGGGAGAAAGATGGTTCATATCTCCTAACCAAAGGCAGAAAATAGTTGAACTCTTGCAGATGTCAGGTCTAGAAAATGCCAACACAGTGGCAACACCTGTGAAAAATCAGAGGCAAGACGATGAGACTAGCAACTTGCATAGTGAACATATGGTGGATGTGTGGTTTGAACCAGGGCCCTCTAGTTCACAGTTCATCTCTGAGCCATCATGTTATATTGGCTGCTCCCTGTCTCTCCCCAGGATGCAGTAAAAATGCTTCTGTTTAAAGAATACTAACCCTTCCCTGTATCTGGCCTTTCATTCAATAACTTCTAGAATCTGGTATTGTGTGAGCAAAAAGCATGTCTATACATACATGAAGCTCATAGGTGGTTTATAAGAGTAGACCTGCTGGACCATATTCATGGTCCATCTTGCCCAGCAATGGCCAGCAAGTCAGATGGCACAGAGAAGCCCATAGGGCAGAGACTGCCAGTAGCCCTCACCTGCTGACTTCTCCAGCTTCTCAAAATTCTGCCTTAACCTGTCTAGCTAATACCCAACAACAGACCAATCCTCCATCCAGACCAGTGGCCATCACCATGCCTCATGGTGATGAGTACCACAAGTCAGCTACCCAATGCATGAAGTAGTACTTTCTTTTGTCTATCATGAATCTACTGTCAGTCAGTTTCGTAACGTGAATCCAAACAATAAGAGTTCTACAAAATTATACATGGCATAAGCCCAGCCTAGCCCAATCTCATCAAATCTTGGAAGCTAAATAGGGTCAGCCCTGGTTAATACTTGGATGGGAGACCACCAAGAAAAACCAGGGTTGCTGTGCTGAGGAAGGCAATGACAAACCACTTCTGTTTCTCTCTCGCCTTGAAAACCCCATGGTCCTAGGGCTACTATGAGTCAGTTGTGACTTGATGACACACAATTATAATTAACTATGCATGGTATAGAGAAAGTGGATAAACTTTGCTCCCTCTTCCATAATACTGTCATGTCACCTCTCAGTCACCTTTTTTCTATATTTAGAACTCCCAATATGCTTTAAGCTTACCTCACAAACACAGGCAATCTAACCCCATTACAATTTTGGATGCCCTCTACTGCTGAGGCATTAGATGATATGGAATTTCATCAATATAACTAAATTTGCAAAGAGAACTCAGCTGCTACACTGAACCCATTTGAGTTGCTTCTCCCAGAGAAAAACACTTCGATTACATACATCCTGACTATACTGTTCATTTGTAATTTAATAGCTGCAAGAGTCATGCAACAATGACACATACCTTCTTGCACGGAAACAAATCCTATAAGAGCCCCATGGGATCCAGCAGCTGGCTCTTCTGCCTATCCAGCAGGCTTCACAGAACAGCAAGGAAAGAACTTCCCCTCACAGCTGGGGCGTTCAATGTAATGCAAGCACAACGATCAATATGCCATTCTATTTGTAGCTGCAGCTTGGTTTCAGAATTTTATTATGAGCCAAACCACAACAAAAACAACAAAACTGAAGAGGCCACTTTGGGGTCAGGAAGCAATTTTTCTCCATGCCATCTTCTGGGCATGCAGCAGGGGTCACTGGGGTGGGGGGAGGTATTTATGAATTTCCTGCATTGTGCTGGGGATTGGACTAGATGACCCTGGATGTACTTTCCAACTCTATGATTCTATGATACTTCTGTCCTTACTCAGCATGTTAAATCTTTATTTGTAATCATCCAGCCTTCCCTTCAGTTCATTATTTACACACAAATATTGTTGACATTTCTCTAAATGTTCATTGGGATCAGAGGTATGGAGAATTTCCTCAGAACCAGGTTTAGACAAGCTATCTAAAACAGTGATACCATTTCTCATGTACATCTCCCGTTCTCTCTGAGGAAGCCTCCTCGCCCATCCATCTCAATCATGGCCATTTGTTCTTGTTTCTACTCCAGAAACAAATGTGGTAGAATCCCCCTTCTTAGTCTCAGTATGGTTTGTTATATGCTGGAGAGACTTGGAAAAAGACTAAAACAATGAAAAATTGTGATTGGGACCCAGTGGGAGGATGTTCCAGTAGAACTAATAGTTGGGTTAGGATGATGCCCAATATTCTCTTTTCAGCTAAGCAGGATGTGATGGTCAGAATCCATCCAGTGGGGACTGGACAGGTGAGCATGCCACCGTTTGGACTAATCAGGTAAAGGTAAAGGTTCCCTTGCTCGAAAGCCAGTCGAATCCGACTCTAGGGTTGCGGTGCTCATCTCCGTTTCAAAGCCGAAGAGCCAGCGCTGTCCGAAGACGTTTCCGTGGTCATGTGGCCAGCATGACTAAACACCAAGGCGCACGGAACGCTGTTACCTTCCCACCGAAGTGGTACCTATTTATCTACTTGCAATTTCTTGCTTTCGAACTGCTAGGTTGGCAGGAGCTGGAACTAGAGACAGGAGCTCACCCTGTCATGCGGCACCCGGGTCTCGAACTGCTGAACTACTGACCTTCCACAGCCTGCAGTTCAGTGTCTTAACCACTTGAGCCACCGCAGCTCCTTTGGACTAATCAAGACCTTCACAAAAGTCTGGGCTGGAACTGAATCTGCCCTAAAAAGAGTCCCTGTCTTCCCATTCAGGACTTTCTGACTCTCTCACACTATGGTATTAGCTCAGCAAGTATACAACAGTGTCAAGCAGTGCATCACATGAGGCTCTCCCAACTAAACATTTGTTCTGGACTATGGATGTAACAGAGGCTGTGGGTTCTTCTGTTCTGCTCAACTAGGGTCACCAACTCCCGGGTGAGAAATTCCTGGCAATTTCAGGGTAGATTCTGAGGAGGGCAGAATTTGTAGAAGGGTGGCATTTCAGCAGGGTAATGCAACAGAGTCCATCATTACCCCCAAAGCAGTCATTTCCTCCAGGTGAACTGATCTCTGCCACGCAGAGATCAGTTGTAACTCCAGGAGATCTCCAGGCCTCACCTGAAGGTTGGCAACTGTATGATCAATAGCCTCAAGTCCACACATCCTCTTTCAAGGCTGCATGTCTTACAGAGTTATCGTGCTTCCCCAACACTCCAATGCTTATCTCTTGTCCCACCCCCATTGTACATGGATTGACACTGTAGTAGGTATGTGGAAGATAAAACAGTTGTGGGGAACATTTATTGTGACATAAACTCATGAATCAGAGTTCATTTTGTCAGATGCAGAGAACTTTATATTGAAACTATAAGCAGTGGGGGGGTGGATTGGGGAGTTATTGCATAGAAAAGTCAGAAAGCCGTCAGTGTTATCTACTTAAGACTGGCTCCATGGTCTCAAGTGGAGATCTTTCACATCACCTACCACCTGTTCCTTTTAACTGGAGATGCCAGGAACTGAACCTGGGACCATCTGCAGTGGGGCTCCTCTAAATACGTAAGTTGTGAAGACACAGCATTCCTCCCACTGCTTGTGTCTGCACTGTTTTGTGAACTGCATGTATTTTTAATTCTTTAGTTTGAATTCCGCTGCTGCTGAACAATTCCAACATGAGCACACACACACACACTTCTATCCATTTCTTTTGGCTTTCAACGTGGCAGAGAAGCAAGGCAAGTATTTTATAAACCTTTTATTTTTAGGGTCATCCCCACTGCTCATCTTCTGGGAGGCTGTAATTCAGTGGCTGGGTAAGTAGTGGTGGGCCTTCTTGCCACTGTGTGCTGGCAAGATAAAGCGCTCCAGAAAAAGAGACTTGCAGGAGCTTCACATAAAAGGCTAGAATGTGTTTGGGGCAGGCTTTGCTGAACTGTGGACAAAAGCCAAATGAGAAGTTTACTTCCCTTTAGCTCTCTACAGATTCTTTATACTGCAGCCACTCAGTCGTGCTATACAAATGCAAGAGGACTCTACAGAGCAACTATTACTACGCCAGTTGTAAGCCAGTTAGGAAGTTTGCTTGTTTTTATCAAATTTTAAAATCCTGGAAAATCTCAGGTTAGATGGGCATGGTCACGATATTTTCAGACGGTAGCTTTGTTGGTCTGTAGTAAAACCGCTAGATTTGGGTTCAGTAGCACCTCAGAGATCAACAAGAGTATAAGAGCATAAGCTTTCAAGAGTCAAAGCTCCCTTCATCAGATACGGGTAGGAATGGAGATCTCTAAGTCTTTATATCTCAGTTGGAAGATGAGAGGAGTATAGGAACTCAGGATGCAAAGGTGAAATGCATATTGTAATCAGTTTGATTAGAGCAGGGGGAAAATGCTTTGGAGCAGAAAATAAGCATCTGTAGTCACGATACAACTAGCAAACTATAGCCAGAATCACCATGACTGGGGCATTTTTGTATGCCGCCCTCCCCAACATGAACGGTATAAAGAAATGTGTCTTGCACAAGCAAGCATCAGGATTCTGAAAATTCTCAGTAGCTGGTCAATAGCCCATCTGCTCTGACAGTGAGTCGCAAATCAATCGGTCATGTCCCATTTCATAGTTAAATGAAACCTGAGGCCAGTGTAATTAAATCAGCTGTACAAGCAGCATTGCCTGCTTTCCCATAGGCACGGCAGCAAATGATTTCTGTTTCAATGGGATTTTACTACTGCCTGAAAGCACTCAATGGCCAGTTAAAATCTCCTCTCCTCTCCTCTCCCCCCACCCCATCCCATCCCACCCCACCCCATTAGTATTTGAAGGATCTGGATATAGGTTATCAATACATACACCCTTTGCCAAAACATTTTATTGTATCTTGATATCATTACAGGAAACTCAGTATCAGAAACCTTCTGTTTTTAATAAGGATACATTTTAAAGGTAATAGTTATTATGGCATCAGGTTGAGGTGGGGTTATCAGAGCAGGGAACCATGCAAGCTTTCTGGATATCTACAGGGCCACTACCTCTTAAGGCTCACTGTTTGGTCACTTCTGATCTCCCCAACCACACAAACCTAACATTACAGTGGAAAAAGAAATATAGTGCTGACTGATTAGGTTTAGTGTGGCATGTGTTGTAAACTGTCCTTTATATTTTTTCCACTATTGTGCTGGAGGTTGAGAGAAGTGATTGAATATTCTAAACTCTATTATGAATTCTTAAAGTTTGTTTTTATTAACTTCATTTTATATAGAGTGCCCTCTACAGTTCTTCTCCTAAGATTAATGGTTTCAGGAGTAACACATGAGTCAGTCATAATTAACGAAAGGGGAAGCAGGGATGTAAATGAGCGAGAGAATCCAGCGTGATCCTGGTGGAAGGGCAGTTTGTTGATACTCAGGAACTCAGTGAATCTGGGATACAGCCCTTCAAGTAGACAGGACGCAGTCAAAGGCTTAACTGGTGGTAGGGAATCATGGTAAAAACTTTGTGCCTGCAGAATATTACTATGTTTTAGAATTCCCTAAACAGCAAAGGGAGCTGCGGTGGCTCAAGTGGTTAAGACACTGAACTGCAGGCTGTGGAAGGTCAGTAGTTCAGCAGTTCAAGACCCGGGTGCCGCATGACAGGGTGAGCTCCTGTCTCTAGTTCCAGCTCCTGCCAACCTAGCAGTTCGAAAGCAAGAAATTGCAAGTAGATAAATAGGTACCACTTCGGTGGGAAGGTAACAGCGTTCCGTGCGCCTTGGTGTTTAGTCATGCTGGCCACATGACCACGGAAACGTCTTCGGACAGCGCTGGCTCTTCGGCTTTGAAACGGAGATGAGCACCGCAGCCCTAGAGTCGGATTCGACTGGCTTTCGAGCAGGGGAACCTTTACCTTTACCTAAACAGCAAAGAGCCTTCACCTTGGTCTGCTTTCAATGCTTTACCATTAGATCTTTTGGAACAGAAATACACATGTATCCCTTACTCTCAATGTGTTTGCCCCCACCAATTGTACAGGGCTGCAACAGTCAACCATGTGTTACTGTATCGTCCTTTGTACAGAGACATTTGGTCTCTATACATAACTCCAAACTTAACAAATTTTCCAGGAGACCTGTTGAATTTTATATTCCCCTCCCCCTCTCAGATGGTTCTAACGAAACCACCTTTAAGGTGGCCAAATTTTGCACCTCAGTACGTTCAACAAGGAAAAAGCTGGTTAAGTCTTTATTAATTACATCTGAACTTTTGGAACCATATTTATAATATAAAATCATATTATATGGCTCTGAAATGTTACGGTATGTAGATGTACTGACAATTGTGTGTGTCAATCTTGGCTGATCTATGATTCTAATAAAGGCTGACTGATTGAGGAATGGTATTGAGGAAAACAGAGTTCACCTCACAATTAAGAGAGCCAAAAAGTCCCAAGGAGGAATTACAGATCTGAAGTGATACAAAAAATAAGCACACAAAAATAAGGGTGAGGGAAGAGCCACCCTTAGCCAGTTACAAAACCTGAATTTCCAGCATTCATTGGAATGCTACAGTTAGCTAACTATTCTCTACTGATGCAGAATAGACTCAGAGTCTTTTCTCTCTCCTCCTCCCTCTACTGGAATTTTTTGCAGAAGACAAATGACCAAAAGCCAGTTCAACTTTCAAGTAGCCAAGATGTCTGCAGTAGGGGTTGCCTCACCCCCTGATCAAGCAGCCTTTATTTCTGCAGGCTCTTCTTTGCTCCCCCATCACCACCACCTGGGTTTGGGCAACAGAGGAGTAGGACACGGCAGGACCAATGGCTGACCCAGCTGCGTGCAGCATAGCCTTCCAAAGAGTTGAAATCTAGCACTGGGTGCCACAGCCTCACCTCCGCTGTGCCAGTGAACTACTGAACCAAACAATAAAAGCCGCAAATAATTCCTAAAACTAATGGCAGTGAGAAATGTTTGCTTTAATATGGAAAAAGTACAAAAGGCATTTTCAGATAAATGAAATAGTTTTTTTTAAAAAAGCACTGTTTAAAAAAACTAAAACAATTACAAATATGCAACATATTTAAAACAACTGTATTATCTTCAGAAGGTTTTTGTATTGTTCTGTTAGGCAGTGTGGCCTATTAGTTTGCAGGTGAGAAAAACACATTGAAGAATACTGCAAATGCCACAAAGACCAAGTAAGCCACAATGGAGACCCAGAATCTTGGATCTTTAATAAAATTGTGATCAAAAGAGCTGAATATGACATAACCTATCGACATCCCAGCAAGGCCGCCTGCAATGTGAGCCACAAAGGAAACCTGAAGAGAGAGGGGGAAAGGGAAATTCAGAAAGAGTAGGACCCATATCCCAAAGTCATTTAACAAGCACTGTTGCTGCAGCAGCATTAACGAACCTGCCTGCTAGAACACATGCATCAAAGACTTGAGGGCAGCTCCCAGGTGCTGGGCCCCTTCCCATCCAAAGGAGCCATTAACATTTGTGCAGACAGAAGGAAGAGGAACTCCCAAGAAAGACTTCAAAACCAAAAAGGAAAACAAATCTGAGCTCAGAAAAGACCAGGAAGTCAAGCAAAGGTGCGTCTTCTCCCATTTCTCCTTTAATCGATCCCATCAATGACCAGGACAAGGTCCAAGCCCCTCAGCGTTATAATTTCTTCAGGGCTGCAACTTGAAACTCTGTTGACTGCCTCAGCTAAAATATGGCCATTTTGTGCAGATCAAGGTCCCCTCGTTCTGTATGTTCCAACTTGTGGCAGCAAAAGAATGCACAGATTTCCTGTCCATACATTACAACCAGTGGAGGAAAACACTTGAGTAGGCAAAGTGCTCCCTTTCTGCTCTTTACCATCTGTAACCAAAAAGCACTTGTCCAGAAAACCCATTTGTACATCTTTTTCCCCCAACAGCTTGAATGCTGAGAAATTGCCCTTTGGTTCTTTTTGCAGATTTCACATACCTGTCAGTTAGTTTTCAGCACCCAACTGACCTCTCACTCTGACTTAACGTGCCAAAGAGGAAAAGCATGCTGTAGGAAAGAAAATTGCAGAGTGCATAGGAATAATCCCAACCATGAAAAAACATGCAGGGCTTCAGTATCACAGTGATGAGGATACTGTGCCAGTCTGGGTGCAAGGAAAGCAGAAGAGCACCAAGAGAAGAATGACCTAGGAGAATAAAACTGAAATTCTGTCACGGGAAACCATTACTTACTAAAGGTGCGTCCGCAGGAGAAAAAAATCTTCTGTACAAAGCAAATCCTACGTCTGTCCCAACTAGGAAATCAATACAAATCATTAGCAGCCAATTGTTCAATCCCTAAACATTTCAGAGCCCACCCACAGGCTCCTTACCAGCTGAATGGTGCTGGAACTCCAAGTGAGGTGCAGAAAGTTATTTGGAAATAATACAGGAAGTGAAAGATGCAAGCAAGGAGAAGAACACCCCTTAAAGCTGGAACTAGAGACTTAAATCTTGAAATAATGCATATAAAATTATTTGTAGAACCCGTGAGTTAGGCCGGGGCCACTTTCTGAGGTTAAAGGAAAAAATACTCTTCATCCAGCAGACTCATCATTATGCAAAACAATGTGTCTTTTGACAAAAATGGAATCCATATTCTATTATTGAGGGGGGCGAGAGACAAAACACGATGTGCCATCTTCACAAGAGGTGAGACTAAAGATGCAAAATTTCCAGAAATTTTGAAGCCATGGGGGGAAAACATTTTTTCCAGGAAAAAACTGAAATCTGGGGGAAAACTGAAATATATGCAATATTTATCAAATCTAAGCCTATGAACAATATAAGACACAATTTATACATTAGCTAGCATATAAAATTGGATTAATTCACGTATTCATGAAATTTAAGAGTTTTAATGCCTTAGAAAGCAATCATACTTAGGGCAATTCAATGGTGCTTACTCCCAGGAAAGTGTTCTTAGGATGGCACTGTTGATTTCCTACATGCACACCTTCAAATACACCCAATATTTATGTAAGAGTGCTGAAAACTGCTGCCCCCTATGCTATCATGTAAATAAGAAAAAAATGCATGTGCCCAAATTTAAACACCAAAAATCAATGATTATATAGATATGACATATATAGTACTCAGAACAAATTTTCCTATGACACAGTAAATGGACAGGTAGAAATTCACAGGTAAAGTTAATCACGGGTAGAAATTCACAGGTGGAGTTTTTCCCAAAACAATTTGTAATAATAAATTCATTAGCGGAAATGGACAAAATGACAAAGAAGCTTAATGGACAAATGGCAGAACAGTATACAAAGAATGGGAAGGGTTGAAACTGTATCTAGAAACTGAACATAGAATGAAGGGGAAATATATAACCTGGATACGTTTGGATATTGAACGTGAAGTGAAACGAATTTGGAATTGTACTATACTGTTATCTGAAAATATGATGTAATAGTAGAGGTTTTTATAATAGTTACCTGGTTTGATAATGCATATAAGTTTAAACTTGATTATCGTTTTATATCTTTGTTTGTTATTAGCAGTGTTGGAAGCCTATTAGGGGGTGGGAGGGTTGGGGATTTTTCTTGAATTTGTATTGGTACCGTTATTGAAAATGTTGACTGTTTATTTCCAATAAAAAAATTTGTTCAAAAAATAATAATAATAATAAATTCAAAAAAGTCCTTGAAGTGTAAGGATGTGGTAGTCTCTCTGCCAGCTGACTCGACGGTTATAAATACATTTTAATTATTTTTTCAAGAATCATGCTGGATTCAACATATCAAAGATACACCTAGACATCCACAAAGTATATTCAGATACAGCAATCTTCAGTGATTCCCAATGGAAAATCAATTATTTCTTGGAACCTCCCTTCAAAATTCTGAAGCATTTCACCACTATGCCATTTCCCTCTAATGGAAAAATTTTCTGCATCTCCATGAGATGTTTCTTTCAAGAGCCAAACAAAAAGTCTTCCCATGGCTATTTAACACATGCGGAGAAGCCACTCGTCAGTTTATTCTGAGAAGAAGCACAGCAGAAGAACCGAGGCAAGCATTTCCTCCCAGTTAAGTGGGCTTTATAGAATATGAGCAGAAACATGCAAGAAGGAAGCTTACCTATTAGGAAGATTATTAGTAATCTGGCAACTCCAAACAGCGGAATCATTTCACGGAAGTTCTGTAAAGATCAGAGGCATAAATGAGCTCTCAAATAAATTCCACACGTTACAAACTTTCTCAGCACTGCTCCAGATGTTACCCTGCACCCAAATGCATCTTATGTAAGCCCGGGAAAGAAATTTTTATAATGTCACCTTGCAAACCAGTATTAGAGTTGGGGGGGGATGTCAAATTCAATACATTATTCCCACATAGTAAGGAGAGTCACCATAGAATTTTGAATCCAGGAATTGTTCTGCCTTGTTTGTGATATTTTTCTCAACACTTCCACTTTGCAAATAAATCAACAGAGGAGACCATCTCAAACCGCTTCCAAATTTCTTGGGGGCTAAACCCCTTTTAGAAGCCTGCATAGCCCAGGCTAGCCCAATCTTGTCAGAACTTAGCAGCTAAGCAGGATTGGCCACGGTTAGTAGGATGGGAGACCCACCAGGGTTGCTATGAAAAGGAAGGCAATGGTGAACCACCTGTGTTGATCTTTGGCTTTGAAGCCTCATGGCCCTGGTCAGTTGCAAATTGATATTATTAAGTCCCCTTTTCCTTACCACTAGAACATTCATGAAGTATCCTCCAATAAGAGCATAAACTCCTCCCGATGCTCCTACTAGGCCATGAAGTGGATCACAGACTGAGCTTGCCAAGGAACCTGGAATGGGGGGGGGAGAGAGAGAGAGAGAAGGGTTATAGTACATTAATGGGACAATGCTGCCTCCTAGCATAAGTCGAGAGTTTCTATGACTAACCAGGTAATATCATTGGGTTTAGGCTGGGGTAACAATCCCTAGCACCACACTTGCAGTACCAACAACAAACAAATATGGGTAACAATAATTGTAGTATAGATTTGATTATAACATTTATTTCCTTTTGATTATTCATATTCTTCCGGTTTTCTAGGGTTCTCTTTATAAGCAAGATTTTCTTAGGATGTAATATAGATCTATTAAGCAGTAGGCCTTTCTCTTTAAGGCTGGATCAATTTTTCTAGCTGATGCTAGCAGACAAGACCGTTAGATACAAAGTTCATGGGTTTCAATTGTTTAGGTTATAATTTCACAGTGTCTGGGTCAAAAAGGATTTTTATCTCCGTATCAGAGAAAAACACCTTTGTTTGGGTGCATAGAAATCTTGCTTGATAGCATTTAGGTCAGATTACGTGAGCAACTGACGCTGTTGCACAGACACGCCTTTCTTCATATTTGACCAGTAAGGGAATTTTTATTCAGATGATGTTTAATTTTTTGTAATCAATTATGCTTTTTAAATATTATTTTCATGATGATGGTGTGATGATGTCATTTGAAGTATAAAATTTCATGTATTTCCTGGCTGTGCGCAGAAAGCAGTGAATTCTGGATAGGCTGTCTGGCCTAACTGTTCTCAGATGTTTTGGTTGCAATTAAAACACTAAGATCTTCCTCCTCATTTTTGACTCCATTTCTTGGCTGGAAATTTATTTGTACAACATAATGGAAGTGAAAAATATCCTGCAAAAAGCCAACCCTTATAGTCCTAATATGCTATATAATATGTCTCAATTCAAGCGCAAACACTCAGGCTGGACTTTTTAACTGGTCTTAGCAGATACTTCATTTTCTATCACTTTTCTCAAATCCTTACTGCCGTGCCTACCTGCAATCACTCCAGCCATGTACACCAGGCCAACTCTGTGTCCTTTGTGAACCAATTCAAGGGGGATTCCCAAAAAAAGCTGGAGGAAAAGATTTCCTAAGATATGCTGAATGCTGCCAAGAGAAAAGAAGACAAAATTTACAAGGATGAACTAGCAAATGATTTCTCCAGAGCATTTATGTCTGCCTTCACTAGATGGAGAACCATAATCAGCGCTCAGAATACCTGTTTCCAACCTTTACACTTCAGCAGTCTCTGGATATTTAATGTTACGTATGGTTATTACACCCCGACCTGGATGGCCCAGGCTAGCTGCATTTCTTCAGCTCTCATAAGCTAAGCAGGGTCAGCCGTGGGTTAGTAGTTGAGGAGACCACCAAGGAAGTCCAAGGTTGCCAGGCAGAGGCAGGCAACCACAAACCACCTCTGAACATCTCTTGCCTTGAAAACCCTACAGGGTTCCTGTCTGTCCACTGAAACTTGACGACATTTCCCACCACCGCATAGTTATTCTTCCCCTCTTCCTGCCCTCTGACCTGAGGCCCAGACAGAACTTAAAGCGAGTTCTCCAGCAGAGCAGAAGATGTGAAGAACCTGCCACTCTTTCAAAAAGATTAACACTTTTTATTCCAGCACGAATCAGAGCTCATTTCTTCAGATGCATATTGGAATGAAATGCATGACCCATCCTATTCAAAGTGACAGATAAAAGGATCATTTATTAACCTTAATGGATCTGGGTTGCACACTTTAAAACAGAGCATCACAAATCAAAGTCATGGTCTGTCACCTTCAGGACAGAAACAGTTTCTTCAGTGCATGATACCATCTTATCTGCAGTAGACTGCTCCATCGGACTCCACTACATTTAGGTTTTTCAGCGAAGCCAGTAAATATGAAATGTATTTATTTATTTGGGAAAAGGCTCTCAGAATGACTGCCAGAAACTTCAACATAAGTGCAATTTGTGGCTCACCCAGCATGCACAAGCATGTAAGACAAGAATCTCCAAGCTTCTTCCCTCTTGTCGGGCCTGTATGTAAAAGGACTGTCCCAGATGCTGGAATCTAGAGTCATCCACTGTTCCTGGGGCTTCCAAACAGCGTAATAGACGAAGGTAGTCAGCTAGACACAAAGAAGTCACAAAGAAATCAGGCATATGGTGGTGGTTGCTTTTTACAACCCAGGATAGGGCATCACAATAATTTGGGAAGAGCAAAAGCATCTGTTAACTCTAAAGCTAGTGTCAATAAATTCATCAACAGTATAAGACACTCTATTCAGTTCAGGAAATCAAGCCTGGAATCTCCCTTGAAGTTAAGATGACTAAACTGAGGCTGTGGTACTTTGGCCACATAATGGGAAGAAAAGACTTGCAGGAAAAAATAATAATGTTAGGAGAAGTTGAAGGCAGCAGGAAGAGAGGAAAGACCCAACAATTGAAGGACTGACTCAATAAAGGAAGTCACAGCCAACAGTTTGCAAGACCAGAGCAAGGCTGTTAAGAATGTTTTGGAGGTCATCAATAAATGGAGTTGTCATAAGTTGGAAGTGACTTGAGATGGCACTTAACACACAAATAGTATTCACTGAACACATTTCTATCAAGTATTATAAACTGCAACAGCAAATAAATATGATCTATAAGCAAAAGATTTTGCTCTAGTAACATGGAAATCTGAAGACTTAGAAAAGGGTTCTAATATGGATAAACAAGACCCTAATTATTATTTTAGCATTGAAAGCAGTGATTCCCAACCTCTGGGGTATGCTGACCAACAAGTCCAAATTTATTTGGTATGGTAACCCAATGATTTATTGTCACATGACTTTTGGACCATAGGTCTTTGGTAGCCATAGGTTTAGTGTATTTTAACCGCAAGTTTGCCTATTTTACAACAGATACTTGAGGAATCCAAGCAAAATTTACTTAACACCCCTATTAATGTGATATTTGTTCAAATATTTATTGCCCATAAATTGTTCACAGTTCTGAGCAAATGATGAAAAAAGGCAAGTGTTCAGAAAGAGTTTGCATTTCATATATATTCATTATCAGCAGCTTGTGGCAGAACTTGGGCACAGTGGGAGGGGGAAAACATCAAAAGGATCTTGTTCAGCCTTGAATATTACCAGATCTTTTCAGTCTTTGGCTGTTTAGAATTTAATTTAAAAAAAATTACACCAAGAGATTGTGAAGGTACACATAGAAAGTAGTAGTTCTTTTACCTTAAAACATTCCTGTGCTGAGTATTTTACCTTGTATAAGCAGACCACAGTAATCAACTAAATATAACATGAACAAAGAGTTCATGAAGCACAGTTCCAGCATTAATCACAATGATTAAATAGAACCTCTGGCCCTGGCTAGCTTCATCTTGTTAGATCTCAGAAGCTAAGCAGGGTTGGTCCTGGTCAACACTTGGATGGAAGACCACCAAGGAAGTCCAGAGAAGCTATGCTGAGGCAGGCAATGGCAAAGTGCCTCTGTTCATCTCTTGCCTTGAAAACCCTGTAATGTTGCCGTAAGCCAGCTACAATTTGACAACACTTTTTCTCACCACTGCCTACATTCAGAGGCAGTGGTAGCCCCTCTGAACACTGGTGCTGGAGAGGGCCAGGCTTCCAGGCCCTGTGGCTTCAGGGTTTATCTGGTTATCCCCTGGGTGAAAAGATACTATACTAGAGGGACTTCTGGTCTAATCCAGCAGACCTGCTGTTCTCTAATTGTTCCTGCATGTAGAAAAAGAAACAAGGATCCCTGCACTCTGAAATGAGAACACCAGGGAGAAGGTTCTTCTTAGCGTGGCAGATTTCCTGGCAGTCTACCATGGTTAGAGCCCTCAATTCTATAATCAGCAATAGGGATTCTGAATTGATGCAACACCATAATCTAATTTTTATTTTACAAAGTTCTGTATCCCGCTTTTCTACCCTCACAAGGGCTACCAAGGCGGCTAACAAACTAAAACATACATCATAAGATCACATTTTAAAACTAATCCCGTCCAAAAAAACCCACGCATCCCCAATTAAGAACACAGCTAAAATAAATACAAAGTTAAAAAAGATTAATTTTTTACAATTACATAACATCTAACGCCCCAAATACCAATACATTCCATTATATTCAGAGAGCTTTCTAAAATTAAATATGCAATCATTTAGAGAATCAGAAATAAGAAAAAATGTTTCAGATTACTTCAGCGACACTGATTGCGAGGATGAAAATGGGGGGTGGAATGCAGTTGGCTCTTTCAAGGTAGGTCCCTCTGGTATCTTCCGGAAGCATCCATTTGGAAACAGTTTCATGGAAGCTGTCACAGTTGATGCAAACACAACAGCTTCTTTCATCATCTCTCTTCTCTTCCTCTGGTGCTTCAGAGGCTCCCTCAGGGTTCATCCTCTCAAGCTCCATATTTGAGGGAAGTTAGAAGTCCATATTTGAAAGAAATTAGCCTGCTTCTGACACACAAAGACACGAACAACAAATTTGTCCTGGAACCAAGACCTGGAATATGTAGGCATTCAGGAGGGGATTCCACCAATGCTCCCTCTAAGCTGTGGAGTCTTGTGAGCAAAAATTCTACTTTGTGAGCTACTGCCATTAAAGTTGTGAGTTGAGCAATTTGGCTACTGCATAAATTAGTTTGCTCTGGAGCCATCCTCCCTGAGCTAAGACAAAAATGTGTGAGCCAGAGGCTAAAAAACTGAGCTAGCTCACACTGACTCAGCTTAGAGGGAACACTTGTCTCCACCATTTTTGTGCCCGTGGACACTTTTGGAATTCTGACAAAGGGCAGTGGGCACAATCACAAAATGGCGGCCACAGGAGGCAGAGCCAATCACAAAATGGCTGCCACAGCAGGTGGAACTAACTACAAAATAATACCGATTGAAGTATATCCAACTCTAATAGTAAGTGCAACATTTCAGACAGAAGCTCTGTTTAACAAGACTCCTTTTAATCTGCACAGCCAATCAGAAGCCCTGCTAGGGAAAAGCCCTACCTAGCCCTGCCCACTTTCTGAAAGCACTTGGAAGGTGCCAGGAAAGGTGTTGGCAGGTACCATAGTTGCCAGTTCTTGGTTCCAAAACACCTGAAGATTTGAGGAAGGAGCCTGGGAGAGTGGGATTTAAGGGGGGGGAGCATTGGGTACAATACCATGCAGTCTACCTTTCGTAGCAGCCATTTTATCCAGGCGAAGTGCACTCTATGGACAATAACCTCCCCGGCCCAAAAAACATTAGTCTAGCCTCAACCCAGGCCAGAGCCTTTCCAGCTCTGGCCTTTTCCAGATAATATCCAGGCCCTGCAGAATTTGATGTCAGAAATGTTCCACCAGGCCCACAGCTGAGGCAGGGAAGCTTTCCATCTGACTTGGTCTCCCCCAGCCCCCTCCCCCCCCCATTTGGTCATCATACCAGTTCCATCAACACACAGTCTGTATGACCTTATGCTGGATAATTTATGCTATTTTGTGCCATATACTGCCATCTGATTTTATTCTAATTTATTACTTTGATAACCATTTTTAACAATTAATCTATGGTATTGTTTTAATTTTGTTGTCACCCACCCTGAGCCTTGCTACACAGGGTGGGGGCAGGCTGTAAGTCCACTAAAATAAATAAATAAATGTTTTAAATAAATAAAGTGATTTATGTTGTCTAGAGATCAGTTGTAATTCTAGGAGATCTCCAAGCCCCACCTGGAAGTTGGTAACCCTAAATGGAACCCACGGGCACCCCGTTGGGGACCCGTGACATTCCATATAGTGAAAGTATCCTGACCTTGTGGAGGGTCACCCTAGAATCAGCATAAGACCTCTCACTTGATGCTTACATGGGATGGCATGAGATAAGAACTTGTTCAGTTGTTTGGTGTAGTGGTTAAGACCACAGATTCTTATCTGGGAGAACTGGGTTTCATTCCCCACTCTTCCACATGCAGCTGCTGGTGTGACCTTGAGTCAGTCACAAGTTCTCTCACTCAGCCCCACTTGCCTCACAGGGTGTCTGTTGTGGGGAGAGGAAGGGAAGAAGATTGTAAGCAGCTCTGAGACTCTGAGTGAAGGGCGGGGTATAAATCCCGCCTCTTCTTCTTCCTGACCTTGGGTAGTTCTTTAGGGAGTGACCGATTCTCCGCCTGAACAACTCTGAAAGTCAACACTGTCTGGCATTTGAATGAGACCCTACAAGAGCTTTCATTTTCACCCACTGGTCAATTTTAATTCCAGATATGTAGCCATGTTGCTCTGTGGCAGCAAAATAAACACAGGAGTCCAGAGGGCATTTTACAGCCTAGCAAAATTTATTCTGAGCGCAAGCTTTCTTAAATCAAAGTTAACGCTTCATTCACTTGGCTCAAGCTAGCTGATGCTCAGAATAAATACTACCTGTCCTTGAAGCACCACTGACTCCTGGATTACTCTGATGCATTTTAGTACTTCAGTGACTGTTTGACCCCTTCCCATTCCTCCTAGAAGGTTGAGAATGGCTGTTTCTCTCCTGCCCCAGTTCTCAATGTGCCCAGGGGAAAGCCAACCACACCCACAAGATGCGGTTTCACAGCACAACCAGTAAGTGAAGCTGGGTATAAATAGGATTTGGAACGACTTCCAAAGCAGATCACTTTGTCCGCTCTTCCACTTCCAAGGGCCTGTCATTACTCTGCTTGCCAAGCTCCAGGTGGGGCCTGCAGATCCTCCATAATTACAACTTATCTCCAAGCTACACAGATCAGTTTCCCTGGAAGAAGTTGCTGCTTTGGAGGTGGACTCAATGGCATTATATTCCACTGAAGCCCATCCCCTCCAGAGTTCACTCCCAAATTTCCAGGAATCTCCCAAGTGGAACTGGCAACTCAAGCCCTGGAGTAGGGTTGCCAACCTCCAGGTGTTCACTGGAGATCTCCTGAGATTACACCTGATCTCCAGGTGACAGAGATCCGTTCACCTGAAGAACATGGCAGCCTTGGAAGGTGGATTGTACGGCATTATATCTCACTGGTCCTTCTCCTCCCCAAATCCCACCCCCACCCCCAAATCTCCGGGTATTTCCCAACCCACAACTGGCAAGCAACCCTCCCTCGGAGAATGAACTGTACAGCATTCTACCCACCCAAGACCCTTCCCCTCACCAACCCCACCCTCTCCAAACTCCACCCCCAAATCTCCCACATCAGAGTTTATAACCCTAACAGACTTCAAGACCTCGATTCCACTCCCGAGGGGCGTCACCGCACTCCCAACTACCCCAAAGCAGTTTGTCCCTTTTGCGCTTACAAACTCGCAAGCGAAGCCAGCCAAGGGATGCCCACTCCCGACGGGGCCTGGAGAACAGCCGCCGGCTCGACAGGAGCCACGCAGGGAAATGTGCCCTCCCCGTAAGAGCGCGGGACTGGCCAAAGGACACCCGCGGGCGCTCCGACTGCGAGCCAAGGGACCGACCAGTTCAGCCAGCGGAAGAGCCTCTCCCTGCGGCGGGGCGCCTTAAAGCAGCTCTGTCGGTTGCTCGACGGCCCATGGCAACCCGACGCCAGCTGCATCAGACAGGCGGCAAAAAAACTGTCTTGCCCCGTCGGCAAAGAGGGGCGCGCCGGAGACAACGTGGCGCCGGCAAACCCACCTGCGATTGAGACTCGGCCGTGGCAGCCGGACCCAGGAAGCCAGCAGGGCAAAGCCAGAGCTCGACGTCCAGCTCCGCCTCTTCTTCCCAAGCCCAGCCAAGCCGAGCAAACGGAGAGGAGCAGGAAGCGGTGGCGGCGGCCGCTCCCCTCCGACACAGCTTCCCCCTAGGCCGCCCCTTCTCAAGACCGGCCTGCGCCTAGCGGCGAGGAGGCGGTTCGAAGTAGCCAGCCGGGTGGGGGCATCGTTCAAGCACGCCGCCGCCCCGGGCTTGTGTTGCGGTTGGCTGCAGGAACTGCCGGGCCACAACTGCGATTGGCCTCTGGGAAGCCCCGCGTTTTATTCTCATGGTTGCGCCCCTGGACATCCGCGCAGGGCCGGGAGGAACCCTACAGCATTACAGTAAATACTGTCCTACCACACTTGTAGGCAAGCAAACGCCTCTGAGTTCGCCAAGGCTTCACTTCGAAGTATGCATGCTCAGGATTTGACGACCACGTGGTGGGGAAATCCAACCAGCATAGGGCCAAAAGTGACGAAATAACCCCCGTGTGGGAAAAGGCATTGACCTCTCTGTATTATACTCAACCCTGTTAGAGTAAGGGTGTGTGTGACTGGCAATAGCAGAGTTTGGGTTCGAACCAACTGATTCGCGTCTGGGGAGGGAAACCCAATGGTACTACGGGAACTATGATTTTTGTGCAGGCAAGGATTAATAAAAAGCTAAACTGAGGGCTGGAACGGATTAAAACTATAGTGGGATTGTGTGTGTGCCGTCAAGTCGCCTCCAGTTTATGGCGACCCTATGAATTAATGGCCTCCAAGATCGTTAACAGCCTTCCTCAGGTCTTGCAAACTGAGGGCCGCTGCTTCCCTTACTGAGTCATCCATCTCATGTTGGGTAGGGAGGGTGCTAAATAATTTTCCCCTTTGCCATTTTGCTTCCCCCCTCCTGCCTCACATAACAAAATCCAGCATACTTGGGAGCAGAATTTTTAATTGGCTGTTTAATGGCGCCGGGGATCTGAACCCATGTCATCCCTACAATGGCTCTTTGATCCAAACCCTCTGATGGTCACCTCCCAGAGATTCACCAAGCCCATAACCTGGTTAGTTTCTGGTACGCTCTGTGCTAGTTTCAAAAATGTGTTGATGCAAAATTCCACTAGGTCAACACAGCACATATGCCTGTGTAGCTCTTTCATGGACAGTAGACCTTTATTTCCAACATGTTTTAAGACCTTTTTTTTTCCAAGTACTGCAAATGTACTAGGTTACATTTAACAGCTGCATCTGAGCGAAAGACTGCTGCAAGCAGAGCCAGCTGGATTTGTGCACAGGAAAGCCCTTCAACAACTGAACCCTGCTATAAATCAATACAATGTTTAGATCTGAAAGTTCATTATAACCCCCCCCCCCAAATCAGCCTGTATCCAACATAGCAATCTGAATAGCCTAGCCTAGCCTGACCTTGTCAGAGTCTAGAAGCTAAGCAGGGTTGGCTATGGTTAATATTTAGATGGGAGACCAGCAGGAAGACCATGGTTGCTACGCAGAGTAAAGGCAAGTGTTAAAACACTCCTGCTCACACCTTGCCTTGGAAACCCTATCAGGGGCTGCCATCATTCCAACTTGATGGCACTTAATATCCAGCAGTGCAGTTCATCCAGGGGAAGGGCATTTCCATTCCCAGAAAAGGGGGGGGAGCAGGTTCCACCTCCCAATGAATACCTCTGCTAGGGCTGCTGTTCCTAAGGGTATGCTGCTTGGGGTCCCCCTTGAGGAGACAAGGGGTATATTTAAATAAATAAAATTACCACCTTTTGGTCTTATGTCTTGGAATTAATCCATTTGCTGCAGCCTTCTATCTTTGCTGTGCCAGGCTAGCTCATTCTTGTCAAATCTTGTGGATGGGCCAGGCTAGCTCATTCTTGTCAAATCTTGGAGGCTAAGCAGGGTCAATCCTGGTTAGGACTTGAATGGGAGACCACCAAGGAAACCCAGGGTCACTACACAGAGACAGGCAATGGCAAGCCACCTCTGAATATCTCTTGCCTTGAAAACCCTACAGGACCACCATAAATGCAACCTGATGGCACTTTCCACCACCATACTTATTCCCCACCCCACCCCAAAGAATTTGTCTTTAAAAGACATGGGCCTTCCAGAAAACACACTGCTCTATCAAAACTCAATTTATTCCAAACATTAAGAGTTGTACAGATTTGCTTCTCTTCCACAAATTCTGCCAAAATATTTTCGGATTTTCTTTGCCTCTGAACCCACCCCCACCCCGCTGCCCCAGAATTTAAAAACACAGCCCTTTGAGGTACTGCTGCTCATCCTTTAGATCTTTTGAATGTGCCTAGCAGAAGAGGAACGCTAGAGAAAATGAGAAGGCTGACTACTTTCTCTGCCCTAGTCCAGTTGCTGCACACAAATTGTACAGAAATGGCACCAGGCTGTGAGCCCTCACCTTTCCTTCCTAAAGGCAGCACAGGGCCAAATCAGACCCAAGATCAGTCTTAAAAATGTGCAGTCCCAACAGGAAAGACAAACAACCAGAAGCAAGGCTGCTCTGTTCAGGTCTGATCCACACCCAATTTAAGGAAGCCTGTCGATGCTTTAAAAACATACCAGCTGCTCACCAAAAACACCAGGCAGGTGGTTAGAAGCAGATGGCTAGAGATGAGGTTTTAATATTCTGATCAAAATACAACCACCTTTGTCTCGTTTGTTTAAAAGGGAGCAAACAGGAGTCGAGGAGAGCCCAGTGTATCCTGACATCAGAAAATGGGGAAAAGTGAGTGCGCCCAAGTATGTGTCAATTCCACGATCCAGTAATCCATACAGTAGTTAGATGACAACACAACAGAAGGCATCGAGTCCCGAGTATTCTGGCTGCAGTTGTGAAAGGGCCATCCAGAAAACCTATGCAAAGGGGGTGGGGGCAGACCTCTGGCCCTCCCATCCCTTTAAAAACCCTGAAGCAGGGACAGCTCCCGCCTCCCACCCCACCCCCCAAAAAGCCATCCCAGAGGAACACTGCATGGGCAGAGCTTTCAAAAGAACGGAAGAACTGTTCTTTGCAAGCAACTCCCCACACACAAGCTTGTTGAAGCCCAACTCTGGCCAACCAGATGGAGGAACATGAGACCGGTTCACGCCTCAGTTGCACCTTCTCAAGCAATGTTTGGGAAGCAACAAAGGCTTATTTCCCCCCCCTTCGGGCCTTTCTTCTTCTCCAAATGCAGCATGTTCTCCTGTCTCCCTTTGACACCAACATCCTGGTTTGTCCTGGGTGACCTGCCACACCCTCCTCTCTCTTTAATTTGGGTGTAGCTCAGGATGATGGTAATTTCCGCCTGCTTTGCCATCTTTACCAAACTAGAAACAGAGGGAGGTGCAAGAAAGGGAAGCGTGGCAGGTCACCCAGGGTGTCAAGAGTCAAAGAGCAACATGAGAACTTCCTGAGTTTTGAGAAGCAGAAAGACCTGAAGGGGAAAAAATGAGTCTAGCAGACACAGGCAGGCAGACACAGATTTGATAGCAAGATCTGGAAATTTCAGCTGACCTTCTAGACTTGACGGCAGAAGCAGAGAAAAGAACCCCCAAGGAGGTGAAGGCGGCTAGGAAAAACAAGACTCATTCCAGCCACCAAGGGAACCTGATTTTTTAGATTTAAACAAATTCCAACCTTGGAGAGAACACTTTATATAATATAATTCTCCTCTCCAGGGAAAAAGATCAGAAGGTATGACAGGATGCCATCAAAAGCTAGTCTTCCAAGCCCGAAAGATGTGGGAAGGTGATACTGTCCCCCCACCCTGAGTTCTTGCTGGAGGGGTCACCCATGCCAGTTTGTCAACTCTGCTGGTCCTTGACTAGCAACACTGTGTGCTGACCACCGCCCGTCACAGTGAGGACGGTGCGGTTCTCCAGCTGCTGGCCCGACATCTGGACGGGGCTCCAGGCGTCCTCTTCGTCTCCCGTGGCCAGCTGGAGATTCGAACCCATGCCCCAGGCAAAAGCTCGCCCTGCAAAGAAAGAGGTGGGTTGGATCAGTGCTGACAGTTAAAAAATCTCAATGACACATCCCAACGGCTGGCTGCGAAATTTTAAAGTATTTTTCAGTGCTTTGTCCACGGTATATGTTATACTGTTGTGGTCTCCCTAATTTTCCAGGAGGACCTTTTTGTAAAAGAAACAGAGTCATGGGCAAATGGATCTGTGAAAGTTTAGATGGTTTTCATGGTTTATTCATTGGCCTCCCAAGATGCACCCTAAGAGGGGCTATACCTGCTCTTCTAAAATCCCATCAGCATTGGACAGAAACCCCAGCTGCATTGCTGGGAACAGCACACTGGACTGGGGGTGGAGCCGGAACTGGCCGTTGTATGAGCTGACACAGCCCTACCCATTTCCCTGACAGAATTTCCAATTCATGACTGAAGGCTACCATGAGCTTTAGGCCTCCACTGCTTGATTTCAGCCATTTACACAACTGTGAGGCTGCAAAGTTTAAAATGCTTGTTTTCAGTTTAGAAAAGAAACTACTAAGGGGGGACATGATAGAGGTTTATAAAATTATGCACAGGGTGGAGAGAGTTGACGAAGAGAACTTTTATTTCCTCTCCCACAAGACTGGAGCTCAAGGGCATCCAATGAAGTCCATGGGCTGCAGATTTGGGACAAACAAAAGGAAATACTTCTTTATGCAATAACTGATTAAAATGTAGAATCTGTTGCCAGAGAATGCAGTGATGGCCACACACAAGTGTTGACAGCTTTAACAGGGGATTAGACAGATTCATGGAGGATAGGTCCAGGGCTCTTTTTGTAGCAGGAACTCCTTTGCACATTAAGTGACACACCCCTAATGTAGCCAATCCTCCAAGAGCTTACAGAGGCTACTGTAAGCTCTTGAAGGATTGGCTACATTAGGGGTGTGTCACCAAGTATGCAGAGGAGTTCCTGCTACAAAAAGAGCCCTGGATAGGTCTATCAGTGGCTACTAGCCATGATGACTAACTCCACATTCGGAAGCAGAAAAACTCTGAATATGAGTGCTACGAGGCAACATCAGGGGAAGGACTCGGCCTCTGTGCCCTGTTGTTGGCCCTCGAGAGTAATTGGCTGGCCACTGTGTGAGACAGGTACTGTACTAGATGGACCACTGATCTGATCCTGCAGGGCTCTTCTGCTGTTCTCACTTGGGTAAGAAAGGTGGATTCTCAAAAGGATGTATTTTCAGAAACATCAGTAAAATAAATAAATAAGATGTACCAGGCGGGGAGTAGTCTGACCCTGTTCTGAAGACACCCTGCACCTTTTAAAAGTAGTCCATCTAGAAGACAGCAACAGTGGGTAGACGCACAGGCTACATTTTATTTATTTATTTATCTGTTTGTTTAATTTGGCGGCTTACAGTCAATATGTTAAAACAGTTAAAACACCGTATTTAAATAAAATCACAATATACAGAATAAAACATATCAAAGTGCTAGCACAATTCACAGCCGATGGCGGCATTCTCAGCATCCATGTGATCAACTACCACTGTAGTCTGGGTTTTGTCAGGCTATTGATCATATTTTTGAGTCGATGTTGGTATTGGGGCCAGGGCCTCATTGTTGGAAGGTCGGCACCTTAATCAAAAGCCTGGTGGAAGAGCTCCATTATACGGGTCCTACAGATAAAGAGGGCACCAGGATGAGGCCAGTGATGAAAACAGCCTTGTTAGTGCCCCCAAATACAAGTATTTATTCCTTTAAGACACCCCCATTACTGAGGAAGTACACCTCTGTTTGGCCCTGACCTGGATGGCCCAAACTAGCTCAATCTTGTCAGATCTCGAAAGCTAAGCAGGGTTGGCCCCAGTCAGTACTTAGATGGGAGACCACCAAAGAAGCCCAGAGCTTATGTGCAGAGGCAGGCAATGGCAAACCTCCTCTGAACGTCTCTTGCCTAGAAAACCCTACGGGGTCCTCATAGGTTGGCTGTGACTTGACAACACTTTCTACCATCACCACCATTCTGTTTGAGTCTCACAAGAAATGTCAGGTCTGAAGATCTTCTGAGTATTGCTAGACCCAAAGATAACTCTAAATTGGTGAACTATAGGAGACAAAACCGTGTCAGATAATTCCACCCCTTTGGGTTTGTCGTGGATATGCCCACCCACGCATCCTGTCCTTGACAGCAGAGACAATACAGCAGACCGTTAATAAGCTATTCATTTCCTAGCAAGATGCAGGAGAGCTCCTTATGGAAGATAAGTCAATCAGTCGCAATTCAGCCATGACAAGTGAATAGAACTTCAGTTTTTGAAGCAGTACTGGGGGGGGCAATAGGAGGCTTTGTCTATTCAGACAGGCTACGTGCATCTGGTGCAATTGAGACTGTGGCACACCTGCTTTTTTCTTCTCAATGGTCAGCTCTTAGGTCCTGTTGGGTTCATCCAATTCTATCTAAATATCATCCTCCATCGGAGTAATGGGTGGTTTCTTTTTTATTGGCAGACATTGTTTCTAAAATTACTATTGCAGTTGCAAAGTATCTGGCAATTATAATTTCCTTGAAAAATAAATAATCTTGTTATAATGGAGATTATAGGGAGCCAGTTTGGTGTAGTGGTTAAGTGTGCGGACTTTAATCTGGGAGAACCAGGTTTGATTCCCCACTCCTCCACTTGCACCTGCTGATGTGACCTTGGGTCAGTCACAAGCTCTGGCACGGCTGTTCCTCAAAGGGCAGTTTGTGTTAGAGTTCTCTCAGCCCCTCCTACTTCACAGGGTGTCTGTTGTGGGGAGGGGAAGGGAAAGGAGTTTGTAAGCCGCTCTGAGACTCCAAGTGAAGGGCAGGGTATAAATCCAAACTCTTCTCTTCTTCTACTTCTATCTTTTAAAGTTCTAAACTTAACTTTTACCATCTATTTCATGGAGATAGTTTTGTATTAATTTTAGTTTTGTATTAATTTTAGAAATTTCAATGTATATGATACCTGTTGGATTTATACTGGTAATTTGTCTAATTATGCTTGAGACCTCCAGTCGTATAAGCTGAATAAATTGACTGACTAATGGGAGGCTTTGGCCTTCTGGGCCTTTTGAGGATATTTGGTCAGCCACTGGATAAGACAGGACGCTGGGCTGATCCTGCACAGCTGCTCCCGCATTCACACTATGTATATCTGGGGGTTTAAAAGCTGCTCATTCCAAAACTTATATCCCACTTACTTCCAGAACAGACATTCAAAGCATGTTACAAGGCAAAGCCCAACTCTGCCAGAATACAGGAAGTCTCACAGTGTCCTGAATATCGGACCTAACCATTTCTGGCATTTTTACCTTCCAAAGATTTGCCTAGCCTTCCTTTCTCAAATAATCATGGGGACCAGAAACTTAGGTCTCTCTTTTTAAAAATGCAGCTATATTCCTGAGGGCATTTCGATTCCCTGGAAGCGTTTCACGCAGTCTGCTGACAAAGTGCCCTGGGGCCTAGGCCTCTTTCAGACTCACCATCTTCAGTAACTGCATAGCCAACCCGT
This sequence comes from Gekko gecko, assembly GCA_029375565.1. Classification (NCBI taxonomy): domain Eukaryota; kingdom Metazoa; phylum Chordata; class Lepidosauria; order Squamata; family Gekkonidae; genus Gekko; species Gekko gecko. The sequence goes on from JAPDNY010000005.1 coordinate 199,586,026, forward strand.
TCTCCGCAGGCGACAGAAGATGCCTTTGCCAGCCCAGGGATGGCAGTGGGCGTGCTCTTCTCTTCAACGCCCTCTCCCAGGCCCAACATGCCGTAGTCTGCTCTGCCAAGACTATACACTGTGCCTGTTTGAAAATGAGAGATCAAATAAGAAAGAGGGGCAGGGATATGTTTTACTCAGAAGAAAAAAGAGTGGGGACACTAAGTGAATCTATGAATTTGGAAAGAAGTTTGAATGAAAGACATCCTGCATTTAGAAAGCAAGCATGCTACCTTTCCCCCCAATCATGTAAGTCTACTAAATGCGTGACCTGCCTGAGGAGATCTGGAAGGATCCCACTTTTTTATCAGTCCACAGCATGTGTACATTGGCTCAGGAGGGCTTTAAAAAAAAGTAACAGGGTTATACTTTTTAATGTCTGTGGCAAATTTTGGGCAGCCCCCTCCCTAACCCTCTACATCTTGGACAACAGAGAGGGAAAAAGAAAAAAGAAATAGGGTCATAGAAAAACATAAAATGGCAAATCAACTAAACAACCCTGGGTAAACAGGAAGCTCAGACAAACAAGTAGTCACATGACACCAGACGCTTTGCAGAGTCATGTGACTCTACTTAGTAGCTTCACACGATGCCAGAAGCTTAGAAGAACCAGCATCAGGCAAGAAGTCTGCGTGCGCATCTCCATATTTGAGGTGCCAAAAAAAAGGAAAGCAAACAGTCAATCCTCTAGTATCAGAGATACCTCCGGTTATTCCTCCCTACACAGGGAATGCCACTCTGGGCTGCTCACCTTCCGAATCCAGGCACACTGTATGGTGCTGCCCGGCAGAGAATTCCACCCAGGATCTGGTAGAGTTCTTGAACGCCGTCAGGATCTTTGGGGAATAGTAAGTGTCGATGCTTTGCGAACCTGGAGGAGCAGCCAAGGAAACCCAAGTTAAAGCCAGAGACAAATCAGAGTGGTCAAATGGATTTACCCACAATTCAGTGCAGTTAAACTCTGGTGAAGCAGCACATGACATCCCTCCATCCTATGCATATGGGAGCAACATATGTAGGAGGCTACAGCCTAGCCTAGTATGCAAACCATGAAAGTTATGGCAAATAGGAGCAACGCATGCATACAGAAGCAACACATGTAAGAGACTACAGCACAGCACACACACAGAGCACACAAACCATGGAAGTTACGGCAAACAAGATCAGACAGATGCAGCTGTCTTTCCGCCCTCTCAAGCATGATCCAGCTTGCAGGAATTGCACCCCCATTCTCCTCCGACAGAGACAAGGAAGAAATAATGCTTCCTTCTTCTTTCCACAGGAGTTATAAGCTCCTTGGAAACAAGTTCTTCTTGCAACACCTGGTGGCTTATGCACCCCCCTCCTCGGCACACAGAGAGCGACTTACCCAATTGGTAGTAATTGGAGAGGCCAAACCCAATGACGTGGCCCTCCTGGGTGAGGGCTATGGTGGAATAGGAGCCACAGAAGACATCACGGATGTGTCCTTTGGTCTTACCACCTCTCTGCTTGAAGGGAATGGGTTGGGGGAGCAGCAGCCGTTCTGGAGGTGAGAGAGGGGGCTTAGGGGAATCAGCACTGAACACGTGAGGCTGCATATACTATTTATTTATCTGATTTATATCCCGCTCTCCCCCACTTTCGTGGGGCTCAGAGCAGGTCACAACATATCATGAACAGATTATAGTAAACTTTAAAAATATCAGTTTAAAACCATTTCTAGTTATTTACAGTTCATCAGGTGACACCTAATAATACTATAACACACCCCGGGGAAGAGAAGGGGAAGGAAGAGGTAGGAGAATCTGTATGGTGGAAATTCTCCTGACCTTACTCATATGCTTGGCAGTACATTCCTGTTTTACAGGCCCTACGGAATTGAACCAAGTCTCTCAGGGCCCGGATCTCATTTGGAAGCGCATTCCACCAAGCTGGAGCCATCACTGGAAAGGCTCTGGCTCTCATTGAAGCCGGGCAAATGCTCCTTGGTCCCGGGATTGTTAGTGTGTTGTTGTTCAAAGAGCGTCTTTGGGGGGTATGCCAGTGTTGTGATATACAAGTCTAGTGTAAGGCTGGCCTAGATGAGTCTAATCTATGTCAGTGCAGTTGACAGCTAGGAGCTGTAAGCGTTCCAGCCAGTTTAGGGCAGTCCAGTCCAGCACTGAGTAATTTGCATCACCATGATTCAGCACTGTACTGATTGGTCAGCGGTTGTATAAATGTATTGCTTGTATAGTGTATGTTCTCTCTTTTAATGTATGGTTGCTGCGGAGCGCTTTGTCACTGAGAACTGGATGTTGGTGGAGGCTTGGTGTAAATAAATTGTACATAGTATTTGCACTAAAGCTGTGGAGTCCAGTCTTCCTTTGGATACTCTTACTCGCTTATGGGCCCCTCAGTGCTAGCCAGTTCCACGCATCACGACAGCCAGGACAGGCAGTCCCAAAGATACATCGGTCCCAGACCATGGGCTTTTCAATCTGGAGCCAGTGTAGTTGGCGGAGCCCCAGCTGGATATGTGATCTTATAGGGGTTCCTGCTGTAAGGACCCATGCCGCTGCATTCTGGACTAGTTGAGGTTTCCAGGTCAGCCTCAAGGGTAGCCCTACATACAGTGAGTTACAGTAATCTAGCATGGAGGTAACCATTGCATTACTGAATCAGAACACTGGCCATCAAAGTCAGTATTGTCTACTCAGACTGGTAGCAGCTCACATCACCTACTCCTTGTTCCTTTTAACCAGAGATGCCTGGGATTAAACCTGGGAGCTTCTGCATGCCAAGAAGATGCTCTACCACTGAGCCACAGCACTTCTGCTGACATAACTGAGTGCCTGAAGCTGCCTTATTCTCAGCCAGATCCTTGGTCTATCAAGGCCAGTATTGTCTATTCAGATTGGCAGCTGCTCTCCAGGGTTTCAAAGAGAGGTCTTTCCCATCACCTACTCCCTGATCCTTTTTTAATTGGAGATGCCGGGGATTGAACCTGGGATCTTCTGCAGGCAAAGCATGAGCTCTGCCACCAACTTCTCTTATACTAATTTAGGTCTTGCCCTGCCCTGGATGGCCCAGGCCAGCCCAATCTCAGCAGATCTTGGAAACTAAGCAGGGTTGGCCCTGGTTGAGACTTGGATGGGAGACCGCCAAGGAATACCAGGGTCAAAACGCAGAGGCAGGGAACAGCAAACCACCTCTGAATGTCTCTTGCCTTGAAAACCACCCAAGTCAGGTCCTTGGTCTATCTAGCTCAGCAAGGTCTGTGCTGGCAGCAGCCCTCCAGGAAGAGAGAGGTCTTTTGCAAAAATCTTGTCAGGAATTGAACCTGAGACCTTCCACATGCAAAGTGTGTGCTCTGCCATGGCCCTTCCCTAAATGAAACTGCCTTATATAGAACCAAAACATTGGTCTATTTGGCCAATATTGTCTGTTCTGACTGGCAGTAGCTCTCCAGAGTGTCATGTAGAAGTCTTTCATTACCGACTCTCAGATCCTTTTCAGGGGAGATTGAACCTAGGACTTTCTGCATGCAAAGCAGCTGCTCTGCTACTAAGCCCCTCCTCCTTAGAAATCCCTGTATTTAAGGGGACATTAGCCAACTCTCCACCCCAAGCTGTACACATACAGGGTATTCTCCACAGACTTCCTCAAAGCAACAAAATTCAACTAATCAACTCACCCAGTCCTCGTCTTCCTCCTCGGGCAGTGAAGATTTGGGGCACTCGGCCCAACTGGCCATTGTCTCCACAACCACAGGTATAAAGGTTCCCCTCTGTGGACACTAATGCCAAGTGATGGCTCCCTGGGAAAATGAAAGTAAAGTAAGTGAAGATTTAGAGAAGTCCTATCTGCCACTCAGGGAGTGGGCTGCAATACTACAACAAAACTCCTACAGTACTGACATTCAAAGGCAAAGTCAATTGCAGGTAATTTTCGTGTAAAGAATTTAGGGTTCACAAGCATGACTCTGGCTGTTTGGACAGGAAGAAGGAGAAACTGAAGAGCCACATATGAAAACTCTACCTCCATAGTGTTGCCAATAATGGGAACACGGGGCTCTCACAGAAGAAGACTGAGTGAAAGTCTTATTCAATGGGGAGGGGAGTCTACCGTGAAAAAGAATTCCAAGTAAGTTCAGGGCTCCTTCTGTCTTCTGGAGGTGTTCAGTGAAAATAAATTACACTTATGAGCATAACAAGTTTGTTACAAGCTGGCAAACCACAAGAGTAATTTTTGAACCAATGTTGGGTTCTTTCTGCTAAGATTGCAGGGGGGTCTTGACAGAGGGAGGTGAGGCTTTTCCCATCTCTCCATTCATGTTTCTTTGCAACACAGTACAATTGCAACATTTATTGTATGTTTTGAGTACATTTTCCACAAATTTTGTAAACCACCCTCGGTGAGAAAGGTGCTCAGGGAGGGTACATGAGAAATGGTAGCAAGAAGGACACAGGAGAATGGAAAAATCTCTTCCTCCCAAGTATCATCTAGTCCAACCTCCTGCACAATGCAGGAAGTTCACAGCTACTTCCCTCCACTACTCTCTCAGAGAACCCTACTGTATGCCCAGAGGAAGGCCCAAAACCTCCAGGATCTAATCTGGCCTGGATGAAAATGCCTTCCTGACCCCAAAATGGCAACCGGCATTACCTTGGGCATGTAAGAAAGGGCCACAAGAGCCAAGCGCTGGCTCATCCCTTCCTGCCCTCCCTCTCACAATCTACCTAAAGTCACAGAATCAACATTGCTGTCAGATGACCATCTAGCCTCTGCTTAAAATCCTCCAAAGGAGAGCCCAGCACCTCCCGAGGAAGCCTGTTCCACTGAAAAACTACTCTGTTAGGAAGTTCTTCCTAATGTTTAACCAAAAACTTTTTTTGATGTAATTTTAATTCAATGGTTCTGGTTCACCCTTCTGAGGCAACAGAAAATAACTCCGCTCCATTCTCCATATGGCAGCCCTTCAAATAAAACACCTTGACAGATTCTTCTGAAAGGCAGGTCACCAAATTTATATAAATACCTTCTTGGGGCAAGTCAACCTAAGATCCTCACCTACAAGGAACCTGAGGCTGTTCCAGGACTGCCTGATTTGATGTGTCATTCTCCAAACTGGGACCTGCTCTGTCAAAATACATGCAAGTGGAGGCCCCACCCCGCTTTCCAGTTGCCACTTGCTTATTTAATATATTCCTACCCTGCCTTATCTCTTCTGACTCAAAGCAACTAATAAAGCAGCCACAGCTGCAAAGACACCGAGGAAAAACAATGCCAGTTACAAGATTAAAAATGATATAATGGAACGGTTCAAGAAAGTGTTGTGATAAGCATATAAGATTGTACTAGTGACCCTAATAGCTCAGACTAGCCCAATCTCACCAGAGCTCGGAAGCTAAGGAGGGCCAGTACTTGGATGGGAGACCACCAAGGAAGGCAATGGCAAACCAACTCTGCTCATCTCTTGCCTTGAAAGCCCCATGAGGTGGAACTTCATGGTGTCACCATGAGTTAGTAGCAACTTGACAGAATACTTACAGGACTGCAGTCTATTGCAGTGTTATTTCTATGAATACTCTTGCTATTGCTGCCTTGTCTTCTGTTTTTTAAACCTATGTTCGGCATTTTTCATAGTATGTCACGTCTTAAGAGTGTTCACTGTTCAGCAATTTATTTCCTCTGAATGGTCCCAGTATCATAAATGGATTTAGAGTCTCATTTTTAGTTGTGCTATTAATACATACTTCTGCTACTCCTTTATACATCTTTTTCTATACTGCTACATACCAATGTATGTAAAATCTATGTCAGTTAGAGAATATGGTTACTACATGGTGTTACACCTATTGTATAGATCTTTGTCCCACAGCTACATGATGCTACGGTATTTTTACCCCAATAATGTTTAATTAGAAATTCATACTTGAAGTGTTATGAGGTTTGTATATGTTGTTATTCAGAGACAATATGTTAACTGTATTTTGTTCTAAACTGTTTATACCTTGTTTGTATGTAAAAATAAAAAAATTAAATATTAAAAAAAGGGTTCACTGTTCACCCTCACCTGGATGGCACAACCAAGCCCAATCTCGTCTGATCTCGGAAGCTAAGCAGGGCTGACCCAGGCAAGTAATTGGAAGGGAGACAGCCAAGGGATACTAGGGCTCAGGACGCAGAGGCAGACAACCTCTCTGAAACATCCAAACCCCACTAGGAGTTGCCAGAAGTCACCATGACTTCCAGGCATGCAAGCACACACACACACACAAAAAGAGTGTTCACTGTTTGCATTGTCTTGTTTTAATCATAGGCCTATGGTGTTGTTCAAGGGATGTCTTATGTATGCTGTCTGATCACATCATTTTTATATTTTGTAAGCCACGTATCCTGACCTCATCAGATCTCGGAAGCTAAGCAAGGTTGGCCCTGGTTAGTGCTTGGATGGGGGACCACCAAGGAATACCAGGGTCGCCATATGCACAGACAGGCAATGGCCAAGCCACCTATGAATGTTTCATCCTTGGAAAACCCCACCAGGGGTCGCCATAAGTCAGCTGTGACTTGACGGCAGGAAGAAAAAAAAATCCGCCTTGAGTCTCTGTGAGAAAGTGGGCTATCAACGAAATGAATACAGAAATAAAAGCAAACACAGACAACACAGTTCAAAGATGCAGCCAAACAAGGAGATCACACCAGAAGGAAAACCACAACAACTGAAGCCTGTTGCATAACAGAGGCGCCACATCACCGTCGCTCACCTGAAGCAATTTTTACGATCGGCACTTCCAGCTGTAGCTCCACAGGGACAGAACTGCCGCTGGAGGATTCCAGTCCCTCGATACCCTTTGAGGGAGCCAGTAAGCCAATGACGCCGTTCTCGTCCTGAAGAGATGTGCCAGCAGAGAGAGGCAGTTAGCAAGCACAAAGGAAGAAGCCCAAGAAAAAGCATCTCCAAGAAAAACAAACAAACGTACCCGGAATGCTCCCCAGATGAACACGCGTCCATCCTCCGTCAATGCGGCTGTGTGGCTGTCGCCAGCAGAAACCTGCACCACTTTCTCCTTCAGATCCACGAGCTCCGGCACAGAGTCAGACCCTTCCTCCGAAGTGTCGCGCCCCAAGGCCCCTTCGTCGTTGCAGCCAAAAGTGTAGATCTGGGAACAGAAAAGCTACCCAGTGGCCAAGAAATCCAGACAGAACCCCAAGGAAACACAGGACTGAGACAGGACACCCTTTGTCTAGACAGTATCTTATGTATCCTGCCCTGTCTCTAAGGAATTCAGGGAGGGACATTCTGTTCTCTCCTCACAACAGCCCTGTGAGGTAGGTCAGAGAATGCTACTGGCCCAAGTTCATCTAGAGTGCTTCATGGTGCTGTGGGGATTTGAACCCAGGCTGGCTGGGGTCCTAGCCCTATCCAGCAAGAAAGCACTCATGAAGGCTTTTAGGGGAGCAGATCCATAAACTTCATAAAAGGGACAGCTGACTGCCAGCAATTGGGTGTGGAACAGCAGCTGCAGCTGTGCTTAGTTTTGGCAGGAAAATAGCCATACATCACTGCCAGGTTCCTGCAATGACAGCCAGCCCAGGTTCACGTGATCATCAGGCACATAGAAGAATCGGACACTGTGAACAGGCGCTATGTCAGACAAAGGCTTGACTAGACTACTACATAAACTTTGCCCTACCAACGACTATTAACCATCAGAGACAGCACAATGCAGCAGTTAGAGTGAGGGACTAGCAGACCACACTTTGCCACAAAAGCTTGCTGGGTAATCTTGGGCCAGGCATTCTCTCTCTCAGCCTAACCCACCTCACAGGGTTGTTGTTGTTGTGAAATTAATTAATTATTGTATGGCAGTGTGTGTAGAATAGCCAGGAGATCCTAAGATTGTCTGGCAGTCAAAAGTTCTAGTACTTTTAGCATTACGCACCACTAGGTGGCAAGCCAAATTTGTTTCCAAGGCAAGAGACATTTCAGAGGTGGTTTGCCATTGCCTGCCTCTGCGTCACGACCCTGGGTATTCCTTGGCGATTGCCCATCCAAATACTAGCCAAGGCCAACCCTGCTGAGCTTCCAAGACCTGACGATACCGGGCCACTTGTTCTGAAGATACAACAGAGGGAGGGAGAAGAGCTTCAGTCCTCACTGCAGGTAAAACATCTAATTTAATTTTTTAATTCTCCTTTTCTTTGTTGTTGTGAACTCTGGCTTACTTAACGTAAGAACATAAGAAAAGCCAATGTTGAATCAGTCCAATGGCCCATCTAGTCCAACACTCTGTCACACAGTGGCCAAAAATACCAGGTGCCATCAGGAGGTCCAGCAGTGGGGCCAGGACACTAGAAGCCCTCCCACTGCTGTCCCCCCCAGCACCAAGAATAGAGTGCATCACCTGCCCCAGACTGAGAATTCCCATGTATACCCTGTGGCTAATAGCCACTGATGGACTTCTGCTCCATATGTTTATCTAATTCCCTCTTGAAACTGTCCATGCTTGTAGCTGCCACCACCTCCTGTGGCAGTGAATTCCATGTGTTAATCACTCTTTGGGTGAAGAAGTACTTCTCCTTCTCCCTCTGCTTTCCTGATCAATTAGAGTGGAAACCCACAAACCCAGTTTATTTATTGATTGATTGATTGATTATTTTGATTTATAGCCCGCCCTCCCCGCAAGCGGGCTCAGGGCTGCTTACAAATAGGGCATGTGCCAATACATAAACAAAACCAACATAAAAACATAAAAACAATCATTTACACTATAAGTGCTCAGTTATTTTAAACACAGTGCTATGATTTATAAGCTAGTGCTAGGTAACAAATGGCTGCATCTTTCCGCAACTGTGGTCAACCCTTCCAGACTTAGGGCCCACTTAGGCCCATTCAGTTGCAAGCATGTGACAGGAAGCCCCACAGCACACAGTCACATAACTGGAAGGAGGAAGAGCCAAAGGCACTGAACCCTGAAAAGTAATCCTTGCCACCACTGCCTGGCCTCACCTTGCCCTCCTGCAATTCCTGTTTGCATCCAAAGAAAGGCAAAAGGCGTGCCACCCCTGCTCTCTACCTCTACACATATATATACACTAGCAGCACATCCTTCAAAAAAGCAGGCAGCTCTGTAAGAGCTCATGACCCCAGGGGTCAGTCTCTTTGACCCACTTGACAGGCCCCAACCACGAGCTGAAGAACACAGATTTACAGATTCATCCCAAAGGAGCTCAGAGTGGCGTACGTGATTCTCCCCCCATTAATGCTCACAACCACCCTGCAAGGTATGCAAGGCTGAGTGAGTAGCTGGCCCGAGATTGCCTGATGGGCTCCATGGGTGGGTGGGGCTTTGAAGCCTCATCCCTAGACAGACATGTCACTCGTCGCGCTATACTGGACAGCAAAGGGTGTTGCAGACTCACTTTGCCCGTCTCGCTGAGGCACACTGTGTGAACCCCTCCTGCTTCGGCTTGGATGATCTTCTCAGGCAGCTTCACCAAGGCAGGCCTCTTCCTCGCCAAGACGTCGGGTCCAAGGCCCAGCTGCCCCAGATCACCCTGCCCTAAGGTCAATACCAGACCCGCTTCCGTCTGATGCGACCGATGGCTGACTGAACAAGGGCGGAAGGAAGAGTCGGGAAGAGAAGACAGCAGTTAGAGGTACACAAGAACAACCTTCATACATGTTAATGCAGGTGTGATCTACCCCAGTGGATTACAATGAACCCATAAAGGAGCACACAAGCTCAACAACTTCACTGAAAAACAGGTTAAATTTGGTTCAGTGGAACCCATGAACAACACGCTGCGATACAAACCAATACCAGGAGAAAGATACAGAGAAGATAATAAAACAAGGGCCCAATTTTTCTGAATCGCCTTTCAGTCAGCTGTTTATCAGCAGCTTCTCATAGACATGGAGACTGGATCTTTTTTCCCCATTGAATTTTTCCCCATTTGGGTCTGAGAGGGCTGACCTACAGCAGGCCCAACTGAGAGTTCGCACAGCTGCATTCACAACACATTCACCCAAATGTCTTCTGAAAGACTGGAGGGGGAAACAGCTTAGCCCTCTCGACACTGGTGATAGAAAATGCCCTCAAGTCACAGCTGACTTATTGCAACCCCACAGAGTTCTCAAGGCAAGAGACGAAGAGAGGTGGTTTGCTATTGCCTGCCTCTGACTCTGGACTTCCTTGGTGGTCTCCTATCCAAATACAAACCAGGGCCAACCCTGCTTAGCTTCCGAGATCTGGCTAACCGGGGCCATCCAGGTCAGGGCCTCTGGACAGTAAACACACATTTTTAGGCAGTACCCCTAGGAAAAACTAAACCAAGGCAACCAATTCCTTCAGTACAATCCTAAATAGAGTCACACACTTCCAATCCAACAGTCTTAGAACAGTATAACCTTCAAGGGAATACCAGAAGTATAACATTCAACTTTTTTTTTTACTTATGAAAATCATATATGAAGAAATACATATGGAGAATTATCTCTTGAACAGGGTATGACGGACCCCTACCTCTTCTTCTCTGTGAGGCAGATTTTCCCACCAAAATACTGTTTCCCAACTCTGACTGAGCAGCCTCTTAATAGTGTGTTTTAATAATGGAGTTATAATTTTCTGTGTCCCACCCCTTTGATAGAGAAGTTATTTGGCTTTTGCCCAGGCCAGAGATTTATTGTAACTCAGCAGGAGCTCTTTTATAAATCCCTTTGGAAATGTCACTTGACACAAAGTAAAGTTCAAACAGAAAGGTTCATTTTATTGAACAGTCACAGTTGAGTTAGGAATAGGGCAGGGGACAAGATGTTGAGGTAAATTTGGTTGTTTATATGGATTATAATATTTTAAGCAGGCAGGCAACAGAGTATAGTTGAAGCTTATATTCTTAGAGATTCAGTTCTTGTCTGTGAGAGGTTTGTTTGTCTTGGAGATTTCTTTCAACAACAATGTGTCTTAATCAAGTTTCATAAAACTATTTTAGTTTCCTGAAAGTTAGAACTTTCTTCTTGTATTTAAATACTTCCCTTGTGGGATTATAACTTTCCCTTTAATACTCTTGAGAAGTCTAAGAAGTTGTGTCCTTTCACTTCCCAAGTGACTTGTCTGTTTCCCTCAGGCCAACGCTATTGCCAAGCCAAAGTCCAAACCACAACTGACTCCCTCTAACAAGACTTTTTAAAGCTCTCCTCTGCTGACCAATCAGAGAGAAGGGGGGTGCACACAGGCAGCAGCCTGTCAATCAAATTGTGTTTTACAGTGAGGAATTAACCCCTAATCTCCCAGCTCTCCGCTTTTGATGTCCTAAGCATCCTGACTTTGGAGGTCAGTTCGTCACATAGAGATATAATATTGTATTTGCATTCATCATTCTGTACTACTCAGTTTGTGTTCATAATAAAATAAAAGGCTGTTAACAAAGAAAGGAAGAATATAATTCTGCTTAGAATGGCACTACTTGGCAACTGGACAAGATGGTGCCCAAGCTGCCCAGACATTTTCTTGTCAGTGTGACATTGTTAGCTGAAAGAAAATGGGGTGCATTCTCACATTTCTGATATCCTCTCAGCTAGAGTGTTACTGACTTGAGATTTCTTTATAAGACTAATTTTGGTGAAAGAATAGCTCCATATTGGGAAGGAAGGCGGCATGATATAGTCCAATCTTGTCAGATGTCAGAAAATTAAGCAGGCTCAGTATTTGGATGAGAGACCACCAAAGAAGACTTTGCAGAGGAAGGCTACGGCCAACCACCTCTGCTTCTCACTTGCCTTGAAAGCTCCTTGCTGGGGCCTCATTTGCTGGTTCCAACTTGACAGCACTTACATACCTATCGCTCAGGATTAACTAGGGGCCAGCCAATATTTTAGGGCCAAGGAAGGAAGCAGCTAGGCCTGAATCCAACTCCATTCATGCCACTGTTTGGTTTTTTAAAAAAAATGTTTTCATTTTGGTAAATAACTTTGTGTTCAAAAGCATTCTACAACTGCAGGAAAACAAACAGCTGCTGAAACCCCCCCTGTGTTGGAGTAAGTTGTGAATAGATGTAAGGTCAACGCAAAGGAACAGAAGACCTCTTACCTTTTGTCCGTTTTGCTTTGAGTGTGTCGTCTTTTTCCAGCACACGTTTCCTGGGCATGTTTTCTTAATACTGGGGAGATGGGGGAGGGGGAGAACATAAAGGGTGCCTTTTAAAAGAGTAGATTGGCTAAAGTCAATTTAGGAGACGTAAACCTCACCTTGCCACTGAAAAAGATATCACTAAAGATTCCTCAGCTATGAAACTACTGGGTTGTAGTGTTGAATTAGGATCCCCACACCGCCATGAAGCTTGCAAAGGGACCTAGTTTACATAAGGAGGAAAGGGCCATGGCTCAGTGGAAAAGCCTGTTTTGTAAGCAGAAGCTCCCAGGTTCAATCCCTGGCATTTCCAATTAAAAGGACCAAGTAGCAGGTGTTGGGAAAGACCTCTTCCTGAGACCCTGGAGAGCTGCTGCCGACCTGAGTAGACAATACTGAGCTTGATGGACTGATGGCCTGATTCAGTATAAGGATGGGTCATGTTTTCAAGAATTTTTTTAAAAAAGCCAGAATCAAAACAGTAGCCCAAAAATGAAGAGAGCTCTAGGCAAACCTCAAACAGTAACAGAAAACAAGGGATCAACAGGGAAAACTCAACAGGAGAATAAAACGTGGCCTCTGATGACATGAAAGCCACAAGAACCCAAGCTCCAAATGTGATTATGGGACATCCATCCAATTTTCATCTCACCCTTCCTTCAATAAGTTCATGACTGCATCTGCATTCCTTCTCTTCCATTTTATGATCACAACAACTCTGCGAGGTAGGCAAGGCTGAGAGTGACTGGCCTAAAGTCTGCTAGCAATTCTGACTGATCCTAATTCAACACTAGAGCCCAGTAGCTTCACGGCTGAGGAATCTCTGCAACTCTTCACAGTACAACTCCAACATCACCTCTCTACCCCACCCCCAAGTAAAAAAGCAAAGTAAAAACTTATTTAGATATTTCTTCCAGTGGGGTGCCCAAAACAGTTTACAATATCAAGTAATAGCTGAAGTGTAAAAATTCTGGAAAGCCAAACCCTGGTTGAAAAACTCAGTTCTAACCGCTCTGCTAACTGCTCTGAAAAGGGTGTTTTTGGCTAAAGGGTGATCGTTTTGGAGAACTATCAAAATTTTATTTTGCTCGTGAACAGTCATTGCAAAAAAAAGAAGAACAGTCGAAGTCTGGTGCTTCCCCTCGCTTATTTATTTTAATCCAAATGTTTTCGGCTTCTCATTTCGAGAGTCTAAATGAGGACATTTTAGAAGTGTAAGACACCACATTGTTTCCTAGGCAGTTTGCCACAGCATCTACCAAAAAGGCACATAGTTACACACTTAAATTCATTGCTAATCCCAGGGCCACCTGTTCAGCCATCTCAGTGACTTGGGCCACTTCCACACTGTCATTTTTTCACTCATTTGTCCCTCCCCCCTTTTCCATATGTTTTGCTTCCTCTGGGACCACTAGAGACAGCAAACACATTGGGGGGAAATAGTCTGAAGCAATAGGAATAGGGACAAATAAGTGACTAAAATGAGAGTACAGAAGTGGCCTTGGTGGCATTTGGAGAAACAGCATGAATACAAGACAGAGATTCCTATTAAAACAAGGAGAAAAGAAAAATGCTTAAAGGTGTTGTGATGTAGTGATTAAGAGTCCCTAACCTGTGCTGGGAAGGCAGAGGTTCGAATCACTCTATGAATCCCTCTAGGTGAATCTGGACCAGTCACTATAGCCTACCTCACCAAAGTTCTTGTAAAAATGAAACGGGAAGAAATGTACCACCACCAGCTCCACTGAACCAATGGTGTGATTTAAAATATATATAAACCAGGATTCCCGGTGTACAGAAAAATACAACTTTGTGAGTTAACCCAAAGAAAAAGGGGGGAAATCCTAGTTTTTTGAGGCTTAAAAATGGCCCAGGAAGGCATATTGGCAGCTGCTGAGTGCCAGCTGCCACGGTAGTTAAATGGAACGCAGTGTACCTCTGAATCCTAAATGCTGCATACAAGCAATGGAAGTTTCTTTCCTTTGCATCTGCTTTGTTAGCTCCCTAAAACAAAACTGTCCTACAGAGTGAAACCGCTTAGATTTGTCTTCTCCACCTGGCAGCTGCCCTGTAAATCTAATGGAGGGATTTCTTCCCATTCCCAGATCTTGTCAACTGGAAACTGATTAGACCAATTAGATTTTCTCCCACAACAAATTTAAAAAATTACACAATCCTTCCTGGTTCTAGGATACTCATAACAGACGTTACTGTTTGCATATACGCAAATAATCTAGATTACTAAAACACTCCACCCGGTTTACACGAGCTCCCCAAGGAAGGACTCCCATGCAGTCAGCTACGAGATCCGGATTTACAAAAGTCTTCAAGCCCTTCTTCGGGGTTCCATTACCGGGGGTGAGGATTCGCGTTCCTCCCCAATCATGCTTTCATTCTTCCCTGATTAAGTGTTTTGTTTTGTTTTTTAAACCTGCAAGAAATTCATACGATCCGCCACGCGACATCGCCATCCCGGCAGCTGAGCACTGTAACCCTCTGCCCCCAATAAATACCACCTCTGTTTCCACCACACTCCCGAGGAAAGCCGCCCGGATTTAAATTTCCCGCGCTGGCGCCACAGCGCTGATCCTCCCTTTCCCCACCGCGGCAAATTACCCGGACAGGGAGAGCAGGCAGAACCGGCGTCCGGGGCGCGACGGACGAGCCAGCCTCTACCCACGGAACGTGCGGAATCCGCGCTTCCTCTGCTCGCCGGCTCTCCTGGAATCCGAACTGGTTACTTCGCGTTCGACACGTAGAACGTTCAGAGGCCACCGTTCCAAACCACGTGGGGGACTACTCGGCCGAGGCCCTCAAGCAACTTAGATCAATCTAGGGAATCGGCGGCCGCCTTCCACACGCCGCGCCTGCCTCTGCAGACAGCTAAATCCCTCCGGTCCTTCCTCCCCTCCCCTCTCCTCCCCGCCACACCACACTGCGCTACATCCAGGGTAAAACAGCGGAGCTTACTTACCGTGCTGTATTCGCCCCCCTTCCCTCAAAGTCTGGCAAGTCTTCTCCCAATGCCCCCTGGAGTCCGGATTTCTTAGGAACATGCGCACTAAGAGCCCCGGCGCAGGCACCATTTGCTGTCGGAAGAGGAGGAAAAAAACCTAATCTGTCGCACGCCAACTAGCGACCGCTACGAAAACTACTCTTCACTACCAGCTTTATAATAAGGTTTGAAATTCAATTCCCCCCTCCCGCGGAGGGCATGTTAGAATTACCCCTAGGCAATTGCGGGCTGTGCTTGTATACTTTTCGCAGTGACTGCTTCCTTATTGGCCCCACGGCCAAAATGGGAGGAAGGTTAGAATTCCACTGCGATTTTTTTTTCACTGCATGTTGCAGATCTTCCTCCCTTTGTTCGGTAGACTCAAGCTCCTAGTTCTGAATCCTTATACAGGCTTTCACAAAAAAGACCCTCTGTGGTTAATTCGGGGAGGGGGTGGAGAGGACATTCCAAAACGGGAACATATGTGATTGGCGTTGCAACGTTATTTAAGGAAACCGCCTATTAAAGCAAACGCTCCAGACCTTTGCAGCTATGGCTGCCAGCCCCCAAATGCGGCCTGGAGATCTCTTGGCATTACAACTGATTTCTAGACTATAGGGATCAGTTCCCCTGGAGAAAATGGCTGCTTTGGAGGGTGGAGCACATGGGATTATACTCCGCCCAAGGTCCCATGTCTCCCTTCCCCAAACTCCACCCCCAAATCTCCAGGGATTTCCCAACCCAGAACGGGCAACTCTATTTGCAGAAAAAGCTCGCCAGAGTCAAACGTTCTCTACTCACCCTCTGCTAGTCAGGCCAAGGGGTACTGTCCATTGTCCCCCTTTGCCCTCTGGATGTTCTTATAGGCAGAACAGAAAGTGCATTGATTTTATTTCCTACCCAGATTTTAATGAGAACAAAATGAGAGCCCTTAATTAAAATGCCTGCATTAGCTGGATTTTATCTGCTCATTCAGGCCATTATAACTATGCAGCTGTGGCCAGATTTATGATACAGGTCTGGTGCAATGTTCCCTCTAAACTGTGGAGTCTTGTGAGCAAAAATTCTACTTGGTGAGCTACTGGTGTTAAAGTTGCGAGTAAGCGATTTGGCTACAGCATAAATTAGTTTGCTCTGGAGCCATCTTTCCTGAGCTAAGAGAAAAACGTGTGAGCCACAGGCTCAGAAACGGTGAGCTAGCTCACACTAACTCAGCTTAGAGGGAACACTGGTCTGGTGTACAGTTGGCCAAACTAGCCTTTAATAGTCTATGACAGTGTGGTTAGTGTCAGACTAGGATCTGGGAGACCCAAGTTCTAATCTCCAGTTCACTGGGTGACCTTGAGCCAATCACAACATGCTCAGCCTAACCTACCTCCGGGGACAAGGTTTGGAGTCCAGTGGTACCTTCATTGGTCTTAAAGGTGCCATTTGACTCAAACTTTGCTCTGTTGCTTCAGACCAACATGGCCACTGACCTGAGTCTACCTCCCAGTGTTCCTGTGAGGATAAAACAGCGATTCAAGCACCTTTGGACCCCTGGCCACTGAAGAGAAAGGCAGGGTATAAATAAAATATATTGACAAAGGTAAGAACTTTTCTGGGGTCTCAAGCTTCCCTTGCACCTTCAACTAAAGATCTTCATGATCGAACCTGGGACTTCTCATTTGGAATCCCAGTGAACCAGAACCCACTCCCCTGTACTTTTCTACAAGCCATTCCAAAGGAATATACCATATACCATAGCTCCTTACATAGCCACATGAGGGCCCCAAGCACAATATATTGACTAATTGGAGGCAGTAAATCTATTTTTCCCCAGGATCCATCAGAAATGTGAACATGGCCAGACTGCAATGTATTGTTTGTACATGAATCTGCCTCACATGGAGTCCGATCACCAGGGTCAGTATTGTCTACTCAGCCTGGCTCAGTTGTTTCAACAGGAGATGCCAAGGATTGCATCTGGGACCTTCTGCATGCACAGCAGAGGCACTTCCACTGAGCCACAGCCCCTCCCCTCTGGTGATTTAGGTTCCAAACAGGCAATTGAACAATCTGGGCCTTTGGTTAAAGACTTATTGAGATCAGGGTTAAACATCACTTCGAAGCTAGTACTTTTATCACTGGACTTTGCTCTTGTTCACAGGAAGCCCTGTTGTGTACATCCCTTGAAATTATACCATCAACAAGCACAACCCTTGTTTCAATTTGGCATTTAAGCAGGCTAGCTCATTCAGCACTTCCCATTTACAGAACAGGAAATCAAAACAATCCAGTGTATGCACCACCCCTCATATGCAAGCAGAAACGGAAATTAGGGGTTTATGAAAATGCTTTAATAGGATGTTAACACTGGATATATGGGGGGGTGATTCAACAGCAAAATGAAGGCTATTTCAATCTGTATTGCAACCAAGCCAGAAATATTCTGTGGCAGTTCTTTCCCCCCGCCCACCCCTCTCTGAATCTACTTTCCACAAAACTACATAGCAAGTGGAGGAAAGGTATCCTCTGGTGCACAAACCTGGTTTAGAATTACAGCTTATGGGCAAGAAATAAATCCAAGTTTTTGACATGCCTGAACTCAAGTCTCACTACAAATTCTGGCAAGATTGAATATTCAAAAATGTCAGGCCTGCTCCAACCAAAAAGCCTCGTTTTTCATCATCTGAATGGAGTGTGTCATTTCATTGGATCACGACCTTTTACACAAAAACAGCCCATAGCAGTGGTGGAAAGTGCCATCAAGCCACAGTTGACTTATGGCAACTTTGTACGGCGCTCACACATTAGAAAATGCTGGCTGTCCCATTGGCAACTAATACATAGAAGCAGAAACAATCCTACATTTCACTTGGTCCTTTATTCAGTAGCAAACCAAGAACACCACACGTGCCACAGGGCTGGGTCCTGGGCCCAGTGTTGTTCAATGTTTTTATAAATGACCTGGAGGAAGACAGAGGGGATGCTTATTAAATTCACAGATGACACGAAGCTGGGTGGGATTGCTAATTCTGAAGAAGACAGAGTCAGGATTCAAAATGATCTAGATAGGCTGGAACAATGGGCCGAGACAAATAAAATGAATTTCAATAGAGGTAAGTACAAAGTCCTACACAAAAGAATCAAAGACACAGATACAGAATGGGAGGGACTTGGCTTGACAGTAGCACATGTGAAAGGGATCTGGGTGTTCAAGTTGACCACAAGCTAAACATGAGCCTGCCATGCGATGTGGCTGTGAAGAAAGCTAACGCAACCTTAGGATGCATTAACAGAAGAATTGCGTCCAGATTACAGGTGGTGGTAGTTCTGCTCTATTCTGCTATGGTAAGGCCTCACCTGGAGTACTGTGTCCAGTTTTGGGCACCCCATTTAAGGAAGGATGTTGACAAGCTCGAGCGTGTCCAGAAGAGGGCAACCAGGATGGTGAGAGGGTTGGAATCCAGGTCTTATGAGGAAAGACTGAAAGAGTTGGGTATGTTTAGCCTGGGAAAGAGAAGGCTTACAGGAGACATGATTACAGTCTTCAAATATTTGAAAGGCTGTCATGTAGAAGCTGGAGCAGATCTATTCTCTCTTGCTCCGGATTGCAAGACTAGATCTAATGGGTGGAAATTACAAGGGAGTCGTTACCAGCTAAATATCAGGAGAAACTTCCTAACTTTAAGAATGGTTGAGCAGTGGAACAGACTGCCTCAGGAGGTGGTGGATGCTCCTTCGCTGGACATTTTTAAGTGGAGGCTGGACAACCATCTTTTGGGTATGCTGTAGGGCTATCTTTCAGCTATGTTCCTGCAGAGTGCAGGGGGTTGGACTAGATGACCTGCAAGGTCCCTTCCAACTCTAACATTCAATAATTCTATGAACGCAACACACCCAGCCATCCAGTTTATTAAGCTGACATGGACAGCCAGCATAGAACAGTTGTTAGTGTCGGAGTAGGATATGTGAAATAAATTTTAACACAAACAGAAGTACCTGCAGTCACCAGAGAAGCTATCAATAAGAGACAAGGTAGAAAAATAAAACTTTATTGTTATCCAAGCAGAGATTGCAGAAGGCAACAGTGAGTCAAAAGGGGACTGGGGAGAAAAATGGCTGAACTTAAAGCAGACAGAATATGAAAGCCTGCTTTGTTTCAGTCACACAAATAGGTTTTTCAGTATTTAGCAGCCTAGGGCTTCATCCACAAACACCCTGGAGTGAGCACACACACACACACAAAATCCAACTTTGAAGTTGGGTCTCCAAATTTGTTAGCAGCGCTGTAAATGCTGGTATTCGTGGCCCCTTAAAAACTAACTGGCTTATTGTGGCGCAAGCCTCTTTAATGGACACATGAAGGCAAGCAACACATGAAATAGGCTGTGACTGACAAAAGGATGCTGCTGCAATGAATGTTTCACCTGCCACAACAAAAACCAAGCAGTCTCTTCATACCCCGAAGACCATCATGGCCACCCCTCTGAAATCTGTCATCGAGGTGCAGCTTCTCTTAAATACAGTTGCCGCCCCCAGTTAATGCCAGCTTGCGGTCATCTTGCTGGTGAACAGTTTCAGTTCTCCAGTTCTGTTGATGCATAAACCAAGTTTGCGTGATGATGCAGTATCAAGTTTTCATAACATTAGGCCTTCTAAACAGCTTCCAGGAGGTTTCTCCTTTTAAATGACCTGCTAGAGCAAAACAGAAATAGCAGCATAGATTAGCTTTTTCATGAATGAAAAATAAAACACTGGACTAGTTTGATCTGACTTCTACCTCTTCTTTCAATCCAAACACATCCCCAAAGGCAGCCTGCAAATCTCTGACCCGCAGCACTTGAGAGGTATCCAGCCATTCTCTTATGTTCCTTTTTAAGCCAGTGTTCTCTTCCCAACAGCAGATGCCTATCAGGCCTGAGAGAGTGCATTAACATTTTTCTGTGATGCAAAGAAATCCAGATCTCCACTTATACACAGAGGTCATATATTCAAGGCCTCATGCAAGTCCCAAACCAACCAAATCTATGGGCCTTTGGAACACAAGTAGCGGCTCCAGCTTCCTAACCTCTTTCCCCATTTCCCTGTTCCACTCACCCTGTTCTAGTGCTTTTAAAGGTTCAGCTTCTTTACCTAGTACCTTGCGTTCATTAAAAATGGTCAATTAAAAGCAGCTGCGCACTATATAATTGTGGCCCTGGCCCCAATATTAACATCATCATCAATATCATTTTAACATCATTTAAGCAGCCGGATAACCCAGATTACGCTAGCAGTTGATGGTTTGTTGTATTGTTGGATGCTTCTCATGCTTGCCATCATATATAAATCTTTCTAGCACTTTATATGTTTTTATGTGCATTTGTTGTAATTTTAGATAATTTTATCTTATTGTTTATTATCCTATGTAAGGCATCCTTCCTGAGCCTGCTTTGGCGGGGAGGGTGGGGTAGAAATGAAATAAATAAAATAAAAATAAAAAAGCATACAGCGAAGATAGGTACCTGAAAAGTTTCTTGCATTGCAGCCAATCAGCCTTGCTTTTCATACCCGACACAGCCAAAGCTAGAAAAGACAAAACCAAAGACTTAAGTCTTATCCTCGCACAACAACTCTTCATGTTCTAACACTGTACGATGTCTCCTGCATGGTTTGTCTCCTCAGTCACCGTCCGAAGACTCAGAGAAGCAGTAGGAATATGCAGGCTGCAGACCCAAGGGGCCTAACTTGCTCTCCAACAGCGTGGAATGGGACTGTACGTCACGGAGCACGGAGCCCTACGCTCCCATACGCCACATGGACAGAGCTGTGAGAGAGCGACCTCCCCAGATGTCCCCGTTGGATGAAAACACTCAATTACAAGGATAGGGCTGTTGCCTGAAATGTGAACACCTGGTCCAGGGATGGACAGCCCCTTCAGTCTATTATTTCCATAGTTCTGTTCTGTTAACAACCAGTGGCCAAAAGTTTTTTTTTTAATTAAAAAGCAGAATAAGGGTGATCTCCTCCCATATTTTTTCTGTCTGTTTCCCCTCTTTGGGTGGTGGACGTGGCACTGACCAGAGCCTGGGCCTTTTCCATCTATGGAATGTGGTCCCTGGAAGAGGTGAGTTCAGCCCCCCTTGTCGGAAGCACTACAACTTCATCAGGACTTTTGGTGGGGTACGGACAGCAGGCATTTATCAAGAGATGGAGGTATTGGGGGGTATTTGATCAGTAATATTATAATCGATCAAGGTGGGGTACAAATATTTTACAAATAAAATGTACCAGAGTTGCTAAGTGGAGGCAGGCTATGGCAAACCACCTCTGCTCACCGCTTGCCTTAAAAACCCCATGAGGTGCTGCTGTTAAGTCGGTTGCGACTTAACAGCACTTTATTGTTACCCATGATTTGGCTCCATAGTTCATTTACTTCACTTAAATTACAGTCCTCCTTTCTTGTACAGCAAAAGATCCTGCTTGCTCTGGCAGTTGGGGAATTACAACAAAATCAAACATTTACATTTCTCATTCCCTTATAAGGGAGATTCCTGTGAAAAATGTTGAGGTTGTTTTTACTGCGCTGTACGTTTTATCTTGTTTTCATCATACTGTTTTCTATTTTTTGTAACCCAGTTTTATTGTCTTGTTCATTGTATATATTGTCCTGTTCTTACCAATTATATCATATTGTTTCTATTCTGTAATTACATTTTGTAACCTGCCTTAGCCCTGGCCTGGATGGCCCAGGACAGCCTGATCTTGTCAGACCTCAAAGCTAAGCAGGGCCAGCCCTGGTCAGGACCTGGATGGGAGACCACCAAGGAAGTTCAAGGTCTCTACCAGAGGCAGGCAATGGCGAGCTGCCATTAGTCAGCCATGACTTGACAGCACTTCCCACATCTGTTTTGTGTCTCAGCAAGAAAGGTGAACTATAAATGGACAGACTAAGTCTGTGCGCTGGATATGGCCTGTCAGGGGTCATCCCAGATCATTTCTTGGCACATCCCCAAACAGCACTGCACTCAGCAGAGAAGAACCTACTGGTGATTCCCAGCCTGAAAGACATCCAGCTGTCCTCAACCAGAGCCAGGGCCTTTTTGGCCCTGGCGGAACCCTCTGCCGAATGACACCCGTGCCCTGTGGGACCTAATGCAGTTCTGCAGGGCCTGTAAGGCAGAGATGTTCTGCCAGGCTTTTGGTTGAGGACGGCGAATTTCCATCTTGTCTGGCACCTCTGCTTCTTGGCTCTCCCCTGGACAATGGCACACTTTGTAGTTTTTAGCATCATCTAGAAATGTTATATTTTCCTATTCTTTTAAATTGTTTATTAATTTATTAATTTGTTTTTATTGTTTTACACCTCCCTGAACCTTGTTTGCACTGGGGAGGGTGGTCTAGAAGTTTAATTTATTAATAAACAAACAAACAGAACACATAGCTGAGCCATCCACCATTAAAAGAAGCCACACTTGTGTTTCCAGGGAAATCTCATGTTCAGAGCTAAACATGGTTTGGCAATGGTATCAAGAAGAAAGCACCCACAACTCAGATAGGAAACTGCTTGTGTCACGAATACCCGATACTGCAGAATGGATCTTGAGGTACTGGCCACAACTGCAGCAGCACATGAAAAAAAAAAGACAAATCTGTCAGCAGGTACCTGGAAAACTGTAGAGACTATGACATCCAGAACTCGGATCCTTCGCATAAAAGCACGGCTATGATGACAGCATTCAAGCCATTGCTCAGGCTCCTAAATCAGAGCAGGGTTTTGGAGCCAGAAGGATGACACAGCAAGAGCACGGCATCCACTATAATGAACAGAAAGGCAAAAGTGTGTTTAGGAATCAGGCCCCTTAACTTTTAAAGCATTTACTTTTAAAGGGTTGACAAAAGCTAGAGGGGGGCACCCATAAGCAAGCATGAGCTCCTGCTTCCCCGAGATGGCGACAATTTTTCCCCAGAGTCCACTTGATTCTTCCCCAAAGCAGAGAAACAGTCTTAGTTTTCCTCCACCTCACTGAGCAAAAGATGCTTCAGAAGAGCACCCTTTTGAGCCTGCAGGAAAACTCTAATTCAGAAACAGCTGCCCATGGCATAGAGGGCATGCCAGTGTTGGAAAGTCCTGACACTCTAATCTGAGTCCAGGAGCACCTTCAAGACCAGCAAGACTTTCACAGTGTAGGTTTTCAAGAGTCAGAGCTCCCTTCATTAGACACGAGTAGGAATGGAGATCTTTGTCTTTTTATCTCAGTCAGAAGGTGGGTGTCATAAAAAATGCTTGTAAAGGATGCAGAGGTACAATGTGTGCGCCCCTGTGTTCTGACTGGAGTACTCAGATCTCCATTCCTACTCATGGCCCCTTCTCAGTGCCTGGCTGTTTTAGATAATATTATTGGTCACTGGAGCTTTCTGGGGTACCTGTATCCACCTGACATGAGGCACAGGGTCTGTTGTTCTTGTTCACTGTGCCATCTATTGTTTCACTGGTTTAATGTTTTTCTTGTTTTATGAGTTCTGTTGTAAGCTGCCCTGAGCCCACTTGTGGGACAGGGTGGGGTATAAATTAAATAAATAATAGTAATAATAATGAAGGGAGCTTTGACTCTCGAAAGCCTACACCCTGAAAATCGTGTTGGGCTCTAAGGTGCTACTGGACTCGAATCTAAATGTTCTACCACAGACCAACACAAATACCTTCTAAAACTATCATAACATTCTGTGAATTCCACCCCCTCTCCAGGCAGCCATTTTCTGGTGGCACCCAGTGGCCTCCCTCAGAATTACTGAAGGGTCCAAAGGCTCAGCAAGATTGGGGACTGCCACCATGATGATTTCTTTTCTTCCACAAGATACTCCTGATTGCCCAATGTAAACCAGTCCACTTTCACGTGCCCCCCCCCAACAAATACAAAGATATCAAAGCAACCCTCAGCAATCACCACGTTTACAACAGCTTGACTGCCATTGTACACACACAACTTGACTGACCAGCACAGTACACACAACTTGACTGACCAGTGTCTCCTGCATGGTTTGTCTCCTCAGTCACCGTCCGAAGACTCAGAGAAGCAGTAGGAATATGCAGGCTGCAGAGCCCAGGGCCCAACTTGTTCTCCAACAGCATGGAATGGGACTCTACATCACAGAGCATGAAGCCCTATGCTCCCGTACGCCACACGGACAGAGCTGTGAGAGAGCGACCTCCCCAGATGTCCCTGTTGGATAGAAGTATGTTGCTGGGCAAGTATGCCCTTCCAGGCTGTTTAATTAGGGTGTAGTAATCTAGTATTCTGTACTTTTTAGCATCTTCATGGCAGATAATCTTTAGAACAATGGTTCTTGTCGAGACTTTGGGCAGTTCTGGAATGTTGAGAAAGAACAGCGGGCACCACTGCCACATGCTGGCCACGGGGACTGAGACTGGTTCAAAAATGGCCACTACGAGGAATGCAGGAGCAATAACAGATTGGGAGGTTCCACAGAACTTTGAAGATGACCACAATAAACCAAGCACACTATTTTTGACAAAAACACTACAGGTGTCTATGGTGAAAAGGAAGAATTGCCTTCAAGAATACCTTGAGCTTCCAGAATGAAACGAACAGATGCTTCAGGGGTATGGGGTGACTCCATCAGCATGGAACAGGCTTTTATGGATACTAGGGGGAAAACGAACAGATATAAGATGGACTCACACAACTTTCTAGAACATCAGGACTACAAAGCAGACAATAAAGGAATGTTTCCTGCATGGTTTATCTCCTCAGTCACCGTCCAAAGACTCAGAGAAGCAGTAGGAATATGCAGGCTGCAGACCGAAGGGGCCCGACTTGCTCTCCAACGGCGTGGAATGGGACTTTACATCATGGAGCACAAAGCCCTACGCTCCCGTACGCCACATGGACAGAGCTGTGAGAGAGCGACCTCTCCAGATGTCCCCGTTGGATGGAAGGATGTCGGGTGGCTTTTCTCCCCTCCAAAGGTAACAGGAAAAATGCAGGGCATTCTGTGGAGTTGTTAATGAATCCCACATGCAGAATACAGACCAAAGTATGGAAGTTACTTTTTATGAATACCTCGAATTTCCAAAATGGGGGACATGTTCACCTGTGGGGCAGCTGACCTTTCTGAAAGCAGGTAGTGAGATTTTTTCAAGGCAATGACTGCAAGAAGAGAACTGAATGTTAATTTAACACAACTACAGAAAGTACAATGTACAACATAGACCAGCATAGCACATGGATACGGCTAAGCCTGAAGGCCTATCTTTGCATGAACTATGACAAAACCTGGATCCAAATCCCAATTCATCCATGTGAGTACACCAGTCATTCCCTTCCAATACAACTCACATAACAGTGTTGTTACAAGGATGAATAGAGAGAATAATTATGCATGCTACTACAAACTTCCTCAAAGCAAGAAGCAGGACAATGTCGGGGAGGGGCTGTGGCTCAATGGAAGAGCCTCTGCTTTGCATGCAGAAGGTCCCCGGTTCAATCCCCAGCATCTCCAACTAAAAGGACCAGGCAGCGGGTGACACAAAAGACCTGAGACCCTAGAGCACCACTGCCAATCTGAGGAAACAATACTGACCCTGATGAGGCAGCTTCATGTTTAGCATGCTGCAGCTTCATGTGTAGCATGCTATTCCCCAAACAGTGAACCTCCTTCCCATGCTAAAACAGAAGCATTCTAAGAAGTGTAATATTCTCAAGTCTCTCTTAAAAAGAACAGATACACCAACTGCCGTGTAGTGAATCCTTTCCCCTATCCAAAGGTCTGCAAGGAGCTACATGGGAGCTCCTCAACAAGCAACCAAAATAAAATCTTTTTAGTCTGTACTACAGGCAAAGTTCAAATCTGGAAACTTCTTGGCCTGCCTCATTTTTATGGTCCGCTTCGCAGAAGATTGTAAAAGTTATTTCAGTAGTGAAGGTATTGTGCAGTGTCCACGCAGTTCAGAGCCTAATACTTGTAGTGGTCAGGAAAATATGACTTTTCATTGCACTCTAACACTGGGGGGAGTGCAGCGTAGGGAATACAATAGAGGAATAAGATAACTGAACGCAAGTACGTATCCTGAACACCCATTTCTTATTTTTCCAATCCTACTGAACAATCTTAAGTATCCTACCTCTAAAGAAATTGAGAACACCATACATGGTTCTTCATGGCATAATTTTGCCTTAACAATCATCCCGTGAAATAGGTTTAGACAGACAGTAACCAAATGCCATAAGAAAGCCTCAATTAACTCAAAGGAAAGAGCAGTTACCCGGCTACCCTGACATGAAGCTTTCCAAGTGAGCATGGGCCAGTCACCTTCTCTCAGCATCATCTGCCTCTAGGGTTACCAAATCCCGTAAGATTTGGGGATGGAAAGGGTCTGGGGGAAGGACCACTATGGAATATAACGCGCTACAGAGTCCACCTTCTAAAGCAGCCATTTCCTCCAGAGAAACTGATCCCTGTAGTGTGGAGATCAGCTGTAATTCCAGGAGATCTCCAGACCCCATCTGGAGATTGGCAACTCTCCCTACATCACAAGACTGGGCAGTTAGGAAAACCTTGGGCAGAATACTGTATTAGTTAAAATTATATGTCCTGGTTTTAATTGTTCATGCACTTAATACCCGCCCTGAGCCCGTTAGAAAACGGTGGGATATAAATGTAACTAATTAATAAATAATACATGGGATGGGGAGCGCGCTCTTAACTGGAGAAGGCGAACAAGCAGCTCCATTTTACTTGGTGCAGAGGACAGAGTTACACACACACTGGGAACGACACGAACGCAGCAAAAAAACCCAAAACATACAAAGGCAGTAAGATTGGCCATCGTGAACCACCGTAACAAAAGTACAAGCTCGGAATTTCAAGACCACGCTCCGCCAACGTCTATTTTTCAAATTAACTACGTTCCTTTCGCCACTGCCGCCTCCCCCCCTTTTCCCAGCCACTTAAATTCCTCCTTACCTCTGCCAACCACGCGCTTGGAAAAGGCCGAACAACTCGAGACGCGGGTATTTATCAAGGGCAAGGGGCGACGGGAAAAGGCATTCGATTGGATGATCAGGCGCATGCGCCGAGGCGTTCGGCGGGAAGAGGGCGGAGTAAAAGCTGCTGGGTAATTGGGGAAACGTTCTTATCGAGCTACCGACTAATGTGGGCAAATTGGTGGATGCGTTTTATTGCGTTTGCTTGCTATTAATTTCCGCCTCCCCCCCCTTTCTTCTATTTGCATTGCTTGCAATTAATTCTCCTCCTTCCATTTGATCACTGAATCAACCTTTTTCGGGGCTGGTTGGGACAAGACTGCAGGAGCTGGTGTGAGCTACCCTGGCGGGGACAGTCCATATTTAATAGTCCTCCAGGTAAAAGGCGTCTGTAAATGGGGGGGGAGGGTATCAAGGGAAAAGGCAGTAGCTTCGCCTTTCGCATGCACTGCTAATCCCCCCCCCTTGTGTGGCTGACGCAATGCGGTCCAGTTCGACCTCCTTGTTTCTCCGCATTATGTCATTTCCCCGTTCTCTGCGTGTGAGCCTCAAAGAACATCGGAGAATTCCAGTGTCCTCCCTGTAGTCGGTGAAGAGGAACACTGAAGCAGGGCAGGGTAACGTGGAATATCTACCAGAGTGCTGAAATCATTCTGTGTTTTATTTACTTCTGCAAGGACTGCACTTATTCTTACTTTTCCAAATTGACTGCTAACCAAGGCCCAGGTCAGTCGATCATAGAACGATGCACTCCATTTGCTTGATCTGTATGAGACTGTATTTCTTGTAAACTCATGCGATTGAAGAGGCTGCCAGACAGGCTTCTCATATTCACTAGTTCTGACTTCACATATTTATTTGCATCTAAAGGGTACAGCCAGGTTCTGTGGACGAGGACGCATGTGCCACACATTGCCACAGATAAACATTGAACATACGTGTGACAGTGTTCCCTCTAAGCTGAGTTAGTGTGAGCTAGCTCACAGTTTTTTAGCCTCTGGCTCACACATTTTTGTCTCAGCTCAGGAAGGATGGCTCTAGAGCAAAGTAATTTATGCAGTAGCTAAATTGCTTGCTCACAACCTTAATGCCAGTACCTCACAAGGTAGAATTCTTGCTCTCACAAGACTCCACAGCTTAGAGGGAACATTGACATGTGAATTCTTTCTTATCAGGGGATGCCTTTCTCCTGTAAACAGACATAAGTATCGCAGCTTCTGTTCTACCACGTTTTTCTACAAAAGCAGGTGGTGTGGAGACTGTGTAACCACACTGGCAAAAACCATATAAAACTAGGGCTGTAGAAAACACACTAGGCAAGATTGAGTGGAAAAACTTGTAAGGATACAGCTCGGTTTCACTGGGCAAGCAGGTAGCAGAATAGGCAGTTTCTCCCAAGAAGAGACATCTGTTACATTTTTATCCCAGCAAGGAGCTCAAGTTGGTACCCATGTTTTCCCTATTCATTTTATCCTCCCAACAGCCTTCCTAGGCCAACTCTGAGTAGTGTATCACACTGCTTGGAGCTTAATATAGCAGTAATCCGCTTGGGCACCAAAACAAATCTTGTGAGGCCTTTTTTTCGGTCATGAAAAGTGCCGTCAAGTCGCAGCTGGCTTATTGCAACCCCGTAGGAACAGAGGTAGTTTGCTATTGCCTGCCTCTGCGTACCACCCCTGGATTCCCTTGTGGTTTTCCATCCAAATGCTAACCAGGTGTCACCCCCTTCTTACCTTCCAAGATCTGGCTAGCCTGGGCCACCCAGGCAGGACATAGCTTTTCTAGGTATTTGCAAATGTTTCCACTGGAAAGCATCCTAATGCTTTTACATTTTCCTGCCGTTGCATTTGGATGGGTGCAGAAAGTTCCTCCACATGAAAACTTGCTAAACCTTGAAGCCATGAGCAGAATTGCCATTTGCCCGCAAGAGAAAGGCCCTTTCTTCCTTTGAACATTTGATGCTGGCTTACACTGGCTCAAAGATCCTTGGTCTGCCAAGCTAAGTGTTGGTCACACTGTCCGGCAGCAGTTCTCCCGAGTCTCCAAAAGAGAAGTATCCTTTCTCAGCATCCCCAGTCTTGTAACATGGAAATGCCAGGGGCCAAACTGGAAACTTCTGGCATCTAAAGTACATGTTCTGATATTTCTGCAGCACCTTCCTTCTCAAATCTCAAAAGCAGAATTTGCCGCAAACTGAATAATCTGGCAAGAAACGTTAATGGGTTGGAGGGAATGGGGGAAAAGAGCAAGCTTTGTTCTAAAAAAAATTCCTAAAATAATTTTATTTCATAAAATTTTGTTGATAGGAAGACAGATATACAATGCAATGATTTCCTCTACAGAGATATTTTATACATCATGAAAGCTGTTTGGATCTAGAGTGCACCAGCACCCAAATGTTTTCTACACATGAGAGCTTCTCTCTCTCTGCACCTTGTTCTTAAGGATTGCAATAGAGGGGACAAGGCAAGCTCCACTCCTCCACCCCATGGGAAATAGTCTCACAGTGATTTGCTGCTCAAAACCAGGAATAGGGTGGTGGGCGGGGAGAACAAAAAGCTGAAAGTGGAGCTGGGAAGAGTCACAGGCATGACGACAGCGCTTGGGGTTTCCATGCCTTGGTCTCCTGGCTCGTCAATAAGATGACTGAGTCCAACTAGGAGGCTGGGGTATGTGAACCTTTAAATACGAGATAAGGGAATTGCATAGCAGAGAGAATTGCATCTGGTGGCAGCCTCTCTCATCCGTGAGCGTGGTGGGAAAAAGCCACATCGTGAAATCCCATCTGATGTGGCTACTGAAAGATTCAAGGAGGCCTGTTCCCTCTCTCGCATTGGATGGCCTCACTCTCCATGTGTCTGGCAATTGGGGGAATCAATGGCAGTGTAAGCACATCAAGGCCTCTAAAGGCCAGCCCACTCAAGGTCACGTGGGACATCTTTAGCTGTGTGAGACTGGCTAGCAGTCAATACGGACCATGACCGTTGATAACACAAGTGAAGTGAGAACGGGGAAGTGGAAGTACAGCCAGGAACCAGTGGTCGAAACAGAACTGCTAACATTTAAAATGCCCCCCACCCCAAGCCCCGTATTCATCATCTCCGCCTCCCACTTTGCCTTCCGTCCCAGAAGTGCCTCAGGGCATCTGTCTCAACCATTCCATAAAAGCTGGTTTTAAAAAAAAAAGGGATGCCCCATTTGCTTCTCACTATTTAAAAAAGTCAGATTTTAAGCCCTTTTTCTGGAAAAAAAAATTAGAACCTTCAAATAAAGTTTTGCTACAGGACTAAGAAAAGGCAAGTTTTGCGCTGGTTCTGAAAAACCATTTTTTTAAAAAAAGAAAAAGAGGAAGCTATGACTTAAAAAAAAAAATTACAGTATATTCCATGCCACTGCTTCCCCAAGGCAACTCATTTCAGGCTCCTGTTAAACAGGTGGAAGTATTATTATTTTTTTTGTGAGGTTTCTTACTTCACAGCAAGATTGGAGGATGCTGTTTTTGCTGTCAGGAAAGAAAATTAAAACATTTTTACAAGACTCAGCATGTGCTGTTTAAAAAACTATACAATTCTGCCATAGGACAACAGAAAAAAATTGGTCAGTAGTGATTCTGAATATTTAGTACACCAAGAGAACATAAAATAGTAATGTGTCAGCTTT
This sequence comes from Gekko gecko, assembly GCA_029375565.1. Classification (NCBI taxonomy): domain Eukaryota; kingdom Metazoa; phylum Chordata; class Lepidosauria; order Squamata; family Gekkonidae; genus Gekko; species Gekko gecko. The sequence continues at coordinate 199,616,790 of JAPDNY010000005.1, forward strand.
CTGCCAGGATGGTATCTGTTTTTTTTTGAGCTTCATTTGTAAAACACAGCGAACACACAGACACAAACATACGCATATACACACCCACACACACATACACTCCCCGTTTGCTCGCTCCAGATCTCTTGATAAGAGCGCCAATCTTCTTTCTTCCTTGACAAAGCAGTTACTAAACAGTTCGCAGAACATATTTACAGTAGACAACATGGCCAGAGAGCGCTGACAGGAATTGTGGGGCACATTACCCATTCAGATGATGGAGCCATGCACGACAAATCCAAGCCAGGGGCTGATCTCTGGCTGCAAGCAGTATTGCTGATTGTGTGAGGTATTGTGTTTTGTGGTTGATGTTTCTTTTTCCCATTGTGATCTGATGGCACTTGAGACAAATTCCTTCCAGACGTTATGCTACTTTTGACAAAGGTTCTAACCCTACACGCACACCCTTTCCGTTCCCTGCAGAAAGTCACTTCCTGGATATGTTACAAAGGCAAATCTGGGGCAAACCTCAAGGTTCCTCCTCACTGGGATAACACAGCAAACACTGCAATCCTCTCCTCTTCCGATGGTATTGCTTTGCTTATATATATAAAAAAAGGAACACGTTCATGGCCGATGATACCTGCAGCAGAGGTGAAGAAAGCCACAAGTTAGTATTTGGAAGACTGTAACAGAAAGGCATACCATTAGGGCCCAAAGTAGGCAAGCAGCCAACATAGCTGATTACATTGTAGGAAAGTTTTATGAAGAGTTCTGAGATAGGAACACAAGAAGCTGCCTTATAACAAGTTAGACAACTGGCCTGTTAACATCAGTACTGTCTACTCAGACTGGCAGCAACTCTCCAGGGTCCTGGGCTGAGAGTCTTTAACATCACCTACTACTCCACTTCGCCTCAGTTGACTTTACAATGCATGCAACATCTTAAATTTCATCTCCAGAGTTTTCTGTCCTTTTTGCCTTAAAAGGATTTGTGTGTCTTGCCTGATTTTAGAAAGACAGAGACATTTGTTTGCAGAGAAATGCATTTAATGCCTCTTGCTTGGAGAAAGACTGGTGCAACCTGATAAAAAAACATCCATTTGACTCCACCCATCACTTAATACAGGGGTGTCAAACATGTGGCCTGGGGGCCGGGTCAGGCCCCTGGAGGGCTTCTATCAGGCCCACAGTGGAACTGGCTGTCTTCTGCTCTTCTTCCAGTTCTGCTGCTGCTGTGTCGTCGTAGGTTTTCAGCTTACAGATACACACCTGAACAGCATACTCAAGATTGCAACAGCACACACATTTTGACGCAATAATTCAGAGCAAGAGGTGTCAGTTATCCGACACTGTTAAATAAACAAAATATTGCAAGACTGCTAATGTTTTAAGCATGTTTTTATTTTAAGTTAAAAAAACCCACTTTGTGTCCTTTATAAAGTTTATATCTTTGCTACCTGGCATTACATTTCATGGCACACCCGGCCCGGCCCAACAAGGTCTCATTTACGTCAGATCCGGCCCTCATAACAAATGAGTCTGACACCCCTGACTTAATACACAATGCTGGCTAAAACATGGCTCAGTATTACGGCCTGAGAGCATTCTTCCTTCAAGCCCTTTTAATACTTTTTTTTTTTTAACATCCAGTGTGATGAAGAGCTCTGGAGAACTCAAAATTTTGCACACAGTTATGTGTCTCATAAGTGGTCCTAATAAAATTTATTATGTGAATGGTGTCCTTGGTTTTGGATGTGACCAGCTATGTGTATAAAGTGCTGCCAACTGACTTATGGTGACCCATAAAGTTTAGAAGGCAAGAGAGGAACCGAGGTGGTTCGCCTTTGCCTGCCTCTGCACAGTGACCCCTGGATTTCCTTGGTGGTCTCCCATCCAAGTACTGACCAGGGCTAACCCTGCTTAGCTTACCTTCCGAGGCCTGATAAGATCAGGCTAACCTGGGATATTCAGAATAAAGTTTCAGTACAGTGGCAGCTTTAAGACCAGCAAAGGTAATTCTGGGTATAAGCTTTTGTGTGCATGCACATTGAAGTCAGGACTATTGCAAATAGATCTGGTAGTTTTACACATGAGTATCTGGTTCACTGCAGTTTTCCATGTAAGATTTTTATATCCCAGTAGGTTATTATTTATATTCCTGCCATTTGTATATTCTAAGGAGTATGGGCCTTGCCTTAGGGGTTGGTTTTGTTTCATTTTCCGGAGGACGATGTTCTCTTTTAATGCAGCACTCGTCAAGGTGGGTTATTTCAGAAAGTGAGCCTTGCATGCCTGGGCGACAGAGACATGTGGCTCTTGCCACAGTCTAGAAATCCACACAAAGCAGGCTGTTTCTCCACCCCAGCACAACCATACCACGCTGAAAAGCTAACTGTATCAAGCAGAACTCTGGGGAACACTATAAGGCACTGTGGCGATGCAGCCAAGGGGTTAACAGGGCTCTCCTCTTACGCACCGCGTGAATTGCTTGCTCTCTTCGTGGACTTCCATTTCAGAGCTTTTGAATTCGTTCAGCTCTTTCCGGATGGCAGCCTGCATAGTGGGGGGGGGGAGAAGAGGTATCGTATCAAATTCAGCTGTCACCAACAATGTTCCAGTCCCACTCCCACGACGTCTTTCATAGGTTGCTATCAAAGCCCTGTTGGAAGCAGGTGCTCCAGCCAGACTTTTCTGCCTGACTGCCACCTTATGCAAGACAAGAACAGCCCTCCCCTTGGCCATTGTGCTGCATTTCCTCTTCAGGCGCTCTCTGATCGGCAGCCAGAATCAGAACATGAAAGGAAAGACTCTGGTCTGGAGCCCAGAAGGGCCCCTGTGCAGGGGGTGCGGGAAGCTGCTGGTCACCTTCCTTACTTACAGTGCACATTATTTTTATTTACTTTCTCACATGTGTATGTCTATATTTGCTTATTACAATTGTGTGTGTGTGTGTTTGTATACACACACACACACACATACAAGTGGAAACCCACAAGGACTTGCGGGAGGCATCTCATTTCCTCCCCCGCTATTTCTTTTTTCCCTTTGCTGAAAGCCCCCATAGCCTCTCCTCCTTTATATAATATAAACAGGCTGGCCCCCATGTAGATGATCGAAGCCACTGAATCAAGTCCTCTGCAAACATGGTAAGGCTCTCCATTCAGTGGACTCCGCAGGCATGCAAAAAAAATGACACCGTAAATTATTTAAAAGGAAAAATGAAAAACCCTAAAAAGCCAGCCTGGTGTGGACTGAGCATGCTCCAGGAGGGACTGAATATCAATTTAATCGGGTGGCAGGGTAGGAGAATCGCCTGTTCAAGCCCCTGATCGCATAGAGAAGGAGTGAGACAGGACCTCTAAATTGCTCCCCCTGCCGTTCCTCACAAGCTGTCAGTCACTGGCCTGTATCCTGTCATTCAGCAAAGTTCAAAGCCTTCCTCCAGCCTATGGAGAAATCCTCTACTGGATCTTTCCTTACTCCTCGCAGGTGTGGCCACAGGTCAATGGCAGAGCATCTGCTTGGCATATAGAAAGTTTCTGGTTTAATTCCTGGCATCGCCAGTTAAAAAGATCAGGTAGAAGGTGATGTAAAAGACCTCTGCCTGAGGCTCTGGAGAGCTGCTGCCAGTCAGAGTAACTGTGACTGATCTTGATGGATCAAGGGTTTGGCTCAACAGAAGGCAGCTTCATGTGTTCCTCTAGCAAATGAGCCACTTCAGCAGGAGGAAGGCTTAACACTATGCCGAGTGGAGTTGCAGGATACAAGCCGCTCTGTCTAACAGGTGGCCCCCAAATGCAGCAAAACCAGGCCTCACCTACAAGCTTAAAAGGTTAAATTTTTGAGTGGGACTTCTACATTGCCCTTCTGTGTGGGTCCCCAACTGGTGCATATGCCCATCTATTCTCCTCATTCATGATTCCTGCACGCATTGTGGCATTTACTTACACCTGTTTAGTTTTGCACAGGAGGTGTCCATGACACAGGAGTGAGGGGATAAGATGGTATTGCAGGAACCATGAGAAAGGGAGGAAAGGATGTTGCTTACATCTCTTTGCTCTCCCATCCGAATACTAACCCAGGCCAGCCCTGCTCAGCTTCAGAGACATGATGAGATCAGGCTAGCCTGGGACACCCAGGTCAGGGCATCAGACTTCCATACCAGGCAACAGTTTAAACCCAAGTTTAAAGGGTGCACTCTCCAAAGAGTGTTTCCTCACCTTGTCAGCAGGTGTTAATTTTGTCCAGGGCTTGTCGGCTCGCCTGTCGTAGTCCTGAGCATCTGTTACTTCAACGTACTCATTGAACCTCAGGATCTTCCTTGCCTGCAGCTCAGCCACCGTGGGCCTTTGGCTAAGCTATAAAAAAAGGCATAGAGAAGACTATTTTTGTGTCCCTTCAGTAAACCCTTCCCCATTTCTTTAATGTGATCATAACAACTATGAGAGCTCTTGTGTCACTCTGTTTGATTATTCTACCTTCCCAGTTGAGGTGTGGATTACTAGACAGCTAAGGGGGAAAGACACATGTTCCCATATAGACTTCACCACCACTTTACACTGAGAAACCTGCAAAATGAATTTGGTTTTTCTTAAGTCCCTTGTTCAAGCATAGCATTCTCCAGCCTCCCACTGCTCAGCACTACAACCACATGCCAAAGTCAATGCCGCCAGATGCCTGGATTGAACCCCAGGACAAATCTTATGAATTCCCACCCCCACACGTTAGCATGCTTCAACGAGCCAACTCCCACAGAGTCACTCTGGCAAATATTAATAAAACCATGCAGAGATCCAATACCTTTCTGGTGAGCCTCCGTTTGATTTCCCGCTTTTCCGCCTGCCGGTCAGCCTCGTTCTTTGCTGTCGGGAAGAACATTTTGATGAAATTTGGAATAAGCCCTTTTGCCTCAGCAGCACAAATTGAACATGAATTAATAACACAGCCAAACAGTAAAGGGGAGGGGGTGTTCTAGCTAGGTGTTTATGAACAAAACCAGATTAGAGAAGCCAGGGGCACACGTCTGCTATGTGTTTCTGCGTGCAGATAGTAAAGAAGAGGAAAGGGGGGAAGGAAAGATGTATGCAAAGAATGAAAAGGTGATGGAAAGAAAGAAAGTGCTAGAAGGAAGGATAGTATTGTGTAAGTGGAGCTCTATGTGGATACACTTTATCAGAGGGTCTGCACAACAGACATGAGAGGCCGTGCAACAGACGGTGCTATCCGTAAAACAAAGAACTGGTCCTCTGTGCCTCAGGAGTAGCGTTCTCCCAAACTGAGTTAGTGTGAGCTTGCTCACAGTTTTTTAGCCTCCGGCTCACACATTTTTGTCTTAACTCAGGAAGGATGGCTCCAGAGCAAACTAATCTATGCAGTAGCCAAATCACTCAACTCACAACTTTAATGCCAGTAGCTCACAAGGTAGAATTTTTGCTCACAGAACTCCACAGCTTAGAGGGAGCATTGCTCAGGAGCCAAATGTAGTTCTTTGACATGCTACCTGTGGCTCTCCTGAGCACCATCCCCCAGTGTGGCACCCGCTATATGCTTCAGCTAAGCGGGTAAGTTCCTTGCCCAGTGGGGCTTTTGGTTGGCAGGTGGTTTCCACCACGAAAGAAGTAAAATGGGGCTCTTTAGGTTGATGGTAATTGTGAATGCAGCTGTCCATGAGCTGTGGAGGGAGTCCCACTGAGATAAAGTGTGTCCCACATAGGGCACAAAATTCATTACCTATCATTTTGGTCAAGACATGGCCCCATGGGCAATCTCATTTCAGACTATTCTTCTCAGGTTGGAATCATTTATTAAGGCTGAGGGATGAACCAAGTCAGAGGAGATGGACAAGTTCTGGCTCCTTTCATACATAGCCCGCTAAATTCTTAATAAGGTTACCGCAGGATGGCCTGGAAACTTCATCTGGTACAGAATGTGGCAGCAACCCCAAATAACTGATTGCCCACCAGATTCTATTTCTCCTGCACAAGAAAAGATCTTGCATTAGCTGCCAGCTTGTTTCTGGGTTGCTTTCTGAAGATGCTTTATTGTTGGCCTTTAAATCCCAAAATGGCTTGGGCCCCAACCACTTACAGGAATATCTCGTCCTTGATGCATCTCTCCCTTTTCCTTGACCTTCTGGGGAAGGCCCCATTACATTTGCTGCATGCCTCTGGTTAGGTTAACATGCAATGGCACAGGGGCCTTTCCTCTGCAGCAGCACTACAGAAGATGTGCAAACACCTTCCTTAGACCAAGGCCCTCCCCCTGATGTTGCCTTCTGGCACTGGCATTCAGAGGAAAGTATAGAAAGTATTTGGAGTAACAGGGCTTCTGCATTTGTTTGTACAGTAGGACAGGCCATTTCTTTATGATCTGGGCACTTTTTGAAGGATATTAAAGGAAGTATTTAGAACAGAGCTCTTGCATTTGTATACACAGCAGTGTGGCTGGTCTGGCCCTGGACGTTTGGACTCTAGATGCAAAAGGGTGGTGCTCTGCCTCCCCTTCATGCTCCACTCTGCATCTTCCTTGAAGTCCGGAGCTTTTGGCCTTCCTCTCCTCCTCTCTCAAATGCAGGGAACTCTTTTAACCAAGTGCCTGAAACAAGACTAGGAAGCACTCTTCCTCCCAGACCCAGAAATCAATGGATGTCTCTAGTTCATGTCTTCAGTTCTTCCAATGATGCCCAGACCTGACATCCTACCTTGCTGCACTCAGGCAGTCGAGATAAAAAAATAAGCCATAGTTGCGAAAGAGTCTGAGTAAGATGCGGGACTTGCAGGCTCGAATCCCCAGTCCGCCATGAAGCTCACCTTGGGCCAGCCACACATTGATGGCCGACTCTAACTTACAGGAGAAAAAAGAAGCAGATTCCAGTGACACCACAAAGGCTAGCAAATTGTATTCCCATTTAAGCGTAAGTTGGAATCAATTTTGTCGCTTCATAAGGTGCTGCTGGACCCCTATTTTATTTTTGTTGCCGCAGCCTGACAGGGCTACCCATCTGGAAGTGCCTCACAGCCGTTATCGTGAGAACGAAACGCCCAAGGGGAGGACTATGTACATACAGTATCCTAAAAACTCCTTAAAGGAAAGGCAGGATAAAAATGCTCAACGTGTCGGTTTACTCTTCATTTATACCCAACCTTTCTCCCCAGTGGGGACTTAAAACAGCTCACATTGTTCCTCCATTTTATCCTATCAGCCTCCTGTTGAGGTAGGTTAGGCTGAGTGTGTGTGGCTGGGTCTTGGGTAACCCAGTGAGCTTTCATGGCAGAATGAGGGTTCGAACCTGGGTCTCCCAGATCCTAGTCTGAAACCACTACGTCACACTGCCTCTCATCCCAGGCCTACCTGATTTTTTCACCCACCTCCTTTCCCTCTTTTTGCAGTTCATCGTATTCCTAACAAATGATCCCTCTTTCCCTTACTTCCTCCCCAAGCAGAAGAAACAAGCGATGTCACAAAGGGGGAGCGGGGATCCTTTCTATTAAAAAGATGAGAACTCCGGCCTGACTCCCACCAGCACCAAAAATGCTTCTGCCCTCATGTGGCAAGTCCTGCCTTTGAAACACCATTCATTAGTTGCAATCTAGGACACCTACAGCAGCCCTTCAGCATCATGGGAACTTAATGAAACTTTCCAATGTAAGGAAGAGGCAGGGCAAGCAGGAATGCTGCATGGCAGGTGCAGCCAGTGGAGTCTCTGCTCTGTGTTTGTGGGACAGCAGCCAAAGACAATGCCTTGCAGCCAGGTGGCAGAAAACGCCGCCAAGTCACAGCCAGCTTCTCGTGACCAATGTGCCCTCTGAGCTGTGGAGTCTTGTGAGCAGAAATTCTACTTTGTGAACTACTGGCGTTAAAGCTGTGCGTGAGCGATTTGGCTACTGCATAAATTAGTTTGCTCTGGGGCCATCCTTCCTAAGCTAAGACAAAAATGTGTGAGCCGGAGGCTAAACTCAGTTTAGAGGGAACATTGTGGACACACACACACCCCTAGGTTTTCAAGGCAAGAGGCAAACGGAGGTGGTTCACTGTTGTCTGCCTCTCCATAATGACCCTGGACTTCCCTGATGGTCTCCCATCCAAGTACTAACCAGGGATGACCCTGCTTAGTTTCCAAGATCAAGCTAGTCTGGAGTACTACATATAAGGTGAAGAAACAGCAGTTAGCAAATCGGCTCTCACTTACGCTGAAGGATATTCCTTTGCTCCAACTCTTCTGCTGTCGGTCTTTGACTTAACCGCCTAATTTAAGGACAGAAACACAAATGCAACATTTTAGGGCAAACAGAAAGAGTGACCAGTAACCTAGCACATTCTCTGGTGGTGGCCACTGGTAAACTGCAGCTTGCCACCTCACTCACACTCAAAAGATAAGTCTCAAAGACGAGTTAGGCATCCCTTCCTCAGGCTCAGTACTCTTATTAACGCAACGGATTGCAATGGGTTGGACCCTGTCACTCTGCCCCACTCGCAGAGGCGCATTCCACTGAGGGAAGGCGCTTCCCCACCCCCAATGCTCTTCTAAGAGTCTTATGTCAGGGGAAGGTTCCATCTGCGGGAGGAAAGCGCTTCCACGGGTGGAAAAGATCCACAGGATCCAGCCCAACACATGGGAGATAACAGTAACATGCCTGTACTGGATTCCTATCCCACGACATACCAGAGACAATTAGTATACTCCGCTGGTGGTAGAAAGTGCCATCAAGCTGCAGCTGACTTATCGCAACCCCACAGGGTTTTCAAGGTAAGAGACGAACAGAGGTGGTTGTCCCCACATAGTGACCCTGGAATGCATCCAAGCACTAAGCATGACCAGCCCTGCTTGGCTTCTGAGATCTGACAAGATCAGGCTAGCCCCGGCTGTCCAGGTCAGGGTACTCTACCCCAGCTCATACTGCTAATTAAGATTCAGTTTCCAGAATCTGTTGTGCACAGAAGTCAGCACCACATTAAAGAACTACTACGTCCATCTGGAAAGTTCCAGAAAACTGGAACTTTTGCAGAAAGCTTACAAATAGATCTGCCCACGTGCACTGGGAAAACCGAAGATGAGAGTTCTTCCCAAAGAATCCATTTGTGACCAAGCATCTGGCATGCTGTTCAATAAAGTAAGTTGGAGTGGTGGTTTTCCAGCATATTTCAGCAGGATGAGGGGGTGCAAATGCCCCAGGCTTGCCACTTGATCTAGACTGGGGCATTTCTTGCAAGTAATTTCTGCATGGATCAGGTGAAATGGTTGAGCTCAAATGTTTTGAAGCAAGGAAGGAGCTCTGACCCCTCCATGGCCCAGAAGCAAACTTGCTGGGGATTACTTTGGCTGAGCAGAAATTAACGAGGTAGAAGCAAGATGTTCCAGGGATCCATTCCTTATGTGCCAGCACCTATTTAGCCCCTTCAGCCCAAGAAACTGCAGAGGTTTTTTTAACCCATATGGGCAAAGATGTTAAAACGCATGTTCAAATAACTGTGCCAGTGCTTCTGATACTTGCAGGGAAGACATACCAGATGCCACCGCTTACTTTGGTCTCCAAAAATCAGCCCCAGGAACAAACTAGGACCAGAAGACAGCCTCAGCAGGCTTTGCAGTGGCATCAGTGCAATACCTGAGCTAAGTGCAGCGACATCCTTCAGAAAGGGTACCCACCGTCTCCCCCCGAGATAGCTCCCAGGCTCCCAAATGCATACTATAGCCCTCCCAACTCACACTTTCTTCTGCCCTGCCTACCTGATCAACGTCGTCCCAATCTGCTGTCGGATTTCATTCCACTCCTCCTTGCTCTTCCGAGGAAAAGTGTTCCCTTCTTGTAACTCCTGCCGCGGGGCCATGTTGCCCAGTTTCATGGCAAGGGTGTCTTTTCTCTTGACCTTGTTGGCTAGTGCACCTGCAGAGAAAGAGGGAGGGAATATTTATCTCTCCACATGATGCCCCTCCACATCGATTCCAATTCTTTCAGTCTTTTGTTACCATTGTAAGTATAGGACATGAAATGAAAGAAATTGCCACTGCTGCAAAGTCTCCAATGCAGAACATACACTGAGGTAGACTGTCCTTTAGATTCCGGATAACCGTCGTGACTTTTCATCTCCGTGGGACGTGCAGCCCCTGATGCAATATCATGCACAGTTCTAGATACCCCATCTCACAAAGGACATTGTAAAAGGTGTGTGGGGGTCAGTCAAAAAACAACAAAAAAGGGTTGGAACACCTTCCCTTTGAAGACAGTCTGAAGACTTGAAGACTTAGCTTATGGGGATCGGGGCTTATGGGTGATGAGTTTTATAAACTTTTGAACAATATGGTTAAAATCAAGAGGAGTGTGATAGCTTTATCTTCTCTCTTTGAGAATACTAGAACTCAAGGCACACAATGGAACACATTAGCAATAGATCCAAAATCTGGGAGACTCAGGTTAGAATGCCCACTGTACTATAGAAACTGGCTGGGTGACCATGGGGCCAGCACACACCCTCAGCCTAACCTACCTCACTGTCATCCGTGGGGGCAGAGGGAGAAGGCACCCCCTTCTGGACCAAGTCTTTACTAATAGCCCCTCAAAAGTACTTGACTATTAAATTGCATATGGTTTTACCTACCGCAAGCTGCCTTCAGATCTGATTTTTGGTTCTAAAGTGGACTAAAAGTGGACTAAAACACAAAAACAGCCAGGCAAGGGCTATGGCTTTTCAGCCCTGATAGTGGGCTTCTCGGGGATCAACTGGAAGGCCACTGTGAGAAACAGGCAGCTGGACCAGAGGGACCTTAGGTCTGATCCAGCAGAGACCCTCTGACATTCTTGTGGATTTTATTCCCATGGTGAGAGTCTCTTACTGTTATGGCTTTCGTCGTCGTCATCTTCCTCTGGGTCCTCCTTGTACAGAACAGGTCCCTCGGAGTCTGAGTCACTGGGCCCCTCTTCTTCATCCTGAACTGTCTGCAGTGCTAGCCTGGGGATGACCGTGACAGTCGGGTCCTCCCCAATGTAAACGTGGGAACTGGAATGGTGCTCATCTTCTTGGACATCCTCTACCTCTTCATCATCGTCTGGACTAATGAAACAGCAAAAGTCACTAAAACACTTGAAGGATTTACACACCCTTATTTTACATTGTATTTATAAGTCTCAGCCGGTGGACTATAAAGGAAATAAATAAAAAAATTAAAGTTTTTTTTTTAAAAAAAACAACCCTAAGATTGCACAAGTACCTATGGAAAGCCAAACCATAGTGGAGTCTGATAGAGTAAAAAACAGCAACCAAGCTAGGCTTTTTGTTGTTGTTTTTTTTAACTCTGAGGCATCTCTACTTTGGTCACATTAGGGCTACTGATCTTGTACTTTTTTGAAGAAACACTGCAAGACTAACAGATTTCCCTGAAGGAAGTCTGTTCGCGAAACATGTGAGGAATTTTGGAGATTTGGTAATAAAATATATTTTTACTTTATTTTGCACCACTGACCTTGGCCTTATTTTTTATCTCACATTACGAGAAGACAAGAATCAGTGGGAAAAGACAATAGTGCCAAGAAACGTTGAAGGCATCCGGAAGGAAGGAAAGGAAATCCGGAATACCCAACATGAGATGAATTGACTCAGTCAAGGAAGCCAGGGGGGCCTCGGTCTGCTAGACCTACTTAATTAATAGATTTTATACAGGCTGCAGAATTCCACTAGACAAGTTCAGGTAGCTGTTTTCTAAAGCGGAGCAATAAGCGAAAAAAGGCCCGCAAATGTCTTAATCCCAGTTCTTCATGCCGTATAAGACCCAGCCACACCCTCCAGCCCAAGAGGCCCTTTTCCCATGCCAACACCCGGCTCTTTTATTTATTCAATTTTAAATCCTAAGCTACGAGTGGAACGTTATCACATTAGGACTTTTGGTGCACACATAACACCAAACAATGTCGGAAAAGCCACGTTTTAAAGCCAGCTTCCTCAGCCTAGTTCTCTGAGCATGGACAGCATCAGAAGAGATGTCAGGAACGGAGCATGAAAAGGGGGACAGAATTGACCGGGCAGAACTTTTCCCAAGGGCAACGCCAAAACAACTCACACTTTCAGCATCTCGATGGTAACCGGAAGCGACCTCGTCCTGCCAGCAGTGCCGTTTTCCTCAAAGAGGCCTTTGTTTTCAAAAAGCAGAGAGTGAGCCCTGTGTGACCCTTCCCCCGGTGGGGTCGCTGGCAGGGGGCTCGTCAAAGCCTGCTGGATGAGGATGTGCAGAGGGAGCTGGGGCAGCCGGGGAGGCACATGGGGCTCTCCAAAGCCCTGCTCGGCCGCCCTCCTGGCCGCCTCCAGACTTGAGAGCCCGTCTTGGTGGGCCTCCGTCAGCAGTTCGGGAGAAAGTGGGAGGCCTGCCTCATGGACGGAAGCAGGCAGTGGAACGTAGTGGGGTTCGGGAGGAAGGTGAGCAGGTGGAGGGGGCGACGGAGAGGGTGGTGGTTGAGGTGACAGGTGGCCTGGAATCGAGGAAGGGCGATGGGACGACGGCACGATCCTGTCGCTGGGCGACTTGGGGGCAGCAGCCATTTCGAGCGGTGACGACATGTTCAGCGGGATGCCTCTTTTTGGAGGCAAAGGCGGAGAAGGTTTCAAGCCACTACTGATCGCTTGAGACAACTCAACTAGAAAGAGAGGAGAGATTATATGCCGTTATATTTGGGTAGAGCAGACCTCCTTACCCATAGACACGGTTTAGGAAGGTATAAAGGCTGGTAATTCAAACAAGGTAAGTTTTGCAGAAGCCTTAGATGCTCACCCTGTGGGAAAGTACCCACTTGGTGCTTGTGAGCAAATGGCCAAAAGAGTACATGGGCTAAAGAACACCAGTGAGGTCCAGGTGCAGTGGCTAAAATGTACTAGGCTCAGGTTCAAAATTTTGATGTTATGGACTTGCTGGACAGTCTAAGCGCAATCCCAAACAGAGTTATACCTTTGTACGCCCTTTGACTTCAAAGGTATAACTCTGCTTAGGATAGCACTACGGGTACGCCACGGGCTCCCCTATCTAACCCCACCAAATCTGAAACCACCAACAGGGGGGATTGCAATAGTAAGCTCTGGATTTGTGGTTGTTTTTCCATATAATGACTGCTAACGGCAGTAACATCCCAGAAATTCCTACCGTCAATACGGAGGTTAGGTAGGCAGTATCTGCTGGCAACCAGTGCTTTCTTTTGGGCTCAGGGTGTTTATGCCTGTGTGTGTCATGTTTTGCCCACCTTCATCTGCATTTGACAACAGAACTGCCATAAACCCAGCTATCACTGCATTCGGCCCTGCTGCAGACACTAAGTCTTCATTTGCTTGTGCGGGAAAATGAAGGCAGTACAATGCTGGTAGTGGTAGAATGGATTGCAGCACCACTCCAGACTACAGGTGGCAGATCCGAGTTTTTAACACTCTTTCGCATAAGGCTCCATGAAGTAGGGAATTAACACAGCAGTGAGAAAGCATCTATCCCCTTCTCTCTGCTTGCTGCACTAATCTCCGGCTTGCAGGGAGTTTGTAATGTGCAGAACACTCCAAAATGTGATCCCTTTATCTGTAGCACAACATGGCACAGCTCTCCTACCTACCACCACATTTTACCATTTTATTTTTTATTTATTCATTTCATTTATACCCCACTTTTCTTCCCAATGAGGACCCAAAGCAGCTTCTCTCCTCCTCTGTATTATCCTTACAACAATCCTGTGAGGTAGGCTAGGCTGGGAGTGTGCAAGTGGCCCAAGGTCACCCAGGGAGCTGTCATGGCAGAGTAGGGACTTGAACCTGGGTCTCTCAAGACCTAGTATGACATTTCAACCTTTACACCATACTGGCTCTCTCTACTGTCTTATTCCCTCCTCGTCCTCTTGCACTTATCAAACTACAGCTGACACAAAACAGATAATGAACCATCCAGACTAAGCCCAGAGGAAGAGAAGGGGGAAGATGACCCTGCGGGACCCCAAGGCCCATGCTTAAGTGAGGTTCGTGGGCCAGTGGTCAGCACAACAGGTCCGTAACAACTAGAGGGAAGGAGCTTCAACACAGTGTCATGCTTGACTGCAGGAGTGTGTGATAAGGGTAAGCAACACTTGTAGTGACACAGAGCTCCTTGTTGTTTAGAAAGGTAGCCATGGTTTTGGCCTCATAAATCTGGGGAGGGGGCCAGCATTAAGTAGGTCCTGCATATTTCTCCTTCTTGCCAACTCAACCTCTGCTAGCATCTTGACGTTGCCTGTTTTGGGTGGCTGACTGGAACTGGGAGCCCCTCGAGATCTTCACGGTCACGAGTGTTTGGCTTCACAAACGTTCCTTCTGCGAGAGCCCTTACAGTGTGCCACGTGTCTTTCCATGCCTCAGCTGAGTAATCTTTTACATTTGAAATCTCAGCAGCAGTTTGGGAGTCCTCCTTGTTTGTTTCAAGCAGAAGGCTCTGTATGAGAAAATTTGCAAATACGCAAATTTGCAGCCAGCAGGACGAGAGGGTGCAATGCCCTGGCCAACCACAAGAGGAAGCGACAACAAAAAGCATAGCAGGTTCTCTGTAAGCAAAGACCTGGTGCGTGTTTCATGCTTCAGGTTTCCTATCTCTCCTCTCACAGATCAAGGGCCAAATATTTCTGATGGTTCTCACTGACCCCGGCAACCACAGGCATCCCACCTGGGAGGTATTTCTCCAGCTATTCTCTTCGCCTTGTCTAAACGTGACATGTTCCTAACTCAGGAACAGAGCTGGGATCCAGCAACTGCCCGCGACATGCACTCCCATGAATACAACTAAGCAGCTGAACAGGAACCTAGCCTTCACTTCACACACACACACACAAACTCTTGGCCTCCACTTCAAGGCATGACGACGTTAAACCATCCCACACTTTATGGGTACAAAATTAGCTACGCTGCTCCCAGGACCACGCAATGCTCTGATGTTTATAAACTCGCAAACCATCTGTGAAGCCTTGTAGAGGATGTCCTGCACAATGGTCTTGGCTAGGATGAGCTCAGGTCCTTCCCAAGCAACTTTGAGAGCCAACATGGCGTAGGGAGCTAAAGTGTCAGACCAAGATCTGGGTGTCCCCGCTGTGTCATGGAAGCTTGCCAGGTGACCTTGTGCCAGTCACACACTCTCAGCCCAGCCTACTTCACAGGGTTCCTGTGAGGATAAAAATGGAGGGGAGGAGGAGGAGGATGTCAGCCACTTTGAGCTCTACTGGGGAGAAAGGAAGGATATAAAGGAAGTAAATAATATAAAGGTTCCTGTGCTACCCTCTCCACACACACACACATTTAAGGAGAAGGTTCACCGAAGTATGGGAAGGCTAGCTAGAGACATTAGTCTGTTACAATGCTCATATAGTGCTACTTGGGTGTCTTAAGAACTAGCAGATAGACTGTGGCATAAGTTTGGGGGACTAAAGACGTTTTCTCAGGCGTTGACATTAGGATTGCCAGCTCTCAGTTGAGAAATTACTGGGGATTCTACGGATGGAGCCTGGAAAGTGTGGGCTTTGCGGAGGGGTGGGATTTTTCAGCAGTGTATAATGCCACAGAGATTGACTTCCAAAGCAGCCATTTTATCCAAGGGAACTGATCGTTAGCTAGGGGCCAGCTGTAATTCCAGGAGATCTCCAGCTACCACCTGGAAGCTGGCAGCCCTGGCTGACATGGTTAATATTGTCAGATATGGGCAAAATAGGCTTTAGTCCCCAAAAAGCTTATAAGAATGTATTTGATGTTTATATTCTGTTGGGTTGTTCCGGTTTTCCTTATACCTTTTAACCACTCTCCACACCTCTGGCATTCTCATGTAGCATCATTCCTCCCTCCCCCAGCATTCCTGCCCCAGCTGCTGCCTTCTTTTCTGTTCCTTTTTACCTATACCTTCCCCTTAGGTGATCACGCAGTGAGGCCTGGAGAAGCTCAACAGAGTAGAATTTGCCTGGCTTGTCCCAAACAAACAAAAAAGGCACGCTACGCTTCCCGTCTTAAGCCCAAGCTTCGGAGTAAAATGGCAAAATCTCCTGCAGGCTTCCTGCTGTGGATTCTCAGCAGGTGAGCAGAAACAGGTGTGGGCTCCCCAGATCTGTTTACAGCTGAACTCCACCTCCTTCCCACACCTTCAGACCCACAGGCGTTGCAAGCCTCCACCAGGAGCACTAAGAACAATTGTCTTGACATCAGTGACATTCGCTCCCCCCTTCTCCATTGGTGTTTCATTTCCAGTTTAGTCAATGTGCACAGTTCAGTCGCTGTAGCAACTTGCAAGATTTCTCTCCCCCACCCCACCCCGGCAAGCATCTGCAGCTAGGGTTCCCACCCTCCGGGGGAGGGCTGGAGCTGGAGATCTCCCAGAATTACAACTGATCTCCAGACCAAGAAGATCGGTTCCCCTGGAGGGAATGGCAGTTTTGGAGGGTGGACTCTCTGGCATCACATCCCTGCCGAGCTCCCTCCCCTTCCCAAGCTCCCTCCCCAAATCTCCAGGGACATCCCACCCAAGAACTGGCAACCCTGAGCTGCACCAAGCAGGCCCTCTGCCAGCATGCATGTCGGAGCCCCGTCGTTTGCTCCAGGGCTGTTCCTTCAGTCCCTTTTCCCCTATCCGATCCCATGTTATGAAGCGCCCAGACAGAGAGAGGCTGGTTGGAAGGGATCCCCACCACACTTCAGACCAAACCAACTGGCAAATTGATAAAGCCTGTTTTTGACACAGAAAGCCGCCTTGTAGCCAGGGGCACAAGTGTCCCTGAGAATCAGCCCATGTGCTTGCAGCAAACACATCTTCCTCATATAATTGGTCAGAACTACAATAGTGAGCAGCAGGGTTTCCTGGACTTTAAATGCAAGGAGGAGCCTGTGACTAGGATTTTTCCTGGGAGGCAGCGGTTCACAGAATGTGGGTCACGACTCACATAAATGCATCTCTAACCCAGCACCATGGCAGCTTCATCTGTCAAGGTCTGGATTGGTTTCATTTACTCCATCTATGTCCCTTCTTTCTCCTAGCGGGGGCCCAATGCAGCTTATATCACAACAGCCCTGTAAGGCAGACTAGGCTGAGAGTGTGTGACTGACCCAAGGTTACCAAGCAAGTTAATGGCAGAGTGGAGATTCAGACTTGGGACTCTCATCAGTTTGGTGTTGTGGTTAGGAGTGCGGATTCTAATCGGGGAGAACCAGGTTTGATTCCCCACTCCTCCACATGCTGCTGCTGGTGTGACCTTAGGTCAGTCATAAGTTCTTTCAGAGCTGTTCTCTCAAGGGCAGTTCTCAAGACAGCTCTCTCAGCCCCACCTACCTCACAGGGTGTCTGTTGTGGGGAGGGGAAGAGGAAGGAGATTGTAAACTGCTCTGAGATGCCTTTGGGTATAAATCCAATCTCTTCTTCTTCTTCTTCATATCCTAGTCCACACTAAATGCTCCACTACAGTGGCAGCAGCATTCTTGAGGGTCTTTTGCATCACCTGCTATCAGATCCTTTTAAACTGGACATACCAGGGATCAAACCTGGGACCTTCTGCATGCAGGGTGGGTGATCTATCACCTGACCCACAACGCCACCCCCTAAGTAGGTACAAAGTTCAGGCTCCTGAGCTGCAGAGGAGGCACCCATCCACACACACACACACACACACACACCCAAGCAATAGAAGGAATCACCATACTGCATCCCTTCCTGCATCTCCATTTCTTCCCAGGGGCTTGGACTTGCTACCAACCACCAGCAGTGAGGGTGGGGTTGGGTGTGCAGCCTTTTGCATTCTGGGCACACACTGCAAGGTCCCAGAAAAGCCAAAGCTTAGAAGAGAGTCCTGCTTCAGGAAGCTGGAGAAGCACTGCAGGATTATACAGAAATGAGCACTTCTGGCACTGGAAAGGGATCGAGGAGCTGCCAGGAGTCTCGGAGAGGACATGGCTCAATGGCAGAGCATCTGCTCAGCATGCAGGAAGTCCCAAGTTCAACCTCCAACATCTCCAGTTAAAAGATTCAGGTAACAGGTGATGTGAAATACCTCTGCCTGACACCCTGGAGAGCCACTGCCAGCCTGAGGAGACAATAATGACATTAATAGACCAGCAGTCTGATTCAGTATAAGACACCTTCATGTGCGTTCAAGGTATTAGGGCAAAGGTGTAAGAATACGCAAAGACTCAATAGCCAGTTTAAAGAGACATGTCATCCTCATTTGACCCTGGAAGGAGGGAAGGAAAGAAGAACAGGAGGATGAAAGACATATTAAGAAACAGGACCTCTGAACCCATCCTCGCACCCCCGTTTATACCTCGCTGGCCTCTTACACAAACCCCAGTTTAAACAGCAGTAGTGCTATGCTAAACCTCGCTCCAAGAAGTCTCCAAAAATACTCAGGCTTGGAAGGGTACAGCTGTGCTTAGGACAGCACTGCTAATGCACTGAGAAACATGGCCCTCCAAGGTATTTGTACAACAGGTGAGCAGAATACCTTTCAGCTTCTGGGGTAGCATTTGCGAACAGCTATTAACAGAGGCGACTGCTTTTGAGGTTCTGTTTAGGTTCTGGAGGGGGAGTACTATGTCAGATTTCCATTTAACGCTGAACAAAATTCATTCTGGCATGAGCGTGCATGAGTCAAAGCTCTCCTCATCAGATGTGCACAGTGTACACCCACAGCAGAAATACTGTAACTTTCGGTATACATATTTCTACTATGAGTGTATCCTCTCTATGCATATGACTCACGGAAGCTCATGCTGCAATGAATTTTGTCGGTCTGCAACAATCCTGTTGGACTTCTATTTAATTCTGCTGCAACCAAAAATCTTTGGGACTTGAAGCCCATCCACTATATTCCAACATCAAAGCAGAATTAAACTCACTCGGCGGCAGAAAAAGGCAGACCACACGGCTCTTGCCTTTGGGTGGGGTGTACGTAATCTGTGAACAGATGCAGCTGCGTGTTCTGTGGTGGCAAGAGCAGCAAAGGTAAAGAGGTAGAAAAGAGCAAGAGTCCAGTGGCACCTTAAAGACTAACAAAATTTGTGGCAGGGTATGAGCTTTTGTGAAGAAGTGAGCAGTGACGCACAAAGCCTCACAGCCTGCCACAAATTCTGATAGTCTTTAAGGTGTTACTAGACTCCTGCTCTTTTCTGCTGCTACAGACAAACACGCCCACCCATCTTGATCTATCTCCAAGGTGAAAATAGATACATAAATCAAGGGTAGGTCACTTTTGGGGTGTAAACACTCTTCACCGAGGCCAAGCAAGGGTCCATCAAAGGATAACAGGGGCAGCACTTTGATTAAGCTGCTTCAACTGTATGCACGAAAGAGCGAGCCCACTTACCTATTAAAGGGTTGCTATTCCTATTAACTGGCTTTGGAGGCGGGACGGGGGGCTGCTTGGCAGGGACTGTGTTGGTAGTGCTCGTGGGAGCCGTAGTGTAGGCATTTGTGTGAGCAGAGGGCACAGTCCTGGGGGCCGGGGAAGGAGCGGTGGAATAATTGGCCCCCTTTGCTGCGCTGGCGGTTGCTGCTGTTGTGGAGGAATGCATAGTCCTTGCAGTGCTGGTAGGGACAAGATCCGGCACGTATGTGTCGCTCGCCTCCTGGGAAGTGGGCTGTGACAACGGCCGTTTCGGAGGAAGTAGAGGTTGCCTGGGGGCGTGAGATTCAGGATTGGGTGCCGGTTCCGAATTGAGGTGACCACCAGACGATCCTAAGAGAGAAATAAGTAAAATTTTTCTTTAGTTATGATGGAGATCTCTAAAAGTACCCATCTCAAAAGCAGAAGAGCTAGATTCGAGATACCTGGTATCTGGCAAAGGGAGCTTTGACTTTCAAAAGCTTATACCTTAGAAGTCTCAGCAGTCTCTAAGGTGTTACTGGACTGGAATCTAGGTTTTATTATTTATTTATTCAATTTATGCCCCGAAGCCGAAGCAGGCTTAGGGCAGCTTACAGAGAAGGTTAAAACACATAAAGTAATTATAAAATAATCATAAACAATCCAAACTATCGTAAAGTGCTAGTGACAACAGAACTAATAAAAATAGTATTGCATAGAGATTGCAGAAACAATCATGATGGAATGTTCAAGTGGGATACAGTTTGATTCGATGATCAGCTCACCTTGATCTATTTCTGCAGCAGGCACAGGCTGCTGGTGGTAGTCCAGGAGAATAGGGCCTTATCACAGTTCAGTTATTAGATGTGGCTCCTTGATTGAAGGCCTGATGGAAGAGCTCCATCTTGCAGGCCCTGCAGAACTGTAAAAGGTCCGCAGGGCCCTGATGTCTTCTGGGAGCTTGTTCCACCAGTGCAGAGCCACCACTGAGAAGACCCAGCCTGGCATCTTTGGGACCCGGGAGGGCCAGTCAATTTTGAGACCCTGAATGCAGTGCTCTCTGGGGAACATGTGGGGAAAGGCATGTAGGCCCCTGACCATAAAGGGCTTTAAAGGTAAGAACCAGCACCTTGAAGTGAATTTGGTATGCTATCGGGCAGTCAGTGCAGTGCTTTCAGCACAGGCTGGATATGCTCCCGCATGGGGAGGCCCATCAGAAACCTGGCTGCAGCATTTTGCACTAGCTGTAGTTTCCAGATTGGGAACAAGAGCAGCCCAATGTAGAGAGCATTACAGCAGTCTAATCTTGAGGTGACTATTTCATGGATCACTGTTGCCAAGTTGCTGCGTTTGAGGAAGGGAACCAACTGCCCAATCAGCCGAAAATGGCCGTGGCTGCTACCTGGGCCTCCATTGTTAAGGAAGCATCCAAGAGCCCTCCCTAACTCCTAACCTCCGGCGCTGGCACCAATAGTGCCCCATCGAAGGCCAGTAGTGGGATCCTTAACCCCACTTGGCTCAGGCACAGGACCTCTGCCTTCGTTGGATTCAATTTCAATCGGCTCAGTCTAAACCATCCAGCCACAACTTGTAACGCCAGGTCCAGCTTTTCCGGTTTAGAGTCAGACTGGCCGCCCAGCAACAGATAGAGCTGGGTGTCGTCAGCACACTGGTGACATCCCAGCCCGTGTCTCTGGGCAATCTGGGCAAAAGGGCACATATAGATGTTGAATAACATCAGGGAAAGCATCACCCCTTGGGGAACTCCACAGATTAGGGGATAGCTGTTCCCCTAATGTCATTCTTTGTCCCCGACCCTGAAGGAAGGAGGCAAGCCACTGCAAAGCAGACCCCTGGTCTCCAGTGTCAGTGAGGCGGTGGATCAGTCACTGATGGCCAACCACGTCGAACTCTGCTGACAGATGTTCTGCTGCTGACCAACATGGCTACCCTCGGGGAACTGTATCAAAACCAGGACGCCATTCTATTAGGTCAGTGGTGCTTAGTGGGGGCAAACTACAAATCTTGGGGGGGGTGACAATTCAGAATTTGGGAGGGGAAAACAGAGGGCATTCAGGAGTTAAAGGCAACTCCTTCTCCCTATTTGCAATGGCTTCTGAGAGCCAATGGAGAAGAACAGATTATACTGCTCAGCTCCAACCCTGAGGATAAAAAAATCTTGTATTCTCCATCCAGGCACTTTAAAAAGTGGCATGCAGCAAACAGGAGCAAATCTAAAACTAGGGAGTTGGGCACAGAAGTCATGCTGGATGGCACCCTGAGGCTTGTGTATCACATAGCTCCTTGTCTGGAGAATCTGTCAACAGGAGCTTAGACTCCCAAAAGCTCATACCCTGGAGATCTGGTTGATCTTTTGGGGGCTACTGGACTCAGACCTTGTTCTTGTCTGGAGAGTTGCTTTTAAGGACCTTTAGTGGTTAGTGGCTGGATTGGGAGCTGGAAAACACAGATTGAGAGACCACATCCACACACACTGCCATGAAGCTCATAGAAAGGGCTTGGGCCCGTCACACCTGCTCAGCATAGCCTACCTCACAGGACTGTTGTGTGGATAATAAGTGAAAGGAATAACAATGAATGCTTCCTGAGCTCCTTGAAGGAAGGGCAAGATAACAAATGTACCAAACAAATAGGGTGGGGGAACACTTCATTAGGTCTTTTTTAATCTTTCTGATATATTTCAAGTACTTTCTTCTGCCCATTTTGGACCACTCGCCAAGCTTCTTTATGTCCTTAATGACAGATGAGGGTTGCCACATGTTAGAGATTAACAGTTGTCTTACAGCACAAAACATCTGTAGGCAACAGAATCCACTGTGTGCACAAACTAGATGTTTTACATCCAATACAAAGCCTTGCAGCTTATGCCCGTGGTAAGGCAATTCGTGTAAGGTGTCAAAAAGCCTTGGCTCAGTGGCAGAGCAATTGTTTTGCATGCAGAAGGTCCCAGGTTCAATCCCTGGCTCCTCCAGTTAAAAGAATGAAGTAGCAAGTGGTGTGAAAACACGTCTGGCCTGAGACCCTGGACAGACACTGCCAGTCGAAGTAGACACTGGCAGACAAAGAGTCTGCTGACTCAAAGGCAGCAGACAAAAACAACAGCTCTGCAGAGTACTCCCATCTCTCCACTGCCCTGGTAGTTTGACCACTGCTAGACTCCATGCAACATACATGCTTTCCTTGCATGCACACCTAGCCTGTCAAAAGCAACATACAGAGGAAAAATTGTTCATACAGCCACATACTGGGGTCACTCATTGCGTTCACTCTGACACTTTGGTCACTCATTTTGTTCTCCATGTGTTTTATAAGCCTCGTGCAGGAGCTGAAAAGCCTCCAATGAGCCTGCACGCGCCCGTCCCTACTCTTGGTCTTTGCGTTCAGCAGCATTGCCATCAAGGGAGCAGGGAGATGGCAAAGAGCGATCCCAATGTGGGGTACGGAGGTAAGGAAGGGGAGAAATGGCAGCTTAGCCAAGGGTGGTTGGTGGGCCAGAAGCAGGCTTAGGGGAGGAGGGAGAAGCCACAAGGAATTCTGGCAAAGAAAAAAGAAGGTATCAAGGGGACTGCTACAAAGGGAAAGCAACTTGGTGACGTCAGGGATGCTTTAGGCTGATCCTGCATTGAACAGGGGGTTGGACTAGGTGACCTGTATGGCCCCTTCCAGTTCTGATTCTAGAGACAGCAGATCTGGGGGCTTGCAGGTCAAGACTTCGGCTTGCTTTTTGAAAACCAGCCGCCACTGTTACCTGGAATCAGCCAGGCAAGCAAGGCTTACAGAACAGCAGCACTTGTTTGATGGTCAACCACAAAGAAGAACAGAGAGCCAGTTTCTGTCGGAATGCGATCACATCATCAGGTAGTAATGGCCTATGGCCACACAACGGGCCGTTGACTGAACTGCTGCCATCTGTGGTATGTTTTGAAGTAAACTTTCGATTTTATATTACCTTTCTAGAGGGTAATATGGTAAAGCATTAATGTTGTTCGTAAAGCTTTACAACTGTTTGTAAAGCTGCTCAAGCCGGAGGAAAGGCAGAATGGAAAGATCTGGATCGGTTAAGTAGCTGCACTTGAAGAGCTTTTTAAAATCTCAGTCAATACCTGAACTTAGAAGGTGTCTGGCATGAGGGGGGTCCCTAGGAGAAGGGAGCTCCTCTTTCACCCAGGCTTGCTTTTACTTACCAGTGCCTCATAAGTCCCTTCCCCAAAGCTTTTGAGGGTGCAGACGGGACAAAAATCATTGGTCTCCATCTGTTTGTGCAAGGCATGTTACATGTAGGTGTAGTCTCAATTCTGATTCAGGCTGGATTGGGATGGAATTTAACCTTTCAAGACCCACTCGTTTTTCACCAACTGAAACCAAACTCCCACACTGCATTTTAAAAGGACAGATCTTTTATTCTTTAAAATGCCAAGTGCCATGAAGCTGAGCAGAGCGTGAAGGGTTAAATCCTCGCTTCCTTCCCTGCATGGCCCCATCTTGGTCATGTCTGTCTGGGCCCCTGGTTTGCAGTATAAGGCGTTGCCCATGGAATTTCTCTTTTTCAGGGAGGGAGGGGAGGGGGAGGGAAGAGACTTGGTTGGAGAGTCTGCAGATATTCGAAAGAGCAGCAAGGACGGGAATGCATGAAGGTGCATGCCAAATTCCCAAAACGAAGAACAAGACGAAGGGCTGGCATATTCCAGCAGGGTGTGGGCGGGCAGGAGACAGCATGGTTGATAGTAGGAAAGATAAACTGGGTGGGGTCGGGCCTCAAGAGGGAAGGTGTGAGTCTGCTTGTCTTAGAATGAGGAAATCACCATGGGTGGGGGCACTAGGCAAAAAAAGAGACCTCAAAACTGGTATTTTCACAAGTAGGAGCTGAAATCTGCAAAGACATTTTCTCAGGCATCCTTCTTCTCCCCCCCCCGCAAACATGCTCCCAGTCACATCTGAATTTGTCACCTTGTGATTTTTTTGGTTCCTCTGATGGAACGGGCTTCTTAAGGCTTGGCTTTTTCCCAGGCTCTTCCTCCAGGTGTCCTAGGCCAGCAATACCAGAGCAGTCAATGGGGACTGTGTGTCCATTTTTCAGTGCCGTGTGGCTGATTTTGTCCAGCTCTTCTCCATCTGTTTGGGGTGGGGTGGGGGAGGAGGGGAAGAGAGATACAATTAGTAGCATCAGGGTTAAGGAAGCACAGGCCTGAAGACCAGAAACCAGAAGCGGCTTGCAAAGAGACCACAACAACAATTGAATCTCAGTACGTATTAGAGAGAATTGGTCCTGAACCTACAGATTGAGCATCCACCAGTGGCAGCTGATGTTTGATGGTAGAAAGAAGTTTCAAAACTATCATCTTGAGTTATAAACTATATTACAATCTCTCTGTTTTGGAATTTAGAATCTGGGGAATACAATTATGGTTTTAAGTAGTTAGGGTCTGTGGCTTGTGATCGTACTATTTTATTCTTGTACTGCTGGTCAATTGGCCGTAATAAATTTGAGTTGAATTGAATTGACAGTCTCTCTGTAAACTGCTGTTGGAAGTCTATGGGTGGCAGGCCCGTAGCTACAGTGGGGCATCTCGGGGCCCAGCACCCTGACTTACCGCCAAGGCCCCCCAACCTCCCATTCAGCCCAGGTGTCTCATTGGGGGGGGGGGTGCAGGCGTGTGTGTGGGGTGCCCCCTGACTTATTTAAAGGCCTCCTGAATTAAAAAATCCTGACTACGGGCCTGATGGGTGAGCTAAAAATATTAGATTCAGATGGGCAGCCCTGTTGGTCTGAAGCAACAGAACAAGTTTGAGCCCAGTGGCACCTTTAAGACCAACAAAGGTTAATTCTGGGTACAAGTTTTCGTGTTTATTTCCCGAGAATGCAGGTGAAAGCTTACACCCAGAATTAAACTCTGTTGGTGTTAAAAGTGCCACTGGATTCAAACTTTGTTTTACAAATATTAGAAACTGCTTTTTTAAGTGCCATTTGTCACTATTTCTATAGCCAATTATTTACTTGAATTGTTTTAAGTGTCGAATCTTATGTGCAACCCACCATGGCTGATGCGAAAACCTCAATCCTCGCTTGAGAGGTGGGGTGCAATTCTCTCAAAAACACTGGTATGTAATTTCTATATTATAAGATTTTAGGTGTCATATGCTACAGCTGTTTGTTATGAAGAAGAAGAAGAGAAGAGATTGGATTTATACCCCGCCCTTCACTGCCCAAAGGCGTCTCAGAGCGGCTTACAAACTCCTTTCCCTTCCCCTCCCCACAACAGACACCCTGCGAGGTAGGTGGGGCTGAGAGAACTCTCACACAAACTGCTCTTTCAGGAACAGCTGTGCCAGAGCTTGTGATTGACCCAAGGTCACATCAGCCGGTGCAAGTGGAGGAGTGGGGAATCAAACCTGGGTCTCCCAGATAAGGGTCCGCGCACTTAACCACTACACCAAACTGGCAATTATATACAGGTGACCATTATTTAACAGACTTCACAGACACACAGAAACACACACACGGTACAGCAGAGTCTTCCTCATTATCCTTCCCTTGCTTGTATCTTTACGGAAAACTGAACCATTTTGCATTGTCCTGTTTGGAAAGGGTAGGGTGGGGGTCCTCCACATATTGACAGGTGCAGAGCTCTTGGTCTTCTGGGCATACTTTTCTTTGACATGGTTTAATAGCAGAGGGGACTATGTCATTAAGAACCAACATGTAGGGTTGCCAGGTTCCCCCTGACCACTGGTGGGGGGGGGGAGATTTCTAAATCCAAACCTGGGAAGTTCCTGGAGATTTATGGGTGGAGCCTGGGGAAAACAAGGACCTCGGTGGGTTATAATGCCACAGAGTCCACCCTCCAACGCATGCCTTTTCTCCAGGGGAATGGATTTCTGTAGTCTGGAATTAAGATGCAATTCCTAAGAGTTCAGTGTTTCTATCTGAAAGCCAAACGTCGTCAAGGACACCTGCTTTTGAAGGGGGGGGGGATTAGTTGCCCCTGTTCTTCTTCTTTTTTAAAAAAAAAAATAATTTATAACTTTTAACTTTATAAAATAGATAACTTCGATACAAGTCAAAACAGTGAAAAAAACCAAAACAAAAACTCAGAACTAAACATGAAGTAATACAGAAAAGTCATGACCAGAACTGAACAAGCCATTTAAACAGTTAGTTAGTCCCCACTGGCTGAAGCTCTACATAGTAATGCATCTTCAAGGACATCCATCAGAATTTGTAGGGGAAGGCTGTATTAGAGATCTCCAAAGAAAGGACAATTCACATAAATATAGAGGAAATATTAATCTTATTGACTGAAAGGGTGCACGCACACACACAAAAAACAGTCAAGCTGCATTTCTTTTAATATACCATCACAAGAATGAAGGGTGGAAAGTTTTAAGGTAATTTCATTCATGATTTGAACAATTTGCTCAAACTGTGGACCTGTCCACGCAGACGGAAGGCGTGCACACATTTTCCTCCACCCCCGGGCACATGGGATCACACTGAAGAGCAGTGGCTGCTGTACAAGAAGGGGGGCCTTCATTCTCCAGGGTTCTTTTTAACAGGGCACTTTTAACCAACCTGCTCCAAAACTATGGCCAGGAAGCAGTCCATGAACTTGAGTAAAGCTTTTAAAAACCCTCCGACATTTTGCGGGTCAGTGGAAAACCTGGCAGCAACTGTGAGAGGGGGGATTCTTCCCCTGCTGTTGTTTTGTATGAGATCCCCCCCTACACACACACAACCTTCTCCTCTGCCTCCTTTCACTTCCCACCCTCCAAAATGCTACAAAGGTTAACATATTCAAAAAGAAAACTCCCCGCAACAACTTTTTTGCGGTTCGGAGCTTGTGTTCACGTCATACCCTAGACAGGTTTTTTGTTTGCTTGCTTGCTTGCTTGGATTGTTTTTCATTTCTGTAATCCCAGTCCTAGTGCATTGTTTGCAAGATGCCTTATGCGGTGTTAACTGCATTGTTTTTATAATTTGTAATCCGCCTTGAGCCACTGCCAAGAAAGGCAGGCTATAAATGAAGTATTTTAAAAAAAATAGGTGCCTTCCCAGATGACTATCTTGAGAGCCAGTTTGGTATAGTGGTTAGGAGTGTGGACGCTAATCTGGGAGAATCAGGTTTGATTCCCCACTCCTCCACCATGCAGCTGCTGGTGTGATTTTGGGTCAGTCATAAGTTCTTTTAGAGCTGTTCTCTCAGGAGCGATTTTCGAAAGAGCTCTCTCAGCCCCACCTACCTCAAAGGGTGTCTGTTGTGTGAAGGGGAAGAGAAAGGAGATTGTAAACTGCTCTGAGACTCCTTTGGGTAGTGAAGGGTGGGGTATAAATCCAATCTCCTCTTCTCTTCCTCTTTTCAGAGCTAACCCATGTCTACTTTTTGCTCCAATCTGCCACCTGAGCCCCTTTTAATTTTTCCTTGTCATGCACGTCTTTCTCTCTCATTGCTGCAGCACTGCGTCCTTTTAGCTTCTTAAAGCAAACAAAAGTTGCTGTCTCTGAGGAAATCACAGAGATAACGCTCAAAACAGACCAGGCACAGGGCCCTTTCTGAGTGCTTCTCCAATTGATCAGTCCAGTTTTGTTAACCCTGCCAGGTCAGTTCTGGAGGGTTGGCGAGGGGGCTTTGTGGAAGCAAGGAGATGGCAGCCCCCTGCTCCCTCCTCCAGGTTCGGGTGGCAGAGCAGTCATGCCTGCCTCTAGGCCATGGTGCCCGTGGGTGCAATGACACCTACTGACACCTTTCCCGGTACCTGCTAAATGTTTTTAGGAAGCAGGGGAGGCCAGCTGGGGCCTCTGCCCAGCATGACTGACCACCAGAGATTGCTTCGACAAGAGCGGCCACCACAGCTCTAGGGTCCTCACTGTGTGAGTGGAGGTAAGCTGCGGCAGCCATTTTCTGTCTGGCTCTGCCTCCTGTGGAAGCAATTTTATGGCTGCACTCACCACACTGTGTCCGAATTCCAAAGCTGCCTGCAGGCTTGGAGACCTCTGCTGGAGGCTACCATTTGTTGATCATCCATGGCCCCAGGGCAAAGGGCAAAAGGCAAAAGGGGCCCCGTGGCATGATCTGTTTAAGTCATTTCAGAAAGGAACAGCTTTCTTTCAAGACTCATGAGAGTCTGTTTATGGGACAGCATTTGCGTGGTAGCGGTGAGGGTGGATTTAACAAATCTGTACTTGGTCCAGAGAAATGATGTTTGGGACCTGCACAACACACCTGTTGAAGCTTAATTACTAGGACTGGATGTTGTATGGTTTACATGGCTGTGACACAGAAGCAGAACCACTCTAGGTTATCCAGGGGCCTTCCCCCTCCCCACATACACACACTTCAACTTCTGATTTACCCTCAGTCCATTTTAGCCAGCGGCAGACTCCCTTTCAACTAAGCAGGATAAAAAAACAGAAAGAAATGTCATGTGATAAGGCCACTCACATGACCAGCTCCATGGCCATTTTAACTTCCCAATGAGCCCCATATTTGGGCTTACCAAGTTTTCTTTGGGCCAGTGATACCAAGATCCTTTTTAAAAAATTTTTGCCATTACTAGGTTGTCTAAGATATTTTCAGGTTTTCTAGATATTGGACCTTTCTCAGCTTTTTCTCACAATACCACACTGTGTTCTACATCAGACAGAAAAATATCGGAAGAGTGAAAATTATGACTGCCATTGACGTTTCCCTTTCAATATTTTTTTCTGGCTTCCAGACTGTCTGTTCAAGGAGGAAGTCACAGCAGCAGTTCAGTCAACTATCAACGGAATGGAGAAGGGTTTTGGCCTTGGATGTTAAAAAAAGACAAAAAACACACAGAGCAGAATGTGTGTTTCGGCCTTTGATGGCTTCTAAAAACCTGATGAAAAGAAAAAAACTACTCATTTCTTATTAAGGACAAAAGAACACAGTTAATATGGTCTTTGCAGGCTAAAAAGCCAACTGAATGGAAGAAAGCAGCAAGGCGGGGACAGGACAAGGGGTCTCGAAGACACAAGCTCAAGGCAGGAAGAAGCTGGGGCCATCTGCCCACCTTGTACATCAGCGCAGACGGAGAGTCTCGCACAACGGTCAGGCAGTTGACAGGACCAGAAATGGCTCTTTTAGCCCACCAGACATATTAATATCACTTCTACCAGGCAGTCACAGGCCTATGCCCATACTGCTAACATTTTTTCCTCCCCTCAAAAAAGAGTGCCTTCCACCCCCCCAGGTTAACAGCTGGTGTGAATGGCAGTCAGGGCTTCGGACTGGGATCTGGGAGACCCGCATCTGAATCCCTATTCACTCTGTCATGAAAGCTCATTGGGTGACCTTGCACCAGGTGAGCTCTCTCTCAGCCCAGCCTACCTCACAAGATTGTAGTGGAGATACAACGGAAGAAGGGAGATTGACATGTACCATCCCCAGCTCGTCGGGGGAAGGGCAGGATTTGAGAAAGGGTTATCTAAATAAATGATCCTACAGAAAGGGAAATGAGCAAAGAGCTTCCCAACCAGCAGCTACCCACTGCTACAAGATCCAGATTTAGCAAGGCAGTGGGTTTTTCCCCCTCTCATTTTCCCTCAGGCTTACTGTAAGCATTCCCACAACCTCACCTGCAGTAGCCAGCATCCCTACTCAAACTGAATTACCACAGGAGTTCTTTGCAGTACAGAGGATGAAGAAATGAGGCACACCATAATTGTGAAGGGAGCTACTCAGCTGTGATTTCCACCTCCAGATTTCCCAGCAGCTGCTTAGCACTCCTAGCCCCGTCTACATAGGAGCCGGAACAAACCAGAATACACAGCACCTACCTGCGGGAAGGACAGCCAGTTGTTTCCCTTCTCCATGTCTCTACCTAGATCACAGATCACTTCCCTTCCCCTGTGAGGATGAGGCGTTTTTTGGTCTTTTTACCGGAGTAAGGCTGAATTAACTATTATGCCAAGTACTCTTAGAGGACATTACCCACATTTAAGTTCAGTTCCTAATATGTGAAGTCTTCCCAGCTTGCTCCCACCCAGTTTGGTGTAGGGTTAAGAGCGCAGACTCTAATCTGGTTTGATTTCCCCACTCCTCCACATGCAACTGCTGGTGTAACCTTGGGTCAGTCACAAGCTCTCTCAAGAGCAGTTCTCTTAAGAGCTCTCTCAGTCCCACCTACCACACAGGGTGTCTGTTGTGAGGAGGGGAAGGGAAAGGAGATTATAAACCACTTTGAGACTCCAAGTGAAAGGCAGAATATAATCCAATCTCCTCCTCTTCCTCGCAAAGATTCTAAATAAGTCAGGAAAGAGGGGTTTTTCCCCTCTTTAAGAGACAGGACAGAGAAATACAGTTCAAAGGTGGAGGAAACCAGTACTGTGAACGTAGCCAATGTGAAGAGTCGAAACAGGTACAGCACAAGGTATCATGGACAAGGTATAAGGACATTATGGAGACTGGGCATGGAAATGCCTTTGTCTGTGCCTCATTTTTAATGTAAATTTACTTACTTTTATCTATAACCCGCCTTTCTCTCCAAAGCAGCTTACATTGTTCTGTTCTCCTCCATTTTATCCTCACAACATCCCTGTAAGGTAGGTTAGGCTGACACTGTGTCAGCCCCCAAATATGACAGTGTGACAGTGACCTCAAACACCCAGCAAGGTTCCATGGCAGAGTGGGGATTCTAATCTGGGTCTTCCAGATCCTGCTCTGACCCTCTAATAGCTACAACATGCTGGCTCACACTGATGGATACAATGAGTCTCACCAGGAGACACTAGCTGTAAGACTGTTAAATGGATTAATCTTGATATTTTGATATTTTAACGCTATTCTGCTTGACAAAGGTGTACATGAAACGTGATAATATGTATAATCTGTTGTGTGGTGGCGTTTCAATTACATTGAGTAAACTGAATTTTGGAACAAGAAACTTTCAGTCCGTGGAGACTTTTGTGACGTAACACATCACAGTTGTTGTTTTCATTTCTACTTCCTTCCTGTGATCTCTCTCCTTGGTTTGTGGCTCTCAATGATTGGCTGATAAACAATGAGGCACCAAATTGGCAGACCTAAAGGCTCCCCACAAGATTTATTTTATTTATTTAGAAAAAAAAATTATGCAGCCTCTCCAGAGTCCTGCTCAAAGTAGTTTACAAGTAAAACCACCATAAAAAATCATCATAGGCTTCCCTTGTCTACCTGTCTGGCCTTCTGGGGTCGGGGGGGGGGGAGTTCATCTGTTTGGAATTAAGTTTGCTTCAGGATTTTCTCTCTCTAGCAAACAGGCAATCACCAGTGCAGTACAGTGAGAAAAGAGGCACATTAGGGTAATTTTGGGAGAGTGCCCTGGATTCTTGGATGGGGTAGTCTCAAAAGCTCAGATCTCAGCTATGCAGTGGGCCTTTGGCAAGCAATGACCCCGCAATCTAACCTACTTGACAGCCCTATTAGCGAGGCTTAGAAAGATATTGAGAAGAAAAAGAGGATACCAGCAATACAGCCTTGTCCCCCAGGAAGGTGCAAAGGCTCATAGCAAAGACGTTTAAAAAGCAGGTGGGAACTGAAGAGTCGCGTTTAGTAGAGGGTGGCAGGGACGGATCATACAGGCCAAGAATGCCAAAAGATGAGGGTTCTCAGGGTCGGGAGGCTACACAGAGGAAGACAATGGGTAAAAAACTCACCCTGTTCAGGGTCTTCAAACAGAACCCCTCTTTCAATGAGCTCCGCTCTTGGCTTTCGCATTGAAATCTTTCGTTCTAAAACTGACATTAAAATTGGGGAGAAAAAGAGAGCCAGCACTCAATACAGAGAAAGTTGGAAGTTTGGGAAAAAAACAAAAAAAAGGTCCTGTTATTTTTAAAAAACTGAATTATTTTCTCTACAGACATTGTAAGCTTTAAGGGAAGAAGATCTGGATACAGATTCTGCACTGTGTCCACAATTATCTTACAGATGTGTAAGTTCTTGGTGCTGACCAGACTAGAGCATCTCATTGCTAAGAAGTCTATAAAGATACTCTACAAATGGAAAAGGCAGTCAACGGTTGCTTAAAATCTATTTATGTATTAGATAAGCAGCTGTGGCAGCTGCCAAAACTCTTGGTCTCTCTATGTGTAACCCAGAACATCACTTTGAGCTTCCTTTTTCCTTCCCATTGCCTGGGGACAGCTGCACTAGATTTGAGAGTACTGCTTTAGAGAGCCAGCCAAAGGAAGAGTTCCCATGTATTATTGCAGATAAGTTTTTTTTAATTCAGGTATGAGATGCACCAACTACAGAACCCAGTGGAAGGGCAGAAACACACACACTCACTGTTTCATTCCAACAGAAAAACAATACTGCTGCCTAGCTTAGTTACCTTCTTGAGTCTCTTTGAACTTGCCACTGGTTTTCTTTTTCCTCCACTTCCAAGGTTTAAAGATCTTGCCAAAACCTGCGAATTTGCTTTTCCTCTTGGAGGGAGGAGTAGTGTCGCCAGATTCCAGCGCGTCGGCTCCCATCCCACCATCGCTCAGCGGATGATCCACTTCCTCGGCTACATAGAAACAGAAAAAGAGGAAAGTAGCACTTTACAATTAGCTGACATTTGGCAAGATCTTCCCATTCTCATATCCAGGTCTCCCAACTGATGAGCAGGAATATTAATGTAAGAGGCAGGAAAATGTAGAGTGCAGAATTAAATGGGACAACTGTAGAAACATTCACGTTATCAGGCCCACATTTGGTTAGTCTTAAAGGCACCACTGATTTCTGTTTTACTTTGTTACAGCACAGTAACATGGCTACCCTTCTAAAATTATGAACCAGTGTCAAAAAGGGCAAAATAAAGAGAATACAAACATAAATGCCAGCATAAAGTCTTTACTGGAATCTGTGTTGCATGTTATTTTTTAAAAAATGCTGTACAGTCTGGTAAGATGATTTGTAGAAAGAGCCTACTGAAATTATCTGCCCCATCAGAGAAGCTGGGCCATTTTACCATTCCTTTCCCATTAAAAAAAAAAAAAAGTCAACAAAACACAACAATGTTCATGGCCAAGAATAACAACCTCAGGAAAGCTACACAATAACAGCCTGCTACTCCACCTACTGTTCTGGCATTCCCCAAACATTTTCAAAAAGGAAGAGCTCTCTGAAGGGAAGGGTGGTGTATGTGGGGGGCTGCATTCCTGTTACTTAAAGCATCAACAATGCAATCTATGAGGCAAATGGAAGAGAGGTATGAACAATTAGAATTAAGAAGATTTAACGTCAAGCCTTCGTTTCACGTGTAAATTTGCACTTCTTTGCAGCCTTCGCTGCATTAGGGTTCTCCAACTGCAGACTTTAGAAAGCAAAAACTGGACAAGTGCCTTAACAGATGGCAGCACATAACTACTTGCACAAATAAACGGATGCCAGTTTTCATATACCACTCTTTCAGCAATGCATCTCCATAGCCATTAAGATCTACTTCCTTTATCTTAACATCTTCTTGATGTCCCCGCCCCCTTTTTGGTGCCTCAGTTACAGATTTGCACACCTTCCCAAAAAGAACTTTGGTTCTTGTCAAATCAACTCTGACTTCCTGTTCCCAAAAGCATCACCGTGGACTACCTCCTCCCATATCACCCTGCCCATCTGCCAAGATCTGCCTCCTATGGCCTGCTCTCTGTATCCCCACCTTCAGAGGAAGTAGGCAGTGAATAGAGGCAGGGCATTTTAAGGGCTGGCACCTCACCTTTAGAATGCCTTCTCTCTTGAGGCTTGCCTACCTTACTACCTTTTAGGTGCCAGCCCAAAACATTTATTTTTACCCAGGTTTCTAATAAGGGGTTTTCTCTTGTTAAGATGTTTTACTGTCTGCTTCTAGCCAGAACACTGTTTTATGGCTTTTTAAAAGCCTGTTCAGTCACTGTTTTATGCCCATGTCTTGTTTTGAATACTGATACATTATATTAGTATTTTGTATTATTTTATAGTACTGTTTTTACCTGCAGGCTTCCTCAAGCAGTTCTCTGGAGAAGCAGTACATAAACTGAACGTATGAAGCTGCAGTACACCGAATCAGACTACTGGTCCATCAGGATCAGTCTTATCTATTCAGACTGGCAGTGGTTCTTCAGGGTCTCAGGTAGGGGTCCTTCACATTATCTACCAAGGATGCCAAGGATTGAACCTAGGACATTTGGTGTGCTAAGCAGATCCTCTACCAACCAGTCCTTTCTCTAGCCTCCCCAGTTCTCTAAAATGTGTACAGAGATACACGTATCTATGTCTAGTCATAATTAGTACAGACCATGCATTATATGCAATTACCATATCACAATTCCATCTATGAGAAAACAGGTCACCAGACAACAGTATGGGTCAAACACGACACATGATGCTGGGAATTCCATGGTCAGAATTCCCAGCCCCCCCCCCCCTTTTAAACAGGCATGCAGGACCCCATTTCAGATCAAGACCCTAGCGAATCGGGGTAGTAATCATCCCTTTGTCCCCATACCTTTTTCCTGAGGTGGAATGGCCCTATGGAACTATCCTCTAACAAGGCAAACAGTAGCAGCAAGAGACATTTTCAGTTCAATAAAATGGCATGAACAGTAAAGGGAATAAGTCACTTTCAAGACAAAGGGCTTGAAATCCTACAGAGACAGGAGTGCTATGACTCTCCGTCACCATATCACACTTTGTTTGCCGTACAGGCACTCACAAATGTGAGGAGACATCTACTAGAGAACATGAACTTAGCTCCCATCATGTAGTTTATTTAATGAAGAGCATGCCTACATTTGAACGCTGAAAAGAATTAAGGTTCAAATCCTTGCTTGGCTTTTATCCAAGTCACCAACCTCTCCGCTCAACCTATACCACAATGGATGCTGAGACATGACAGCCATGAATACACTCCAGGGGCTGAAAACTGGTGCAGAAGTTAATCAAGTGTGTTCCTTTTCCTAAGTACCTGTAAAGGAGGGTCCATATTCAGAGTGCTTAGCATCATATTCTGACCTAGTAAAGGCAGTTTTGCCAATTCACACATTAAACAGAACATGGAAATGGTGCCCCTTGAAGGTACATCCAAGCCTATTCATCATCAGTATGCTATCAAGAAGGAAAAGAGCAAGTATGGAGGGGAAGATGAATGATTTGCACTGCAATCCTTCTAAGTCCATGACTTCTAAATTCCAAGATCTCCTTGGATTACACTGTTAATTTCTAAATGCACGTTTCATCATCAAATGTTTGCTTGTGCAGTGCTGAGCAAACCTGACCAGGTTTCTTTAAAAAAAATAAAAACAAATTTATCTTACAAATTTATCTTCACTTTCAGTTGCAAATCAGATTTCCCCCCCCCTCCTGCATTACCATTTAAAGGAAACAAAGGGACAGGAACACACATGCCAATAGCAAAATCATAAATTATCATTTTGTCATTAACTTTATTACAGCTTCAGAGGATAGCCGTGTTGGTCTTCAGTAGAACAGCTAGATTTGAGTCCAGTGGCACCTGAGAGACCAACATGATTTTTTTTGGGGGGTATAAGGGTTTCAAGAGTCAAAGCTCCCTTCATCAGATGTGACGCAGGGAGCTTTGACTCTCAAAAGCTTATATCCCAAAAATCTTGTTGATCTCTAAGGTGCCACTGGACTCAAATTGAGCTGTTCATTTGCTTCCTCCCCAGTCTAGCTTTCTCCCCAATGGGGACCCAATGCAGCTGAAGTTCTTTTCCTCCTCTCCATTTTTATCCTCAACCATCACCCTGTGAGGCAGGTTAGGCTGACAGTGGGTGGCTGGCCCAAGGTCACATAAGCAAGCTTCCTTGGGCAGAGTGGGGATTTAAACCTGGGTCTCCCAGATCCTTCTTTGGCACTGAAAACACTACCCTGGCTCCCAAGGAACGACTGGGCCATAGTCATACTTGACAATTAAACCTGCATTGGCATTGACAGTGTCTTTTTAACACTGATTCTCTCCTGCCTTCTACCCTTTACATACAAAGTCCAAGCATCAATTTTCTGGGCCTAGTACAAACTGGAAATATGCCCCCCCCACCACCACCACATTCTGGTCCCACCCTCTACAGTCTCATGAAAGAAAAACATATATTTTCATTTCCAGATTGTCGTCAACCATAATATCACAGGAATGGGCATGCAGACCCCCGAGGAGAGTGTACAATATTCCATCATTGCTTTGTTCTGTATATGCAAATAAGTCACCTGCAGAATAGTGAAACACACTGAGCGTGTTGCTGTGGTTAGAGCATATGGCTACAATCTGGAGACCTGAGTTCCTGGCGAGGGGCCAGGGCTCAGCGATAGAGCACCTGCTCTGCACACTCCAAGTTCATTCCCTGGCATCTCCCACTAAAAGGACTGTGTAGCATATGATATGAAAAACCTCTGAGACCCTGGAGAAATACTGCCAGTCGGAGTAGACAGTACTGACTTTGACAGACCAAGAGTCTTACTCCGTATAAATGCAGCTTCACATGTTTGAACCCCCATTTTGCCATGAAGTCTGCTGGATGACTTTGGACCAGTCACTCACTTTTTGTTAGCCTCGCCTATTTCACAGGTTTGTCAAGAGGATTAAATAGGGAAGCAAGAACACACTCGTCATTCTGAGTTTCTTGAAGGAAAGGCGGGATTTAAAAAAATGCAACAGATAGATTTTAATCTCTCATGAGAAAGTGCTCCAAGACAGCCAGCATACCCTCCAACGTTTCACAAAAGGAACAGGGACAACAGTTGGAACACACCAGTTCTCATGTGCAGGATTTCACTGCTCAAGCAGATTTCAGGTTTTTCTGCAAGCCTGGTGCTTTTCTCTGGTTTGTAGAAATATCTGTCATTCTGGTCATGACCCCAAGTCTCTGGATTTAAGTATCCACAGATGGAGTCACTTGAGAATCAGATATATTGATGATGCTTTTCTAACATATCATTAACTTAGAGAACAATCTCTGCATTTAGATTAGCGGAGGAGGGGCAACAATGGCATAAATAAATATACCTTATAGCAGGAGTCTTCATTGAAATGTAATCTTTAAAGGGAGTGTGGCTTCCTTCAGTAATGATCCTTTATATGTGAATAATGGGGGGGAGTTAATGATAGAAGCAGGACCTGTAGCTTTAAGAAACAAACGCCCACAGTGGTCATTGCTAAGCAACGAAAACAGCACTGCCAAACTTTAAGCCTTGGTTTCTGTCAGTAAAGGTAAAGGTTCCCTTGCTCGAAAGCCAGTCGAATCCGACTCTAGGGTTGCGGTGCTCATCTCCGTTTCAAAGCCGAAGAGCCAGCGCTGTCCGAAGACATTTCCGTGGTCACGTGGCCGGCATGACTAAACACCAAGGCACACGGAACACTGTTACCTTCCCATCAAAGTGGTACCTATTTATCTACTTGCAATCTCTTGCTTTCGAACTGCTAGGTTGGCAGGAGCTGGAACTAGAGACGGGAGCTCACTCCGTCATGCGGCACTCTCGGGTCTCGAACTGCTGAACTACTGACCTTCCACAGCCTGCAGTTCAGCATCTTAACCACTTGCCTATGGGGGAGGTCTCATTGGGGCCAGGCCCAGCAGCAACCACTGGGCAACTTGCTACCATGTGACTTGTATGACTTACCCAGACCTGACTCCTTGCTACTGTTGAACAGCTGTAATTCTACAAAGCTAGTACATTGTATCAGTTACAGTTTTAAATAAGGACCTAGGAGACCCAGGTTTGAATCCCCATTCTGCCATGGAAGCTGCTTAGGTGACCTTAGGCCAGTCACACGCTCTCAGAGGTGTTAGAAAGATAAAATGGTGAAGAAGAGAAGGATGTAAAGCTGCTTTGTGTCCCTATGGGGAGAAGGAAGGGGCATAAATGAAGTAAATAAGTAACAAATATAGCTGAAAACGGAGGGCAGACAAAAGGTAGGCTGATGGGAGGGAGGGAGGGAGGGAGGGAGAGAGAAAGAGAGAAAGAGAGAAAGAGAGAAAGAGAGAAAGAGAGAGAGAGAGAGAGAAAGAAAGAAAGGAAGAAAGGAAGGAAGAAAGGAAGGAAGGAAGGAAGGAAGGAAGGAAGGAAGGAAGGAAGGAAGGAAGGAAGAAAGAAAGAAAGAAAGAAAGAAAGAAAGAAAGAAAGAAAGAAAGAAAGAAAGAAAGAAAGAAAGAAAGAAAGAAAGAAAGAAAGAAAGAAAGAAAGAAAGAAAGAAAGAAAGAAAGAAAGAAAGAAAGAAAGAAAGAAAGAAAGAAAGAAAGAAAGAAAGAAAGAAAGAAAGAAAGAAAGAAAGAGAAAAGGGGAAGGGGGCTTTCAAGGATGGGAAAGAGAACATAGTAGGGGTGGGTACAATGAGATGCCCCCTTTAAGTTGCAGGTGGGGTTCATGGCATGTAACTATCCTAAGACACTTTACTAAAATATATCTCACAAGCTGCGGGATGTGACATGGCAGCTTGTACATAGCATGATACCTGAGTGGGCATGCACATGAAGTTGTACACATGCACACTAGAGACAAATTGCATAAACTCACTCTTTGCTGGCCAGTTTAATTTCTAGAAATCCTGGGGGGAGAAAATTGAATCCTTAAAAAAAATAACATCTCTCTAGTTCTTGGGGAATCAGCAAATACCGATTTACACAGGGGTCTACATTCGGACATCACCGCAGAAGAGTTTCAGAAACCTTCAATTACAGTCTGGATGCTGGGGGAGGAGAACAGGAATGTGCCAGCACTGCAAACAAACCATGTTCATGCCCCTCAGGAGACTTTTCCTGTCACCTGTGTGTGTAGCACAGAGAAAAAAAACTCCGATACCTTAATGAGCCCATTAAGGTCGATAATAAAGTTAATAGAGGATAAGAGATTGGACTACAAATCCAAAAGCTCCTGGTTCAAATCTTGCCTCTGCCATGAATTCCTAGGTGGTAATCCTAGGAGCAGTCTTGGCTTTAGTAACATCACACACAGGCACATGCCTCTGCAGCCCTGGACACCAGCATTCTAACCTATCTGGTTAGTAACAAATTACTGTTACTAACAGTATGGGGTGCTTTGAACATTCTGATGTGCTACCCCGGTGCTTATCACTTGTTAAAGCTTTTAGATCAAGACAGGTTAGTCTGTCTGTAGCAGTAGAAAAGAGCAAGAGTCCAGTAGCACCTTAAAGATTAACAAAAATACATGGCAGGGGAGGAGCTTTCGTGAGTCACTGCTCACTTCTTCAGGTACAGCTAGAATGGGAGTCCATCTGTCCTATTGATCGCAGAGTAGAGTGATTTCAGATGCCAAATGACATTAGCAGGCAAATGACAATAGCAGGTGGATGACAACCACGCCTGCTATTGTCATTCACCTACTAATGTCATTTGGCACCTGAAATCACTTCATTCTCCAAGATATAAAGGCAGATGGGCTCCCATTAGTCTTTAAGGTGCCAATGGACTCTTCCTCTTTTTTAAAGCTTTTAGTTATTCAAACAGACCTTCTTGCTATGAGCTCTTTCTCCTCCTCCCCTATTTTTTCCCTACATCTAACTTTATTAAGAGCTCTGGAGACCTTGAAAGTTGGCACAATGTGTGTTATTTTATTTGGTCTTAATGAAAGACTCTTGCTTCTGGTTATTGGGTTAGTCACCCCTTAGGGGTATATTTACATTTATTTATTTATTTGACTTTTATCCCGCCCTCCCACCAAGGCGGCTCAGGGCAGCTTACAAGCAGTCAAAACCCATATACAATTTAAACACAATATTGCTACATCAAAAACAATACAATACATTTAAAAACAATACACTGGTCTGTCTGTACTGGTCTGCACTTAAGATGTACAACTGTCCTTAGCAAAACAGTCAAAGTATTCTCGCCACTTAATACAATGGTCATAATGTCTATAGAGGAATAGATTTTCCCTTCAAAAGTTTCCACAGCTCCTTGGGGTATTATAGTTCAGAAAAGCAGAGCCGCCGAAGAATGGTTTTAATGATGCAAATAGCGCATT
This sequence comes from Gekko gecko, assembly GCA_029375565.1. NCBI lineage: Eukaryota > Metazoa > Chordata > Lepidosauria > Squamata > Gekkonidae > Gekko > Gekko gecko. The sequence continues at coordinate 199,657,054 of JAPDNY010000005.1, forward strand.
AAATTTCTTCTGCATATTCACAGTTAGTGGGAAGACCTGAGGCTGCAGATATGCTTTTGAGTGAGGCATTTCAGGTAATGGTTGCTCAGAAATGCCTCCTCCATTGAAGTGTGTTCTCACTCAGAATTCCCAGGAACAGATCAAGATTTCAGCATACGCTCAAATGAGGCGTATTCTGTAATAATTGTGCACCGTCAAGTCCCAACTGAGTCATGGTGACCCCAGACCATAAGAGTTTTTCAAGGCAAGAGATGAGCAAAGGTGATTCACCATTGCATTCTCTGCATAGAAATCAAGGTCTTCTTTGGTGGTCTTTCATCCAATTACTGACCATGGCCAACACTGCTTAGCTTCCAAGGTCTGACGAGATTGGGCTTGTCAGGGCTATTCAGGCTGCTGGAGACATATTCTAAAGTGATGAAATGTGTAAGAAGTGCCCTTGATTCTGGGTGGTTCTTTAAAAAGGCAAGAGGCCCCCCACCCCACCCCAATTAAGCAGTATAATGAGGCAGACGGTGATTTTTTTCCCCTGTAAGAAAGCATTCCAGAGAACATCTCACTTTCATGTCTGAGTCATGAAGCTGGGAAACAATCTGGAGGGGAACACACAAATCTCTGCTTCTAAAAAGACAAGAAATAGGGAACCACAGATTCATTCCAAAAGAGGGGGTGTACACTGCTCAGTGGTATGGTTCATGCTCTGTTCGAAGGAGGTCCACAACATCTCCATTTAAAGAAATTCTGAAGAACACATAACCAAAAAAAATGCAATACACAGCACACAGAAATGTTGACTCTAAAGTCCACAATAAAACTGAAAGCGTCAAATAAGACATGGGTCTCTGAAGCAGCCAGTTTTGGGGGCCAATTTCCCCAAATGTTTGATGCTCTCTTTCCTATAGGGCTTTCAAGAGACAAACTTAGGCTGGCCTGTCCAGCATCAGCCAGAGCCCATGCATTCTCCATCACGGCTCCTCCTCTGTGGAATGGGCTTCCTGAAGGAGTCAGAGGGCCCCCTCCCTGGAGATCGTCAGGAGATGCTGCAAGGCTTGCCTGTTTTCCAAGGTTTTTGAGGGAGTTTGAATTGGTAGGCATCTTTTAAGGTGTGTGTGTGGGGGGGAGATTTGGGGGTTATTTGATTGTGGTTTGGCCCCAACCAAGTACTAGCTAGGGCCAACCCAGCTTCTGAGATTCAATGAGCTCAAAGTAGCCTGGGCCATCCAGTGAAAATAAGTAGTAAAATAAAAATAACGCTGAGCATGTTTGCTCCCACAACTGGTGGATTCTTTCTGAGGCCCAATCCCCCGCTCATGAAATCAAGCTTAAATTTAGAACTTGCTGCTGGTACAATCCAGTGTGTGCCAGCCTGGGACATCACACCAGCACGGTAAGTAGGTGGCTGATGTCACTGAGCCAAGAACAGCCCACAATGTCAGGCACATAAGGGGAAACCTGTTATGCAGCCCGGGAAGCCAGAAGACATGAGGAAAAGAACTACTCACCTACGCTTCACCCCAAAAGCAGCCTCTCACCTGAGACAAGTAATATTTCCTTTGAGTGAGCAAATGCTCAAGCTGACACACAAATAAGAGGACAGAATGGCAGAAGGCCCCACTAAAAATTTTTGCACCTCTCTGCAGTTTGATCAATAGTCATTCCACACCATCATAAGCTTTCCATCCTTTATGATGGAAGTAGTGTTCAGCTACTTCCATAACACTGGAGTTCAAATGAGGCATAACCTCCTTCTTGCACCTCCTGGGGCATTACGAACACCAGCACAAGTGGCGCATGATATTGCAACAGCTTGTCCATCTAGGATTAGGGTTGCCAACTTCCACGTGGGGCCTGGAGTTGTCCCAAAATTACAACTGATCTCCAAACTACAACGCTCAGTTCCCATTGAGGAAGTGGCAGCTTTGGAAGGTGGACTCTACGGCATCACAGCCCTGCTGAGCTCCCTCCTAGGGTTGCCAGGCCCCCGGCCGCCAGCAGGAGGAAATCTGGCCCCCAGCTGGCCTGAAAGGCAATATGATGACATCACCTGAAGTGACATCATCACGGCAATGCTGGTTTTTAAAAAAAAAAAACTCTATGGTAAAACTGCCCACAAACCATAGAGTTTTGCCCAAAAACTAGAGCATCACCCCCTAACATTAACAATGTGATGACACCACTTCCGAGTGGCATCATTGCAGTGCACATGCCTGAAGACCCTAGAATGGACCCAGGAGCCCCCCACTGGCTGCCAGGTAGGACCTGGCAACCATACTTCCTCCCCAAAACTCCACCCTCTGAAGGCTGCACCCTCAAATCTCCAAGAATTTCCCAGCCTGAAGTGGGCAGCCCTATCTAGGACCCTCACTCAAAATCCTCTCCTTTTTCTTCATGCATCAAGAAAATACAACCAAAATAGGAGAATAGATTATAAAAAAAAATAATTCTAATAAAACAATTGTCTTTTAATAAATACACAGGATACAAGTCAGAAAGCATTCATATCAAAGTAAGGAAGGATTCAGATTTTTTTAAAAAATAACAGACTACACATGTTTCAACTAAATAGTCTTTTTGGGGGGTCCCTAAAACATAAAAGCAGTATTGCTTCATAAAGTTCACATACAGTTAAAATATCAAGAGTATAAACGCAGTATCCCTATCACAATGGACTGTTGGACTGAGCCCCATCAATTATTCTTTACAGGCCTTTTGATGGGGAGTGGGGCAGGCCTTTGCTTCACACAGACCTTCAAGGTGGCATACCTTTTCTCTGACTGTTCCATCAATCAGAAATGAAAACTCCTATATGACTACACAAAGCCAGTCTTTGATGCAACGATTTAATTCAGAAATACTAATGATTCACAAGGAACACAATTTCCTCTTTAAGCAATTGTTTAAATCTATGTATCCTGCTGCTGAATGCCTCCCAGCTTTGGGCAAGTGAAACTCAATGAAGGATGTCAGACTCCTTGATCTACACCCATTCTGCGCCTTTTAAACTATCTATGTCATTTCACATATAGACACACATAGAAATTAACTTTGAAGTCAGAGAGAGCACCGGCCTTTAAATGCAATCATCTCACCCTTGATGACTTATGTGCAAGTTTCTTTCAACAATGAAATGAGTACCTGGAAAAGTACTAGAAGCTAGGCAGCTTTATTTGGGTGCTAATATTACTTTAAACCACAGTAAAAAGTGCCTTCACATAAAGTATAAGCTTTACTTGGCCACAAGTTTTGAAATGGAGGCACCAGAATTGTCACTCTTCCCTTTAAAAACATTAAACTGGCACTGGATGAGAGGACAAGGCTAAACTATCCAGACAGCCAACACTTTATAAATCCAAAGAGAAGCTACTGTTAATATATTTCCCCAATAACGCAATGTAAATTGAAGGGTCATTTCCCTTTTATATCACTTTTATAAGGCAGTTTACTTTTTAAAAAAATGAAAAAGCCCTGGTTTAATCCATAGCTTGCAACTGAAGTTCAAACTCAGACTGTGGAGCAATGCAGACGGCACATCTTTTCAAATCAGAGAGTAGTCCCTTATCTGAAAAACCAAGGGACACTTAATTCAGTTCCTGAATTTCCCCATGTCTCCGCAATTACATCAGATTGCCTTCACTGTATGATGCTTGCTCAAACATTAATGTTTATACTGCTCCCAATGTTCGAGTGCAGGTGGGCATTTGCTCTGGGAGGAGAAAGGCCAAACACTACGCTGCCTGTGTAGCAAAAAAGGTAACTCTCTTGGATGATTCCAGTTTTTTTAAAGAAACAAATCTGACTTAAGGCAGGCTGTTTTCTATGCTATATACCATGTCAAACACATTCAACGTGTTTCACTTGCCGTGTTAGGGTCTATGTCACTGAAGGTGAATTCAAAGCTTGAACCATGAAGCTGCCTTATACAGAGTCAGACCACTGACCTGTTAAGGTCAATATTGTTTATTCTAGCTGGCAGCTGCTCTCCAGGATATCAGGCAGGGGTCTTTCACACCACCTACAACCTGATCCTTTTAAATGGAGATTCTGGGGACTGGATGTGGGAATTTCTGCATGCAAAGGTAGAGCTCTACCACTGAGCCACAGCTTGAATTCATTAGCACACTTTGTTTACTTTATTTTTATTCCTTCATACCCCACCTTTCTCTCCAATGGGGACCCAAAGCAGCTTACATCATTTCCCTCTCCTCCATTTTATCCTCACAGCAACCCTGCAAAGGAGGTTAGGCTGAGAGAGAGTGAATGGTCCAAGGTCACCCAGCAAGCTTCCCTGGCGCAAGTGGGGATTTGAACCTGGGTCTTTCCAGAAACTAGTCTGACACTCTTCCCCACTACACCACACTGGCAAAGTACTGCTTTCTCTCTTCGCTTGACAAGACATTACTACTAAATCAAGAATGCTAAGGAATATTCAATGTCCAAACAACGGAACAAGCCTCTCAGAAATGGGATAATGCATGCAGGGAGCTTAAAGCCAATTTAAAGGCTTCTGCCCCACCCAAATTTAAACTCAAGATGGCTTACAACAGAAACCATGCAACACAGAGAACACAAAACAACAGAACATAGTTAAAATAACTTCATCTGCCACATCTGTGAACAGCTCACCTCAAAGAGTCACTCATCTTGAGAAATATGTCTGCAGGGTTTAGGTTAAGGAAAAATCTAATAAAGGGGTTTGGAACTACAGTGGAAACACCAGCAGCAGAGCGAGATTATCTGAAGCCTTAACTTCAGCATCCTGATCCAGGCCTTCAATGCAGGATCCACAAGTAAATAGGCGGGATTCTAGCTTCATTGTGGATGGAACCCCAGGCTGCCAGATGATGGCACAGTTACCACGGGACAATGGATACCACGCTAGGGGAACAACTGGGGGTGGGTAGTGAAGGGGTCCATTCCTAGCTTGTGACACTGAAACCAAACCAAATTTCATGCCGCTCCCCCAAACCCACCGCTTCCACAGAACTGAACATTTGGAGTAGAACGAAGTTGGAGACCAGCGGCACTGGACTCAAACTTTGTTCTGCTGCTTCGGACCAACACGGCTTCTCACTTCACTGGGAGTAGTTCTCCTCCCCACTCCTGACAGATCATCATACTTCCGCTCCAAAACCAGCAAGTTCACAGATGTGATTTTTTAAAAAAATGCAACACAAGTTAACACAGACTGAGCCAACAAAATATTACAGTCTCCTGTTAAATTTCACTCCACACCTGTTTCGTCTCCTGCTTAGCAGGACAAGGCTAATTCCAGCCAAAAACACACCATGTTACTATGTTTTCAGCTGAACTCCATAAGCCAGCTTTTCCCATCATCTGACCATTTGGCAGAAAACAAGCAAGATCAAAAGGGCTGGTTTCCTAACAAATGGAAAGCCACCCCAAGCAAGCGCAACAAGTTACAAGGCAAAACATACTTTAAACAGCAGCCTTTTTTTCCTCCCTCAAGGATTAAGAAAATAATACATTCTTGCTGCTTCTGAGAATCAGAAACCCCTCCAAGTTTAGCATGCAGATTATACAGTCTACACATTCTCTCTCTATTTCTCTCTCTCACACACACACACAATTTAACACACACACACATAGACTTAACCTGCCAGTTCTGCTCTACCTTCAACCGTGCAACTAGACCCTCCATTACTCACAAGAGGGAGCTGGATATACCGGTCTTGAGTAGCGTGTCTGCCCCATTATTAGATTCTTCAAGGCAGCTCAGAGAAAATAGACAAGAGGGAGCGTATTCTGGAAGCAGACATTGGCCTTTCAAAAGATGACGAGACAACTCCTGGAGGCAAGGAAACTTGTATCTGGCGTCCGGAGAAACAGACCGCTGAAGCCAGAGATCCTCAGGAACCAGCCATGGGTGTCAAGTCAAGGCACGGCCACTCCTGTTCTTCCTGCACTCCTGGCCCGGGCAACTTGGCGATTCTCATACATAAGCTCCCATGCCAGCTCCCTTCAAGGAGGAATGCCTGTCATTCCAGAGTGCGTACTCTGCTTAGGGCTGGATCTCAGGAAGGAGGAGTCATTTGAGCATACGCAAAATAATCAACACCCCTTTGCTCTTGAAAAGCAGGGGTTTAAAGGCTGCAGGAAGGAGGGAGGGAGGGAGGGAGGGAGGAAGGAAGGAAGGAAGGGGCCAGCAGGACTGCTTGGGAGACTTCAAAAGGAAAGTTTATACGCAGGCCAGTCCTAATTGCCATGCTTTTACTCTTTTTTATATATATATAAAGGGGGGGAAAGCCCAATACTCTGGAGTTTCCTAACCCTTTGGGCACACATTACGGATCACCTGAAATGCATTAGTTCTCCCTGGACACCTTTTAACTACCTTGTTTACGGCTAATCAAGATTACATGGTAGTTTTAAAAAGAGAGAGAGTGTGGACTTTGGCACATACTTTATGCAGAGATGACTTCTTGGATCATACTGGTTATGATTACAGCCCCCTCCCTACATACTAAAATGCAGAGGGGCAAACTTATCGCTTAGCATATTACAGTGAAGCAAACACAAAACGGAACAGGTTTGCTGCAGTGTTCAAAAGGGTGATTGTATGCAGTTCTTCATACTGCTCTGTCCAGGGCGTATACTCCTCCCTATGCCTATCCAAACTGCTGCCTGGACGTATATTACTGCCTTCCCGACTTATCCAGCTTTCAAGGCACAATTCAGCAATCTTTCTGATTTTTGAAAAGTTAAAACTTTGTATCTCGACTGCTTTAAAGATAGGGCAGGCTATGAAGGGGATAGTACCCACCGTGATACCCTCACACCTCTCTTCCCCGTCAACGAAACACGCTTTCTACATTGTTGAGGACACCCACTCAGCTGTGCCCCCCCCCACTGTATGTCCTGTTTCATACACAAACATGAGACTCTTTCTTTTATTGAACAAAAAAGTTTGATAGCTTTGGTGTAGTGGTTACAGTGGTCAGACGAGGACTGGGGAAGACCTAGGTTCAAACCTCTACCTGCCATGAAACTTACCAGGTGACGGGACCAGTCATTCCCACTGCCTAACCTACCTCACAAGGTTATTGTAAGGATACACTGGAGGAAGAAAGAACTATGTGCAACATTCCCAAGCTCCCAAGAAGACGGGTGGGATAAAAATGAACTCAAAAATAGAATTCACTACTTTGTTTCAATTTTTGAGAGATTAAATACTTTTTAAACAAAAAAATGGACAGAGGTTGTGCTTTTACTTATATACTACAATAAGAATGCATGACATGTTCACCATGAATCAGAAACGTAAGCTAGCACGACAAATTTAACTGATATGTTTTTATTGTAACCATTGCACGTGCCCTCATGAAAGATCTGTAGCCTACTAAAATTGTAATATGCAAACAATTAGATGAATCAAAGGAGCTGTTCACTTTTCTGTTCAGTATGCATGCTGCAGCATAACAGCGCACTCATCACTCTGACACCACCCAGGTCGCTCTCATCTCTTCAGCAGGGAGGTGGCTGGAGGTCTAAATTGGTGTCCAAGATCAGCGACAGAGGTGGGTGGAAAAACAAAACTAAAGCTTAACTAAAACTTAAAGCATACAAGACTAAAGTGCTATTAAATTAAGAGGATGTCTGACCCAGGGATAGGTGAACAACCTGGGTAAGATGGGGTTGTACTTCTCCTTCAGATTTGGGCTCACAAACTTGGCAAGGTTTCCATTCTCCTCTCTGTAGGGTTATTACTTTGTATGTTGCAATGCCCTGACCTAGATAGCCCAGGCTAGCCCAATCTGGTCAGATCTTGGAAGCTAAGTAGGGTCAGCCCTGGCTAGCATTTGGAAGGGAGAACTCCCCAAGGAATGCCAAGTTCATGACGCAGAGGCAGTGGCAAACCACCTCCGAACATCTCTTGCCTTGAAAACCCCACAGGGTGGCCATAAGTCAGCTGTGACTCGACAGCGCTTTCCACTACCACCACCATGTTGCAGTAGCTCTACTGGTGCGAAGATTTTTAACAGGCATCAATCACTTTGGGAATGTTGCAAAATCAAGAGGGAGGACATTTTAATAAATAAAGCTTTAAGACCAACTTTGTGTGAGTCTTGGAAAAACAGGAATCTCCCAGTTACTTGGCCAACTGAAGATACCAGCAATTGGAGAATGTTTTAGTATCTGGCATTTGGAACACAGAATAAAGTACAAACCACGTACTTCTCATAAAAGAAGCCATTCCTAAAAAGCCAGAGTTTTGAGTTTTCATGAATCACCGCAAGGCAGCCCTAAGATCAAGTCAGGTGATGTCTGGAATACATATCCTAAGGGGGGGAATTCCACTCCATTCACTTCAAGGACCTATTCCGCTTGTTGAGTTTGGTTTTACCCTACTCAGAGATGAGAGTCCCAAGCCCGTAAATGGATACTAAAAACCTCCATTATCCTGGATTCCAAGCCTCGGAATCCAAATTATGGACAACTGAAGCCCTAGACTCCTTAAGAAAACTCACTTCAAGTTAAGGTTGTTTGCTTTGAAGCACAGAGAAAGCTTCTTAATACACAGTCACACAAATGGATCAAAGTCCAAAGGTGGCAAAAATGTGGTGCTTTTTTTTCCTGAGCAAGCTCACAAGAATGCACTGTGGCAGTGGTACTGACACAGTGGCTTGCGGAGAGATGCATTTGCAATTACCACAAACTAAAAGAGCCACATGACTACTGTAAGTTTTATGTGCCACCCCACTGAGCACAACACACAAAATAATACAGTGGTGGAAAGTGTCGTCAAGCCACAGCTGCCTTATGGTGACCCTGTAGGGTTTTCAAGACAAGAGACGTTCAGAGCTGGTTTGCCCTTGCCTGCCTCTGTGCAGCACCCCAGACTTCCTTGGTGATCTCCCATCCAAGTACTAACCAGGGCCAACCCTGCTTAGCTTCTGGGATCTGATGGGGCTGGGCTGGGCTATCTAAATCAGGGCACACAATAATATAAATTTTAACTATTAAAATGTAACTATAACTTTGGCTGCAACCACTCAGTGTCCTGGGCCCTCTACTTCCAACCCTAGAGTGGGGATCGCTATTCACTCATCCTCCAGTTTCTCTGCCAGTGGCTGTTGAAGGTGGAGACCACCCACCAACTACAAGTACCACTGGGCAATGGTTATGCCTACTTCCTTAGAACATGGGGCAGGTGCCACGTCGGGAAATGGTGTTCAGAAGAGCCCCAGGTGTCATATCAGAGAGCCACATGTGGGCTCCCCAGCCACTAAGAGCGTATCTGTGTATAGTGACTTCAGCAGGAGTTGGGAAAATAAATTTCTTTTGCCAAAAAGGACAGTGGAGGAAGGCAATAATGGTTACCAAACAGGATACTGATTAGTTACATTTGGGAGTATTCATTGAGGGCAGATTAGGATGTTGGAACAGCCCAGGAATAGGATTCAAATTAAGACTCAAAAAAGGTAAGCAGTGTTTTGGGGTGGTACTTGGACTTTGACCTGGAAGACCTGAATTCAAAACCAAGCAATGAATTTACTGGGTGGCTTGTCATGGTTTCCCGTCATGAATTCTAGTAGGTGAAGGTAAAAATAAGGGCCCCACTCCAAAAGGTGCAGGGATAAGAGAGATAAAAAATTGCTGCTACCTGTCTGACGCCTTGGGGAAAGGATGGGCTGATCCTTTAAGTAATCGAGATAAATGACTTCAGTGTAAAATGAAGTTCTTCTTTGAGCATATTAGAACTGAAAAGAGACATCTGGGTGCTCTGCCCTTGAACAGAAGCTACACCTAACAGAATGGGGCTGCATAAACACATTACAGTGGCCACCACTGAGTCTGCAGTAACTTCAAGCCTTCAGGAAACACTTGAAAGCCCGAGAAGATCAGGTTTTGAAGAGGCTGCCTACTTCTCTTCATCTTATTACAATCATTATAACACACTGAAAGCATCCTTGATCACACACTGTGTTTCAGGCAATAAGAACAGAGATGATTGTTTTATTTTACAAAGTTTATATCCCACCTTTCTGCCCTCCCAATGGCCACAAAGGTGGCTAACAAATTAAAACATACATAACAAAACCACATTTTAAAGCCATTTAAACCAACCAAAACAGATACATCATTAAAACAATTAGAACTGAAGCCAAAATACATACAAAGACATAAAATAACAATACAAACATTGGGATGGAAAAAGGGGATCACTGAGGGAACACCAAACGAGGCAAAGAAGTCTTCACCTACTGGCAGAAGATGGTAACAGAAGGGGCCAGACGAGACAGCTGGTGCCACCACCAAGAAAGCCCTCTCCAAGGTTGCCTCCTGCCAAAGCTCAGAAGGCAGCATGCTCAAAGCAGGGTCTCCGAAGATGACCCAAGAGATCAGACAGCTTCACATGAATGCTCCCAGTAGCTGATCCACAGCAGCATTTAATTTATAGTCCACCTTTCTCAGTGTGAGTCAAAGTGGATTACAAAAATTATAAAAATAATTTCAGTGCCTTCCTCTAGAGGTTATCATGGCCCTTCGGCAATTTAGTAAACTGCCTTGGGTCAGCACAAAAAAAGTAAATAAAGAAAATTCTGTTTTGCCCTTGGTCCCCTTCCCCAAGCCTTGTCAGCCTTCCAGAGCTCTTCCTCTCCGAAATGGTTTACCAATAATGTCGATGGTTCACTTGTCTGTTAGGCAGACTGAGCACCAGCTTTCAGAAATAATATATTGTGGGTTACCAAGTGCCCACTGCACTATACTTCTTCCCCATAAGAAGCATCATTCGGCAGGCACAAAGAAAACCGGGGGGGTGGGGGAGTCTTCCTGTCTACTGAGCATCCCTCCCCATTGTGTGCCATTACAGAACAGGATGATGGGATGGGTGGACAAACCAGGGAAGATCTGAGGCTAAAGCCACACTACACCTGCATCTCCTTGCCAGCCTTGAAAGACAGGCCATCCAAAGGGATGCAGGGCTGACTCTGAAACAAGGAAGGGCAGCCTTACACTGCCTCATCCCCAACCACATGGTTGGATGACACAGCATCACACCCCATGGGCTTTATACAACACCATTCCTCTTAAATCCCACATAGGCTGCACACTGCACATACAGCCAACACCCACACTGTGAGGAAGGCTACTGGGGAAATTGCAAAATTACATCATTAACTGTAGCTCTCAGTGGATCCTCACCTATGGGCATAAAATTCTGTACTGTGGTAGAGGCCTAAGTATTTCAGGCCTTATTACCTCGTTCATTCAGTTAAGTGTCAGAGTTACAGCAGCTGATTGGCAACTATCCTGAATCACACAAAACTGAGAGATGCTGCTTATAGTGCTAGTCTTGCCAAACAGGGGAAAGTTGGGTCTCATGCACAGATCAACTTTCCTAAAGGGAAGAACTCTTAAGAGGTTGGAGGAAGTTTGCACTGGGAAAACACTCATTGCCAAGAGCCAAGTCTAGCCATGGTACATATTCATGAGCATAAAAACAAGAGCTTTAAAGAGATTCAAAGGTCTTGCAAATCTTATTTTAAAAAACCCACACCACCACAAACACGTGGCATAAAAAATTCAAAGCACATTGGAAACAGAATCTGGCTCAGCCCACTTCTGCTTACATAGGACAGAGTTCAGAAGTGTGATCTATTATCAAAAGCTATTCTAGTACTACACTCTGGTGTGCATGGAGGCCAGTCTTGTGGAATAAAAGAAATCCCATCTGAACAACTGAAAGAAAATGATGCTTTCAAAAAATAAGAAAGCTACAATAATTTATTTTAACAGAATGCAGACAACTTTAGCTTCAGTGCTTTTGGGAGGCCTTTGGGGTTTTAACAGGTTTCCTCTGGGTGCCTTGATTCAAAGTACAGGGGCAAAACAGACAAGGTCCTGCTACAGCTCTAACCCCCCCCTCCCCGGCAAGTGGTCTCAGATCAGGTTATACCTACAGCAAACCCCATCATGCTGTCTGTGGAGATGAGAAGGTTCATACGGGAAATCATCATGCTACTCTGTCTATGGATATACCGAAGAATCCAGTGGTAGGTATTCCCTTAGGCATTCTAGTCCTCTGCTTGAAGATCAAACACCAAACAACTTCATATATACACAGCCTATTTCCACAACCACATCCTGCCAAGTTGCTCTTGTCCCAGCCTCACACTTTCAATGACCCTTTAGATACTGACCCTAATGGGTTGCTCACACACATTATCCAGTGCTACTATCTGCAACGTTCTCCTGGGTCAAGCCTAAAGGAAAGATCATCCCTGACTAGCAATCCCTATCTAGCCAGGCAAGAGACTTGCCAAACAAATCTAAGCGTAAGTAAGCAAGAACTTCTGCTGGAGAATCCACACAAAGCCTCTCAAAGGTAGCTGCCCTTCATATTTGCAGCATAATAGCTGCTCTGTGGCTACTTAACCACTTGAAACTCCACAGGGACCACTCACATACCTGCTATCATGTAGGGTCTTTTGACATACTTCAGCTACTAATATATCTGCTACCCTGTACACCAAGAGTTCCCAATCTAGTTGAGCCTGTGGTTATTTCTGAAAAATGGGTACCACCATAAAAGGGCGACCACGGGGTTCTGGTGCTGATCACAGAGGGCTGTGAATTTGTAAATCAATAATCTGCCCTGACCAGGATGGCCCAGGCTCATAAGATCACAAAAGCTAAGCAAGGTCCTCCCTGGTTAATACTTGGATGGGAGACCACCATGGAAGCCCAGCTTCACAACGCAGAGGCAGGCAATGGCAAACCACCTCTGTCCATCTCTTGCCTTGAAAACCCCATGAGGGGTCACCAGCTGCAACTCGGTGGCACTTTCCACCACCAATCGTCCCATGATGGAAAAGGTGCTTCTGAATGGGTGATCTGTGCAGACACACAGGTAATACCCCTGAGTTCTTCCAAAGCATTTCTTCCTCCACTGGGGTGGAGCAAAGCCAGAATTGTCTAATCACTTTGAGGAAAATACTTTTTTCAAAGAAGCACGTTGACATCTGGAAACCCATCACCCATGGGTCCCATGCTGAGAATCACTGCACTGTACAGGCTCTTAATATGACTCGATCATTGATGCATCTGCTACAGTATATGGACTTCCAACATTCTTCCTTCTGCTGTTGCGACGTGTGATCTCCCATGACATTCGCAGCCCATGAATCAATCACAGTCAAGTTAATGCTGGAGGATCGCTTTTGGCCTCTTCAAATAAAGCTGAGCTTTCAGTGCTACCTGAGCAACAATGGGGCGATTGCTTTACAACCAGCTTGGCAACAGGGACACTGGAGATTAGATAAAAGAAGATCCAAATTTGGGGGGGGGAATCGCTGTTGTCAGATGAATGTATCTGAGCTGGATTTATAAACATTCCCGGAGGGCGCTTGAGGAGGGGAGAGGTAGAAGCAACAGCATTCTGAACATTCTTCAGTAGTTCTGCTCCTTCCACTTGGTCCTCCCCACTTTCCCAATGCCCACTTGGCATGGTTTTTGAGCGTATTTGCAGGATTTTCTGCTATGAAACCAGGAGTGCTTTTCCACATTTGCTATACAAGACCTGAAAGCATGCAACTATGGATTTTGGACCATGCTATGGTGGGAGATCTGGAGCTCCCAAACTTTGTTTGTGTGTTTTTTTAAAGTACCCATGCAAGGCCACAATTTAGGATAGGACTGATGGGAAAGGTGCAACACCTCCCCCCCGTCCAAGCTGTTTTCTGCAGCTAGAATTGGCTCTGTACAGCTATCTGCCTTGTTGGGGGGGGTAGCAATTTCGGCGACCTATCAGCGTAGCTGTATGCTTGCCTCAGCAGCTGCAGCTCAGCTTGGGACTAGGGAGAAATGCCATGGAAGGGGGATATTTAAACTCCCCCCATGTGCTGCAGTCCCAGTCATAACTTTGCCCCCAAATGATTTTTCCCCCCAAAGAAAACATCTCCAGTTATCTATCCTGTTCCCACTTTAAAGGACAACTTTTAATGCAGCTGCCCCCACCCATGGTGCCCGCTGCCACTTTCCTGGTGCCCACCAAGTGTTTTCAGCCCAGCACAGTTTCTGAAAGGGCACTGGAGATTTGATTGGCTGTGCAAATTAAAATACTGTTTATTAGTTGCTGTAGATTTTCTGGGTTGTATGGCCATGGTCTTGGCACTGTAGGACCTGACGTTTCACCAGTAGCTGTGACTGGCATCCTCAGTGGTACAACACAGAAAGATGGGCTTTCTGTGTTATACCTCTGAGGATGCCAGTCACAGCTACTGGCAAAATGTCAGGTCCTACAATGCCAAGACCACGGCCACACAACCCAGAAAATCTACAGCAACTAATGAACTCCGGCCATGAAAGCCTTTGACAACAAAATACTGTTTCTTTCGCAGCAGCTGCCACCAGTTCAATTTTATTCTCTCTCTCTACTTTTTCAAATTACCCCTTTTCTCCTTTGCCTTTAGATGTCTTCTGGGGCAGCCGTTTTGTGGTTGCACCCACCATCCTGTGTCAGAATTCCAAAGGTGACCACAGGCTGCAACAGCTCATTGAGAACCCTGAAGGAAATTGCCACAAACAAGCTCAAGAGCCACCAGTACTATGTTCAGAAGAACCAGTTTAAGAGACAGTGGATTCAACCAAACACTGACATGGCCCAATAACTCCTGTGTGTCATGCAATAAGAAGCTGACAGTTCTAAAGCTGTGCGTAGCCCATGAACCAGAAGAACTAAATATCTATATTTAGAAGAAGAGATTGGATTTATAGCCCGCCCTTCACTCGGAGTCTCAAAATGGCTTAAAGATTCCTTTCCCTTCCCCTCCCCACAACAGACACCCTGTGAGGTAGGTGGGGCTGACAGAGCTCTTTCCAGAACTGTTCTTGAGAGAAAAGCTCTGACAGAACTATGGCTTGCCCAAGGTCATCCAACAGCTGCAAGTGGAGGAGTGGGGAATCAAACCTGGTTCTCCCAGATTAACCACTACTACACCAAACTGGCTCTTAAGCCCAATAAGTGAGCATAGCTGAATCACACAAGCAGCTGTGCACTGATGAAATGAACACATGGTTCACTTTTTGTTTTTGCACATGTAGGAAAACTCTGATGAACACACACAAAGTTGACATGTTTAAACATTGGTGATTTCAAGAGCCAGATGCCTACACACCATCTTACATAGCTCCTTCCACCAACTCATCCCACACAGATCACAGGTAATTTTTTAAAATTGCAGTAATAAACTTGGAAACATCAAGAATGCCAGACTGAGATATCACAAGCTCTTCTGCTACTGTTGCTAGCCTGATAGAGAGACCAGAAGACTAGATTCCATGGGCAGAAGGTTAAAAAAAAACAAAACAAGACCAAGCCTAAAGTACGGTGAGCTAGAGAAAAGTTAAATACAACAACAAGAATAAGAGTTTGAAATTACTCATTGGTCAAAACACAGAAAGTGATGTCGTTTTTGACATGTTTAATTCCAGCTGCAGGAATGGATAGTATCCAGGCTGATCATTCAAACCAGCTTTAAAATAAATGCTACATAATTGATGGAGGAGTATATTGCCAAAAGACGCCTATCTGAGATGAATTTATACTGAAAATAATATTTTAACACTTTTCCCAGAGCTACAAGAGCACTGAAGTATCGCCATCTTTTAAAAAGCAAGCCATTAAAAATAAATAAATAAACAGGACAAGCATACTCCTGGCTGAGCACCTTTAAGTGCTCAACTTGCAGTGGTGCTGAACAGCATGTTGTTAGACTGATTTGTACACATGAAGCTGCCTTCTACAGAATCAAGAGCGCTGGTCTATCAAGGTCAGTATTGTCAACACTGACTGGCGGCAGCAGCTCTCTGGGGACTCAAATCACCCATTGCTTCTTTGTTTTAACTGGAGATACCAGGGACTGAATTTGGGACCTTCCAGCATGAAAAGTGAACACTCTGCTACTGAGCCATGGGCCTCACCCCTCTGCCAGGTACAGCTTTCCTAGAAAACCACACGGCCTTACAGCCATCTAAACTGGACTACTCTAACACACTCTGTGAGGAGCTGTCTTTTCACAGTGCCCAGAAACTGTCACCGATCAAGAATGCAAATTGACATGGTTCAGGAAATATGCCAAGATGCAGCACAGTGTAAGTAGATAAGAGCGTTGGGATCAGGATCTGGGAGATCCAGCTCCCGATCCCCAGTGTTCCATGGAAGCTTGCTAAAGCCACTTTGGATTCCCACTAGGGGAAAAAGTCAGTTATAGGTGAAGAAAATGATACATTATAGCAATTGCATTAGCTGTTTCTAGAACCAAAGTGTCTTTTCTACCCTTTAAGGTGGTTTTAGTTCAGATACCTTAAAATGATTGTCTTCTTCTGTACAAACACGGATGATATTAAGGTCTTCAGTGGAATCCTGTTTCCTTCCACCAGAGGTATGGTGGGTAGTGATGCAAGAGATGGTCTTCTCATTAGTGGTGCCAGGACTATGGAACTGAGTACTTTCCTCTGTCCTTTCTGGCACTTGGAGGGGTAGGCAAAATGCAGCTTTATTAGAGAAGGGTTTTGGGGGAGGTGCCAATAGTATTTATTTAGTTATATGCTGTTGCTGTTTTTCTTTCGCTGCTGATTGGAATAGCTCACTTGGTTTAGTTTTTCTTACTCTGTTCATATGTATCGAAGTGTTTTTTCCCCAGTTCCATTCACAAGTTTGTATAGTGAACCAAAAAAAAAAATTGACAGCCTTCATCTGCCAGTGCCCGGAAATGACAGTCAACCAGGGATAGAATAAGGATGCCAGAGTCAGGTAACTATTTGCACTTGTTGGTTGAATTCACATATAACATCTGGAATAGGGGGTGAAAGTCCAACAGAACTGTTCCCCAAACATACACCATGTTTTTTAAAAATTGTATTTACTAAATGATTAATTTCAGGACTGTCTCTTTCACCAATATATATATATATATTGTCTTCATAA
The DNA here is from genome assembly GCA_029375565.1 of Gekko gecko. Taxonomy (NCBI): domain Eukaryota; kingdom Metazoa; phylum Chordata; class Lepidosauria; order Squamata; family Gekkonidae; genus Gekko; species Gekko gecko. The sequence continues at coordinate 199,674,005 of JAPDNY010000005.1, forward strand.
AAATAATGGCACACATCCCTTTCCTATTTTTCACTTCCAGCTTTAGAGCTGGAGATAAAAATGCTATTCCATTCACAGAAGTTTTCTACTCCAAGTAGTCCCTCTTCTCAAAAAACACATATCTTATTTTTTTTTTTAGAGGAAATACTGCCATGAAGAAGGAAAAAATCAGAAGAAACCTCTGTGATGGCTGGTAATATAGCCTGATGTGCTTTCCACAGCCACAGAATCCAAAGGCAGAAGGCACAAAGCAATGACATCCAAAGTTAAAAGGTAAGGAGCCACTGTGGTGTAATAGTTAGAGTGTTAGACTAAGATCCAGGAAGCTGTTTCAAATCCCTACTCTTCCATGGAAGTTCACTGGGTGATGCTGGGCTAGTCACACACTCTCAACCTAACCTGTCTCACAGGCTTGTGGTAAGGATTTAAGAGAGCAAGGAAGAATGGTGTTGCAACCTACTTTGGGTTCCCAGTGGGGAGAAAAGCAAGGTATAAATATCCAAATAAATAACCCACCTGGGAGATGGGATGCACGGATAGTTACTGCCTACTGCACCAAGAACTCCAGAGATACAGAAAAGATAAGAATTTGATGTAGACATCTTCAGATCTAAGAATTAACTACTTGGCCCACAATCCCCAAAGCAAACACAGATATATAGGGAGCTTCTCACTAACCATGGTTTCCAAATCAAAAGCTAGGCCCATAAACTCATGCTCCCATCCCCCTTCACTCTTTGGAGCAGTCTTCCCACTTCTCCTCCTTTTCCACTCTTAACAAGGGTTCTGCATTTCATGTGCAACAGCACAAACCAAGATTCCTTCATGAACCGGTGACTTGAAATCATGGCTTAAAGTGGGTTTCAGTCCTGGTTTGCATGCTCTAGCCACAGCTTGCATTGCCACACCCATAATGCAAAACATAGCAGTGCGAAAGGTAGTGTTTACAGTGTCGGACTAGGAACTGGGAGGACCCAGGTTCAAACCCCCACTCTGATGATAAATTGGAGCTTTCAAAACATAGAAATAAATTTGAGAATTTGAGCTTTAGAAAAAGGAAAACAGAGGCTTCTTAAATCCCCCCTCTGCCATGCCACTGAGGCTAGCTAGGCGACTTTGGGCCAGTCACTCACTCTCAGCCTAACCTACCCCACAGGGTTTCTGTAAGGATAAAACAGAGGAGAGAAGAATATAAACCACTTTAGGTCTCCTTGGGGGAAGAAGGCAGGGTATGAAGGAAGTAAGTAAAATATAATTTGCATCAAGAAGAGAAGGAACTCTCCCCAGAGACTGGGAGAAGGAAGGCACACACATTTAGGAGTCTGGATGTCCTTCCAAATCTCTGTTTGCCAGGAGCCAGAACTACCCCTGTGCTATAAGTGTGCCCAGCCCCAACTATATGAATCCTATAATACATTCTTACGTTACCCCATTTATTTACATTGTCCCCATGAGATTCCAGAGTTATGGGAATTCTAATGGCCTTTGCTCTTTTGGCTTAGCTGTGGAAAGCTTGAATAAAAAGCTTTTTGATTTAGCTTTTGGGAAGCCATCAGTGTTTTCCAAGCACCTGCTTTATTTTAGTTTCTAACTGACAAGATGCCGCTTATTAAAATGCAAAGCAAGTTCAGTAATACACAAGCTTCCCGAAAATCATTTCAGGAAGACTTTGGCCACTACCAATCAACTGTTAAAAAGAAGTTTCAAAAGAGACCAGCTAAAACCCCTTCGCTTCAAAAGGGGAAACTAACACACATTTTCCTCCCGTGGCATTCCAAACATTCAAAAGGATCTTAACTTCCAGGATAGTTTGCTTCTTTTTTTATTCCCCCCCCCATACACACACACACTGCTTTTTTGGCAGGCTTCCTAGTAGCATGAATCTAAACTTAATTATAGGTTTGACACTGCTTGTATATTGCACCAATACAGCTTTTGAAACAATTTATGAATAAATATTTGCTCAAAAAAAAAACCTGTTCAGAAGAAACCCTTCCAGTTTAACAGCCTTCCAGTTCAAGTTACTACAAGCCCAACACTAAGTCTGCCCAAGAATTATGAGCATAACTACATCAAGTGCCATCTCAGGACCAATCTTGTTACAGAATCTATGTTGTGAGCCACTTCCCTAGGCCCGTTCTTCAAGCCTCATAAAAACATGCAAACCACCACTTCCCACATGGGGGGAGGAATCCACATCTTTAGCAATGAGTTTTCAGCAGGCATTGTAGCATAGATTCTCCAGCTGTGGCTTGGGAACTCACAAGGGTGCTGAGAAACCCCGGTTGACCACAATTGGAGCAATCCAAACACCGGGACCCCTGCAAGACAAGCAGTGATTGGAGGTCCCCTCACTTTCCCCTTCCATGACAATGGTCAGGAAATCTGCAAGCAGAAGATTAAAGAAATGCTCAGTTTGTAAGTCCCAAGGGGTAAGTCTGTGGCAGCAAAGTCAAACAGGAGTTCAGCAGCACCTTAAAAACTAACAAAAATGGATTTCATCATAAGCTTTTGCGAGCCAGAGCTAACATCATTAGATTCTTCATGGCAAAAACTATACCACTGTGTTTCAGGATGTATTATCTGTTTGCTGCATATATTATCCTGTTGTTGCTGCATTGTTTTCTGGCCATCAAGCTGTAGCCAACATGGCGTCTCCATAGGGTTTTCAAGGCAAGGGATGGTCAGAGGTGGTTGGTTTGCCATTGCCTGCTTCTGGGAGACCTCTAACAAGTCTAGGGTTGCTACATAGAGGTAGGCAATGGCAAACCACCTCTGAACCTCTCTTGCCTTGAAAGCCCTGCAGTGTCACCTTAAGGTGGTTGCAACTTATCAGCACTTTCCACCACTGCCACTATTGGAGGTGGGGAGTAACATGAACTGGACCTGTGTCTATCAGTGCTTATTTATTTATTTATTCATTCATTCACATTTATAGTCCGTCCTTCCCGGACGCAGGCTCAGGGCAGGTAACAACATTCCATTTATACAAATATATTCGTTAATACAATAAAAGTAAATTTAAAACATCATCATAAATATTAAAAGTATTAAAATGACGGTCACAGCAGGTAACAGAGATTTTCTGGTTGTGGGAGGTTCCTGGTTATAGACAGTAGTTGTTACCAGAGTGACAGATACCTCAGGGAGACCATATATGGATGTCTGCTGCCTCAGCCAAAGGCCTGGTGGAACAGCTTGGTCTTGCAGGCCCTGCGGAATTGAAGTAGATCCCACAGAGCCCTGATCTCAATGGGGAGCATGCAGTACTCCCAGTGCTAACTGGATGCCATTTGTGAGCTGAAGGGGAAGATCCTATTTGTCTTCTATGCCAGTTCTATGCCTGAAATTATGAATCAGGGCACAGTTGGGCGCAGGGTTGAGAGCTCCAGGAGGAAGACAGGTTGAAGAGCACCCCTGAGAAGTACAAGAGTAATTAAACTCTGCCACCATGCCTGAAATTATGAATCAGGGCACAGTTGGGTGCAGGGTTGAGAGCACCAGGAGGAAGACAGGTTGAACAGCACCCTTGAGAAGTACAAGAGTACTTAAACTCTGCCACCATGCGTTCAATATTTTCTTTATGTTTAAAATCAAACTGCAGATATATGACTGATCACTGTGGCCACTCTGGCAAAACATTTGGCAGCCCCAGATCTACAAAGATAACTAGTCTGGCTTGCATTAACCCTAGAGGCCAAATAGAGAACTTCGATATCTGAGTCAGGTTAACAGAGGATCAGCCTTCGGCGAAGCATGCTGGAAGTGCGGAGGAGTACAACAAAAGGCCCAGCATCATGTGGGCCCAGCCCTTCTGACACAATAAAAACGACAACTGTTTACAATGTCAAGGCCATTCAGCAGAATGGAAAGGAAGCTGGCAAGACAGCGATAACGGGACTGGAACGGGTGGGAAGCAGTGCAGCTGAGTTTACGAAAGAAGCAGCTGCTAAAAACCTTAGTATTTGACTGATACGATCTTCCACACATCTGAAGGAATCCTTTGGTTTTTTCCCTTCAAGTTCCCATTCCCATCTCCCACTTGCATTCTCATATTAGCAAATTCAAGTATTTGGCTTCCAGAGTTAACCTCCATCCCACCCCCATTTGGTGGGCTCTCTCCCCCTTCACTCCAGCCTGCAAGCAACATAAGCTATCTATAAATAAA